>CM073759.1:206860512-208229505 GCA_037127475.1 Arma custos | reverse complement strand
AAAGCCCCAGTGAATGAGTGGTTAAGTCGAATTTTCTCAAAAATTATTTTCTTATACTTCAGGAAGCGTAATCACTTTATTTTCGTAGGGGATAAAGGGCAAAGACAGGCCGTGGCTTGAAAAGACAAAACTCTTGACAAAACTCCATTTTAAGCTAAAGACTACGGTATGGACACGACTTCGCTTCCCTCATTACAGTTAACGATCACTTGATGAACAATGTTCGACTTAGCTATTATTCATCTGGGCTGTAGATATGAATAAATAATTATTATAGATATAGATAACAAAAAAGTCGTTCGTAAAAACTCTAGTCAAATATTTATTTATAACACATTATTTATTTATTTATTAGAATTCAGTTGGTTACTACATGATCATCATATATATGATGATATACGATCATCAGGTATAGTGCCTTACTGAGAAGGCAATACAATTATAGAGTATATTATAAGAATTTATACTTTTATGTAGAATATTTTGAACAGCTTTTCGAATTTAGGTTTTAGGACGAACCTTGAACTCATCAACGATTGAATATTTAACTATCTACAACTTCCATATTTAATATTTTTAAAATATAAGCTGTAAGCAATTAACGATTTAACAATTTAAAACATTATAAACCATTTTTAATTCATTAATTTCACAATTAAGGTTTTATACTTAACGTTTGATATTTCTTTTTTAACGATCTTTTACAACTTGGTTGTTTTACATCTCTAAAAGGCCTCGCCACAAGTCTTGATTCAGCCAATCTCCTTCTCTAAGACCCCTCGCTGCCATGCTCTCCTCCACATCCTCCAACCATCTTTTTTGGGGCCGTCCTCTTTTCCTCCTTTCCCTAGGGCAATATTCGGGGATTATTTTTGGCCTTCGTTCCTCGTCCATTCTTCTTAAGTGGCCATACAATTTCAATCTTCTTGTTCCTATTTTGAAGAGGATCGTTGTTTCCTGATCAATCGATTGGCTAATTGTTTTATAAGGGACCTGCTGCATTCTGGAAATAGCACAACAGTGTCTCCTGAAGTCCATCTCCACGGTTAACAACTTCCTTTCTTCCTTTTTAGTAAGAGTCCACGTTTCGGATCAGTAGAGGATAACATTCTCAACCTACGAGTGGAACATCATTATTATTATTTTATTTTTTTTTTTGAGGTTATCCTATTTACTTCACAAAACAGAGATAAGGCACCCAATAATTTTTCTGCCTTTTACTATTTAATCTGTTATCTCTTAATTGGAGCTTCCTTTGTCTGTCAGCAATCTGCCAAGATATTTACATTCATGGGTTTCTTAAATTTCCCAATTTTCGAGGGATAGGGTTGTATTCGCATGTATTGCCATGCACTCCGTTTTCTTCCTGTTCATTTCCAGACCCCAAGCAGCATATTCGTCCTGAAGATTTCTTAGCATATAGCATCATCACTTATGACTATCACCTGATCATAACCAAATTGTAGGTTGTAGAGGACTTTATTACCAATTTGTACACCCATTCCCCTACACTTCCTCTTCCAAGTTCTTAGGACCTCTTCAACATACTGTATAAGTTGAATAACAGAGGGGATAGAGGACATCCTTGTTTGAGACTTTCAGTGACAAGAATGTGGTCTGTCATTCCATTCCTAAGTTTTATCCCTATTATATCAGCTTTTGATGGCTCTTATTAAATGTTTGATATACTGTTAATAATTTCAACATTTTTTCTTATTTTTTGCCTGGTTCTAAAATGGATCTCATTCTTCTAGATTTTGAAATATCTAAATAAATTGTATTGCTATAGTACTAAATTACAATTCATCATCTAAAATGAATTAATCATTCCTTTTTAACAGCAATGTCACTCAGATTATCTATACAGGAGCTATTTGATAAATTATGAACACTCATTTTCGTTCTCTATAGCTTTTAAGTATTAATAGGAAAATTCTAAATAAAATTGAAATAAAAAAAGTAATATTCAAAGTACAAAACTAACATAGTGTCTAAAATAAATCCTTAAAACCCAATAAGTGGTTGGCAATTTCAAGACAAAATAATACAACCTTTGCCAACAACTGCCGCACGATATTGCCAACTTTATATTGCGGGGAGGAAGAGGGATGAATCGGCGCTGCAAAACAATATGTGTATGAAATAAAACTTTTCTTTTATCTTGACAGTTATATTGATGACAGGTTCCTTCATAGGCGATCATTTTTTTAATAGTTTTTACTTACAATTTTTCCAACAGGTACTAACAAGAATTTGATTAGTCGGAGAACATAGTTTTGTATTTCTTATTTTACAAAATCCAACTAATTTGTGATATGGGTTAATTTGATGCATAATATTAATTATTTATCTGACTCATTTTAAAGAAAATTGTCACTTTCACTGTCCCTCACCTAGTCACCTTCAATTCTCCGTTAATTGCTTATTTCCAAACAACTAAAATTGATGAATAAACTACATATTTGGGGAATAAATATCGTGTCCTTGGATTTCTCTTAGCTGATTGGTGAGAAAAGCTGCTTCAAGCTGATGTCATAATGTTGTCTGGCAGTTACGGCCCCAGAGCTACTTTCAAATTTTCAAAAATTGCTTTGAAATTTTATCGGTTATCATTTCTCTTTTAGAGTCTTTGAAAGGACCAATCCTAATTCAACTTTACGGATATAATTCCTAATAAAAATATTTGTCCATGTTTATGCTATCACATGAGTTATTGATTCCGTGGTAACACTAATTCAGTGAAATGACTGTAAAATTACTAGGCCTCATCAAGCTACTGTAACGTTTCACCTCCATTATTATTTTAGAGTGAACAGATGTCTGCTCTTGGACTATCGTTTAAAATCATTGTATGTTTACATTTTTTTCTGGTAGATTGCTGCCATAAAATTTTTCATTATCCTTGAGACTGACCAAGTTTTCTTTTTTTTAATAGCTGTTGTGTTTTATTTTTTGGCTCCCTTACTTCAAAACAAAAATGATCGAGGGAAAAATCTCTAGAAGAATTTTTAAATGACCTAATTTCGATTCATTACACTTTACAATTTAATTAATACAGTGATATTTTTTTCACCTACTTTCCACCTTCTTATCAGGGTCATTTTCTCCCTGACAAGGGTAACTAACGTGACTCTTTTTGTTACCGATTTCATTTTTAATTTAAATTATGTCATTCTATCTTAATTTTTAAAGTACTTTTCACTGGATCATTGTGCCATAACCGGATAATGTAGCTAATTGGAACAATATGAGAACAAATTTTTTTCTTGCTGCTATATCCTTTACTTTGAAGTAGGATTACCTCTTTCACCTTTTGTAAAGAAACCTCTTTACAGTAATCATCTACGATTTCAAAATTATTTACAATCAAGATATAATAATAATTATTTAAAATAACTTCTTGTTTCTATAAAATCTACTTAATTATTTTTTTATAAATCCTAACCGATAAAGAATCTTAATCAGTGGTAGCAGTTTACGTGGATGTATGGAGAAGTTGGCCGCTGAAGGGAAACTGAAGGGTAAAGCAATGGACTCTGTAAATCTCGGCTGCAATAAATCCTTTTCCCCTCTACCTGGAGTCCTATCGCTCTCCTCAGTAATCCCTCCTTCGTTTTATTATTTCTACATCCTCATCCCTTTTTTTTTTTTTACAGTAGTTTGTACAGGATTTACACCCTAAAATAAAATATAAGAGATAACGTAATGTGTTTTACAATTACATTATAAAAACACAAATAGTAAATAGAATGAATACGCTGTTATAATCATACGAGAAATTCTACTTAAAAGGTCTCCAGGCTACCGTCTTCTTTTCTGACGCCTCAGATGATTATGGGGGTTTGAAACTAGTGGGTTAATAAATTTTGTAATGAAAAGATTGATATCGGATATCGGACTCGGGATGAATAAGTAACTAAGTGGACATTAAGACATGACTTCATTCGTAACAAAGTATGGACCATTGATGATTTTGGATTGAAAGGATTGGTACGATAAGAAATCGTAGGGGTGTTTGTCTAGTACGTGGGTGAATCAAATATTTTTTATACACGTAAGTGTTGAAGTAGCCCTGGAACGGTGAACTAAAAACGTAAAAACGCAAATAATTACAAGTTCACTTTTTTAGATATCTGAATATATTTCAATTCGCATCTCTCTCCATATCACTCGAATCCGAATAGATCAATTACCAAATGAGCACCATTGACGTTTCCGGATATTCTACATTTTATAGTTTTCAAATAATAATTTTATTATTGAATGATAATTTTTGACCTTGATAATGTATGTTAAAGAAATTGGACCGGGTAGAGGTCACTGAATGAATTTCTCGTGTAAATTGAGAATAAAGATTTTCTCAAATTACACGAGAAATTCATTCAGTGACCTCTACCCGGACCAATTTCTTCAACAAAAATAATTTTATTAATTTAAATATGCAATTCTGCTTCGAATTACCAACATAAAATTGCTAGGAATTTAAACGAACGGCCTACTGGTTGGGGAGTTATTGATTTTGATATTGAGTTGATATGATTTTGCGGTACTTTCAGAAAACATGGACGAAAATAGCTGATAAATATGGATGAAAATAGCATGTAGTTAGTTTGGATCGAAAGGGTAAACAGTTCCAGGTAGCTGGGAGAGATTATAGAGGGTAATTTAAGAATCAGCTTTTGAAGAGTGGATTCTTAAAATAAATAGGGCATCAAACAATATTTACAACGAAAAGTGTATCTCGAGGAATGCCAAATTTACATTGTAAAAAAAAGAATGCCTCATCGCTAGTGAATGCCTCTCGATGAACTATAGTCTCAAAAACCTGGATAGAAAAATTCTAAGAAAAATTATGAGTAGTTCCGACTGAAGACGGAATTGAAAATGCGAAGAAACAGAGAAATCTATCGTAAAATAGAAAGAATCTTGGATACTATGCGGAAGAGTAGGCTGACGTCTGCATAGAATGAACAGGCACAGATTAACCATGAACATTTTTGACGGTTTTTTGAAAACGGATAAAAGGAAAATTTGGAGGAATATATATTACAGAGTCTCACATGATGAAAGGGAGTGCATTTAGAAGAAGAGTGAAAAATCTAGAAGAAGAAAGACCACAGATGGTTTGACGAAGCAGGATGTAAACAAACGTGCAAATGATTGAATGAATAAATATTGGAGGCTGAGAAAACTGTAATAGAAGTCCAATAAAGTTGTCCAAAGCGGGCAATACAAAGATTAAAAAAAAAAAAAATCTCTAATATATATAAGGCCAATTAAAGTATTTAGTTTATTTTTAAAATTACTTCCTCAAGGAAAATTATGAATATTTTAATTTAGACAAAGGTGCTTACAGATAAATTTTCCCAAGAGGAATAATAATTAAATAATTATGATCCTGATAGAGTATTGTATTACCCTAATATAATTAGATAAATAAGAGAGAAGTGTATAAAGACAAAAGGAAAACAGAGAGACAAGGTCCTTGGGCCCTATTATAGCCTCTGTTTGTTAAATCTCTCCGGGATCAGGGCCTCTTATCCGAATAGCAGGAATTACTTCCGTTGCTTTGCGCCTCCCCCCTCACCGGCAGGAAAGGATGTCTTAATCTTGCGCCCCCTCCATTTTAATTAGAGGTTGCTGCAAGCGCATTCACTCAGGAGTTTAAGTACAGGGGGCACGATCCGCGGATCCAACTACCCTGTCTCTTTGAACTTGGAAACCTCTGTTCCTCTTTGTCATTTCAAACTTAGTACCTTATTAGCCTAGTTGTATCTTTTTTGTACAACTTATTAAAAAAGTTTAAGGTACTAAGTCGTTTCATGAAAAATCTTCGTTTTTATTATTTCTAAAATTAAAGATGATATTTAATGTCGGTAGAAATGCTGGTTTTCAAATAAATATGTCTAAACAATTAAAAATATTTTTTTTTAATTTAAGAGAATTTTTTCTGACACCCACCCATCCACTTTCTTCTAAATAACTATGCTTATATTGACTGATGTTAATGAACTGTTATTATACTCTTTTTTTTTTTTTTTTATTGTTTGCCATAATATCAATGGTAATATGGTACAATGTGCCATCAATTATGATCATGTATACAGGCTATTTTCTTGTATTTTTTATGGCCATTTAAACTTGTACTCTCGACGACCAAAGCTAAAAGAAATATTACCACCGCGTTCGGAGAAGTGTGTTGTAACGAACGGACCTCTGATGGTTTCTTTGTGGTGGTCAATAGCAAGAATACTTCATTTCTTCTTTCTACGCAGAGATGAAGCCATAATTCACATGCAGGGATATTCACATAATGCAACAAAAAATTACCGAAAAACCACGACAGACAGTGAAGAAAAAAAAAAACGATCTGCGTTACGAATTCCTCCCGCATCCACCCTATTCTCCCGATATATATCCAACAGATTTTCGATTGTTAAGAAATTAAGAAAAGACCCTTTATGGTAGGATTTTTGAAAATGGTTCTCAAGTCAAAAACGCTTATTCAGATCTTATATCACTACAAAAGCCTGAATTTTTCAGTTACGGAATTTAATGCTAAATATTTATTGTATAAATGATTTGTTTTCATAAATTTATTTCAGTAAATAACCTTTCTTTTGAAAGAGGGCATTGCATATAAAACGAGCCTTAAAGGCTTTGGAGTTTCAAGTAATATTTATTTTATGATGCTCCGCTGTAAAACGTTCTTCTGGTGATATTATTAATCCACTCATCATTATCAGTATTTCTTCTGGTTTTGAACGAGTCGGCAATATTTTTTCCGACATTTCGCTGGGTTTTTTTTTTTTTTTAATTATCTATAAAGTGGAATTAATCTATAAATCGGAAGGTCCGTTTTAATTTTTCATTTCATTTTTTCTTCACCGACATAATTGTAATCAGAATATAATTAGTTTACTTAAAAAACTGATTTTAGATAAAAAAAATTAAGAGTAGATAAAAATTGATAGGAGAAACATAAAATTGACTTCAATAAGGATTGGAATTTCGAAGACACTAGGTAAAATGTCTATGATGTACTGATATAGGATATGTGGTCTATTCTACTCTTTCCTGGGAAATATTCGCAATATCGAAGAGGAAATAACACCGGTTCCCCTCCATTATGGCCATCCATTGAATACTAAGGATGTTCTGGGATATCTCCTTCAACTCCATCCTCATTCCTATGTCTACCAGCTGATGGTCTTTGTAATCGAGTAAGGGTGAATACTTTCGTATCATGGAATAAGATCTTAAACGTTTTATGTTATTGTAATAGAAAAAGTAATACATAATTTCGAAAAAATAAGTTGTTTTAATTTTTTTTTCTTAAACGAAAAAAATAATTTAATTACTCTAAAAAAAGTGTATCTCTACTGTATATCAAGAGGAATGGATTGAATAATGTTAGGGACTGTAGCGTTTCCAAACGAATGGTTATGCAAGGCGTATCACGCTAGACCACCAGATTTACCCAGATAATTAACGTTACCCATTTTATATACATTTCAGGAGTCAAGGCTGCTAACAGAATAAATAATTTATCTAGCCACTTATATCCAACAACCGACGTATAGCAATATCTATTATATCCAATCCCAGGGCACAAGATCCCGCCTTTCCGACCTTTATTCCCGTTTTCACAGAACCAAAACTTTTGAGCGGTCCTTCCTAGCTCGGTCTAGCTTTCTTTGGAACTCACTCCCACCTGATATCCCTCATGCGTCTTCTTTATCCACATTCAAATCCAAACTATTCCTACATCTCCTTAATTCCCAGACTTATACTCTCTAATCAATAAAATAAATGAGCTATATTCAACATGATAGATTGAGTAAATACTGTAAATATTTCACACTCATTATTCATATTATTAGATGTTCTTATCTACTATCAGTATATATATATTTTTTATTTATTTCTAATATGTAAACAATTAATATTTTAATGTTTTATGTATGTATGTGTGAAAATATGCCACACTCATTATGATATTATTATCATTCATATGATTAGAGGCTCTTATCTACTTTATTATTTTTTCCATTAGACGATTTCTATATATTGTATTTTTTTTTCTATTATTTTTTTTGCCTTATGTAGGTATATATATTTTCTTTTTCTTTCGCTTTGAGAACATATGTTTTAGTTCATATTTAATTGTATTATAATGTAGCTGTTTGGCCAGAAATATTTCTATTAATTTCTGTACAGTATTGTTATTCTTAAGGGACCTGGTCCCAGATTAAAATTATTTTTCTATTCGATTCTATTCTGTTCTATTCTATAGGAGCTACTCTGCATCTTGTTGTAAACATAAATGACTTAAAATTAATAATCCTAGCACTATGTATCATACAAGCCACGTTCGGTTTTAGAAGGAATGATAATTGAGAAAATAATAGAAACGGCAGTTACAAAAACCAGGTAACAAAGAGTCACGCAGGCAGGAAGCAGCAGTACGAGGAGGGAGTGATATACCTTCAGAAAAAGAGACGATTTTCAGGGGGAGCTGAAGAGGGGGGACATTTAATAATTAATAGTCATTTCTTACTCAAAACCCAAAATCATACCTATAAAATTATATTTGTTTTAACGATTCAACTCTGTAATTGATTCTGGTTCACATTATGCATTATTGAGTATTATATTAAGGCATTAAGTTGGATTCATAAGTAAATTTATTAAATCTCAAACCATCTCTGGAAAACAATTGAATCGAAAACAGTTATAGACATAGGTATAAATAATAAGTTTGAGTGATTAACTTCAATAATTACTCATGCAATCCCAAAATAAACAATAAGATACATACTCTCTTAAACAACAAATTATTGTAAAATTAATAAATTTAAGTAATAAAATTTATAAAGATAGCAATATAAATGTATTGATCAACATTATTAATAAATTATTTTAATTTTAGAAACAGCGAACTAGACATAAAATCGTGCATAACAGACCGGTTATAAGTTAGGTAATAATTTGTATACTTATTGCATACATATTATAAAAAAAATAAAATAAATTCATCATTACAATCGATGAAGTGCATGGGTTCAATATTCGTTTGGCACTTTTTTTCTTATCCAAAGGTATGGGTATCTACCAGGCTTTATTTATATATATATATTCTTTGTCGGTCGTATCGTGAACAGTCATAAAATCTGAAAGTGTGCGTCTTCTATCTATCTTCATCACATGCGTTATTAACTTTATAAGAAACATAACAAAGCAATACAATACTCAAACGAGGGACTTGGCCAGCAACAGAACACTTAATTTTCTCTAAATTTAAAACAGACTTACTATAATTTATAAAAGACATTGATTTTAATCAACTCTAAGACATAAGAAGGGCAATTAACTAGCCACATGGTTTGTAATTGTAACTTTTTATGTATAAAGTTTTATTAATTACTGTCACTAATCAGATGTTCTATATTTATAATTTATTCATTGATGGTTTTAGTTATATAAATTATATTATATAACCTTCTTTCTGTGCTTAGAATTTTGTTTCATTTTTGTTTATTTTTATATTTGTTAAATTTTATTTTATTTTTTTTTATTAAATAATTTTTTTTTTTTTTTTATAAACACTTTATTTAGACATTACAATCTGCCACCTGTGGGCAATAAGTAATGGTGCTATGTAGCTACAATCATTCCATAACAAAACAAAAAAGTGGTATAAACAAAATAAAATAAGTAAATGTAATAAATATATACATACGCAACATATATAAAATAAAAGGAAATTAAAGCAAAAATGATAATAAAATAAAGTCTAAATAAAAATAATAAAAATAAAATAAATAGAATAATGTACACATTCAAACCCTATTTACAATTTGCCTGGGTCCCCGAACTAAGCTTCTTCCCCAGGAATGAGGGCGAAGCAGAAGTACAGAAGGCCCTTGCCCCCTTTTCCAGCCGCGTCACTGGAATAAACTCCAATGGAAGCTGGTTGAGGGCGCTTCACACACAAACAGGTCGTGAGTGGAGAATCTGGCCAGTGCCAGTACTCCAAATAGCATTATTATAACTAGTCTCGGAGCCATTGCCGGTTTAGGCGGCGGGGTGGATTGTATGGATGTGTGGAACTGGATAATGACTGAGCCAGGGGATTGGGATGACAGACAAGGTTTTGGTGAAAGTTTGAGAATTTAGTAGGGATGAGGTCGAGGACAAAAGGAATGTTGAGATCATTATGGAGGGTTTTGTTGGAGACATAATAAGGAGCGTTGACAATAGTTCTCAGGACTTTGGATTAAAAGGATTGAATGCGTCTGATATTCGATTTTTTTGCGGTCCCCCACAGTTCCAGTCAATAGGTTCAGATAGGTTTGATGATCGTCTTGTATATTAGTAGATTATTGTCTATTGAAAGATGGGAGGCCCTACATAGTAATCTGTATAGTTGGCTGAAACGTCTGTTAAGTTCTTGTCTTTTGAGTCTGGTATGAGGATTCCATGTAAGCCGTTTTTCTAGGAAGAAGCCAAGGTATCGTACTGTGTCGGAAATAGGCAGGATGGTTTCGTTGAATTGGACAGAAGGACATGTTCCCCGGCGAAGTGTAAAAGTCACGTGTTTGCATTTTTCCTCGTTGACTTTGATCCGCCATTGGTTACACCAAATTTCAATGAGTGAAAGGTTCCTTTGGAGGTTCGAGGAAGCCATTTCAGGATCTGGATGAGATGATAGGATGGCTGTGTCGTCTGCGAACGTTGCAAGGAAGGTTTCAGGAGTAGTTGGGATATCAGCGGTGTACAATATGTATAGGATAGGACCCAGGACGCTGCCCTGGGGGACTCCAGCTTGAATTGGGTAAAGATTGGAGTATTCGTTACCACAGCGCACTTGGAAGTAGCGATCAGAGAGTTAGGATCGAAGGACTAGGAATAAGGATTGAGGTAACTGAGTTTTGAGCTTGAACAATAAACCGGCATGCCATACCCGGTCGAAAGCTTGTGCTACGTCCAGAAATGCGCCTGTGCAGTACTGTTTGCTTTCAAGAGCAGAGGATATGTGATCGACAACTCGGAGACCCTGCTGGACCGTCGAGTGCCTGGGACGGAATCCAAACTGATCTGAAGGAATATTGGATTCGATTATGGGTAGGATTATAGGAGGATCTTTTCAAAAATTTTGGAAAGAATAGGAAGCAGGCTGATGGGTCGGTATGATGAAGTGTCATTTGGTGGTTTACCAGGTTTAGGGAATAGAATGATGATGGTGTGTTTCCACAACAAAGGGAAGTGAGTTGTGCGAAGGATACAGTTGTATAGATAGGTAAGGAAAATAATCGCTTTTTGAGGAAGATGTTGAAGGATCTGGGTGGTTAGAAGGTCATGTCCAGGAGATTTGCGGACTTTTAATTTTTGTAAGAGGAATTTGACCTCAGAGGGGCTTACAGCGTTAGGATGTAAGGATAGTGGAATGGGTGAAGAGAGGAATTCATTAATATTGGAAACGTGCGTAGGGTTGGTTTCAGGATGTGGAATAAATGTATTTGAAAGGTGTTTGGCAAATTCTTCTGCTTTGTCCTCATCTGATGCAGCCCTAGAACCGTCTTCACGGAGGAGGGGATGGGAAATAGGGTGGTATTTAAGGATCTTTTTGGTAGCATTCCAAAGGGAATTATCAGAAGCGGATAGTGTGGAAAGATAGGCATTGTAGGTTTCGGATCTATAGGTTGTCAGGTTCTTTTTAACTAGTTTGGTGAGGTAGTTATACAGTCTCCGATCGTGAGGATGCCTAGTTCTTTGCCAGAGGGATCGGTAACGGCGTTATTAAATAATTTATGATTTCAAATTTAATTTTACTTTTATTCTCACATGTAAATTATCAATTTAGTCAAGCTGTAAATTTTTAATTTCTTATATTGTTAACTTATACTAAAAAGTATTCTAACGTAATTCTATAAACTGATCTGTAATTATTAAAATCACATGTAATGACATGTAATATACTTATTTGATGTAATATGTCCCTCCCCCATAAACGGTCCCCCATGGGGTTACCATGGGTTGAAAAATTATGTGTGTGTGTATATATGTAAATAGGCTGGGTGATTCCCTGGAGGAGGATATAATGAATAATTTATCTGCCGCACACAGAATAGAACTCGGGATTTAGAGATCAGTTGCTCAGAACTGAGCTAATCCACTCATGTTTGATGGAGAACAAATAAAGCAATGCATGTTGTAATATATTTACAGCATTACTACAGAATTACAATTTACTTTGCAGAGAATAGGAATGGCGATTACGATTGGCAGAGATTCCTACCTAGGTTAGCCCAAAGAAACAGATCGCCGTTTCAGGCAACTTTAACATTTACTAGGCAAACGCTCTATTCTCCTAATTAACCCGTAACTCCACATGACATATAATCAGTACATTTTTCCACATTATTCCACAAGTATTTGGCGAATGGTATCTTTTATGCCTCTTGACCTATATTTTCTTGCACGGCCTGAAAATAATCCCCTTTTATATTTGGTTCACTTTTATCATGCTAACGTATATACTATCCCCATTGATATTCGACTCAGTAATTCTAGATGGAATAGGAAGATTCCTCTTCCGACTTCAATGTGATCTAAGTCGATAACCTCTACTTCACTGCCACTGGAGTGCTTGCTCTCCAATGCTTCCTCGCTAAAATCAGAACACACTAAGTCTTCATGAACCAACTATCGACAACTTATTCAAAATCATTGCCAACAGGTGTGATTTTGAGGCGTTTGGAACTTTCTTCCATTGTAAAAAAGAGCAATAGTGATGTTCCAACACTCGTGGAGCCTCGTAGACCACCACAAAAACGTTACGTTCGTACGCACCTGGAGTCTCACAGACTCCCAAGGACCACTAAAAAACAACAACAACGTGGGAGGAGGCGGGGGATGGCACTGTCAGGAAGCTGGCCTTGACCTAGGAGGGTAACTAGCCCCTCATCCCTATCCGACCTCTCCTCTGATTTTCACAGAACTTGAAAGAGTGAGCGGAGTCTGTCAGACTCCAGAGGTGTAGTTCTGGGTTAATTACAAAAGACTCATACACAATACAAAGAAATCCACAATGATCTTAATGTCCCATTTGTAGCTGATTTGGCCCGAATCAGATATGAATCTTTTCATGACAAACTTTATTTCCACTCAAACCCACTAGTTTCAAACCTAGTAGTCTCTTCAATTCCTGATAATCCTCCGAGGCGTCTGAAAAGAAGATGGCCTAAATTTATAAACTAATAAAACATTAATGACGCCGTATGTACTTGATTATATTCAAAATGGCGTAGTGAATTTCGTGAAATCTTTCTTAACAGTAACGGAGTGAATTAGAGCATAATAAGATAAGGCCAAGTGCATGAGAGGAAAGCCCACAATAGCCGAACCTGATAAGATCGGTCCAGGTCACAGATTATTCCCCAAACTGAGGATTTATATACCTCAACTTCAAAAGATTAGATGGAACTACTGGGTCATACCGAGTTATAAATGTTTCTACATTTTCTTGGAAAGCTTTTTTGGAAAGCTAAAAGCATGTACCACTACATTCCAAGAAGTCTCTAGAACTGTTCTATCAAGGGTTCAATAGGCGATAGAGATTGTACTGTTTTAGGACAGCGGTTGTGCAGGGAGGTAATATGTCCGAGATCATGCTCAACCACCAGGTTTTTCCACAAATTAAAGGTACCCATTTTATAAAGGCCGAGTGAGCCCAAAAATGGTTTCCAGATCCCACACGGCCCATCCCCGGCTATTAACAGATTAAATAAAATCTACCAGGAGCCGGTTTGAACAAGGCTATAGCCTTCAACAAGGTGACTAAGCATAATATAAAAAAAAAAGGAACCTGTATCCCTTCATTTTGATTTCTTTGAGTCCATAGGCTCAGTAGACTGTAATGTTTCTTGATCAACTGTTGTGCAGGGAGGTGATTTGTCCTAGACATATGAATACAGTCAAACAACAGCTGAACAATCACAACTTCTACTATACGGGTGTCCCATTTCAGATGGATCAAATGTTTTTAACTTTTAAACGAAACAAAATTCAGAAAAACGGTTCAGGTAAAAGTTGTAGTTATTCAGCCCTAGTTTGAAGAAATAAAAAAACATTTTTTGTTTTTTCACTTTAAATGGTCAATACCGACCTTCAAAAATGTAGTTTCCTCTTGACCCCCATTTATTTTTATTTTTCTGAAATGTACAATCCAAAACATGGAAAAAATATATGTAACATTTTTTTATATCTTCCATAGTTTAAGTAGAAAGAACATTCAAATTTGACTACTTTAGTATTTCTCCTTTACAAGGAAACGTAATGTAGCATTACATTTATTTTATTTAAGAGTTTTTAGTCTAAATAACTTACTAATCAAGGTATTTTAAATCTTTCAGAAAATATCTGGATATTTAAAAAGCTTGTATGAAGACAGCATACTGAAGAAGTGAGCTTCAGATACTTCTACTTGACCTATGAAAGACAGAAAAAAATGTTACATATATTTTTTCCATGTTTTGTATTGTACATTTCAGAAAAATAAAAATAAATGGGGGTCAAGAGGAAACTACATTTTTTGAAGGTCGATATTGACTACTTAAAGTGAAAAACCAACAAACATTTTTTTTATTTCTTCGAACTAGGCCTGAATAACTTTTACCTGAATCGTTTTTCTGAATTTTGTTTTGTCTAAAAGTTAAAAACGTTTGATCCACTTGAAATAGGACACCCTGTATATGTTGGATTTAAAAAATGAACTTGTATAAAAATATTTAAAAAATAATATTTGGGAATACGAAGTATTAGTACTTATTAAATTTTACAAAATCCCAACATTTACATTTACATAATAGATGCTAATCGTATTTCCTTTTAATTATAATTAAACTGTTTATAGTTTCACTTGCATTTTTATTTGTACTTAGAGAATTATGAAACATTGAAAATTATGACGTTTTCCTTCCTTCTAGTTTTATTGTACATTTCATGTCGAAGTACAGCAATTCAGCGCGCTGCACACTGTGCTACCCTTTCTAAAAAAGAATTACATTACTACAATACAAAAATCTAAACTTTAAATCACTTAAAAAAGACGATACAACCTAAGAAATGTATATAATCAATAAAACCCAAGACAAATGGTCATATAGCCTTATTAAAGAATGAAAGCAACCAATAAATTAATATATTTTATTTTTGGATGAAAATTCTTAGAAAATCTTATATTTTTACCTTATTTATGTTCGTATTTGCGTATATCTTACATATGCATTGGTATCCAAATCAGAGACTTAAACCAATATTAGTCATGAACAAATACAGGCCTTCCAGTACATAAATTTATGCCAGACGCAACCCCTGTAAACACGAATATACTCAAAAGTACACATTAGAGACCGACGCAATCCTGGGTGGACACGAGCAGGGCAAATATTATTTAAATTATTTCCATATTCATACAACGTTGCTTGACACCCCTATAGCAAAAATAAAAGCTAGAAGTTATTCCATTCACAAAATTGGGGGGAAATAATTAAAAGAGAAAGTTATTTTATCCATATAATTATTTATCCATATGGTGATTTTTTTCATACCAATAAAAACAATTTGTTTCTTAGTTCGAATCCTAATTCGTATTATGAATTTCCCTCATTAGAATCGAATGTTTATGAAAGTCTCTAACAGGCAACACCGAGTTCCAATTTGTTTTGGCGTAATATCCAATCAAAACTTTGGAGAATCCAGATGAATGATCAACCAGGCGGGTGATTGACATGAAATAAACAATAAAACAGGGCGGAAGAAAAACGTCATAATATTCAATGTTTCATAATTCTCTAAGTACAAATAAAAATGCAAGTCAAACTATAAACAGTTTAATTATAATTAAAAGGAAAAATTATTTGCATCATTTGATAAATGTAAATGAGGAGATTGTGTGTGTTTATAAAAGAAAACTTTTTTTTACAGTAATAGCTGTTTTATGTTATCACCAAGCTTAGTTTCTCACTTCTGTGCCTTTTTTGTGTTTCAAATATCACCAAAAAAATTAGTACAATACTTGGTAAGGGTTGTTCAATTCTATGCCAACGGTTGCGCAGGGATAATTTCACCAAAATCACGCACAACTCCATGATTTCCTTTCACCCCCCAGACCAACTATGGGTAACCAATTTATATGGGCTGGTTGAATCCCAGGAGGGTCTGCGAATCCAACATTATTCATAAATAAGTGTATTTAAAATAATAATGATTTATAAAAATACGACAGAATAACTTTCACAGCCGGTGTCATTGCAGTCTTCTTGAGAACTGAGCTAATCCGATAAGCGACAGTTCTTTTTAGGATTTAAATAATCTCACATTTCTTTTTTAACTGTACAGAATTATATTAATAAAGTTTCTATAAAAATTTAATCTAATAAAAAAACTGACAGAAGAATAATTTTTACATAATTAAAGGATAATCAAATATTGTTCGCTTTTCTGTAGCTCAATAACATTACCAGGCGTCTTTCAATGAGACCAGTTATCTGCCACGTTCTCTGGGAAGAGGGGTGAAGATGTACAGATGAGCGAAGGAAATAGATGAGTGAGAATATGAAGAGAATATTATAGGAAAGTAAAGATATAATATATATATATATATGCGTAATCCTTAAACGAACAGTCTGCAAAATAAAAAAATATATAAAAGGCAAGAGAAAATGAATCCTTAGTATTAATTTCAAAGTTAAAATGACCTAATATCATTTTATTTTTCAAACGTTTTTTCTTTAATCTAAGAGTGTATTATTAACTCTCAAGTCCATTTTCAATGTATAAATAATATACACAAATAAATTTACCATTATAATATCATATAAATATTAAAAAAAGGATACCTGCAGACCCCAATGATGAGGAGGGTCTATGGAATGATTCTAAACCATGGAAAGTTTAGAAATTCCCTTGAAACCTAAATCCGACTTATTTCCTATCCAACCTCTCACTCAGTTTTAATGCTAGAAAGTTAGCCATGAGGAGCAGTTACATTGAGTGATGTAGTTTATCCAGTCTGATCTAAATATGGGTACAATAAAAACAATAATTTTATAAGAGTATAAACATATTCAGAAAGATCCTTCGTAGTGAAAAAGAAGAAGAAAGAGGGGGTAAAGATGTACAGATGTGCGAGGGAAATAGATGAATGAGAAGATGAAGGGAATATGATAGGAAAGTAAAGATATAACATATGTTCCGTCCTTACATGGGCATTATCACGAATTCAATATATATATATATATATGTGTGTGTGTGTGTGTGTGTGTGTGTGTGTGTGTGTGTGTGTGGGTGTGTTTGTGTTTGTTTGCAAGAGCCTACACATCTAAATCTCCAGTAAAGCATGCTGAAGAGAAAAATATTGTCGATGGTAAGTAGAGAAGCAATATAGGCTTATCCATTTAGCCATTGAGGTGTATAAAGAACCCCACTTCATCCGTGTATGTTTGAATAAGACACGTGCTTAGCTGAGGTTTGCTCGATTTCTTTTGAAGGCTTCTTCACTTATTTACTCTGAAAATATTTTTCATCTGATATCAATCTTTTTCATCTGTTAGAGGTGATTGTAAATACACCAACATTTAAGTTTTTTAAAATATAATCTAAAACATTTATTTTTTATTGTTATTTATATATCAGTTGAACATGTCTGAGAATGAATCCTAAACTGTAGGAACAGTTACACCTCTATTTATTTCTACCACAACCTGTAAATTGATCATTTATAGTATAAATAACTCGTTAATAATATTTTACAACCAATATATTGTATTCAATATTTTCAAATTTTTCAGAATTTACCTTTAATTTTAGCATAAGTCATTTCTTAGATAATTAATTGTATCATTTGAAAAATATATTCATGAATTATTAATCCATGTAGTAGGAAGAATATCGTAATTACCCTAAGTACTTAATTCAGTGTAGACATACTTTCAAGAATTTTTGTATTCTGAAAAAAAAATAAGAATATTGAAAATTATGTGAATATCTAGAAATAGCGGTCACTATTTCAAGATAATAACATATAACAAATTGTTGGTATTTCAGCTCTAATCCGAAATATGTCGCTTATAGTCATCATCCACGGTATACCTTCCAAACCTCAAATCTTAAGATCACCGAAATCCCATCTACGCCTTAATTTACCTTTCGGAATTTTATCAGTGGACAGCACTTTTTAACTATTTTGGAACTTCACACTAAGCACAACTTTGGATACTCGTTCTAACCTTTAAATTCTATTTTTTTATTTTTATTTATTTATTTCTTATATAATTTTCTGCAATTCACAAAGTTACATGCAGTACCAAATCGAGCAGTATCAAATTAAAAACAGTTGTAGAAATTTAAATGTATGTATTTAAATGTTATGCAAAATCATAATTTACAATGAAAGAAAAAATGTGTAAAAAAAAACTTCCATAAGAGAAAAAAATTAATAATAATTAAATAAACAAAAATTGTAACTATACATTCTTAGTAACTTATATACATATATATAAACAATAACAATGAAATAAAAGAAATTAGTATCCTACAATAATATACAATAAATGTTCTGTTCTATTATGTACATACCGATTTGTAGAATTTTTTGTATGGTTCTCAAAATTTTTTATAAGTGGGTTTTTATTGTTTTCACACTTGAAAAAGAATTGTTTACATAGTTTGTTGATAAATGCATTAGTTTAAGCATTCTTTATGCATAATTTCTAGCAATTCTAAGGCATTTGTTTTGGAATATTTGTAATTTTTTGTATTTAGTTTTAGACATAAAACTAAATATTGGGCATGCGTATGTTAGTGTAGGTCGTGAGCAGGCTTTATATAATAATAACTAATTATCTGTGCTTAATTTAGAATTTCTATCAAAGTAAGGATATATACTACACAGAGTGCTGTTAGATTTATTGCACATATAATCAGTGTGGAAAGTAAAAGTTAACCTTTTGTCCATTTTAAGTCCTAAATTAAATTCTATAAATTGGGCGCATGCTCCGGAATTTCGCGGTTTTAGGACAAAAAATGTTTGACAAAGCAATCGATTGTATGCCAATATGAAAGTCTTTAAAAACAAAATCGTTCTACAAAATTAATGGGTTTTATAAAAAAAAGTATTATAATTTTTAATATCAATGTTGAAATTTTCTGAGAGCGTAATAGCTCAGTTTGTCAGCGCTGAGTATGCTGAAGGTTCGGCGTTTCAATCCGTTGGGAGCAAAATTTATTTAATCAATAGACATATTAAACATATATTAAAAACAATAGATAATAATAATAGAAACATATTACATATAGTAGAGACATACTAACGTATTAAACAGGTAATAGAAAGATAAATACTTATATAAAGTTATTCATACTAAAATAAAACATTATACATATTTCTATATAAACTTTAAAATATAATACAATATAAAATTTATAATATTTATATAAACGTTGTACAAATTAATATTTCAAACATAGTTTATAATGTTATACACATCACACACACACACACACACATTCATATATTAATCTATAGACCCTGTGGGATCTAAAGACCCTCCTGTAACACCCACCTTTTTGAAGGTTGTTGTCCAAGCAACATCAAAGTTCCTACCACGTTGCTAACTTAAAACTTTTCATCGGTTGTAGATGAACAGGTTTTGTTATGTTCTAATATTAAAACATGCTAGAGGATTTTTTTCAATTGGTGAACTATAGCAAAAAAGTTCATAGTTTTCCTTATTTAAAGTAATTATTATACGTTTTATTGGTAATTTGTAATTCAGCAATAAAATAATTATAAAAGATTTCAAATAACGGATTTTACAGAGTATCTTACTAACCTGTAGATGTGTCATCAGATCATCTTTGCTAGTTAATATATTTAAGGAGGATACAAGAGAACATAATTTTTTTTATTTTCCTCGAGGTAATCTGAAGTCGATTGTTGTCACTCGTACTCAAGGAATATGAGATAGAAAGCCGGATCTAGAATTATATTCCAGTTCTTTCCGTGCATATTATGCCATTGTAAATGGAATAATGGAAATAGGAGTCCAACTGTAAAAAGCTCGTCAAATAGAAAAGCTCAGGCATAACAGCGTATGATTCTGTTTATTCTACAACCTCCATACTCCATATCCCTACTTCCTTCTTTCGCCTTACACCCTCCTGCCCTGAGCCCACATGTATAAATCAATAAAGAGGCATATCGCGTAGGGAAAATAGAGTTCTCAAGAATACATTGTTTATCGGGAAATATACCTTTCGATCTATTCCTGTATGTATAACTTTAAATCGGCAATAAGGTAAATAGAAATGAGTTTCCTTCGCTGTCCCGATATATATATCGATACAGTAGTAATCTTTGCAAGAAATATAGTTAAAGTTAGTCAAATACATACATGATTTATACATCGTGAACATCCATCAATATTTATTTATTAATTTATATTCCTTTAATTCTTCAATTTTGACAACAAAAAAAACGTGTACCACTACAACCCGTGGACGGGTCTGGGGTTCAGTACATGGTAGAGACTGTACTGTTTCATGGACAACGGTTCTACAGGTGACTTGTCCTAGGTCACGCTCAACCGTCAGATTTTTCCCTTTATTTTGGGTACCCTATTTTTATAATATTTTATAGAGGCGGGGTGAGCCCCAGGAGGGTCCTAGATCCTATTTGATCCATCTCCAGCTACAAACGGACTAAATAAAAAAAGTCTTGCATGCAACGGGATTTGAACCAGGATTTCCAGCATGGCAACTCAGAGCTCTACCACTGAGCTACTCCGCTCTCTGACAATATTTTATAAAATATTATTCGTTTTTTTAGAAAATATTTAACACAAACGGATTTAAAAATCACTAGATAAACGGGTAGAAATTTAGATTATTGCCAGAATGGAACCTATTCCTTCATGGCTACCATTGACGTCGACTTATATATATATATATATATATATATATATATATATATATATATATATATATATATATATATATTGCCTTTGAAGGAAAGATTTTTCATATATTTGACAATAATTTATTAAGAATTTTAAATGAGCTTTGAATTTGAAAAGTTTTACTCCTAAGTAAACTACATACAATAGTATTAAGCTACAGAAATGGATAGTTATTTAATTTGTCAATTTAGTTTACTTTGAAAATTACCAGGTTATCATATGAACAGAAGAATATGATATAGAATTTATGATGTTGGTGCTTATAAATAAATGCTGATAAAATTCTCTAAATGGATGGAATGCATGACACTCCTTTATTTGGTCTCTCTGCACAGAAGATTGGGCGATCCCTCAAAGCTCTGCTTTCAATTATCTTGGAGTGAGGATTGGCAGGTTTACCACAGCACAAAAGGATATTGAAAAAAATAACTAATGATAAAAAGATGGTAGGTCTCCTAAACGGTATTTAAGAGATTAAAAAGGTTTCTCTTGAAACTACAAGGGATATACTCAACTCATTGTTTGTATATGGGTATTATATGGGTCAAAATCATGAATACTGACAAAGCAAAACGCAAAAAAAATGACTGGAACTAGAAATGGATTTCTAGTGCAGGTCCACAGTGAGGTTATAAGAAACAAGATGGGAGAAACCCCAGCATTATCGATGACATGAGTGAAAGAAAATTGCTTTGGTATAGAAACGTCATGAGAATGGATGAGACGTGATGGTCCCTTAGAATACTTAAAATACTGCCCTGAGATGAGAAAAAGGCGCGGGAGACCTCAGAATCTGTAGATCGAAGTATGAAAAGGTATGGCAGCTAGAGGCCTGAAAGAGGAGGATCTTGTGGACAGGAGATATTGGGAAAGTGTATTTGGGACCGGGATATGAAATACTAAAACGCGATAATAATTGAATTAAATTTAATTTTTTTGAATAGTTTTTTAGGAGGAAACTAAATAACCCACAACTCCTATAAAAATTTCAAATAACTCTGAAAAACAACAATATTATAACAGTAAAATCTTAATTACGACGAATACTTCACATTTTATTCTTCCCCGACAATAGACAATATTTTTGTTTTTCTAGTATCTGTTTTCCATTCTACATTTAAGTACTAATAGATAGACCATGATTTAATTTATAGATCATTAAATTAATTATACGCGCAAATAGAAGACATTATTCTCAATTGATGCGAAGCAATGTAGTTAAGAATATAATAATGAATATTTTAAAATATATAATTATAATAGATATACAGGATAAAAACTGTAACGTTTTATACATTTACTGGGACTACAATAATAAATTAATTTTTTTTTAAATAATTCTTATTTTGTGTATTCAAAATAATATTCCAATCCATATCTACTTTAAGTGAACTCGATAGGTATCGGAGGAGATTGAGTGATTAGCGAAAATTCGGTTTTCAATTGGTTCAGATCCGGGTTAAGTTAACAGGTCTTCTGCATTAGGACTTGACGTCATTAAGTCCCCAATCCGGTCTGATAAGCCCCACTACCCAACTGTTTTCCGATCCAAGCACGGAAAAGTTCAACAGAGACATGGTTTCTTTTACATTTTTATAATATATTTAATATTTACTGTCAGTTGATTTTACAATATATGCTATAATTTAGATACAAAAATAATAACAATCCATCATAATTCACATATTTAGAAATTATTCAATTTCTCAACATTTTTCAAACTTATTCCCTTTAATCTAGTCAGTTACGGAATTTTGGGAAACTCCTTAACAATTTTTAAGCCATTAGATGTTTCTTGTATTTACCCAAAATGATAATTGAGCTGTTCACTTCACAAATTGACTATCTCCACGTTTTGAAAAATCTTAAATTTAAGTGTAAAAGCACTTGGTATGGTCATAAATTTTTATATTATTAAAATCCTTCTCAAGCAATAAAGGTTAACACCATTAGACGAAAAAAAAATTTTAGCCAATGAATAATAAATACTTTTTATCAGAGGTCAATTTGATTAACTCCGTACACTAATGTACTAACTCGTTGCAATAATACCATTAAAACGCACTAGCAAGCGCTAAATGGTGAATTTTATCTAGTTAGAAAGGTCCAAACCACACCTTTTCCAGTTTAAATGATACTAAAAGAAGATTTAGATGTAGAATGCATTCTCTGAACAGAGATTAAATTAACATAAAAATTATGAAAGAGATCAAGAAAAAGTATGAGCATGAAATATGTTTTGAGGATCTTAGAAAGGACTTGGAATATAATGATTGGATAGGAGTTCGATGGCTTGGTGGAGCCCCACAGCACTGCTCTGTAAGTCTAAATAGGCTTTATAATAGTCATGCCATTTTGATCTTGAAGTCTTGGTCTAGCAAGTGTTGCAGTGGCCAAAAACGTTGAAAAATTTTAATTTGAAAAATATTAATGCCGAATGTGACACATAATAACATTTTCATATTCCAACTCATGATAAAACAGTGTATATTAAATATTTATGTGCAAAAATTATAACCATTATATTTTTTGGGGGATAAAAAAATATAGGTGATGCAATAAAATTGATATACTTAATTTTTAATTTACAGTCATGTCATATTAATACTTAATAAAATTTTATATATAGTAAATACATATTTATTCTTCTTATTCTTACAGGTTACCCGGAAGAGGGGACCCGAACGGAAACAACGACAGTGGCTACGCACCTTCCGCTGGAGATCCCCAGATGCTTGACCAGATCGCCTCTGACGACAAAAAAGTGAACTAATTTTTAATATAAAACATATTCTGTAGTATTATTTAGTATGTAGTATTATAAAACTGTTGATATACAAAATCCTAGCTGTTGGTATTCAAAATCCAGTATATTTCGAGTATTTAAAGTGGAATTCTATTATAGTTTTAAAAGATTTCGACTATGAAATTCGAAGAATACGTACGTGTGGGGCCCTATGTCAATTTTAGGAAATGTGTATATGTGACAAAAATATTAAATTACCGAGGTATTTTGGATGTCAGGTTTCTTGTTGAATGGTAAAATAAATATGTTTTAATAGTAGACAAATTTAGAACTCTCGCCTCAGATAGATAACCATTCTTGTTCGTTTTAGAGCCATGCGATATTTGGGTAACACGTTTATAAGTACGTACAATTTACAAAAGTTAGCAAATCGGTTTCTGATCTATTGTGGTATTATGTTTATAATATTTATTTTTAACCCAAGAAATTAATTCATTGCTTCTTATGCTTATGAGCAATGTAATCTTTCCCTATGTTATGTGTACATACACCACCTATACAATATTAGCATAGTCAAAGAAGAGAAGATGGAAGTTAGAGAGAAAAGAGCATATTATGGATAATCAGAGTATTGACATGAGAGTAGAGTATGTAAGATCATAAATTAGAATTTTAGTCTATAATTAATACTCAAGTTCGTTCATAAGAGAAATACTTTGTATGCCCATGTAATATAATTCCATTCGAAAATAAATATACTTTCTTCTTACAAATCAAGGCTGTTACTTCAAAGGATTAATGAAAAAATCGAAGTGGTAAGCGACATCCATAAAATTTCCTACTTCGTCAAATGTAACTGATTATATCGAAATTCATCATCGTCGAAACGAAAAATGTAACTAAACCACCAAGTTAATACGTAGCCAGGAGATGTCGTGGTTAAATTGAGTTTTAACTTGTGTGAAGCGGTGATGTAAGGTATGTGAATCTTGTGCCAGATTTTATTATATTTTTAAATCAATGCCCCCCTCAATGTTTCTCTGCGATTTTCGGAACATTCTTGATATATATGTATAAAGTAAACCAGAAGAAAAAGTCCTGAACCCTAAGGTAACCTTCCTGGGATAATGATGGAAATATTTGCGTGTTGTCAGACAGAGAAAAATATTTCAGGAAGAAAGAAATGAAGAATGAGATATTAAGTGAGATGGAATGTCATCTTCAGCTTGAAGAGAAGTATTTAATGATTCTTACGACAACTTGAACGATATTCGAAAATTCTTCTGAATTTATTCATAATCTGATTAATTAATGGTTGAGTATTGTGGTCAGGTATTATTGTTTATAACACGTTATTGTGAGGTAGTATATCAAGAAGTTTTTTGGATAATAGGTTTTCAAATGTTTTATAAAACATCCAGAGGAAGTAAAACATCCAGCCATTATTATAAAACAGCCATCTCTAGTAGGTTCCAAGGAACATTTCTGAGGAACATTAAATATAAATACAACAAAAACATATTAACCAATAACCATTGTAAGTAAACTCATTTTCATTATAAGGAATTATCCCACCAATGTTTTAAAAGTTGTATATACTTTAAAATAAAATTTAAAACTGAAGTTGTTTTGCCATCTATTGAGCTGAGATCAAGCTGTCAGTGTCTGAATTGGATTATTTAGTTAAATAAAAGCCATATCATTAATCTTGAACATTTTAAAAAATGTCAAAACATAGCCAAGAATCCTTGATTGTTCTAAGGAGTCTATTCATCAGTGAATATAATATTCTGAACATAAAGTCCCTACATGCATGCGACCGTGCAAAGGTTCGTTGAGTCCCTGTACCTGCGTTTACAAATTTTTCTGATCCCTGCAGTTCACTCATATTATAAAATTTATTCATTCGAATTTTATTTCATTTTACATTTTTACGTCCATTGGCCTGTTTGCTTTTGTTGGCAAATATATTTGTTTTCCAATAGATTCGTAAGTCACATTAAGTCCAACATATTTTTCCAGTATTGTTGTTTTGACATTTTTCAATTAAACTCGTCAATTGTATCTTTAATCTCTAATGTTTCTATTCTCGTCGGAATATTCAGTCAGAACTTAATTACAAATTTTTAATAAATGGAATCAATGAAATTAAAAATCATTTCAGACATTACATATATTCCTTTATCGACAATGAATCCATGGTGGTAGTTTCTATAAAACATGATGTTTCTCGAGTTTATAGTAGTCCAGGAAGAGTTTGTTTCTTGAAGAACGTTTATACAGGGGATGAAATGGCCGTCATTTAGATCGATCTTTTTTCTCCAAAAGGTTTGAACAATTAGAACCGAAAAGAGGATATATGTTCAATACATAGTAAGGACTTTACTATTTCTAAGTCATTGGTGATTTTGCACTGGTTGAAGATACACTCAAAAACCTGGGTGAACTCGAAGAGGAGCTCCAGATTTTTCATTGTGTATCTACTGTTGATAATAGTTTAGTACAGTAGATTTAAACAGCACATGGCCAATGAGCTAAGCTAACAAACCTCAAGCAACCATAATAGCTGATAAATGTGTTTAGGCGTGATTAGACTGAATAATTTAATAGGAAGCAAATGGAAGTACCACGGGAATTTGAATGAAATCTCAGATATTAACAAAGCGTTAGATTTATTAATTTTAATAACATGCGAGATATCTTTTCTTAAATACTATGAAATATACATGTAAGAGAAAATACAAATTAATAATAGCTTCTACAAGAATAACTTAAAACTAAACATGTAACTTAGCGATCTAATGAACAAAGTAATTTAATACAAACAAAAGAAGAAAAATGATTAATATGAATGGGAGCGATAATTAACAATAACAGAAATGCTCCATGCTAGCATAATGGCCAAAGATATGATAACTACAAAATAAACTTGAACGTTGTAACGAAGTTTTCAATAAGGCGCGAAGATGTGCGAATTACTATTATCTTCGCCAGTGATCACGGCATGAAGGAGCAATGAGTATGATATCATGAATTAACTTGAACTGTCCGGTTGGTACCATGTAATACGTTAATCATCCGGAGAAAAATTAGTTGACAATTTGAGGCCTTATGGTAATGAAAGGTGACTTACAATTTGTGTGATGTATACTCAATTATCATCATCTCAGCATAGCTTCTGGCGAGTAACAAACTTCAAGACCTCTGGACGTTCTCCTATGAAGAGCGGCTTGAAAGTGGAGTGTGCGATGGTCGTAGTTGCGAATGGCTGATAGAACTGCTCCGCTCAGCGATCTGATAGCAAGTGAAGTGACTCAATAGCGTCGCTCCCCCTCTCCTTGGTTTTGGCGGTACAGTACATTTTTCGATTTTAGAGGCAATCATCTGTCCGTTCCATCTGGCAGGCAGTCCAGGTCCGCGACTAAACAAAATGGATTTTTAAAAAGGACATTTAATTGTCATAATGTCTGTCATGTTTATGTTATGACAATAGAATACCACGGGTTGTCCAATTGAATTGGATCTGAAAGTGGTTCATAAAAAATCTGGCAGATTGAAAATTGCAAATATCCACCAATATTTTCTTATATATAATTTTCTTTTTGAAAGAAAAGGTTCGGCAGGGTTTCATACCTCTATCATCAATTCCTTTGTTATACTTTTATAGAACTCCGCTCGGGCTTGGGAAAGGAAAAAAAATGTTTTAGGGAGAAACTGTTTTGAATAAATGGATTTGAGTCTTGAACCAATTCCTTTGTATGGGATAACCAAATGAAGTCTATGTTCTGAGGCTTGTATTTTTCTGCCTAATCAGAGATGACTTAATTATTCGTTACTTTATCGGGGCTAAAAACCACAACAAGGGCGGGGATATGTCTGTTTCCTTGATATAAATGGACAGTAACATTTTTTCTACTAAAATATTTTTCTTTCAGTTTTCTATTTCTTTTAACTTAATCTTGTAATATTTGGTCGTTTCTTAGATTTATAAAAATACTTAACTAAATATTAAATCATAAGCCGCCATACCTTGATGGACCAATTAATACCAGCCGCACCATAACAATAATTTTTATGAAATATCACAATTGCGACCAGGAAAAGAAAAATCTCAGTATATTGGCACTTTGTAAAATGGACGCCAGGCGATAAAATGGAAGATATTTGAAATATTTGAGGGAATTGAGATAAAATACATTGTTTGCAGAAGTGGAAAAAGACATTGAGTGGCTGAAGATTACTCTACGGTATGTTAAAGGGAGTTTATATTTAGGGGTCATATGTGGCATAGTGGTTAACATAAAAATATTCTAGGTCCGAGGTTGTGGGATCACCTCCCTTTAGGCCAAAGGGTTTAAAAAATGCTTAGTTTTTGCGTCCTACGGAAAGGGACATTAAATGGCGGTCCCGAGCCTCCACGATGTTAGGTACTCGTGGAGTACGTATTAATTATACCTGGATTGGCAAAAATATTAGGACTCCCTCTTTAGTATTGTCCGATTTTCCATTGCAGTGTTAAAAGTGATGTTAAATGAAATAAATAAGAAGACAGGGAGCGCTTGGATAAAGAAGAGGAAGCAAAATTTCATGCAACAATCAAGATTTAGAAGTTGCTGAGACAGGAGAGAGAAGTGAAGAATTTAAGAAAGTAGTCCAGAGTTACTCAGTCCAAAAGTAAAATATTTTGCCCAAAATTTCAGTACCTTTGAAACCACTATTCAGAGAAAAAAATAAACCACAAATAGAAGTAATTACTGAAGAGAAACATGGGACTCTGAGCGAATTCCTCAAGATAGGAACACAGCACTAAATCAACCACTTCTTAAAAAAGGAGCCAAAACTAATGTAAATCACTACAGATGCACCTTTAATATTGTATATTAATAATAAAAGTCGATCTCTATTAACGTAAAAGTTCGGCATTACTCAGAGTATTTAGGTTAAAGGCATTGTGTACGACAGAATGCCTGACTCTGAAAGAGAAAATCCTGGGTGAGGAACTCGAAATTGAAGGAAGAAAAATACTCAGAAAAAATCTTGGGTTCATTTTTTTTTTCTCTTTATATTTTTATTCATGCCTGTAATATAAAAAACAATGACAATCAGCAGATTGGCTGACACAAACATATAATACCATGACATGAAAGGCATGAAGAAGAATAGTAACCAGTGGTACCTCTTCCTATTAATTCTAATTCATTTTCCTATGATAACAAATCCCTCATCCACGTTCTTTTTAGTCTCCTCCTATTGTTCTCAGGCATGATAGTCATGGTCATTTGTTTTATTAATGGCTATGGGTCCCTGTGTAGTTTTTGTTGAAAGCGTTTGTAGTATGTTCGCATGTGTTCGTCAACCCTTGGTATTTTTAAGTCAGTATGCAGAGTTTTCTTGATACTGACATCCCAACTTCCTTTTGTTAAAAGTCTGAGTAATTTTGAGTAGAAAATTTGTAGTCGTTTTTTGTCCTCTGTTTAGCGAAGCCATAAATTTGTAAAGCTGCCCATAAACTGGTTTTCCCTTGGGCTCAATTAACATTGGAAACAAACACTTGAGTCATCATAACAACGATTTGTACTAAAAGACTGAATATTTGTATTTAAATCACAGATACAATCAGGAAAATAATAATTCTATTATATGGACACTGTAAAATAGACCCCATAAAGTAAACTTGAAGATTTATCAAATGTTTGAAGATGCTGCGATTAAAGAATACATGGTTTGAAGATTTCTAGATCAGATATTACAGAGGATCATCTAAAGGGGTTACCTGTGGCATAGTGGTGAGCATCACAACCGTTTCTTAAGATCATTGGTTCACAACGACAGCAGGTGGCCATAAGACTTTTCAAAGTATGTAAATAAATCTGGCATGACGATCTCAAGCCAGTGCAGGTGAAGGTACTCGTTAAAGATACCTGAAAAGGTACTATAATACCTGAAAAGGCAAAATTTATGACTACCGTAATAATTCAAACATTGCCAGATCAGCAAAATTAAGGTCAATTTAAGCAGACTAAATGGAGATATCTCTATCTGGAGCAGACATCAAAAGCTAAAAAGACACATTAACAAGAAAATCACTCAAATACACAAACTCAATCTCTACTACATATATCTAGATCTCTACAAACTTTATTTCTCAGTGCATACTTACATAACATTATCTTTATCTACTCTAGCTACATATTTCCTGGCTCTTTATTTAAGATATATCCAATTCATATATGCTGATATATTTTACCTATAAAATAGATATTTATTTATGAGTATTTATGATAGAAGCTGCCAATGCAATGCATAGAGAGCGAAGGATGGAGAGAATTTATGAAAACTTGCATATTATTGCGCAATATATCAAGAGGGACGGGCGGTTGATGAATGTGCCCGAGTTTATATAGGCCCTAGGAGGGCCGGCGACTGATAAGCTGATATTACTACTACACCTGCCACCTCCATTCCCTCATTTTACTCCAGCATTCATTTTATTAAACCATTATTAGTTCATATCAAGAGTGGGTGGATCTAAATTGCATTATTGCGAATTAATATCATCCAGATACGCAACTGTATCATATGTTTTAATCGGTGCAACCACTACAATCCCTGAAAAGTCTGGGGTTCAGTACATGGTAGAGACTGTCCTATATCAGGCTCAAGCAGCAGTCCCCTTATATAGAGATTGGGAGCGCCCCAGGGAGGTCCTAGATCCCATGGGATCTATCTCTGGCCGCTAACGATTAAATACAAGTCTGCCAGTGAGCGGGATCTCAAAATAGTTTCGAGTTTTGGGAAAATATAATAACTAAATTACATGTATATACATAGACACAGTATATTACCCATTTAATTACATCAAAAAGTAATTTTATTAACCGATCAATTACACAAGGGAACAACATTTTTGTTGCATGAAATATTTTGACTAATATTCTACTTCCTCGAGGTGCTGATTTAAGATCTGAAGTCAGTTTGTTTGTATCAGCTTTACTTTTGGGGTTATAATTATAAACTGTTTTTTAAGATGAAAATATTTTTTATTAAGAAAACTATTAAAAAAATTACCACTACATATCAAAAAATTTTCTTTTGTAAGATTTTCTGGCTTGATTCGGTTCACGGGGGCTGTTTTTAATGCTCCAACAATAGTCCGCCATCATGTGAGCATTCCAGTGACCTTGGTAACGTTCCTCCATAGTTGGAATGTCCTGATGGAACCGTTCCCCTTGTTCTTCACTCAGATCACCAAGATTTTCAGGGAAACGGTCCAAATGGCTGTGGAGGAAGTGTACTTTGATGCTCATATTACAACCAAGCTGCTGGAAGTGTAACAACATTAGTTCAATATGCTCCGCATAGCTTTCTTCCTTTTTGTTTCCCAGAAAATTTTGAGCAGTCCAAACGAATTCATTCCAGGCATTTTTTTCAATATCAGTCATGTAACTAATAAAGTTTTCATCCTTTATCAACCTTCTTATTTGGGGACCATCAAAAATTCCATTTTTAATTTTTTCTTGGCTCAAATTAAAGAACTTCTTAGAGATGTATTTATAGCAATCACCACCCTTGTTCAAAGCTTTGACAAATTGTTTCATGAGCCCTAGTTTGATATGCAAAGGTGGCAGTATTATTCGATCCGTGGGCACAAGGGGCTCATTTATTACATTCAGTTGTCCCGGAACCATAGATTGCCTGGAAGGCCAATCTTTTCTAATCCAGTGCTCAGACCTAGCTCTGCTGTCCCATAAACAAATAAAACATGGATATTTTGTATATCCACCTTGTTGTCCAAGAAGAAAATTCACCATTTTTAGATCAACACTTATCAACCACTTTTGTTCGTTGTATTTGATTCTATCCATTACAGAAGCTACAGTAGCATATTCTTCTTTGACTGTAGTTGAATGTGCAATCGGTATCGAACCCAGCTTATTGCCGTTATGCATAAGTACACATTTCAGGCTACGTTTAGAGGAGTCAATAAATAAACGCCATTCATTTGGATCATACTTCTGTACTCCCATTGCTTTCAATAAACCAGGAACATCTGAACAAAAAGCAAAGTCGTCATCTTTAGAAAAGAATGACAGCAATTCTGCCTCTCGGTTACGATAGTATGAAATTCTTGTTTCTGGGGTTAAAAGATTTCTTTGCTTTAATCGAGAAGCTAGAATCTCCGATGTCTTTTTAGAAAGACCAAGATCTCTGATTAATTCATTGAGGTCTTCCTGATTAAAGAGCTGGGGCTCAGAAGTAAAATCAGGGTAAGAATCACTTGTCCGACTTTCATCACTTGAAGAATAGTTTTGTTTTTCTATATCATGATCATTTTGTACAGATGAAGAAGCTTGGGGTACTGGTGCATCGCCAGAGAACAAGACTGGTCGAGTAACAGATAACAAGTTTGGATAAGACCATTTCGACCGGTTATTTTTATTAATTCCATTAATATCAATCACACAAAAATAACAATCATCTTGATGATTATTAGGTTCCCGCCAAATCATTGGTGTTTGATACTTAAAATGGGGTCTTTTCTTATTTGCCCATAATCTCAAAGACTCAACACATGTTTTACATACCATATGAGGGATCCAGTACTTGTCACGGATGTCCAAAGCGAATCCAAAGTAATCAAAATATACCTGTGCTATAAACTCTGACACACTTAGCCTACAATTTTTGAATGTATATTCACCACAAATGTTACAGAAATAGTTTGGATCGTTTCTACAGATATTTCTTAACTTGGACATTGTTATTTAACACAAGAGCACAAACTTTTTCACTAAACAACTCAGTTGAATTGAAGTTTGAATGTGACTAGTACAAATATATGTCTATCAGCTGTTTGCCAAAAACAAAAGGTGCTGGAGAAAAACTGAGGCTAGATTTGTAATCACCAACCTCTAATTAGTAAACAACAGGCCTAAAACTCCATGCAACAAAAAATTAATAAAAATTTGTTCCCTTGTGTTATATTAGTCGCCGTGCTACCTCTGGGTAGATTAACCCGCGCCACCGCAATACAATGCGGGTGGGGTCCTCTTTTGCCCCTTTATATTTTTGATAACTTGGATTAATATTTCACACAATACATCATTAAGGTAATAAATCATACTTATTACTTAAAGATGTATTTTAAAATTACAAGTATAAGTAAATAAAGCATTAACATGATATTTTTAAAAGTGGATTTGAATATATTTAATTAAGTAAACATTTATTATTATTATAAGTTTTATTAATATAAAAATTTAATTTAAATAACATAGTAAAAATATTCAATAATTACATAAAATATTTTTAATTTATTATTATTATTAAAAAAATTTGTGGCCCTTGAAGGGAGCGAACCCCCGACCTTCGCGTTATTAGCACGACGCTCTAACCAACTGACCTCATAGGCCAAGTTGGAAATTGGCAGTAAAAAAAGTGTTTATAAGTAAATTGGTGCTGGATAAATATATTAATGAATAATTAATGGTGCTGGACTGAGATTGTGAATTGGAGGCCACTGTAGATATATGAAGGGTGTTGAAAATTAATGGATTGGTATAAGAATGAACCTAGGAAATATTTCTTCGGAACTTCGAAAAAATGTAATAGGTTGAATTAGGAAAAATCTCGAATAAAAAACATTACATCACTAAAATACAGGGAAAACCAACCAGTCTACTGCAGAAAGATGTCTGGTTGTCCTAATGCATCGCATTTAAAACTTATGTCTCTTTTTGAGTTTTATCGAGCGAAAATCGAAGTTTTAGAGCGAAAAGAAATTTGGCCGGTTTGCAATTCATTGCTTAAACTTTGTTTCCTCACTGTTTTATGACGTACACACTTAATAATAAAAGCAAAGCAGTCTTCCCAAAATAATATTGATTAAGTAGAGCTTAATAGTAGTTTATAGTTTCTTAGAAAAGCCGCAGACTATTAAAGAAAGCAATTACACAAAATAAGTCTAACTATTTTTTTGTAATTTTTTTACTGCAACCCCTGACCAGTTTTCACTATTTTAAGAATTATCTAGTCAACCACTTCCTCATGGAATTTATAATAATATGTTTAATAAGTTTCATCGAAAATAAATTTTCTTCACGAATGAAATATTTCTTTAAAATTAATTTATTGAAATTTAAAACTGTACTATAATATGCTAATATGATGAATGATACATACTGTCATGAGATAAAGGCAAGTATTGGAACTGCCCAATGGTAGTACGCAAATTCAACTTAAGAAGTCACGAGGCCATCTTCTTCTTAGACGCCTCTTAGGATTTTCCGGGATTGGAGAGTTAGCTTGATTTAGTGGGGATAACGTTTGCCATGTCGGATTTTGGCAAAATCTACAACCCAAGTTCACTATGTATGATTTTATTCGTAACAAAGTAAGTATCATTGAGGATTTTAAGAAGGATTGGATACGAGAGGAATTCGATTGCTTAATTGAGCCCTAGACATCTATCCATAATAGGTCATGTATATGAGTCTTTCATAGATAATTGGGAACTTGGAACGTTTATCTAGTGATTGTTGAAGTGGCTTGAAATAGTGAGCAGTTTATTATCGTTTTAGTCAAGTAACAAAATATTAAATTAGGCATTTCATTATTGTTGTGTATTTTTTTAGTTATTTACTTCATTGAATGAATACGTTTCCTTCTACAAATGTTCGTTTCCAATCAAGAATAGTATAACAAGTAGGTTTTTGCCCGCTGTTTAGTAATAAAGATTTGAAAAATAAATAATTTCTGATGTTTATAAAATACTTATAGTTTTGTCCATAAAATTTAATTGAATTTGGATTCGAATATTTATTTAACTATGAAGCTGTTAAGATCTTGGAAATAGGTTTTCCTAGCATTTTCTCTCCGAGAGACCTTGGGTTGATCGAAGACGATGGCAGGCCCCGGGGAGTGCTGCTGAGTGATGGTAAGGCCACCTCTGCTGCAAGTTGACCTTAGTCCTTTAGGTATTATTCCTCTCTACCTTATGTCGAGTAGTCTCTTGTATATTTTATTCTAATTCACTTCTTTTTTATATCTATTTACTGTATATTATTAATATTTATTAATAGTTACAATTAATGGTTACAATATTTTTTTATAACCTGAAAAACAAAAACAAATTATTACGCACTACTTCCTTATATTCTGTATTCCTTCGGTAATTAAATGTTATTGTGGTTGATTTAATGAAGTCTTATTAGACCGTGGGAACGTAAAAAAATATCCCCTATAAAATTTCTCAATCGAAATTGTTTGCAGTTTTTAACTAATTTTAATGCAATTTATTATAAAAACAATATTAAAATACTATAAAAAATGAACATCACAAAATTGTCTATATCCATATCCATTTTTGCGCTTTTTATCGAAATAATTAATGAAAAAGTTGATTTTCGAAATGCTGAACTAAAAAAAATACTAAAAAAATTATACCATTAACATTTTCCTTTACTTATCATACAATCCCTTAGTTCAATACCTATCTAGCTCCAGACACCCTTAAAGCCCTTCTGCTATGTTAAAACTGCAGTGGCTCCGAGACTTTTAGTAAATATGTTATGGGAGATCTGATGATGGTTTACTTCTTAACATCTATGTGTAGCTGTCCTGATCTCATTCAATCTCCGCTAGTTTTCAAAACCACTGATGCACCACATTACCATGATTCGCGTTGAGGGTAAGGATTGGTTCGGAACAGTTTGTAAAAATTGTATATAGGTAATAATTGATTTATTTATTTCCTGATTATTTTATATTAAAAAAGTCGACTCATCATTCCAAAACCATGAGCCATCATTAGGATTAAATTTAAAGAAAATCATAATAAATACAGAAAAGTTATAATAATCAACATCGATAATAATTAATTTTTTAAAAAATGAAATATATAATAAGTTAACATTAGGAATTATTAAACTAATTCAACCAGCAGTTTCGAGCCTTTTTTGTACCATTCCCCACCATTTTCAAATGAAAGACTTCCACGCACAACCTGTTAAAAAAAAACTATACTATGCTCCTTTTTCACAAAAGAAAATAAGTATTACATTGAAAACAAAATATTTATTTTTACCGACACAAGATACATTATAAGTTTCAATTTAAGATAAGGAAGTGCTGATAAGAAAGAAATGACTAAAATTAAGTCTGATGTTTTTCATTTTCAACTGGTCTCGCACCCTCCCCCTGACTTGTACTCACGCCCCTAGGTTGGAACTAATGAATTAAACTGTTTATTAATTTTTTTTTTAACTGTACCAATAAAACCCGTGAAGGTTCTTGGGTTCAGTATTCGGCAGAGCATGTACTTGTCTAAGCCAATGATTGTGCAATGTTGTGACATGGGTGAGATCACGCTTAACCGCCAGGATTTTCTCCCACATTTTAGATGCTGTATGAAGATTAAGAATGTCTCCAGATCCCATAGGGTCATCCGTGGCTATTATAAGACTCGGCGCAGCAACTCAGTGCTCTACCCACTGAGCTTCCCCGCTCCCGCTAATAAAGTATAAATAACAATAATGTTGAAACATATCAAAACAGATGGATTTCATTGAAAAAATAAAGTAATACAATCTGCTACTCTCACTAACAAATACTTAATTAAGTTAATGTTAAATATATTAGGCAATAATTATGGAATATAATGATGTAAATAGATTTATTTATTTATTCACCAAATAGATCACAGTCGTACGACAAATATCATTACATTGTACCGTAAATTGAATGTTTTGACTTGTGTTTATTGTTTGCTAAATCCCTTAATGTACAGTTTTATCAGATTTTAAATAAATTCCTATATTTTCTTAAGTATCACTATAATTTAGAAGCATATAAATCTTTTAATAAATGTCAATTTAATGCTTCTATATCCTTAACTGGGCGATGTCCATAGGGCGTTCGGAGGAACGGATCAGCAGGGGACAGGAGAAGGCCGGTGGTGAGGACAACCTCCGAAGACGAAGGCTCGGGGAGCAAGAAGGAGAGGAAGGCCTCGGCTGCGTCCAGGTTCACGATCTACAAGGTCAACAAGGCCAGCAGGAAGAAGAGGGAGAAGTCTTCGGCAAAGAAAGAGCGCAAAGCTACAAAGACACTAGCCATTGTTCTAGGTAAGTTCATATTATATTTTTACTTTTTCAGTATTACTACCTATTTTTATTATTACATTAACTATTTTAATGTACTGATAATTATTATAATGTATCGGTAAAACTATATATATGCGGGCAGAAACCATCATACCATCGTTCCCAAGCTAAAGTGGAATATCTTAAAATTTTCGGAACTGACAGCTATAGCTTTGGATTATGATAGCAGAACAAGGTGTCCAGAAAGAGTAAAACTGTAAAATTATTTGGAATAAACAACATTGTTTAGGAGTCGACCATCACGCTGCTGGCACTCCCCTAAGCTCAAATGCAGATTTCTAAGAACGCGTTGACACGTTGTTTGTGAGATTGCTGACATTTCTGTTGTGATAGTCTGATTCGTCGGTTTGTTCTTGTATACCCTACTTTATATAGTCTGGGCTGCAATGTCGGGTAAAGGCATCATCGGTCCGTATTTCCACGAAGATCACCCCGACGAGCTCTCACTGTCACTGGGCGTTATTGCGAAATTTTTAGAGGTTTTTTGGCCCAAGAACTTCAAGAGTTTCAAGGATCTCACTCCAAAACATGATTTCAGCAAGACGGGGCCACTTGCCATACTTCTGACTTATCAATTGCCACGGTAAACGAATTTTTCCCAAAGAAAGTGATTTCGTGTAGTTATTAATTGACCTCCCAGGAGTCCTGATCTTAGTCCTCTTGACTACTTTCTGTGGGGATACCTGAAAAGTTGAGTATACAAGAACAAACCGGCGAATCTGACACGATTGAAGCAGCATATCACAATAGAAATGACAGCAAACTCACGATAAATGTTTCAATACGTTCTTAGAACTCAAACTAGCGTTTGAGATTAGAGGAGTGCCAGCAGCGTGATGGTCGACACCTAGACAAGATTGTTTTTCCAAATAATTTTGCAGTTCAATGTGAGTAAATAAAACATAAACAACGTACTTGATTTATTATATCTGTGAGTTTATTCAACTATCAAACCCCCGATATTCTATCTGGACTCCCTTTTATAGCTAATCACTCTAGAAGATATGGACCCTTATATCTATAATAATATGAAAATATCTAACTATATGTTAAAATTAAACTTAATTACACGATTCATAGTGTCTAAAATATAGCATGCCTTATTTATGATTCACGTGTCAAGGAAATAATCTAAAATGAAAGACTTATTTAAAAACTTTTTTTGAAAAGTGAAAGCTTCTTTAGACGCGTTTAGCGACTTTTGTTAGGGGATAAACTTTAGGGTTATATGCTCGAGACTGGCGACACCTAGCTTTCTGTGCATGAGTCATACAATTTCTTTTAATCAACTATAGTTTAAAGATAAAAATTCCATTGATATAAGAATAATTATATTTAATTAAAATGACGTTTAAAAGTTGTTTAATTATACGAATAATAACTTAAACATCAATGAATTGTTAAACTTTTAATAATAGAAAAAAATTCCGAAACCATTTAGACGAAAATAACTAAGAAAGTGCATTCCTCAATATTGAATTGCTCCGCGTGCGAATAGATAAGAAATGCAGGCTTATGTTAATAAATTCGATTTAAAAATTATAAAATTTAGATAATGCGGACTTAAATTGATTTACAAATTTAAAAAAAGAACACAGTTGTACCAAAGTTTTACAGGGTTTTCAGTCCTGTTGGCAGTCCTTATGACTAGTTCTATTTTTAGTGCTTTAAGAATCCAAGTAAAAACTTTTCAAATACAGTTATGCCTGATTTTATGATAGAAATTATAGAAATTACATACTTATTATGGTATATTATTATAGTATATTAAAATATTTTTAAGTTTAATAAGCCAGTTTTTAAATTCATGTATATATATATATAATAGAGAATATCGAGAATCGGCATGGACGACATCATTCATTAGAATGGTAGAGTTAAAGACCAGAGAGAGCAATACGACATGGTTTGATGCCGGATGGATCTACTTGAGCTATTGCCAATGAGGTCTCACCCCAATCGCCCATCCATCACTCTCATCCATCCCCACCATCCCCATCCTCCCTATCCTGCCCATCATCCTCATTCTCCGCCCCCTACCCACCATCCATCCACACTACAGCTAACTCTGTATCGGCCTTTAATGAAATCCTGTCCCGTTTTATTATCCCCTAGCGATAGGCGACCGGACGATTGGCCACCGCAGGCCGATTCCCCTTTAGGATTCCACAATGTCCATGTTAAAACAATATGGATAGATTGTGATGACAATCACCCTTCTCGATAAGCGATTCTTATTTAAAGAGGCGTCTCTTAGTTGTTCGAGGACCTTTTTTTTAAATCTATCAAATACGACCAAACGCTTATTTCGATTATCTCTTATGATTGTTTATTCATTCAACTTCACTTTTTGCTCTTATTGGTTATCTTATGATGCTACGGTGGGAGTCATAAACATTGCTTATCCAGTGGTATTTATTATAGGGATCCTGAACGAGGACCGGCTCCAGAGACCCATTTTACTTCTTTTCCGATAGGACCGAATACCTAAGGATATTAATCAGCATATCCTTAGGTATTGAAATAAAACAATAATATCCTTCCTAATAAAATAAAACAATAATTTTTTTTCATATACAAATATCCATTAAAAGTATAAAAACATTTTGAATTGTATTTATCTTCGTTACGAATTAAATCATCCATAATGACCTCAATGTTCCATTTATTGCCGATTTGGCCCGACCCCGATACCAGTCTTTTCATGAGAAACTTCATTCCCACTCAAACCCACTCGTTTCAAACCTAGCAACCTCTTCGTTCCTGATACTCCTCCCAGGGGTATGAAAAGAAGAGGGTCTCGTGACATTCTTAATTGAATTTTATATTTTCGTACTACCACTGTGTAGTTTCTCTACTTGTCTTTATCCATGCCACTATGTATCATTCGTCCCATTTACTTGTTGTATTATTTTAATACAGTTATAAATTTCATGAATAAAATAATAAAAAAATTTTTTTTTTATTTAACAAAGAATATATGTATATATATATATATATATATATATATATATATATATATATATATATATATATATATATATATATAAAATCCACCTAAACTGTACAACTATCATCCATGAAGAGTATTGAGTTCATTAACTGGTGGAATCTGTAATGTTCAAACTGACGGTTGCGCAGGGAAATAACTTGGTCGACATAATGCTCAACAGCTAGGCTTTCTCCCATATTATAGTACTTTTTATAGAGGCTGAATGAACCTAAGTAGTTCACAGGATTCACAGTGTTAAAAGAATCGGTCGATCAGTCGATCTCACAACAATGTCAAATACATAAGTTAAAGAGAATTTTTTTTTCCTGAATTTATCGGCAATGATAAAGTAAACAAACATATACTATCCATAATATAATAAACTTTATAATAAATACACTATCTATCTCTAAACAATAGCCTGTCGAATACCGTTATCACAACTTTGGTGTACTATAACTCTATTCTCTCCCTTATCATCTATTCTCTCTCTTCTCCTATCTTCTATCCTCTTACAGCACTTCAAAGGGAGTATACATAAAGATTAAAGAGAATGGGATATTGATTAAGTTTATAATTCTGACCACAAGCAAGCAATATCATAACTTTCTGTGTAATAAGCATATATTATAGACGTATATTTTAGATCGGGAGCCAGTTTATTAACAGTACTATACTGTTAATCAAATGTATGATAAAATATTTCTGAAAGTTATACAAATAATTCCTTAAATAAACATGATCTACTTGAAACCGACGGTTTGACCTACATTGCAGGTCTTGTTCAGGGCTTGTAATCACGTCACAAGGGTATAGTCAAATCTCTACCCGGACCATTATCTTTCCTATATAAATTAGGCCAACTAATATTATTCAAGATGATTTTTTTTTTAAGGGTTTCTTCAGAATGAGGTTTTCCTCAACCAAAAATTTCCTTTAATTCATGGTTCCACTTTTTTTGTCTTGTATATCTTTCTGCCTCAGATCATGGCCATACATACTTCCTCAATGCCTTCTAGCCATCTTTTTCGTGGTCTTTCCCGCCGTTTCCTCCCTTCAGCACTCCAATTGAAAATTAAGTTGGGCTTCTCTTTCTCCATTATTCTTTCTTTCTTCATTCTTCTGAGATGACCATTCTAATCTTTGTTTCTCTATTTTTTGGAGGAGTTTTGGTTGAATTTGCACCCTACTTTCGGTCCTTTTTTGCACTCGAATTAAGTCCTTCTTTCTAGTCTGAATACCCCGGCAGCTCCCCTCCAATAGTCCATCTCAGTAGCAATTAACTTTTTTCCTAGAGCAGCGTTTATCGTCTCTGCTCTATATAGCAATATGCTTTCAATTACGGACTTGTATATAAGCTTCTTGGTACCTTTCGTCATATTGTTGCTCCAAAGAACCGAGTTAAGCATACCGACAGCATTGCGGGTTGTAATTATCTTGTTTTTATCTCTTTTTTCCGATGTTCCATTCTTTTCCATTACAGAGCCCAAATATTTAAAATTATCCACTCGTTTTATGACATTTCCTTCAACAAAGAGGTCCTCCTGATCATATATGGTCAAATATTCAGTTTTACTGAAGTATATTTGAATGCCCCAAATATCACGGCTCCACATTCTGCATCCTCATGGTCTTGAGCGACAGTTACCTGATCATCCGCGAACATTAGATTATGTAGACGGCTGTTACCTATCCTTACTCCCATTTGCTTAAATTTTTTACCCCAGTCTTTTAAAGCCGTTAAAATTTAGATATTAAATAGGATGGTGACATACAGCAGTCTTGCAGTAAGCCTTTACTAGTCAAAAATTCTGATGACATATTCCTACCAATTTTAATTTGACACTGGTTGCTACAATTCAAGATGATTTTATACTTATGTTTCTCATTTTTGGTGTAGCAATATTCTAAAAGTCTAGAAGCTGTAAATCACCGAATTTAATTATTTTTATTACAGCAATGAAAAAAGATTATAAAGCCTAATTATTATTCAAGTACCGGCGTAGGACGAAATAAAAAAACATCTGTACCCGGGCTGTTTTCACGGCGAAACTCTAAATTAGGCAGTTGCTTGGGACATAGTTTGCTTTTCCTTCCTAATATATGGCGAGAATTTTCCGGGAGAATTCTCTTCTCCAAACAACTATAATGGAATACTAATCTGTCTTTTTCATATGTTTACTTTAAGAATAGTATCTATGTGCTTAAAATTATATTGATATTTTCTTCAGAACGGAATTCTGCTTAAAGTAAATATTCTTACAGCCCTCTGCCAACGACCTTGTGTTCTCAATATAATTAAAACGCACTGATGTATTGTATATATATTGATGGATTGTATATAATCAAAAACTGATGTATATATAAATACAGTAAAAAATTTGTTCTTGTATTTAAATTGCTCATAACCTATTTTATATTAATAGATTAATAAACAAATTACTTAGTAATTTAAGGTCTTTAACTATAGTAATCAATCGATTCAGTTTTCAGATCTCAAATAATTTATCTTTGATTAATTTTAAGTTTTAACAAATATAAGCGATAAAGAGCATTTGCTGACAACATTGATATAATTGGACGCTATCGACAGGTTATTGAATCCTTTTTTAAAACTGGAGGCTGAAGCGAGACATCTGGGTTTGATTGTCAATGAGGAAAAAAAAAACATGGTATCCCAGAAGATCCCTCGGCAAGATTGTAATAGAGTAGATTTTGGCCCCTACAACTTTGAGCAGGTTCAAGAATTTCCATATCTAGGTTCGCAGCTAACCAGCGATAACCGGATAGAGGTAGAGGCAAGGAAAAGGATTTTGATGGTTAACGTTCTTACTATGGGTTGAAACAGCAATTTAAAAGTCGCTTAGGAACCCAGCGCACTAAATTCATCCTATATAAAACACTTATCCGACCTGTTCCGACTTATGGACCCGAGACATAGACAACAATAAAGGATGTGAAACATGATTTCTAATATTAATAGGGAACGCAAGATATTTAGAGGAATTTGTGGTCCATCAGTAGATGGAGAATGGAAACGGAGGAATAATCAGGATATCTACAAGAAGGTTGATGCCCCTGATATCGTTAAATTTATAAAAGCAGACTCAGATGGGCAGGCCATGTTGCCAGATCGGGAGATGATATGATCCCAAAGAAGCTTCTGACAGAGATCCTTCACGGTAGACGATGCTTCGGAAGAACCAAGTTGGAATGGAGGGACTGTGAGGACACCGATGCAAAGAAGTTTGGAGTGGATGGTAGCAGCAAAAAATAGGGACACCTAGCGGTTGCTGTTGGCGGAGGCCGTGACTCGAGCGGGTTGTAGTGCCAAGAAAGAAGAAGAGAAGCGATAAAGTGCAAATTGAAGGATTCTTATTAGATAACAAGATATAAGTAACATAGCTTATAGTAATTTTTTAACAAACTACAATAAGGCAATGGTCTATCGACTACGGACTGTATAATGCACACAATACATCAAGTGTTATCTTACATCTTTTAAAACACTAACAGACTATCTTACAAATTTCCAAAGCTAATATATATTCTCAGTGTACATACACTGAAACAAATAAATTAATTGGAACGAACTCAATTGAAGCATTATTGTTATACATCATCTAAGAAAACCAGCACCACCACAAACCGTGAAGGGAGTTACTCTTATTAAGCCAACGGTTCTAACTGTCAGATTTCTCTTCCATTTGAAGGTAGCCACCTTACTGAGGCTGAGTGAGCCTAAAAAAGGCCTCTAGGACCCATATATTTACAGTAGTTAAGTAAAAAAGTAATTTATCAACTACAGCCGGTCGCGAACACAGTACTTAGATATCAGTGATCCAATTATCACCGTACTGAGTTGTAATATGATCCTAGAAATATAACTGAAACGTAACGAAGATGTGTCTAGGTTTATAATGCGTACTGATCAAAACGTATCTGGAGAGCAAGGCCTGTAAATAAACCACATACAATTAATAATTCTCATACACATAATCTTACTAATATTATAAATGTGAAAGTTTGTATGTTTGCCTCTCTTTCACGCAAAAACTGTTTTTTAGGTACTGTGGAGAATCCATTATAGGACATAATTAAAGGTTAATCACATGATAATAGTAGTTAAAATAAAAGAAAGAACATGAGTGAAACTATTTGGTTTGATATCCTACTAATCTTTACATTATACTAATATTAATATTATAAATGTGAAAGTTTGTATGTTTGTCTCTTTCACGCAAAAACTACTGAACGGATTTGGATGAAACTTTACAGTAATATAGTTTAAACATCAGAATAGCACATACGCTACAGCAAGGGCAGATTTATGTGGGGGCATGGGGGCATGTGCCCCCCTTTGTAGTACATAATTAAAGGCAAATCAGGAACTTAGCATCTTGAAATTTGTAGATAGGTTCATTGTATAGTTTAAGAAAGAAATTAGGATAATTCCAACCCAAGGGTTTCTTCTTTAGTATAATAGGGTTTCAAAGGTTGTATAGAATCCATCAGTTTTGAAGTTAGACATCTGAAATTTTGGAATTACGAGTAACTTATATTTTTTAAAAAATAATTAAATTATTTATTTTAAATGATCTTTTACGAAACTTTATGTGGCAGACCAAATTCCTCGCGAGCGAAGCCGCGGACATTAGCTAGTAATATATAATATTATGATTTAATTTTAATTAGCTATGAATATATCATGAGGTGATGGGGTAGCACTGAAGTGGAGCTCTTGGTTACTGATTTATGCAATTTGTAGGCAGTCGTGCAGAGGATAGAGCTTGGAAAACAAAGCAATACTTGGAAACGCAGATTTTTAATAAATAAATAAGTATTCAAAATTATGAGCAATCAAAAACCGGTACATCAGAAAATTGTCGTATTATCAGTCTTGAGCGCCTCACCTAATGCTATCTAGCGGACTTTGTGGCATCTAATTGCTTCGTAATCAATTATAAAAGTCGTATTCATCATAATAATTAAAAATTTTACTGCTCTAATGAGATATTATTTTTAATTATTATTGATGACACCTTTCTTCCGCTTCACGAAAGCCCAATGGATCCTAGACGGTTGAGATACAAAGCATACAGTAATTTAAATTACTTTTTATATACAACTTGCCCCGTCCAATATTCATATACAGCAATAAAAAATTTAAATAATTTCAATTATAATGCAATTGGGAAAAACCACAATGCAAAGCCTTATGTTTCAAAATTATACCCACTTACCAGTCGACGTTTCGCCTATTCAGGCATTATCAAGACACCAAACAAAAAGGGGGTTATGTGAATCACATCTCGAAGAAAAAGGTGCAATACATCCCAACGATGTATTTTACAGGCTGTCTCATGTTTGGAGCCTATTTGGGCTGTTGATCGTTGGGATGTATAGCACCTTTTTCTTCGAGCTGTGATTCACATAACCCCCTTTTTGTTTGGTGTCTTGATAATGCCTGAATAGGCGAAACGTCGACTGGTAAGTGGGTGCAATTTTGAAACATAAGGCTTTGCATTGTGGTTTTTCCCAATTGCATTATAATAAATAATAGTGTTTCTTATTGAGTTTTTGGCTCTATTTTAGTTAAATAATTTCAAATTAACGGTAATAATTTTTAAAATTCCTGTGAAGATGAATATTAATCTATTATACTAATGAGCTAGTTATCAGTTGCCTAGTATAGCAACTATGCCTATGTAGCAGTTACAGCATTTGTTTGCCCGATAACGAGTCACTATTCTGGAGGTGTACCATGTAAATTGAGAACAAAATAAAATTTTAAATTATTGAAGATGCAATATTTAAAACTATTATTGAATTTGAATTTCGTAAACCATTACTATTTTCAAATAATGTGTATATAAGCCTATTCTTCAGGTTTTTATCCCACAACCGATTCCGGATACCCAAACCTTTCTGAAGGCGTCTACAAATAGTAGTGCCTTCTTTATTTGCACATTGTATTGACTTTCATGTTGGCTATATTTTCCTTTCCATCTGATTCTGCTCTATTCGGAATGTAATCTTGTTATCAAGTTATTTATTATTTCCTCACTCAGTCAACACGATTTTATATTGTAAAAAAATATTTACTTTTTTAGGGTAAGAGAAATAAAAAACATTTTCCAGTCATTGCTTATTCTCGACATTCACTCTATTCGAGACTTTTCGACACTATGGTGTCATTTTCAATTTTTTTTTCTGCATCTTTTAAAAAATTTTAAAAAAATTTCCCTAAAATCCTTTAAAATTTTTTTACATAGTCAACAAGTTATAAGCATAGATACCTGTAAAGTCATATTTTTTTAAAAAATCCTTGGGGGATCATTTGTCCTCCATGTTCAATAATATAATACTATAAATGAAATATTATATATAATATTGTAATGTAATATTATATTATTGACCATGGAGGACAAATGATCCCCCAAGGATTTTTTTAAAAAATATGACTTTCTAGGTATCTAATTTCCAGGTAACTTGTTGACTATGTAAGAAAAATTTAAAGGAATTTTTTAAAAGATGCAGAAAAAAAGGATTGAAAATGACACCATAGTTTCGAAACGTCTCGAATAGAGTGAAAGTCGAGAATAAACAATGACTGGAAAATGGTTTTATTTCTCTTACCCTAAAAAAGAAGAATTAAATCCAGTTTTAAAAAAATACACAAAATTATAAGAATGAAAAATATTTACGAAAATAATGTGATTCATGGAGCCAATTTTATTTTTCATTCCTAGTATGTTTACTTAAAACATGAGCTAAGTATTATTAAGAATGTTCAGTATTTTCACTTAAATGAGATGACTAAATGTTTTTTTTATTTATTGGAGGTTTGTTTTAAAAGATAAATCTAGAGTTATTAAGAAAAATGTCTTAGTATTTTTTCACAGCATTATCTGTATTGAAATAGTCCTCAAATCATAAGTGTTCGAAGAGCTATGACAAGTATGACCTTGTCTATCTAAAAAATAAATTTAGATCGTTGCATCCATTTTTTTCTGTTTGAATTAAAAAAATTTATATTTTGTTTAATGGCTTAAAGAAGCCAGGAAGAGTCACTTAGTGAATTGCCAATTTTTAAATGTATTTATTATTAGTTGCTAATCAATAAAATATTACATCACTAAACAAATGGAACATTAAGGTCATTTGTTAGTAACCAAGCAAAGAGCATTGAGGATTTTACAAAGGATTCTGGATTGTAAGGATTGGATAAGAGAGGAAATATGACTTAGTGGAGTCCCAACACTCTATTCCGCTAATCAAAATAGGTCTTACAATAATCATGTATCTGAGCCGTTTGTAATTAATTGGGAGCAATGAGAATTTGATTAGGAAGTGTTTTCGTAGCCTGAAACGGTTTCTTGTGTGAGTACTGAAGATAGTTTAAATTAAAAAACGGGTAGAACTGACTATTAAAAGTAAAAACTTAAAAAGTTAAATTAGAAAAATCAAGTGTTAATATGAACGGACGTATGCCATCTTGTCATTTTAGAGCTAATATTAAAAACACTATGGGTGTTTTACATAATCGCTCTTGTTAAGGCCAGACAGCTTATTTATTTTACAAAAAGAGTATTTATTTTACTCGTAAATAAAACAATGAATATTTTGTAAAAGAATGTTTTCCTTTCATTTTAATTTTCACCTTTAGTAAATATAGTAATATAAATATTTATTTCCATATTGTTATTATTTGTGTATTATTGTTTAAATAATTAAAATAATTTATCGTAGTAGGAAGTAGGAAATAGTTGTTTGTTTATTTATAAGTTTAAAAAAAAAAAGACACATGCCGATGGTGGATTCGATCGGCAATTGTTTATTTCGTCAATGTAATCAAGCTAGACAGTGTATAGAGAGTGCATATTATAAATAATAGTGCAGTTGTTTTGGTGGACTTGAACTAGACTAATTTGCTGCCCGCTCTGGATTTGGGAATTAGTTCAAGTACAGTCAAAGTCTCGTCGTCAATGTCGCCACAGCGAATCGACCTGATCATTTTGTATTGCCATTTTTCGCTAAGTGAGAATTTGTATGAGACATTTTCTCTCGCCCTGCTGAGGAAAATTGCTTTGATGTTTCGCCCGCCCTGCGGAGAAGAATTCCTTTGGCGTATCGACACCTTCGAAAGCCCCGCCGTCGAATTCTACGTCAAGTCAGATAAGGAAGATTTTCTTCTTTTATATTATTCCAATTGGCCAAAAAGACAAACATTATTAGTGTCTTGATAAAAATTAATTTATTTCACTATTGTTATTTTTTTTCTTATTTGTTAATTGTAGTTGTAATTTTCAATGTAAGTAATTATTTGCAAAAACATTCAAATTTTTAATTTAATTGAATTAGATTTTAATATCGAAGTTTATTTATATATATATATATATATATTTATATATATATATATATATATATATATATATATATATTTATATATATATATATATATATATATATATATATATATATATATATGTATAAACATTGTATACATATATATATATATATATATATATATATATATATATATATATAAACATTGTGTATATATATATATATATATATATATATATATATATATATATATATATATATATATATACAATGATTTTTATTTGTTGTCTAATAAACGTTCCATTCATATGACATGCGATCTGGTGTTTTGAATCAGTGCTTTATTTTCCTGAATATTATTTTCCCAAAAATATTTCGGGGCTCTTATCGAGAGATCCTACTGTCTAACGAGAGCTCAAACAGCTCCTTTACTTCTTACTTGTAATATAAAATATGATATCACTAACAACATCTTTATAAAATAGTGAAATTGATCTCAATATATTCCATACCTACCATACCATATAGTTTTAGTTTAGTCATATGGTTAATTTCCTTATTCTCATGGCATTAAGAAAATAATTATCATTAAAAAGGCTTCATTATCAGAAGGAAGGAATGATATATTTTTTTTTCCTCTTTTCTTATTTGTTTGATTCAGTATTATTGTTTTGAATTAATTTAGTTTCTGTTGTTATTACTTGTTTTGAATATTTATAACCAATATCATATTCAATGGGAGCGGTGTGGCTCAGTGGTAGAGTACTGAGTTGCCATGCCTGGTTCAAATCCCGCTGCGGGCAAGACTTTTATTTAGTCTGTTTGCAACCGGAGATGGGTCATATAGTATCTAGGACCCTCCTGGGCCTCACCCATCCTCTATAAAATATTAAAAAAATAGGGAACCCAAAATAAGGGGGAAAATCTGGCGGTTGAGCGTGACCTAGGACAAGTCACCTCCTTGCAGAACCGTTGTTCATGAAACAGTACATTCTCTACCATTTACTGAACCCCAGACCCGTTCACAGGTTGTAGTGTTACAGAAACTGAAAAATAATTTTACATTGACAGCATAGTTGATGCTTATTCCTGGCTATCCACTTTTCAATAAACGACGAAAGTTTGATTAAATCTCTGAACCAAACACCAATAACGAAACAGTTAGACAATTTATCGTTCCAACAAAAGCGGTACTATCAATTTCACTAAGCTATAAGAGGAAGATATATGAATGGAGAATCAATCTGTGAATTGTAGAGGAGTTAAGCAGCTCTGCCATAAAGTAACACTTTACAACGGATCGTAAATTTCATAGTATTAACCCAGATTCAATCGGATTTTCCCGCCAAATATACCCACATTTTTTTTTTTTTTACAATGCCCATCGTTATTCATTTCATGCTTTTAAGTGATTTTTTTTCCCATAAAGACCATTATATTAGTCTTTTTAATTTAAAATATTTATTGTTCCAAGGTTTGTTTCGAATCGTACTATACACGATATGTAGATTCCTACTGCAAACACATATATTCAAAGAAATTATGAAACATTTCATTTGTCAACACATCACCAAATCCTCTAGTTCATTCTCTTCGCTTCTGTTTGTTGCCTGGCGGCATCTTCTTATGAGACGATTAAAAAGCTAGAGACCTGCTCAGGAAACATTAATAGTTCAAAAAATTTATGTTCCTCCAATTCGAGGAGGAAAATGATGTTGAGATCAAATTTGCTGGATGCGATAGAGCACAATTGCAAAATTAACAAAAGATAAAATATAAGAATAAGAAAAATATATTATGCATTTCTTTATTTGATATTAGAGTTAAGAATGTTTTTAATTATTATTTTATTCGTTTTTATGGTTCATTTCGCTCAACAGTAACGATCCTTACGTTACTACTAATAATCCTACAGGGTTTTTTTTGTTTATTTTAATACATTGAGAAGGAATAAGTTGACTTGAGTGTACTCTACTTAACTGAAGTTCTGACAGGTGGAATTAATAACCACCAAACTTGAAACAACCTCGAAAAAGATGAATTAGAAACTAATTATTTAATAAACAATTGAAATATTCTAAAATTACTTTTTTTAAATATTCATTCTTCATGCCTAATAAGTCACATTATTATTATCAAAAAAACGGTTTTTGGCTTATCTATGGCCATGTTCACACTATGGTAATATAGGTGTTTGAGTGATGAAGGCATTCTAGTAGTTTGTTAGTACAGAATGAAAAAAGAAACAGAAAATATTGAGTACTTTAAGGAAAAAAAAAGTACTAGCAAAAGAAAATATTTTAATTTATGTAGATAGGTAGATAGAACTTTATTTGTCTTTGGGGGCTTCCCCATACAAATCCCAGTACAAGTCCCAGATATACTCATGAGTTTTTCACTTGATAAATGAAAGTAATTACCCAATTACCTTTTTTTATTAATCTTATTGAAAGCTCGAGATTGAACGATATAAATCGCTTCGGAGACCAACAGTTAGTACTTCGAAAGATATGTCATGCTATTTTTTATACTCTTAGATATATATTTTAAATATTTTGATTGATTTTGGGATGCTAGGGTTATCATTTTAGGATGATTACTTAATTTATTATTTTAACTTTAGTCTTAATTGTATTCTTTTCCAGAGGTCCTTTGTGTGTCTGCCAATTTACTAATCAATTATACCATCAATATTTTATTCATAATTATGTAGTGTATCTGGGGTGAGTAAGCACCGAAGGAATAAAAATAGATGTACTTTATTAATATGGTTTTAAACAAGATTAATGATTTAATTTGTACATTGAGAAGTACACTTAATGGTTCAGATATACATAGAGGATGTCCATAAGATACATAACATAACTTAAATTACGACTTATCTATGAAGCAGGGGTAGGTTAGGTCTATAGGTAATTCTTCGGCCTGGCCGCATCCGAATCTTCTGCGCCCAGCATCGTTCGTCCGCCCGTCTTCCGCGTCTTCGGTGATCCTTCCTCTTCCGGATCTTCTCAGCGAGTCCCTCTAAAAGTGGAGTCCTCGACCCCCCCCTCTTTTCTTATCTCTTCACCCACCTTGACCATGAGGATATGACCCTTTTTACCTGATCGACCTATTTCTATTCAAACCAAACATTGCTCTTTTTGTAAAAACATATTTGTTTTTGTAATGCCGCCCGGTACGATACATAGCAATCACTTACGATATACTATCGCGCTAGTATGAACTCTTTTATTGTCTCCCTTTAGATTTCATTGAACTGTTTTTGTGTCTCGGATATTGTATATCGCTTACGATACATAACTTATCTTATATCGACTTAGTGTGAACGCGGCCTAATGCCTTGGAGGTGAGTATAAATTCAGACTCTCAAAACAACCGTTTCTTTTTTTTTTTTCAAGATGTTTCATGACTCCAGAGACAGTCCTTAGCTATGCTCATTCCTACAACCTATTTCAACAGTTTCTATGGCAGTGAATCCCATACCTTTTATAAACGGATATATTGCAGTTCCGGAATTGTTCAGATCCTCCATAAAGCCCTAAGAGTCTGTGAATAAAGTGGTCTCACAAAACTTTCGCAGGCTTTCAATTCTAGTCATGCTGGCGGGACAAGCCTTGTTAGGAGTTTCTTTGGCAGGTTATAAATATAGCCAAAATATATGCCTTAGTCTAAGTTGTATATTTTACTTAATTTAACTTTTAGTTCAATTAATCTTTCTATTTATTATTCTACTATTACTTGATTTATTTATATGTTATTCTCGTTAAATTAAATATATAGATATTTAAAAAAAAATATTTATTGAAATATACTACTGTATTATAATGGTAAAACAAATAAAAAAATGGATGATACGAAATAAAGTTAGGTAAGGGCAAGTAGATACACTATCCACTGATAGAAATCAAATAACAAATTCAACTTTGAAGGCCAAGAGGCCATTTTGCTCGTAACAAAGGGAGATGCATTATGAATTTTTTTATTGTAAATATAGGGGTAAAAGGTGCCCCAAAGCTCAACTCCTTAAGACCAAATAGGTCTTTACAATACTCATGTATACGAGTCTTTATTTATATATTAAATTTTACAACCTTATTACAACTACACAACAAGTAAAAAGAATGGCAGGAACGATCCATAATGGCTTGGTAATGAGTTTTTAAAATTAAATGGTAGCTTAGAGCATTTGTTTAGGGAATTTTGATATAGCCTGAGTCTAGAACTAAAGAAAGTTAACTAAAATAACGCAGGAAAAACTAAAAATTTCAAGCAAAATTTTTTTAATAATTAGAAAAATCACGCATTTATATGATATTCGTATTCCTTCTAGTCACTTTAGAGTTAATATTAAAATCACTAAGGGTGTTATACATAGTCGTTCCTTTATTTCTCGAAGAACGTTACTTCTCTTGTGAAGCCTTCAACGTAACTTAATAAAAAGGGTCTTCTTTAAGTCAATTTGATTGCAGAGGGAGTCCTTTTCCTTCCCTTAAACAATAACGGGGAAATGCGTCCAAGGATCGATAAAATAAAGGAGGTAACGGGGCTGTTACAACTCATAGCGATCTTCTCGTTTTAGTTTGTCACTTAATGATCAACAAGATAGATGAACTAGTTCAAAAAAGTTCGAAAAAATGGAAACTATGATAGCTCAAAAGGAAATGGGCTTGTTAATAATATTTAAATGATAGGAATGTATTATAGTAAAAGCAAGAGTGTTAATTTTATAAATTAATACCCGTTATAAATTAATTTTATTAATAACCATAATTTTTAATTTTATAAATTAATAGCGTTTGCACATACCGTGATTCTATAATTTCACCAAATCCATTATTTGAATAATATTAATTTCATGTTGAAAGAAGAATTGGTTGACTGCAACTTCTAATATAAGGAAGAAATAATTGGGGGTGCAGTCAATAAAAACACCTTAATAAGGGTAACTTATTTATTGTGTGCCGACGTTTCGGCCTACAATGTAGGCCATCTTCAGGGCTAAGAGAGAGAAACAAACAGAAAAACATATAAAAAACGTTGCAGTAAAAAGAATATGGTGACAAGTAATGTGGTGCAAGTGTGGAACTTAAAATAGTGACTAGACATGATGAAATAGTGAATAGATATGATAATTCAAGATAATGAATATAAAAGTGTTTACAGAATATAATAAAATTAAAATAGTGACAATAATAATACAACTATAGATGTTGAACAGAAATAAAAATAGTGGCAGATATAATAATTAAAGAATACGAATATAAAATACAGAAAATAAATGTCCAGAAAGGATAAAATGTAAACATAATATACAGGAAAAGAAAAATGAGGAGGTAAACGGAAAGATACAAAATGAGAAGATTAAAATATAGAAAAAGGGGTGGAATATGAAGGATTTAGAAAAAAATAGTTTAATTATAGATATAAATGGTATGATACCAGACTTCTTGAGGTTCCATAAGTAAAATGTAATAATACAAGCATATGTAGAAAGAAAAGATTGATAAATTTCAAAAATTAAAAATTGAAAATAATGTTTATAAATATGAACTCTAAAGTATGAAAAGAAAATAGAAAATATAAGTAAGGGAAGTTAATATTATAACTGTATACAGTTAGAAAGAAGTTGTATTAATATAAAATATGATGTGAATATAATATAAACATATAGAAAAAGGTATAGAAAATTATTATTTAGCCTCATATTTTTACACCTACTGAATTTCTATACCTATATGAGGGTTCCAAAAATATGGGGAAAACCTGGCGTTCGGACTCCGAATTCGGACTTCGAACTTTTTATCACCTAATTCATCTATCTTGTTGATCATTAAGTGACAAACTAAAACGAGAAGATCGCTATGAGTTGTAACAGCCCCGTTACCTCCTTTATTTTATCGATCCTTGGACGCATTTCCCCGTTATTGTCCTAGAAACCGTATAGTCGCCACGATTTACTGAACCCAATATTCTGCATGAGTTATAGTGGTATAGGTAAAAAAACAGTACTTGCATAATACTATGGATGCACCCTTAGTCATCCATGGTCATGATCTTTAATAAATGCTGTACTCAGGAAAACTAGTCCGTGGCACTGACACAATCAACTGCAACAACCTTGTATTCCGTGCATAGAAGAACCTAGAACATGCTAGGTATGTTTTAGCCAAAGAGTTTATTTAACGAGATCCAGTTATTCAAGGAAGAGTAGCTGCCGCTGCTTACTTTATTGAAAGATAATATTTGACCGATTGTTTAATATATATAAATAATAGTAAAAATTAAAAGAGTCAAAAGCTAAAAGATAGGGATATTGGTATATTCGATTGAAAACGGTTCCCCCTGTGATAACCCGAAATATCCTTCCAAAAGCGAAACAAGAACAAAGAGCACCAGGATAGCAGACTAATTAGTAGGTAATACCCTCCTTTTCCACCCCCTCCTAGAACGGAAGAAGATGCGGCCTGGAATAATAAGCTCCTAGCTGTCCTTCAATCCTCTCCTGATATCCTCCAGCTCTAACTGGAATCGGATTAGGAGACAAAGGGAAACAGCCTCGTGAAAATTCAATTTTTAACTCACTTTCCGGCGAAGGGTGAGGGTATTTTACTGCTATTGACAAAAAGTCAGTGACCCTTTTCTTTTGTACAGAATCAAACAAAGAAGTATTTTTATAACTGCATAACCTTATTCCTTAGGATTTTCTTCATACCTGGCCTCCCTCATTCCGAGTGACTTTATTCAATATTACAGAAATTAAAGCCGACTTGTTTTTAGTTTATTGGTTATTCTTTTCTTCTTAATTTGTTTATGGCATACATTACCTTCACTAAAGGTTTTCTGAAAAAGATTTTTCTATTGACTGGGGGAGGTAACTATAATAGTTGAAACATAGATTGAATAAACTCGATACATAACCAATGACGGTAAAACCAATGACCAACCATAACCAATGACGGTTACTTTGATATGAATCGGTTCATAGTTTGAGACTCATTGATACCGGTTCAAAGCTCGGTCAACATTGAGAACGGTACGAACCTGCACGGACCTGCAGCGTCCAATATTCAAAGTAAAGAAAATAAATTGGCAGAATATATTCTAATTTACGAATTAAGCATAATTTAATCATTTAATTTTATTATACCTAGTAGTAAAAACATTAAACCCGTTTTATACGTATAGCAAAGAACATAAATAAGAAATGAATCATCATCTCATTTTGAAGAGAAAAGATTTGCTCTGGCCGGGATTCATTGCTGAGCTATGGAATATAATTAATTAAAAATAACTGCCATAAAAATAACAATTAATAAAAATAAATTATCTCATTTCTTTGACGAAGATGAAATTGCCCTGATTTCTTCGAATGTTTAATAAAAAGCAGAGGGAAGTTTACAAATACATATTGAACACAATACACTCCAATGGAGAAATAATTCTGTGAATAAGAAGTGAGGCGCCTCCGTTTCGGTTCGTCCAGCTTTACAAATTTAAAATAAAATATTACATCACTATAAGCAAGAATGAACCTTGTTAAATTAAAATATGGAGAAAATTAGAAAAGCAATTGCACGATGGTTTTTGTTGTCCTCATTGGTGCCTTGGTGGAATGTCATATTTTGAGCTAACCATAAGTAAGAGTGGACTATAAAATATATTATCCGTTCTCATTCGTACAAATAAAATCTATACTAATAAAACTAATATTAATCCTCGCTCAACAAGTCTAATTAAAGTTATCTGTAAACTGAAAAGTGTTTTCCATAATCGTCCTGGCTATTGACCCTCTTTATGATGAAAGCTTTTCAAGAAAATTTTGAGGGATAGCAAAAGAAGTGTAAAATAATGTATGTTACTCACAAGACTAATAATAATATAATAATAAATAAATAAACAAATAAATAAAATATATAATTGTAAGCTCATGCAGGAAAGTTCAACGATGCTGCAGAAACAGAAATTCCCAGATCCGGATACTATATATCACGAATAAACGAGGTTAGAAACATCAGTAATAGAACCAGTATATGGTGAAAATTGTGTAGGGCGTTATAGGATTATTTTTTTATTTGCAATATAATTTTATAAATCTGATTTTTAAAAAATAATCATATGAATTGCAACCAATCACAAATAAATCTTTATTCTGCTAACGTTTTGAATTATCTTCTCAATTCTCAGTATATCCTTAAAAGCTTTTAAGCGAAACTTTAAAACAACAGTCGTCAAAGGAAAGGCTTCGGTTTGACGGCCTTTGCCTCAGGGAAAAAATCTCCGATAGCGTTGAATTTTCTTTTCAGCGGCTAAAAACAAAAAACAAAGAACAAAAACAAAAAAATAAGAAAAAAAGTTTGGAAGTTTTTAATATAGAAAAGTGTTTTCAAACTTCACGATTTTCAAGGATCCCCTTCTCTTTATCTTAAATTTATTTTAATTTTTATTTCAATTTTATCGCAATAGGTAATAATAAAATATTTCTTGTTAATTAAAATTGACTTTTTAACCTGCTCTTGTCTCCCCTTTTCGGATGATGAGGATTAGAGGGAATCTACACCCACACAATGAACAGTGGATTGAAATTTTTGTGTGTGTGTGGATTGAAATTTTAATTTAACCCTTCGCCAGGCGCTATGCCGTTCCTTATTCTATTTGCTATTCGTCCCTTAAAATAAGAGGTTATAAGTAAGCCTCAGTCGTACAGTTTATCGTGAAGAGAATGCAATAAAGTGAAAAAGTTGTGACCTGCCATCCGTAAACCTGATGGTGTAACAAACCTGTCAACAAAATCTGAGTAAGAATTGGATTATTTCTTTCAAGTTTTTGTGTGTTATTTATTTTTATTTAATATACTACCTGTTGGTATAATACAAATTCCCTTCATAAATTTCGGACCCAATGTGTTTTAGAAAACTTAACATCCGGCTAAACTATTACTTATTTATAACTCAATTAAGCGTTTATTTTTATACTTTAAAATAAACAAAGTCTTTTGTAATAATAGTGGTCGTGGAAGCCTAAAAAAATATTTTAAAAAATATATATTTTAACTTTATTGAAGTTTTTTTTTTTAATTTGGAGTGACGAAAGTGTGTCATGATAAATCTTGAATAATAATAGTTGGCCTTATATACATATAAAAATGTCACACTTTGTTAGAAATAGATATATTACCCATTACTCCCTTCAATCTGCAAAGTTAATTCAATTAATTCTAAATTAAAAAAAATTTTGCCTGCCAACTATTTTTATATTTAATTTTACATAATTTCCTAAAATATATAGATATGTATATATATATATATATATATATATATATATATATATATATATATATATATATATATACATATATATATACATATATATATATATACATATATATATACATATATATATATATATATATATATATATATATATATATATATATATATATATATATATATATATATATATACACTTTGTTGGTTTCTTCTGGTTTAGACAGTGTTGATAAATTTTTCACCAGCCATGCTGCGAGAATGCATCATTCTCATTTCAGCCCTAAAGAAGTCAGCAGCATGGCTGGCAAAACGTTGGCCTAAAATTTATCAACACTGTCTAAACCAGAAGAAACAAACAAAGCCTTTTGTAATAATAGTGGCCGTGGAAACCTAAAAGAGTATTTAATATATATATATATATATATATATATATATATATATATATAGTTTATTTATACTTTTTTTTCACTTATAAATGAGCCATGTTATAACTTTGACAAACAATAACATCATTATGTATCATTTGGGAATGTAAAAAAGAACTAAATGTGTACGCCTTCCAAAACAACTCGCACAGGGCGGTATTACAAAAGTATCCTGAAACCCTGGGCGATGGTTAAGTTCTCTAAATAAAGTTAGAGTAGTAAAAGCAAATTTGAAGAGTTAGCGATTAAATAGAAATATATAACTTAATGGAAGCTAATACTGGCTCATACTGATGAGTTCCCTGTCAACCAATCTGATAAAGATTATCTATTCGAGTTATGACTGACTCGGCAGATTTGCCGTTTTTATTCTGTCCCTCTACTCTCGGTTGCGAACACAATACATAAAATGAATGGGGCGATGCGTTGGCATTTGAAAATCAGAAATTTATTGGATGGGGGTGATACATAACTTACGACCGTTACGCTGTCGGAGCACAAAATGGATACCTAAATGGCAACGTCAAATTGGATCGAGAGGTTCCATTAAGTCAGTGCAAGATTAACTAAATGGGTTCGTTATGATCACAAAATAATGATCGTTTTTTTGTTTTTGGTTTTTTTTCTGTAGCAATCTTTCTACGTTAACAAATCTATATAATATTTTATACAGGGTATTCTTAACTCTCCTGGAAAAATGTTAAACCATAAACTGTTAAAATGTTTTGTTTTTTCTTTAACTGAACATGGATATACCAAATCATACATACACAGATTTCATATAATGAATGACAATACTTCTTCAATAAACAAAGAAGAACAGACATTTAAACATATAATTTATGACAGCCAAATCTATGAAAGAAAAAGGTCAAGATTAATTATTTCTATAATAATAAGAGGGAAAGATTGACCAGTATCTGAACACAAACTATAATACATAATCTCTTAAATTATCACGGCCAAAATTTTTAATTCATTCATTCATTCATCGTCGCAGATCAAGATCGAAGTGGCATAGAACGTGGTACCCAGCAGATAAATCTATCTATACTAAATTCACTAACCAACAAAAACAGAAATTATAAAATTCATAAGTTAACGAACCTAACGAAAAATCTAACGACTTCTGACAAATCATTATGGATGGCCACCAAAAAGAGCCTTCATTTAAAAGAATTAAACCACCCACTCCTTATTGAATCCAATGACTGGACATGATCTGACGATGAAAAAGCACAGTTATTCAGCCAATTCTTTTCTAAAACTTTTCAACCACATCCTGCTTTCATGAATCCAACTCACCAATAAATAAAAGCCGAGTTAAATATTCCCCTTCAAATGGCCCTTCCTACCAAACCACTCCACCCTTCAGAAATCAGAAAACATCTTCCTAGAAAAGCCATTCTATTCATCACCAGCATATATAATGCTGTACTCCACACTACATATTTTCCTAACCTCTGGAAATTAATCCGTCATAAAAATGAAACCTAAACCTAAAAAAAAACGGAAAAGCCTTCCTCTTACCGTTCTATCTCACTTTTACCATGTTTTATATTTTGGTGTCAAAACTGAAGGATTAAAATAAATTCCCACAAATCCCATCAAATCACCTTTACCCTCCGTCGTGAACCGACTTCCTGTCCCCCTGTATCGCTTAATAACATCCCACTAAGTCCTGTTGAACAGGTCCCGTAAGTAGGACTACACCTTGAATTGGAATCCTCATATTAGACTGAAACAAGAAACAGCTCGCCGTTTCAGGCTATTTCAACATTTACTAGACAAAACCTATAAGCTCCCTATTAATTACAAAAGATTTATATAAATTAAAATCATTAGACCCATCTGGACTAACGGAATAGACCTTTACTACTAGGCCATCGAATTCCTCTCGTATTCAATCCTTACAATCCAAAATCGTAAAATCCTGTTACGAACAAAGTAATCCATAAAGACCTTAATGTTCCATTCGTTGCTGATTTGGCCCGAATCCGAATCAATCTTTTCATGACAAACTTTATTTCCACAAGTTTCAAACCTAGAAACCTCTTCAATTCCTTATAATCCTCCGAGGCCTCTGAAAAGAAGATCCTCGTGACCTAAGTTGAACTTTTTATTCGAGTACTACCCCTGGGTAGTTTCTCTACTTGTCCTTATTCATGTCATTTATCCAATTTACTTGTTTTATTAGTATAATACAGTTATAAATTTCATTGAATAATAAAAAAAAAAATTTAAAAATCATCACGTATTTCTGCTTGTTTTCTTGTATTAAAAAAGCAAGATTGAGATAGTTGGGACACATTCACAGAATGGAAAAAAAAGGCTCCCACAGCTGATTCTGGAGGGAAGTCCAGATGGAGAAAGAGGAAGAGGAAGGCCTAGAATGCGGTGGCTGGACGATGTGGAAGCAGACCTTAAGCTCCAGGGGGTAAGAACATGAGAGCAGCGGAAGATCGTTCAAAGTGAAGGGACATTGTCGAGGAGGCCAAGGTCCTCCATGGACCATAGCGCTATGTAATGATGATTACTTCTGGTTTCAACCGTGTCCTTCGAATTCTTTGCCGACGTTTCGCTGCCCATACTGCAAGCTTCTTCAGGTCTTAATCTGAGACTGAAAAAGTTTTTTTGAATGCTTCGATATTTATAGTTTCGCGGTCCATGGGCGGAGCTTATTCCTCCAATGATCTGACTGGCTGCTTTCTGATGGTTTATGGTGTGGCTGGTTTCTGTACAATCAGACTCGGTCGAAACCAGAAGAAATACGTGATGAATGAATTAAATATAAATACATTTCGACCCGAATTCATTAAATTCATTAACAGTATTTATTTCGACAAGTTGACATCAATTTAGGAATATATATATTGTAAAACATAAATACTCATTTTTATAACTTTAATTTTTGTTAATTGTAAAAGGATAAAAGTAATATTTTTTTGGATATATATTTTAATTACCAAATATTTTGTTAATTCTTACTGTAATGTAATTAAAAGGCTCATAGTATACAGTAGTATGGAATTTGCCTATAAATAAACGGTCCTTTCAAAGGGTTACTTTGAAAAAAAAAAAGAAGTGTATATAATTATTAAAAGAAATCATAAGTGAATTAATTTTGAAAATAAAATCTTCTTTAATAATAATTATGTCCCAGAGTTTTTGATTGGACAAAAAAAAATTCTTACTTGGTATGAAAATTTCCACATCATTGTAATTCTTATTTTCCTCATATTGCAGGTGTCTTCCTGATCTGCTGGGTCCCATTTTTTACTTGTAACATCCTGGATGCTCTCTGCTCAAAGCTTGGAGCTGAATGCCAACCAGGAGTTGCAGCCTTCATTTTAACGACCTGGCTGGGCTATATGAACTCCTTCGTCAACCCTGTCATCTATACCATCTTCAACCCCGAGTTCAGGAAAGCTTTTAAGAAGATAATGTCCTTCGGTTCATGACCTCAGGGGTGGAGTGGTCAGCCAAGCACTACTGGCTGACTAAGCTCCATCGCCCCTTGAGTGAAATACCACTAATAAACAAAAAGTGGAAATGACTAATAACATGTGATGATGGAAGATGAATAATTATTTTAAAGATTGAAAGAATGATCTCTTAATCATTGCTTTGGTCAGTCTATAATGTTTCTTTTAGCATATTTTCTAATTTTATTCAAGATGTTTATCATAAATAGCCATGCTCTTGCTGTAAAGGATGAGTAGCTACTGAGTTTAATTAAGAATTTGTGGATATTATTTAGAAAATAGAAATATTTTCCTGGTTTATTGTTTTTTTTGTTTTTTTAAGGAAGCTACTACAATAACATCAATCAGTTCTAGAAATCTTTACAAAAAATAGTTAGATAAATATATCAGTCGGTGCTAACTTTATTTCTTTAGGGCCCTCCTTGTCATCAAAATTCCTCATTAAATAAAGTAATCATGTGATTAAATATACATTTTAAAAGTTCATTGCTTCTCATAATATTAACATTTTAAAAAAATCATTACATCATTACACTTGATTGAGAAAACGCATAGACACAATAATAGATACTGGATTGCTCCTTCTTGCCTCGTAACCCCTTTCTATGCATTTCATTTCTGAGATGATGCATATATATCATTATGATGTTTATGAAAAATCAATCTGCAATTGTTAAAAAAACAAACACATAAAATAGAGAACAAACAAGCTTTATATTATTTCATTCAATATTTTTTAATTCTACAAAAATTGTGAAAATCACTGTGGTTTTTTTTTGGTAAATTAAAAAGGGAGGAAAATACTTAAAAATATATATCATTGTTAAAATACAGTTGTTAAATATCAAACATTTTTCACCATCGAATGTCATTACATATCCCATGTATCCAACAGCTTCTGTTGTGTATGGATAAATATATATTAATTCTAATTAACAATAATTATTGTTATAATGGAAACAGGCTCTTTATTATATAATATTATAATTTAGTGAGTATTAATTTTTTTTTTTATCTTTAATATTCTTTAAAAATCTTATCTTTTTGTTCATATCCCAATTCATTTTGTTTTCATATAGTGTATTCTGCTTTGCTACATAACACTTCGAAGATTTGAGCATAATTTTCTTCTTTTTTTTTTTGTAAAAAGTTTCTGACTTGGTTATTAATTTCATCTCAGTAAGTTAAATCAATTATTTCCTAATGCTGTGGGTAAAGATATGAAGACAGCCCTTCCCAGGGAGCAAAAGATGTACTGAATTGGGATTCCATATCCACAGAGGAACCTGATTCAATTTTTTATTAAAAAAATATTACAGCTAATTGTACTTTTATAATATTGTATTTACAACTTGAATATACAACAAAACAGTTAAATGATTTAAAATAAAACTAAAATTAAAATTGTTAAGATGCCTAAAAGGGATTTGCGTCAGGCCCTGGGGCCTATATGACTGGTAATGTATGGAATTATTTAATTGATTCTTCTTTGAGAACATATATGTACTATATTTAAGTCATCCTTACCATTTATCCTTAAAAAATTACAATGTTTTATTACATTCTTACAAAAATAAATTTGCTTGTTGAGTCATGTATATACATGTTTTTATGTTGCACTTATCCTTTGAGTTTGCTATTTAAATATACTAATTAGCCTGAAACCTTCCAAATATACAGCATCTCACATAATGCAATTTTCTCTTAATAAAAGGGCACTATGATCTTATAAGAAAAAAAATCACAATATCGACTTCAAATCAAATATAAAATATTCAAAAAACTAGTACTCAATGACCAAAGTGAAAAAAAAACACTTCTATATATCATAAATAATATTATTCATTTTTATGATATTTTAATTACAATTTTTCATTTTAAATAAAATGTCAACTTCTTCTAATAACTTTCATATGTCAAAACTGTTTTTTATGAAATTGATTTTTTATTTTACTATGATATTATCAACACATTTATGATGAAGGTACTAAATTGTAAAAGAATCTTACTTGTTGCGCTTAATCTGATATGAAATCGTAGAACGCTTATCATCTGCAAAGCGATATTTTATATTTATATAACTATGTATACATGCAGATTTCTGATGTAAATATACTGAATGTATAAATTGTAAAAAAATATATATATAAATAAGTTTATATGTCATTGTAGCCGTTTGCAATGCTATATTAATAAAACTTCTTACTGTGAATATAACCAACCTATCTTAGTAATGTAAATAATTATATCTATTTGCCATCATGATATAAAAGACATTTTATTCATTATAGGACTGTTGTCTCGATTTTAGAAGTGGTAACTATTTTTGTGATATCATGTAAAATATAAACTTCTGTGGTCTATGAAATTTAAAAATGTAATGCTTTTACTACTTAAAATTGTATTTATTTATGCTGTAAATAATTTGTAAACATTTCGATTTCTTATTTGTCTGACATTCTATATGAGCCAATAGAATGACAGACACCGATATTTTCTTTATAATAAATGAGGTATAATATACAATTATTTATATGTAAAAGAGTAAGTTAGGTTAAGTACTTTGTAGGGCATTAGGAAAACCTAGTTTAATAGTTGTTCGGGACATAACGTGGTAAAAACTTATCTCAATCTAAAGGATCTTCTTAATATGATGAGATAAGTTGATTTTTTTTATACTCGTGAGTAGACTTGTACTATTTAGATATGTATTATATAGGTGAATATAATCCATTATGCCTGGATAAATCTTTTAAAAACCATGTCAAGAGAAGTTCGGCTGTGATGTCCATATCTCTGATTTCCGAGCGACTTGCTTCCTTTAATATCCGCCCCTCTTAAAAAAAAAAAAAAAATACATAAGTTACATTATAAATGTTAAAAATCTGCAGATGTCTTCTTTGCTGCAAGTTTCTAGTCTAACATAAGAAAGTATTGAATATTATCCTGAAGTTACCTAATTGGTTGAATAGTAGATAAAGTAAGATGAAATGTTACTATATTGTTTTATATTAAATGACAGGGTGTTACATGTTTATAAATAAATGCATAAGATATAAATATTTATCTCTAATTTGTTTCAAAATTACTGTATATAATTATAAATAACATTTGAAGAATACAAATAGCTTTTGTCTATGACACTGTATATTTCTATAACTTCAAATACTCCTGTAAATTTTATAATAGCCTTGTAGAATCTTAAGCTTGTAAAACTCTGCTATAGAAGAAGTATAAAAACATAAAAATCGGCTTTAGTGTCAAGAAAAAAACAATATATGTATATGTGTGTGTATTGTACAAATGTTAGTATCTTATTGCAATGTTGTCTATTTAAATACACAGTTAAAATTATATAAATACAAATATAAATCATGAAAACAGTTGTTTATTGCATTAAATTATCTTATCTGCTTTTAAGTAATGTTACCATCATCTATTTTATTTTGTGCCTACTTAATATGTAGTCTATAGCTAATTAGTTTCTTCAGTGTTTAGTGTACCACAGTACACCAGAACTTGACAGATATTGTGGAATCCGTTCCTGCAAAAAAAAAAAAAAAATGTATCAACTATTCATTTAAAAAATGGTGAAGAAAAACAATACTTTTGCATTAGTTTTCAGATCATAAATAGCTTTTTATTTTAATTATCTTGTTTTTGTAACTGGAGTACATCTTTCTTAGTCAATCATTCAAGTGAGTAAATTAAAATCTTTTTCCAGTCATATATTATTTTTCTTTATTTAAAAACGTTTCAACAATTTTATGTGATTCTCAATTTACATTATTTATAAGTCCTTTAACGTTATTTAATTTTAAAAATATTCTCTAAAATTAAAAAAAAGTTATAAATTTGTACATTTTCAACCTTTTTGGTTGATTGTCATATAATTTAAAATATTTCTTACAAAGCTTAGAGTTACAGTGTACTCCATGGTCAATTAACAATTTTTGAAATTTAAACAAATTTAGAGAATATTTTTAAAAATTAAATAACGTTAAAGGACTTATAAATAATGTAAATTGAGAATGACATAAAATTGTTGAAACGTTTTTAAATAAAGAAAAATAATATATGACTGGAAAAAGGTTTTAATTTACTCACTTGAATGATCATAAATAGCTTAAAAGTAATCCATTATTATTTCATTCCTCTTAGCATCAACTATTACAAGAACTTGAACAATCTTCAGTAAAAATTTAGTATTTCATGTATTTTGTTGTGGCCTATGGGAAAAAAACTGCACACTATAAAATATTCATTAAAAACACACTGAATTGTATTTTTACTTCATAATGTTTACATGAAATGAGAATTATAATAAAGTTAAGGTTAGTAAAGAGGCACTAGTGCAATTGTGGCTAACAAGTGATTGACTGATTATAAAAAAAGTTTGGCAGTTCTTAATAGTTCTAACAATGCCACAATCACTCGATACTCTATATTCACCCCATTCAAAATTATAGACCTCTAATAAACTTGACTCAGATCATAATCATGAAGGAAACAAAAGTAATTGGGTTTTCTGGTTTGACTGACGAACACTTGGCTTTGCTGGTTAGAATAGTTGATTAGAACTAAGACTTCCAGTTACCCCTAGTGATTGGAGAGGTCAAGATGCTTGTATGACAGTACCACCCATTAGTAAGTAATTATGGGTAAGTACATAGTTCATAATTTTGTAATTGTGGAGAGGCAAAGGAAAGTTAAAACGCCAGTAGAGCTGAAGGTTGCATACAATCTCGTAGTAGTTTTAACAATTCCCACTTCACAATCTCAGGAAATTTTATATTTAGTATGTTTATTAAACAATAATGTACTATTGACTCTCATAGGAACCAGTAACTACAATTTTAATTCGTTATATGTGAAGCTTCAAAACTGTTGTGGTGCCTTTAAGGATAACCATTCATGTTAGTTTAAGCCTTCATTTATTTTACTTTTTATCCACACGTAGAAAGTTATCATTTGAGAATAGAATCTATTGAATTTATTTTATTTCTGAATGCTTATAACTATTCATGAACAACTAATATAATGTAATTGGCAACAGCAGCTCTTGCTCCAGATGAAGAAGAGGAAATTGAAGATAGTTCTTCAACTGATTTTCGGAACATCAGCAAATTTATATGGGTTGAATCAAATTTTATCCTCAATCAATGAATCCACAAATATTACATTACAAAAAAGTAGCACACATGAGATATCAACATAAGAGTACGACAGGTGAAAATGAAAAATCTCTCTGCTTTCCAATGATCCAATGTTTAATTGTAGTATGTGAAGATAAAAAAAAAATATTTTTCATCAACTGATTTAATTCAGTATCCTATGAATTTTTATGAGTTATGAATTTTTTTTTCTGATGATATTTGATATTTGTAAACATACAGGTTTATCTAAGAATCTCACAAATGAAATTCTAAAATTTACTGAATTTTTATTACCTTTCAGTTTAAAATTAAAATCAGGGTTTATTCATTTTACTCTCTATTTTAGAAGAATAATAACAACATAGTCAATGATTAGTTAAAACAAAAAATGATTTAACAGGTAAATGAATTATCAGCATTAATTCTTTGCTGGGAATTTATATCTGTTTAATAATAATAATAATAACAATAAAGATATATATTGTAAGTTTTTTTTTTTTTTTACTTCGGCTATTGTTTGACCAAAACAAGTAGTCTGTTTAAAAACTGCAATAACGATGACACCATAATTCTGATATTAAAAAATGATACTGATAATAAATTTGAAAAATAATTGCAATGGCTGTGCAAATTTGATTAAAATAAGATATTAATAAATGTCTGTTAAATAATTTTAACAAATTTAAGTTTCCAAGCACAAATCAAACAATTTACAGCAAATATTCATTTTTATTGAAACTTTAACTAAACTATTTCACTAACTTTCATTGCTACACTGAAATTTGAACATAATATTAATTAAAAAAAGGGTTTCATTGATAGCATAGTTCCAAACTGATTATTGCCATCCAACTTATGCATTATTCAATCAATTGGAATAGCATGGTCATTTTCCATTATTTTGAAAAATACATAGAGTATTTGAAGCTTAACACAATTAATTATTTATTTAATTAATTTGTTCATCGATAGTTATTATTAAAACATTTGATATAGTAAAAGCTAATTGGCTCAATTACATACCTGGTTTTAGCATCTAATAAAAAATTTAGGTTTTAACTATAATTACCTACTCAGAAAAAAGCTTTATCAGTATTAATTATTGGAAGATTTCTAGAAGGTTTAGAGAAACAATCCCAGGAAGAACCATCTTGGAAGATCTAGGGATTTTTCGACAATACATATCATCTTAAATTAGCTATATGTTTTATTACATAGATTTTGAGTAGTTAGAGATAAAATATTTGTTCTTACTAACATTTGCCTCATCCATTTTAAGTAATATTGGTTTATATTATATATTGGTTTGATTTTGATAATAAATTAATATTATTATTAGTGTTATTAAGGGAGGGGAGTGGTAGAGCACTGAGTTGCCATGCCGGAAATCCTGGTTCAAATCCCGCTGCAGGCTGTACTTTTATTTATTCTGCAGCGGGAGATGGATCATATGGGATCTAACATCCTCCCGGGGCTCACCCAGCCTCAATAAAATATTATAAAAATAGGGTACCCTAAATAAGGGGTAAAAATCTGGCGGTTGAGCGTGACCTAGGATAAGTCACTTCCTTTCAGAACCATTGTCTATGAAACAGTACAGTCCCTATCATATAGACCCGTTCACGGGTTGTAGTTGTAAAGTTTTTTTTTATTTTTTATTAGTATATTAATATATTGTTAACATAATAAATTTGAAAAATAACGAGTTAATTAATTCAGTTTCAGAGTCAGTAAGCAATGCTATTGTTAAATTCAGTAAACATTTTTGGTAACCAAGTGTACAGATTCTCTTGGAAATATTTTACTGAGTAAAAATTGATATAAATAAAAGTATAAAATGCAGAAAATGAAAATTCTGTAAAATTAAGGCTTTTGACTACAATCTCATGTAATTTGTCTTGAAAAGTGTGTTAGCAAAGATAATAATTTAAAAGTAGTAGTCGGGGTGGACTTGAGATTATAATTTGTTTTTCTGTATACATCAAATTTTATTATATTCTACCTTGTTTGAATTAAATCTTTGCATTTAAACTGGTATTGTTTGGAAAAAAATAAAAAAAAGAAGGGTTAAAATTGTTAACTAAATAGAAAACATGAATTTCCGAATTCGTAATAAGGATTTACTTATGAAATGTTTTAATCCATTTCATATAATTCATTTTTTCCCGATTGAATTGTTATATATTATATTCCAAATCAGATCTAAAATAAACCATTAAGTTTATGATGCATTTAAGGAAATAAAAAGAAACATTATTCACATCAAACAAAAATTAATCCTTTTTATTTTTAAGAGAAAACATAATCCATAACAAAATAATAATCAAGTGTATAAACTCTCATTCAAATACTTGTCAGTAGGAAGGAGCAAGTTGGTAGATCAGCACAACCATTTTGTATTTGCTATCAAAGTTCAGTATGTTTATATCCCTTTCCTACTGAGTCTGGTCATTGTTTTATTCTGCATGGGGGGCAAATGTCTGAGATTGGATTGTATAACAACAATGTCTCAAAGTGTCATGATTGATGCAGTTCCAAGGGTAACTGCCTATTAGGTTGTATTTTTTATCCTGTCAATTTAGGAAGCGATTGCCTCCTGTGAGCATCCACCTTTTGTCGCTACGAGATGAAGCTAAGTAGTATCATTGGTTGGACCTTCGACACACTTGTCATCTCGTCCTAACATCAATGTTCATAATTTTTACTCATATTAGTTTACAGAATGTTTAGTATAGTCCATAATATTTTCTTGTTAAATAGGTTATGTACTAAAATTTATGTTTATTGTTCTTTTTGTATAAATAAACTCATCATTATAATTTCTTCTTGGAGGTCAAGAGTTTTATTTATTTCCAAGACCCTAGAATGCATTTTTCGAGGCCTTCTGGTAAGATACATCAATCTAGACTGACCTATCGCTGGATTAAACGACGCTGCCTCAACATCTACCTTAAGCTAGGCCAACGTAAATAAAATTTGTTCATTGTAATTATTATTGGTGACATTTTGTCATAATAAAACTTTTTTATGATGTTTTGCTATTTGCAACTTTTATAATTATGAAATAGTCAGTGAAATGTTAACTCATAAACACTGATCTGGCACAAAAAAACATTTACGCAATCCACGACAAATACATTAAAATTGAAAAGGTTATTTTTATAAAAATTAACCTTATACGTCCAGTGAATGAGAAGTTATAAAGTTTTTGAATTTAAAATCAACTACGTATTACCATAAAAAAATCTGAACGTCCACAACCTATGAAGATTCCTACATGGTAGAGATGATGGATGAATGAGGACAACGATTGTGCAGGGAGGTGACGTCTGATATCAAGTTCAACCGCCAAGTTTCTCCCATCCAATTATTGGTGATTGAACCCGGGACCTTCACTACAGAAACAATCTAAATATTGTTCGCTACCTCAAGCTTACAAGCAGCCCCGTTCCCAAGTAGTTTCCTAAGAAAAGATCATTTTACACAAGCGTAAAATTATAACACTACATTAAAAAGTCCAAATCATGGCCAGAAGTTACTTTATTTTTTAGTCTTGCTAATGAGCTTGATAGACTACATTACAGATAAACAGTGTTAGATTTTAAAATATATATGTGCATAATATTTACTAAAATCTCATTACATATATCTGTCAATATATTGCACTACAAAGGAGTACAATGCATACTGCTTACTTTCCTATTTCAGTTCTAATCTAACGTGTATTCCTTTCCATACTTTTGTATATATTTCCAGCTGAACTAGGCATTGTTTCGTATTTTTAATCCCACTAGTTCCACGGTCGCCTCTCCTGCTGTTATTTCCTGCGACAGAAGTCTATCCTGAATACAATGGTCGGACTAATCCATTACACACAATGGTCTCCTTAATTGGAAAGCCGTGGCTTTCTTGTGGAAGTCTGAAAAAAAAGTCTCTACAACTTCTGTAGCGTTTGATGGTACAGGCGTCATTCAACTTGATTGAAGTATTGCTGCTCATTTTCATAATTTCTTCTGCCGTCATTGCACCTTATCTTGTTGAATATTTATACATATCTCTTTTAATGAAAATAATATTTTACTTAAGTTTAAAAATCATACTTTACCAAAGAAATAATAAATGTTGAAGCGAGGAAGTATTATCAAGGGAAAGTATTTATGTAATTATGTAAGATTCTTTATCATGATGTTGATAGTAAAGAAATAATTATGATATAAGTAATGTAAAAATGTAAACAGAGACCAAAAATCTTAAACACTACTTCATATTTTGCCATGAGCTAGGTCTGTGAGGTTAATCTGTGACAAACCTAATCAAATTACTGCAAGACTACTATTCCACGTATGAAGACAATTTCGTAAAAATTCAACCAATTTTTTGATTCTGAAGTTATTATTTCTAAAAAATGCACTATATCTAAACGAGAATCGTTGGTATTCGAAAAGAAGGTGTCGGACTGATTTAATAATAATGTACAAATTAATCCAAGAATTGTTTATGTCCTAATGATGCCTGATGGAATTTACCGGACTCGTGCTCTGCAATTCCACGTTGTGTAACTTATTCAACCAATATTCAATTTTAGACTCGTCCTTTATCGGACTGAAAATTGTTAAGGATACCTTAAGACGTAGTCTTTTAGATCATAGGATTATTAATACAATACTTCATAATTAAAAACTAGTTTAAACTAAATAATAATACTAATGATTAGGTTAGCATGAAAGCTACTCCGATCGTTCAACTTTTTTCTAAATGGATGGCCGGCTTCTAATATACTGAATCATTGCGGTAATTCATAGAAATCTATATTTTCTGCCTGCCGCTGATAGTCACATAGTACAAAAGCCCACAGAAACCGATCTGTCACAGTGATCAGATAAACCTGCCACCTGTCAGATGGCGATCTAATATTTCGTTCGAAAATTTAGAAATCGACCTTTTGCGAAATCGGAGAGGGACTAGGAAGGTCGTGAGTGTTCATTGGTTAACAACGTAGTGATTTATGATCGGTTATCTAGGTTATATTCCTGTACCAGGAAGTGGGGTATTACCTATTATTTACCATACCTCGGTATTTACGATACCTCATAATTTTTAGCCATATAATATAAAAGCCAATTATAATGCCATCATAGCGAAGATGAGGACAAAGAGGAGTGAAGTTAGTTAGGTAGTGGGGAAATGGCGTGGATTCCATATTGGCAGATGGCCCAAGGTGACTTCTGTTCAGGTCCTTTTCTTAATTGTCGGATTATATCATGGTAACTATCTCAGCTATGATCTGTTTTGTATTTGTACTCTCCCTTACTTCTTATCCATTGCTATCTCACATTTAATTAATCAAATAGAATTTTAAAGTCAAGCATCACACTATATATCCAACTATAAATAAATTAAAGGAAGACTAACTTCTCCCTCAAAACTTCTTTCCATAAAATGTCCATAAATACAGCTACAGTGGTAAAAATTGAAAATTAATCTACATGTAAATTTAGAATAATAAGATATGATGATTAAGATTGAATTATATTGGATTAATTTTTAATGAAGGATTGAATTGGTCAGGGGGTGCAGTCAAAGATAACACAAAATAAGCAGAACTTATTTTATAATTGTGCCAGCGTTTCTGCCTACAATTTAGTCCATCTTAAGCGCAAACAGCGTTAGAATTATAGGCAATCCATCATTAGAATTATCCGGTCCACTATTTTCACTCAAACAGGATTAATTGTTTATAAATTTTTGTTAGTTGTTTTAATTTTTAAATATGTTTATTTTGAAGAGAAAAGATTTGCCCCGGCCGGGATTCGAACCCGGGTCATCTGTCTCTCCGTAACAGGTCTACCCGTGAGTCACCACTCAGCTGAGACAAATCTGTTCTCTTATCTGATCCCATGTCACAGTGATCTCGCAATTTTTGCGATGTATACACGAGAACGAATGTTCTTTGAACATTGCTTTAATTTTAGGATCTTATTGACTTACGTCATATCATTATTTTTAATTTTTTGTTAATTCTTTTAATTTTTTAATATTTTTATTTTGAAGAGAAAAGATTTGCCCCGGCCGGGATATATAGTGTGATGCTTGACTTTAAAATTCTATTTGATTAATTAAATGTGAGATAGCAATGGATAAGAAGTAAGGGAGAGTACAAATACAAAACAGATCATAGCTGAGATAGTTACCATGATATAATCCGACAATTAAGAAAAGGACCTGTACAGAAGTCACCTTGGGCCATCTGCCAATATGGAATCCACGCCATTTCCCCACTACCTAACTAACTTCACTCCTCTTTGTCCTCATATTCGCTATGATGGCATTATAATTGAGTGCCTGAGAAAGAGAAGGGGCTATGCCACAAACACATAGTTTTGAGAAAAATTAAGTTTTATTAGATTGAGTACAAAATACATAAATTTTGATTATTTTTATTGGATTATGGCATCTTTGCTTTCTATTCTCAACAGGGTAGTTGGGAAAATTAAAAATAATCATTATTTATTTAAATTTTTTTATTAAGATGAGAAGTTGTTTCCAACAAAAGTAAGTTTTCAAAAACGATACTAACAGTGTAACAGAACTGTTCATTATTTCTAATTGGATGAAAAAACATTATTTTTATTCAATGCAACAGTCATTATGTTTTACAAACTAGTAGAGTTCTTAAACATCTTCTTGTTCCTCCACATGTCCTCCTGCCTTTGCTGGTTTCAAGTTCTTGTACAGATCATGGTACACAGGTGGTATGTACGGTAGGAGCGATAGCAGGTCTCGGTGCTTCAGGGCATTGATTTCTCTACCTTGTGGATACAGTTTTGGCACGTTTTCCAAAAGCTCTCTCAACATTCTTGTAGTCAGAGATTCTTCCATTTGAATTTTTCTGGGACGTCCTGGTTGTTTTTTGAATATTCTGACTTTAGTGTGATGCTTGACTTTAAAATTCTATTTGATTAATTAAATGTGAGATAGCAATGGATAAGAAGTAAGGGAGAGTACAAATACAAAACAGATCATAGCTGAGATAGTTACCGTGATATAATCCGACAATTAAGAAAAGGACCTGAACAGAAGTCACCTTGGGCCATCTGCCAATATGGAATCCACGCCATTTCCCCACTACCTAACTAACTTCACTCCTCTTTGTCCTCATCTTTGCTATGATGACATTATAGTTGGCTTTTATATTATATGGCTAAAAATTATGAGGTATCGTAAATACCGAGGTATGGTAAATAATAGGTAATACCCCACTTCCTGGTACAGGAATATAACCTAGATAACCGATCATAAATCACTACGTTGTTAACCAATGACAACTCACGACCTCCCTAGTCCCTCTCCGATTTCGCAAAAGGTCGATTTCTAAATTTTCGAACGAAATATTAGATCACCATCTGACAGGTGGCAGGTTTATCTGATAACTGCTACAGATCGGTTTCTGTGGGCTTTTGTACTATGTGACTATCAGCGGCAGACAGAAAATATAGATTTCTATGAATTACCGCAATGATTCAGTATATTAGAAGACGGCCATCCATTTAGAAAAAAGTTGAACGATCGGAGTAGCTTTTTTGCTAACCTAATCATTAGTATTATTATTTAGTTTAAACTAGTTTTTAATTATGAAGTATTGTATTAATAATCCTATGATCTAAAAGACTACGTCTTAAGGTATCCTTAACAATTTTCAGTCCGATAAAGGACGAGTCTAAAATTGAATATTGGTTGAATAAGTTACACAACGTGAAATTGCAGAGAACGAGTCCGGTAAATCCCAAAATGAAAATCTTGAGTATCTAAAATAATAGAAAAACTAACCAGTCAATGTTACACCAATTCCATCAGGCATCATTAGGACATAAACAATTCTTGAGTTAATTTGTACATTATTATTAAATCAGTCCGACACCTTCTTTTCGAATACCAACGATACTTCCTCGCTTCAACATTTATTATTTCTTTGGTAAAGTATGATTTTTAAACTTAAGTAAAATATTATTTTCATTAAAAGAAATATGTATAAATAAACAAGATAAGGTGCAATGACGGCAGAAGAAATTATGAAAATGAGCAGCAATACTTCAATCAAGTTGAATGACGCCTGTACCATCAAACGCTACAGAAGTTGTAGAGACTTTTTTTTCAGACCTCCACAAGAAAGCCACGGCTTTCCAATTAAGGAGACCATTGTGTGTAATGGATTAGTCCGACCATTGTATTCAGGATAGACTTCTGTCGCAGGAAATAACAGCAGGAGAAGCGACCGTGGAACTAGTGGGATTAAAAATACGAAACAATGCCTAGTTCAGCTGGAAATATATACAAAAGTATGGAAAGGAATACACGTTAGATTAGAACTGAAATAGGAAAGTAAGCAGTATGCATTGTACTCCTTTGTAGTGTAATATATTGACAGATATATATAATGAGATTTTAGCAAATATTATGCACATATATATTTTAAAATCTAACAATGTCTATCTGTAATGTAGTCTATCAAGCTCATTAGCAAGACTAAAAAATAAAGTAACTTCTGGCCATGATTCGGACTTTTTAATGTAGTGTTATAATTTTACGCTTGTGTAAAATGATCTTTTCTTAGGAAACTACTTGGAAACGGGGCTGCTTGTAAGCTTGAGGTAGCGAACAATATTTAGATTGTTTCTGTAGTGAAGGTCCCGGGTTCAATCACCAATAATTGGATGGGAGAAACTTGGCGGTTGAACTTGATATCAGACGTCACCTCCCTGCACAATCGTTGTCCTCATTCATCCATCATCTCTACCATGTAGGAATCTTCATAGGTTGTGGACGTTCAGATTTTTTTATGGTAATACGTTGTTGATTTTAACTTTAAAAACTTTATAACTTCTCATTCACTGGACGTAAAAGGTTAATTTTTATAAAAATAACCTTTTCAATTTTAATGTATTTGTCGTGGATTGCGTAAATGTTTTTTTGTGCCAGATCAGTGTTTATGAGTTAACATTTCACTGACTATTTCATAATTATAAAAGTTGCGAATAGCAAAACATCATAAAAAAGTTTTATTATGACAAAATGTCACCAATAATAATTACAATGAACAAATTTTATTTACGTTGGCCTAGCTTAAGGTAGATGTTGAGGCAGCGTCGTTTAATCCAGCGATAGGTCAGTCTAGATTGATGTATCTTACCAGAAGGCCTCGAAAAATGCATTCTAGGGTCTTGGAAATAAATAAAACTCTTGACCTCCAAGAAGAAATTATAATGATGCGTTTATTTATACAAAAAGAACAATAAACATAAATTTTAGTACATAACCGATTTAACAAGAAAATATTATGGACTATACTAAACATTCAGCAAACTAATATGAGTAAAAATTATGAGCATTGATGTTAGGACGAGATGACAAGTGTGTCGAAGGTCCAACCAATGATACTACTTAGCTTCATCTCGTAGCGACAAAAGGTGGATGCTCACAGGAGGCAATCGCTTCCTAAATTGACAGGATAAAAAATACAACCTAATAGGCAGTTACCCTTGGAACTGCATCAATCATGACCCTTTGAGACATTGTTGTTATACAATCCAATCTCAAACATTTGCCCCCGAAGCAGAATAAAACAATGACCAGACTCAGTAGGAAAGGGATATAAACATACTGAACTTTGATAGCAAATACAAAATGGTTGTGCTGATCTACCAACTTGCTCCTTCCTACTGACAAGTATTTGAATGAGAGTTTATACACTTGATTATTATTTTGTTATGGATTATGTCATGTTTATTTTCAAACGAATACAAGAACTGTCCAATAAATAAGCGAACTGGTCTAACACGGCGGCTGGGGACCAATGTAAAGCCCCGCCTACTAGATCACGAGTTGCCTACTGAGCGTTCAGTATTCTTATGACTGCATTAAATCATGAATTCGTACAAGAAGGGTAAAAAAAACAAAAAGGCTGTTGGGGAACACCAGTGTGGTTTTTAAAGAAACAGGTCAAACTCAAATCATATCTTCCCTTAGGGGCAGAATAATGAAAAGATATTGGGACACAACAGGGTTTTATGGAGGTCATTTGGTGGTTTCAGGGCTGCATATGAAATGTGTACAGACCCCTTGTATAAGAGCTAAAAAAGCTTTTATAAAAATGAAATACACTAACTCTAAAGTCAGAGTGTTGGGTGAGATGTTTAATATACTCTTAGAAATAAAGAACGAACCGAGTAAAGAAGACATCCAAGAAACTTTTCAGATCAATCTAGAGGTAACATTGCAAAGAATGTAAGGACAGCAGTTAATAGTTTAATTATTGATACTTTCCTTTAATACTGCTATCATCACTAATAAGAAGAGATAAAGCAATTGTGTAACCTTTTGATATTTGAGTGTTATATGTTTGCCGTCTTTTGTTTTTTTCATTTATAAGCCATGAAGGAAATGTGGAGTCTTCCAAAAACAGTGTGATTCTTACAAAAAAAAATGGAATACGGCCTTGAATGAAGTGTTGTAAAGAATTAAACTTGAAATCATGTTTTAAGTCATCACTATGCCTTGATGGAGTCATTAAAAAAGTTGCAAAATTTTAGTTAGTGTTGGAATATGGCTTGATTTGACAAGAATATCACATGTTAATGTCTTAAGATTCATCTATTCATGGTGTTAAGAAATGAGATTTGTTCAAAAAAGCGTTCACGGAGAGAAAAATGTGTTTGAGAGAGTTACGTGCTTTTGGATTGAAACAAAAGAGGGGTGGACCAAGGAGAAAATATTAAGTTGAATTTATGTTTAGAGAAAAGAACAAAGAACAGGACTTATATAAGTAGATATTATATATTATAACCATGGATTTGCCTGTAATAATGTATAAATATTATTATTGAATAAAAGCAAATATTATTTAAATTTAGATTTTATATTTATAATGAAGGATAGAGTTGGTCAGGGGTGCAGTCAATAATAACACTAAAATAAGGTTGATTTTATTTTAGTATTATTGATTTTAGTGTTATTATTATATTAATATATTATTATTATTATAAATTGAATATCAATATATTATTATTATATTTATTTTAGTGTTATTATTGACTGCCCCCCCCTGACCAAATCTATCCTTCATTATTTTCTTCCAGTCAACTATTTTCTCCTCTAAATTTATATTTATAATTTTATTAGTGGCACATATATAAGAGGAAAGTACCCAATTGTCAATAAAATACTGCAGATATTGGCGTATAAAGGTAATGTGTTAATCAGAAGAATGAGGTAAGCAATTGAAGATGCTTATGCTACCTTGAGGAGCAAGTCATAAAGTCGTAGTCTCAAAATAAGAAAAAATAAAAAATCAAGCTATCATAGTTTTTTTAATTATGAGATAACTACTCAAGCCATTTCAATTAAAACTAAAAATATATTGAATTATTGTTTATATATCCATACTTAGGATTTTTAATGAGGAATGAATCTGAAATAAAACAGAAGATATTTCTTAGGGCATAAATTAGTCTTTCCTGTTGAGCCTTTCCATTCTAAACTTCCACCTAAGATACCAATATGGATGATCCAGTCTTAGCTCTGTGTTTATTCATTTTTTCATCCTGTGGACAAGTAAAAACTTTTGGGCATTCCAGGTTTTTACTTACAATTATCTTTAAAGTAGAATATTTTTTTTTTGTCAATTAAAAATATTTTTTGAAAGTAGAAATGTATTAAATACATTTTTGAGAGTAAACTTTACATCTTAATACAGCCTAAGAAGTGAATGATACTGATCACTATTTTCCTTGAATAAATTATAATTAAACTATCAGTTTGATTCATATTTGAGTTACCACTGTTGTGACTTACAAATATTTAAAAAAATAATTAAGGTAATAATTGTAAGAATTTTGTCTAAATGAAATTCTTAAACTGAGTATTAAATTCAATAACATTGAAATTGGTATAAAACAAGTTCGATTTTTAGTACCTTTCTTTCAGAAAGAATAAATACTCTTTGAATGGTTTTAACTATTAAGTTGTTTATTTCTGTTGATAGACTAAATTTGGTGAAAAAATAAATTTGGATGATACACCTCTTAGTGCCGTGGAGTCTTCAAGGGGTTAAAGAAGCTCAAGCTATTATTATAGCCTGATTAATAAACATTTCACTTTATTGTTAATAGTTTAAAGAGAAATAAAGAGTTGCAGGTTGAGCTTAACTTAGCAAGAACATTAGATTTTGAATTGAAGCTTCCTTGAATTGAAAACTTCCCACAAATAAAGAAAAAAGATATTGTTGAAAATCATACCAGAACCCATTGCACTTTAGAATATGTAGCCTTCTGATTGAAAACTTATTTTCTACATAACTTGGTATGTTAATAGGAATAACCTTTAGTCCAAATTCATTTGTTACATCTATTTTCTATAAACGTTTCGACCTAAATGGTCATTTTCAATATATAGGTTTCATGATCAACAGTATAAAAACTCTGTCTGCAAAAAAACATCAAAAAGAAAATTCAAAAATCATATAATTTAACATTATAAAATTTTTTTTTTATAAAACAACAAATTTCTTAACGCTGTAAATTAGTTACATAACTATACACGGTATCATCAAAAAGCATTCCATAAATGTTATAATTTCTACATTGTTATTGTCCTTACAATAGTACATAAGAGATACTTTTTTCTGTTGATTAATAGATTGCATATTTGAGAATAAGCTGGATGTGTTGTATCCCATAGTCAGTCGCTATACTTAATAAGTGGAGCTGGGATTTTGTCCAGTCTGGATTAGTAGATGATAATAATGGATTATTACATTTTATTTATTACACATTAATTTTTACCTTTAAGGAAACTAAACATTAGAGGTATTTTTTTAATAAAAAATCTTTTTATTAAAGATATTGAGGATTATCAATAATGCATGAGGACAATCTATAAATGATTTTGGACTAAAGGTTTTCTGTATTTTTATACACCCAAATAAAAATATAATCTGTAAAGTCCAGTACCCTAGACGATTAATATTTAAATAAATACTTACATTTAGGGTCTTCAAACTTCTGTACCGAACCTCGTTCTTCATAAAAGCTTCTTAAGTCGCAATACAATACTAATTCCTCTTGAGAACTGAAACTAGGTCCATCAACCACATATTCATTCAGATTGGGCTCGCTTGGGAGATACTCTTCCTCCTACCAACATTCAGAGAGCGTATGCAAAATGGTGGGAGTCTGCCGGTCCGCCGGTGGAGGGAGGTCATGCCATTTGTATTATAATTACATAACATGCATATAAAAATTGTTTCATCTTTGAATAATTTTGTGTATGAAATAATAATAATTTTATGAGTTTTAGAATGCTTTTGATTAATCAATTCCTTTCAAATTTATGTTTAATTTATGGGGGTCCGCTTTCGACACACTAAACATCGATAATTATTTTAATTTATCCCTCAGCCATTTCATATATATAAAATTTAACTGACCCAGCATGCTAAAGGACTAAACAAAACGAGTTTAGTTACTCGTGTACAGCCTCTTTAGGCAACACTGATGAAATATTACATCACTAAAAACATTTTTATATAACAGATGGACTAAAGTAAAAACCAACTAAATTAATAAAGTTGAGTTTTACTAAATTTAATTTATAATATGCCTAGAATTCTTTTTGCAAATTTTGCAAATATTTTAAAAAATATAATAAATTAAATTATAAAATGAAAGAGTAATTTGTACAACTTATTACTTTTACTAGAACAAAGTAATAAATAGTCTTTAATTTGAATAAGGTCATAATTAAAATTTATGAGTAATGTAATATTAATATGGAATAATTAATTATTAATTATAACCGTCTACTTCAATCACTACACCTGTAAATAAATGCATTATTACATAAGCATACCTGAAATAACAAAAATATTTTCTAAATGTTTTACTGATATATATTATATCTTCCTCAAATATAAGAATTATCTTTTGCTAATACATTAAGAAGGATAGAAAAAAAGTTGGAATGATTCTTGATTTTTTGTAGTTCAATATATGCTGAGTTTAGGTAACATTACATTAAAACTAAATGTTGTTTGCTTGCTGATTTTCAACTAAGGCTTTTTAGGGTTTAATATTATCTAATCATCAAGTCTCAGCAGTTTTCGAAACATTAAAAAAAGCCTAAAGATAGTATCTTTTGTTTTAAATGCCTTATTCAAAAATCCATATGAAAAGAAGTACATATTTATCAAGTTGAACCATTTGTAAACTTAACATTCTGCTCACAGATAATAATTTTTATAATTATTATTATTTATAACTATACAATAAAAGATGGAATGTATTTTTAATTATGTATTTATTATGGGTGTCTGTTCCACAGGTTGTCGCTTCGAACAGTTTCGAGTTAGAAGTTTTAACTGTTTGTTCGTTACATTTTTTTTTCATATTTTCCAAATATACAAGTTATCGTGACCTTAGTATGGAAAAGAGAATGTAATTATGGGCAAGGAGCAGATTTTGGTAATCATTTCATCAATAAATAAGTTTCAACTAACATTTTGAAGTGTGGATGATATATGTTTGTTGAAACTTTCATTTCTAGATGAAATGATTACTGAAGTATACACATTTCCTATAATTATATTCTCTTTTCCATGCTAAAGCTCATGATAACTTGTATTTTGAAAAATATTAAAAATGAAACGAATAAACAGTTAAAACTTCTTGTGACTCAAATCGAAGCGACAACCTGCGGAATAATTCTCTGATTAAGATATTGATTAGAAATGAAAGAAAAATTACTTTAAAAATAAAACTTCACCAATACTAAGTTATATTTTAATGTGCAGACACAAGTTTAGTACAACCATAAAACTTAAGGTAGTGTGTCTGCTTAATCGTGCAAGCGTTATAATCCTAGTTTATTTTTATAATTATAGATAGTTGATTAATACAATAATAATTTTTAAAAAAAATTATACTCGGAAATGTAAGAAAATATTTTCATTTCCTACTTATTTTTTAATATCTTAATAACAAGATATTTATCATCAAAACAAAAATTGTGGCAAATATAAATGCATCAAAATATTCATATAAATATAAACAATCAATGTATCAATTTGTAAAATTAAACAATTGTTTTGGTTGAAAAACTTAAAATTTAAAAAAAAAATGAAGATGGCCACATGACCTTCTGAGTTGAACTTTGATTTGAGTACTACCAGAGGGTAGTTTCTCTACTTGTCATTATCTCATGTCATTATGTATCACTTAGCCTATTTACTTGTTGTATTATTATAATAAATTTTTAAAAAAATATGCGTTTGCACAACAATGGATAATAGGTGAAGGTCTATGTAATAAAGAAGTCACTAACAACACAGGGGTGGCTAACTAGTGGTGTTTGCAAAAGTGTTTTATGCCAAGGGATAATTCATTAGTACACGTTAGTGATTTGATATGTCATTAAAGTAAAGTTCTGTACTGCTGGTAATTTTAGTTGTGGAATTTTCTGCTTGATTAGAATATTGTATAATATACTAATGAGATGTCCAGCACACTTTCAATCACTAACACTATTTCTTTCCCCTGGTTTTTATCATTAGTATTTGTTGTCTTTTATTTGGCAGTTTTACCCCTCCCGATTATGGTTATGATCTGCAAAACATGGATAAATGAATTGCAATTGTAATCATAATATATAGACCATTAATAACATGTGAATATAATAAATATTAATATTCACATAGATAACCGTCTCTGTAAATAAACATATTCATATTGATGAATAGAAATAGTTGAGTAACAACGGAAAGTGCATTTCATTGTTTTTGAAGAAACATCAGTCTGTATTTCTGTCAAAGAAATAGTTGCAGACAACAAACTATTGACTTTAAAGAATCGTGATTTTTAAAAAATAAAGATATAGTCTTATGGAGTAAAATAATAATAAAGATATATATTGAACCAACATGGGAAGTTTTCATAACTTGGAAACTGTATTTTATGAATATTTTCTTTGAAATAATAATGCTCATTTCAATTTTTTACAAAAAAATGTTACTACCTGTTTAAAAATTCTATTTAAAAGTAATATACTAAAGGTTTTTCTAAAAAATACTTACAATTAATGTTTGAAAGCATTTTTTTACAAACACAAGTATTATGGTTCCAGTAGCTGGCGCACCTAGCGAGCAAAATTCCAAGTATCTACTGATGGTTCAGTTTATTATGGTTCATGGAAATATACTAATGTATTCTTTTTTTCATGTTCTTTAATTTTTTCTTGTTTTGGCTGAACTAGAAACTAACGTATGAAAATTAGAAACCCATGTAAATCCAATACAAATTATTCTGTGAATTACAAATTATTGGTTATGTCATAAGGGAAATGCAATACCGCACGCCAAGGGCGGACCCAGGATTTTTTTCTGGGGGGAGGAGGGGCACAACAGGCAGAAAGGCAAAAAAATCAACAATAACTTAGAAATACACTAGTAGTATTTGTAGAAAGGTTTATTAAAATATCTAAACAATAGTTTCGCTCATGTTATTTCTGTTATTTTAACAATTATCATCACCTGATTTGCCTATAAGTATGTAATGTAATGGATTCTCCACAGTAAACTAAACACCGTCTGGAGGGGCACGTGCCCCCCTTTGCCTCTCCCCACTGGATCCGCCTATGGCGTACGCAGATTTTCTCGGGAGGACTGAATAGTAGAAACGAAAAATCAATGTACACTAGTGCATATAACCACCAAATATGCAAAAAAAATTGTTGTTTTGATATGTAAATTATTCGCTTCTTATTAGATTGCAAAAGTAGTATTTGAATTAAAAATCTTATTATATAATATTTATTAATTGAAAAACTATTATTAATTTCCTATCCCTAATTTTTTTCTTAAATTTTGAGGAGGGGAGCTTCTAACATGAACCTCAATCTGGATTACAACGGGAATAATTATTTTTGAAAAAGAGAGATAACGTATAAATGAAAAAAATCTTATTTATATAAATAAAAATGAATCGCCAAATGAGTTGCTAAGCGCAAAACTCGAGAACGGCTCGATCAATTCGGCCAAATTTTTCATATCTTGTTAATTCACAAAGAAGGTTATTATGGAGAGAAAAAATGTAAAAATTACGGGGAAAATAATAAAAACAACACTTTTCTTTCTTTATCTAATCAAAGCAAAACAAAAGCGCGTTAGTTGATAGTAAAAGTTTGTTAGGATTTGCTAGTCGTTATCTATATAAATATTGGTCCCGCCAGAGCCATTGTATTCATTGGTTTTAATGGGTTAATTTTTACGTGTTTTTTTTCTGGAAGAAATTATGTGGAAACACTTTGTGTTTATATTAGTTTCATTTATAAGAGAGTATTGTTGATTAAATCAGGTATTTTAAATTCAATCTCACCAGAGGAAGTATAGTGAACAATCATATATAATAAAAAAATAAAGGAAGCATCTGTTAAACTTTATACATTTTCATAAGACGAGTCCAAAGCTATCTTAAAATATACATTATGTGATTTGTCAAATAATTGAAGTTTCAATAAAACATTACCATTTTCTTTAGGCATGAAGTCCATCAATTGGGTTGAGGATCTTGTAAGAAATCACTTGATATCACTCTACACACTAAGCTACCCCGCTTCCGTTATATCAAATATCAACTTTCGAATTATTTATTTATTAACTTTCTTCGCTCAACTCAGCTAAAGATATTTCTTAATGTAAACTTAAAATTAGGAAAATGCTTCAATAAAGTGTTTTAGAATAGTATAGCATTCAAATAGGAAATACTAATTTAAGAATTTAGGAAATAATAGCTAGCCCATGTGCCCATTTTGCAGAAAAAAATCTTCAATCAGAAGTGAATCCTAGAGTATTTTGTGTACTTGAGGCACAAGATGTGTACCAGTGTGTCATAAATAATGAAAGCACTTTAAAGGATATGGGAATTGTGTTTTTCAACTTTGTCTAATTATAATGTACAAATATGTATCAGATTAGTGTGTAAACTCAATGTACATAACTGTTTACAATTAATTCACTTAAAGTCTCTTTTTTTATTGTTAGGACATGAGTATAAGAACAATAAACTCCGAAGACGTCACCAAAATATAGTTATATTGACTGAAATTCAAGAAATTAGAAAAAAATTATATCTCTATTTATATTTCGTCCTGACTGAAAAGACCACCGCAGAGCCAAAACTGCATAAGCTACAAACTTGAAATTCGGACAGCAAGTACATTTTATAAGGCCAACGCGCACTAAGAAAGGGTTTTTGAAAATTCGTCTCCTAAGAGGGTGAAATGGGGGAAAAACTTTTATAAATACAAAAAAAAACGTCGTTTTTAAAGCTAGCGCTATGAAATTTTAGATTTAGCTTCTACATTATCTCTACTAATATTATAAATGCGAATGTAACTCTGTCTGTCTCTTACACTATCACGCCTAAACTACTTAACCGATTTAAATGACATTTGGTACAGAGATAGGCTAGAGCCGGAGAAAGAGCATAGGCTACTTTTTAATGCAAAAATATGGCTGTAAGGGGTTGAAATAGGGGATGAATGATTGTATGTAAGTTTCGTCATTTTGAAGCTAAACTGTATTTGTATTCTTTATATTGTATATTATTTTTCAAAAAAACATTTCTTTTTTTTTGGTTTTAGCTTATCTTGCCATCACATAACTTACCATATATATGTAAAGTACAATGTGAATCATTATTTTTATTTATTTATCATTATCTTTATACATTACTACATAAGGAAGATTATTCATTCACATCTTTTATCGAATGACGTTTATTACCATTCCAATTTTTAATGCATATTATATTCATCACAAAAATATAAAATATGTTCAGCGTGTAACTGTTAAACTATTTATTCAATTTTTTTTCTTATCACGTTTCAATTGTATGTTAATGACGATCATTGAGATATTCCTTAAAAGACTTATCATCGAATGAATCATCTTGGGCTCTTTTGAAGCCAAGGAAGGACTGACATTTTTTAACAATATTGTTAATGTTAATATTTATAAATATTGATAAAACACATATCTAATAATACTGTAAAAATAAAGTACAATAAAGAAAAAATACTGTTTTTAATAATTGGGTACAATAAAGTTAAATATAAAACATATGAAAAATCATCAGCTTTTATATTTATTTTTTTTAGAAAAAAAATTATTTGATGTTTATTATATGGGTCATTATAAGTTAAGAGGTACTTTCCATGGCCAGGACAAAAAAATATACTTACTTCATAATTAAACTATTTATTACTTAAAACTAAATGTTTTCTTCATGCTCACTTAAATTTATTACAGAAATGTACTTAGTTTAGGCACAATAAGTTCTAATATAAGAAAAAAGTCTCTCCCCTGGTCTGTCCCCAAACCGACTTTATTTGTAAACCAGTTATTATGAATGCATTAAAAGTCAATAATTACTTTATCCTTGTTAATTTTATACAGAACAATAACTTGGTCACAGTGTCTTATAAGTAAAATTACTTATATTCCAATTTTTCATAAATAATATCAACGCCGAAATTTGTCCCCCGTGTTTCGTGTCTCGTCCCCTGGCTTTTTGTTTTCGTTTCGAAATCAGTTTTGCTTTGCTAGTTTGTGGAAGTTGTTACCTTGAGTGCATAGGATGTAACGTAAAGCTAGTAGCAAGCGGCGCATAAGCCGACTGTTCATCCATTTTAACGGTCATTTCAGTCACGCTGCTCGCTGGGTGTAGAAGTGTTGAGTGAATGCTGTCTTTTCACTGGTAAGTTATATTCAGCAATTATTTGTTAAAATACTAATATAGACTTAAATATTCACTATGAATAGTGCATACATTTTTACGTTTGATTGTGAATTGCGTACGAGAAACACTTTTACGCCTGTTTTAGATATCAATCGAAAATGTATCTCCCCTGGCGTATTTCCCCTGGCTCTTTTGATGGCAGGGGAGATACTTAATGTCCAGGGGAGATACATTTGTATGCGTTTTCATGGATACTTCTACATTTTTCTCTGAACCTTTACTTGGCATTATGTATATCTTAGCTTTACAATTTAATATGAGTTTTTTACAGAAAAAATGGCACCTAGAAAAAAAAAAAAGGAAAGCAGAACGATTAAGATACCAAAGAATTAAAAATGACAAAGATAGGTACGCTCAACAAAAAATCAAGGAAAAGGAAAAATATGAAAAGAAGAAAGAAAAATGAGTTATTAAGACAGGTCAACAAATGATTCCCAGAGAGCAGCGGAAGGTTAGAATAGTATGGAGAGAAAAATCAAAAATTCGTAGACGTCGTTTAGGAATCCAAGATAATATAAGCAATGCTCCTGAAACACCACCATGTTCGGGTAATGAAGACCCATCGCCTCCTCAAAATATAAACAGGCGAGCGCAGGCAGCACAGCTAAAGTCAATTCGAGCAAGAAAAGCAAAAGGAAGCAAGAGACTGAAATAGCTCAACGTAAGTCTGCAGTCCTACGCTACAAGAAACAAATAAACGGATCAAAAAAACACCAATTAACTCCCAACACCAAAATAAATTCACTTATAACAGCTGTAAGTGCAGGCGACAAAGAAACTATACAGAAGAAACTGCTTTTCAGTGAAGTTAGTACTCAACAAATAAATGAAAATTTTTCTAATCTCAACACTGAGATTGTTGAGCGGGAAAATATTCAAAAAATGCATCGCTTTACCGAAAGAAATGAGAATAAAATCTTTGAGTAAAATAGGCAAGAAATTAAGACTGATGGACACAAAGCGCAGCTCAAGAAAAAACTGTGAGAATTTGAAAACGTGCATAGTCAAATTTATGGAAGATGATTCGAGCAGTAGACTTTGTACAGGATTATTTTAATATAATAAAAATAAATAAAAAAAAGTTGATTCTTAAGAGTAACCCTGGTTTTAATATGTCTATCTCTCTTCCCTGTCCATAAAGTATTCTCCCCTGTGCATTTTGTCTCTACCCTGTACTGAGTATTTACCCTGTCACTGATAAAACGAGATAAAACCAACAAATTTGTAATGACCCTTCTCCCTAAATGATATAAAATATATTTAATAATGTCCGTTGACCGAAAGCAGGAGAAAAATAAGGCCAATTACAAAACGAGGAACCCAAAATCAAATATATTCTCCAATTATATATATATATATATATATATATATATATATATATATATATATATATATATATATATAGAACACTATGACATGCAGTCACTATTTAAATTAAATACAATTATATAATTATTTCTAATACAAGCCTTATATGGAGAGGAGAAGAAGTAGGCGGGGATGTCCTGTCTAGGGTACGGTTCCAGATAGAGTCCTTGACAAATTCTTATGCCCCTACCGGCTTAAGTCATCCCTTCCCCTACACCTTACTCCCACTCTCAACCCTCAGCCAATCAAATGGCAGCAAATCATTTAAACATAAACTTCGCAAATACGAAATATATATACATCCTAGTTAGAGAAGAATTGGTCGACTGTATCTTCTAATTTAAGGAAGAAATAGTTGGGGGTGCAGTCAATCAAAACACCGAAATAAGCCTAACTTATTTATTATGTGCCGACGTTTCGGCCTACAATGTAGGCCATCTTCAGGGCGAATAAAACACACTGCAGCTTGGGGAGCTCAGACACAAGTGGTTCATGTGATTCATGTTAGAGAAGAATTGGTCGACTGTATCTTCTAATTTAAGGAAGAAATAGTTGGGGGTGCAGTCAATCAAAACACCAAAATAAGCCTAACTTATTTATTATGTGCCGACGTTTCGGCCTACAATGTAGGCCATCTTCAGGGCGAATAAAACACGCTGCAGCTTGGGGAGCTCAGACACAAGTGCTTTGATTAATAACTTTTATAAATAGTGGATTCTTTCCCAATAAGTCGGAGTTCGAAGACTGGTTCTCTCGGTGAGAAGGGTCTTAGTCCAACCGGAAGCTGAACTTCCAAGGTAAACATTTTTACTGTAGTCTGACTAAGTTGTGGGTGTAAAATGGTATTTGATTGTAGATGATGATAGTACCAAACAATTATGACAATTCAATTTTTTTTTGTTACGACTCAATCCCTGTACAGATGGGGTAGTGGATATTTTAATGTATTGTAGTTATTAATTCCAGTATGATTATTATTATTAGCTGTTGGGTGTATCTTTATTTTTTATTTAATATAGTGTTTTATTTATGATGTGAGGATGTTTGGGTTTAATTCCTTATCAAGTTTTCCATATGTGGCATTGATTATACCTTGTTTCCCAAACAGCCCTTTACAGGTGTCCACGAAGTCCAAAGTGGAGCCGCAGGTAACAGATTTAAGAAAGACTATAAAGGAAAAACAGAAGTTGAAATAACTCAGTAGTAATTGGTAAAAATATAATCCAAAATGAACTGTAAATTGAATAAGCTTACATACGCTGAACCCCGACTTAAACAACTACGAAATCTCGCCAAAATTCTTTAATGGAACATTATGAACGCAGTAGAGATAATGAATGCCTCGGAATGCCAAGCTCGTAGCCGGCGCTTCCTTGGTTTGGCAGCTTTCCAGCCTACGCCTGCGTCCGCTTCTGTCGGCGCTTTTGTACTTTTGTAAAATCATTTCAAGAAGTAGCTAGGTCAATATTCGTTAAATATTGGCAAAGAATAACATAATATACTACATATAGTGTTATTCTATGCCATGTATTATTTTAATTTATTTGTATCTTCTATTTTTAGCCCCGAAGAAGAACTGCAATGTTGGTCGGTGCCAATAAAAAGTTATATTCCCTTATAAGGGAATTTTTTTTACCTCTACACGGACCATTTTCTTCCTCATAATAATAACAGAATTGATAAGAATGTAAAGAAATATACAAAGTAAGGTAACTTATGAAATAACTAGTGAGAAAAATTATACAGTAGAAGAACAATGTTGTGGTGAGGAAATAGAAGACTGCTGATTTCTTGATGGATAGAACTCTTTATAGGGAGGTCTAGATGTGTTAGAAAGTAGAGGAGGTTTATATTGGTTTTGGAGTCTGGTACTGCGCCGTAAAGATATTGGGGTGCAGTCCTGTTGTTGGCACCGTTTATTTTGATTCATATTCAAGTAAATATTTGAAAAAATATTATTTGTATTGAAAATATTTGACTGGATAATTCTAATAATGGATTAAATTGGTCAGGGGGTGCAGTCTTCACTAGGATCCAGTGAAAATTATTCAGTACCCAGCGATAGTAAGCACCCGAGAGTCGTCCGCATTTTAACGGTTAATTTAAAAAAGAAAGAACACCAGCATTTTACACAATTAAAAAAAAAATTGTTCACGCATGTCTCATGATTTTGTTTATGACTCATAGAACGTGAGCGGAGACAGGAGTGGGAGATGATTCTTCTCTCAACCAAGAAATAGTGATAGGCTAAATAGTAAAATGTAATACGGAATAACTTGTTAGAGTAACTGCTGTAGGTTTATAACGTTCCATTAACGTTACTTAGACTGCCTCGTTCTTTCGATCCCATCAATGCCATGAAGACAGGAACGATCGGTTATTCCACAAGGCTCGTGGAAAGGACACGCTTATGCAACTCTATTCATCAGAAACCCACCCCTACTTACGTCAGGAGGGTCTTCATGGAACCTCATCCATTATTCCGTTCCCTTCCATTTCGCTTATTATTTCCATTTAATACAACATTCTAAAACGAGGGCAGGGAAAAAATAACTCCGAGGTAAATATTTTATGTAATAACAATAAAAGCCAGCTGAGACAAAACACTGTAATATATAGTACCTAGGATACATTAAAAAAATAAATAAATAAATAGGCAGATAGAAGTGAAAACTTAAAACTTTTTAAATAACTGTGCTCTTTTTTGAAATTTCTAAATCAATTATAGTCTGAATTATTTAAACTTAAATTTTAAATTTGTAACTTTGAATTATTAACATTAGTCTGATTTTCACTTATGTTGACACTCCGAACAATAATTATTTACATTTCCAAGCAGTTTATTAATTAATAAAAAAAATTATGGGCTGTACAAGCTCAATACAATATGTAAAATATTTAATATGAATAATAATTAGTGTATAGTTTATATTATTTATATCTTTCATTTGTATTTCTATAGATTTTATTTTCATTTTTAGCAACATTATCATAGTTAACTTCATCAATACTTAGATCATTTCTACTTTTAATCTTTTCATAAAACAAGATATTTAACTATTACAAATGAAATTTTTCAAGTGAAACGAAAAGTTCAACTAGTTATAGGTGTTTAAAGTTATTAATAATATGAATTTTACAACTATTAGAAGACTTTTTAGATAAATTTAATTATTCTTATATCAATTTTAACCTTAAAACTAAAGTTGGTTAAAAGAAATTGTTTAACTCATGCAAAGGCCGCCGGATGTCGCAAGTCTCGAGCATGTGTCAGCAACATAAGTTTATCCTCTACCAAAATTCGCATAAACACAGCTGAAGAAGAAAAAAAATTGTTATATAAAGAAGTACGAAAATTGAAAATTGTTGATATACAATTTATTGATTGACATACCTATAAGAAAATGTACAAACCGTAAGTGATTTCACAATATGATCGGCTAGACCTAATTATAACCTAGTGAATATTACCAAGTGTCAGCGACGCGTAGATTAAAATTGGGCTTGTAAAGCTGTTGGGCTGAGTAACGAACGAATTTTAAAAAAATTAATAAGCACAGTGCCGATTGAAAACGTTTGAGGGGTTTACCGAGAAATAGGTGGGAGGATAGCGTTAAGAGTGTAAACTTTGTGAGAAGAAATAGAAATATCGGCATCGAACCTTCAGATTCGCTAAGCCTTGTTATTATTATTTTATCAATATAACATCTTTCCCACCATTTTCTCCAAACAAGAATACCCTTGTTTTGTGGAATAGCCCTACATCCACTACTTGATATAGACAGATTGGGAAACTTAAACCAGGATTTTGCTTTCTCTGACGAGCTAAGTACTTATGAGCTGTAATATCTGAAAGTGGTATATTTTTTAAAATGCTTTATTTTTATTAATTTATTGAATGAAATTTAAAACTGATTATAACATTACAACAACTAAATGGCAGGAATGATACATAGCGACATGGAAAATGACAAGTAGAGAAACCAGTGGTAGTACTCAAATAACAAATGCAACTTAGGTCACGAGGCCATCTTCTTTTCAACCGCCTCGGAGGATTATCAGGATATCAAGAAGTAACCAGTTTTGAAACTAGTGGGTTTGAGTGAGAATGAAGTTTTTCATGAAAAGACTGGTATCGGATTCGGGACAAATGAGGTCATTATGGTAAAATTTGAAAATGCTAAATCCATTTTTTCATATTCGCCATATCTTAAGGATTCCATTTGAATGACTTAAAACACATGAGAAAATAGACAATTGTTTTTATCGCATAACAAAGAGTTACGTTTAAAACCGTAATACCTTTTAACTTTATTATGAAACAATAATCATTTATATCATTTAAAAGAATGACCGTTATTTTTTTTTTTTAGATCTAAATAAGCTTATACCACTTTCAAAAATAATAGCTCATATGATCCTGCAAAGTAAACGAATATTGGGAGAAAAAAAGCTGTATCATCTTCACTGTGGGATTAGTACTCATAAACAGATATTTTATTTTGATTACTAAATCATTGTTTATGTTTACATGTCTGTACCCAAAGAGCACATTGCTATGATTTTATTAATCAAAATAAATTATCATTCTTTAGTATAATTATTTATTCATAGATTTCTATCACCACCGTGGTCTATCATTTTGACTTTCTTTTTTTGTTTTTGGAGATTTTACAAGCAAATAGCCTTAATTTTCATAAGTAGAAATAATCTGAGTATTGTGGAACTATTTATAAGTTATCTTGTTTTCTATTATATAGATATTCTGGACATTTTTCTTTTCTATTTTTGACCAATTAATTATTCTGCCCTCTCTCATAAGTATTTTATACTTAATTTTTCCTTTCATAGCAATACTTTTTTTTTACCAATTATGTATATTTTTTTCCTTAGCTCCTTTCCTAATACTATTGAGGAAGGAATTCTAAAGGTTGTTGTTTGTTTTTTTGGTACTTTCGATTTAGAGATACTTCAGAGCAACATGATTTGTTCAATTAAGATTTGTTTACTATATTTCATTACCAGAACTTATAACATTGTAGTTTACATCGAAATATAAAGCATTTAGTAGTAATAATAATAATGTCTTTATTTTTTCTGGGATAAGTCCCTATAGAATAACAATTTCTACACTACAGTTATTGTAAGCTATTATGCCTTAGAGTGTAAAATAATTACATTTAATTAATTATTACAAGTAATTTAGTGAGAAAGAATAATAAAAATGAACAAAAAAAAAAAGTGACATTAACAATGTTTTAAGAAAAGATTAGAAGAAAGAAAGAAAAATAATTTATCAATAATTATACAAGAGAAAGGATTTATGGTTACAAATATATCAAATTAATGCCAAGAAAAAAACAATAAATGAAGAAAAATTAAAAAATATTGTCAGAGATTCACATTTCATCCCTTGTTGCTCTTTTTTTTTCCTTTTTTTAAGATCTACCTATATGATATTAATAATACATAAGTACGTGGTTTAAATTCAACACACTCATATATATATATACATAATAACCCACATTAATGCACATTAAAAAACATCATTCATTCATCCAATAAAGAGGACACTAAGTAAAAACTGATCCCCTACTATTTTCAATGATTTACTACTCCTACAACAGCAATCCATTCTATTATCTAATTTATGGAAAATTATTTGATCCTACTTTAAATACGATATGATGCTTGTAACAGAACCGTGGCGGGACTGGCCGTAAATAAGTTTAATTAAATCATTTAGTCGAGCGATCGTGGGGCTGAGACCGTCAAGGATGCTGAGGTGGCGTCTAGACGGTGGCCAGCGTGGGAGAGGGAGATCGCGATTGCTTAGAAGTCAGTCAGTCTGTCCCGTGTGCAAAGAGGTGTAACGTCGCAGTGTGAGAGGTTGGAGACAATTGGTGTTGGTTACTGCGGAACCGATCAGATGGGAGGATCGCTACACGTTATACAAGGTACATGTGAACAATTTAATTTCTGGGGATAGACTCATTGATTACCGTGGAGTATCAGGCTATAATTTTTGTTCTGAGACTTATAATATTCCCTTATTGTTTTTTTTTATTTTCTTGTCCTAGCAAATAAGTGGGGGAACTGGTTGTACCAGTAGTGTAGTAATTACAGAATTTTTAACCATTCTAATATTTTTCAACAGTTTGGTTTTATTATTAATTTATTAAACATTTTTTTTTTTATATTTGTCAATAATTTGGTTTTATTATTAAATAAAAATAAATATAGTCATTTTCTTTATATTGCTTAGTTCTTAGTAAGAGTACGTTCTCCTAATTTTCTTTATTCTTCTTATGTGTTACTATTCTTTCCTTCCTTTCACAACCCCATTCCCTTCCAAATAAGCCGGGGGTGCTACAGTGGTGTCAGGTGTGGGGTGGTTGCAAAAATACCACAAACTAAATTCACGTTTTTAAAATGACGGCTGAGAGTCAATTAAGGGCTAAATTGGATGAGGTGTTAAAACTAAACGAGGAGTTTCGAAAGCGGGAGGGGGAACTCAAGCAGCAGATTGTAGAGCTAGAGACAAATCAACCAGATGCTAAACTGGTTGTTAAACCACCTCGCAGAGATCTATCGTTACAGTCACTAGTGAAGCCATGGGGAGGGGAAGCGACTGCGCAGCCAGTGGAGGAGTTTTTGGACTACCTGGAGGAGGTAGCGGCTTGTGGGGCTTGGGATGACGGAGATAGAGTGAGGATATGTCGGTTAAAACTTCAGGGACAAGCGGCGACGTTCGTAAGGGGCGCTGAAGAGCTTAGGGGTGAGGTTACGTTCCAGCGACTTTCGGAGGTATTGAAGGAGCGGTTTGGCGATCCAAACACCTTCGAATATTACGGCAGAGTGCTGCAGGACATGAGCCAACAGTCTAAGGAGAAGATAAAAGAGTTTGCCGACCGATGTATTACGGTGGGTGGAAAGATGGCCAGGCCAACCTTAGCCGGAGACGAGGGAACGTGGTGGGCGAGGGAGGTAGAAAGGAAGGTGTTAGAGGCGTTCACTAGGGGTTTGACTGGGGAGGTAGGTAAGCAAGTATTGTTCGGCCGCCCACAGACCTTAAGGGAAGCCCAGAAAATGGCGTTGGAGCTGGAACAGGCCCTACAGGAGCATCAACGGGGAAAAAACATATATGTAGTAAGAGAACCACAGGTAGAGCCGATGACGGGCGCACAAGAGGTGCAACCACCCGTATGTGTTTGCGCAAACTACCGGCAGCCCGGAAGGAACGAGGGGCGGGTAAACGCTCGGCCACCACTTTCGGAGGTCCAATGTTTTAACTGTGCTAAGAGGGGGCATTTGTCGAGAAATTGCCCTAACAGAGTTGGCCAGACCCCACAGCGAACCAGGAGACGACCAGACTACCCTGGAGCTTGTTTCAGATGTGGAAGAATAGGACACTTCGCTTCCCATTGTACCACCGCCGCTCAAAATGGGAGTGACCCAAAAGCCTAAGGCCGCCCTTTTGCCCCGAAGGGAGGCCCCAGGAGAACAAAAGGGGTAAGCTTGGTTTAATTCCCTGTATATCTGGCCAGGAGAACGACGGGTTAAGTCTTGAGGTTGTGATAGCCGGGCAAAAGAAAATTCTGCTGGTGGATACGGGGGCTCAGATCTCCTTGTTAAGGGAACCGGTCCAAGGTCATAAGGTGAGATGGTCAAACCTGAAGGCCAGGGGAGTAACGGGAAGGGCCCTGCGTATAAGAGGGGAACAGGAGGTTGAATGCCAAATAAAAGGGAGAAAAGTAAGCCATCGGTTTACAGTCGCGGACATTGAAATGGCGTACGACGGGATATTGGGGCTGGACCTTATGAAGAAGGTCGATATAGAAATTCACGCTCGGTCTAACACTGTACTGGTTAGAGGGGTGACGGCTGAGGCAGTCAAGCGTCAGACAGGGAAGAAGTGTCATCGGGGGAAGCCAAGTCCTAGTGAGTCAGAACCGCTTCAGAAGCCACAGCAGGAATACACTGTACGGGCCGTTGCGAGGTCTATAATCCCAAAGTACGCTGAAGCCATAATAGCTGGGGAGCTGGCAATGATGGACGGCAAAGTGGTCATGGTAGAACCTGAAATCCAGCCGCAGAAGGGGTTGAGAACGGGGAGGGGCGTTGGCAGAGTGGAAAAGGGGATGGTGAACGTCCGGGTGGTCAACTTGACCGGAGAACCGATCGTGGTTGACCGCAGACAAACCTTGGGGAGGGCGGTTGAGGCGGACGTCTGGGACGGGGAGGAGACCGTGATAGGAGTAGTGGGACTACACCAGTCTAAGGAGAAAGTGGACCAGCGGAATTGGGACGCTGAGCTTGGTCATTTATCACCGAACGATAGATCGACTATTGAAGAGGTGTTAGAGCGGTATGGGATGTTGTTCGACCCACCAGATGAGAGGGGTTGCACCCTAGGCGTCGAGCACTCCATTGAAACAGGCGGCGCGTCACCAGTAGCAAAACGACCGTATCCAGTACCCTTCCATCAGAGACCTATTGTTAAACAACACATCCAGGAAATGCTGGATAATGGGATCATCCAGCCATCATCGAGTCCCTGGTCGGCCCCCATTGTATTGGTTAGAAAGAAGTCGTACCATGGGGAAACCAAGTTTCGGTTCTGTACTGATTTTCGTGGTCTCAATGCGGTTACAAAAGTGGATGTTTATCCACTGCCATTGATAAATGAAACGTTGGAGCAATTGGGGAGAAGCCGGTACTTTACGACGCTAGACCTGGCAAGCGGTTACCATCAAATATCCGTCGCGGAAAAAGATCGGGAAAAGACGGCGTTCACCACAGAAGGTGGCCACTACGAGTACCGTAGGATGGCTTTCGGGTTGGCTGGGGCTCCTGCAACATTCCAAAAATTGATGGATTGCCTATTAAGTAGGCTGAAAGGGGTAGAATGCTACGTGTACCTGGATGACGTCATTGTTTACAGTGCGACTATTGAGGAGCAAGCACGTAGATTAGGGAATGTATTCAGTAAGTTGCAAGAGGCTAACCTCAAGGTCAACAGGGAGAAGTGCCGCTTTGTGCGGAAGGAAGTTGCCTATCTTGGACATGTGGTAAGTGAGCATGGGGTAAGAACAGATCCCACAAAGATAGAGGCTGTGAGAGCCTACCCTCGGCCAAGGAGCGTGAGAGAAGTAAGGTCCTTCCTGGGGTTAGCAGGGTATTATCGCCGGTTTGTAGCGGGATTCGCGGGAATCGCTCAACCACTGACTGAGCTCACGAAAAAGAATGCCACTTTTAGATGGACGTCGGAGGCAGAGGATGCTTTCAATGAGCTAAAAAAGCATTTGGTGTCTGACCGGGTTCTAGTTTATCCCGATTTCCATGACCCGTTCATCTTAGCAACCGACGCCTCCTCGATGGCATTAGGAGCAGTGTTGTCTCAGGTGCGCGATGGGGAAGAAAGACCCATATGCTACGCCAGCCGGCAATTACGAGGCCCAGAAAAAAATTACTCGGCCACCGAATTGGAACTGCTAGCGGTCATCTGGGCAACCCGCCAGTTTAGGTGCTACTTACTTGGGAGGGAATTCAAGCTTGTTACTGATCATTCGGCTTTAAGATGGATGCTAAGCTTAAAGGAGCCTTCTTCTCGGTTAATGAGGTGGACACTAAGGCTCCAGGAGTTCAATTATGAAGTAGAGCACAAGGCGGGGAGGAGGCATACGAATGCTGATGCCTTGAGCAGGGCGGTGCGGGGAGTACAAGTGAAGACACCGGGGTTTAATGAGAGCGAGCTACGGATAGCCCAGCGGGATGATTCGTGGTGCCAAGATCTAGCACAACAATCAGGATCAGGAGGAAAGGATGCACGGGGCGTATTGTATTGGAAAAACGGTAGTGACAGCATGGGGGACTGGAAGTTGGCAGTACCAACAGTTTTAAGAGGGGCCATTTTACAGCAGTGCCATGAAGCCAAATGGGCTGGACACCCGGGAATAGAACGTACGACGTCGGTAGTACAGCAGGGGTATTACTGGCCCACACTGGGTCCAGACGTAAGGGAATACGTCGCGAGGTGTGATAGCTGTCAGAGAAGGAAATCCCCACCAGGTTTGAAGGCCCCTTTGGAAGCCCCTTTCTTCCCGACCAGACCGTTTGAGCAAATTTCAATGGACATCGTCGGTCCGCTTCCCAGGAGCGGGCGAGGTTATAAGTACCTGCTCACCATGATCGACAATTTCACGAGGTACGCCGAAGCAATACCCTTGAAGGAAATCACAGCGGACGAGACGGCAAGGGCCTTAGTAGAGGCAATAGTAACCCGGCACGGAGCCCCCGATCGATTGCTGACTGACCAGGGGAGAAATTTCGTTTCCTCCCTATTGAAAAATACATGTCGGCTGCTGGGGACACAGAAAATTCAGACAACCCCCTACCATCCAGAGGGCAATGGAATGGTGGAAAGATTACACCGAACTCTGGCTGAGTCGGTGGCTCATTATGTACGACGGGACGGTCGTGACTGGGATCAATGGGTACCCTATGCCCTGATGGCTTATAGGGCCATCCCGCACTCGTCCACGGGATACTCGCCAAACTACCTTCTGTATGGACGAGAAGTGCAGATGCCTGTGGGCTTCAATATCATGCCACTGGACGGTGAAACGCCAGCAGAAGAGTTCGTGGAACGGCTGCAGGAGAGATTAAGTCAGGCTTATGAGGAGGCATCGAAGAGGATGGAATTGGCATGGACCCGTCGGACGAGGCAATGGAACAAGGGGCGAAAACACAGAGAACTCGAAGTGGGGGAGTGTGTGTTCCTGCATGTCCCCATTACAAAGCTGGGACATTGCAAGAAATTTCATCGTCCTTGGACGGGACCGTATGAGGTAATCAGGAAGATCTCCCCAGTCACGTATGAGTTACAGTTGGGATCGGGCCGAAAAGTAGTGGTACACATCAATCGGTTGAAACCAGCTATAGGTGATAGGCCTACTGAGTTAGGAAGGGAGGAGGAGGAGAGTGGAGACGAGAGTGACTGGGAGGAACATGAACATCGGGACGAAAATGAGAGTGAGGAGGAATGTCCCCCACACTGGAACGAGGACAGCGAGGATGAAATGGAAGAAGTCAAGGACGACAACCAAGAGGAGAGTCAAGCCGACGGAGCTTACTCAACTGTCCGCAGGGAGTCCCCGGTAACGGAGCGAAGGACGCCAGAAAAATTGTCAACCCCCCGGGGCATAGTCGATCACGTTACTCCTCATTGGATGAGGAATGACCCGAGTTCACCAGAGGACACCCAAGAAACAACCTGGGCCCGCACAGAAGATGACCCAGGTACACCTGAGGACCCACGTGACACCTCGTGGGCCCCGGAGGAGGATGATTCCCTGGTCACCCCCCGATCCCCCATACTGCTGAGGCCAAGAAAGTAATCTAATGTTAAACGACAGTGTTCACAGGATGGCTGGTGCTGCAGTTGGCCCTGGGACACAGCGGTGTGAGGTTTTTGGATGAAAGGGACGTAGTAGTGAGCAGTGAGCGATGGCGGGTAATAGTGGAAGTGAACGTGACTCGCTTGTGTGGTGAAGCACTACGGATGAGGGAAGTAATAGAGGAAATAGAAGCTGAGTACCGACGGACACTGAACCATATCCCTGAACTTAGGGGGTACTGGGACGAGGTGGAGAGGACCAAGGAGATGGTCGCAGAAGTGGATGAAGCTGTTTTGTCCATCAGGAATCTGCTACCGGTTCAACGAGGGAGTAGAGGGCTGCTAAACATTGGAGGGAAGGTGATTAAAGCGGTGTTTGGTAATCCGGATGCTGACGACTTAGAAGGGATAAGGGACGATCTGGGGAAGCTAACAATGCAACAAGGGCGATTGGTCCACTTGGCCACGGAGCACCTCACAGTCACACGGAATTTGGGACAACGAACCGAGGAAAATACGAGGAACCTAGTACGCTTCGCAGGAATGTTGAAGAAGGAAATGGAAGCTACCCACCGGCGGATGTTAACCCTAGAGACACAAGTAGACCGGCTTTCCCTTTATACTAACCTATCCTTAACCTTGATATCCAACCTCCGAAATATGGAGGTGACGGCTCTGAAAGCCAGTGGTGATTTGAGGGAATTGTATTTGGGATTAGAGAGGGTATCATGGGGGGCAGTGAGTCAGGCCCTTCTGTCTCCCCACTCCTTGAGTGAGATTCTCCAAACGGTGGTCAATGTACTGCCCTCAGGAATTGGTTTGTTCACAGGTACTCGTCCCGAGGATGCCCACCATTATTACCAGGCCGCTGCAGTCCATGGAGTGGCCACATCCACTTCGGTGCATGTTGTTATAGATCTCCCTTTGATTAGGTCAGGTCAAGCCTTCAAGCTCTATAGGGTACAACCTATGCCGATACGGAGTGTGGATGTGCCGCACAAGGTGGTATTAGAGACGTCAGTGGACAGTTTTCTTGTGTCAGTGGATAGACAATATTATGCACTTCTGCAGAAAGGGGACCTGTCACGGTGCCGGACATCCCAGCCGTGGGTGTGCCCCGCGCTGTTTCCGTTGATGGTGCGGAGACGAGTGACCTGCTTAAGCACTCTCTTCTTTGGGGATGAGCAGAGTGGTCAACCGCTGTGTAAATGGAGGGCACTACGTGACCCGCAACTGGATACTTGGATTTGGGACGAGGCAAGAGAGAAATGGCTCTTTAGTATCAACGAGCCAACCAAGGCAACGATAGATTGCAGAAATCAGCAACCCAGAGAGATTATTTTGGACGGTGATGGAGAATGGGAGGCAACAGAGTCTTGTACACTGAAAACAGCGGATTACTGGCTGCTCCCCCGCTCCAGAGGGACGACGTACACGACGTTGGAGAAGGAAATACAGATCGTGGACCCTATATCTCTACACATAGGGTCAGAAAAAACGACAATTAGGAGGGAAGACCTACCAGAGGCTTGGAAGTCCTTGGAGCAGCAAGGAGACCTGGGAGCGGGTCAGTGGGCCGCTGATGAAGTTCGGGTCTTGGCCCTTCGGCGTGCGCTTGAAAGGATACAGGAAGAACGGGTTAACCGAAGATGGTGGACGTGGAGTGCCACAACGACCTTGGCGCTATTGTTGCTGGGTGTCCTTGGAACATGGGGCCTACGCAAGTGGCTGGGAAACAGACAGTCCAAGGCTACTCAACGAATACAAGATGCCAGAGCTCTGGAAGAATTGACAACCAGGACCATACATCGACCCGGTGGGCGCACAGAAGCCAGCACCAACTGACAGGAGTGTATATAGTGGCAGTGTATACAGTGTAGTGTAGGATTAAGTTTCAGCCACCATTGGTACTCCACGGCGTATTGTATGAGTGGACCCCGTGGTTCCACTCTTTTGTAAAGGGGAGGGTGATGTAACAGAACCGTGGCGGGACTGGCCGTAAATAAGTTTAATTAAATCATTTAGTCGAGCGATCGTGGGGCTGAGACCGTCAAGGATGCTGAGGTGGCGTCTAGACGGTGGCCAGCGTGGGAGAGGGAGATCGCGATTGCTTAGAAGTCAGTCAGTCTGTCCCGTGTGCAAAGAGGTGTAACGTCGCAGTGTGAGAGGTTGGAGACAATTGGTGTTGGTTACTGCGGAACCGATCAGATGGGAGGATCGCTACACGTTATACAAGGTACATGTGAACAATTTAATTTCTGGGGATAGACTCATTGATTACCGTGGAGTATCAGGCTATAATTTTTGTTCTGAGACTTATAATATTCCCTTATTGTTTTTTTTTATTTTCTTGTCCTAGCAAATAAGTGGGGGAACTGGTTGTACCAGTAGTGTAGTAATTACAGAATTTTTAACCATTCTAATATTTTTCAACAGTTTGGTTTTATTATTAATTTATTAAACATTTTTTTTTTTATATTTGTCAATAATTTGGTTTTATTATTAAATAAAAATAAATATAGTCATTTTCTTTATATTGCTTAGTTCTTAGTAAGAGTACGTTCTCCTAATTTTCTTTATTCTTCTTATGTGTTACTATTCTTTCCTTCCTTTCACAACCCCATTCCCTTCCAAATAAGCCGGGGGTGCTACAATGCTTAATCAATATTTAGTATTATTATGTAATAATGATCTACAAACTAATTATTTCCGGAAATTAGTTATTCTAGATTCTATTTACCGGGATGGGTAGGTTTGCTCTAAGATTTTCTTCAACCTGTTTTTAAGTTTTCTCGTTTTCTCTAAAACTTATTTTCTTACTCCGGATAAAGAGAATCAAAATCTCGAAATAAATTACTCTTCCGGGATATTTTCAGTTCCAGAATTGCCAACTTAATGCCATATTTCGCTGTTTTTTAATTCTTCTGTATTATATAGGAAATGTCGATTTTTGAAAGGACAAGCTCGTTAGCTGCGGTTTGGTACCTTTTGGAAAAGGACAAACTGGTGAAGTCGCGTCAGCAACATGCTGATGCTGGCTCATAATCATGATGACTTTGAACATCAAAAGCTATCTGAACTTTTAGTTTCTCCAAGAAGAAATTATTTAAATAATTAAGATATAATAAATAAGATTACCCATTTGGACAATGTATAAAATAATAAACTAACAAGACAAAAACATTAAAAAACTGATAAAATAACAAGACAACAACATTAAAAAACTGATAACGATTTAATAACGCACAAAGAAATAACTCAAAATGAGATAAGTGATAAGAAGTGGTTACACGAGATAAGAAGCTTGGCTTCTTGCCGATCTGGTAAATCACAAGTACCAAATCTAATAATGAATATAATCTCTAACATTAATTTGCTTATTTTAAAGAGAAAAGAGGCCGAGGGCCTATCTGTTCTCTTTAAAACAAAAATATTTAAAAATCAAAACAATTGACCAATAATTATAAAAAATTAATTTGCCTCAATTGACAGAAATAAAATATATTTCTCTCTGTTTTTCTGCAAAATGGTTGTTTATAAACATATATCATTCAATTTCACCTTTAGATCATTCAAAAAGGTATCGTGATATTACTAATGTCACTAAATCTAAAATTTCAATAATCCAGACGATTATTGATTCAGAAATTCAACAAAGCTATACCAATGTTTGGAGTTTTCACTTCTAGCGGGAGTTCCCATGATTGTCTACTTTTTTTTTCGTACTGTTTTCTAATAAAACATTTATAGTTTTCTAGTTTTCCTTTACAATTCATCCTTTTTACTATGAATTTCGACGGCTAGTAATTTATTGCAATTCGAACAATAATAAACTTAATAGAAAAATGAAAAGGACTTATTTTATTTTTTAATAAATTGGGAAGAAATATTTTTTGTATGTTTTTGTAAATCCGACCTCATTTATCCGATAAGGTCCATTACGAGGTCTCGTTGGTACCATACTTGTTGTTTGGCGATTTACTCGTAGGGTGCAGCACTGGCACGGCTGGGTTTCAAGGAATCAACACGAATTATTATTTTTTTTTCATAGCTTTGTAATTCTACGTCGACCTATTTGACGTTTAAGTATTTTTCTATACGAGCTCTGATCTTTGCTCTGATCATTCTGTAGTTCAAATGATCCTGTGCGAAGAGCCTTCTGAAGCACAAAAACGACCTTCCCTAACACAGGGATTAATGGATTGAGATTTATACAGAAGTTATCTCAATTCTCACCTCTCAGTCCCTATTTCTATAAAGAATGAAGAAGAACTAGAGAAGGCAGTGGAAAAGTTCACTACAAGCATTCAAGACGCAGCGTGGTTATCATCAAAACCCAGGAATAGAAAAGCGGATAGTTTACCAAGATCCCCGCAGTATATTAGAGATTTGATCAGGGCCAAGAGAAGAGCTCGTAAAATATGGCAAACTAGCAGACAACCATCAGATAGACGGACATTTAACAAACTGAATAATGAACTAAAACGTCAAATTACCGAATTTAACAGATCAAACTATGAGAGTTATATTAAATCCCTCTCGACAGACGATGGAAGTTTATGGAAGCATACCAAAAGACTCTTAAAACACCGAGAGATGTCGGCACCTCTTAGAAAAGAAGACGGCTCTTGGGCTGTGTCGGACAAGGAAAAATCTGAGCTTTTTGCCGACCATCTTTCTTCCGTGTTTACACCACATTCTGACTTCTCTAACATAGAACACGAAATAACTGTAAATAACACACTTGACGCTCCATTACAACTAACACTACCACCGCCTTCATTCACTCCAACAGAAGTAGCAGAACTAATTAGACATTTACCAAAAAGAAAAGCCCCGGGCTATAACTTAATAAATGCCGAGGTGCTCCAGCAAATGCCTAGGAAAGCTCTAGTGCTTCTTACGACAATCTACAACTCAATACTTAGGACTACGAAATTCCCTATACAGTGGAAATACTCTATTGTTTCAATGATCAAAAAACAAGATAGAGACATTACCAACCCTTCATCCTACAGACCTATTAGTTTACTCCCTATTTGTTCTAAAAATTTTGAAAAATTACTTTATCCCCGCTTATTAAAGTTACTTACTGACAAAAATACAATCCCTCACCATCAATTCGGTTTAAGGAAATCACACTCGACTACTCAGCAATTACACAGAGTAACTGACCTCATATCGACAGCACTAGAGCAGAAGTTATATGCAACTGGAGTATTTCTGGATGTCGCCCAAGCATTCGACAAGGTCTGGCACAAGGGGCTTCTCTTTAAGCTCAAGACTGTACTACCACACACTTATTATCTGATTCTTCTCTCATTCCTTGCAGACAGATTTTTCTGAGTCCGACAGGGCTCAGAGCTATCTTCAATAAGACCCATTTTAGCTGGTGTACCTCAGATATCAATACTTGCACCACTACTGTACATAACATATACATACGACATTACAAAGTCCTAACACACTGATCGCAACCTACGCTGACGACACTGCCATGATCACCAAACATCAAGACGCGACACAGGCCTCACAAAACTTACAACACAACTTACAAAAGGTTAATGAGTGGTGCCAACTGTGGAAAATCAGACTGAACCACGAAAAGTCACAACACATCACTTTTACTCTTAGACGCGAAACATGCCCTCCCATTTTCCTTAATAATGCACCCATCCCACAGAGAGACAAAGTACAATACCTAGGACTCACATTTGATAGGAGAATGACATGGGGTCCTCACGTTAAGATGAAACGCCAATCACTAAATCACAAACTCAAATTAATGTACTCACTATTCAGGAAAAACTCCAAATTAGATTTAAGACAGAAATTAAATACGTACACTTACTTACTAAAACCAGTTTGGACATATGCTTTACAAATCTACGGCATCACTAAACAGACTCACAGAAAACGACTACAAACTTTTCAGTCAAAAGTACTTAGACTTATCACTAATGCACCATGGTTCGTCAATAACAAAACTCTGCATACTGACTTAAAAAAAAAAAACGGTTGACGAAAACATACGATCGTACTACAAACGCTTTCAAGAAAAACTATACGGACACCCAAATCCATTGATACAACAGATGGCCACCACTTGCATGCCTGAGAACACTAGGAGGAGACTAAAAAGGACGTGGATGAGGGATCTATTACAGTAGGAAATCAATGAAAGCCAATGGAGAGGAACCGCTGGGTACTGTTCTACCCATGTCATTTTGTATTTATTTTCTTCAGTCAGCCAATCTGCTGATTGGCAATTACTTGTATTTGACAGGTGAGGATGAAAATATAAAGAGAAAAAAAAAAAAAAAGTATTTTTCTAGAGGGATCTTATCATATAATGAGAGATTGTGGGACTACTTACGTGTTTTTAATGTAATTTGGAGTTGGAAGTGGCGCTTGGCTCCTACAATTGCGGGTTTTCGTTAGTTAATAGTATTGTGGCTAGGCAGGACCGGTAGTTATCGCTTCTCGGCCCTTTCGGCTAAGATCAAAGTGTAGTATCTGTTCTTATCAGCTTAATCTCTGGTACGACTTCCATCGGGAGTCCAGTAGATTAAACTGATTTTTGGAAATCGGCGGAGAGTTTGGAGCTTGCTCCACCTCCGTCACGGGTCGACCCGGTGTTGCAGTACCTCCGGGAATGGCCTTCGTTAATAAATCATCATCAAATAACTTGTAAATTGCATACAATTAACGTTGAATGAGATCTAGACATTTAATAGTTTCTATGAATATCTCATAGACAATTAGCCATTTTGATTCGCGTTAGCTTCAGACTCCTACATATGAATCAGAATTTATAAATCAGAAAATACGATATGATGCTTAATCAATGTTTAGTATTATTATGTAATAATGATCTACAAACTAATTATTTCCGGAAATTAGGTATTCTAGATTCTATTTACCGGGATGGGTAGGTTTGCTCTAAGATTTTCTTCAACCTGTTTTTAAGTTTTTTCGTTTTCTCTAAAACTAATTTTCTTACTCCGGATAAAGAGAATCAAAATCTCGAAATAAATTACTCTTCCGGGATATTTTCAGTTGCAGAATTGCCAACATAATGCCATATTTCGCTGTTTTTTAATTCTTCTGTATTATATAGGAAATGTCGATTTTTGAAAGGACAAGCTCGTTAGCTGCGTTTTGGTACCTTTTGGAAGAGGGCAAACTGGTGAAGTCGCGTCAGCAACATGCTGATGCTGGCTCATACTCATGATGACTTTAAACATCAAAAGCTATCTGAACTTTTAGTTTCTCCAAGAAGAATCTATTTAAATAATTTGATCTTTACAATTACCCCGAACTTCTGGAAGTATTTCACACCTTCTTCTTCCAAAGGCGGAAAATCCAAAACTGTCGTTCTATTCGTTTTAAGTTTAAAATAACAAAAGTAATATGATAAAAAAGCCAAATTTCATTAAATTGAAAATAAAGAATACCCATGTTGACAATGAACGATAAAATAACAAGACAAAAACACTAAAAAACTGATAACGAATTAATAACGCACATAGAAATAACTCAAAATGAGATAAGTGATAAGAAGTGGTTACACTAGATAAGGAGCTTGGCTTCTTGCCGATCTGGTAAATCACTAGCACCAAATCTAATAATAAATATAATCTCTAAAATTAATTTGCTTATTTTAAAGAGAAAAGAGTCCGAGGGCCTATCTGTTCTCTTTAAAATAAAAATATTTAAAAATCAAAACAATTGACCAATAATTATAAAATATTAATTTGCCTCAATTGACTGAAATAAAATATATTTCTCTCTGTTTTTTGCAAAATGGTTATTTATAAAGTTATATCATTCAATTTCGCCTTTGATCATTCAAAAAGGTATCGTCATATTACTAATATCACTAAATCTAAAATTTCAATAATTCAGAATATTATTGATTCAGAGATTCAACACAGCTATACCAATGTCTGGAGTTTTCACTAGCGGTAGTTTCCATGATTGGCTACTTTTTTTTTCGTACTGTTTTCTAATAAAACATTTATTGTTTTCCTTTACAATTCATCCTTTTTACTATGAATTGCGACGGCTAGTAATTTATTGCAATTCGAACAATAATGAAATTTATAGTAAAATGAAAAGGACTTATTTTTTTTTTAATAATTTGGGATGAAATATTATTTGGATTTTTTTGTAAATCCGACCTCATTTATCCGATAAGGTCCATTACGAGGTCTCGTTAGTACCATACTTGTTGTTTGGCGATTTACTCGTAGGGTGCAGCACTGGCACGGCTGGGTTTCAAGGAATCAACACGAATTTTTTTTTTTTTTTCATAGCTTTGAAATTCTACGTCGACCTCTTTGACGTTTTAGTATTTTTCTAGAGGGATCTTATCATATAATGAGAGTTTGTGGGACTCGGTTACGTGTTTTTAAGGTAATTTGGAGTTGGAAGTGGCGCTTGGCTCCTACAATTGCGGGTTTTCGTTAGTTAATAGTATTGTGGCTAGGCAGGACCGGTAGTTATCGCTTCTCGGCCCTTTCGGCTAAGATCAAAGTGTAGTATCTGTTCTTATCAGCTTAATCTCTGGTACGACTTCCATCGGGAGTCCAGTAGATTAAACTGATTTTTGGAAATCGGCGGAGAGCTTGGAGCTTGCTCCACCTCCGTCACGGGTCGACCCGGTGTTGCAGTACCTCCGGGAATGGCCTTCATTAATAAATCATCATCAAATAACTTGTAAATTGCATACAATTAACGTTGAATGAGATCTAGGCATTTAATAGTTTCTATGAATATCTCATAGACAATTAGCCATTTTGATTCGCGTTAGCTTCAGACTCCTACATATGAATCAGAATTTATAAATCAGAAAATACGATATGATGCTTAATCAATGTTTAGTATTATTATGTAATAATGATCTACAAACTAATTATTTCCGGAAATTAGGTATTCTAGATTCTATTTACCGGGATGGGTAGGTTTGCTCTAAGATTTTCTTCAACCTGTTTTTAAGTTTTTTTGTTTTCTCTAAAACTAATTTTCTTACTCCGGGTAAAGAAAATCAAAATCTCGAAATAAATTACTCTTCCGGGATATTTTCAGTTGCAGAATTGCCAACTTAATGCCATATTTCGCTGTTTTTTAATTCTTCTGTATTATATAGGAAATGTCGATTTTTGAAAGGACAAGCTCGTTAGCTGCGTTTTGGTTCCTTTTGGAAGAGGGCAAACTGGTGAAGTCGCGTCAGCAACATGCTGATGCTGGCTCATACTCATGATGACTTTAAACATCAAAAGCTATCTGAACTTTTAGTTTCTCCAAGAAGAATCTATTTAAATAATTTGATCTTTACAATTACCCCGAACTTCTGGAAGTATTTCACACCTTCTTCTTCCAAAGGCGGAAAATCCAAAACTGTCGTTCTATTCGTTTTAAGTTTAAAATAACAAAAGTAATATGATAAAAAAGCCAAATTTCATTTAAGTGAAAATAAAGATTACCCATGTTGGCAATGAACGATAAAATAACAAGACAAAAACACTAAAAAACTGATAACGATTTAATAACGCACTTAGAAATAACTCAAAATGAGATAAGTGATAAGAAGTGGTTACACTAGATAAGGAGCTTGGCTTCTTGCCGATCTGGTAAATCACTAGCACCAAATCTAATAATAAATATAATCTCTAAAATTAATTTGCTTATTTTAAAGAGAAAAGAGTCCGAGGGCCTATCTCTTCTCTTTAAAATAAAAATATTTAAAAATCAAAACAATTGACCAATAATTATAAAATATTAATTTGCCTCAATTGACTGAAATAAAATATATTTCTCTCTGTTTTTTGCAAAATGGTTATTTATAAAGTTATAACATTCAATTTTGCCTTTAGATCATTCAAAAAGGTATTGTCATATTACTAATGTCACTAAATCTAATATTTCAATAATTCAGAATATTATTGATTCAGAGATTCAACACAGCTATACCAATGTCTGGAGTTTTCACTAGCGGTAGTTCCCATGATTGGCTACTTTTTTTTTCGTACTGTTTTCTAATAAAACATTTATTGTTTTCCTTTACAATTCATCCTTTTTACTATGAATTGCGACGGCTAGTAATTTATTGCAATTCGAACAATAATAAACTTTATAGTAAAATGAAAAGGACTTATTTATTTTTTAATAAATTGGGATGAAATATTATTTGGATGTTTTTGTAAATCCGACCTCATTTATCCGATAAGGTCCATTACGAGGTCTCGTTGGTACCATACTTGTTGTTTGGCGATTTACTCGTAGGGTGCAGCACTGGCACGGCTGGGTTTCAAGGAATCAACACGAATTTTTTATTTTTTTTTCATAGCTTTGTAATTCTACGTCGACCTATTTGACGTTTGAGTATTTTTCTAGAGGGATCTTATCATATAATGAGAGATTGTGGGACTCGGTTAAGTGTTTTTAAGGTAATTTGGAGTTGGAAGTGGCGCTTGGCTCCTACAATTGCGGGTTTTCGTTAGTTAATAGTATTGTGGCTAGGCAGGACCGGTAGTTATCGCTTCTCGGCCCTTTCGGCTAAGATCAAAGTGTAGTATCTGTTCTTATCAGCTTAATCTCTGGTACGACTTCCATCGGGAGTCCAGTAGATTAAACTGATTTTTGGAAATCGGCGGAGAGCTTGGAGCTTGCTCCACCTCCGTCACGGGTCGACCCGGTGTTGCAGTACCTCCGGGAATGGCCTTCATTAATAAATCATCATCAAATAACTTGTAAATTGCATACAATTAACGTTGAATGAGATCTAGGCATTTAATAGTTTCTATGAATATCTCATAGACAATTAGCCATTTTGATTCGCGTTAGCTTCAGACTCCTACATATGAATCAGAATTTATAAATCAGAAAATACGATATGATGCTTAATCAATGTTTAGTATTATTATGTAATAATGATCTACAAACTAATTATTTCCGGAAATTAGGTATTCTAGATTCTATTTACCGGGATGGGTAGGTTTGCTCTAAGATTTTCTTCAACCTGTTTTTAAGTTTTCTCGTTTTCTCTAAAACTAATTTTCTTACTCCGGATAAAGAAAATCAAAATCTCGAAATAAATTACTCTTCCGGGATATTTTCAGTTGCAGAATTGCCAACTTAATGCCATATTTCGCTGTTTTTTAATTCTTCTGTATTATATAGGAAATGTCGATTTTTGAAAGGACAAGCTCGTTAGCTGCGTTTTGGTTCCTTTTGGAAGAGGGCAAACTGGTGAAGTCGCGTCAGCAACATGCTGATGCTGGCTCATACTCATGACGACTTTAAACATCAAAAGCTATCTGAACTTTTAGTTTCTCCAAGAAGAATCTATTTAAATAATTTGATCTTTACAATTACCCCGAACTTCTGGAAGTATTTCACACCTTCTTCTTCCAAAGGCGGAAAATCCAAAACTGTCGTTCTATTCGTTTTAAGTTTAAAATAACAAAAGTAATATGATAAAAAAGCCAAATTTCATTTAAGTGAAAATAAAGATTACCCATGTTGGCAATGAACGATAAAATAACAAGACAAAAACACTAAAAAACTGATAACGATTTAATAACGCACTTAGAAATAACTCAAAATGAGATAAGTGATAAGAAGTGGTTACACTAGATAAGGAGCTTGGCTTCTTGCCGATCTGGTAAATCACTAGCACCAAATCTAATAATAAATATAATCTCTAAAATTAATTTGCTTATTTTAAAGAGAAAAGAGTCCGAGGGCCTATCTCTTCTCTTTAAAATAAAAATATTTAAAAATCAAAACAATTGACCAATAATTATAAAATATTAATTTGCCTCAATTGACTGAAATAAAATATATTTCTCTCTGTTTTTTGCAAAATGGTTATTTATAAAGTTATAACATTCAATTTTGCCTTTAGATCATTCAAAAAGGTATTGTCATATTACTAATGTCACTAAATCTAATATTTCAATAATTCAGAATATTATTGATTCAGAGATTCAACACAGCTATACCAATGTCTGGAGTTTTCACTAGCGGTAGTTCCCATGATTGGCTACTTTTTTTTTCGTACTGTTTTTTAATAAAACATTTATTGTTTTCCTTTACAATTCATCCTTTTTACTATGAATTGCGACGGCTAGTAATTTATTGCAATTCGAACAATAATAAACTTTATAGTAAAATGAAAAGGACTTATTTATTTTTTAATAAATTGGGATGAAATATTATTTGGATGTTTTTGTAAATCCGACCTCATTTATCCGATAAGGTCCATTACGAGGTCTCGTTGGTACCATACTTGTTGTTTGGCGATTTACTCGTAGGGTGCAGCACTGGCACGGCTGGGTTTCAAGGAATCAACACGAATTTTTTATTTTTTTTTCATAGCTTTGTAATTCTACGTCGACCTATTTGACGTTTGAGTATTTTTCTAGAGGGATCTTATCATATAATGAGAGATTGTGGGACTCGGTTAAGTGTTTTTAAGGTAATTTGGAGTTGGAAGTGGCGCTTGGCTCCTACAATTGCGGGTTTTCGTTAGTTAATAGTATTGTGGCTAGGCAGGACCGGTAGTTATCGCTTCTCGGCCCTTTCGGCTAAGATCAAAGTGTAGTATCTGTTCTTATCAGCTTAATCTCTGGTACGACTTCCATCGGGAGTCCAGTAGATTAAACTGATTTTTGGAAATCGGCGGAGAGCTTGGAGCTTGCTCCACCTCCGTCACGGGTCGACCCGGTGTTGCAGTACCTCCGGGAATGGCCTTCATTAATAAATCATCATCAAATAACTTGTAAATTGCATACAATTAACGTTGAATGAGATCTAGGCATTTAATAGTTTCTATAAATATCTCATAGACAATTAGCCATTTTGATTCGCGTTAGCTTCAGACTCCTACATATGAATCAGAATTTATAAATCAGAAAATACGATATGATGCTTAATCAATGTTTAGTATTATTATGTAATAATGATCTACAAACTAATTATTTCCGGAAATTAGGTATTCTAGATTCTATTTACCGGGATGGGTAGGTTTGCTCTAAGATTTTCTTCAACCTGTTTTTAAGTTTTCTCGTTTTCTCTAAAACTTATTTTCTTACTCCGGATAAAGAGAATCAAAATCTCGAAATAAATTACTCTTCCGGGATATTTTCAGTTCCAGAATTGCCAACTTAATGCCATATTTCGCTGTTTTTTAATTCTTCTGTATTATATAGGAAATGTCGATTTTTGAAAGGACAAGCTCGTTAGCTGCGTTTTGGTACCTTTTGGAAGAGGGCAAACTGGTGAAGTCGCGTCAGCAACATGCTGATGCTGGCTCATACTCATGACGACTTTAAACATCAAAAGCTATCTGAACTTTTAGTTTCTCCAAGAAGAATCTATTTAAATAATTTGATCTTTACAATTACCCCGAACTTCTGGAAGTATTTCACACCTTCTTCTTCCAAAGGCGGAAAATCCAAAACTGTCGTTCTATTCGTTTTAAGTTTAAAATAACAAAAGTAATATGATAAAAAAGCCAAATTTCATTTAAGTGAAAATAAAGATTACCCATGTTGACAATGAACGATAAAATAACAAGACAAAAACACTAAAAAACTGATAACGATTTAATAACGCACTTAGAAATAACTCAAAATGAGATAAGTGATAAGAAGTGGTTACACTAGATAAGGAGCTTGGCTTCTTGCCGATCTGGTAAATCACTAGCACCAAATCTAATAATAAATATAATCTCTAAAATTAATTTGCTTATTTTAAAGAGAAAAGAGTCCGAGGGCCTATCTCTTCTCTTTAAAATAAAAATATTTAAAAATCAAAACAATTGACCAATAATTATAAAATATTAATTTGCCTCAATTGACTGAAATAAAATATATTTCTCTCTGTTTTTTGCAAAATGGTTATTTATAAAGTTATAACATTCAATTTTGCCTTTAGATCATTCAAAAAGGTATTGTCATATTACTAATGTCACTAAATCTAATATTTCAATAATTCAGAATATTATTGATTCAGAGATTCAACACAGCTATACCAATGTCTGGAGTTTTCACTAGCGGTAGTTCCCATGATTGGCTACTTTTTTTTTCGTACTGTTTTCTAATAAAACATTTATTGTTTTCCTTTACAATTCATCCTTTTTACTATGAATTGCGACGGCTAGTAATTTATTGCAATTCGAACAATAATAAACTTTATAGTAAAATGAAAAGGACTTATTTATTTTTTAATAAATTGGGATGAAATATTATTTGGATGTTTTTGTAAATCCGACCTCATTTATCCGATAAGGTCCATTACGAGGTCTCGTTGGTACCATACTTGTTGTTTGGCGATTTACTCGTAGGGTGCAGCACTGGCACGGCTGGGTTTCAAGGAATCAACACGAATTTTTTATTTTTTTTTCATAGCTTTGTAATTCTACGTCGACCTATTTGACGTTTGAGTATTTTTCTAGAGGGATCTTATCATATAATGAGAGATTGTGGGACTCGGTTAAGTGTTTTTAAGGTAATTTGGAGTTGGAAGTGGCGCTTGGCTCCTACAATTGCGGGTTTTCGTTAGTTAATAGTATTGTGGCTAGGCAGGACCGGTAGTTATCGCTTCTCGGCCCTTTCGGCTAAGATCAAAGTGTAGTATCTGTTCTTATCAGCTTAATCTCTGGTACGACTTCCATCGGGAGTCCAGTAGATTAAACTGATTTTTGGAAATCGGCGGAGAGCTTGGAGCTTGCTCCACCTCCGTGATGGGTCGACCCGGTGTTGCAATACCTCCGGGAATGGCCTTCATTAATAAATCATCATCAAATAACTTGTAAATTGCATACAATTAACGTTAAATGAGATCTAGGCATTTAATAGTTTCTATGAATTTCTCATAGACAGTAAGCCATTTCGATTCCCGTTATCTTCAGACTCCTACATATGAATCAGAATTTATAAATCAGAAAATACGATATGATGCTTAATCAATATTTAGTATTATTATGTAATAATGATCTACAAACTAATTATTTCCGGATATTAGATATTCTAGATTCTATTTACCGGAATGGGTAGGTTTGCTCTAAGATTTTCTTCAACCTGTTTTTAAGTTTTTTCGTTTTCTCTAAAACTAATTTTCTTTTTCCTGATAAAGAGAATCAAAATCTCGAAATAAATTACTCTTCCGGGATATTTTCAGTTGCAGAATTGCCAACTTAATGCCATATTTCGCTGTTTTTTAATTCTTCTGTATTATATAGGAAATGTCGATTTTTGAAAGGACAAGCTCGTTAGCTGCGTTTTGGTACCTTTTGGAAGAGGGCAAACTGGTGAAGTCGCGTCAGCAACATGCTGATGCTGGCTCATACTCATGATGACTTTGATCATCAAAAGCTACCTGAACTTTTAGTTTCTCCAAGAAGAATCTATTTAAATAATTTGATCTTTACAATTACCCCGAACTTCTGGAAGTATTTCACACCTTCTTCTTCCAAAGGCGGAAAATCCAAAACTGTCGTTCTATTCGTTTTAAGTATAAAATAACAAAAGTAATAAGATAAAAAAGCCAAATTTCATTTTATTGAAAATAAAGATTACCCATGTTGACAATGAACGATAAAATAACAAGAGAAAAACATTAAAAAACTGATAACGATTTAATAACGCACAAAGAAATAACTCAAAATGAGATAAGTGATAAGAAGTGGTTACACTAGATAAGGAGCTTGGCTTCTTGCCGATCTGGTAAATCACTAGTACCAAATCTAATAATAAATATAATCTCTAAAATTAATTTGCTTATTTTAAAGAGAAAAGAGTCCGAGGGCCTATCTGTTCTCTTTAAAATAAAAATTTATTTACTTATTTATTTTTTAATAAATTGGGAGGAAATATTATTTGGATGTTTTTATAAATCCGACCTCATTTATCCGATAAGGTCCATTACGAGGTCTCGTTGGTACCATACTTTTTGTTTGGCGATTTACTCGTAGGACGCAGCACTGGCCCGGCTGGGTTTCAAGGAATCAACGCGAATTTTTTTTTTTTTCATAGCTTTGAAATTCTACGTCGACCTCTTTGACGTTTAAGTATTTTTCTAGAGGGATCTTATCATATAATGAGAGTTTGTGGGACTCGGTTACGTGTTTTTAAGGTAATTTGGAGTTGGAAGTGGCGCTTGGCTCCTACAATTGCGGGTTTTCGTTAGTTAATAGTATTGTGGCTAGGCAGGACCGGTAGTTATCGCTTCTCGGCCCTTTCGGCTAAGATCAAAGTGTAGTATCTGTTCTTATCAGCTTAATCTCTGGTACGACTTCCATCGGGAGTCCAGTAGATTAAACTGATTTTTGGAAATCGGCGGAGAGCTTGGAGCTTGCTCCACCTCCGTCACGGGTCGACCCGGTGTTGCAGTACCTCCGGGAATGGCCTTCATTAATAAATCATCATCAAATAACTTGTAAATTGCATACAATTAACGTTAAATGAGATCTAGGCATTTAATAGTTTCTATGAAGTTCTCATAGACAATAAGCCATTTCGATTCCCGTTAACTTCAGACTCCTACATATGAATCAGAATTTATAAATCAGAAAATACAATATGATGCTTAATCAATGTTTAGTATTATTATGTAATAATGATCTACAAACTAATTATTTCCGGAAATTAGGTATTCTAGATTCTATTTACCGGAATGGGTAGGTTTGCCCTAAGATTTTCTTCAACCTGTTTTTAAGTTTTCTCGTTTTCTCTAAAACTTATTTTCTTACTCCGGATAAAGAGAATCAAAATCTCAAAATAAATTACACTTCCGGGATATTTTCAGTTGCAGAATTGCCAACTTAATGCCATATTTCGCTGTTTTATAATTCTTCTGTATTATACAGGAAATTATCGGTTTTTGTAAGAACAAGCTCGTTAGCTGCGTTTTGGTACCTTTTGGAAGAGGGCAAACTGGTGAAGTCGCGTCAGCAACATGCTGATGCTGGCTCATACTCATGATGACTTTAATCATCAAAAGCTACCTGAACTTTTAGTTTCTCCAAGAAGAATCTATTTAAATAATTTGATCTTTACAATTACCCCGAACTTCTGGAAGTATTTCACACCTTCTTCTTCCAAAGGCGGAAAATCCAAAACTGTCGTTCTATTCGTTTTAAGTATAAAATAACAAAAGTAATAAGATAAAAAAGCCAAATTTCATTTTATTGAAAATAAAGATTACCCATGTTGACAATGAACGATAAAATAACAAGAAAAAAACATTAAAAAACCGATAACGATTTAATAACGCACAAATAAATAACTCAAAATGAGATAAGTGATAAGAAGTGGTTACACTAGATAAGGAGCTTGGCTTCTTGCCGATCTGGTAAATCACTAGTACCAAATCTAATAATAAATATAATCTCTAAAATTAATTTGCTTATTTTAAAGAGAAAAGAGTCCGAGGGCCTATCTGTTCTCTTTAAAATAAAAATTTATTTACTTATTTATTTTTTAATAAATTGGGAGGAAATATTATTTGGATGTTTTTATAAATCCGACCTCATTTATCCGATAAGGTCCATTACGAGGTCTCGTTGGTACCATACTTGTTGTTTGGCGATTTACTCGTAGGGCGCAGCACTGGCACGGCTGGGTTTCAAGGAATCAACACGAATTTTTTTTTTTTTTTCATAGCTTTGAAATTCTACGTCGACCTCTTTGACGTTTAAGTATTTTTCTAGAGGGATCTTATCATATAATGAGAGTTTGTGGGACTCGGTTACGTGTTTTTAAGGTAATTTGGAGTTGGAAGTGGCGCTTGGCTCCTACAATTGCGGGTTTTCGTTAGTTAATAGTATTGTGGCTAGGCAGGACCGGTAGTTATCGCTTCTCGGCCCTTTCGGCTAAGATCAAAGTGTAGTATCTGTTCTTATCAGCTTAATCTCTGGTACGACTTCCATCGGGAGTCCAGTAGATTAAACTGATTTTTGGAAATCGGCGGAGAGCTTGGAGCTTGCTCCACCTCCGTCACGGGTCGACCCGGTGTTGCAGTACCTCCGGGAATGGCCTTCATTAATAAATCATCATCAAATAACTTGTAAATTGCATACAATTAACGTTAAATGAGATCTAGGCATTTAATAGTTTCTATGAATTTCTCATAGACAATAAGCCATTTCGATTCCCGTTAACTTCAGACTCCTACATATGAATCAGAATTTATAAATCAGAAAATACGATATGATGCTTAATCAATGTTTAGTATTATTATGTAATAATGATCTACAAACTAATTATTTCCGGAAATTAGGTATTCTAGATTCTATTTACCGGGATGGGTAGGTTTGCTCTAAGATTTTCTTCAACCTGTTTTTAAGTTTTCTCGTTTTCTCTAAAACTTATTTTCTTACTCCGGATAAAGAGAATCAAAATCTCGAAATAAATTACTCTTCCGGGATATTTTCAGTTCCAGAATTGCCAACTTAATGCCATATTTCGCTGTTTTATAATTCTTCTGTATTATACAGGAAATTATCGGTTTTTGAAAGGACAAGCTCGTTAGCTGCGTTTTGGTACCTTTTAGAAGAGGGCAAACTGGTGAAGTCGCGTCAGCAACATGCTGATGCTGGCTCATACTCATGATGACTTTAAACATCAAAAGCTATCTGAACTTTTAGTTTCTCCAAGAAGAATCTATTTAAATAATTTGATCTTTACAATTACCCCGAACTTCTGGAAGTATTTCACACCTTCTTCTTCCAAAGGCGGAAAATCCGAAACTGTCGTTCTATTCGTTTTAAGTTTAAAATAACAAAAGTAATAAGATAAAAAAGCCAAATTTCATTTAATTGAAAATAAAGATTACCCATGTTGACAATGAACGATAAAATAACAAGAGAAAAACATTAAAAAACTGATAACGATTTAATAACGCACATAGAAATAACTCAAAATGAGATAAGTGATAAGAAGTGGTTACACTAGATAAGGAGCTTGGCTTCTTGCCGATCTGGTAAATCACTAGTACCAAATCTAATAATAAATATAATCTCTAAAATTAATTTGCTTATTTTAAAGAGAAAAGAGTCCGAGGGCCTATCTGTTCTCTTTAAAATAAAAATATTTAAAAATCAAAACAATTGACCAATAATTATAAAATATTAATTTGCCTCAATTGACTGAAATAAAATTTATTTCTCTCTGTTTTTTGCAAAATGGTTATTTATAAAGTTATAACATTCAATTTCGCCTTTAGATCATTCAAAAAGTTATTGTCATATTACTAATGTAACTAAATCTAATATTTCAATAATTCAGAATATTATTGATTCAGAGATTCAACACAGCTATACCAATGTCTGGAGTTTTCACTAGCGGTAGTTCCCATGATTGGCTACTTTTTTTTTCGTACTGTTTTCTAATAAAACATTTATTGTTTTCTTTTACAATTCATCCTTTTTACTATGAATTGCGACGGCTAGTAATTTATTGCAATTCGAACAATAATAAACTTTATAGTAAAATGAAAAGGATTTATTTATCTTTAATAAATTGGGATGAAATATTATTTGGATGTTTTTGTAAATCCGACCTCATTTATCCGATAAGGTCCATTACGAGGTCTCGTTGGTACCATACTTGTGGTTTGGCGATTTACTCGTAGGGTGCAGCACTGGCACGGCTGGGTTTCAAGGAATCAACACGAATTTTTTTTTTTTTTTCATAGCTTTGAAATTCTACGTCGATCTCTTTGACGTTTAAGTATTTTTCTAGAGGGATCTTATCATATAATGAGAGTTTGTGGGACTCGGTTACGTGTTTTTAAGGTAATTTGGAGTTGGAAGTGGCGCTTGGCTCCTACAATTGCGGGTTTTCGTTAGTTAATAGTATTGTGGCTAGGCAGGACCGGTAGTTATCGCTTCTCGGCCCTTTCGGCTAAGATCAAAGTGTAGTATCTGTTCTTATCAGCTTAATCTCTGGTACGACTTCCATCGGGAGTCCAGTAGATTAAACTGATTTTTGGAAATCGGCGGAGAGCTTGGAGCTTGCTCCACCTCCGTCACGGGTCAACCCGGTGTTGCAGTACCTCCGGGAATGGCCTTCATTAATAAATCATCATCAAATAACTTGTAAATTGCATACAATTAACGTTAAATGAGATCTAGGCATTTAATAGTTTCTATGAATTTCTCATAGACAATAAGCCTTTTCGATTCCCGTTAACTTCAGACTCCTACATATGAATCAGAATTTATAAATCAGAAAATACGATATGATGCTTAATCAATGTTTAGTATTATTATGTAATAATGATCTACAAACTAATTATTTCCGGAAATTAGGTATTCTAGATTCTATTTACCGGGATGGGTAGGTTTGCTCTAAGATTTTCTTCAACCTGTTTTTAAGTTTTCTCGTTTTCTCTAAAACTTATTTTCTTACTCCGGATAAAGAGAATCAAAATCTCAAAATAAATTACTCTTCCGGGATATTTTCAGTTCCAGAATTGCCAACTTAATGCCATATTTCGCTGTTTTATAATTCTTCTGTATTATACAGGAAATTATCGGTTTTTGAAAGAACAAGCTCGTTAGCTGCGTTTTGGTACCTTTTGGAAGAGGGCAAACTGGTGAAGTCGCGTCAGCAACATGCTGATGCTGGCTCATACTCATGATGACTTTAATCATCAAAAGCTACCTGAACTTTTAGTTTCTCCAAGAAGAATCTATTTAAATAATTTGATCTTTACAATTACCCCGAACTTCTGGAAGTATTTCACACCTTCTTCTTCCAAAGGCGGAAAATCCAAAACTGTCGTTCTATTCGTTTTAAGTATAAAATAACAAAAGTAATAAGATAAAAAAACCAAATTTCATTTTATTGAAAATAAAGATTACCCATGTTGACAATGAACGATAAAATAACAAGAAAAAAACATTAAAAAACTGATAACGATTTAATAACGCACAAAGAAATAACTCAAAATGAGATAAGTGATAAGAAGTGGTTACACTAGATAAGGAGCTTGGCTTCTTGCCGATCTGGTAAATCACTAGTACCAAATCTAATAATAAATATAATCTCTAAAATTAATTTGCTTATTTTAAAGAGAAAAGAGTCCGAGGGCCTATCTGTTCTCTTTAAAATAAAAATTTATTTACTTATTTATTTTTTAATAAATTGGGAGGAAATATTTTTTGGATGTTTTTATAAATCCGACCTCATTTATCCGATAAGGTCCATTACGAGGTCTCGTTGGTACCATACTTGTTGTTTGGCGATTTACTCGTAGGGCGCAGCACTGGCACGGCTGGGTTTCAAGGAATCAACACGAATTTTTTTTTTTTTTTCATAGCTTTGAAATTCTACGTCGACCTCTTTGACGTTTAAGTATTTTTCTAGAGGGATCTTATCATATAATGAGAGTTTGTGGGACTCGGTTACGTGTTTTTAAGGTAATTTGGAGTTGGAAGTGGCGCTTGGCTCCTACAATTGCGGGTTTTCGTTAGTTAATAGTATTGTGGCTAGGCAGGACCGGTAGTTATCGCTTCTCGGCCCTTTCGGCTAAGATCAAAGTGTAATATCTGTTCTTATCAGCTTAATCTCTGGTACGACTTCCATCGGGAGTCCAGTAGATTAAACTGATTTTTGGAAATCGGCGGAGAGCTTGGAGCTTGCTCCACCTCCGTCACGGGTCAACCCGGTGTTGCAGTACCTCCGGGAATGGCCTTCACTAATAAATCATCATCAAATAACTTGTAAATTGCATACAATTAACGTTAAATGAGATCTAGGCATTTAATAGTTTCTATGAATTTCTCATAGACAATAAGCCTTTTCGATTCCCGTTAACTTCAGACTCCTACATATGAATCAGAATTTATAAATCAGAAAATACGATATGATGCTTAATCAATGTTTAGTATTATTATGTAATAATGATCTACAAACTAATTATTTCCGGAAATTAGGTATTCTAGATTCTATTTACCGGGATGGGTAGGTTTGCTCTAAGATTTTCTTCAACCTGTTTTTAAGTTTTCTCGTTTTCTCTAAAACTTATTTTCTTACTCCGGATAAAGAGAATCAAAATCTCAAAATAAATTACTCTTCCGGGATATTTTCAGTTCCAGAATTGCCAACTTAATGCCATATTTCGCTGTTTTATAATTCTTCTGTATTATACAGGAAATTATCGGTTTTTGAAAGAACAAGCTCGTTAGCTGCGTTTTGGTACCTTTTGGAAGAGGGCAAACTGGTGAAGTCGCGTCAGCAACATGCTGATGCTGGCTCATACTCATGATGACTTTAATCATCAAAAGCTACCTGAACTTTTAGTTTCTCCAAGAAGAATCTATTTAAATAATTTGATCTTTACAATTACCCCGAACTTCTGGAAGTATTTCACACCTTCTTCTTCCAAAGGCGGAAAATCCAAAACTGTCGTTCTATTCGTTTTAAGTATAAAATAACAAAAGTAATAAGATAAAAAAGCCAAATTTCAATTTATTGAAAATAAAGATTACCCATGTTGACAATGAACGATAAAATAACAAGAAAAAAACATTAAAAAACTGATAACGCTTTAATAACGCACAAAGAAATAACTCAAAATGAGATAAGTGATAAGAAGTGGTTACACTAGATAAGGAGCTTGGCTTCTTGCCGATCTGGTAAATCACTAGTACCAAATCTAATAATAAATATAATCTCTAAAATTAATTTGCTTATTTTAAAGAGAAAAGAGTCCGAGGGCCTATCTGTTCTCTTTAAAATAAAAATTTATTTACTTATTTATTTTTTAATAAATTGGGAGGAAATATTATTTGGATGTTTTTATAAATCCGACCTCATTTATCCGATAAGGTCCATTACGAGGTCTCGTTGGTACCATACTTGTTGTTTGGCGATTTACTCGTAGGGCGCAGCACTGGCACGGCTGGGTTTCAAGGAATCAACACGAATTTTTTTTTTTTTTTCATAGCTTTGAAATTCTACGTCGACCTCTTTGACGTTTAAGTATTTTTCTAGAGGGATCTTATCATATAATGAGAGTTTGTGGGACTCGGTTACGTGTTTTTAAGGTAATTTGGAGTTGGAAGTGGCGCTTGGCTCCTACAATTGCGGGTTTTCGTTAGTTAATAGTATTGTGGCTAGGCAGGACCGGTAGTTATCGCTTCTCGGCCCTTTCGGCTAAGATCAAAGTGTAGTATCTGTTCTTATCAGCTTAATCTCTGGTACGACTTCCATCGGGAGTCCAGTAGATTAAACTGATTTTTGGAAATCGGCGGAGAGCTTGGAGCTTGCTCCACCTCCGTCACGGGTCGACCCGGTGTTGCAGTACCTCCGGGAATGGCCTTCATTAATAAATCATCATCAAATAACTTGTAAATTGCATACAATTAACGTTAAATGAGATCTAGGCATTTAATAGTTTCTATGAATTTCTCATAGACAATAAGCCATTTCGATTCCCGTTAACTTCAGACTCCTACATATGAATCAGAATTTATAAATCAGAAAATACGATATGATGCTTAATCAATGTTTAGTATTATTATGTAATAATGATCTACAAACTAATTATTTCCGGAAATTAGGTATTCTAGATTCTATTTACCGGGATGGGTAGGTTTGCTCTAAGATTTTCTTCAACCTGTTTTTAAGTTTTCTCGTTTTCTCTAAAACTTATTTTCTTACTCCGGATAAAGAGAATCAAAATCTCGAAATAAATTACTCTTCCGGGATATTTTCAGTTCCAGAATTGCCAACTTAATGCCATATTTCGCTGTTTTATAATTCTTCTGTATTATACAGGAAATTATCGATGTTTGAAAGGACAAGCTCGTTAGCTGCGTTTTGGTACCTTTTGGAAGAGGGCAAACTGGTGAAGTCGCGTCAGCAACATGCTGATGCTGGCTCATACTCATGATGACTTTAAACATCAAAAGCTATCTGAACTTTTAGTTTCTCCAAGAAAAATCTATTTAAATAATTTGATCTTTACAATTACCCCGAACTTCTGGAAGTATTTCACACCTTCTTCTTCCAAAGGCGGAAAATCCGAAACTGTCGTTCTATTCGTTTTAAGTTTAAAATAACAAAAGTAATAAGATAAAAAAGCCAAATTTCATTTAATTGAAAATAAAGATTACCCATGTTGACAATGAACGATAAAATAACAAGAGAAAAACATTAAAAAACTGATAACGATTTAATAACGCACATAGAAATAACTCAAAATGAGATAAGTGATAAGAAGTGGTTACACTAGATAAGGAGCTTGGCTTCTTGCCGATCTGGTAAATCACTAGTACCAAATCTAATAATAAATATAATCTCTAAAATTAATTTGCTTATTTTAAAGAGAAAAGAGTCCGAGGGCCTATCTGTTCTCTTTAAAATAAAAATATTTAAAAATCAAAACAATTGACCAATAATTATAAAATATTAATTTGCCTCAATTGACTGAAATAAAATTTATTTCTCTCTGTTTTTTGCAAAATGGTTATTTATAAAGTTATAACATTCAATTTCGCCTTTAGATCATTCAAAAAGTTATTGTCATATTACTAATGTAACTAAATCTAATATTTCAATAATTCAGAATATTATTGATTCAGAGATTCAACACAGCTATACCAATGTCTGGAGTTTTCACTAGCGGTAGTTCCCATGATTGGCTACTTTTTTTTTCGTACTGTTTTCTAATAAAACATTTATTGTTTTCTTTTACAATTCATCCTTTTTACTATGAATTGCGACGGCTAGTAATTTATTGCAATTCGAACAATAATAAACTTTATAGTAAAATGAAAAGGATTTATTTATCTTTAATAAATTGGGATGAAATATTATTTGGATGTTTTTGTAAATCCGACCTCATTTATCCGATAAGGTCCATTACGAGGTCTCGTTGGTACCATACTTGTGGTTTGGCGATTTACTCGTAGGGTGCAGCACTGGCACGGCTGGGTTTCAAGGAATCAACACGAATTTTTTTTTTTTTTTCATAGCTTTGAAATTCTACGTCGATCTCTTTGACGTTTAAGTATTTTTCTAGAGGGATCTTATCATATAATGAGAGTTTGTGGGACTCGGTTACGTGTTTTTAAGGTAATTTGGAGTTGGAAGTGGCGCTTGGCTCCTACAATTGCGGGTTTTCGTTAGTTAATAGTATTGTGGCTAGGCAGGACCAGTAGTTATCGCTTCTCGGCCCTTTCGGCTAAGATCAAAGTGTAGTATCTGTTCTTATCAGCTTAATCTCTGGTACGACTTCCATCGGGAGTCCAGTAGATTAAACTGATTTTTGGAAATCGGCGGAGAGCTTGGAGCTTGCTCCACCTCCGTCACGGGTCAACCCGGTGTTGCAGTACCTCCGGGAATGGCCTTCATTAATAAATCATCATCAAATAACTTGTAAATTGCATACAATTAACGTTAAATGAGATCTAGGCATTTAATAGTTTCTATGAATTTCTCATAGACAATAAGCCTTTTCGATTCCCGTTAACTTCAGACTCCTACATATGAATCAGAATTTATAAATCAGAAAATACGATATGATGCTTAATCAATGTTTAGTATTATTATGTAATAATGATCTACAAACTAATTATTTCCGGAAATTAGGTATTCTAGATTCTATTTACCGGGATGGGTAGGTTTGCTCTAAGATTTTCTTCAACCTGTTTTTAAGTTTTCTCGTTTTCTCTAAAACTTATTTTCTTACTCCGGATAAAGAGAATCAAAATCTCAAAATAAATTACTCTTCCGGGATATTTTCAGTTCCAGAATTGCCAACTTAATGCCATATTTCGCTGTTTTATAATTCTTCTGTATTATACAGGAAATTATCGGTTTTTGAAAGAACAAGCTCGTTAGCTGCGTTTTGGTACCTTTTGGAAGAGGGCAAACTGGTGAAGTCGCGTCAGCAACATGCTGATGCTGGCTCATACTCATGATGACTTTAATCATCAAAAGCTACCTGAACTTTTAGTTTCTCCAAGAAGAATCTATTTAAATAATTTGATCTTTACAATTACCCCGAACTTCTGGAAGTATTTCACACCTTCTTCTTCCAAAGGCGGAAAATCCAAAACTGTCGTTCTATTCGTTTTAAGTATAAAATAACAAAAGTAATAAGATAAAAAAGCCAAATTTCATTTTATTGAAAATAAAGATTACCCATGTTGACAATGAACGATAAAATAACAAGAAAAAAACATTAAAAAACTGATAACGATTTAATAACGCACAAAGAAATAACTCAAAATGAGATAAGTGATAAGAAGTGGTTACACTAGATAAGGAGCTTGGCTTCTTGCCGATCTGGTAAATCACTAGTACCAAATCTAATAATAAATATAATCTCTAAAATTAATTTGCTTATTTTAAAGAGAAAAGAGTCCGAGGGCCTATCTGTTCTCTTTAAAATAAAAATTTATTTACTTATTTATTTTTTAATAAATTGGGAGGAAATATTTTTTGGATGTTTTTATAAATCCGACCTCATTTATCCGATAAGGTCCATTACGAGGTCTCGTTGGTACCATACTTGTTGTTTGGCGATTTACTCGTAGGGCGCAGCACTGGCACGGCTGGGTTTCAAGGAATCAACACGAATTTTTTTTTTTTTTCATAGCTTTGAAATTCTACGTCGACCTCTTTGACGTTTAAGTATTTTTCTAGAGGGATCTTATCATATAATGAGAGTTTGTGGGACTCGGTTACGTGTTTTTAAGGTAATTTGGAGTTGGAAGTGGCGCTTGGCTCCTACAATTGCGGGTTTTCGTTAGTTAATAGTATTGTGGCTAGGCAGGACCGGTAGTTATCGCTTCTCGGCCCTTTCGGCTAAGATCAAAGTGTAGTATCTGTTCTTATCAGCTTAATCTCTGGTACGACTTCCATCGGGAGTCCAGTAGATTAAACTGATTTTTGGAAATCGGCGGAGAGCTTGGAGCTTGCTCCACCTCCGTCACGGGTCAACCCGGTGTTGCAGTACCTCCGGGAATGGCCTTCATTAATAAATCATCATCAAATAACTTGTAAATTGCATACAATTAACGTTAAATGAGATGTAGGCATTTAATAGTTTCTATGAATTTCTCATAGACAATTAGCCATTTCGATTCCCGTTAACTTCAGACTCCTACATATGGATCAGAATTTATAAATCAGAAAATACGATATGATGCATCATATCAGAATTTATAAATCAGAAAATACAATATGATGCTTAATCAATATTTAGTATTATTATGTAATAATGATCTACAAACTAATTATTTCCGGAAATTAGGTATTCTAGATTCTATTTACCGGGATGGGTGGGTTTGCTCTAAGATTTTCTTCAACCTGTTTTTAAGTTTTCTCGTTTTCTCTAAAACTAACTTTCTTACTCCGGATAAAGAGAATCAAAATCTCGAAATAAATTACTCTTCCGGGATATTTTCAGTTCCAGAATTGCCAACTTAATGCCATATTTCGCTGTTTTTTAATTCTTCTGTATTATACAGGAAATTATCGATGTTTGAAAGGACAAGCTCGTTAGCTGCGTTTTGGTACCTTTTGGAAGAGGGCAAACTGGTGAAGTCGCGTCAGCAACATGCTGATGCTGGCTCATACTCATGATTACTTTAAACCTCAAAAGCTATCTGAACTTTTAGTTTCTCCAAGAAGAATCTATTTAAATAATTTGATCTTTACAATTACCCCGAACTTCTGGAACTATTTCACAACTTCTTCTTCCAAAGGCGGAAAATCCAAAACTTCTGTTCTATTCGTTTTAAGTATAAAATAAAAAAAGTAATAAGATAAAAAAGCCAAATTTCATTTTATTGAAAATAAAGATTACCGATGTTGACAATGAACGATAAAATAACAAGACAAAAACATTAAAAAACTGATAACGATTTAATAACGCACTAAGAAATAACTCAAAATGAGATAAGTGATAAGAAGTGGTTACACTAGAGAAGGAGCTTGCCTTCTTGCCGATCTGGTAAATCACTAGTACCAAATCTAATAATAAATATAATCCCTAAGATTAATTTGCTTATTTTAAGGAGAAAAGAGGCCGAGGGCCTATCTGTTCTCTTTAAAATAAAAATATTTAAAAATTAAAACAATTGACCAATAATTATAAAATATTAATTTGCCTAAATTGACAGAAATAAAATATATTTCCCTCTGTTCTTTGCAAAATGGTTATTTATAAACATATATCATTCAATTTCGCCTTTAGATCATTCAAAAAGGTATCGTCATATTACTAATGTCATTAAATCTAAAATTTCAATAATTCAGAATATTATTGATTCAGAAATTCAACACAGCTATACCAATGTTTGGAGTTTTCACTTCTAGCGGTAGTTCCCACGATTGTCAACTTTTTTTTTCGTACTGTTTTCTAATAAAACATTTATTGTTTTCTCGTTTTCCTTTACAATTCATCCTTTTTCCTATGAATTTCGACGGCTAGTAATTTATTGCAATTCGAACAATAATAAACTTTATAGTAAAATGAAAAGGTCTTATTTATTTTTTAATAAATTGGGAAGAAATATTATTTGGATGTTTTTGTAAATCCGACCTCATTTATCCGATAAGGTCCATTACGAGGTCTCGTTGGAACCATACTTGTTGTTTGGCGATTTACTCGTAGGGTGCAGCACTGGCACGGCTGGGTTTCAAGGAATCAACACGAATTTTTTTTTTTTTTCATAGCTTTGTAATTCTACGTCGACCTATTTGACGTTTAAGTATTTTTCTAAAGGGATCTTATCATATAATGAGAGATTGTGGGACTCGGTTACGTGTTTTTAAGGTAATTTGGAGTTGGAAGTGGCGCTTGGCTCCTACAATTGCTGGTTTTCGTTAGTTAATAGTATTGTGGCTAGGCAGAACCGGTAGTTATCGCTTCTCGGCCCTTTCGGTTAAGATCAAAGTGTAGTATCTGTTCTTATCAGCTTAATCTCTGGTACGACTTCCATCGGGAGTCCAGTAGATTAAACTGAATTTGGAAATCGGCGGAGAGCTTGGAGCTTGCGCCACCTCCGTCACGGGTCGACCCGGTGTTGCAGTACCTCCGGGAATGGCCTTCATTAATAAATCATCATCAAATAACTTGTAAATTGCATACAATTAACGTTAAATGAGATCTAGGCATTTAATAGTTTCTATGAATTTCTCATAGACAATTAGCCATTTCGATTCCCGTTAACTTCAGACTCCTACATATGGATCAGAATTTATAAATCAGAAAATACGATATGATGCTTAATCAATATTTAGTATTATTATGTAATAATGATCTACAAACTAATTATTTCCGGAAATTAGGTATTCTAGATTCTATTTACCGGGATGGGTGGGTTTGCTCTAAGATTTCTTCAACCTGTTTTTAAGTTTTCTCGTTTTCTCTAAAACTAATTTTCTTACTCCGGATAAAGAGAATCAAAATCTCGAAATAAATTACTCTTCCGGGATATTTTCAGTTCCAGAATTGCCAACTTAATGCCATATTTCGCTGTTTTTTAATTCTTCTGTATTATACAGGAAATTATCGATGTTTGAAAGGACAAGCTCGTTAGCTGCGTTTTGGTACCTTTTGGAAGAGGGCAAACTGGTGAAGTCGCGTCAGCAACATGCTGATGCTGGCTCATACTCATGATTACTTTAAACCTCAAAAGCTGTCTGAACTTTTAGTTTATCCAAGAAGAATCTATTTAAATAATTTGATCTTTACAATTACCCCGAACTTCTGGAACTATTTCACACCTTCTTCTTCCAAAGGCGGAAAATCCAAAACTGTTGTTCTATTCGTTTTAAGTATAAAATAAAAAAAGTAATAAGATAAAAAAGCCAAATTTCATTTTATTGAAAATAAAGATTACCCAAGTTGACAATGAACGATAAAATAACAAGACAAAAACATTAAAAAAACTGAAAACGATTTAATAACGCACTAAGAAATAACTCAAAATGAGATAAGTGATAAGAAGTGGTTACACTAGAGAAGGAGCTTGCCTTCTTGCCGATCTGGTAAATCACTAGTACCAAATCTAATAATAAATATAATCCCTAAGATTAATTTGCACATTTTAAAGAGAAAAGAGGCCGAGGGCCTATCTGTTCTCTTTAAAATAAAAATATTTAAAAATTAAAACAATTGACCAATAATTATAAAATATTAATTTGCCTAAATTGACAGAAATAAAATATATTTCCCTCTGTTTTTTGCAAAATGGTTATTTATAAACATATATCATTCAATTTCGCCTTTAGATCATTCAAAAAGGTATCGTCATATTACTAATGTCACTAAATCTAAAATTTCTATAATTCAGAATATTATTGATTCAGAAATTCAACACAGCTATACCAATGTTTGGAGTTTTCACTTCTAGCGGTAGTTCCCACGATTGTCAACTTTTTTTTTCGTACTGTTTTCTAATAAAACATTTATTGTTTTCTCGTTTTCCTTTACAATTCATCCTTTTTCCTATGAATTTCGACGGCTAGTAATTTATTGCAATTCGAACAATAATAAACTTTATAGTAAAATGAAAAGGTCTTATTTATTTTTTAATAAATTGGGAAGAAATATTATTTGGATGTTTTTGTAAATCTGACCTCATTTATCCGATAAGGTCCATTACGAGGTCTCGTTGGTACCATACTTGTTGTTTGGCGATTTACTCGTAGGGTGCAGCACTGGCACGGCTGGGTTTCAAGGAATCAACACGAATTTTTTTTTTTTTCATAGCTTTGAAATTCTACGTCGATCTCTTTGACGTTTAAGTATTTTTCTAGAGGGATCTTATCATATAATGAGAGATTGTGGGACTCGGTTATGTGTTTTTAAGGTAATTTGGAGTTGGAAGTGGCGCTTGGCTCCTACAATTGCGGGTTTTCGTTAGTTAATAGTATTGTGGCTAGGCAGGACCGGTAGTTATCGCTTCTCGGCCCTTTCGGCTAAGATCAAAGTGTAGTATCTGTTCTTATCAGCTTAATCTCTGGTACGACTTCCATCGGGAGTCCAGTAGATTAAACTGATTTTTGGAAATCGGCGGAGAGCTTGGAGCTTGCTCCACCTCCGTCACGGGTCAACCCGGTGTTGCAGTACCTCCGGGAATGGCCTTCATTAATAAATCATCATCAAATAACTTGTAAATTGCATACAATTAACGTTAAATGAGATCTAGGCATTTAATAGTTTCTATGAATTTCTCATAGACAATTAGCCATTTCGATTTCCGTTAACTTCAGACTCCTACATATGGATCAGAATTTATAAATCAGAAAATACGATATGATGCTTAATCAATATTTAGTATTATTATGTAATAATGATCTACAAACTAATTATTTCCGGAAATTAGGTATTCTAGATTCTATTTACCGGGATGGGTGGGTTTGCTCTAAGATTTCTTCAACCTGTTTTTAAGTTTTCTCGTTTTCTCTAAAACTAATTTTCTTACTCCGGATAAAGAGAATCAAAATCTCGAAATAAATTACTCTTCCGGGATATTTTCAGTTCCAGAATTGCCAACTTAATGCCATATTTCGCTGTTTTTTAATTCTTCTGTATTATACAGGAAATTATCGATGTTTGAAAGGACAAGCTCGTTAGCTGCGTTTTGGTACCTTTTGGAAGAGGGCAAACTGGTGAAGTCGCGTCAGCAACATGCTGATGCTGGCTCATACTCATGATTACTTTAAACCTCAAAAGCTGTCTGAACTTTTAGTTTATCCAAGAAGAATCTATTTAAATAATTTGATCTTTACAATTACCCCGAACTTCTGGAACTATTTCACACCTTCTTCTTCCAAAGGCGGAAAATCCAAAACTGTTGTTCTATTCGTTTTAAGTATAAAATAAAAAAAGTAATAAGATAAAAAAGCCAAATTTCATTTTATTGAAAATAAAGATTACCCAAGTTGACAATGAACGATAAAATAACAAGACAAAAACATTAAAAAAACTGAAAACGATTTAATAACGCACTAAGAAATAACTCAAAATGAGATAAGTGATAAGAAGTGGTTACACTAGAGAAGGAGCTTGCCTTCTTGCCGATCTGGTAAATCACTAGTACCAAATCTAATAATAAATATAATCCCTAAGATTAATTTGCACATTTTAAAGAGAAAAGAGGCCGAGGGCCTATCTGTTCTCTTTAAAATAAAAATATTTAAAAATTAAAACAATTGACCAATAATTATAAAATATTAATTTGCCTAAATTGACAGAAATAAAATATATTTCCCTCTGTTTTTTGCAAAATGGTTATTTATAAACATATATCATTCAATTTCGCCTTTAGATCATTCAAAAAGGTATCGTCATATTACTAATGTCACTAAATCTAAAATTTCTATAATTCAGAATATTATTGATTCAGAAATTCAACACAGCTATACCAATGTTTGGAGTTTTCACTTCTAGCGGTAGTTCCCACGATTGTCAACTTTTTTTTTCGTACTGTTTTCTAATAAAACATTTATTGTTTTCTCGTTTTCCTTTACAATTCATCCTTTTTCCTATGAATTTCGACGGCTAGTAATTTATTGCAATTCGAACAATAATAAACTTTATAGTAAAATGAAAAGGTCTTATTTATTTTTTAATAAATTGGGAAGAAATATTATTTGGATGTTTTTGTAAATCTGACCTCATTTATCCGATAAGGTCCATTACGAGGTCTCGTTGGTACCATACTTGTTGTTTGGCGATTTACTCGTAGGGTGCAGCACTGGCACGGCTGGGTTTCAAGGAATCAACACGAATTTTTTTTTTTTTCATAGCTTTGAAATTCTACGTCGATCTCTTTGACGTTTAAGTATTTTTCTAGAGGGATCTTATCATATAATGAGAGATTGTGGGACTCGGTTATGTGTTTTTAAGGTAATTTGGAGTTGGAAGTGGCGCTTGGCTCCTACAATTGCGGGTTTTCGTTAGTTAATAGTATTGTGGCTAGGCAGGACCGGTAGTTATCGCTTCTCGGCCCTTTCGGCTAAGATCAAAGTGTAGAATCTGTTCTTATCAGCTTAATCTCTGGTACGACTTCCATCGGGAGTCCAGTAGATTAAACTGATTTTTGGAAATCGGCGGAGAGCTTGGAGCTTGCTCCACCTCCGTCACGGGTCAACCCGGTGTTGCAGTACCTCCGGGAATGGCCTTCATTAATAAATCATCATCAAATAACTTGTAAATTGCATACAATTAACGTTAAATGAGATCTAGGCATTTAATAGTTTCTATGAATTTCTCATAGACAATTAGCCATTTCGATTTCCGTTAACTTCAGACTCCTACATATGGATCAGAATTTATAAATCAGAAAATACGATATGATGCTTAATCAATATTTAGTATTATTATGTAATAATGATCTACAAACTAATTATTTCCGGAAATTAGGTATTCTAGATTCTATTTACCGGGATGGGTGGGTTTGCTCTAAGATTTCTTCAACCTGTTTTTAAGTTTTCTCGTTTTCTCTAAAACTAATTTTCTTACTCCGGATAAAGAGAATCAAAATCTCGAAATAAATTACTCTTCCGGGATATTTTCAGTTCCAGAATTGCCAACTTAATGCCATATTTCGCTGTTTTTTAATTCTTCTGTATTATACAGGAAATTATCGATGTTTGAAAGGACAAGCTCGTTAGCTGCGTTTTGGTACCTTTTGGAAGAGGGCAAACTGGTGAAGTCGCGTCAGCAACATGCTGATGCTGGCTCATACTCATGATTACTTTAAACCTCAAAAGCTGTCTGAACTTTTAGTTTATCCAAGAAGAATCTATTTAAATAATTTGATCTTTACAATTACCCCGAACTTCTGGAACTATTTCACACCTTCTTCTTCCAAAGGCGGAAAATCCAAAACTGTTGTTCTATTCGTTTTAAGTATAAAATAAAAAAAGTAATAAGATAAAAAAGCCAAATTTCATTTTATTGAAAATAAAGATTACCCAAGTTGACAATGAACGATAAAATAACAAGACAAAAACATTAAAAAAACTGAAAACGATTTAATAACGCACTAAGAAATAACTCAAAATGAGATAAGTGATAAGAAGTGGTTACACTAGAGAAGGAGCTTGCCTTCTTGCCGATCTGGTAAATCACTAGTACCAAATCTAATAATAAATATAATCCCTAAGATTAATTTGCACATTTTAAAGAGAAAAGAGGCCGAGGGCCTATCTGTTCTCTTTAAAATAAAAATATTTAAAAATTAAAACAATTGACCAATAATTATAAAATATTAATTTGCCTAAATTGACAGAAATAAAATATATTTCCCTCTGTTTTTTGCAAAATGGTTATTTATAAACATATATCATTCAATTTCGCCTTTAGATCATTCAAAAAGGTATCGTCATATTACTAATGTCACTAAATCTAAAATTTCTATAATTCAGAATATTATTGATTCAGAAATTCAACACAGCTATACCAATGTTTGGAGTTTTCACTTCTAGCGGTAGTTCCCACGATTGTCAACTTTTTTTTTCGTACTGTTTTCTAATAAAACATTTATTGTTTTCTCGTTTTCCTTTACAATTCATCCTTTTTCCTATGAATTTCGACGGCTAGTAATTTATTGCAATTCGAACAATAATAAACTTTATAGTAAAATGAAAAGGTCTTATTTATTTTTTAATAAATTGGGAAGAAATATTATTTGGATGTTTTTGTAAATCTGACCTCATTTATCCGATAAGGTCCATTACGAGGTCTCGTTGGTACCATACTTGTTGTTTGGCGATTTACTCGTAGGGTGCAGCACTGGCACGGCTGGGTTTCAAGGAATCAACACGAATTTTTTTTTTTTTCATAGCTTTGAAATTCTACGTCGATCTCTTTGACGTTTAAGTATTTTTCTAGAGGGATCTTATCATATAATGAGAGATTGTGGGACTCGGTTATGTGTTTTTAAGGTAATTTGGAGTTGGAAGTGGCGCTTGGCTCCTACAATTGCGGGTTTTCGTTAGTTAATAGTATTGTGGCTAGGCAGGACCGGTAGTTATCGCTTCTCGGCCCTTTCGGCTAAGATCAAAGTGTAGAATCTGTTCTTATCAGCTTAATCTCTGGTACGACTTCCATCGGGAGTCCAGTAGATTAAACTGATTTTTGGAAATCGGCGGAGAGCTTGGAGCTTGCTCCACCTCCGTCACGGGTCAACCCGGTGTTGCAGTACCTCCGGGAATGGCCTTCATTAATAAATCATCATCAAATAACTTGTAAATTGCATACAATTAACGTTAAATGAGATCTAGGCATTTAATAGTTTCTATGAATTTCTCATAGACAATTAGCCATTTCGATTTCCGTTAACTTCAGACTCCTACATATGGATCAGAATTTATAAATCAGAAAATACGATATGATGCTTAATCAATATTTAGTATTATTATGTAATAATGATCTACAAACTAATTATTTCCGGAAATTAGGTATTCTAGATTCTATTTACCGGGATGGGTGGGTTTGCTCTAAGATTTTCATCAACCTGTTTTTAAGTTTTCTCGTTTTCTCTAAAACTAACTTTCTTACTCCGGACAAAGAGAATCAAAATCTCGAAATAAATTACTCTTCCGGGATATTTTCAGTTCCAGAATTGCCAACTTAATGCCATATTTCGCTGTTTTTTAATTCTTCTGTATTATACAGGAAATTATCGATGTTTGAAAGGACAAGCTCGTTAGCTGCGTTTTGGTACCTTTTGGAAGAGGGCAAACTGGTGAAGTCGCGTCAGCAACATGCTGATGCTGGCTCATACTCATGATTACTTTAAACCTCAAAAGCTATCTGAACTTTTAGTTTCTCCAAGAAGAATCTATTTAAATAATTTGATCTTTACAATTACCCCGAACTTCTGGAACTATTTCACACCTTCTTCTTCCAAAGGCGGAAAATCCAAAACTGTTGTTCTATTCGTTTTAAGTATAAAATAAAAAAAGTAATAAGATAAAAAAGCCAAATTTCATTTTATTGAAAATAAAGATTACCGATGTTGACAATGAACGATAAAATAACAAGACAAAAACATTAAAAAACTGATAACGATTTAATAACGCACTAAGAAATAACTCAAAATGAGATAAGTGATAAGAAGTGGTTACACTAGAGAAGGAGCTTGCCTTCTTGCCGATCTGGTAAATCACTAGTACCAAATCTAATAATAAATATAATCCCTAAGATTAATTTGCTTATTTTAAAGAGAAAAGAGGCCGAGGGCCTATCTGTTCTCTTTAAAATAAAAATATTTAAAAATCAAAACAATTGACCAATAATTATAAAATATTAATTTGCCTAAATTGACAGAAATAAAATATATTTCCCTCTGTTTTTTGCAAAATGGTTATTTATAAACATATATCATTCAATTTCGCCTTTAGATCATTCAAAAAGGTATCGTCATATTACTAATGTCACTAAATCTAAAATTTCAATAATTCAGAATATTATTGATTCAGAAATTCTACACAGCTATACCAATGTTTGGAGTTTTCACTTCTAGCGGTAGTTCCCACGATTGTCAACTTTTTTTTTCGTACTGTTTTCTAATAAAACATTTATTGTTTTCTCGTTTTCCTTTACAATTCATCCTTTTTACGATGTATTTCGACGGCTAGTAATTTATTGCAATTCGAACAATAATAAACTTTATAGTAAAATATAAAGGACTTATTTATTTTTTAATAAATTGGGAAGAAATATTATTTGGATTTTTTTGTAAATCCGACCTCATTTATCCGATAAGGTCCATTACGAGGTCTCGTTGGTACCATACTTGTTGTTTGGCGATTTACTCGTAGGGTGCAGCACTGGCACGGCTGGGTTTCATGGAATCAACAAGAATTATTTTTTTTTTCATAGCTTTGTAATTCTACGTCGACCTATTTGACGTTTATGTATTTTTCTAGTGGGATCTTATCATATAATGAGAGATTGTGGGACTCGGTTATGTGTTTTTAAGGTAGTTTGGAGTTGGAAGTGGCGCTTGGCTCCTACAATTGCGGGTTTTCGTTAGTTAATAGTATTGTGGCTAGGCAGGACCGGTAGTTATCGCTTCTCGGCCCTTTCGGCTAAGATCAAAGTGTAGTATCTGTTCTTATCAGCTTAATCTCTGGTACGACTTCCATCGGGAGTCCAGTAGATTAAACTGATTTTTGGAAATCGGCGGAGAGCTTGGAGCTTGCTCCACCTCCGTCACGGGTCAACCCGGTGTTGCAGTACCTCCGGGAATGGCCTTCATTAATAAATCATCATCAAATAACTTGTAAATTGCATACAATTAACGTTAAATGAGATCTAGGCATTTAATAGTTTCTATGAATTTCTCATAGACAATTAGCCATTTCGATTTCCGTTAACTTCAGACTCCTACATATGGATCAGAATTTATAAATCAGAAAATACGATATGATGCTTAATCAATATTTAGTATTATTATGTAATAATGATCTACAAACTAATTATTTCCGGAAATTAGGTATTCTAGATTCTATTTACCGGGATGGGTGGGTTTGCTCTAAGATTTTCATCAACCTGTTTTTAAGTTTTCTCGTTTTCTCTAAAACTAACTTTCTTACTCCGGACAAAGAGAATCAAAATCTCGAAATAATTTACTCTTCCGGGATATTTTCAGTTCCAGAATTGCCAACTTAATGCCATATTTCGCTGTTTTTTAATTCTTCTGTATTATACAGGAAATTATCGATGTTTGAAAGGACAAGCTCGTTAGCTGCGTTTTGGTACCTTTTGGAAGAGGGCAAACTGGTGAAGTCGCGTCAGCAACATGCTGATGCTGGCTCATACTCATGATTACTTTAAACCTCAAAAGCTATCTGAACTTTTAGTTTCTCCAAGAAGAATCTATTTAAATAATTTGATCTTTACAATTACCCCGAACTTCTGGAACTATTTCACACCTTCTTCTTCCAAAGGCGGAAAATCCAAAACTGTTGTTCTATTCGTTTTAAGTATAAAATAAAAAAAGTAATAAGATAAAAAAGCCAAATTTCATTTTATTGAAAATAAAGATTACCGATGTTGACAATGAACGATAAAATAACAAGACAAAAACATTAAAAAACTGATAACGATTTAATAACGCACTAAGAAATAACTCAAAATGAGATAAGTGATAAGAAGTGGTTACACTAGAGAAGGAGCTTGCCTTCTTGCCGATCTGGTAAATCACTAGTACCAAATCTAATAATAAATATAATCCCTAAGATTAATTTGCTTATTTTAAAGAGAAAAGAGGCCGAGGGCCTATCTGTTCTCTTTAAAATAAAAATATTTAAAAATCAAAACAATTGACCAATAATTATAAAATATTAATTTGCCTAAATTGACAGAAATAAAATATATTTCCCTCTGTTTTTTGCAAAATGGTTATTTATAAACATATATCATTCAATTTCGCCTTTAGATCATTCAAAAAGGTATCGTCATATTACTAATGTCACTAAATCTAAAATTTCAATAATTCAGAATATTATTGATTCAGAAATTCTACACAGCTATACCAATGTTTGGAGTTTTCACTTCTAGCGGTAGTTCCCACGATTGTCAACTTTTTTTTTCGTACTGTTTTCTAATAAAACATTTATTGTTTTCTCGTTTTCCTTTACAATTCATCCTTTTTACTATGTATTTCGACGGCTAGTAATTTATTGCAATTCGAACAATAATAAACTTTATAGTAAAATATAAAGGACTTATTTATTTTTTAATAAATTGGGAAGAAATATTATTTGGATTTTTTTGTAAATCCGACCTCATTTATCCGATAAGGTCCATTACGAGGTCTCGTTGGTACCATACTTGTTGTTTGGCGATTTACTCGTAGGGTGCAGCACTGGCACGGCTGGGTTTCATGGAATCAACAAGAATTATTTTTTTTTTCATAGCTTTGTAATTCTACGTCGACCTATTTGACGTTTATGTATTTTTCTAGTGGGATCTTATCATATAATGAGAGATTGTGGGACTCGGTTATGTGTTTTTAAGGTAGTTTGGAGTTGGAAGTGGCGCTTGGCTCCTACAATTGCGGGTTTTCGTTAGTTAATAGTATTGTGGCTAGGCAGGACCGGTAGTTATCGCTTCTCGGCCCTTTCGGCTAAGATCAAAGTGTAGTATCTGTTCTTATCAGCTTAATCTCTGGTACGACTTCCATCGGGAGTCCAGTAGATTAAACTGATTTTTGGAAATCGGCGGAGAGCTTGGAGCTTGCTCCACCTCCGTCACGGGTCAACCCGGTGTTGCAGTACCTCCGGGAATGGCCTTCATTAATAAATCATCATCAAATAACTTGTAAATTGCATACAATTAACGTTAAATGAGATCTAGGCATTTAATAGTTTCTATGAATTTCTCATAGACAATTAGCCATTTCGATTTCCGTTAACTTCAGACTCCTACATATGGATCAGAATTTATAAATCAGAAAATACGATATGATGCTTAATCAATATTTAGTATTATTATGTAATAATGATCTACAAACTAATTATTTCCGGAAATTAGGTATTCTAGATTCTATTTACCGGGATGGGTGGGTTTGCTCTAAGATTTTCATCAACCTGTTTTTAAGTTTTCTCGTTTTCTCTAAAACTAACTTTCTTACTCCGGACAAAGAGAATCAAAATCTCGAAATAAATTACTCTTCCGGGATATTTTCAGTTCCAGAATTGCCAACTTAATGCCATATTTCGCTGTTTTTTAATTCTTCTGTATTATACAGGAAATTATCGATGTTTGAAAGGACAAGCTCGTTAGCTGCGTTTTGGTACCTTTTGGAAGAGGGCAAACTGGTGAAGTCGCGTCAGCAACATGCTGATGCTGGCTCATACTCATGATTACTTTAAACCTCAAAAGCTATCTGAACTTTTAGTTTCTCCAAGAAGAATCTATTTAAATAATTTGATCTTTACAATTACCCCGAACTTCTGGAACTATTTCACACCTTCTTCTTCCAAAGGCGGAAAATCCAAAACTGTTGTTCTATTCGTTTTAAGTATAAAATAAAAAAAGTAATAAGATAAAAAAGCCAAATTTCATTTTATTGAAAATAAAGATTACCGATGTTGACAATGAACGATAAAATAACAAGACAAAAACATTAAAAAACTGATAACGATTTAATAACGCACTAAGAAATAACTCAAAATGAGATAAGTGATAAGAAGTGGTTACACTAGAGAAGGAGCTTGCCTTCTTGCCGATCTGGTAAATCACTAGTACCAAATCTAATAATAAATATAATCCCTAAGATTAATTTGCTTATTTTAAAGAGAAAAGAGGCCGAGGGCCTATCTGTTCTCTTTAAAATAAAAATATTTAAAAATCAAAACAATTGACCAATAATTATAAAATATTAATTTGCCTAAATTGACAGAAATAAAATATATTTCCCTCTGTTTTTTGCAAAATGGTTATTTATAAACATATATCATTCAATTTCGCCTTTAGATCATTCAAAAAGGTATCGTCATATTACTAATGTCACTAAATCTAAAATTTCAATAATTCAGAATATTATTGATTCAGAAATTCTACACAGCTATACCAATGTTTGGAGTTTTCACTTCTAGCGGTAGTTCCCACGATTGTCAACTTTTTTTTTCGTACTGTTTTCTAATAAAACATTTATTGTTTTCTCGTTTTCCTTTACAATTCATCCTTTTTACTATGTATTTCGACGGCTAGTAATTTATTGCAATTCGAACAATAATAAACTTTATAGTAAAATATAAAGGACTTATTTATTTTTTAATAAATTGGGAAGAAATATTATTTGGATTTTTTTGTAAATCCGACCTCATTTATCCGATAAGGTCCATTACGAGGTCTCGTTGGTACCATACTTGTTGTTTGGCGATTTACTCGTAGGATGCAGCACTGGCACGGCTGGGTTTCATGGAATCAACAAGAATTATTTTTTTTTTCATAGCTTTGTAATTCTACGTCGACCTATTTGACGTTTATGTATTTTTCTAGTGGGATCTTATCATATAATGAGAGATTGTGGGACTCGGTTATGTGTTTTTAAGGTAGTTTGGAGTTGGAAGTGGCGCTTGGCTCCTACAATTGCGGGTTTTCGTTAGTTAATAGTATTGTGGCTAGGCAGGACCGGTAGTTATCGCTTCTCGGCCCTTTCGGCTAAGATCAAAGTGTAGTATCTGTTCTTATCAGCTTAATCTCTGGTACGACTTCCATCGGGAGTCCAGTAGATTAAACTGAATTTGGAAATCGGCGGAGAGCTTGGAGCTTGCGCCACCTCCGTCACGGGTCGACCCGGTGTTGCAGTACCTCCGGGAATGGCCTTCATTAATAAATCATCATCAAATAACTTGTAAATTGCATACAATTAACGTTAAATGAGATCTAGGCATTTAATAGTTTCTATGAATTTCTCATAGACAATTAGCCATTTCGATTTCCGTTAACTTCAGACTCCTACATATGGATCAGAATTTATAAATCAGAAAATACGATATGATGCTTAATCAATATTTAGTATTATTATGTAATAATGATCTACAAACTAATTATTTCCGGAAATTAGGTATTCTAGATTCTATTTACCGGGATGGGTGGGTTTGCTCTAAGATTTTCATCAACCTGTTTTTAAGTTTTCTCGTTTTCTCTAAAACTAACTTTCTTACTCCGGACAAAGAGAATCAAAATCTCGAAATAAATTACTCTTCCGGGATATTTTCAGTTCCAGAATTGCCAACTTAATGCCATATTTCGCTGTTTTTTAATTCTTCTGTATTATACAGGAAATTATCGATGTTTGAAAGGACAAGCTCGTTAGCTGCGTTTTGGTACCTTTTGGAAGAGGGCAAACTGGTGAAGTCGCGTCAGCAACATGCTGATGCTGGCTCATACTCATGATTACTTTAAACCTCAAAAGCTATCTGAACTTTTAGTTTCTCCAAGAAGAATCTATTTAAATAATTTGATCTTTACAATTACCCCGAACTTCTGGAACTATTTCACACCTTCTTCTTCCAAAGGCGGAAAATCCAAAACTGTTGTTCTATTCGTTTTAAGTATAAAATAAAAAAAGTAATAAGATAAAAAAGCCAAATTTCATTTTATTGAAAATAAAGATTACCGATGTTGACAATGAACGATAAAATAACAAGACAAAAACATTAAAAAACTGATAACGATTTAATAACGCACTAAGAAATAACTCAAAATGAGATAAGTGATAAGAAGTGGTTACACTAGAGAAGGAGCTTGCCTTCTTGCCGATCTGGTAAATCACTAGTACCAAATCTAATAATAAATATAATCCCTAAGATTAATTTGCTTATTTTAAAGAGAAAAGAGGCCGAGGGCCTATCTGTTCTCTTTAAAATAAAAATATTTAAAAATCAAAACAATTGACCAATAATTATAAAATATTAATTTGCCTAAATTGACAGAAATAAAATATATTTCCCTCTGTTTTTTGCAAAATGGTTATTTATAAACATATATCATTCAATTTCGCCTTTAGATCATTCAAAAAGGTATCGTCATATTACTAATGTCACTAAATCTAAAATTTCAATAATTCAGAATATTATTGATTCAGAAATTCTACACAGCTATACCAATGTTTGGAGTTTTCACTTCTAGCGGTAGTTCCCACGATTGTCAACTTTTTTTTTCGTACTGTTTTCTAATAAAACATTTATTGTTTTCTCGTTTTCCTTTACAATTCATCCTTTTTACTATGTATTTCGACGGCTAGTAATTTATTGCAATTCGAACAATAATAAACTTTATAGTAAAATATAAAGGACTTATTTATTTTTTAATAAATTGGGAAGAAATATTATTTGGATTTTTTTGTAAATCCGACCTCATTTATCCGATAAGGTCCATTACGAGGTCTCGTTGGTACCATACTTGTTGTTTGGCGATTTACTCGTAGGGTGCAGCACTGGCACGGCTGGGTTTCATGGAATCAACAAGAATTATTTTTTTTTTCATAGCTTTGTAATTCTACGTCGACCTATTTGACGTTTAAGTATTTTTCTAGTGGGATCTTATCATATAATGAGAGATTGTGGGACTCGGTTATGTGTTTTTAAGGTAATTTGGAGTTGGAAGTGGCGCTTGGCTCCTACAATTGCGGGTTTTCGTTAGTTAATAGTATTGTGGCTAGGCAGGACCGGTAGTTATCGCTTCTCGGCCCTTTCGGCTAAGATCAAAGTGTAGTATCTGTTCTTATCAGCTTAATCTCTGGTACGACTTCCATCGGGAGTCCAGTAGATTAAACTGATTTTTGGAAATCGGCGGAGAGCTTGGAGCTTGCTCCACCTCCGTCACGGGTCAACCCGGTGTTGCAGTACCTCCGGGAATGGCCTTCATTAATAAATCATCATCAAATAACTTGTAAATTGCATACAATTAACGTTAAATGAGATCTAGGCATTTAATAGTTTCTATGAATTTCTCATAGACAATTAGCCATTTCGATTCCCGTTAACTTCAGACTCCTACATATGAATCAGAATTTATAAATCAGAAAATACGATATGATGATTAATCAATATTTAGTATTATTATGTAATAATGATCTACAAACTTATTATTTCCGGATATTAGGTATTTTAGAATCTATTTACCGGGGTGGGCAGGTTTGCTCTAAGATTTTCTTCAACCTGTTTTTAAGTTTTCTCGTTTTCTCTAAAACTAATTTTCTTACTCCGGATAAAGAGAATCAAAATCTCGAAATAAATTACTCTTCCGGGATATTTTCAGTTCCAGAATTGCCAACTTAATGCCATATTTCGCTGTTTTTTTAATTCTTCTGTATTATATAGGAAATTATCGATTTTTGAAAGGACAAGCTCGTTAGCTGCGTTTTGGTACCTTTTGGAAACGGCCAAACTGGTGAAGTCGTGTCAGCAACATGCTGATGCTGGCTCATACTCATGATGACTTTAAACATCAAAAGCTATCTGAACTTTTAGTTTCTCCAAGAAGAATCTATTTAAATAATTTGATCTTTACAATTACCCCGAACTTCTGGAAGTATTTCACACCTTCTTCTTCCAAAGGCGGAAAATCCAAAACTGTTGTTCAATTCGTTTTAAGTATAAAATAACAAAAGTAATATGATAAAAAAGCCAAATTTCATTTTATTGAAAATAAAGATTACCCATGTGGACAATGAACGATAAAATAACAAGACAAAAACATTAAAAAACTGATAACGATTTAATAACGCACAAAGAAATAACTCAAAATGAGATAAGTGATAAGAAGTGGTTACACTAGATAAGGAGCTTGGATTCTTGCCGATCCGGTAAATCACTAGTACCAAATCTAATAATAAATATTATCTCTAAAATTAATTTGCTTATTTTAAAGAGAAAAGAGGCAGAGGGCCTATCTGTTCTCTTTGAAATAAAAATATTTAAAAATCAAAACAATTGACCAATAATTATAAAATATTAATTTGCTCCAATTGACTGAAATAAAATATATTTCTCTCTGTTTTTTTGCAAAATGGTTATTTATGAAGTTATATCATTCAATTTCGCCTTTAGATCATTCAAAAAGGTATCGTCATATTTCTAATGCCACTAAATCTAAAATTTCAATAATTCAGAATATTATTGATTCAGAAATACAACACAGCTATACCAATGTTTGGAGTTTTCACTTCTAGCGGTAGTTCCCATGATTGTCTACTTTTTTTTTCGTACTGTTTTCTAATAAAACATTTATTGTTTTCTCGTTTTCCTTTACAATTCATCCTGTTTACTATGAATTTCGACGGCTAGTAATTTATTGCAATTCGAACAATAATAAACTTTATAGTAAAATGATAAGGACTTATTTATTTTTTAATAAATTGGGAAGAAATATTATTTGGATGTTTTTATAAATCCGACCTCTTTTATCCGATAAGGTCCATTACGAGGTCTCGTTGGTACCATACTTGTTGTTTGGCGATTTACTCGTAGGGTGCAGCACTGGCACGGCTGGGTTTCAAGGAATCAACACGAATTATTTTTTTTTTTTCATAGCTTTGTAATTCTACGTCGACCTATTTGACGTTTAAGTATTTTTCTAGAGGGATCTTATCATATAATGAGAGTTTGTGGGACTCGGTTACGTGTTTTTAAGGTAATTTGGAGTTGGAAGTGGCGCTTGGCTCCTACAATTGCGGGTTTTCGTTAGTTAATAGTATTGTGGCTAGGCAGGACCGGTAGTTATCGCTTCTCGGCCCTTTCGGCTAAGATCAAAGTGTAGTATCTGTTCTTATCAGCTTAATCTCTGGTACGACTTCCATCGGGAGTCCAGTAGATTAAACTGATTTTTGGAAATCGGCGGAGAGCTTGGAGCTTGCTCCACCTCCGTCACGGGTCGACCCGGTGTTGCAGTACCTCCGGGAATGGCCTTCATTAATAAATCATCATCAAATAACTTGTAAATTGCATACAATTAACGTTAAATGAGATCTAGGCATTTAATAGTTTCTATGAATTTCTCATAGACAATAAGCCATTTCGATTCCCGTTAACTTCAGACTCCTACATATGAATCAGAATTTATAAATCAGAAAATACGATATGATGCTTAATCAATATTTAGTATTATTATGTAATAATGATCTACAAACTAATTATTTCCGGATATTAGGTATTCTAGATTCTATTTACCGGGATGGGTAGGTTTGCTCTAAGATTTTCTTCAACCTGTTTTTAAGTTTTCTCGTTTTCTCTAAAACTAATTTTCTTACTCCGGATAAAGAGAATCAAAATCTCGACATAAATTACTCTTCCGGGATATTTTCAGTTCCAGAATTGCCAACTTAATGCCATATTTCGCTGTTTTTTTAATTCTTCTGTATTATATAGGAAATTATCGATTTTTGAAAGGACAAGCTCGTTAGCTGCGTTTTGGTACCTTTTGGAAGCGGGCAAACTGGTGAAGTCGCGTCAGCAACATGCTGATGCTGGCTCATACTCATGATGACTTTAAACATCAAAAGCTATCTGAACTTTTAGTTTCTCCAAGAAGAATCTATTTAAATAATTTGATTTTTACAATTACCCCGAACTTCTGGAAGTATTTCACACCTTCTTCTTCCAAAGGCGGAAAATCCAAAACTGTTGTTCTATTCGTTTTAAGTATAAAATAACAAAAGTAATAAGATAAAAAAGCCAAATTTCATTTTATTGAAAATAAAGATTACCCATGTGGACAATGAACGATAAAATAACAAGACGAAAACATTAAAAAACTGATAACGATTTAATAACGCACAAAGAAATAACTCAAAATGAGATAAGTGATAAGAAGTGGTTACACTAGATAAGGAGCTTGGATTCTTGCCGATCCGGTAAATCACTAGTACCAAATCTAATAATAAATATTATCTCTAAAATTAATTTGCTTATTTTAAAGAGAAAAGAGGCAGAGGGCCTATCTGTTCTCTTTGAAATAAAAATATTTAAAAATCAAAACAATTGACCAATAATTATAAAATATTAATTTGCTCCAATTGACTGAAATAAAATATATTTCTCTCTTTTTTTTTGCAAAATGGTTATTTATGAAGTTATATCATTCAATTTCGCCTTTAGATCATTCAAAAAGGTATCGTCATATTTCTAATGCCACTAAATCTAAAATTTCAATAATTCAGAATATTATTGATTCAGAAATACAACACAGCTATACCAATGTTTGGAGTTTTCACTTCTAGCGGTAGTTCCCATGATTGTCTACTTTTTTTTTTCGTACTGTTTTCTAATAAAACATTTATTGTTTTCTCGTTTTCCTTTACAATTCATCCTTTTTACTATGAATTTCGACGGCTAGTAATTTATTGCAATTCGAACAATAATAAACTTTATAGTAAAATGATAAGGACTTATTTATTTTTTAATAAATTGGGAAGAAATATTATTTGGATGTTTTTATAAATCCGACCTCATTTATCCGATAAGGTCCATTACGAGGTCTCGTTGGTACCATACTTGTTGTTTGGCGATTTACTCGTAGGGTGCAGCACTGGCACGGCTGGGTTTCAAGGAATCAACACGAATTATTTTTTTTTTTTCATAGCTTTGTAATTCTACGTCGACCTATTTGACGTTTAAGTATTTTTCTAGAGGGATCTTATCATATAATGAGAGTTTGTGGGACTCGGTTACGTGTTTTTAAGGTAATTTGGAGTTGGAAGTGGCGCTTGGCTCCTACAATTGCGGGTTTTCGTTAGTTAATAGTATTGTGGCTAGGCAGGACCGGTAGTTATCGCTTCTCGGCCCTTTCGGCTAAGATCAAAGTGTAGTATCTGTTCATATCAGCTTAATCTCTGGTACGACTTCCATCGGGAGTCCAGTAGATTAAACTGATTTCTGGAAGGAAATCGGCGGAGAGCTTGGAGCTTGCTCCACCTCCGTCACGGGTCGACCCGGTGTTGCAGTACCTCCGGGAATGGCCTTCATTAATAAATCATCATCAAATAACTTGTAAATTGCATACAATTAACGTTAAATGAGATCTAGGCATTTAATAGTTTCTATGAATTTCTCATAGACAATAAGCCATTTCGATTCCCGTTAACTTCAGACTCCTACATATGAATCAGAATTTATAAATCAGAAAATACGATATGATGCTTAATCAATATTTACTATTATTATGTAATAATGATCTACAAACTAATTATTTCCGGATATTAGGTATTTTAGAATCTATTTACCGGGATGGGCAGGTTTGCTCTAAGATTTTCTTCAACCTGTTTTTAAGTTTTCTCGTTTTCTCTAAAATTAATTTTCTTACTCCGGATAAAGAGAATCAAAATCTCGAAATAAATTACTCTTCCTGGATATTTTCAGTTCCAGAATTGCCAACTTAATGCCATATTTCGCTGTTTTTTAATTCTTTTGTATTATATAGGAAATTATCGATTTTTGAAAGGACAAGCTCGTTAGCTGCGTTTTGGTACCTTTTGGAAGAGGGCAAACTGGTGAAGTCGCGTCAGCAACATGCTGATGCTGGCTCATACTCATGATGACTTTAAACATCAAAAGCTATCTGAACTTTTAGTTTCTCCAAGAAGAATCTATTTAAATAATTTGATCTTTACAATTACCCCGAACTTCTGGAAGTATTTCACACCTTCTTCTTCCAAAGGCGGAAAATCCAAAACTGTTGTTCTATTCGTTTTAAGTATAAAATAACAAAAGTAATAAGATAAAAAAGGCAAATTTCATTTTATTGAAAATAAAGATTACCCATGTGGACAATGAACGATAAAATAACAAGACAAAAACATTAAAATACTGATAACGATTTAATAACGCACAAAGAAATAACTCAAAATGAGATAAGTGATAAGAAGTAATTACACTAGATAAGGAGCTTGGCTTCTTGCCGATCCGGTAAATCACTAGTACCAAATCTAATAATAAATATTATCTCTAAAATTAATTTGCTTATTTTAAAGGGAAAAGAGGCAGAGGGCCTATCTGTTCTCTTTGAAATAAAAATATTTAAAAATCAAAACAATTGACCAATAATTATAAAATATTAATTTGCTCCAATTGACTGAAATAAAATATATTTCTCTCTGTTTTTTTGCAAAATGGTTATTTATGAAGTTATATCATTCAATTTCGCCTTTAGATCATTCAAAAAGGTATCGTCATATTTCTAATGCCACTAAATCTAAAATTTCAATAATTCAGAATATTATTGATTCAGAAATACAACACAGCTATACCAATGTTTGGAGTTTTCACTTCTAGCGGTAGTTCCCATGATTGGCTACTTTTTTTTTCGTACTGTTTTCTAATAAAACATTTATTGTTTTCTCGTTTTCCTTTACAATTCATCCTTTTTACTATGAATTTCGACGGCTAGTAATTTATTGCAATTCGAACAATAATAAACTTTGTAGTAAAATGATAAGGACTTATTTATTTTTTAATAAATTGGGAAGAAATATTATTTGGATGTTTTTATAAATCCGACCTCATTTATCCGATAAGGTCCATTACGAGGTCTCGTTGGTACCATACTTGTTGTTTGGCGATTTACTCGTAGGGTGCAGCACTGGTACGGCTGGGTTTCAAGGAGCAACACGAATTATTTTTTTCATAGCTTTGTGTTTTACGTGTTTTTAAGGTAATTTGGTGTTGGAAGTGGTGCTTGACTCCTACAATTGCGGGTTTTCGTTAGTTAATTCTAGGCAGGCTATGACTAGGCAGGACCGGTAGTTATCGCTTCTCGGCCCTTTCGGCTAAGATCAAAGTGTAGTATCTGTTCTTATCAGCTTAATCTCTGGTACGACTTCCATCGGGAGTCCAGTAGATTAAACTGATTTTTGGAAATCGGCGGAGAGCTTGGGGCTTGCTCCACCTCCGTCACGGGTCGACTCGGTGTTGCAGTACCTTCGGGAATGGCCTTCATTAATAAATCATCATCAATTAACTTGTAAATTGCATACAATTAACGTTAAATGAGATCTAGGCATTTAATAGTTTTTATGAATTTCTCATAGACAATTAGCCATTTTGATTCCCGTTAACTTCAGACTCCTACATATGAATCAGAATTTATATATAAGAAAATATGATATGATGCTTAATCAATGTTTAATATTATTATGTAATAAATCTACAAACTAATTATTTCCGGAAATTAGTTCTTCGGGATTCTATTTACCGGGATGGGTAGGTTTGCTCTAAGATTTTCTTCAACCTGTTTTTAAGTTTTCTCGTTTTCTCTAAAACTAATTTTCTTACTCCGGATAAAGAGAATCAAAATCTCGAAATAAATTACTCTTCCGGGATATTTTCAGTTCCAGAATTGCCAACTTAATGCCATATTTCGCTGTTTTTTAATTCTTCTGTACTATATAGGAAATGTCGATTTTTGAATGGACAAGCTCGTTAGCTGCGTTTTGGTACCTTTTGGAAGAGGTCAAACTGGTGAAGTCGCGTCAGCTATTTGAGCTTTTATTTTCTCCAAGAAGAATCTATAAATAATTTAAGTGATAAGAAGCGGTTACACGATATTTAATAAATATTGTTGGATATTTGTTTTCAAAATTGTCAACTTATTGGTATATTTTCAGTTTTATAATTCCTTATTATATAAGAAGTTTTATTTATTGTTTTTTTTTCTAATAAAATACATAATTGAAAATAGAAAAAAATGGGACAATTAGAAACAAGTATTCTTTATTCGTATAAAAACAAGAAGTCCTGATTCCTGTGAAAGATCCATGTATCTACTTTATTAATATATTATCTTGTTATTTTATTATTATTATACTTCATACGAAGTAATGAGTTTTTAATTTATATATTTTTTAATTTTTGTAAAATTATCTTAAAAATTAGTTTATCGGATTTGAAAAAATGTCCCGTAATTTCTAGGCTTAATATCCTATTTTTTTCAATCCTATATAATATATGTATTTAAAAAATTGGCATATACTACATATTAATTCAATATTCTGAATTTTGAGTTTAGATTTTTTTAATAGAGCCGAATGTTCTTCTGGTTTGATGATTTATCATCCATCATAAAAAAAAGAACAAAAAAAAAATCCAAAAAGTAAAATATACTATCGTATAAATTGTATGATTTAATTAAGAAGCATACGGTTTTGATGAGTATTAATACGTTTTAGAATTAAACATTTTTTAAAAATTATAACTTTAATAAAAATGAAATACTAATATAAACAAATCATTTTCCAGTTTTCTTTGCCTGGCATTTTCACCTCGTTGGAGGGAAAAGAGTAGATGTTGATGTGGTAATAGAGGGCGAGCCTCCCCCGAGGGGCCAATTGGAGAAGAGAAGGTTGAAGGAGAAGTGTGTAGGTACTATCCTTGCCATTGTTGCTGATTGGCTCAGCGCTGATAGCGTTGAGAGTTGGGATTAAGTTACTCCAGCCTACCACAACTTGCTTATTATCTCAACCTAGATTTTAGAGCTATAACCAACTGAATCCTACAGATAGGCTCTGAAAAGGTGTAAAACATGTGTCTATCTTTCTGTTAGTATTATTTAGTAATGTTATCTGTAACGTGTAATAAAAAAAAAGATAAAGCCTTATTCTGATTTGGTTTTATATTATGCATAAACGTATACTGTACACGCTGTGTACCGTGACGATCGTCATTAGCTCAGAAACGCAGGAAAGAATCAGCAATACATTTGATAAATATGATTAAACCAATATAGTTGGATTTGTTAGGATTCTTTAAAATATTAAATTTTCCGGACATTTTATTTCAATTTTCTACCATAGTTTTGAAATTAATAATTATGGACAATGTCTGGCATAATTAATGATAATGGTAATTAATAATAATAACCTTAAATATTTAACCTACTTCTGAGTCATGGAGTCTGAGATGATCACTGTGTCGGGATTCCTTAATCACTTCTTCGGGAATGTAAGACCCATAAGCCTACTTGAGGCAAGTAGATTTAGGCATGAACCCATTCCATGCACAGCAATGGGTTGTAGCGTTGTGTTTCTCCAGTTTGTCTGTTGTTGTTTTTTTGTGTACGCTCTATAAGTCCTCGTGCACCTTCTATCACCAAACAGCCCTAAGCCACGACACTAGTGAACCGGCCCCCAAGGAACTGGTTGTGGAGCTAAAGAAACCAGAGTGCCAACCGAAATATAAAATATAGCATAGAATAGAATAGAAAAATAACTTTATTCTGGGACTAAAGGCCCCTTAAGAATAACAGATGCGTACAAAGTTTAATAATCTGCAAAAGGGCTAAATTATTAGAATAATAAAATATTTACATAATAACAAAACAAAATATAAACTAAACGTATGTTCTGGTATAGAATAAAAAAATAAATAAAATAACAATAAAAAAAGTTAACTAATTAACAATAAAAAGAAACAAGCTTAGAGAAAAATAATAAAAAATAAAAGCACCTAACAATATAAAAATTAATACCAATGTAAGCTAAGAATATATACAGTAATTCAGCAACCGAATCTGAGGAATATGAACAATGAATTATTACAAAGTAAAGAACATCCGTTTGGAAATTTAGGATATGTGGGAAAAGCTTAGATTTGAGTGCGCATAAGGTAAAAGCAAGACGGATATCTGGTGAGAGTGAGTTAAACCACACACATACACAAAAGAGTGGTGAACGGGTGAGAAAGGAATGCTCAAATGCTTTGGTTCTGTGGAAGCGGGTATCTTGCACCCTGGGGTTAGATAAAGGATTTAAATTGTAGGAGACTATAGATATAGGATGGCTGCTGCGAGTTGATAATTTGGTGTAAGAAAGAAATATATATACAGTTCTACTCTTTGCCTTCCACAAGAAAAGGATGTATAAACACAAGTTATATAAATATTCCCTGCATTTAAATAATATAGTAAATATTGTATTTATGCATACTTAATAAAGAAATGTGGTTGTAGATTCAACTCTAAGCAACTAAAATCAAATTCGTGCAATTCAGTTCGAAAAGCGAAAAAGGTGCAGTTTTATATTATAAATATTGTTTGTATACTGTTTGAGCTACCGCGAAATTGTTATACCCCACGATGAGAGCTCTGAAATGGATAAGGAAAAAATAAAATGTCTGGTTTAAACTAATTACACCTGCCGAGGGCAGTAAATTAGTATCTCTTCAAGTCCAAGATGCAACGTTGAGCTCTAGCTTGCGATGGTAGGTCAAGAGGCTCGTGCCAACACAATCTGGCTTGATATAACCGGAACGAAAAAAGCCGATTGAGTCCTCATTTGTCTTTATTTCTTCACTTTTGTAACATGTGTTTTTAAACTCATGAAAAATACAAGACATATAACTAAACAAATGCCTATTTATATTTTAATTTAAATTATTGTAAACAATTATGAAACAAATGTTTAAATTGTCATATTATTATTATTTATTATAGTAAAAAATAAAATTTTCTTTCTTTAACAAAAAAATGATTTGAATGTTTATGATTGAAACTAATAATCTGTTATAATTTAACTACATCTTCTGGCCTTAACATCAACAATTTACTCCATAAGGTGTGAATCAAATAGGCTAAATGTTTAAAATTTATAAAATTATCGAATCACTTTTCTTATTCTAATTCTTTTTGGAAAGTTGATCAACTTACATGCTGTATGTTCTCCTCCCAGATAATTCTCAATAAGAATCCACTAATTCATTATTCCAGGCTATTCTTGTACAATGTACAATGTACAACGTACAATGTACGTCTCCTGGCAAATCCTAAACACCCTTACGTATCACTTTAACTAGGATATAGTTCCATAACTACATATATATATATATATATATATATATATATATATATATATATATATACACAGAACTAGGATTTAGATAATAGATAGATAACTAGGATTTAGTTCTATGCCATCATTAAGAGAAGACATAAATATTATGAACAATGCTTTTATTGTTCATGATGGCAGGCCAAATTTTAAATTCCAAGTGCCTTTGAATTCTCAGATGAGAATAGAGGATCTGGTTGGCCTAAATGGCCTACCTCGCATCTGTGCGGCAGGTGTAAGTGGCAGCTGCTTCTTCGTGTCTACGCCTCATTTCTGAATCATTGGTTCTGAAATTCGGAATACCATGACCTTCTTATGAAGATTCAAGAACAATATGATTGGTTCTAAGCAAAGTATCTTTAATTGAAGAATTAGGCACACTGTGATAAAACTGACAGCCTTATAATCCAGAAATAGTCAAATGAGACTTCTTGCCTCATTAGATGAGAAGCTACACCCAATATCTTAGTCTCAGTAAAGATAAAGTAAACATATAAAGCCTGTTTTGCTTTTTTTTTTTTTACTTGCTACATATGCGGAAGGTACTGTCATACTTTCGACCAGTAGTAATACAAACATAGCTTCTCAGAACCTACAGACACACCTTAAATTACTTAAAAAATTGGCTCGATAAATAGCGTATACAAATTAACATAAAAAAATCTAACCAAGTAACAATTACACTTAGACATTCAGACTGCACTTTACAATACACCATTGCCCAGGCAAACACAGACAAAATACTTGGACCTTACAATGGACAGAAGACTGATCTGGAAATCACACGTAATCAATTTGAAGAAAAAATTGAATCACCGACTCTCACTTCTAAGACGACTACTTCACCAAAAAAATAAATTATCGCTAACAAATAAAATTATGACATACAATATGCTACGTAAGCCAATATGGACCTATGTCTCGCAAGTGTGGGGCTCATGCGAAAAATCCCACTTACAGATCGTTCAAATCTTTCAATCAAAATTCCTTCATCATATTACACATTATCCCTCTTACATTTCTAATAAATCATTACACAAAGACCTCAACATACAACTCGTGACTGACAGTATCAAGAAAAACTACAAAAATTTTCATGACTAACTTGCTGGATATCCAAACTTACTGATACAATCATCGCTGACAGTCGCATTACCACAGAATCCAAAAGGAGACTCAAACCTCTCTGGAGCAGGGATCCACTACAGTGAGATGAACCACGCTAGGAGTGCCTTCAATGGGAGGTTTCTCCATACACGCTTTCACGAGAGCCCCTGTGGGGAGATTTTCAAAAGAAGACAACCTAATTAAGGAAGACAACCTAAATTAATTCGTCTAATTGATTAAGGTTTTGTACTGAAAAAGTTCAGGGTTAGGTTGTTACACTTGTCACACCGGCCATTTAAATAAGCTGTTGTTTCAAAACATTAAAATTAAATTTAAAATGTTTAATTTATTCTTATAATTTTTTTCTTTTTTTAAACTGGATTTATTCTTCATTTATTTTGGGTAAGAGAAATAAAACCGTTTTCCAGTTGTTGTTTATTCATTAATTTTCACTCTTTAGAGACGTTTCGACACTATGGTGTCATTCTCAATCCTTTCTTCTCCTGCATCTTTTAACGTTAAATAAATAAATTAACAATAATTACAATACTATAAATAATTTAACATAAATGTCCAAAGATAACACACTATAAGTATAAATACCTGGAAAGTCATACTTTTAAAAATTCTTAGGAGATCATTAGTCCTCCATGGTCAATAAATAATATTGCATTACAAAACCAAATTTTGATCTTTGAACCATCAGATCCTTTTTCTCATTTCAATGAGTCATTAGACTTAAGTATAAAATAACAAATTATGTTCTAACAGCACATCAACAAAAATAATACAAAGTAAAAAATAATTTTTTTTTTTAAATTTAATTTATTTATTTATTTTATCATATATATATATATATATATATATATATATATATATATATATATATATAATTAAAAAAAAAATATTTTATCAAATCAATTGATTAATTATGAAATATATGGAAAAATTTTTATTTTTTAAATATCTACTAGTAGGTTATAAGTCAGGTTATTATAATTATTATCTGATTTGTTTTCAAAGTATAAGTCATCTTATGATCTATTATTTTTTAATTTCAAAATTATGGATGGATATAATTTACTGATTTCTCCTGCTTCTTTTCTATCGTTTACAGCATTTTCCAATTTATCATTTATGAATAAAGCCTCTAAATTTTTTCTTTTAATAGTATTATCCTCTCTATGTAAAACATTAGGCTTATCAAAATCAAAAGTGTGTAATTCTTTTTTACAGTGTGCTGATAATGCGGTACTTGTTTTAGCTTTAGGTTTAATGTTATTTTGTTGGTGATATATTCTGTTTTTTAAATGTGTACTTGTTTGTCCAATGTATATTCCATCACAATTATTACAAGTAAGTTGGTATATTAAATTTTTGTTTTCCGTAATTGGTATCTTATCCTTTTGACTTGTTATAATGTTTTTGATTGGGTTTCTTGTTTTGTGTGCTATCCTCATTTCTGGTATGTCATAATTTTTAAAGGTTGGTTTGATTTTTTCTGATATAGGTTATACTATTATATTTAATTTTATTATGTTTTAATTCTATATCCTGTGCTTCTGTTACTATATTAATTTTATGATTGTCTATTAGTGGATCTATGTTATTAGTTCCTTCTTTCTAAAGAGTGAAAATTAATGAATAAACAACAACTGGAAAACGGTTTTATTTCTCTTACCCAAAATAAATGTTTAATTTATTAAAATTAATTTTTTTTAATTTATTGTAAAACATAACATAACATAAAATATTATAGCGTATAGTTTGCCTTTTTACATCCCCATCTGGAGATAAAATCTTGTATGGTCCTCGGGACTAAATTGATCATTATTCCCAGCAATACTTTACTCCCTCGGCTTGGCCTCGTGAGTAAAGATAACTTGCACTTGCATTCGCTCGGGAATAAACTCGATTGTTCCCTAGCGTTTGCTCGGGAACAAACTCGAATTGTACCCTAACATTCGCTCGGGTACAAACTTACAGCTGAGGGAACAATGATCTTCTTTAGTCCCTAGGTGCATAAATAACTAATCTAATTACTTTATAGGTCAGCATTATAGTAATTATCAATTTTTTGTGTGATGAACATGACTTTGTGCTGAGCTTTTATAATTATTGAAATTTATGTCATAAAGTTGAAATATATTTCGGTTAGTGAGGTATTTTAACATTGAGCTTCATTGTTTTTCTATTACAGCCGATTATTATGTTAGTTTGAGTAGGTTATGTCTACTATATAGTGGAATTCAACCACGAGAAGTTAACAAGAATGATGATGATGATATTTTTTAGGAAATGGGCAAGGCAGCAACTCCCTGAAATAATATTTGACAAGAGGAATTAAAACTTTGCGTATTGCTGATCAAAAAAATAAATAAAATAAAGATTGATAAGCATTGAAAAAAAATCAGAAATTTTATCAATATACAAAATATATACACGTTACATGTTCTATACAACAATAACATATACAAAATTATAAATGTCATGTGTATTTAAAAATGTTCATGCAGCTTTATATTTCGAGTTTGGAAAATAAAATGGTTTTTACAAAAAATATTTTTTTCTTTTAAAGTATAATACATTTTGTATGGAAAACATTTTGCCAGATTTTAATATAAGAACAATCTAAACAACCACGATTTGTGTATTTGAGAACACAATAAAAACCTTATCGACAAAATTATTAAAGAAAATAATTATTTACTGTAATGTACAATACTTAGTTGTATTATATTTCTTAAATAGGATAAAGGGCAACATAGAACATGAAGGTTGTACTTCATAGGAAGAAATCCTTTAACTCACAAATGTCAGATTTTTTCTGCAAGCAAAATAAATTTTAAAATCTGCATAAAATTATATGTAATGTATTAATTTAATTTTAATGTTTCCTTCTGGCATTAAAACACACACACAACATGACTACAGCATTTACATGCCTTAAACCATTCGAGACGACGGTTTCAGTCCCCATTTTTTATTTATGCTGTTCATTTTTAATAAAATACCATGTTTACTATGGAAATCACCCAATTCGTAAGTGAATTCATATAAATAAGCTTAGTGCACACAGAGTATGCAGATTGCTCCAGGGAAATTTTTTATTACGAGGAGCGAATTGAATAATGTGTGTGCAATGTAAGGTAAAATGAAAATTCATCATAATAAAATTTATAAACGTTTATTTCAAAAATAGTTAAATAAGATAAAATCTTTATTTTAGCTTCAATAATAAAGAATGTGTTTTAAAACTAGTAAAAAGTTTTTAAAAAATTAACTCTTTTAACTTTTAGATTTTTTGGTACGCAGTAAAATCAATGCCAAATTTTGTTTTCTTGAAATTAAAAGATTTCATTAGTGCAAGAAAAATCTTATTCGACGACTAGTTTACTCAGAATTATCAGTAATTGCACATTAACGTTATTGCACACACTTTGTGCAATCGGTCTAGAATGGGTTGAAAATTGGTTGTAATTATCGAAATTAATTTCATTAAAGATTTGCTGGCTTATTATAATATTCTAAATAATCCACTAAATTTTGTAGGTGATAAAGTATAAAAACTGAATGAATGAACATAAAATGTTAACGAAATCAGCAATTAGCTGATGAAGAAATATTATCCTACATTGACACCAAAATTTAAGAAAAAATAGTGTAAATCTAAGCATCTACTACTGTTGGGGAAATAGGAAAAAATGATAGTGATTCTTTTTGTTGGCATGGTAATGATGTATCCCTGTTTGTTATTTAAACACACTATATTCTTATGTATATAGTTAGTAAGTTAGAAATTGTTACAGAATCTATATAAGAATGCATGATGTGCGAAAATCGTGGCACGGATTTAACATTATATTATTTAATTAATAAATAGTACATATTAATGTTGATTCTTTCATTGATTTTAAAAATTATATGGATTTTAAATATGGAGTTATTTAATTTGAATGTTTTTTTTTTTACAGCCTTTACAAATTAGGTATGCACTTCTTTTTAAGGCTTGACCTATTCCAGAAAGCATTATAGAATGTAAAAACAACACATATATCTCGAGAGATATTACTCTCCAAGGTCTATTGTCTAGTGTGGCATATAAACATGTTTGTGTTTATTTATGGCATTGAATGCATGATAAATAAAGTATTATTTAAAAAAAAATATCGTTGTTATAAATTATAAATATATAAGATGTTTATACTTAAATACTGTCAAATTAGAATTTATAAACATTTAATGAATATTAATTTTCACTACCTCTATTAACTAAAATTGATCATATAATTAAAAAGAAACTGCACACCTCTCATAATTTATCCATGAAATACATTATGTATTCAGAGATGATTGTAAATACTGTACTGGGGTACAATTAAATTTTAATGAAGGCATCCGTTTCGAACGAATGTTTTATTTAAAAATTTGATTTGCTTTTTACGAATGACGTGTTGTTAAATATGCTGATTACTCACAAATAATAAATTGATTATCAATCCATCAAAGAGTACCTTAAAAACCGTTTCATTTATCGAAAAAATGTGTGAAGCAACTTCAAAATGTTAAGGTATAAATGACCAAATTTGTTGTTAAATCGTAATATAGAACCCTTTAAAGTTATCTATTAATGTGTATTTTAAAGAATATATTAATTTATACTTCTGTTTTATTAATTTGTAAGCCTAAAATGTATAAAATGAGCAATCTTATTGCCATGAATTACAGGCATACTACCTCGACATTACAGGCATGAAATAATAACAATTTTAGCTCATACCCATATCCATAGTAGCCGTATACATAGTAACATATTCAGTTATGCATATTTTAGCGGCAATCTCAGGTGTTGTGATTAGCATAAACACATTTTACCCAAGCTCGTGGATTCGTAGCACGGAAGGTGGCTTTAGCATTTTCTAAAAAATGGGAAATATCCTTGGTTACTTCATTCTTGGAAAGGGGAGTAATATGTCCCCTGAGCCTGTGTGGCGATGGATGCTCTTTTAAGTTTTATATCCTAAATAAATTATTATTAGTAATAAATTAGGATTATTAATAAATTGCTTTAAGTTGATAATAGTTGTCTGGATAATTTTAATAATGTGTTGAATTGGTTAGGGGGTGCAGTCGAAGATAACACAAAATAATAAAAACTTATTTAATGTGGCAACGTTTCGGCCTAGATGTAGGCCATCTTCATACCTTGGTGGGAGGCTCACTCTTTAGGCGAAATTCTCAGGAATCACATCGGACCCGTTATATTAAAGATTGACATAATAAAATAAGTTCTATTGAATAATAATAGTTACCTTGTTTATATCTGTGGAAGAAAATGGTCCATGTGGAGGAGAAAAAAAAATTCTTTTGCGTAGGGAGAAATGTTCCTTAAAGAGCCAAATAAGTGTGTTTTTGAAAAACAACTCCGTCCTTCAGTTAGTTACTTGAGCAGCTAGTGAGGAAACTATACCGGCTCCCCTGCCCCCCTCGACAGCACTATATTATTTTTTGTAATTTTTTGTAAATTGCATTCCCTGAACATTTTACGATCTTATTAATGAAATAAATTATACAAGTTTGTTATTTTTATAAAATCTAAATGTTTAATTGGGAAATTAATGTCAATACTTATTTTAAGTATTTAGGAAACCAGAAATAATTAATGTAATGCGCTATTTTTATTTTTATTTATTTATTTTGATCCAAAATATGGCGGGAGAAAACCAGGTAGTAGCAATGTTTTAGCACTATAGTTACGTTATTATGATTTATAATAGAATAATTCTTTTTCCATTCATCTGTAACTATTCATGAAATGTAAATTTATTCTTACCAAGGCCGTCACGGGGACGTGTAAAAGGGTAGAACGAGAATAAAAAGATCACAAAAAATCTTATTATCATTTCGGTGTAAAACAAACAAACAAAAAACAAATAAAGAAAATTCAAGAAAAGTGAGTAATTTAATGCACCTCTAAAACTAACTGGTTGGTGGATTTAAAAAAAAAATTCCCTAAATAGTGATAAACTTTTAATTGATTGCTGACGTTTTGACCCATATTGCAGGTGCTGAAGAGACAAGATATGAAACCATTTTTCTTTGAGATTAATTATTTAATTTTACATCTTGTATAAAACTTGTAAATATAATGGCAGGAATGGTACTTAATGCAATGGATAAAGGCAAGTAGAGAAACTACCTTGTAGTTAGTATTCAAATAACAAATTCAACTTAAAAGGCCACGAGGCCATCTTCTTTTCAGACACCTCTGAGAATTATCAGGAATTGAAAAGGTAGTCAGCTTTGAAACTAGTAGGTTTGAGTGGGAATATATTTATAATAATTTGTCGTGACAGGGTTGAAAGCGGGTTCGGGCCAAATCAACAACTATTGGGACATTGAGGTCATTATGGATGACTATGTTCGTGTGGAGCATTGATGATTTTACGAAGGATTTCGGATTGTAAGGATTATATGGTAGAGGAGTTCGATGGTCTTAGTGAAGCCCTAATCCCTACTCCGTAAGTCCTAATAAGTCATGTATATTAGCCTTTTCTATTTAAATGGGAGCTCAGATGGTTTGTCTTGCAAGTGTACAGTAGTCTGAAATGACGAACAGTTTGTTTTCTTTTCAGTCAAATATGAGGATTAAAACTTAAACATTTGTCAAGATGTAATCCTAAGGAGTGAGTGGTATATTATTAAAGGATGCTGGATTACAGGCCGTCATTGGTATCTGAAGAAGAAATATTTAAAACTGAAACAATTGGAATAAAAAAAATATATTATATAAAAATGAGACTATTGGAATAAACAAAACCTAAAAATAGAAATGATTTATATTATAAAAAATGTATTTTTTCAATTTTTGAACTAAAACAGTGGGATGAACAAACTAATTAATATTAGATAAAATGAATGAGACAAATATGGTAAACATGTAAAACATAACAACCACTGTAATGTAGGTCTAAAGTATTGCGGTAGACCTGAATAATAACCTACAAAAACTTGGTGTGAAACTTAAACAAGAGATAAATGTATTAAGTGAAACTAAAGTTACAGCTTATGCCTGAGTTATGCCTCAAACTATTTCCTGTTTTACTCCATACTGTATATAACATATAACTTTATGCAGATTTGTCTGCATTCTGTTTTATTTCGTTTACTTGGAAAGAATCTGAAATTTTTTTAGGAAGAGAGGAATTTTGTTTGAACAAAGTAGCTTTGTAGCGCTACTTTCACAAGACAAATACAGTATTGCACAAGAAAAATTGCACTACAGTAAACAATTAGTTTCTAAATTATATTTTCATTATAAGGCTTTTTATTGTGCACTGTGCCACAATGTTTGGCGTGAAAAATGTAATGCACAGTGAAAAATAAAAGATTTGTATACAAAAATGACAATCCCGAACGGTCTAGTGACTCTAATGTTACGTCCCTCATGAAGGACGGCATAACTAAGGTTTTCTTACTTGCATTAAAATATCCTGAATGCGAACCCACGATCATGGGCATAGTAGATCGTTATGCTAACCGCTAGACCACATGTGACTCTCACCGCAGCGCGTTTTAACAATGAAAATATGAGTCTAGCAGATGACAAATTAAAAATAAACTTGATTCTATACACGCATACATTAATTTGTTAAAGACTCTCTTTTCTCAGCCTCTGAATTATAATTTATTCAGTAAAAACACAAAGCCATTGCCTTTTCCACATCATACAATATTATTATTGCATCGAATTAATATCTATGTAATTATACAACTGATTATAAGAACATCTCATTAGCTATAGACTACCCCGACATTACAGGAATGAATAGCTAAAATCTTTTAATTGATAGAGGAATAATCATTGAAGTAATATATTCAATTAAGTATATTTTTGTGTTAAACTGTGGTGTAGTGGTTACCATAAAAACTTTCTATACCCCAGATCACAGGTTTGCAGCACAGCTGGTGGCCTTACCATGCTTTAAATACTTAGTTGCGTTGTCCTTGCGAAGTGGCGTAAAATGGCATGTACTCTTTTAAATTTCTCTTCTAATATTATACCTGGATATGCAAAATTTAGGACTCCCAATGTATCATCGTCTGATCAGCTATAGCAGCATAAAGTGATGTTAAATAAAACCAACAGTTATAAATTGTAATAAATATAAAGGTCAAATATGGGATATGGATTTATCTTTATCTTTAGTTAAGGGTAAATATATTATTTAATGATGATTTAACTATATTTGTTCCCGGTATCAGAATAATGAGATGTAAAATGAACAGGCACGGGACTCCCAGCGTACGTTCCTTCCAAAGGACGGCATAACTAAGGTTTTCTTACTCACTTAAAATAACCTAAAGCTCCCTTTCTGAATGCTAACCCGCGGTCTTGGGCATAATAGGTTGTTACGCTAACCACTAAACCACAAGTGAACCCTACTTAACTGGTTCAGGTGTTTTAACAAAGAAAGTACGAGCCTTGCAGATGACGAATTAAATATACTTGATTCTCTGCATGTGTAAATAATTTGATGTAGGCTCTCCTTTCTAACCTGCTGAGTTAGAGTTATAGTTTGATTAATGCTAAGGTTAATAGTCATGGTGTTGTCTGCACCGGGTTTTGTTATTATCTTACACAAATTACAATATTTATGTTATTATACACTTTATTTCGTATAAGGTGCAATTAGCTCGGTAAAATTTGGGAAAGTGGAGAGGGAATCGATGATCGGAAGACGGAGAGTTAGAGGGCGCGTGCGCAGAAGTTAGCGGTCTGGTGGAGCCTGGCAGTGCTGTGACGGTGGCCGATGGGGTGCGAGCTCGGCAAGCTAACCAAGTCGGGAGCGGAGCAGGCGAGTCCTCCCAAGCAGGACCCCAGGCTGCCCCTCACCGCCAAGCAGAAGTACAGCATGCTGGCCAGCTGGAAGGGCATCTCCCGGGCCATGGAGCAGACTGGAGTCTACATGTTTATCAAGTGAGTCTAGTGTGCGTCTTGTAGGGGACGTAGTAGGGTTGCAAATATTCAGCGTAAATATTAATAACATCACTTACGAACCAAATATTTACCCAATAAAACCTTATTATATTGGTAATAATTCTAAATAAATAATATTTTTTAAAAAAATATATACAAAGATAACCAGGGATGATCAAAGCCGTTGTTTACCTGGAAACTGAAAATCTAAAAGTTTCAAAGCCTGTGTAGATTGTTAACACTATTCCTAAACTTCCATTACTATTTGATGACTGAGACCAGTTAGTTTAGAGTTTCCGGTTTATCGGATGTATTTAAATTATTTTTGAGCGCGAAAAGGCCTTAAAGACCAAGCGAATTTCATCTTTAGGCTTTCCTCCTAAACTTTCTCTTCCTCCAAATTTCCCTCATGTATTTAAAGTTTAATGTATTATTTAAAAAACAACAAGTAAAACAACAGAGTCAGACCAAGCTGTCAACAGTTTCAAATATAAAAAACGGTGTCACATAAATAGGAATCTCTATATTTTGTTAGGTATCAGTTCCGCAGATTGTCGCTTCAAGCTATATCAAAAGTTTTTCCGTTTCATCGGTTTCATTTTTATTATTCTCGAAAATAGGAATAATCGTGAGTTTTAAACAACTAATTTTACAAAAATAAAAACCTATATAGATTTTTAGCACTATTCCTAAACCTCCCTTACTATTCGATGACAGAGTCCAGTTAGTTTAGAGTTCCCGGTCTATCGAATATATTTAAAATTAATTATAATATTTAAACTAAGTAAAACAGCTTAGTTAAGACCAAGTAATTAGCAGTTTCAAATATAATAGTATGATAGAAAATAGTGTCATTTAAATCGGAATTGCTATATTCTATTAGGTATCAGTTGCGCAGGTTGTCGCTTTTAGATAAGTCACAACAAGTTTTAACTTTTCATTCCTTTCCTTTTTAATATTCTCAAAAATACATATTATCGTAATCTTTAGTATGGAATAAATGAGAGTAATTACGCAAAATTTTTATATTTCGGCAATCATTTCATCAAGAAATGGATGTTTCAACATATATCATCTATAATTTTTTATAATTATTGGTAAGCTGTTTTGATTTTTATATATTTTTATTTTAAAGAGAAAAGATATGCCCTGTTTTGATTTTTAAATCGGCCCGGGGCGTATCTTTTCTCTTTAAAATAAATATATCATATATACTTCGAAATTTTTCTTGAAACCTTTATTTCTTCTTGAAATAATTACCGAAATATATAATCTTCCCATTATAACACCATATTTTATTTTCGAAAATATTAAAAAGAAAACGAATGAACAGTTAAAACTTATTGTGACCAAACTCGAAGTGACAACTGTGGAACTTATACCTTTTATTATCTCTTTATATGTTTTTTTAATACTTTTCACGAAGAATTATTACCAATATATTAAGTATTGATTCGATATACAATACGACTTAACTCGAAGGAACAACCTTCGGAATTGATACGTACAAGAGAAAAATTAAAGATTTTAAAATTAACGGAATAATAATGTAGAATTATAATTCATTAAAAAAAATATTGATTTTTTTAGGAATAGGGTATATTAACTTTAAATAGAAAACAGATGAAGAATCATAATTTTTAAATATATTTTGTCGGATATTTTCTTTCTTTGTTTTTTTTTTTGGAAAAAAATGTATTTTTAAATGATGATTTAACCTACACCTTATGGTAAATCGGTTCCTTAAACGTCAGTTATAGTTACTACTTAAGGTCAGTAGTAAAAATAATATAAAAAAAGAAACGAATAAAAAGTTGTGACAACTCGAAGCGACACCTGGGATACATAACAATAAACTGATACCTAACAAAATATAGCGATTGCGATTTATGTCACCTTTTCTTCTTGTAATATTTTATTCGAAACTTTTAAAAGCTTTGTATGAGTTCGAGTTTTTATATGTATTTTTATTAAATTTAAAATATAGTAGTTAAATCGGGAACAACACTTTTTACACTTTTAACTATAAACTTGATTTTCCTTGTCATAAAATAGTAAGGGGGTTTGTGTATACTACTAAAAATCTATAAATGTTTTGGTACTTTTGGCTTATCAGTTTTCCATATATTCATCCAATTTTAAAAACTTATTTTTATGCAATCCTATCTAAGGTTTTGTAATTCCTTCAAGGTTTTTCGTTTTTTGTTGGCAATTCTGTCTATAATTATAATTTATAGTTCCAATTCTCGTCTCAGTTAACTCAAAAATATTTAGCTACATTTTTCGATAGTTATCATTTCGTCTTTGGAATTGGCGTCATATCTACTTTTTCTAAACATATAAAAATATAACAAAAGGTATAAGTTCCGCAGATGAACTTATCATTCAGGCTCCGTGATGAGTCACAAGTTTTGACTTTTCATAATTTTGCTTTTTAATATTCTCCAAAAATACGTACTATCGTAATCTTTAGTGTGGTAAAATGAGTTTAATTATGAACAATGTGTATTTATCGGTAATTATTTCTGCAAGAAATGAACGTTTCAAACATTTGGAAGTTTAGAAGATGATATAACACTTCATCAGTCGGTTCTTTAATCTATAAACCGTCAGTTATAGTAAATGTATCCATGTTGAATAATATTTGGCCTTAGACATTATTTTTTTAGTATTAATAAAATTATTAATTATTAATTATTTCTATAATTTCCGTGAACTTTAAGAAGTTAAAACGTGTTGTTAATTAATTCGAAGCGACAACTTGTGGGACTGATACCTAACAAAATACAGCGACTCCGATTTAAGTAATTCCTTTTATTATTTTTCTGTTTCTGTTAGCTAGGTTTTCTTACTTTTTGCATATTTTTTATATTGTATTAACATTTAAATATAGTCGATATACCGAAAACGATACTTACTTGAAACTCTAAACTAGCATTTCCCTGTCATCAAATAGTAAGGATGGGCTGGGAATACTGCAACAAATCTATAGATGCTTTAAACCTTATGGATTTTTAGTTTTCCACGTAAACATCCACTTTGACCATCCCTGATTCCATTTTAACAATTCTTGTTGTTATTTTTAGCAATCATTTCTTTTATGTAAAATTATGTATTTCTTATATGATTTTTCGTCGATTATTGGCTGTTTTGAATAGTTTTTCTCAGAAAACTCAATAACGGTTGTGATTTCGTAGTTGGGGCTTGGCGTTCATCTAGTCGTGCAGTTTCTTTTTTTGGCTGGAAGTAGTTCTATCTTGGAAACCATAATAGATTTTATTAAAATTGTAATTTTAATTTTAAAAAAAAAGTTATTTAATATGTGATAGCAAATATCACATTGAATTTTAAAACTACTTGAAACTACATACACAAATAATGTCTTTGACCAACCATAAACAATTAGTAAGGTAAAAGAATACAAACTGCTAAAATCGTCATAGATTTTTTTATCACTTCTTGCTATTTGGAAGAATTTGCTTGATTGAAATGCCTGTCTCTGCTTATAAAGAAAATTATCCACCACTTCAAAACCTTCCATAGCCGACAGATGGCCTTAGCATTTTTTAAGGCACTGAAAAATCTATTGTTTTGACTTCCTTCGGAGGGGACGTAAAATAGTGATGGGAAGTACTCGTTTTCCGAATCATGACTGAATAGGTAAAATTTAGTGATCACTGTGTAGTATCGTCTCATTAGCCAAAGCAGCCTAAAGTGATGTCTATTACCGACAATCAAATAATAAGGGAATTTCTCTGCAGGTTTTGAAATTTTCGATTTTCAGATTTAAAGACATATATCCGTTATGTCTATCACTGACTCCATTTTTTTTAATCTATCTATTATTTCTTATACATTCTGTTTAAGGTTTTACTTAGTATTGGTTTTGATGAATACTGATGACGACCTCTCACAGTAGGTTTGGGCAAAGACAGTTTAAATTACGTATTGGGGATTGGTGTACCATTATTTATTTTTCTGCCTTTAAAAGATAACAATGATGTTTCAATCTTGAGGCAGGCAGGCTATTCACGTACACACAGAAGTTCTCACGCTTACTCGTTTTAGTTTTCAAAAATGACCAGAATACCGAAACTTGCCATGCTAGACATCTCCCTTGTTTCTATGTAGAAATATAAACTGGTTTTTATATATAATATAAGGGAGCGATAACTCGATAAGGGAGTTAAAATAATTATTCCATCTGAATAAAATAGTTATTGAAATACAATAGGAAAATAAAAAAAAACCTTATATCCCTCAAGTACTAGAAAATTACCCAGTCCACGTTTGGCCATTTTAGGTTAATATCGAACTACATATACCACATAAGTTTGCTGTTTGCTGTCTCTAAAAGTTAAGTTCGATTAAACTTCCCAGTCCCTACACAAAAGAATAAATCAACATAAATTCGTTTACAATAATATTCATTGGAAAGAACCTAAATTGCATTTGCATAGCACTCATATTTTAAAACATCGCTTTGATTTTGATAAAGTTAGAATTAATTATTCAGAAAGATAAATGTGTACAGTGGACAGAATTAGCTCACAATTCGGTATCTGTTGTCGCTTCGAGTCGAGTTACAAATTTTAACCGTTTATTCATTTCATTTTTAATGTTTTCAAAAAATACAAGCAATGAGCTGTTTTCGTTAATCATTTTATCCAGATAAAAAGGTTTAAACTACCATTTCGAAGTAGTATATAGGTGACACATATTTATTGAAACGAATGTTTCTAGATGATATGATTACCGATGTATACAAATTTCCCATACTTGCATTCACTTTTCCAGACTAAAGTTCATGATAACATTTATTTTTGGAAAATATGAAAAAAGAAACGAATAGAAAGTTAAAACTTGTGGCTCAACTCTAAGCGTCGACCTGTGGAATAATTGCCCATAATTGTATCACAGACCATACATTTGAACGATTTTATTGGGAAACTTTAAGTGTTTTAATCAATACTGATCGATGTAACGATTGGTTTATTTATATATATTTACGAGAGGCTTATAACAGACTACATAGCTCCGTCGAGGCCTATTCAGGAAGGCCCTTCTCATCGACCTACCCTCTAAGTTCAAGGGCAGTGACAGATCTGTTCCTTTTTGTATGGAGCGGGGTAGCTCAGTGGATAGAGCGCAGAGTTTCTGTCCTGGAGGTCCCTGGTTCAAAACCAGTTGCGGCAGATAAATTATTTAATCTGTTATCTTCCAGATGTAGCCTGTGGCATCAGCAGGTCCTCTTGGGGCTCATCCAGGTGGCTTTTTTGCACTGTTAGCTTAGAATTTACCCTGCACTATTGTTAGCTTAGAAACATTACAGTCTTGGTGATTCCTTAGAGCTTAGGGGTTTTCACTTGAGGATGCCAGAGTTATCAGGACAACTTCTGAGTCGTTAAAATATATTAACTTTTTTTAAATTAAATTTTAATCTAAAAACTGTTTAACTATATTGTGATAGTATTCCCTTTATGCAACATTACGGGGAGGTAAGAATATATTCGGAAATCGGAATCGGCTTGTGTATATTGAATACTAGCTTTTGCCCGCGGCTTCGCTCGTGTGGAATTCGGTCTGCCACATGAAGTTTCGTGACAGATCATTTTATAAATGATTTAATATTTTTTTTTAACTATAAGTTACTCGTACATCCAAAATTTGAGATTTCTATCTTCAAAACTGACGGATTCCATACAATCTTCGAACCCCTATTATATTAAAGGGGAAACCCTCGTGGGTGAAATTATCCAAATTTCAATCTTAAATTATACAAAGAACCTATCTGCAAATTTCAAAATGCTAAGTTCCTTGAATGGATTCTCAACAGACACAAAAAACTACCTGGATCGTGCCCCCGTGCCCCCCTAAATCTTTTGCATGTATAATATTAGTAGGAAAAGTAGATTAGTTTTGCCTTTAATTACGTACTATAATGGATTCTCCACAGTACCTATAAAACTGTCTGGAGGGCGTATGCACGTGCACCTGTGCCCCCCATAAATACACCTTTGCTGTAGCCTATGTGTTATTCTGATTTATAACCTATATAACTGTAAAGTTTCATCCAAATCCGTTCAAAAGTTTTTGCGTAAAAGAGAGACAAACATACAAACTTTCACATTTATAATATTAGTAGGATTTGTGAATTGAGTTTTGGCATATTTGAATAAAATATTGCTAAGACTATAATAGCTAGTTATAAGTTAGTATTCGTTTAATTATCAAACTCTTTTGTCACAATTTTTTTAATATTTGTTTTTTGTCTTCACAATAAGAAGATCTTATAGTTCTTCAAATGGGTCTTATGGGGTTTTTAAATCTAAATTAACCGAAAAGTTTCTTGTTACTGCAATCAATATTATCTAAATGGCTGCAGTGATTGTTTTCTATTCCATTAAATAGATTTTTTACCTTCGTTTTGGCCAACTATAGGACCACGTGCCGATTTCAATTCCTTTCCATTTGTTGCTTTCTTACCCTCAAATACTCTCACGTCCTTTCACCATGACTCTTCTTTCTTATTTCAGACTATTTTTTGCCTGTTTCATATAAATTATTATTATTACTATTTTTTATGTAATGGTTGCATGGTGAGCAGAGTTGCCTAGTAAGTTGCACATACTAAATCTGTCAACAGCCACGGATGGACCGTGAGGGTCTGTCCTTCTGGGGCTCATCCAGCCTCTATAAATTGGGTACCCTAAATGAAGAAGGGGGGAATCTGGTGGTTAGGTTTGATCCCGGATAAATAACATCCCTCATTCCTGAGCGGTGTCATCGAGATCATCATATTCTCACTTAAAGGTTTGAAATATAGATTACCCTTCTGCCGTGAGTTCTGCAAACCATCCTGTGACTCATTCAGACTTAATAATATGTTTAACATTAGTTGGGGACAAAAAACCATCTTTCTCGACATCTGTTGGCTTGTTACCAAATACTTGTAATATTTTTTGTGTGCCTATGCATTATAACATATTTTATAGCAAACTATCCGTGACAGTAGGCCATCGGCTAGGTGTTTGAAGGTTGCAATAAATTTAAGAGAGCTACATTTTTTATATGTTGTAAGGGCATGTCTGAGTAGTGTAAATCCAATTTTGCAACCGAAAAAACGGATGGGAAAACTATTGGTGGCCGAAAAACCTCAAAATTTTCGGAGTTAATTCAGTTGTTGGCCATTATCTCCTAATCGGTGCGTTTTTTGATAAAAAAACATAGGTGACCATTTTTAGTGTAGATTAAATATGCAACAATTTGAATCCAACCGCGGCTCTGTAGCTCAAATAAATTCTGAGTTGCGCCTCTTTGAAAATTGGCCATTTTCCCCAAATAGTCCAAATTTTAAGTTTCGACACACTTTCGTGACGAACACTATCAGAAGGAGTGATCCTACGATGAAAGTAATGGGGAATGAATGTGTTTTAGGAAACTGACCTTGTAGGCCACGATCGATTACAAACAGCTTGTTTATTGTGAAGTATACATATTTACTTGTAAATTACCTACAAAAAAATAATGGTAGTACTAGTAGGCACTAATATGCTGAGGGGGGGGGGGAAGGCCACCTAGTCTCCCCGAGGTTTTTCGGCCACCAAAAGTTTTCCCATCCGTTTTTCGGTTGCAAACTTGATTCACACATGCCCTTACAACATATCAAAAGTGCAGTTCTCTTAAATTTATTGCTACCTAAAGCCCTTTTTTGGTACCTTGGCCCAGCGGCCATATGCCAGCGTATATAGGAAAAAAAAGGTAATAGCTCTTTTGTTTTATAATAATAAAGTTACTTAACTATGATTATTATTGGGTTAATTAATTTTCTATTCAGCTAAAACTATTGTTTGTTTGTTTATTTAACGTCACTTTTTGCTGCTATGGCTAATCGGACGATGCTACAGTGGGAGCTCTAAATTTTGCCTATCCAGGTTTAATTAGGATAGGGATTTTTAACGAGTACCTGACATCGTACAGGCTCGGGACCTCCGTTTAACGTCCCTTCCGAAAGACGGCGTAACTAAGGATTTTTACTCCCTTTAAAAAATCCTAGGGTCATCTGCCGGGCAAGGAACCCGCGATCTTGGGCTTAGTAGTTTGTTACGCTAACCACTCGACCACAGGTGACCTTAGCTAAAACTATTCCTGTACTCATAAAGACAGTATTTAAAATTGAAATTTATTTTTATGTAAGGTGTGGCCGGTTTAATGGCATAATGGTTAAATGGTTTACTAGCAAAAGAAAACGCCTTTAGAGAAAGTTTAATGGGCTAATCCATAACATTTTATGGATAACCTGAATTGTCCATAAATATGTTATCAAAATAAACGTTACATTAAATTTATAAACTATTGGAATTTGTGTAATCCATAATCGCCTTAGGTTATTTTAAGGCGTTTGGCTCTTAAGGATCGGCTGGTTATGGGCGATTAAACTTCAGAATTTATTTCTGTCATGAAGTTAAGAACTCTTTCCTGTTCCTTTAGGATGCCTTTTAATAGCCTAAAAAGTTTGTTTAGCGAATTTACAGTCGTAGAAGTTTATATTTATTGTTTACATTTAAAACATTTTAGTAATTTAATATTGTACCATTGATAAAAACCGTGTTATTAGCTATTTTTCTCATTTTCTGGTTTATTTTTGTAAACCTAAATATTAAATTGATATGTTATGGAGAAGAAATGATCCGGGTGGTTAAAAAAAAAATCCTTAATTAGCGATAGATTATTTATATCATATCTACTTTTATCTTTTTATTCCAATAGTTTCATTTTAATATATTATTTTTATTGTTTATTCCAATTATTATAATATTTTTGAATCTTGTTTATCCAATCCTGAAGAATACTAATTTCTTAATTTCTAATTTTTAAAATTATTTTCGACCTCCACCCGGACAATTTTTCCTCCAATTTGGTATGGTCAACTAATAATTATTTAAGTTTAAGTGGAAAAGAGTTGACAAGTGTTAGTTTTACAAGTCACCACACCCGCTAAATTGCCCTGAAGATGGTCTACAACGTAGACCGAAACGTTGGCAAAATATAAACTAAGTACTGCTTATTTCGTGTTATCTTTGACTGCACCCTCTAATTATTTAAGATGTTAAATTTAAATTACTGTTATTGTGATTTAAATATCAGATGTTGAAGTTAGAAAAAAAAACAAATATCTTTTTTCATATTGTGACTATTTTCCCACGTTCATTGTTTTTTAAACTTCAGTTTACTTTTGCGATCGTTAAAATGAATCCAACTGTTCTTCTAAAATAGTCGTTTTATAGTCCACTAATTGACATATTTGTATGCGTGGTAAGTTTAGCCATTGGCGTAACTAGGGTTGACTCATGGGGGGGAGGGGTTTAACCCCCACCAGTCAACCATTCTAACATATTACTATCTTCAAAAAAGATGTCTCGTAATATAGGTATAATATGTATTATACTATAAATCATGTAGCTTCGAATTATTCGAAATAGATTATAAGTTTTTATAAATGCTATGTTGGAAATTATAAATGTTATTTTCCTCCAAGGCCTTGGGGCCTCCTCCAACAGCCAACTCCAATGTTCTCTGTCTGCGGTATTCTATCTCCATCGCCGTACTTCCATTCTTCATCCATCCATCTTAAGCGTGGCTTCCCTCGTTCTATCGCCCACCCAGGCTGGATAATAGATTTATACGCGATTTTTTAGTCATTTTTGAAAGGTTCTTATATTTGATTAGCCTCGATTTGATTTTTATTTATCATTTTTAATTTATACTTTTTTGATTTGTCGTATGTAATACGATCATGTCGAAACCTGCGAGCAGTACTGGGGTTGGTGCGTTAGAGTATGCCGACTGCACGCGAGCGCTGCTCGCTTAAAATCATTAACCGGTTAATATCTCTTTGTCAAAATGTTATCCCTGTTTAAGAAATAACCCATCGCCCACTTCAAGGTTCTGTTCAAGATTAGTTTAAAACTCTTCATCTTTTTTTCGACCAACATGATTTTTTAAAATTTGTAATCAAGTCCATCTTTTTTCGATTCAGCTATAGTTTCTTTTAAATCTTTCATCGACACGACAACTCAATACAATACATTAACCTCCTCCAGCAGCTTCCACCTGTCCGATCAATAAAATCCGGCTACCCTCCAATTCTGAACACCGAGCAGGGTCTCCCTATGAGTTTTTTGTGCATATCTCTCAGGATTTTACACTTGCAACATGACCATCGCCTCTGGTTCCATATTACATGTCCCGTCTGAAACCTTTGAAGTAATGTAGCTCGCTACTTAGTGAGCTGATTACTGATGTATAGGCCTTAAGTTCAAGAGCGGTTGAGGCAGATAAATTATTTATTTAGTTAACATAAGTGAATTGGCTCTATAGGATGTAGCGATTCTCCTGAGACATAGTATCTGTAATGTGAGAGCTCTAATTAAGGGAAAACCTGAAGATTAAGCTATAGTTAACCTTCTTGAAACATTACTGCTTGAATGGGTGCTGTATTTTTATTATTAATTCTGCTAAATTTTGATTATTGATACCATTTATTGTTGTTAGTTTTCGTTCTTAGGCAGGTAAAAAATAAAATGTATTGAATCGTTAGCTATTAGCTATTGTAACCGGTTCTCAATCTTGTTATTGTAAGTCATTTCTTGTTCTAGAAACAAAGTTGCCATAGATTTGCCGGCTCTCTAATTGCTTTTAGTTTGTTAGATATATTTACCCTAAAGGCAATATTCGTTCTATACAGTTTAAGTTTTAATTAAGGCTTTGGAGTTCTGGCAAAGGGACAGAAAGTGGATATTGGAAAGTGGAGTGCAAGTTCCACCTTAGTACCCTCTTCTCCTGATATCCACATTAAATTAATGATGTTGGATTTAATGTAATATAATTGTGATATGTAGAATTATTGTAAATACAAGTGAGAGCCGAAGGAGAGGCCTGATAGGTTTAAATATATTGTGATTGTTAATTAATACTATTGATTCTAATGCTAATTTTATTGTGCTATGTTTCTACTCTTAAATATATTTTGAATATATATATATATATATATATATTGATATTTGGGATGCCGAAGTCTCATTTAGGATGAGTACTCAAATTATTATTTATATGCCTTTATCTTAATTGGGTTCCTTTCCAAAGGTCTTTTTCTTGTATTTACCAATTTACTCATCTATTATACCTTCAATATATTATTTATAAATAAATAGTGTATCTGGGGTATGTAAGCACCAAAGGAATTACAATAAGGATCGTTTGTTTATTCAATTTCAAACAAGGTCAATGATTCAGATTTTAAATAATAGAAAGTATTGCCATAAAATGCCTTTCAGGGAATTAATTTAACTTATCTGTGAACAGGGGTAGATTGGGTTACAGGTCGGTCTTCTTCTTGTCGCCCCCGGGCCTCATTTTCTCCGGCCTCGTCTCCAAAGTACCTTCCTGCTGTGCCTTCGTCTCAAGAGTACCTTCCTTCTCTGCGTCTATCTCAAGAGTGCCTTCTTCAGCCTCGTTTTGCAAGAGTTTTCTTCTCTCCCCCTCTCCTTCCTTCTCCACCATCTTGGACCATAAAACTCCATCAGGTCCCCCCAAAAGGTCTGTTCTTTGTCCCAAACATATTCCCTTTCATGTGTCTTGACATGACATATTTTCCCCACTCCGCATCCCTTTCATGGAGCAGCCCACATCAGTACATAGCAATTGCATACAATTATACCGATTGTTTTTAAAATCATTTGGTACGTTTTATTTAGTTATTTATGAATCAATTATTAATCAAACAATACTGATTGTGCTTGTACGTAATTCGAAGTACCCTCTTCAAACTAATATAATGTTATATTATGATGAAATGAGGATGATGAAGTAGGGGAGATAATTGTGTAGAGTGTCGTGTTGTTGTGCCATAGATCCAGGTTACAAATCCAGCTGAGTCAGATCTGATGGATCCTGCAGGATCGACATACCCTCTACTGTAAAGTGGATACCCTTTTATTAGGTAAAACCTGGTGGTTAATGTGATCTCGGACAAATCACCTCAATGTTCAACTGTTGTTCTCCTTGAAACAGTACTGGCTCAACCATGGCTAAATCCAAAACCTTAATTAAACTTTAAGTTAAGAGTGAGCGAGGACCTCAAGAAGATCGGCAGGGGATACTCAACTTACGCTCTTTAACCCTAGAGTTATTTTTAGTCTGAATAATACTTGAAACAAGAAGAGATTTCTCTATTAATTACTAGGCAACGCCGATAAAATATTACATCGCCATGATCTCTTTTATATAATTATGAGATATTAAGGATAAAAAGCATCCCAAGATGAAATAGATGTTTTTAAAAATATTTATAACCAATAGAACGATATTTTTCAGCATCACTGCTTTGGAAGACGGTCTCCCGAAATGCATGGAAATCCCATTATGATTGTGAATATTTAGGGGTTACTTTGGTGTAGTGGTTAGCGTAACAACCTACAATGTCCATGATCACGGGTACGCCGCTCGGGAGATAGCCTTCGCATTTTTAAATTGAGTAAAAAATCTCTAGTACTGCCGTCCTTCGGATGGGATATAAAATGAAAGTCTCGACCCTGTCCGGTATCAGGTACTCGTTAATAATCCCTACCTTAATTATACCTGGACAGGTAAAATTTAGGACTCTCACTGTAGCATCGTCCGAATAGCCACAGCAGCTTAAATTTTTGTTTAACTAAATAAAAAATAACAATATTTGTACAAAATTAAATATTTTGAATCATATTTCGAACACAATACTGCTTAATTACCTTTGCTTTAATCTTTAAGCTCCCCTAAAGGTCCCTCTGCTTTTACTAAGCGCTAGATGATCTGTTACACAAAGGGACATAATTATCCACTTATCCGCCCTTTCCCTAATTCCATTAGATCAAATTGAATAATTTAGATATCTCCTTTATCATCATTATTCAACTCCATGTTATCAATGTATTATATGGAGGTTGAATAATGGCTTCATCAGTTTAAAGTGGTAAAGTGCTGTATTTTAATGTCACATTAAATCGGAATAATGGCAATTAAAACTTAAACGAAAATTGTTTTACAAAACAGCGTTTACAGATAAAAATTATGGAATTTCCGCAAAGACTTTTTGTTTTACAAATTTTTTTTTTTAGTTTCCACTCCCAAAATATTATACTAAATCTCATTAAAACTCACTATACAAAATTTTATATAACGGGAATATTCAACCTTAAGATATTAAATTACATTTAAAAAAAAATATAATATATCGTTCCTTCAAAAGAACAATGTCATAACTCAAAAAACATAACTTTTCAAAAAAAGTATTTGAAAGTCCATGTCTTATCAAAATTAAACCCGATGGTTTAAAGAAAATTTCGGTATTGGTAAAGTAGTGCATTGCTATAGTAATAATAACACTGAAATTCTTTTATTAATCATTAGACAATTTTTAAATGCTAAAAAAATATTTTGTTTTAACTTCTGTCATTATTGTCATTAAACTTCAGACTCAAACATGAACCAAAAATCTTCATTTCATAACAATGAAACGAAATATCAAATATATTATTCCTAAATTATAAAGTTCCTACCAATTGCTGCAGAAAGCCTAACTCAAAAATGCCAGTTTAGAGTTATGTCGTAGTTCTTTCGAGGGGGTGATATACAGTTCATTATTTTTCTAATAAACACAAACTATAGCTAACAACTTTAGTAATATTTGAATATTTTCCAAAATCCTAATGTATCGTACTAAAAAAAAATCACCAATTAATATTAACTTAATAGTTGATATTTTTGATAATTTTTTTTGGCTACCTGGATTATTATTTGGGTTATAGAGAATTGAAGAGCAAGTTTGTTCGTCTTCGGGGCAAATCAGCTGCAAATGAGTCATTAAGCTCATCGTGGATTACTTTATTCGTCACGAAGTAAGAAACATTGAGGATTTTGGATTGTAAGGATAGGATACAAGAGCAATACGATGACTCAGCCCCAGAGCCCCAAAGCTCTACTCTGAAATTAAAGATTAAAAAAAAATATAATATATATAATTTAAATTTTAAAATGTGTCGGAATTTGATTATTAAAATCAATTCCAGCAAGTCCCATCAAGTTACCTTTACCCTTCGCCGAAAACCCATGACTTCCTGTCCTACTGTATCCTTTAATAGTACTCCACTATTAAACACAGATTCGCTACCAAGGACTCAACTTAGACAAACGTCCCTTGTCGACGGAACCCTCACACAAGACTGAAAAGACAGGAAACAGTCAGACGCTTCCGACTACTTCAACACATGCTAGGCAAGCGCTCAAAGATTCAGATCAATTATAAAAGACTTATTTATGTGACTGTTATAAGACCTATATGGACTTACGGAATTGAACGATGGAGCGCCACCAAACTATCGAATTCCTCTCGTATTCTCCTTGCAATCCAAAATCCTTCGCAAAATCCTAAACGTTCCTTATTTTGTCACAAATAAAACCATCCATATTGGCCTTAACGTTCTATATGTTACCGATTTAGCCCATTCCAGATATCTATTATTCCATAATAAACTCCAGGCCCATCCATACTCACTAGTTTCCATCTTTGCATCAAATTCCATCCCGGACAATCCTCCAAGGCGTCTGAAGAGAACATGGACTCAGGACCTTCTATTATAGAAATGTTATTAGAGTGCTGCCAGTGGGTAGTGCCTCTACATGGCCTGTCAAGTATTTATTTATTCATATATGCCCTTGTACTAGATGTATATATTACAGTTGTACAATTCAATAAAATAGTTTTAAAAAAAACAAAAACACCATTGTTACTGAAAAATTTAGTTTTTCTGCTAAACCTATAACTATTAATTACTAATTACTGATGATGCAGTAAATTGCGTTTTGGGATATAACGAACGTTTTAAAAAAAAATAATAATGTATTGTTCCTAAATAATAATAAACCTTTCTTTTCTAATTTAAACAGTTTATTTTTTAAGGATCACATATCTTAGGAAAGAGATTGATTACATTCAGAATATTATTAATTAACTAAAAAAAATATAACGTTCGGTAATTACCATTGTTCAAGTATTGATTTTTTAAAAATGACTTTGTTTAATTTAAATTTGAATTAAATTATTGGTATTCCTCTTACTTAATATTTCAGGAGAGGAAAACAAAACAAAAATGTTGTTGGCCTTCTTGGAGGAAATTTCACCGCATTATTTAACTAGATTTCTTTTGCCACTGCGGCCATAACTCAGGAGTTGGGCATTTCCTCCCCTTCTTCCAATGAGACCTCTTTTTCTCTTTTAAAGCGGATGAAGCAAAAGACAAGGCTTATCAATCTTATAACTCAATCTTTTTAAAAACAACGGATCTGAAATTGATCAAATAAAAACGAATTAAACTCCTTAGGATATTCACTTGTACCATTATTACCATACAACATAGCCCAGTAAGTCGAGCGTTAAGGTCCCGGGTTCTCAATCTGCTGTGGCAGACCAAGTTACTCTGTTAATATCCGTAGATCGATCCTTTGAGGTATGCAGGCCCTCTTAGAGGTCAAACAGCATCTATAATCGAGCGTGTTCTTGAAAAAAAAATCACCTGTAAAAAGGAAGATTCATACCTTCAGATTTTATGATACTTCCACTCAGATCATGACACTTCTCGCCGGGAGTACAGTCTTCAATCTCTGAAGTATATATGGCAATCATTTTTCTTTTCTTTTTATATTATTATATCCGTATCAAATTACTGTTTCCTTTATACATTATTTATCCGTATCACAATTAATCCCATTTTAATTAGGGTATAATAATAAAAACAATTTTAATAAAATTTATACCGTGCTTAACTAAATATATTTTTAAAATTATTTTCGTCTTAACCTTATTAAGTAACGGAAAATTAATTAATTATTTCATTATATAAAAAAATCACAACCTATTGCCTAACCATCAAGATGAATTTAAGTCTCAAGCTCATTGAGGAAACCTAGGACATAACCGTCCAATTTCACAGCCCATGGGGTTTTAAACAGAGCTGCTTCGCTGAATTTAAATTTTACCTTCAAGCACTTTAAAAACAAAAAAGCCACTATTGATTCACACACACACATATATTAATATTAAATTTTAGCTTCAATGTTTTTCATTCTTCAACAATAATGTCCTTCATTATTAATTTCTGATTTATTTAATTAATAGTTACATTAAAAAAAAAAAAAAAAGGTCAACTGGACTCAATCATATTCTTTAAATAGGAGAAAAAAACCTACTTTTACTTTAAGTAAAAAATGAAACAATTAAAACAGAAGATTGAGAATGGCCTAGGCCGAAACGTATCTCGAAAATAAGGAATAAAATTTTTTTTTACTGGAAATAGGTTTTTTTTCTCCTATTTAAAGAATAAATTTTTAGTTACATTATATGCCTATAATTATCGTTTAAATTCAATATCGTCACAATAAATGTAAACAGTTATGAGAAACTTCCTAAAAAGCAACTAATATTATTGTTATAATTTATTCATTTTATTTTAATGTTAGATGTTATATTTTTTAAATATTTTATTTGAAAAGAAAAAATATGACCAGGACCGTGACTCGAACTCAGGTCAGTAAAAGCAAAGTAGTGTAAGCAGCAAAAGTAATGTTTAATGAATATTTTCCCCGTGTATACATCGCAAATTGCGAGAACACGGAGATGTAGGATCTGTGAAAAGAAAGGATATATCTGATCGAGAAGCGAACCAGGATGGCTGAGGTGGCTAAGCACCACGACGGATACGTGGGAGACCCGGGTTCGAATCCCGGCCCTGGTCATATCTTTTCTTTTCAAATAATTTTTTTAAAATAATATTATTATTGTTCATTTTTTTTTTTCATTTTCTGCTTTGTTTGTTTCACTTGACATTCTAATTTGCAAACATATGTAATTATCTATTGTTTCACTCTATATGATTATTGTAATCTTATTTATTTAATTTTTTATTTCTTGTACTCTGTTGTTTTTTCAATATTATCACTGGAGATAATTCGCAATTTTTTTTCTCACTTTCTTTTCGTTCTCATTTCTTAATTTAATGGTAGTAATTAATAAAGTGTAATCCCATTATACTCTAAGATATAATAATGCCCTGTATAGAAACGTGTATTCTTATTCTAAAGGGACTTTCCCAGAATAAATAAAGACTTTATTATTATTAATAATTTGATATAAGAAATATCCTACAAAAAAAAAAAGGAAAAAAGAAAGAAAAAGTCTAAAAAAAAAAAGTAATAATGCAATATTCTTCTCAACTTCTTCTAACTTTTCATTTTTTTTTCTAAATTTTTATTTTTAAATTTTTTTCATTGAAACCGACATTCAAGAACGTATCATATTAATATATAAAGTATAGTGAATATAATGAAATATAATATAATGAAAGGCTTGAGATTAAGTATAGGAACTACCCAATGGTAGTATTCAAATAAAAAATTAATCCTTGAAGATCACGAGAACACCTTCTTTTCTGATATATCAGAAGACTATCGGGAATCGAAGAGGTAGCTAGGTATGAAATATTGGGTTTGAGTGGGAATAAAGTTTGCCATGAGACGATTGATATCGGGCGATTTTCTTTTAATTTGATTTATTCATGTCATCATACGTTTTTTTAATTAATTTTATTCAATGAATTTTTTGTTCATTGATAAGTTTTTTATTTTTCATTTGCAAAAGTCCACACAATCAAAATATACAAACAACACAGTCCAAAATTCTCAAAAAATTGTAAATGCACCATGGTTTATTTCGAATCACACACCATGCACAATGACATGAACATTTCAACTATAAAATCATATATCCTTAACAAATACATAACATTCCACTCATTGACACAAAATCACCCAAATCCACTCGTTCTTCCGCTTTCCTACTCCCTGTTACCTCGACTTGATAGGAAAAGATTAAAAATACATTGGCCAAGAGACCTACTCAGCCATTGCCATTTCTATTCCATAACTCGATGTTCCAGTAGAAAAGCAAAGAGAATAAAACTTGGGTCAAATTTGCTGGGCGCGCAATTACGCAGGTGCAAATGGAAATTGAATAATAAATAAATATATAAAATATTTTTCATTTATATGAAGTAGTTATCTCATATATTGTTTTGTATATTTTCATCCATGGTGAAAACCTACAATGTGGGTCGAAAAATAGGCATAAAAGAAATTAGTTTTTTGTCATCGAATCATCTATCACTAACATCTACCACTGCAGTATAGCGCTGTGTAACCGCCTGATTCCTCAAGTGGATTCGACCTTTTTAAATATATTTTGGTAGGCTTAAATCCATTGTTCATTTCCTAAAGTTAGCGGCCATATTTTTTTGATACAGGATCTTTGAAATAGCAAATTTATTGTAATTTATGTTGTTTTATTTTTTGAATAAACCGTTGTTAAAAAGTTGGTATTTAATAAATAATGTAAGTCGCTCATTTAACTAATGTTACAGTGGGAGCCCCGAATTTTGCCCACCCGAGTATAATTAGATTAGGGATCGTTTACATACCTGACACCACAAGGCTCAAGACCCCCCCCCCCCATTTTGCATTCCTTTAGAAGGACTACATAACTGAGGATTTTTTACGACCTTTGAAAATCCTAAAGCCATCTTCTGGCTTGTCAGCCTGGGACCTTTATCATAGGAAGACTTAATCAGTATATGTTAGTAAGATCAGATAAGCCCAATTATTTGAGGAATGTAAGAGGTAAGCTATAACAGTGGAAACCTGACCTAGAACAAGAAAAATAACTAACTCTATGATCAGCAAGAATCTCTCTTTTCCCATTCTTCTTGAGAGTCGGAGGTGAGAAATCTAATTAGTGACTCGTGGAGCTGATTAAGAGGATATAATTATCTTATATATCTTGAGAATCTTCACTTCACACCGTTTAGGAACCATTGTTGAATTATTGTATAACTCTTTTACTTAACAGATATCTACCATTAGAAGAAATCATAAACTTTAATGTAGAGTAATTTTATTTATTTTTTATTTCTTGTATAATTTGCTGCAATTCACAAAATAAAAATGCTGTACCAATAGACCGGTCTCAAATTAAAAACAATTGTATAAATTTAAATATACCTGTGGAGAATCATATATTACAATGAAAGAAAAATGTATACAAGACTTCAAACAGATCATTATTGTATAGTCGACTTTACATAGTTCGCTGGAATATTCTACTTACCCAAGCATCCGGGTCCTCCAGGCTCCTCCAAGGATCCAAGTGTCCGGGCTGCTAGTCACGTGGACTTGGGGGTTGGATGTCGGAAACAGAAGTTGTTTAGTAGAAGTCTTGGACCTTGGCTAAGTTAGTCCACAAGAAGTGGTCTGACCACCGTAGTTAGCGAATTCTTCAAATAGTTCTAGCTATATATGTGAATAATGTTTGTCTGAGCAGAATATACTAGATAAATATATTTGAAAATTTTGACAAAGTATTAAAAAAAATTATGTTTTTTGTAATATTTGTATTTGATAGCACAATCACGCTGCAGTTTTTAGGGCAATAAGTATTATAGGCAATAAGAGCTCCAGAAGCTCAGATCATGAGTGGAGAAACTAGCCACTGCCAGAACACCAACGGCATAGTTGCAATAGATCTAAGATTATTATAGAAGATTATTTATTTAAGCTCATGAGGAATTTGGAAAACTTGGTTGTAAAGGTCGAGTACGAATGGGATATACGTTCGTGGTGTAAAGTTTGTTTAAAACTGTAGTAAGGGAATTTAAATAAAGTTTAGATTGAAAGGAAAATACGCTTGATGTTCGAAGGTTTTCAATAGTTATAAATTATTATATAGAAACTGACGTTTCAACCCACATTGCAGGTCTTCTTCAGGGCTGAATAGACAATATTTAAAATTTAAAAATGAAATAGTTCGAATAGAGAAAAACAAATTATTATATAAAAATTATCGTTTTTTCTCTCATAGCCCTGAAGATGACCTACAAAGTAGGTTGAAACGAAGGTACAAATAAAAATAAGTCTTCACTTATTAGGTGTTAATTTATGACTGCACCCCCCAACTATTTCCACCCTCTATTATATAAAAAAATTATACAAAATTTTTCTCCAAAAATAAAAATACAACTCTCCTATATTTTAATTTAAAATATTTTTGTATCTTTTCTGTCAAGCGAAGAAGTTAATAAGTAAATGAAGACGTCCTGCAGCGAGGACCGAAACGTCGGTATCTAATAAAAAGTTTCACAAATGATGGAATTAATTATTTAGCCTCCATTCGGACAATTGTCATCAATATTTTACAAAATAATGATAATAAAATAGCACATATCAATCGAAATATTTAATTTAAAGTTTAAATAAGGCGAATCAAACCCGAAAGCTCGAAACCGATACCACCAACCTCAGCTTATGAATTCCGAACACGGACCTCCACTCAAGCCCAGATCCGCCAAATCACCCTTAACGCAATCCTCCCACCGATGCCTCCATGTATCCTTCGGACGTTAACCAATCTACTCAGCTAGTATTAACTTTTTACTAATTCGTTCGTTACTAAGCCCATGAACTTTACAAGCCCATCTTAATCTTCGCGAAGGTGTCATTCCAATTAATCGTGTCATTAATCGGGAGTAAGCTCTTCAATTCTCCTGAATTATCCATTAGTCTTATATGGACCATATATGCTACGCAATACTATTCATTTCAAAGTGCGATGTGTTAAAATTTCGTTGTTAACATTGTACAGTCGCTGCACGGCATATGAGCGGCATGCAAGACACCAGTGTTGATATTTTTAAAACATTTCGCAGCACCAAGGAAGGATTAAAGCAAGCAGAATTCAGGAACAATTAAATAGAAAAATACATTATAAATGTGAAAGTTTGTATGTTTGTCTCTCTTTCACACAAAAACTACTGAGCGGATTGGGATGAAACTTTACAGTAATATAGGTTATACTTCAGAATAACACATAGGCTATAGCAAGCGCGGATCTAGGGGGGGCACGTGCCCCCCCGACTGTTTTGTTAGGTACTGTGGACAATCCATTGTAGGACATAAATAAAGGGAAATCACATGATAATAGTTGTTAAAATATAGAAAGGACATGATTGAAACTATTTGTTTTGATATCCTACTAATCTTACTAATTTTATAAATGTGAAAGTTTGTATGCTTGTCTCTCTTTCACGCAAAAACTACTGGACGAATTTGGATAACAATTATTGAGTAAAATAGGTTATATATCATAGGCTACAGCAAGGGCAGATTTATGTGGGCGCACGAGGTCTTGTGCTCCCCTGTAGTACATAATTAAAGGCAAATCAGGAACTTAGCATCTTGAAATTTTTTGATAGTTTCTTTGTATAATTTAAGAAAGAAATTTGGATAATTGCTCTCCAAGGGTTTCCCCTTTAATAAAATAGGGATTCAAAGGTTGAAGTTAGACATCTGAAAGTTTGGATATACGAGTAACTTATATTTTAAAAAATAACTAAATTATTTATTTTAAATGATCTTTCACGAAACTTTAAGTGGCAGACCAAATTCCACGCGAGCGAAGCCGCGAGCATAAGCTAGTATTGAAATAAATATATATATATATATATATATATATATATATATATATATATATATATATATATATATATATACAGACCAGATAGGGAAGAGGAATAATGTAGTAGAAGCGCAAACCCCACTTGAAAGAAGTCTGGTAAAAGAATAGGGCCAGGTAAGTTGCTTTGGAAGAAGTGTAAATAAGCCAAAAAATAGTCCTGTAAGGAGTTACTTATTTCAGTGTTTTACGTGAATTTGTGTGTTTGTAAAGACAGATGTTTTATATTGACAAGAAAGGATGTTGTACATTGGCTATAAAGCATATGTGTTAACATTAAAAAAAAATACCATTTTTTGAAACACAGAATAAAAGTTAATATTATAATCCACTTAGTTAATAAAAATACTTAGTAAAGTGGTTAAGAATATATATTACGTGTTGAAATGAACGTGTTTCACCAGTATTGATTATGGTTGTAATGTATCATGAAGAAGTATAGATAACTAATGCAAGAGTTTTCGTGAGGTTACACTAGCAATATTATAGAATAGAATAGAAAAAATAATTTTATTCTGGGACCAGGTCCCTTAAGAATAATAGAAGTGAACAAAATTTAATAAATATATATCTGGCCAAAGGGCTACATTATTAGAACAAGAGAATATTTACATAATAACTTGAAAATAAATAATAACTAAAAGATATGTTTTGATGGGGAATTAGAAAAAGTAATACAAAAAAAAATAGCAGACAAACAGTAAAAAGAAATAGGCTAATGGAAAAAAAAAATAAATAATTAATAGCATCTTATAATATATAAAATAATATCATTATGAGTTAGGAATATTTACAGTAATACATCAACCTATTATGTTGAATATAGCTACTAAATTTTTACTGATTAGAGAGCTTCTGTTTGGGAATTTAGAAGATGTAGGAATAGTTTGGATTTAAATGTGGTTAAAGAAGAAGCATGACGGATATCCAGTGCGAGTGGGTTCCAAAGAGAGAAGAATGGGTGAGAAAGGAACGCTCAAAAGTTTTGGTTCTATGGGATATCAGGATTATAAATGATATCAGAAGAATTTATTAAAGAGAAAGGATCTGTAATATTTGAAAAAAATGAATATAGATATCTTAATGACAAAATTAAAGACTATTAGTATGCGGCATGAAAACTCTGTCTAAAAAATTTTCAATTATCGTGATCAATTAAAAACTGTTTAGTTATTTTAAAAATTAATTTGAAATATGAATTTAGAGACACAAAAAGTAAGAAATATTAATTAAAAGTAGCTTGGAAGCAACAAGTGGTTCTATTTTCAGGTTCAACTAAGCTTCAGTAATGCCTTGTTTGGCTTTTATTGTATATTTAGAAACAAGAAAAAAAGGAGGAAAAAGTATTATGTCTCCGGCTGACGAATTTTTCATGAATGGGGTTTTTAATTCACATTAAATAGGTATTGGATTAAAGTCAATTAAAATACAAAACCTATTTCATCCATTTGCTTATTTTTACTATTTGAGTACATAAAAGTTTATTTGATAATAAAAATCTGGTAAGGGCGTCATAAATTATCTCCAAAATCTCTGAATAAGTTTTAAAGTAGACGCAAAAAATAAAATTCAATATTTGTTGTTTATTACTCTCTCCATATGGTACAATTACAGATTAACAACTAATAAAAATAAATCTAATTAAATTAATTTATTTATTGATTTAAAGATGTTTTCCCCAGAGTCATTATCCACACGTAATACGTAGATAATCACTTACAAACTTTTTTTTTTAAATTTATTTATTCAAATTTACAACTGTATAATAACAATACAACAAGTAAAAATAATGACAGAAATGATACATAATGGCATGGGCAAAGGCAAGTAGAGAAACTACCCATTGGTAGTACTCAAATAACAAGTTCAACTTAAAAGGTCACGAGGCCATCTTATCTTCAGACGCCTCGGAGGAATATCAGGAATTGAAGAGGTTGAAGATTGATATCGAATTCGGGCCCAATCAGAATCAAATGGGAGATTAAGGTCATTATGGATTACTTTGACAATGTAAGGAGCATTGAGGATTTTACGAAGGATTGAATACTAGATGTATTTGATGGATTAGGTGAGCCCTAAAGCTCTACTCCGTAAGTCCAGATGGGTCGATTGTCTATGTGTATATGAGTCTTTTTTAATTAATTGAGAGCTTAGTGTCTATGTCTAGTAAATTAGTAGGCTATGTAACCTGAAACGTCGTGATGTTTCTTGTCGTTTTAGTCTAGTATGAGGATTACAAGTTAATCTTTTGTCAAGGTGTAGTCCCAAGTACCGGACCTGTTCTACAGGAGTCAGTGGGATGTTGTTAACACTAGATATACCAGCTGTTTACGTATACCTATTTGTACCAAACCAGTCAAAATGACAGGTGCATTAGAAATAAGGCTTATTGTGGTTTCCAGCTATATTTACTTTTAAAAAGGATAAAAATAAAGTTGACCAATATTAAGTATAATAGATAAATGGATTTATAGACATTGACAAATAACAAAACATTTAATTGTTTACAGTTTGTAGCTCACAATTTCTACATGTGTAGATTTTGCTGCGTGTACACTTTCCACATAGACTTTTTTTGGATTTATTGCAAATATTTGTAGTTTTATTGTTATTGCAATATCCTATTCGCTTTAGTCTCAGCAGTTTGGGATAAATTTATTGAAAACAGTAAAAATTGCTTCAAACCGGGAGCTTATATTACCGTGGATGAGCAACTATTTCCACCAAAGGCCAGATGCAGGTTTACTCAATATATGCCAAACAATCCTCAAAAATTTGGCATAAAATTTTGGTTAGCGTCCGATGTAGAGACGAAATATGTGGTAAATGGTTTTCCGTATTTAGGAAAAGACGAGACACGAAATGCATCAACCCCCCTAAGCGAATTTGTCGTGATGAAACTTCTTGAACCATATACCATGAAAGGTAGAACTGTAACAACTGATAATTTTTTTACAAGTATTCCTTTAGCGTTAAAATAAAAGACGATAACGAAAGATACAAAAGACGCTTCTGTGCTATATGTACTGCAACGGTCTCATGATTCTCCCAAAATCATACATTTTTTCATAAAAACACAACCTGTCATTTTGACTGGTACTGGTATAAATGTCAATAACAAAAATTATATTTGTTACTAATGTATAAAAAATAAAATTAACTTTATAAAACGTGTTCTCTAATTATAGCAATAAAAGTCATAAATTCCTTTGTGAAAAAAATAGTTTTACTTTGTAGGAATTTTGAATTGAAATTGCACGACCAGTCTAAATGATTGGTCTGGTAAATCTAGTGTTAAATGATACAGGAGAACAGGACTTACAAAATTAAATAGACTAGATATAAATAATGTTTGGATAAATTTTGTGGCGGATGGGTCTTAACAATGGATCATACCTTGTGAAACACCCGATTGTAATACAACTGTGGATTGAGTTTTCAAAGGATTTGTTAAATATTCTCCAAAAAAAATGTGATAGTCAATATAATATTTTTGGCTTTATCAACACATTTTTTAAACAACATATTTTCACATTTTAATTCTATAAAAGAAGAATCTCTATAGTGGTATATATGTTAAACAAACCATGAAGGTTCTTGAGTTCAGTATTTGGTAGAGAGTGTATGCTTCTAGGACAAAGGTTGTGAGGACGGTGATTTGTCCCAGATCAGTTTTCCCCTATTAAGGGTTCTCTCGTTATAGAGGCTGGTGTGCCTCAGGGGGTCTCCAAATCGAAGGAGTCTCCAAATTGAGCACAATGAGCTGCCCTGCTTCCTAAAGATCTATGTATACAATTTTTTTTCCGAAATTTTGGTTTTCGATCTGAAAGAACTTTCTTTTTTCTATTATTATCAAAATTTACAATGCTTTATACTTCGATTTTTATTACTAAAACAATGATACATAGTCAAATATGTCAATTATTAAGAAAAGTAGCATTTCAGTCAAGATGAGACATAGCTAATAATAAAAAAAAAGAGTATTTAATTATTCTTAGATGCAACTCATTTTTTTCCAAATTTCAGCAATTTCCAAGAAAGTTAAAAGTATAAATACAGATATCGTTCCATCAAAAGAACAAAATAACTCAAAAATTGGCATTTATGAGTTAAGCCTTTAGTAGCAATTGTATTGGTTGAAGCTTTTTAATTCAGGAATGACATATCTGATATTCCATTTCCAACATTTTTTTTTTAATAACGTCTTATTTTGAGTTGAATCATGGTTAATATTGTAGTTTTCTGAGAATATTGACATAACTTGAAATGAAAAAAAAAAAAAATCAGGCTTTTAAAAATGTTTTAATGGTGTTAAGGAAAGGAGTGACACATACTTTTTTTTACTGTACCTCTTTCGGTATTGAAATTTTTGTGAAAAAATCGTATAGTTTATCATTTTTGATCTATACTTGCCACACAGAATCACACAATATGGCACATCTCACATCAACGTCTAAAAAAGACTCATCAAGAAGATACAGACCCACATTCCAAGAAATTTACTCATATGAAGACAAATTGTTAGTAATCTCTGTTGCTAGTGATAACGTATTCCTTCCCATGTATTACTTAAGCAAAATAAATCTACGCAGATTTTAGCCCTGGGTTAAAGCTTTATTAATATTTACAGTTGCGACTTGGAGCTACAAGGCTTATCACTTTTCGTCTCACGTCTTTTCCATTTGCCTTGTTTTTCAAGCGCCTGCCGTATGATCTTGCAGTTTTTTTTGTAATTATCCAACCGAATGCCTTCTATTTTAACCCTCTGGTCTATGAAAAACTTAGTTCTCTGTTTCTTGGCTTTCTTATTCTTCTTACCAGTAACTTCAACAGTATCCCTTCCAATGACGGCGTTCTTGATGACAAAGACGATGCCACTATCGATATCGTGCTTGTAGAAGACCGGAAGTCCGCATTGCTTGCATTTGAGTCGGTACTGTTTCTCTACTCCTTTCGCCCTAAGGATGTGGACGGTCACCGGTTTCGGGTCGGAAATGATTTTGTAAAAGTGTTTCTTGCTGTCGAGGACTCTCGCACCGTCAGTTTTCCTCAACGGTAATTTCATTAAGGGTTTTTTCGCGATCAGAACTAATTTACCACAAACACAATTATAGCAGTTCAGAGATTTTTCTTTTGTCCCGGCATTAGTACAGTCTACGAATGTATGTACTCGACTTTCTGTGCAATCCATTAATACTTACTATTGTGAGTGATTCTTTGAAAGCTTCATCTCTTCCTTAAAAACATACTCGTTCTTTTCTGTTAAGTTAAAATTAAAGAAACTTAAAAATAGAAACTGAATGAAAAAAAAAATAATGCAATATGTTAATTTAAATTATTATTAACTGTCCTATTGTTGATCATTTGTTTTTATTTGCGTGTTATTAAGTTGGTAATAGTAAGTAATTGGCTGTAATAGAGGATTGAGTTTATTGTCTTTAATAAACAATAAACTATAATGATATAATTGTTAAACATATTAAGACTTAGGGACATATATAACACATGTTAACTTGGAACAATTAGATCTATATTTTATATACTCCCCTACTGGTTACATTGTACAGTGTTGACTATTATATAGCTTTAACAATAATAATACGACATATTGAACCCGAAGGCTCGATGCCGATACCACCAATTTCTATTTACAAGGTATCTTTCCACTGGCTACTAACCAAACCCTAATGCGCCAGATCATTCTTAACGCAATCCCTCCATCGACTCAAGCAGTTATCTACTCCTAGTTAACATTTTTGGAATTCCTTCTTTACCAACAACATTACTGGCCCAAGTAAAGCAATAATTTCAATAATAACCCGGGTACATGCCCCGCAATTCCGCGTTGTATAATCTCCTGAATCCTCCAGAGGTCTTATTTTTTTTATTTTTTTTTTACCAGATCGGCCTGGTGGGCCTTTACATGATTGTTAAAATAATGATTTCTTATTGTTGATAGCAACTGATTTTTGGGGAGGGGGGTATAGTCTCGTACAATAGACACCCCTAACTAAATACATCGTTATAATTATTGGTTAAATGTAAATAATAGTGAATTGTGCCATATATATAAAAAAAATCTACTAATCTAATAAAATATTTGTAAAATAAACTAAAAGTAGTGATATCACTAGAAATCTATTTTTAGTTCACGGTGCAGTCGACTGTTTCTGATGAACCAGGGGACATCTACTGCGATACTTAGGACCTTGTTTTGAAAAGTTTGCAATCTTTTAGAGGTCTTATTCTTTTTTAGGCCTAATATTCTACGCAACACCTTATTTTCTAATACTTTTAGACGTTCTTCATCCTTCAGAGTTCACGTTTCACACAAGAAGAGTTGGGAGGATGATGGTTTTATAAATTCTTATTTTTAGATTTCAGAACAGAAGACAGGCTCAGTATTGTCGAGACTGTATAATAACAAGTATTTCCTACATTTACTTTTATTTTCTTTGAATTTCGTTTTCCTAGTTACCATAGACTCTAAATACTTGAACTTCTCAAAAGTTTCACACTTATTCCCTCCGACAACAACATCCCCAAAACCTCCCGTTTTTCTGCTACTAACCACATACTTAGTCTTATCCGAATTTTCTTTCGACGCTATTTCCTTACCTGCATTCATTAACGTTTCTGTATTTATTTGTTGTCTCCGCGTCTTTACCCAACAGCACCAAATCTTGATTTTAGATAATGCAATGTTATATATCTTGTTGCTGTTTTTTTTTTTAATTCGTTGCAAACTTTGTGGAGCTGCTGGCTGATGGGGTCTGGAAAGGACAGGTGCCGGTAATGGTGGAGGAACGAGCGGCCTATAAAATGCCTTTTAAGAAAAAAAAGAATTCGGTAGCTCTAAGAGAGCTACGGCCTATCCTTCTATAGGGTTCAAAAACCTTGGTCGTAAAGAAAGCCGGTGAAAAATTACTTAAAACTTTTGAAGGGAAGATTTTACGGTAAATATCTGGACCTATGAGAGAGAAGGGGAAGCATGGAGAATACCAATGCGGAGCTGACAAGTCTATTACAAGCCCCGGGCGTGGTCGAAGTAATAAAGTTTGGTAGGTTGCGGTGGACTGGCCATGTGGTCAAAATGACACGTGTCGAAGAGCCCAAAAGAATAATTAAAGAAAAGGGTCAAGCTGCCATGGCAGGATGGGGTCAGTGAGGACTCCAGAAGCCCCGGCTAAATGTTCGGCACTGGAAGGCCGCTGCACTGATTCCGCCAAAAATCGGCCAGTGGTTGAGCGTGATTTAGTACAAATCACCTCACGGCACAATGGTTGTCCAAAAACAGTTCAGTCTCTACCATGTACTGAACTGCAGACCCTCCACGGGTTGCAGTGGTACAGGTTTTTTTTTTTTATAAATAATGTACGATTAAGAAACCATTGTACCTGTGGTCTAGTGGTTAGCGTAACAAACTACTAAACCCAAGATCGCGGGTTCGTAGCCCGGCAGGTGGCCCTAGGATTTTTTTAAGGGAGTAAAAAATCCTTAGTTACTCCGTCCTTCGGAAGGGACGTTAAACGGGGGTCCCGAGTCTGTACGATGTCAGGTACTCGTTAAAAATCCCTATCCTAATTAAACCAGGATAGGCAAAATTTAGAGCTCCCACTGTAGCATCGTCCGATTAGCCATAGCAGCATAAAGTGACGTTAAATGAACAAACAAAGAAACAAACAAGAAACCATTGTTTATGGTTCCATCTCTTGCTGTAAATGGATTATGAAGTTTAATTAAAAATTAATTTTTAATTTTTAACAAGAACTCGGGCTTAAATGCAAGGTTATAACGATAGTATTTTTATGTGAAAAAAAATTTATATGTAAAGATTTTTTTAATTATTTATTTTACTAAAACATAAATATAAAAGTAAATGCCGTATTTACTATATAGAATAGGTCTCTTTTACTATGTTATTTTTCTTTTTTAATGTAGATGTATGTTCCACCTTGTGAGATTTATTTGAAAATAAACTCTTGCGAGAAGCATTTGGTATAATTTTCAACATCTGTGTATCTGTAGAAATAGTATATACGATATCTTATAACAGGGATATTGATGATATGAGAGGTTACAATTTTTTTTTTTAATATTTAGACCTAATTAAATGTACCAAATTTAAGTATGATTTTTTATTATTTTTTTTCATTTATTTAATTTTTTTAAGAGATCGCACTTAAGAGGAAATTTTAAATTTTACTTGATTTATCATCGAGAACATCAATTTTGAAACTGAAAGCTATCGTTTATGGTTGTTTGTTCATTTAACGTCACTTAATGCTGCTATGGCTAATCGGACGATGCTACAGTGGGAGCTCTAAATTTTGCCTATCCTGGTTTAATTAGGATAGGGATTTTTAACGAGTACCTGACATCGTACAGGCTCGGGACCCCCGTTTAACGTCCCTTCCGAAGGACGGCGTAACTAAGGATTTTTTACTCCCTTGTAAAAATTCTAGGGCCACCTGCCGGGCTACGAACCCGCGATCTTGGGTTTAGTAGTTTGTTACGCTAACCACTAGACCACAGGTGACCTTCTGAAAGCTATCGTGATCATCGAATTCACGCTTATTATTCAATAAAAAAAGGAGAAATTATTTTGGAAATTGATTTCGATAAAACATATTTACGTACGGTTATTGCTTTGTACAAATCTAAACCCCACGCAATATGTTTCTGGTGGTGAAAATAAACAAAATGTTTACTGAACAAGTGATTGCAAATCGGCCATTCGGATTTGGAGAATACTAATTTTGGTGCTTACCTACAACACGTATCTTTAGGTTCAACTGTAGTAAGCAAGTAATGGGTCCATATGACCATCGGTCATTACAAAGCATGACTGGATCTTCATTCACTAAATTATGTGTTATTCTTTAAAGAGAACATTTCTTATAAATTTTGTTTTAAAGTATGGATTACGGATTGGCTTATGATGGAGTTATTTCTCAAATTATAACTCAAGGCCAAGCCAAAATCTATGAATGACAACATTCCGCTTTAATATAGTTAGCTCTCTGTTGGCAAAATTCGACTTAACAGCTTAATTACTGGGATTCATGACGTTTGGTAAATATAATCTTTGTTTTCATTCATTATTGGAATGGTAATAGTAGCAGAAACTAAATAGGGGTCTGAGATAGTTAGACGTTGTTAACATTTCCTACTACTAGTATTGGTATTGGTAATGTTGGGGGAATTAGACTGGCAAGTAATCATTTTGCGAACCACTGCCAGATGCGTTTAGTTCACCGTTGTGTACTAACCAGATAGGGAATGTCAAGATTCTTCCTCGGGACTACCATGAAATCAATATTAGCTGACCCAGGTGGGGAATTGAACCCAGGCACACTGTGACCCTTGTCTACCTATCTCACTATTCATTGGCCAAACGTAAATCCAAATCCAATAAGCCATATAAGTATATAGGCCTTCTTGTTTAATATTCGTATGTTTTTCGTCTTGTTTAACCAATTAAATATCATGAGCCAATTGATACCTCAATAGCTAATTTGTTCAGTTAGCAATGGAATTATAAAGGACATACTTGTTTAAAGAAATATTCAATGATGAATTGATGAAGTTATTACTATTTATTAATGATATATGATATATATTTACGCGCAAGAAAGTGGTCCGAGTGGGTCAGAGAAATAATTTCTTAAATAGAGTTAAACTATTTTTCTTTTTTTCATGGAACGGCCTCAGAGACCACATGAATATCATTATTTTCACTTCTTTTCATACCCCTTCTCCCCTTCCTTCATTCTTCCCACCTTTTTCTCATTCATTCCGATTGTTATTTCCCTCTTTCCTCGGTCCACGCTATTCCTTTTCTCGCGTCACTCTTTCCCACAAGGGTCTTAATTTCTTTTCGTCTTTTCCAATAGTCATCCCTATCGAAACAGTCTTGGTCTGTTATTTTCAGTCTCTCAGTTTCTTTCTTCATCTGTTTGATGTAACCCGCAGCATTCTTCTATCCTCTCTTTTGATGGAAGATTTCTCTATTTAATCTCTTTGGGTGCATTCGCACCATATGTCCGTAGAACCTTAATTATTATTATTATTATTATCCTATTCTTATGCCCGTTTCCAAATCATTTACTTCTTTGTATACTTCCTTATTAGGTGTAAACCTTATAAATTTAGCCATCCTGTGTCTTCTTTGGTCCTTAAATTCTTAGTATTCTTCTTTCCATCCCTAATATTTTGCTTAGGCTGGAGAAGGAAGATGTTTCTATTCCGTAGAGTGTCTCCGGTTTGACAACCGTATTGTAGTGTCTTATCTTCGCGTGTGTTGACAAGCTCCTTCTATTATATAAATTGCTTGTCACGAAGCTTAGTCTTTCCAATTTAGTTATTTTCCCTTTTATGCTTTCCTTCTCCGTCCCATTGCTACATATAATTTTATTCGATACTTTAATTCTCCCGTACTTTATCTCTACTATTTTCTTTTAAATGTTTCTATCTGTAGTCATTAATTCTGTTTTCTGAAACGAAATATATATTATGTAAACCTGTCTTTTCAGATATTTTCTTTAAAATGTTCAACTGCTCTGGTTAAACTGTTTATTTAAATAGTTTTAGTTAGGATAAATATTTACACGCGAAGAAAAATAAGTTCTGTGGAAGAAAGTGCTCCGGGTAGAGGTCAAAGAATTTCTCATAGAATAGAATAGGTAAACTTTATTGAGTAGCCAATGTTTCGACCCACCTTGCAGGTCTTCTTCAGGGCTGTGGGTTTGATAGGTTTCAAATCCAATCAAATTCAAATTCAATCGTTTTAATTGTATTTTATGTGTTATTAATTAATTAAAACAAAATATATGACTTCATTGAAGGGATTATCCCACTATGTAATAAATTCAGGGTGCTTTTCTTGAATGTTTGTTTTCGACTATCATATTCGTAATTATTGCTACTACTTATTTTTTTAATTTAATGGATGGTCCTGCCCTAACCATTCATTTAATTGTATTGCTTGGTTCTCGAATCGTGTCACTGTAATTTACATGTATCCTCCAGTTCAGATTATAATATTTTTTCGATATAGTATAAGCAGAAGAAAAATTCAAGAGTTTATTTATCCCAGCATTTTAATTTTAGTAAGTGCCCCTTTTACGCATTTTGTGGCATATAATATAAGAAATAGAATAACCAGTGTGGAGGTCTGAAAATAAGTCCTTAAATAGTGATTAATTATTTATTGGAAACCGACTATTCAACCCAGGCTGCAGTTATCCTTCAATGCTTGTAATGTAGGCCACAGGAATGGTGGAGTACAAGTATAATGTAATGTATATATCAGGCCAGATAAATCCATTCTCTTCACTGATCCCACATCCCCAGCACTCGCAATTTTTGCGATGTACATACGGAGAAGAGTGTTCATTAAACATTACTTTAGTTGGGACCTGGTTGACGTTTCGTCAATTTTATATTTATATTTTTTTTATTTTATTTTATTGTGATTATTTAAATATTTTTATTTTGAAGAGAAGGGAATTGTACTGGCCGGGATTCGAACCCGGGTCCTCCGCATCTCAAGCACAGCACTCTACCAACTAAACCAGGGAACGTACATCCATATAATATATCTATATGTATGTGTGTGTGTCTGTGTGTGTGCGCGCGCGCGCACGCGTGTGTGTGTTCTTCAATACACTCAATTCTTTTGATATGAAAATTTTAAAAGTCTAAATAATAAGCCCTTTTGAGAAAAGTTTGAGAGAAAACGATTGATTCTCAGAGATTCAGCGGTCGTTTACGGCAAGGTCCAATTTCTTGAAGAGCGCCTGAAAACACTTGTGTGTGGAGGAAATAAGAAGAGAGGGTGCCGAAAATCGAAAGTCGTTAAACCCGCCCAAAGAAAAGCGGAGGGGTGTCGACAGATGTGAATTGAATAGAATACAATCTATGGGAAAAATAATTCTGGGAACAAGAAGTGCTATTTCTTCTCTACGGATTTTTTTACGGTTCCGTTTACACTGAAAAATAAAATGTAACATGATGGATTAAATTGGTTATTTAATTTTGGTAATTATCTCAACACTGTAACAAGAAGATGAGGTCGGTTGGAATCCAATTTTTTAGACTTAACCATCTCTTAACCTCACCAAACTTATCACTCCTTCTGAGACTAATGATCTATAAGGCAGCTACTAAGCAGGCACTCCTTTATAGGGCGCCTATGTTAAATAATATTTCGCCCACAACTTCAAATAGCTCCAACAATTTCAAAACCGTATACTGAGGAGGTATATAGTTAGACCACCTCTCTACATTGGACAAAATCAGACATAATACACGAGACCCCGACGGTAACGGACTTCATCAAGCGTAGGTATATCAAATTCTTTGATAGCCTCCAACATTGCACTAATCCTCTATTCAACGCACTTACACTGACAGGCCGACCTCAGCACTGGCAAAAACATGTACAGACACTCAATGTGAACTGAGTAAACTACTAACTCCGATCAGAAAGAACTACTGTGGCCCATCACTAGACCCCGACTAATAACATTACATTGAAATCCAGAAGATCCCATCTATATCCTCTATTATTATGCCACCTGGTGCAGTAAAAGAGTTCCCTTCTATCCATTACCACTAAATGTTGTTATAAAAATATAATAAAAACCAAGGGGATAGAAAAAAATAATAATGTACTTGTAAAATCACACAAATTTTTAAAATAATAAAAACTGCTATGTGTGATACTGTATTCAGACCAGGTTAATCTCTTTATAGAGGTTTGTTTCTGAATGAGATAGAGAGGGAGGACTGGGGTGATGGAGAGATATTGAGTGGAAAGGAAACGAGAGGACCCAGTTTTAGCAGCGCTTGAGGGAAAACGCAGAGTAGGAAGTTGTGGGCATTCCATCGCTCAAGTTCAGAACCGGCATTCATCAGCTCCCGTTCCCTGCTCCACATATTTCGTCCATATCGATCAATCTGGATAAGTCCGCAGCCCATCCTAGTCCCTCTCGATGCCGTTTTCAGAACCAATTTAACCACAGCTGGGATGAGTGTTTTTGAGTGGATTTCAATCAGAACAAGGAGCCCTGAGCCACTCAAATCGCAGTAAATAAATAACGATCTATTAATAACTCCAAATTTCCATTTAATTTCCTAATTTAATAACCTTTGTTTACGTTTATAAAATCATTATGCTTTATTTTAACGCACACACACGCACAAGCACAAAACACACAGACACACACATATATGTATATAAATATAACATATAGTTATAATATATATTTTACACACATACACATATATTTTCATATGTTCAAAATGACTTGTAAGTAAAATAAATAAGCAGTTATTCACCTTTACTAAACAATATATTTTTATTATTTGTATAGTTATTGTCCCATGGTATTGCATAACATACACAGAATTTGCTAGTTTCCAGTTTCTAGTATTTTTTTTTATTTTAATTAATTTTAAATTAAATTACTAGGAGTTTTTCCCATGTCCGCCTAGTGGCTGACCAACCCCATAATAACAATGAATATTTGTTAAAATCACTCGATATATTGCATATTCTTCTGTATATTGAATCTACTAAAAAAAATAATACAATTTTTTTAGAACTAATTTGATTATTTCACCATATGTGTAAAATAAAGTATTACAGAGTGACCACTAAAAACATTTTTATTACATAGAGAGAATAGTAATGCATCCGTGTGTTCGATAAAAACATGGGGTGTGGCTGTGTCATGGCCTTGTGTTGTACGTGAATACTTTAAGGTCTCAAAGGAAGCGATTGTTCTTCGGAGTACACATCGTAAATAATGTTTAGCGGTGTTGAATGCTGGCCCGGACAATTTCGAGACAGCGTTCTTCATTCCAAAGCATTCCAAACGCTGCCTTATAAGCTAAACCTCCGACTCCGGTCCACTTCTGTCACATTGTAGATGCTTGAATCGGATCATCATCGGTGGCATTGACTAGCACACAACTGGATATTGTGTTACCATGGAATTTTTTACACGTACCTCACAGTTTAAAGTCCGCTATTGGCCCTTCAGGGGAAGTATTACTAAGCAACGGTAAGTGCTTTTCTTCGGTGGCTTTAATGACCTCGGAAACCATAGACGACCACACACATCACACTTATGTCCGAATGGGTCGTTTTGAAGCTTGCACTAGCAGCTGCCCAATGAGTCTTCATAATCGACGATCGTACACAATCAATGCCTACATAGTCCGTTTTCAATATAATAGCGATTTCATCACTTACTTGCATAATTTTAACCACTCCAGCTGCAGATGTACTGGCGTCGTCTTTCGGTCGCAATTCTTTTACGTTCCCGGCACTGCTTGTCTCAGTCAAAATGGTGTTTTATTGTTATCATTTGATAGCCCTTAAGAAGCCCTTTCCAACCATATGCGATTTCTGGATTTGGATTTGGCTTTTCGACGAGTGTAGGCCGACACATATTTTTGATAATTTTATGTTTATTCTACACCTTATTGTAATCACTGCCACTATTTTACATTATGGTTTATCTAACAATCGATAGATTCTGACAACAGCTAACGATCGAAGTTTAAGCGAACGTTGTAGCTTCTCCAAATCAAAAGTTATACTGAATGGAAAACTTGCTACGCAGCAAAATTACCTCAAAACGGCAGTGCTTACCCCTCCACCTGATGCATTACAGTCCTCACTTATCGTTATGAATTCTTTGATGCTTTAGCTATCCAGTGGTATGATTGATTTTTGGATGCAGATGATAGCTATAATACAAAACTGTATCCCCCGATTTTGTTATCATTCGTTTCTTTGAATTATCTCACACTATAGAAGCAATTTTAAAGGCGTACTCACGTAATGTTCCATTAAAATTTTAGTTTCAGAAACTATCCTTCAGTCTGAAAAGTTTTAATTTCTTCCAAGATCACTATTTCTTTTCAAATTTTGCCACTGAAGACACTGGTAAAAATTCTCATGATCTCGGGTCTCGTCAATTTTTTTAGGATAGAAGAAAAGTATTAACTGTTTCAGCATTTTTATATTGAGGACTAAAATAAGCATTAATAGTATTCAACAGTTTTACAATTTTCTTGTGAGTTTTGAATGCCCGATTCTTAATGTTATTGTTGATATTTTTAACTTCTTTTTATAAGTTTGCCCTCTCTATTTCCTTTTTGTTTGTTAGCTATTTCTATACGAAGATGATTTTTGCTCAATACTTATACTCAAGTTCGCGATTTTTTCCAAGTTGATTTCTATGATATATAATTTAAAATATTAGAAGGTAGAAAACTTAATTAAGTCATTAAAGAAATATGCATTTTGTATTTAGAATTCGCTCCATATTTCTCATTGCTTAATGTCTCTCCCTTTTTTTCTCTCAAGTCCTTGATAAATGAACTTAGCCGAGGAGCCCTGACGAATGCAGATGAGCTACAACCGACTTTGCCTAATCGTATTGTGCCACATTTCCATATTTAGAGAGCTCTAGCAGCGTTAGTGGCAATATCTTCAGTATTCCTCCCCTCAACTTAAATATCGCTGCGAATTTCAGATGAGGTTTAGTTGCGGCTAGACCATATTGAGTACCTGATTGAACATTGTTTATTTTATTTTACAGCTTGTAATAATATAAATAATAATTGTAATAAAAAGGAATAGAATATTTTTGTAAGAGAAGGATTGTTATACTTTAAGGATTGTCACAAAATGTTCAGTAAGAAAATCATCAATAATCATTTCAAAATCCTTGTTTAGACTTAAAATAAATAATAGTTGAAAAAACGCCCTTTAATAGAAAGGAAAACTAAAAAAATAGAAAATATTTTAAAATACGAACAGATTTATGAACAATAACAAATCGTTTTATCATAAAAAAAGCTGTAGTTATATCGTATAAAATGTAGCTGGTTTTATTTTTAAATCGAAGCATTCCATCTTTCCAATTAAATTAAAAAACAGTGCTGTATTTTGCGTAACGGTTTATTTTTTATTGAGGTCAAGAATAGTGCCTTTGTTGTTTATCATTTTTTTAAAATATTTTTAGTTAACTTATTGAACATGACAAAAGACTAAATAAAAACTAGGTCCTAGATATGTTGCTAAGCAATGCTCATAAATATTGCATAACTATATGCATTTTTATGTAAAAGAGAAGTTTTTTCATAAAAAAAGGACAGTTTTACTACTTGTTCCGTAAGGATACTGCCGCAAGGAGAAAGATTTCAAAACGAAGTACAGTACTAAATATCTGATGATTTATATCGCCAGTGGTTGGATCGATAAGGTGCTCCTGAAAGCAGAATTCTGGAATGCTGGCAGATCTGTGGTTCACTTTACAATCCTTAATTATATAGCTCTCTTTTTGCTCTCAATTTTTAAAACTAATCGGAGATTCCTTATCAGGTATTTCCCCATTATTTTTGTTTGTGATTTTAATTTTTTTTATTTTAATTAGATATTATAACTTCTATCTATGTGAAATGCACCTTAATTTTCACTATAACAATTATGAATTTGAAAGAAAGTGGTTCTTTTGGAGACCTTATTGATAACACTATCTGTAAGCTACGGAAAGACTTATTCAGAAAAATGCATATACGTAGAACAAACTAGTGCTAAAATTCAATAGTTTCCACATGGGGGAGGACACATGGGGAAACTGGGTAAAGAAATAAATAAACCCCACAACATTTATCTATCACACAAACAAACGCTAGTATATTAAAATAAAAATTACATTTAGCATAATGAAAATAAAACTCTAATTTAACATAAGAATCACCCTCAATAACAGTACTTAATAATAACACATGAACGAGACTCATACACCTGATTCTCCATCCATACTCAAAGTCCCACCACTAATAACATAATAATACAAGTTCTATAATATATAACAATCATCAAACCCAATATCTATAACAATAATTCTGTGTACGAATAATTACAACTGCAATATTCCCCATCAGTACTCATTATCTTATAACCATTAATAACATTAATAATTTCCAATTAAACCTCCATCCATCATCTATAACAGTATCATTTCCAACATCTATAACACCAATCATCGGCACTAATCATAATTACAACTTAAACATTCACCCTGAGTAACTCATTATCTCATAACCATTAATAATTTCCAAACAAAACTAGATCTATCATTTATAGTTCAGGATCCCTGGTACATTTTTGCACTTGATTACTATCAATCTGAATCTTCGCGAATAGCTTCGTTTTGATGAGACGCCCAACAATTTCCTTTGCGAAAATTCTCGATTGTGGTAGCTAACAGAGGTAGCATAGATAAAATATGTCGATTTGATGATTCTCCAAAATTTAAGGATAACTTACCACGCAATTTGTAGGAAAATATGACTGTTAAATTATATAAATATTAACTAAGTAATAAAAAAATCAGCTGGTTAGTAATCATTTTTGATGACCTCGTTATCGATACATGTTGATCGATAACGAGGTCATCAAAAATGATTACTAACCAGCTGATTTTTTTTTTACTTAGTTAATATTTATATAATTTAACAGTCATATTTTCCTACAAATAGCGTGGTACGTTATCCTTTAATTTTGGAGAACAACATCTTTAAAATATTTAAAGATTTTGTTAGAAACTTTTTAACTTATTGACGGAATCCTCATACAAGACTGAAAAGACAAAAAACTGCTCGACGTTTTCACCTACTTCAACATTTACTGGACAAACGCTCTAAGCTCCCAATTAATTACAAAAGACTCATTTACATTACAGTTATCAGACCTATTGGAGTTGAGCTTTGTGGCTCTATTAAACCATCCAATTCATCTCATATCCAACCCTTACAGTCCAAAATCCTTCGTAAAATCCTCATAAAAACGTCTTATCAAAATAGCTGAAGCTATTCACGAAGATTCAGCTTGATAGTAACCAAGTGCAAAATGTACCAGGGATCCTGGACTATTATAACAATAATCCTATGAACTAATAATATCTACAGCGTACTCATTACCTCATAACCGCTAATAAATACCGTAATTTTATTAAAAACTTTTTCCATAATTTCCTAAACACCGATGACAATTACAACTCAATTATCCACCATCATTAATCCTTATCTCATAACCGCTAATTAACAATTTCCAAATAAAACTAGATCTATCATTTATAACAATAATCCTATGCACTGATAATATCTACAACGCACGCATTACCTCATAACCCCTAATAAACACCATAATTTTACTATAAAACATTTTCCATAATTCCATATACACTGATGACAATTACAACTCAATTATCCACCATCATTAATCCTTACCTTATAACCGCTTATAACATAATAACTCCCCTTTAAAACCATAATTTAATAATTTTAATAACTCCAACCATAATGCTATGTGCACTAGTACTTAAAGAAAGATTCCTATCTGTCTTGTCTAATTAATATTAATACAGTTAACAGTAATTAGTTAATTCACTAGTGACATATCATTAATTAGTGGGCGCTTTACTCTAAGACCTTTGGCCTGATGATAGTCTAAAAGGCAAATAGAAACGATAACAGAACATTAATAATAAGTAAATTTAATAATAATAATAATAAGGCTTAGCGAAGCCGATACCACCAATCTCTGCTTACAAATGTCCATGGGGCACTACCAAAATTCAGATCCGTTAGATCACTCTTGACTTCCCAGTCGGCAGAGCGCTTATTAACTTTTTAGATGTTCGTTCGTCGCTAAGCTGAGCCCGGCAACTTCACAAGCCCTTCTTAATCCTTTCTGTCTTTTCTTACAATAATATTCCGTTTCAAGTTTCAAGTTAGGTTCAAGATGATGTCTTTCCATAGTTGTTGAAATTATAACTGGATTATAATTGTGAAAAGACGATACAATTTAAAAAATAAAATAAAAATCTTTTATCTAGTGATTATTCAAAATTCCTTAATAAAATATTCCTGCAAAAAAGTAAATAGTAATTACTAAAAAAATGTTTATGTGGTATGTTATACCAATAATATAGCCATGCAGGTAAGGTAAATACCACAAAATTAGTAACACACTTCTACGTTTTTGCCTTGTTTACATTAGGATTTTTATACCAAGAAGTACATATTTTACTTATTAAAAGTTTTCGCATTTCTTTCACATTTATAAAATAATTTAATTTTTGTCAAGATTATTAAACATGCATTTAATACATTAAATTTCAATTAAACATGGAATGATATTGAGCTGTATTTATAAATGGAAGCTCATATTATTATAATATAAAAATAAAATTTTAATAATTTCTAAATTTCCTGAATATTGTTTTTTTTTTGTCGATCTGTTTTATTACTAACTTTGTCTTTTATTTATTACTTTCTTTTTCTATTTATTTCACGTCTTATCAGTTCATCGACTATTTTCGTCATGGCGTAGCAAGTCATAGTAATCTTCTGTACTAATTGCAACTTAACTCGCAATACCTAGGTTTATCCTGTAATAGGTCGGTATGTGATATATTGTGGCACAATCACGAACGAAACCAATTTCCTAGATCGCCGAATTGCACGGCATGTTGATAACAGCAAAGTTATTCGCGTCGATTACTTTTGATGTTTATTGTTCAAAACCTGCACTTTGGAAGGAGGATTGCCAAATATTTTGTGTTTTATATTCAGTTAAATGATTATTAATTCAAAAATTTATAAGAAAATTTATAAGAAATGATTATTCTTATATTTAAGTAGATATTAGAAAAATAGAACAAGTGTTGCTATGTTCTTAATTTTTATTGGAATATGATATTTAGTATATTTTTATTTTAAATCAATTAAAAATAATTCATATTAAAATTCAATGCATGGCGGCATGCTACTGGATTTTCCATTGTTAATTTCCAGTTTAGATTCTAATATACGTCAATTACACAGCAGTTTCAACGATTAATTATTGATTAGTTAATTGGGCATTTAACCATTAATTTCTATAAAATAATGATTCTATTGAGCAGTTGATTACTGCGATGCTTTGAGGTCAATAATTAAAAAAATAAGTTATCACAATGTTTACTTTGTATCTGATCGATCGAATACTATAATGCTAATTCGTTTGTCTTATTTGTTGAACCATTTTAACATAATGTTTCTTATTATGGAGGATTCATGCAACTAACATATGTATACATTTACCTATATCTATGAGTAAAAATAGGCTTTAGCAAGAAATGATTTAATAGAATGTTAAAACAGTACTAATCTGTCAAAGTTGTTATTACTTATAATTGATCAACATAGGGGCGAAATATCGCAGCTTCCAAAACCTTCCGAAAACATTCTTATGATCAAGAAAGACAAACGTGTATTTGGCCTAGTTTCTTGAAAATAATAATAAAAAACTCTAAATTTCTAGGAAGAAATTATAATGAGGAATTTATTATGAAACACCATAGGTAGGCGATTTAGCAAGTAAAAGGCGATTTTGGTTCATCATAAATTCTATATAACTTCGAATCATATATAGAAATAGTAGTGCACCGATTAAACAAGACTTTATCGCTCAATCAAAAGAACAAAGATACAAATAAAAAATTGGCGTTTTTGAGTTAAGCCTATAGTAGCAATTGTGTTGGTGGATGTTTTTCAATTCAAAAACGACATATCTGATATTCCATTTACATGATATGGATATAATAATTTTTTTTTAGTTATATTTTTAGTTGTTATCATCATGGTTAATTCTGGAGTTGTATGGAAATAATGATATAAATTAAAAAAACAAATTCAAGCTTTTCAAAATTTTCTAACGATTAATAAAATACTTTATTTGAAAAGAAAAGATATGACCAGGACCGGAACTTGAACTCCAACCTCTCCGTGGGAGTGCCTCAACCATCTCGGCCATCCTGGTTCGCTTCTCAGTCGTTCGCTTCGGTAAAGTTTAATAAAATAATTTCAATACCATCATTCTATAGAAATACTATATATATATATATATATATATATATATATATATATATATATATATATATATATATATATATATTTATATATATATATATATATATATATATATATATATATATATATATATATTTATATATATATATATATATATATATATATAATATATATATATTATATATATATATATATAAATATATATATATATATATATTTATTAACCAATCTAGTTTAATTTTGACAAGTCATGAAACTTTTAAGTATTGAAAAATGAGTTGTTAAGACATTTTTCATTTGAAGGAGCAATGTGTATACTACTAACTAGATTCCAATAAACATCTTTTATAAAAATAAAATTATATATGGACATTTTTTTTCACTAAAATAGAGCCAAAAACTCAAAAAGAAACACTATTATTTATTATAATGCAATTGGGAAAAACCACAATGCAAAGCCTTATGTTTCAAAAAATACACCTACTTACCAGTCGACGTTTCGCCTATTCAGGCATTATCAAGACACCAAAATCAAAAAGGGGGTGTACTAATTAGCACAACAATTAGTGAATAGTTATGCTAATTATTTTAAAAGACACATCTCTGCACTTGGTAAGAAATTTTACTTACTCGAACATAAAAAGGCAGGTATGATTCCTAAGCATTTTCTTGATGCACTAATAAAAGTAGATAATGCATTTAATAATAATTTTTTGCAATCCAATAAACACCTGAATGTATTGAATAATATTGGAATTAGGAAAAAAAAAAAAAAAATCCTTTTTGATTTTGGTGTCTTGATAATGCCTGAATAGGCGAAACGTCGACTGGTAAGTACGTGTATTTTTTGAAACATAACATTATGGTTTTTCCCAATTGCATTATAATGGCATTTTTTTTCATTTAAAGTAGGTATATAATTTAAAAACCAAATTACTGCAGCTAGAAAAATTACTAATATGATTGGGCTTATTTTAATGAGGTATTCAGGTTTTTGGGGAGCGGAATGGCTCAGTGGTAGAGCACTGAGTTGCCATGTCGAAAATCCTGGTTCGAATCCCTCTGCAGGAAAAACTTTTATTTAGTCTTTTAGCGGCCAAAGATGGTTCATATTGGATCTAGGGCCCTTCCTGGGCTCACCCAGTCTCAGTATCCAAAATAAGTGGAACAATCTGGCGATTGAGCGTGGTCTAGGACAAATCACCTTCCTGCACAACTGTTGTCAGTACAGAAACAATACAGTCTCTACCATGTACTGAGCCCTTGTATTGGGTTGTAGTGGTACCGGTTTTATTCAGGTATTGTAAAGAGTTATAACTATTGCTATTTTTGGGTTTCAACAGACGTTGTTTAGACTCTAGATCAACGGTCTGTTAAGAATGCCAATTGTTTTTTTCGTGGAACGAAGGAAAAAATCGCTATTTATGTTTCGTCCTCTCTGACGTAATCAGGCACTTTCGAGAAGAATGAATGTGCCTTGACAAAAGATGATTGTAAGTCAGGACTCGGACAGGATGCGTAATTCGGGGATCAATAGGAAGGACTTGCCCCGAGGAAATGCTGAGCGATTATTGAAGCGACGCTCGGAATATTGAAGATGTCCTTTGAGTGTGGCCTCTCGTCCTGGATGGAATATTAATAATTTCATGTCCTCGAAGGCAGGGAGGACTTGGATGACGCATCAGCAGAACGCCGCTGATTGATAGGACTCTCTTCGTATGTAGCCAGAAATGGTACGTCAAGCGGCTGACGTAAATAGATGACGTTAGAGTAAGTCCTACATAATGATAAATGAAATTATAATATAATAAAAATGGATTGGTTTAAGTTTGTTTATTTAAATAAATGATCCTATACAATTACCATATTATGGTTGATGGTAAAAGGAGAGTGATCAACAAAATAACTTAATTTTATCCTAAAAAGTATGAGATGCTTTTTAAGGTATTTTATTATTTATTATTACCAATACCATTCAATATAATATTCACAATGAACATCAACCACCCCAAATTTTTTAAGCTGATATTTTTTTTGTTCATATTATTTTTACTTTTTTTAATTTTTCATCCAAACATTATTATACTTTTTAGTTTTGTTTCTTATTAAAGCGTTTTTTTTTTTTAGTTTGTTCAATTATTAATTATTTACTACTTTTCCATTCGGCTCACTGTAAACGTGTGTTCTTTTCTTTTTTAACTAATATTCATTTTCTCGTTACATTCAGCTTGCTACATAAGCATATTTTTCAAGTTTCTAACTATTAGTTTTTTTTTTACAAAATATACGAAACTCCCAAGTTGATCTTGCAAGACTTAATCTTACTTTAGTAAGACATATAACACCAAGTATATGTCTTACTACACGCCTTAGTACTTGGCCCAAGGAACTATCGCCTTTGGATATCAAAAATTAATGATAATTTTCAGGATCTCCAGACAAAATTATTGTATTGTCATTGGTCCTTGAGAAGTTTGCTATGTTTCAATTTTTTCCCATGTTCTAAAATGATATAAAATGTATTTAAAATATTCTGTTACATAAATACGCTGTTACAGGCGAAGCTAATATAAGGGTGTTAAAATAAAAATGAGGAGTGTTAAACTCAAGCATTAATTGTTTGATATAAATAGATATTTAATTTCCAGGAGTATAAAGGTAAATGCCGTTAGTTTTATATTTTACACTCCACAATATCATTCTTAATAAATGGAATTATAATACGAACAAAAAAGGTGGAGGTTTAGGTTCGAAAATTGATTCGTTTGACGTAAATATATGTTCAATCTTCGAGGGTCTTAATGGAAAAAAAATTAAATTGCAGTTAAATAATAATGAACATAATAACTTGGAAATATGTTTATTTAGAAAGATATAGTAACTAAATGGGAAACTTATCGAGAAAATTTTTCTCGGCAAATTAATACTATTCGTGACAAATAAGGAAGTAAATAAGAACTATAACGAAAATAATTTAATAATGATAGCAATATTTATTGAAAATAAAAATATTAAATCCATTTTCTATTCTTCATTTTCAGAAAAAAAAGCTCAATTGAGACAAGAACATTCGTTCCTTTAAGTTAAAAAAAATAATTCTTAAAAAAAAACCTGTTCGATTTCAGGTACTCGATGAAAAAATGTAGCCTAATTAAACCTGAATAGGCAAAATTTATAGCTCCTACTGTAGCATCTTCCGATTAGCCATAGCAGCATAAAGAGACCTTAAATGAACAAGCAACAACAACTTAAATAATTCAAAATCTCCATAATATTAGTAATGATTGAAAACCTGAAAAGTGAGCTATTCCCTGAGTGGACTATTTGCCCGGTGGCAGTGTACTCGTCAAGCTATGGCTTCTTCCTACATTATTACTGAAGGCACTAAAAGGCACTCAGCTTGAGAGTAGATTGCACTTGAAATCGAGAATATATTTGAATAATTAACCTTTCGCTTAAGCTGGAAATAATTCCCTTTATTCTTGCCTTATCACCTATGGACCATTATTACATGACAGAATAGAGACGGTTTTCAAATTGATTTTCCCGACTTCCTTATAAATCCTTAATACATGTGGCTATTATTGATTCATTAGGTGTATTTCAATTTCATATAAATTTCGATTTATAATTATTTGTAACAGCCTTTCCTGTATGCATGTACCAGAATCTTTGAACTTAATTTTAGGCCATTTCAAAAAATCTAATTAAATTGAAACTTACTTTAAAAAGAAATTTATAAAGTGTTGACCAAAATGCCAACCAAAAAAGCTCCTGGCTCTGATCTCATCAATCCCTTCATCCTTTTCCACTTACCTCGGAAAGCTGTTGTTCCCTTTCTTACTCTCATCTAAAATTCAATCCTCCGCACAACTTTGGAAACTTTCCACCATTAAAATCTTATAAACCTGTCCCTAATCCTTCATCTTATCGTCCAATTTCACTCCTCCCTATAATGCCTATTTCAAAAATATTTCTTAACCGCATAAAGTCTATCCTCGAAAATAGCGGAGTGATACCAAACCACCAATCTGGCTTTCGTTCTTATGACTCCACTGTACAACTGTGTCATCGTAGCGTGGATGCAGTATCTGTCGCTTTTGAGAAAAAAGAATATTCCACTAAATTTTTCGGAATTTTGGACTGTGTTGTTTGTATCTTATGTATGTGGACTTTTTTTGCTGAACCCCAAAGTTCTGCTCCATATGTTCAAATTGGTTTTATCATACTGCTATAGATATGTTGTTTGTTTCGTAAGTCAAGTGAAGATGTGATAGTTGTTTGTACCGTCTAGTCAGTTCTTGTATTTTTAATTTTCTATGTACGTTTCATGTAAATCTTTTGTCCAAGTATAGTAAGAGATAACGTACATAATTTTTGGAAGGTACTTCGTCGTTGTCAATTTTTGACTGTTAGACACGAAGCTTTGCGTAGAAAGAAGCTTACATGGCTCGATTTTGAGGCGTTTATTCTGATTTGCTTTTTTTAGAACCACTTTCCTAAATCAAATAAATGAATTTGAAGAGCTATAGATACTAGGTGTGGGTCTCTGTGGCGGGCGATAAAATGGCTGTATCGTCAGCGAAGGTATAGATAGATGGTGGTGCTACATTACTGCTTTCTTACTCCCTGTTATCTGGACTTGATAAGAAAAGATTAAAAAGGCATTGGCCAAGAGACCTACTCAACTATTGATATTTCCATTCCAAAACTTGATGTTTCTGTAGAAAAGCAAAGAGAAAAACACTTGGATCAAATGTTCTGGATGCGCAACTGCGCAGGTGAAAATGAAAATGAAATAATAAATAAAAAAAAAAAAATTAAACTTTGCACACTACTGAAGGACTCATGTAATACAATGATTTTATAAGTTTGTTTCATTATCCTGACCAGGATCTTCAGGATCAACGAGTTTTCATATGCGGTAATGTCAAAAGTATTTCAAGATACTTGTCAAAAAACTGGTGACCTTCGTATATTTTGCAACAACCGAAAAATAATAGTTCAAAAAACTAAAAACACGCTTATGTAGCTTAACTAAAAAGTAGAAATAAATGTTAGTTAAAAAAAAAATCTATAATAGTATACTAAAACCTATTTGGACATATGGAGCAGAACTTTGGGGTTCAGCAAAAAATGTTCACATACACAAGATACAAACAACACAGTCCGAAATTCTAAGAAAAATTATTAATGTACCATGGTATATTTCGAATCAGACTATACACAACGACACTATAAAATCGTATATTCATAACAAATACATAACATTCCACTCATCGACACAATATCACCCAAACCCACTCGTTCTTCCACTTTCCTACTCCCTTTTACCTGGACTTGATAAGAAAAGATTAAAAATACATTGGCCAAGAGACCTACTCAACAATTGATATATTTTTTTCCAAAATAACTCGATGATCATGGAGAAAAGGGAAGAGAAAGACACTTTGATCAAATTTGCTTGATGCGCAATTGCGCAGGAGCAAATGAAAATTAGATATTAAGTACAAAAAAAAATATGTTGAAGAATAAAAATTAAAAAATAAGTTAATTTTCACATTAAAAAATGTCGATATGTAATTTAGAAAAGACCTAATGAATTATTTTCAGAAAAACTCGCAATAAAAGAAATAAATTCATAAAACTAAAATTTCCTCTCAAGCCTCTGTGGAGAAGTGGTCAAGTCGATTTTTGTACAGATGTAATTGACTATTGACGGAAATCTTGTCATTCTGGCTTTTGATTTGAAACATAATATAAGCAATAAATCCATTACAAGCAAATGCTTTACTTAATTCATTAGCCACTACGAAAATAACAAGAATACCATTCACTAAGTACATGAAACTAATGAAAAAATTGTTTTTTGTAAATAACATGGTTCTAGCGGCGAAATAGCACTTTATCCTGGACCTTGACCTGTTTAGCAATTATCATTCACTCAGATATGTCTTTTGCTGTCCGTCTTTATCTTTCAACTCCGAACAACCGTGTGTCGTCTTCCACATCTCTCAGCAAACGAAACCTGGGTAAACTTCTGCTTTTTCTTCCACCAGGATGTCCTGCCATTATCATTTAAGGGAGCCTTCTACGCTCCATTCTCTGGGCACGTCCAAGCCATCATATTATGGCCCCCTTTATAGTGCAAACAATATCTGTTGTCTCATAGAGGTTTCTTATTTCATTGGTTTTCAAACACCATCTTTCCCCTTCCATTGTGTGTGCATTATTTTTCTGAAGAGTTTCCTCTCCCACGTCCAGACCTTGTTTCCAAACATAATCACTGGTTGCAGGACCGTTAGGTAGGCTCTTATTTTCAGGGTTCTGGATATATTCGTGTCCCGAGAGAAGAATAAATTTTCTGCAGTGACCTATACCATCTATTACCAGCTGTTATCCTCCCCTTAATTTCTTTTGTGATACTATTGCCTAGATGCTTCAATTAGGAGTATTTGAATCCTGCATTGCTGATAAACATATTACTTCTTTACTGCATACCATATAACTTATTGTCCTTAATTTAGCAGCTTGTAAATATTACAATCCAATAAAAGGAAGGAATATATCAGAATAAAACTATATAGTACAGAATAAAACTTTAAGTTATTAAATTAAATTTAATAACAATAATAAGGCTTACCGTACCCAAAGGATCGATGCCGTTACCACCAATCTCTTCTTAAAAACTTCGGTCCATGAGCCACTATCCAAACCCAAACTCCCCAGATTAACACCTATATCCCAGTCTGCCCCTCAAATATTTCCCAGTCGGCACAGGGCTTATTCACTTTTTAGGTATCCGGTCGTCACTAAGCCCAACAACTTCACAAGCCTATCTTCATCTTCGTGACGCTATCACTTCTATAATATTAACCGGGTGCATGCTTCGCAATTCCACTTTGTGTAATCTCCTAAACTGTCCAGTGATCTCATCCTTTTTCGGTCCAAATATTCTACGCAACGCCTTATTTTCGAATACATTAAAAGGCAGAGAAATATAACCATTAGATATGCTATATGGGGAGGAAATCGATCAGAACAAAGAGATAGATGGAAGTAGAAAAATATTTGACAATAAAAATAATTTACAACATGGATGCAGAGACAAATGCCTACTAAATACATGTTGAAAGCAGTCAGCTATATACATATACATACATATAAATGTATATGTATCTAAGCTTAACGAATATACTGAATTTTTAGAACTGAATAAAAAATAAATGATTCAACGTACTCTGTTATCTTTTTAAAATTTCGTGCCAAAGCGTACATAACGCCTACAGGATAGATTATAAGTGTTAGTTTTGCCTTTATTTATGGTATAGAGCTCTGTTTGCCTGCTTTGTATCCCATGGTTGGCTGCGAGGCTAAACTAATAGGCTCAACATCTACAAGCTGTCACAGCGAACTCTAATATTTATCTTCTGAACCAAAACACGTCAACTTGTTGCAAGTGTGGGCATTAGCTTTGTTCGTTGATGAAATAATGATCTCAATTACTTAGGGTTTTTTTTGTTTTTGTTTTGTTTTTGTGAATCTGTTTATTTATAACGATGCCCCAAAATTCATAGTCACGCTAGGAAGATATAACTTTAAACAAATTCTCTTGTTAATCATTTACATTGAAGATAAATTAAAAAACATTCTACTGTTTTGGCTTATTTTTTTCGTAAATATCAATTTTAATAATTCAATACTAAATTATTTTAATAGCTAAGATTTTAGTCCTTATTAATGATAATATTTAATATAAATTAGAAATGGAAATTTAATAATAAAAATTAATCCATCACTATCAGTTGAAATTTCAGATCACCTGATTTAGTGCATTTTAAGTTAGTTCCATCACTCATATACAACAGAGTATGAATTATTTGTCCAAGAAAACATATTTTAAATAGTTTATGACCCTTCATGTTTTGATAAGTGATATAATTTAGACATTTTTTAAAAAATATTTCTTTTTTTTTACTCAAAATTTCAGGTTCTTATAATTTTGTTGTATAGGAAACAAATCAAGCACACTTTTAATTCATAATTCTCGTACGAAATTAGCCTAACGAAGTTATTATAATGACCGAACGAATCGGAGCTGCAGGGAGGAGGTTTGAACCTGTTGAGATAGGATTTTTAAACAAAAGATCAGTTGAAAGGAAATAAGTGGCTGTCAATATTCCTTCCTATCCTTACGTATTATTCAGAATCATGAACACTGACAGTGAAGAACCAATCATGAATGCAAGCAGTCATCATCATCATAATCGTTTCCTCTTTTAGCGCTGTGCAGTACTTCTACAGCTTACAGAATCTGGACCAAGTATCTCTTTCCTCAACCAGTTCTCTTCTTCGGTTCCTGTCCATTCCTCTCCTCCTGAAGGCCCTTATGCTATCTTTTCAGGATATGCGAGTTCCTCTCACAAGGGTCCTTCCTCTGACCCTTTTTCCTTCTGTGCGGCTCTAATAGGTCTTCCTGGCGATTCAACCTGGCTCCATCCTAAGTAGATGTCCGAACCACCTTAATTTGTGTTCCTATAGTCTCCGCTGGCTTAATATCGAGATTAGCCCGTATTGTTGTGTTCCCTATCTCTCCGAGTTTTCATTTCTGCTTTTCGCAGGTACCTAATTTCCATAGCTTGTATTTGACTTCCTTGCTTTGAAGTTAAGGTCCACGATTGTGAAGAGTAAGATAGGATAGAAAGAAATGTCGATTTATATACGGTCATTTTGGTCCTTCTTGTCACCTCTCTTCTTCCCAGGAATCTTCCCTTGGGACCATATTACAGATTTTCCCTGCTGTTCCGATTCTTTGCAACACTTCTTCGTCAATGTAACCCGATTTCGTTGAGATGAGCACCTAGATATTTAAAACTCTCCACTTGTTTTAATCTCTGTCCTCCAACCCTTAGTGCTCTCATTATTCTTCGGGGCTTCTTCCCTATCCCTAATAAAAGCAGTAGTATAAAGGATATGTCTCTGGATGAAAGAGGGTAAAACAAGAAGAAAAGACCAAGTCCGGAACATCGCTATCAGGTCGAAATTAATTTTTAAGGCAGCCAACAAAGGGGACATAAAATATCAATGTATCGATAATATTTTTAACATATCTATGTCATAAGTATGCTTTTAAAGAATAACTGAGCATGCATTGTTGTTTATAGATTTTTGAGGTGAAATCTTTTTTAGCCGCGTTTAGCGGCTTTGGTATGGGGTAAACTTTCTGTTTTTTAGCAACATGCTCGAGACTGGTGACACCTAGCGGCCTGTATACGAGTTATACAATTTCTTTTAATCCACTTAAGTTTAAAGGTTAAAATTGCATTGATATAAGAGTAATTATATTTATCTAAAAAATCGTTTAATAGTTGTGTATTTCGTAAGAATAACTTAAAACTTCAATAACTGGTTGATCTTTTCGTTTCTCCTGAAATAACTATTTGTAGTAGTTAAATGTCTTGCTTTATGAAATGTTTGCTAAAAAGGAAATGAAATCTATAAATGCAAAAACAAGATACAAATAATACAACTATCTACTTATTAATATTTCAATTAAATTATTGATATTTTGTAGTGAGCTTGAACAATCCATCATATGTTTTGATTAATAAAAAGAATACTTAAAAATATATACAAATATTGTTCGGAGTGTCAATGTTTCTGAAAACCAGACTGTTAATAAATTAAATTTACAAATTGGATATCGCAGCACTAGCTCTTTTTGGTATATCTAATTGGCTTATATATCTAGATTAACTAATCCAAATCCAGAATATGTGTTGGTTCAACAATATGAGATTGAGAGTTGTGGATTCAGCAACTTATTATTATTTGTGTAGCTAAGCCACTTAGTAGCCGGAATCGTAACCGTGGGCCCTATTAGCTCAGCAACTTATTACCTTACTACCTATAGGCAGTTGCATTAGGATTTGTAGGTTCGTATAAAACTTCCCCATACTAAATTCTCAACTTTGGCCTTTAAATTTTAGGAATATTCGAAAGCGAGATATCTGTGGCCATAAGTTGGCTACGAATTAGTAGTAATAGGAAACAGCTTTGATTATTTCTTTATGGAATTAAATTTTGTTTTTACGAAATATTTATACCTAGATGTTTATTGCTTGTACGTTTTTTAGTTTGTTCAGTAAATACATAGCAATGAATATCAATTATAGACCAAATGTTTTTAATGATTTATGTATTGATATTTACATCTATATTACAACAGTACAAGTTAATAGTGTTAGTATTGCATAATGACATGAGAATGACAAGTAGAGAAACTACCCACTGGTAGTACTCAAATCAAAGTTCAACTAAGAAAGATCACCTTTTCAGAAGCCTCGCAGGATTGTCGGGAATTGAAGAGGAAGCTAGGTTTGAAACTAGAAAGTTTGAGTGGTAATTAAGTTTGTTATGAAAGGATAGATACCGGGTTCTGGCCAAATCAACAACAAGAGTGACATTAAGGTCGTTATGGATTACTTTATTCTTAACAAAATGGTGAGCATTGATGATTTTACGAAGGATTTTGGATTTTTAGGATTGGATATGAGAGGAATTCGATGGCTTTGTGGAGCCCCAAAGCTCTACTCCGTAAGTCCAAATTGGTCGTGTGATAGTCGTGTAGATGACTCTTTTGTAGTTAATTGGGAGCTTAGAGCGTTTGTCTAGTAAGTGATGAAGCACCCTGAAACGTCGAGCGGTTTCTTGTCTTTTCAGTCTTATATGAGGATTCCCGGTTAATCGTTTTTCGAAGTGCACCCCCAAGTATCGGATCTGTTCTACAGGCACCAGTGGGATATTATTAAAGGATACTGAAGGGCAGGAAGGTTTACGACTTAAGGTAAAAGTGATTTGATGCGATTTTTGAGAATTTATTTTAATTATCCAGTTTTGACACCATTCTTCAAGATCAGTGATATGGGATTGGAGGCTTTGGGATGCAATAACCGGTTTGGTGTTGACATCGTACACATGTATCATCAGCATACGAGGTAAGGATAGTATTAGTATGAGTTGGGATGTCAACTGTATAAACTGTATAAAGATTTGTGCCAAGGATACTACCTTGAGGAAGACCAAATTTTTAAAAAAATTACCTAATTAACTTCTTAAAGGCCGTATAAAATACCAGAGGATTTATAATTAATAATTATTTGTGAATAAATTTCATTTATATACAAAAAACGTTTTCAATAATATATTAAATACCGATAGCGGATTGGCTCAGTGGTGGAGCACTGAGTTGCCATGCCGGAAATCCTGGTTCAAATCCTGCTGCAGGGAAGACTTTTATTTAGTCTCTTTGCAGCCGGAGATGGATCATATGGGATCTAGGACTGTCCTGGGACTCACCCGGCATCTATAAAATATTATAAAAACAGAGTACCCAAAATAAGGAGAAAAAATCTGGCAGTTGAGCGTGACCTAGGACGTCACCTCCTTGTAGGACCGTTGTTCATGAAACAGTACAGTCTCTACCATGTAATGAACCCCAGAACTCGGGTTGCATTGAAACAGGTTTTTTTTTATAAAATACACAACCAACTTTACATTTATAAATTATACAGACAATAGAAAAGTCAACAGGGATGTTAAGTTTTTAGTTATATTGTCATATCTTTAGTAACTATACGCAAAAACTGACTTTTAAAAGCAAACCAATAAGATTCAAATTAATATTTTTTTAATAATTAAAAAACAGAATAGTATACCATTGGATTATCGTTGACATAATCGGTAATGACATTTGTAATGACATTAATTTGGTGAAGTAAAAATATTTTATTACTATAATAAAAAAACCCAGCAAAATGTGCTACAGAAAATCATACGACAGAAAATGTTAACCTCATCTACATTTTCTGCTGTATTTCGCAGCTTTTTTTCCATAAAATTATACGATATTAAAAATTTTTGTGTAAAGTGACAAGCCCACAATCATTTAATTTTGTTAGCTATATTTAAGAAGATTTCACGGCGCAAAAGGTTGTGACTAAACGTTTTCTTCATGATTATTTTTATTATCATGTATCAATTATTTGTTTTATTTCTTCTTTTTATTACTTATCTTTGCACAAAGCTTAATGTTCGATATTATGTCACAAACACTTGACTGAGAATCATCGATATTGAGGTCTACATAGCATTATATATTACATTGACTTTATGTATTCATTAGTGTTGTAAAGTAGATTATTTATTTTAAAAGCAATATTTTTTATTTAAATATACTCTCAATTAACTTTTTCTTCTTTTTCTTGTTTCAGGTAAGGTCTATTTCTGTACTAGATCAACTAATACTTGGGCTGTCACAGGTGATATATTTTTAATTAAAAAGCCTGATACGGCACACGTTCATTCAGATAAATTATTAAGCATTTTCAATTATTTAGTTTTATGACATCAAGCTTTAATTGAGACATTATATTAGCCTTTATTATTTAATATTTAATTTAGAATTTAGAAGTTCTTTATTTTATTACATTTATTTTGTTTTATTAGTTAATTCTATTTATCGTTTTTTTTCTTATATGCTACCTAGTCTAGCAACTAAGAGTTTGAGAAAAACGATATTAAAAATTAAAAATATTTTAAAGTCTATTCAATGCTGCACTTAAGGCATTAAAGCATTTATTTTCGTAAAAATCTAAATACACTGAAAAATAGAACACAATGCCTCAAATAAGACCAAATTTTCACTTAGCGAAAATACGCTTTCTTCAAAACTCTAATACTAAACCATTTGCTAGATTTCTGCTAACATTACAACATTTAAAATTATATTTATGTATAACTAGACGATTAAGTTATCATTCAAATAAGATTGCAAAATGATTCGGTAGATTTTATGTTGTTTTTTTAAACAACTATAAAATATATAACATATATATTTTAATTAATAATTAAATCAATAATTAATTAATTAATAATTAATTAATAATTAATATTTATATAACATATAAATATATAACATCAAACATGGAAATAAAATTTTCACTAGAAAAATTGCAATCAATTTCTGAAGAATATTACTCAACATAGAATACAATACATTGATTCAATTATAATTTGTATTTATCTCAAATAACGTCTAAATTACTACCTAATCTTGGATAACTATTTTGGTTGTGTATTTTTAATTACATATAAAAACAAAGTATATGTTACCAAGGCTCATGCACGTAACATATTTTTTTTAAATTTTAATATTAAAAAATATAAGGAATTAAATATTTTTAATTATTTTTTTATTGGCACCTTTATACCTTTAATGTATCTATGTATAATTACAAACAAAATAATTGATTTGCAGTTATTGTTTCCTTACAAATTGAAATAATACCGTGTCAAGATATAACACACCAGATATAAATTTCTCTCTCTCTCTCTCTCTACATATATATATATATATATATATATATATGTTATAAATCGTATTTGTGTTCTAGAGGTTGCCATATGGATTTAATTTTCAAATACTTGTCTAAGATAAATGAGGGTTCGTTTTCACTAATTGAACATTTGCAATATAATTGGTTCTTGAAATCTTTAAACCCCTCTGGGATCCGCCAAGTCTTAATAATATTATTAAGAGCCTCCGAAGCATTTTCGACATTAACTAATAACGACATTTCATGTTGAAGAAGTTTTGCATTGGTTGTTAATCAACTAGTTAACCTAACTTAGTAACTTAACTACTCAACTTTACAGAACTAAACAATAATTCAAAATCTTAATATAGAAGAGGACCGCAGAACACAACTTTCAAACATTGAGGTTATTGTTTCAGAAAACAATTAACCACGTCTTACTAACTATGAATTATTATAGTAACTTATTTTTAGGTATTGTTCCTTTGATAATGATTATTTTTAAATATTTTTATTTTGAAGAGATATGTCCGAGCCTGGATTCAAACCCGTTTCGTCTGCATATCTAGTGCAGTGCTCTAAACCACTGAGCTACCAGGGGTCGTATCCAAGTTAGACATATCCATCTCTTCGGAGATATAGGATCTGATCGTAAATATAGGATCGTTGAAGTGAAAAGATTTGTCTGACTTGGATACGACCCCTGGTACATCAGTGTTCTAGAGCACTGGACTAGAGATGCAGACGAAACGGGTTTGAATCCCGGCCATGTAATATCTTTTCTCTTCAAAATAACAATACTTAAATATAATCACCAACAAAAGAACAATAAATTAAAATAAAGTATAAATATAAAACTGATGTAAGTCAACAAGATCCCAGTAAAGTAATGCTCAATGAACATTCTTCCCCTAGTATACATCTCTAAATTGCGAGAACACGGGGATATACTATAGGATTGATGAAGGGAATGGATTTGTCTGACTTGGATACGACACGTAGTAGCTCAGTGGTTGATAATAGCCCCTGGAACGTTAGCAAAATCGAATAAAAATAATTTTAAAAAATATACATACTATACCATCTATCTTTTTTTTTTTTTTTTTCTTTTCTCTCCCTTCCTGCCATTGCTGGCATAAGGGGTTTCGGCAGTGGCGGGTTGATACGTTGGGTTTACGCACGCCCGCCAATGCCAAAAAACAACTCTTTATTTAAAACTTCTTATTATACATAATCTCAGGGGGGAATATTTATAATTTATGTGGGAACAAAATATAATAAAAATAATAATCTGTCGTGCAGCCCAGTGCACGGATGTGCACCTTACTGATGGGACAGCACCTTTTAGGCCTCCTGGCCGGTCTGCATCCGTCCGGGTGCCGTCCAGCCTCCACGGTCCGCCGCATCCGTCCGGTCCGCACCCGGCCAGTCCGCATCAGTCCTGTCTTCCTCCTGGGGGCTCATCCTCCGGTGAATGCTCTGGTGACTCCTCTGGTGGCTCGCCGGGTGGTCGTATCCTGCTGATGGTGAAGTGCGCAGGACCGACCACCTCCTTCCACCTTTAGACAAACTCCCTGAAATGGGGGTAATTGTCTTCCTCCATGAGGCGGGGGAAGTCTTCCTCGGCGAGGACGAAGATCCCGGTTTTCCTCGACAGCCTGGCACGGTGTCCTTCCATCGCGGTGCAGGAGAGGATCACGTGCTCTGCCGTCTCAGCGACCCAACAGGCGGGGCACCGGGGGTCGATGTCTCTCCTATGCTCACTCAACTTTCTCCGGAACCTGCCGTGTCCTGTCTGGACCTGCGAGACTCAGTAGTCCGGGAGGACCCATGTCGCCGCCAATCTCGACCGGACGGTGGCAAAGAACTTCCTCAAGGTAGAGCCCTACTGGCTAGTCACCCACCGTCCGTTCCACTCGTCAATGGAGTCCTCCCTCCGCAAGCCCCTGCCTCTTCACCTTGTATTTTAGAGTGTCCTCTTTCAGGACTAGGTCCAGGGGCATAGCTCCGGCAAGCACCTGCACCGTCTCGTGCGACACCGTTCTGTAAGTAGTCGTGACTCGCAGCAGAGCCAGTCTCTGGATGGTCGCCAGTCTCCTCTTCTGCAGCTGCGTGAGGTTGCGGCTCCACGCAGGGGATGCGTACCTCAGGATACCCAGGACCACGCCTTTATAAATGGTCATAGTTGCTGGGTACCTGAGGCCCCAGAAAGCACCCCCTATTCTTCCTAGTCCGTTCAGTGACAGGGTCACCCTATCCTCCAAGTATCCCAGGTGAGGGGTGGCGTCGAAGTTTCTAATATACCATCTATCTATCTATTCCTGACGGCACATTGTTCCACCAAGGAACCAGGCCTCATCAACATTTCTCCTCCTGAGCGATCCTCAGCAACTCTACTCCATCTTCTCATTCCAAAAATTTTCTTTTTCTTTCACCTTCTGGGCTTCCCTTGATCATCTTCCATGATCAATGTAGTCGTGCTCTAATTATCTTATGCTTATTTTTCTGATTCATGAAAGCTAAGCTAGGATCTCTATACAGATCTCTAAGTTCTATGTTGGTTTTTATTTCGATTGTATGTACCACTTAGCCTGGGTCATATATTTTTCTCAGGATTTCCTCTCCCAAACAATAATGTTACTTTTATGTCTCTTTATAAGTGTCCATGCTTATCAGAATACATCATTACATGTTGGATGAAGGTTTTATATACTCGCACTTTGATCTCTCGGGATATATTTTAATTTAGAAGAACTTTCCTGAGCGAGCTATAGCATTTGTTGCAATTTTGAATCCTTAAATTGATCTCTTCCTTTATTTAATTTTTATTTGATAATATTTCCCAGATAATTGAACGTTTTAACTTTCTTTTAAATAGAATTTCTTGATGAAAAAAATACCACTATTAAGTAGATCATTTGATAAAATAAAAACTACATATTTTACTAATATTTATCATTCAAGCACGTTGTCATTGATTATGTCATTCAAAGGTTCATGAAATACGTAAAATGTTAGTTTGAAAGCTGGTGACGTATTCATTCAATTCAATTCATTCATTTTTAATTCGATGTCAACTTCGTTCTGTCAGTTGGAAAACGTTAATTTATACACTATTTTTTTAAATGAAGTAGGTATGAAGTTTCTTTTAACTACTGAACATACTGTTGAAATTTTTATATTATGCACGTTTTGCGAAACAGTACTCAGCCCATCATCGGTTGCAGTGATACAGTTTTTTTTTCAGTTTGACCCAAGTTTTGTTGTCCAACCAACTCGCAGAACAATCTCGAAGTTGGTTCAAATAATGCCTCCAATTTTTTCTAAAATGTTTAAACCGAAATCAAGCAATCTGCAAACTTTTCGTCGGAATAACGTAGTTTTACCACAGTAATTTTCCTGATTTCGATTCCTGGTTCGCAGATATATTTTGGAACCCTTAAACCTGAAACATTAATTATCAATTTCCATATGATTTCTTTGGTCCAATTAATAAAAAAATGATATACCAAAATAAAAAAATACTAGAATGAGATTGGAAACATTACAGGCAAAAACCCTTTAATTTTCGAACTAATAGCAAATGGTAATTCATGTCGGTGTTTAAATTTAAGTCTCATCAGGATAGAAGTGTAAGAATGATATTTAAAGTAAATATAAAACCGTACCACTAAAACGCATGAAAGGCCTAGGTTCCTTTACATGGTAGACAATGTCCATAGGACAACGATTGTGCAGAGAGATATTTTTTCCCAGGATTTTCCCCCCTTTAAGGTTATCCACTTTATAGAGGCTGTATGACCTCCATGATGGACTATAGATCCCACAAGACCCATGCATAGCTGTTTAATAAGTATCCATGTCTAATAGATATGGCAGAATAAATAACCTGGACCTGCATCACAACGACTCAGAGCTCTACTCACTGAGCTGCCCAAATCCCTAGAGAAATGTAAAATAAATCGCATACCAAATTCACGTTATAAATAGAATGAAAGCCAATAAGGCCTAAATAAAATTCAAGACAGGCAGACTGTTTTTTTATTATATTGGAATTGTGGAAGAAGGGGCTCCTAATAATAATTCGCTAACCTTCTATCCGGTTTTGAATTTGCCGGTTGTGAATTCAATAAAAAAAAAACCTGATAGTTTGATTGGGTGACAATTTCCCCAATCAAATATAATTGAAGCAATAGAAGGAAAGAAAAGAAATTCATCAAGTAAATACGAATAAAAAAAGAACAATTATAAAAATATTAATGTGCACAACTAAACCTAAGAAAATACAAAGAAAGTTGTTTAAAACTAAATAAAAAAGTTATGACAAAAAAAAAGAAAATGCATTAAGCTCTAATCTGTAATTATTTACATACAAAATGAAATTAACTTATTTACTAAAGAGAGATGAGTCTTAGAACAAAAAAAATTACTGGTCTATGAATCAATGAAAAACTGAGAAATGAACTGAGTTCTTGAAAAGTGTTGAGTTCTTGATAGCGATGACTTGATGATTCGAAATGATGATGAGTAGAAATATTAAATGGCTCTTACCGGTAAGCTCAAAATTAGATCAAAATAGCGAGAAGTTTTACAGGTGAGAGTTGACGAAATTCAAGATGAAGAAGATGGAGAGAGTGGCGACAAAATCAAGTGTAGAGTAGCAACACACCTTCTCACACGACAACTGATCTTGTTTTGTTTTTTCGAACATTACACTTAATATTAAAACATATGTTTTTGAAATTACTCTCTGAATTCTTTTGTTTCCTTTTAATAAATTTAATTATTATTAGAATTATATAACAAACAAAAAGCAACTGGCTTTTAATGCAATAAAATATTCGTTTGGAAATAAAATAAAAAAACAATAATAAAATAAAATAAATAAAAAATAGCTATTGATACCCGTCAGGAATCGTGCATGTTGCTTAAAATTTTTATACTTATTTCCTAACTGTTAGTTTAAGTCTCTTTTGAGCTGGTTTATTTAAATATATAGACTTACATCAAATCCATTTTAAGTTTGAAATAGAAGGCAACCTGAAGGTGAGAACGTTTTCATGTTTTACGAATTCATCTTCAAGGAATGGCGAGGAAGGTAAAATAAATATGAGAAAGAAGCTAAAGGAGTTGTTGAGAAGGAGGTTCGTGAATAATTGAGCTCGCAAGAGCCTTTTGTAACGCTTCCTATTCTTAAGATAATTTAACCATTGTCTGCTATCTTCAAGAGAATAAATATCATTACGAGTGGAAGCTGATATTTATTCTTTATTTATTTATGTCTGGTTTAATTAAAAGTGCTCTTCATTAGGGATGTTTAACTCTTTAATTCTTTGGATACCGCAAAAATGTTATTTCTTCACTGTAAGGAGTTTCCTCTTCTTCTCGGACCCCAGCTTAAAATACGCTTCCGTTGATCTCTCTAGGCTCTTCACGTTCTACTCATGGTTCTATCCACCTGAAGCCTCTTCACACCTGAACTTCCAGGCTGTTAAATATATTCATTTTCAATATGCAGATCGGCGAACGCACATTCGAAAGGACAGACACATTTAAGTACCTTGGATCTAACATAACAGATAACAACATAATGAAAGAAGAAGTGAATACGAGGCTGTCTGCTGGTAACAAGTGCTTCCATGCCCTTCAAGAAACTTTGAACTTCAAAGCTCTGTGTATTCCAGCTTAAAATAGCTATTTATGAGACAATCTTGAGACCCATAGCTACATATGGCAGTGAATCCTGGGTATTTATAAACTAAAGTAAAAGGAAGCTCATTGTCTGGGAAAGAAAAATACTCAGGAAGATATATGGGCCAATAAGAGAAAACGGTACGTGGCGATCAAGTAGGAACTGTACTATGGTAAAGACTGCACTATTTCTTGGACATTCGTTGAGCAGGGAGGTGATTTGTCTGGGTTTATCCCACATTGAGGGTACACATGATACACACCTTATAGAAGCTTAGCGAAATTACTCTCCACTTTTTTAAAGTCATTTTTGGAAAACTGGCTGAACTGCTATAGGCCAATAAAATATCTTATTTTTGCTCCGTTTCTTTCTTTTTCCTCTTTAGATTGATAGCTCTCTTAGATTGAAGTTTTGTTTATTTATTTTCAAAATCTGCTAGTTGAATCTGGACGGAGGCTTGTTCAGTCTTGTTATATCCCTTTCCCATCCTTTTATGTTTCTAGTCTTCGTTTATCTTATTATGTTATGATTTTAGTATTCTAATCACATCCGAATAAACGTAGGAACTTATGTACGAAAATACAATCTAGACTCAATGAATTAAAGCAAGAATAAGTTAATGAGGGAATAATTGCAATGAGGGACTAATCTTATTACCCTAAAACGATGAGAATGTGCCACCTTTTTGCATTATTGTTGTTAGAGTAAAGTGAAGTATTTGATTAAAAATAAAATACCAAATATACACACGGATAGGCGGGAGACCCGGGTTCGAATCCCGGTCCTGGTCATATTTTTTCTTTTCAAATAAAATATTTAAAAAAATACCACACAGTTCATGAATAAATTGCAGTGCAAGAAAATATCATTATAATTTTAGTTTTTTAAAATAACTGGCATTTTTGTGGCGCATTTTCACCCCAGCCTAGGGATGACTATGTGACACATCTGCTTTTAATGAATATTCAATAAGGAAATGCAACTGGCATATTCTAACCTTGTATTCTTAAAAAAATAAATATATGGCTAAGTAAATTTAAGTAAAAAACCTTTTATTGGGAAAAATTGATACACAAACTAAAAGCTAATTTATGTTCTAAGGATGAAACAAATAAGAACAGGCATTAAGCACAAAATAAATCAAATTATGATAAGGTAGATATAGAAAGGTATAAAGCTAATTATAATATTTCAGGAACTTTGAAGATTGTTTTTTTATGGGAAACCCACACCTGAATAGACTGATGGGTTCTTCCTCCTCTTCAGAGATAAAAAAATTGCCTTCCACTCTTCTTAACAGTGTCGTTTTTATGGAAATCTGGACTTATGGAAAAATGTAAAAAATATGGAGTAAAAATGTTCCAATCATTGGCACATTCTCACCAGGCAAACTTACGTTCTAGCCTTTAAATTGTATAATTCAGAGAAATAAATGATTATCAAAACAGTATTAAGGCGTAATAAAGATGAATAAATAAGTAATTCAAATTACTTACCTGGCTGCCTCAATTCGTACCGCGAACATCTCTCGACCAGAAAGATTACGGACTATTCAGAAATTACGAAAACACCAGCTTTCAATGAACGATAACCTCACAATAAATAGTGGGAGCCATGATGATTGGAATATCACCAACTGATGGCAAAACTAGTGTAGTTGCCATAACAAAGGCCGATTTTCAAAAAAAGGGCATATCGAACACATGAAGTTCAATTAACTGTGCGAAAGCAGAGTGGCACAATCTCACCTCAGCTGGTAAATTTTCACCCCATTTTACGGTACATTAAAATTGGAAGAATTTCATGTCTTCTATAATTATTTCTTATATAAGAGAGTGAGAATTTTGTAGCTTGGACACACTATATATTCTGCTTATTGATTGTGCTGTTGTTAGCGCCACTCATTTTAATCCGTAACAAGCTCATGTGTGTATCAGGCCAAATTATGTATTATGTGTTAGGTATTTGTATCACGTTTCACATTATATTATTCTATGAAATGGGTTCTTAGACAATATATGATCTATTATTAACCCTTAATTAATGACATAGATGTTACTTATGTTAGTACTGACTGACACCTGATTCAAAAATTCATTAATAATTACAAAATATAATACTGAAACATTTTATTGATTGCTATTACTTATATGAACCTTTTTGCATTTCCCACAACCAACAAATACATGATATTTTTTTTCAAATTTCAGTAAACCTATAACAAATAAGATCAATGAAGGAAATTGTGAAAATCAAGAACTACATATTTTAAAACTTGTGTATTTATAACGATTTAATTACAATATATTTAATTTTGATTTTAAACAATTAAAAACCTATCAATAAAAATACTTTTCAAAATTAAAATTATCAATTTTCCAATCAATTGGCACATCTCCATGCAGATCGCCTTCCCACCTGCCTTCAATAGCTTCCGGCTCAGTTTTATCTGAACCCTTACCTACTGCACCTGTACCCTACGAATTAGATCTCACATATCAGGCCAAATTATGTATTATGTGTTAGGTATTTGTATCACGTTTCACATTATATTATTCTATGAAATGGGTTCTTAGACAATATATGATCTATTATTAACCCTTAAGTAATGACATAGATGTTACTTATGTTAGTACTGACTGACACCTGATTCAAAAATTCATTAATAATTACAAAATATAATACTGAAACATTTTATTGATTGCTATTACTTATATGAACCTTTTTGCATTTCCCACAACCAACAAATACATGATATTTTTTTTCAAATTTCAGTAAACCTATAACAAATAAGATCAATGAAGGAAATTGTGAAAATCAAGAACTACATATTTTAAAACTTGTGTAGTCATAACGAATTAATTACAATATATTTAATTTTGATTTTAAACAATTAAGAACCTATTAATTAAAACATAAATAATTTTCAAAATTATCAATATTCCAAGCAATTCACCCACAGTTTCTTGGAGCACTACAAGAATATAGGTTATTTGAATATACCACAAAGAGAAGATATTTTCTCATTTTTTTTTGTTGGACATATGTAACAATGCTTTCGCATATCATATAACAAGAGGCATATTATATATGGCATCGATTCATTAGTCCTAATAATTATTTTTGATTTGTTTGGTTTCATAACTGTAACATTAATAAAAAGTAAAATAAAATGAAGTATAAATTCAAAATAATTTATACAATTATAAAGAAAAAAATGTATCACTGATTTATATTAACTAATAAATAAGCTTACATTAAAAAAAAATCAAAGAAGTCGCACAAGTAACGAGGTATAGTCCGTGGGACCAGACGTTGCTTATATTTTGTGAACAAACATTATAACCAACCTTCCACATTCACATTCAATAAGGCACTAGCAAGACAGAAAGGTACTGAGTCATCGGAGATTTAGGATTATCGGAAGAGTGGCAAATTCGAGAAAATAGGTAACGAAAGTTAGGACAACGGTTGAGATGACGCTTAACAACCAGGTTTTTCGACCAATTTATGGTACTCCCTTTATAGGGGCTGGATGAGCCTCAGTAGGTTCTGTCAATCCCATAGAATCCATCTGTAGTTATTAAAACATTAAATAATTTATCTGTCAAAGCGGAATGCGAACTCTGAACCTTCAGCCTAGAAACTCAGTACTCTAGGCCATGAGCTACCACGCTCCCTAAATAATAATATATTAATTTTTCCTTTTCCAATGTTCTTCTTTCCAAAAATAATTATTCCTTTATTATCTTAAATCTAGCTTGTTTAAACAATCCGGCGCTGCGTCCTTTACCTCGAAGAAGTGATTGATTGCTTCCCGCAAGTTAGAGCATTGAATAAGTTAGGGCTTAAACTGCTCCCCTCTCTCTGTCTCTCTCTCTCTGGTATCCAAATAACCGAATAATTTGTCCTCAAAAATTCATAATCTCAGCTATCAAAGGGAATATTTCAGCTTTGCATAGCGAATATAACTGGCCATATCCTTTTTATAATCACGGAATATCCAGAGGAAGTATCCGTAGTTCGCTTTAATTATATCTTTTCAAACTTTGCTTTTTTCTTTTATAAAAATATTCAAAACGAAACTGAATCTAAATTTGTATCCATGAATCTTTTATTATTTATTTATTATATTTTAATTTGTTATTTGCATGGTATGCAGTTCACGCCTAATGTGATTGCAAGGATTCTTCTAAAAGCCAGACCACAAAAGCGTGATAATAATTAATTTACGATTATAGATATGTAATTCTATTTTATTTTTTCAGGTAAATGAATCAATGTTAACGTGATAGTTATATATTTTTTCATTTCAACTGAAATATTACTAGACGTTTTCCGCTCAACTATAACATGGTTATTAATATAAATTCAAATTTTGTTACTAGGATCAATGTAACATCTACTAGTTCAATTTACTATTTAAAACCTAAAATAAATAAATAATAAAATGATGTTATTAAATCAAAGTTAATAGGTATTTGGTTTCATTTACAACTGTCAAACGATTAGAATTGTATTCGTACTAGTAAAAATACGTTGTTTATTAGATTATGTTTTATTTAAACATAAAAGATAACTTGATGATGAGTTATTCTTTTTTGAAAGAGATAAATATATATATATATACATAAATATATATGTATATACATACACACACATATATATATAAAAATATGTATATGTATGTATATGTATATGTATATACACATATACATATACATATACATATATATATATATATATATATATATATATATATATATATATATATATATATATATATTTCCTTATATAAGTAAGTGATATCCGAAAATTATGACTAAAGCTTTTTAAATTCGATCAATTGTAATTTTTATTTTTTTAAATCTGTTTCACATAGGTAGAACATTATGTCAGGTGCTTTTTTATGTTAATGTTAATGGTGCTTTTTAATATTCATTAGGTGTTATTTCGGTCCTAATGATGTCAGGATTAGCAAAATATCGAATTTTTAATTTTTTGAACAGTATCTTAGAGATTCGATCCATTTCGTTAGGAACCTTCTAAGACTTGTCTCGTGATTATCATAAAGCAAAAATATATTGATACGGTATACATCCATATTTTTTTTTTAATAAATGGTTAATATACCTTAAAAAATTATCATAAGTGATTTTTGGGCTCTTGAAATATTGAAAATTTTTTTTCCTATCTTCATTAAGAATATCTGAATATACTGTATATCTTGTTTAGTCATTTTTGGATGTATATATACAAGATTTATACAAGACTAATAGCTACATGCAAGATAGCCGAAGTAAACAAGACGACAAGACAGAAGGAATCTTGAACAAGGAGGAATGGATGTGAGCCGGCTGTTGAGGTCGCCATATCTGTCAGGGCCGGATCGAGATCAAACAGCTATCTCGTGTATCTCGTAAGGGAACATCACTCGTGTGCCTTCCAGCTCTCAAGTTAACTCAATATACCACTACCTAAGTGTTTGATATATTTAATAACATGTGTAATAATATATGCTAAATCATATTTATAAAATATTTTAAACATAAATCTCGAGGTTAAAATAAAGATATAGTTGAGATGATCTGTCCGTTATGAATGTTTTTGAGCGATAGCTTATTTCGCAGGTAATTCGGTTCATATTACGTTATATTTTATACAAAACACTGAATAACTTGAATTTTGTGGTAACTACGTAATCGATTCTATAGGGGAACCTATTTATCTCTTCTAATTAAATATAAATGCAGCTGAAGCGTAAAGAATGTTCACCAAAGTTAACGTTGTTAATAATCAAACTAATAAATCTTGTGTGGTATGGTTTTGACGCTTCATTTGTAGACTATCGAAAAAATCTGAAGGCAAAGAATTTTGAAAATTACTCAATGAAGATCCGATTCAAACACAAGACAAGTTTAACGTTAGAGATTCTACATTATGAATTTCTATCTACAAATGAGTCGTTTATTATAAAATTTGTATATTATAAGCATATATTTTTATCAAGTAGGTCTATAATAATAATATATAACAAATTGCAAAATAATTACAAATTTATAGATACAAAAAAGAGAAACTAAAATAAAATAAAATATAAAAACTAATAAATAAGTAAAAAATAAATAAAATAATATAAATTGCTATTATTCACAGAAAATAAAATAGATAATATTTAAAAAAATAGTCAGCAACCTTAACGCTAATGATATTTTATGCACTATTAAGAGAAATGTAATTAATTTCAATTGCTGTAATAATAAGTTGATTTCTGTGAAATGTATTTAACTCGTTGGATGTTTAATTTAATTTGATTCGTTTCGATAATAAAAACAACTCCTGGCTCAATATCACATCCTCATTCATAATATTATCATTTTTATCTTAGGGAAATCTTTCGTTGGTTATTGATATGAAAATATTTTCATTGGCCCGAGTAATATTCCTCACACTATACTCTTGTTCAGAGCAGGTTAATAATCTTGAACCAGGATACACCTAGATTTAATTAAAGAAGAACTCCTGATTTATAGGAGCCGCCGGTAGAGAAGAGATTGAATGCTATTCGCCCCCGCATCCATCACCACAGGCCAGCTTGATAAGCTTATATCTGTCTGCTCCTCCCGACCATCTCGCTTTTATATTGTACCTCATCCCTTCCAGGGCACTTGCTATCAACAATATCACTTCTAAAAGCCCAACTGGATATATAACCTATTGTTACATACGAATCAATGCATATTGTATTTGACTATTTACAAATTAATATCTCTTCCACTTAAAAAAAAATCTGTCTCTCCTACTAGTCATGAAGAGGCTTGTATTCAGTAAGTTTTAGAGACTATACTGTTTCTAGGATGATGGTTTGGGAGGTGATTTATCCCAGATCAAATTTCAGGTTTCCCTCCTATTTCGGGTATCCACTTTACAGAGACTGGGACAGCCCCTCTTCAGATCTTCAAGAATCCATCCTCGATTGTTAACAGATTAAATAAATAATCTGCTACATGTGTATTACACACCCAACGAATCCTCTCGTAAAAATAACAACGAACATATCCCCACTTAAAATTCGAAATGTTTTAAGTTTTTATGGTCCGGGATAATACGGGTTACTATTACAGATATTACAATACAGATAAACGGAATTCATGCTACTGAGCAATAATATAAATATATATGTTTAATATTGGGAGTATTTAATTATTTAGTATTGTTTAATAGTGGTAATATTTAAAATTGGTAGGCTTATGCAGTATGACGTATCAATTGAGGACTAGACACACCATACAATTTTTTTGATAGATTTTATATTTAAATTAATTTTAAATTGTATTGTTTGGATCGTTGTGAAAATGGTTGACCCTACATATGAGCCGTACAATGCACAAATCGATTAACTTCATTAAACAAAAAGTGGTGAAATGTTACATTCTGATGAGAAATGTTAAAATTTTTATGTGACCGGTAGAGTTAATCGATTTGGCAATTGAAAAATGTAATAAATTTAAATTCAGTGTTTAAATTTTTATGTTTCTTATCACAGAAAAAAATTAATTACTAGATATTTTTATTAAGAATTTTCCATAAAAATTAACATTAACAAATTATTTCTTCAGCAGTATAAATGATGTCTTCTTCATCAGCTGTATGTAAGGACACGTCATTTCGGTTTCTTTGCAATTTCTTAAGGAACTCATGTTTAATAGGAGGAATGAATTTCAGGAGATCCATTATCTTTTTCACCCTGTTACAGATCTACCTTTAGGATATAATATAGGCTGATCTACATTTTTCAAACTTTGTGGCCTATCTGCCTAATATATTGATTGTATTAAATTTTGAATCTTCATTAAAGTCACATTTAAATTGGACCTTTCGAACTAGATAAAATTCATCGTTTAGCGCTTCCTAGTTTATTTAAATGGTATTATTCCAACGATTTGCATTCGAGTACGGACTTAATCATAATGACCTCTGAAAAAAAGTATTTATTATTCAGTGGCCAAAAAACGTTCGTCATTTAATGGTGTTAACCTCTCTTGTTTGGGAAATATTTTATTAAGATAAAAATGTACTCATATGATTATACCAAGTGCTTTTACACTTAAATTTAAGATTTTTCAAAGAGTTAGTCAATATGTGCAGTAAACGGCTCATATAATGTCACGTAGAAAATAGGCTGGGTGTGCTGTTTACTGTATACTGTAGATGATCGTTTTATTTTGTTGTATTATTGGTTTTTCTCGCTCTGTTGATGGTCTGAAAGTTCGGCCAAAACGTTGCTACTCTAATATATAAATTTGACCTATTTATGAACAATCGTTTCACCACATTTCCGACCAGTTTCTTGGTCTCACAGTGCCTAACTGCAGTTAATAATAAGTATTTCTTTATCAGTCACAAACGGTCTGGATAATTTAGTCCATTTGAATTTGATTAAAATGGATTATTTAGGAATGGTCGGACTGGAATAATAAAACAGAAAAACGAAAATTTTATTGCGAACGAAAAACAAAAAAGTAACCTCCACTTTTTCTATGTTATTAGAAGTACCTAGCCCGTATGAATGTGTTTTCTGCACATATGCTCACCTTTTTGAATATTTTTTTTCACCCTGAAATAATTTTAATAGTAATATTTTGTGTTTTTTAATAGTAATATTTTGTGTTTTTAGCCACATATGATTCAATTGTATGTACAATGCTTGTTACAGAGGATGCTTCAACTATTCCCCATTAAAACTAAAATTGTGTTATTGTAACCTTTAAAGTCATTTTAAAAACGTTTTTAAAAATTTTTCAGCATCACAAATGAAAAAATAATATTTTATTAATATTTGTTCTTTCTATGGTTATTGTAAATATCTCCACTTCTATCATGAATATTTAATCAGTGTAAGCATGAATATATCTCAATCATTTGATTTTTCTTTAGATTTTGAATGAATTCGACATAATACATGATCTACCAATTATTTATTTATTCATATATGAAAGTATATTTGGAAAGAAGCCATTTTTCAAATTACCTAAAAACCTTAATACAGGGTAATATCCCTGGTAGCTCAGTTGGGAGAGTACCGCACTAGAGATGCGGGTTCGATTCCAGGCCAGGACAAAACTTTTCTCTTCAAAATAAAAATATTTAAATAATCACCTTCAAATAAATATAAATATTGAAAAGTAAAAAGAGACCTTACATAAATGTTAAGACCGTAGAAAAAATCCAACGAAAAGCCTTAAGTCTCCAAACTAAAACAGAAAATAAAAATATAATTTATTAAAAAGTAATATGTTTGAATCCTTTTTTAGTTTCTTAATTAAGTTATGCTAAATTGATTTTATTGAGCATCCCCCACTATATCATCCTAACTTTGTAAAGAAGTGCTTAGTCGGTTTTTAGGTAATTCGAAAAATGACTTCTTTCCAAATATAGTCTCATATATGAATTAATAAATAATTGGGAAATCACGTATTTTGTCAAATTCATTTCAAATCTTAGGAAAATCAAATGATTGAGAGATATCCATGCTTACGCTGATTCAATATTCATGATAGAAGTCGAGATATTTATAATAACCAAAGAAAAAATAAATACATAATATAAATATTACTTTTCAAGATTTACTTTTATTATTATTTATTTTCATAGCAAACCAAGGGGACAATAAACATTATTTAGTAATTCTCTCCTAATTCACGTGTGCACGCGAGACCTGAATCATCCAAAATAAGCACTTTATTCTCGAAAATATGTTTATAATAGCGAGCGCTTGGACCTACGCCAGAAATGTGAAGAGTTCGATTAATACATACGTGTGTGTTGATGTCTCGTGCCAAAATTTGGGCAGCCAGCTCCACTCTCTATACTAAACCACCTGAAAATAATTTTAAAAATATTAACAAATCAGATAATAAATACGAACAATATGAAATTAAGAAACCTGATTTATCTTGTTGGTTCATCCAGGATATGAGTAATATATGTGACAATAGCCTCGTTAAACTGTGCTGAAAATTTGTATATTTATTACAGTATCAAATCTTTCCTGCTGTTTTATTTTCCTCACGGTTGGCATAATCAAGTCAGCCAGTTGTGCTAATGTTGCAGATACTGTGAGTTACAGGGATATTTTTGTTGTTCATGTTAAACCAATTTTTTTCTATTTATTTAATTTTTAGAAAGTTCTATCATTAATAATTTTGAATCAAGGTATTAATTTTATTTCATTTTAATAAATTTATATTTCACATTCTCATGGTAGTACCCTTGGTCCAATCCTTTATACAGTTAATACAGCTGACATCCCAACTTATCCTAATACTATCCTTACCACGTATGCTGATGATACATGTGTATTATCAGTCAACACCAATCCAGTTATTGCATCACAAAGCCTCCAATCCCATATCACTGATCTTGAAGAATGGTGCCAAACTGGAGAATTAAAATAAATTCTCAAAAAATCGCATCAAATAACTTTTACCTTACGTCGTAAACCAATGACTTCCTGCCCTTCAGTATCCTTTAATATTATCCCTCTGGTGCCTATAGAATAGATTCGATACTTCGGGTTGCACCTCGACAATCGATTAACCTTGAATCCTCATACAAGACTGAATAGGCAATAAACCGCACAACGTTTCAGGCTACATCAACACTTACTAGACAAATACTCTAAGCTCCCAATTAACTACAAAAGACTCATCTACATGACCATCATACGACCTATTTGGACTTGCGGAGTAGAGCTTTGGGGCTCCACTAAGCCATCGAATTCCTCTCTTATCCAATCCTTATAATCCAAAATCCTGCGTAAATCCTCAATGCTCCTTATTTTGTTAAGGATAAAGTCATCCATAACGACCTTAATGTCCCTTTTGTTGCTGATTTGGCTCGAACCCGGTATCTATCCTTCCATAACAAACTGCATTACCACTCAAACCCTCTAGTTTCAAACCTAGCTTCCTCTTCAATTCCCGATAATCCTCCGAGGCGTCTGAAAAGAAGATGGCCACGTGACCTTCTTAGTTGAACTTTGATTTGAGTAGTAACAGTGGGTAGTTTCTCTACTTGTCATTATATATCACTTAGCCTATTTACTTGTTGTATTATTGTAATACAGTTGTAGATATCAATAAATAAATTTTTAAAAAATATGTATATTTCACATTGGTTAAGTTTCCGCGAAATTTTTCTATTCGAAGGTTATCGGTAGTTTAACAATACATATATATTTTAAACTGGGTCTTTTCCGTTGTGAATGCCGCAGTTACTAACCACTTATTTCTATGATAATGTTATTTTGCATGCTTAATTTGAAATATATGCTGTTATTATCAACACAACCTTATTAACTGTATTAACTGGTTGTATATACTCCAAAGTTATGATTTCTATTTAATAATTGTAACACTTGGGATAGTTGAGTTTTTTTATGGATCCTGTTTTCAATACTCAAAGAAAACTAATAATAAGATTAACACTGCAACACGACTGTGTTAATCCTATTCTTCGGGAGACTGTTGACGAAATAATTATTATAATAATTCTTTGTAATTGTTGTTTTATTTCTACAAATTTATTTAGTTATAATTGGTTCTTACTTAACGCCAAACCGACTCGTTAATAAATTATCAAATCAATTAAAATCATCAATTTAATAAAATTTAATTTATTTCTGGGGACCATTTGGGGGTTCGTTTCATTTAAATTTTTTATAGTAAAATTATGAATGAGCTCAAACATTATACTGCTGCATGATAAATATAAATAAATACCGTCAGAGACGCAGAAGAAATGCTACTTATTCCCTTAACTAAACTATTTAACTATTTATTGCATGTACTTTTAGTATTCAAAGTGATAAAGCAATATTTTTGTGAGAGAAGTTGCGGGTGGAGGTAAATAAATTTCTCAAAAGTAGGGAGAAATGTTTATTCAAAAGCCAAAGTTCGACTCACTTTTCAGGTCTTCTTCAGTTCTAAATATATAAAATACAGACAAATGAAAACTACTAAATTATTAAAAATTACTGAATTATGATAAATATTAAATTTGAAATGTATTAGCATCAAGAGTATTAATAACAAAGTCAAAGGAGGTTGTACAAAAAGTAATAAAGAATAAAATAAGTAATACGAAGTTATAAAAAATGTAATAATTGTATTCATAAAAATAAAATATAATAAGGTAATAACCGTCCTTAATATTATACCTAATTTTTTTACAATAAAAAAAAATAAACTCTGGTGCTGGAGCCAAATAGGTCACGCCTCGAAAAAAAAATCTGAGTGTTTTTTTGTCAAACAAGGTCATTAGACTATCGATAAATAAGATCAACTATCGAATGCACCTCTAGTCGTTTAATTGTCCAATTTAAAATAATAGTGAATGCAATCATTAACAAACAAAGGCCGCATCAAAGCATTCCCTTCCAATCAGCGTTTAATTATTCGTTAAATGATGAGAACTGTTGAAGGCGAATAATAAGCTTAATAGTAGGGAAAAGGATGGTGTGAGAAGAAGAGTGTGCATTACAGAAGTGCTCTGTTAGATGCTATCTTAATAACAGAAGTTTAAAAAAGTGTAATAATACATTCCCGTATGATATCATAATGTATCTAAATATAAGGTGAAATGTCGATGTGAATAATTTTTCGTTTCTTCTCCCTGAGGGTTTTAGTTGAACATTCTTTTTCTTGAGATGGACTTCGCTCTACTCCAGACGGAGATGGGCGTTTCTGTATTTTTGACGAAGATGGAGAAGCAGTTTTATCAGCTTTAGGTGGTAATGAACTTCGCTGTTCTTTTGCCTTATAATACCCTAGAGTAAAAGAAAGCCTCAGTTATAAGTTTTATATGTTTGACATAAGTTTGTATTTTTGTATTGTAAATGAATAAATAAATTAGGAAGGTAAGAATAAAGAAAGAAAAAAGAAAAAGGTCAAATGTCTCCTTCAGAAATCATCACCTTTCAGGATTATTCGTGTTTGAAACAAATATTCAATTCCACTAATGTATTAAAATTTAAGTATTGATAAGTAAAAATACTGCTATATTTTTTTAGCCCACTCGTTATATTTGTTATAAAATAAGAACAAAATAAGAAATCATTATACATTTAAAAACCAAATTCCCATAATTCATTTTATCGATATTACTAAAGGCTTCAATAAGCGCAGAAACCACAGACGACCATTCACATGGCACTTATGTCCGAATGGATCTATGAATAGCGTTGTAGTGAAACGTGCACTAGTTGCTGCCCAATGAGTCTTAATAATCGACGACCGTACACAATCGATGCCTAAACAGTCCGTTGTCGATATAGAACCGAATTCATCATCCACTTGCATAATTCCAACCGCCGTAGGTAAGTAGGCCCTACTTAGGCTGCTAGGGTATTATCGGAAAAGTCATTACCCGTGGATGTGGACACAATGGTGCAACAGCTACCACGTCAATTGGACGATCATCAGGGGTTCCGTGTTAACATAATGAAGATCATGATACATAAATCTACGTATCTGAGCGGCTTGATCAAAATTTCAGTGATAAAACCTTGATTCCAATACATTAGGATTCATTTCATGACACTACTAAAACCAGGTGTGTGCCAATCAATGCAGAAGTGCACAGGAGGTGGAGGTTCTGCTTGCAAGGCAGCACACTATGCTTTGGATGAAGAACATTTTCTCGATATTGCTTCGAGCCATCATTCAACACCACTAAGCATTATTTATATGCTGAAGAACTATCGTTTCCTTTGGTACAATATATAAATAATAATATTGTATATAAAAAAATATTACCCGTTAGTTGAACGTATTCATGTCACAGGGGTATGTCCAAGACACAGCCATACTCCATTTTTTTTTCTTTTATGTTTGGTGCCCTCCTCTGCGCCTGTGATTGTATCCAAGCGGAGAAAAGGTTGTCTTGCTTACGTTATATTTAGATATATTAAGTTAATTAATCAATCGAAAAAGCCAAGGAAAGGATGGCTCTAATAGATAGAGGCTCTTTTATGCTCTCAACGGAAGAAGAGGAAGATACAAAAAAAAAAAGAACATATTAACTATATATACTTTATATATAAGTTGAAGGTTTATGTGTATCTAAAACTTATAATACATGTTAGAAAACTGTGGTAAAATAAATAAACATTATATCTGCAGTTTATTTAGTTGGAGTTAATCAGAGGAACCAAACTGCAGCAATCTCTTCTATAGTGGTAAATGCATGCAGAAGGTGTTATTGAAAGCTAAAGGTGGTTGAGAAAGAGCACATGAAGCCCAGGTTACAGTGGATTGCAGGGCCTTGTCAAGGTGTTGCCAACCCCGTTGTAATCTTCCAAGAGGATTACGAGGATGAGTGGAACTGGACATTCGCTCAGCCAGAGGATTAGTGTGGTAGCGAATACTCCAATGGAATTTGAAAACATTGAATGTACCCAGTTGAGAGTAGATGGTTCTATCAAGCATATATATATATTTTTTATATTCGTTTAGTATAACGCAAATAATATGTAAGTAGAAAATTGTAAATTAAAATAAATATCGTACTTATACCCGATTATGCATCACATTTCATGTGCCTTTGCCCTTGTGACAGGTTACTAGCTTTATTATTAAGAACCTTCCATTATAGCGGAACTATAATAGATAAAATGTACCAGGATAAATATTATTATATATTTAAGTTGTATTATATCTTGTTAAAATCTTGTTCTTACATGGCGAACAAGAACGACTCCTTAACTAAAAAAAAAAAATTTTTCAAAATAGGTTTTTGTAAAGCAAAGTATTCCTATGGTAATGATGGTATTGAAATTATTTTAATAAGCTTGAAACTTTTTTGATTTTAACTTATGTCATTACTTCCATAAAACTTCAAGTTCAAACGTGATGTGAGTACAGCTCAAAATATGACTTAACGCCCACATTGGAGCACTAGAATCAATCCAAGTACAAAAATACGACTTTAATAAAAAATAATAATAAAATAAAAATATTTATTTAAGAAATCATACAAATGCCATTTGGCACAAATTGTACTTTTGGTAATCTTCGGAAACATACCGTAAGGGATTCTCTTCAAAGCGTGTATGGAGAAACCTCCCCCACGCTTTTTTGCACGACCCCCATACTTGCGAGGCGTAGGTCCATATTGGTTTAATTAACAAGTTGTATATTATTATTTTGTTTGTTAGTGATAGTTTATTTATGTGGTGAAGTAGTCGTCTTAGAAGTGAGAGTCGGTGATTCAATTTTTTCTTCAAATTAATTACGTGTGAATTCCAAGTCAGTCTTCTGTCCATGGTAAGGCCCAAGTATTTTGTCTGTTTGTCTGGGCAATGGTGTATTGTAAAGTGTTAGCGAGGGGCAGTCTGAATGTCTAAGTGTAAACGTTACTTGGTTCAATTTTGGTATGTTAATTTTTATACGCCAATTATGGAGCCAATTTTCTAATGAATTTAAGTGTGTCTGTAGGTTCTAAGAAGCTATATTGGGGTTAGTACTGGTTGAAAGTATGACAGTATCGTCCTTATATGTAGCAAGTAGTGTTTCTGGTGTACCTGGGATGTTAATAAAAAAAACAAAAACATATTAGAAATGGAATATCAGATATGTTGTTCCTGAATTGAAAACCTTCAACTTGCTAATTGAAATTGCTACTGAAAGTATAACTCAAAAATGTCAATTTTTGATTAAATCATTGTAAGTACTAAAATTAAAAAAATCTGATGCACGCATCATCATCATCAACATAATCATAATCAATCCTCATAACCGCCTAAGCATTTTGAGGAGGAATTGTGCACAGTCTTCTCCAGTTCTGCCGGTCTTCCACCAATTGTGTTCTTCTGCTCCTATTGTGCACGCATAATAAAACAAGACTCACAACATTTAAATCTTGAAAATTCCATTCAAATTTCCTGGAAACATTATGACACCATCATGCAAGGATATAAAGTAGGTCACTTGTGATCTAGTCGTTAGCAAAATAATCTTCTACGCCCAAAGTTGCGGATATGAAGCCTGGTGGCCTTAGGATTTTTCAAAGGAAATAAAAAAACACTTAATGAAGCGGATGAAAAGTGGCGATCTCGAGCCTGTGCGGTGTTGTCTACTTCATTAAAAACCTCTATCCTTATTATACCTGGATTGATGAAATTTACCCGCGATTATTTACAAGACTCCCATTGTAGCATTGACCGATTAGCCATAGCAGAATTAAACTGACATTTAATAAATTAACAAACAGAACATAAATTATTATATACAATCCTATAACTGCATTTGATACCATTTTTTCCTCGTTATGATACAATTTTTTTACAGAGTGGATCGTGTGTTATCTTAAATAGTAGTACAATTTTTTTTTTTTTAGTTTTCTATATTTATATCAACTTTCAGAATTTGTTTTATAACGTAATTTTAGTGAATCTGAGGTATAAATAATTGAAATTTATATGCGTTCACTAATAAAAATATATATTTTTACAGATATATAAAATAACTAGGTTTTGCCCGCGACTTCGAGTCTAAATGGAGAGTAAATCAATTTCTCCTCGACTACAACCCGTAATTACAGTAGCTTCTATATTTTTGTGCAAACCTTTTACCTGCAGTCTAGTCCCATTGCACAATTTTGGATGTTTTAAGTTTCGGAGTAGCACTACAGGTGCCCCAACTGGATGTAAAAGTTTATGTGCTGGCAGACCAGATGGAAAGTATTAAAAAATTCTGACGGATAGTGCAGGGCTTCGTCATTTTCAACTACTGAATCTATTGACTTGTTTTTAATCATCTCGCCTTCGAATGCCCCTAGAAGTATATCATTAATTTTAGATGCACTCTAATTTCTATCCCTTTAATAACCCCTTATTTTTATTATTTATTCTCTTATTTTAAACTATTAGGGGTGATTTTCGAAAAAATAAATAAAAAACGAAATCCTTTATTTTAAATGTAGAAATGAAATCAAAAATTAAAAATTGCGCATGTCCCATCCAAACTTTCATCCAAATATTGCAGGCTTCTGGAGGTTGATTTTGCAAAATCTTGAATACCATTGCCATTATGTTTAAAATTAAAGCCTGCTTACTCATTTTCACATCTCTAACTTAACATGTTACGATTTCCCCTATCTTACACTTTTAGGGATGGATTTTCAAAAAAACAAAAAAAAAAAACAATTAATTCTTTATTTTAAATGTAGAAGCTAAATCTAAAATTTGATAGTGTTTGCCTCAAAAATGATGTATTTTTATTACAAAGGTTTGTCACCCTTTTCACCCTCTTTGCGTACGAATTCCCAAAAAACCTTTTTTAGTGCGGGTTGGTCTTATAAAATGTACCTACTGTCTAAATTTCAAGTCTGTAGCTTATGCCGTTTTGGCTCTGAGATGGTCATTTCAGTCAGGACGAAGTCTCTTATATATAATACATAATGAAGGGAATTATGTGTTGGCAGCTGTCTCCTGCAAAATATTTGCTTCCGTTTTTCATCAGATGTATAAGTTTATCGATTCAATTTTTTAAAATTTAAATCAGGACTATAGGATTACGATGATTCCTGCCTTTATCTGTGAAGTAGTTTTGATATTAGCATATAAGCATATAAGGTATTTGGTAATTTAAAACATAGGTTTAGCTTTAAATTTTTATTGGTGTTTGAAGTTCTATATGGCCCATCTTTAATAAATTTGTTGTTGTTTAAAAAAGTTTAACTTAATTGAAGAGTCTATTTGTAGAAGGCATATGCTTTCAAACTGCTTGAATATTCATCGCTAGGGTGTACACTTTTAGCTGGCCTCATTTAAAATGTAAATCTAGTTTTGGCCTTCCAACTGAACTATTAGTCATAAATATTTATTACTCCGTAGCATTTTTTCCCATTAGTTTACACTAGTTTGTAGATAATTAGAGAAAAAGAGAATTTTAAATCTCTCTAGAAGGAACTGCCAAGTGTATGGAAGATTTGTCCGTTGCAAAGAAGTTTGCGCTGAAAAAAGTACCTTTGTAAGTATTTATGAAAAGTAAATCAGAGAGTTACCTGATCAAATACAAGATTACTACTTCGAATCAATGGAGTTTCTTAATACAGTTCCGAGTTTTTCTATCTTTTGAGGCAGTGTTTTATATATATCATGCTTATTGTATAAGCAAAAAGCTCTAACTTAACCACGGTGTCAGAAAATTAAAGGACTTGTACCCAATGACTGTAACATCAAAGATATATTCAGATTGTTTTGGTGTCTGTTATTAGTTGAATCGATAAAGAATAATCATAACAAAGCAAAAATAGTTATAACCCCCTTTCTTAAACTTTACAGGTTTAACATTTTTAGGATATGGTTACATTTAATTTTAATTTCAGTTTCATGTAATATTACTATATTATTATATGATATCCATATAACCCACCCCGCCGTCTAAGCCGGCAATGGCCCCGAGACTTGTTATAATAATGCTATTTGGAGTACTGGCACTGGCCAGATTCTCCACTCATGACCTGTGGGTGTGAAGCGCCCTTAACCAGCTTCCATTGGCGTTTAATGCCAGTGACGCGGCTGGGAAAGGGGGCTGCGGCCTCCCGGACTCCTGCTTTGCCCTCATTCCTGGGGAAGAAGCTCAGTTCAGGGACCCCAGGCATATTGTCAATAGGTTATGAATGTGTACATTATATACTATATATCTATTTTATTTTTATTTATTACTATTCTTTTTTTTTATTATCATTTTTGTATTAACTTATTTTTATTACCGCATGTATATATTTATTTATACATTTATTTATTTTATTTTGTTTATGTCATTGTTTTATTATGGAACGATTGTAAGCTACATAGCACCATTACTTATTGCGCACAAGTGGCAGATTGTAATGTGATTGTAATAGTGTTAAAAAAAAAATATGTTATAAATTATGATAAATAACATTATCAATCTGTACCTCTACAACTCTTGTAGTGACTTGGGATCAGTACATGGTAGAGGTTGTTTTGTTTATAGGACAACGGTTGTACAGGGAGGTGATTTGTCCGAGATCATGTTCAACCACAAGGTTTAGTCCCCCAAATATTAATTTGTTCACGGTCCTCATACTTATTATTGATTATTCTTTAAAAATATTGGTATGAGGTGTGTAGAATATTAAAAAAATGTGGTGTACGTGAATACGCTTACGTAACGGCTTATGTTTTTTGAATAAAATATTTTTATTTATGTATTATATCAAAGGAAACGATAGTTCATCGGCATGCACGTCGTAAATAATGTTCAGTGGTGTTTAATGCTGGCCCGGAGCAATGTCGAGACAATGTTCTTCATTCCTAAGCGTAGCATAGCGAGCTGTCTTGAAAGCAGAACTCCGGTGCAACACTGTCTGCTCGATTGGATCATCATTGGCTGGCACACAACTGGTTTTTGTGTTAGCATGAAATGAATCCCAGTGTACTGTAATCTTGTAATGCTTATATACCAATGGTTGACCAAAGTAAGAATTGTAGCCAAGCTTTTTAAATTGAATATAACTGACTTATGTAAACATTGAACGCCTGATCATCGTCCAATTAACGTGGTATCTGTTGCACCATTGTGGCCACATTCTAGGCTAAATTAATGATTTGTCCGATGATACCATAGCTGCCTACGTACTACCTACGTATCTCCACGAATGATAGTCGCGGTGATACTAGACGTGCACTGATCCGATCTAATGCGGGCAACCTTTGTTGCTTACACAAATTCCGTTCAAACGTGACAAGGTGGGCATTTCGTCCTAGTCCAGTGATTTTTTACACGTAGGCCAAAGTTTAAAGCCTGCTACTGTCTCTTCAGGGAAAGTATTATTAAACAGCGATAAGTTTTTTTTTCGTTGGCTCCAATGAGCGCAGAAACCACAGACGACCATACACATGGAACTTAGGTCCGAATGGATTTTTGAATAGCGTTGTAGTGATACGTGCATTAGTTGCTGCTCAATGCGTCATCATAATCGACGATCGTACAAAATCAATGCCTACCCAGTCAGTTGTCGATATAGAACCGAATTCATCACTCACTTGCATAATTTCAAGCGCCCCAGCTGCAGATTTACTGGCTCCGTCGTTGATCCGTTCCGCCACATTCATTCTTTTACGTTTTCGACACCTGACTCGGTCATATGGTGTTTTATTGTTAACATTCCATCGCTTTTGAGAAGTCAGGCATATTTCTATATCTGGATTTGGCTTTTCGATATAGGATGACACTAAATATTTTTCATAATATTGGTTATTCTACACCTTATTATGATCATTATTTTTCACGTAAGTTTTGTATTTAAGCAATAGATTTTGATAATAGCTGACTATTGAAATTTAAACGAACGTTGTAGGTTCTTCGAGTGATACTCGTATGTTATACGGAATGAAAATCTCGGTAGTAAAATTACCTCAGAATGGCGGCGCACCCCCTCTCCACCACGCACCATGCGTTACAGTCCTCTCTTATTGATATGAATTCTTTGATCCGTTTGCTATCCAGTGGTTTAATTAAATTTGAATGATTATTGATGATAAATACGTAATTGCAACACCAAACTTTATCCTCCGATTTCGTTGTCTCCCTCTATAGAAGCAATGTTAAAGATATAAAAAACTTGTTATGAATATTATTAGTGACTGACTTAGAGGGAGGAATAAAGTGGGTGCTGTTCCCATCAGCTAGGGAATACAGACCAGACCAGGTAATGGAGAGAAGAACCGCTGCCTGAACGAGAGAGAGAGAGAGAGAGAGAGAGAGAGAGAGAGAGAGAGAGAGAGAGAGAGAGAGAGAGAGAGAGAGAGAGAGAGAGAGAGAGAGAGAGAGAGAGAGAGAGAGAGAGAGAGAGAGAGAGAGAGAGAGAGAGAGGGGGAGAGAGAGAGAGAGAGAGAGAGTTAGGGGGGGGGTGAGAGGGAGAGAGAGATTTCCCTCCTAATGCACTCATTCATCTCTTCAAAGGCTATCATTTCCCTTTTAAAGGCAATGTATTTTTTCTACGTTCCTCTGATCAATCCCTTACAAATCTCTCTCAGATATATATTTTTTATATAAATTCAATATGTAATTTCATCGGAATATAGAGGAGTTTATGTATTATATGAACACTGTGACAATATAATATATAATATTGTAATATAATATTATGTACTATATATTATATAGTACATAAGGCTATCTGAAAAAGACTCCTGGTTCATTTCTGATATATAATCAGTTTGACTAAAAGGTACATTAATTGGTAAAACTGAATAAAATCCGAAAAAGAAATAGTGTACAAAATGATTACCAACGAAAATCACTTATTACAGAAAACTAGAAGGTAAAAACTCTCAGTCTTTTCATAGATTATTGGTTTTCAATTTAAATAAAAACATAAAAAAAATGGATAATTTAACACATACTTTCATCTTATGCTTCTTCCGTGGCTCTACGACCCATTAATGAGCCTTGGCCTCCTCGATACGCTTCCGCCAGTCCTCCCTATTATTTCTTATTTGTTAAACAATTTTAATTATTGTTTAAAGAATAATTATATGAAATTTTACATAGATAAATAAAAATGTATCCCTAAGGGCTCATAATTACAGAAATAATTAAAAAACAAAACAAATTTAATAATTTACACCTTTTTTTCACAAAAATGTATCAAAAAACATCAGTTTTTTTTATTTTATTTAAAAAAATAAAAGTAAAATTAGAACAAAAGATAGTTGTATTATGTCAATATTATTCAATATTATGTTTAATATAGTTCAATTCTTTCTTATCAAAATAAATAGAAATTAACATATCATACGAAATTGAGTAAAAAATCATTTTTCATTTTATTTTATGTTCACGCCATTTGGCGTTCTTTTTGTAAATAAATTATTACAATATATAAAAAATAGGTAAAGTGTCAAATACATCTTAAAATAGCACACTGCACTCTCTAGCGGTTGTTTGGGGCAACTAACGCTTCAATTAATTGACATAATCACAGCCAGAGCGGGATATACGGGTGCTCTCTTCACACGTGACACTTTTTTTAATCTCGGGTTCAGCGTGTAGATACAAAAAGCAGTTACATGTTCATCACCCCAGCTATCCAGCTCAATTTTAGCGAATCTAGTTCTTGACCAGTTCTCTATTTTCCGTTGTATCATACTATTTATGTTTTTTTTTACAAGTAATACCCGTTTCACCTGCAAATAAGTGTGAATTCCCCTGGAAGATTTCTAAACCACAGAAACCCCAGCTAGAAGGACATTACGAGCTTCTTTTGGTCGTTTTAGCGCTCTCAAGAGGCCAAGGAGGTTTTATCGACGAAGCTGCCCGGCCTGCGTCTTGTGTAACTTTTATTTCAATGATTTAGAATTCTTCATACTATTTCTCTGTTGTTGCGAGCTCTTTTCAAATTACACCATACAGTCCACACCCAGAGCGAGATTTGATTCAGACGAAACCTACACTTCCTTTTAAGAAATTTATAACCGAACTTACGAGCTTTTTCTCAACATTTTATTATAATATGTATGATTATAATCATTCATTTATTGTTGCGACTGGCAAGAACGATTTGTCGTATGTAATACGACGTCGCAATCTGCGATCAGCGCTCGGGTTGGTGCGTTGGAGTATGCTGATCGCACGCCAGCGGTGCTCGTTCAAAATCATTAACCGTTTAAAGGGGTCACATGTGGTGTAGTGGTTAGAAAAACAACCTACTATGCCTAAAATCGCGAATTTGTGGCCCAGCAGGTGGCTTTAAGATGTCTTAAAGCAAGAGAAACCGCCGGTCTTCGGAAAAAAAACTAAAATAGGAGTCCCGAGACCACATCAGTGTCAGGTACTCGCTAAAAATCCCTATCTCAATGATACTCGGATAGACAAATGAACATACTAAGTCGAAACGTTCTTATTGTTAGAAGCACTTTTAAAAACAATAATTTATAACTAAGCACGATTTAGTCTTGCTAAAAAATAATTACAAGAATTGTAGTTTCCTATGTTAAGTCTTAAATATTTATTATATATATTTTGGAATGCCAGAGTAATCATTTATGATAATTACTGAAATTATTATTTATTTAAACGTCCTACTTTTTTCTAAACTGGATTCTTTTTCCAGGGGTTGGTTGTGTGTTACCAAATTACTAATTAATTAAGCCATCAATACATTATACAAAAAGATTGTGCACTTGGTTTATGTAAGCACCAAAAGAATTATAATGAATATCATGTATTAATACAATTTGAAATGCGATTTATGATCGTTATTAATAAATTAATAACGGTTGTTTAAGGATGTAATTTGACCGAGATCATCCTCAACCGACATGCTTTTTTCTTCAAGTTCTAGGAGGATCTCCAAATCCCACAAGGTTGATTCACCGCTCTTAGCTCCCAAAGACTTAAAAAACGAATAGATAGTTTATTAACCACTGTTGGCCTCAATCAAAGCGCCTAAGATCGTGTACAAAGTACCCTACGAACTGAGCTATCACGCAAGGCTTGCCTTTAAATTCATTTACTAAAGAAAATTAACTCAGAAAAGTGGGTCAGAAATAATCGAACAGGAAATTATAAATGCCCCTTATAACTCTTATAAGTTCCATTGCTCCTAGGCCTGATAAGATTTCCAGTGATGTTCGAAACCTTATAGAAGAGCATATTGGTGTTCTAATTATTCAACCTGATCAATGCAGTTTGCGATTAATGGTATATTCCTGAAGAATGTCTTGTCTCCACTTTTATCACTCTTCTGAAAATGCTAATGCTAAGCAAATCAATGACTATCAAACAATAGACCTTATGAGTAATATTGATAATTAAGATAATTACTCACATTATTATTTCTCTCTTGTGGATGTTACTGGAGTACATATTTTTGAATCATTCATTCAAGTGAGTAAAAACCCTTTTTCCAGTCAAAATTTTTTTTCTTTATTTAAAAATACGTTTCGACTTATTTAGTCATTTTCATTTTTAATATAAGTCTATTTTTATTTAATTTAAATATTTTTACTCATAAATTTGTACATTATTAACCTTTTAAGTATTTTTAAATAAAGAAAGAAATTGTTGACTGGAAAAAGGTTTCTTACTCACTTGAATGAATTATTATTTCTTTAAACGTCCTAACTTCATTACAGATTAAATTCTTTTCCAGAGACTGCTTGAGTGTTTACCAATTTACAAATCAGTCAACATAATAGTTTAATTAAACTATCAATATAGTATTCATAAATATATAGTCCATATGGGTTAAATAAGCACCGAATTATTTATAATGAGTATATTTTATTAACACAATTTCTTTTTTGGAGCATCATTTAATATATACACTGAGAAATACGATTATCGATTCAGATATAATAGAAGGATTGTCGTAAAATACATAACTTAAATTAAAACTTTTCTGGTAAAACAGGACTATATATAGAGTCCTTCTCGTCTTATTCCGCTTCGCGCCATCTCTCTTGTCTTCGGCGACCACAGTCAACCATCATTTCAGATAATGCGTTTTCAAAGTCATGGACTCCCTTCTTTGGTATCTTGACCCCCCTTGACAATACTACCTGAGTGACCTATCTCTTATAAGGACTCTTTCCTCAATATGCAAAACCATTTTTATTTTTATAATAACGCCCGGTGCGTTACATAGTAATATGCTGACAATTTTCCTCGATAGTGTGTCAGTAGAGGAGCATCGTTTGTGGTTAAATTGTTATATCAGCGCTGGTAGGAGAGTGTGTTTCATATATTATAGCTAGACCTTTGACAAACTGTAACACGAAAGAGCCATTAACATTCTCAAGAAAAAAACATTTTGACGAAATAGACATCAGAATCATCTGAAGGCTTTATTTCAACAAGAAAAGTCGCAAATCAAATAAAACGAGAGGTTAGACAAGGATACTTACATTGGCCAATGTTATTCAATATAATCAGATATCCTGATGACACAATTATGATAAAGAACTTGAAAATCTACAGTTTCTTGAGAAGAAGATGGCCAAAACACTTGGCACACGAAGAAGAATGTAAAAGAGAAAATGTAGACCGAAATATTATTTAAATTATTTCTTTGTAGTAAGTTGGGATATTGCAATGTCATAAACAAAACCTTAAACCAACCTGACTTAAAGCTTGAGTAAAAACCCTAAGCTAAAAATAAGTTGTTTTTTTTAAACAAAAAAAAACCTTTATTTACAATTTTACATATACAAGCAATAAGTTTGTAAATACATGTTCCGGACTTCCTTTACATGTTTAAAGAACAGTGCTTTTAATTAATTAATGTTGTCTTTTATAAATAAGTTTTACAATAGCAGGAAAAATGAAGAAAAAAACCCGCTGAAATAGAAATAAGCTGAAGTAGCCCAGAAGTACGTACAACAATCCTCAATCTGATTCTTCTTCAGCAACACAATGATATAATATAATAAAACAAAGCTGTTGGTATTAATTTAATGAAAATTTGTAACAAAAATATTTAATAATTAACTATTTCTGTGATAGGAAACTTAAAAATTTAAACCTAAAAAAATATCTGTACAACCTGTACCCGTGAACGGGTTTGGGGTACAGTACATGGTAGAGACTGAACTGCTTCATGGACAATGGTACTGTAAGGAAGTGACTTGTCCTAGGTCACGCTTAACCGCCAGATTTCCCCCCTCATTTTGGGTACTGTATTTTTATAATATTTTAAGAGGCTGGGTGAGTCCCAGGAGGGTTCTAGATATTATACATCAGGAGGGTTATAGATATTATACATCTCCGGCTGCAAACAGACTAAATAAAAGTCTGTATACAGCGGGATTTGAACCAGGATTTCCGGCAAGGCAGCTCAGTGAAAATACACTGAATTTAAATTTATTATTTTTTTTACTTGCCAAATCAATTAACTCCACCGATTACATAAAAATTGTAATATTTCTGACGATAGCTTTTTGGCTAGTTTTTCTAATTAATTTTCATATACTTTTAAATGAAAGCTACATCTTTATTTAAGCATTCTACAATATTTATTTGAATTTATATTATAAAGGGAATTTTAAAAAACAATGCACACTATTTTCTCCCATTTCTCCATTTTTTTAATTATAGAATTAACCAATTTGTGCATTGAACGGCTTAATTATTACTGTATCATTTGATACTGGTTCTTATAATTTTCTTGTTAAATCCTCAGAAAAACTTTGTTTAAATAACTTCTAGAACGATATTTTTTTATTAAATATCTTTATAAACATAGGAGATAACGCTTTCATATTCAGAGAAAATATTAGCTAAAATTAATAAAATACATGTAAGAACACTCTTACAATAGAACACTTTCAATAATAAACAATTTATAGACATAACGTGGTCTGATTATTATTATACTTTTCCTGTAATATTGCATACAGAAGGAGTTGGCATGAGAGTGGAGAAGAATAAGATGATATGCGGTAGTTGGCACCTGTCGTAGAGTACCAACCTCAGCTCCTGTCAATTTGAAATATTTATATTGATTTATTTCCATTATTTCCCTACATCGTATTAAATCAAGAACCAAACCTTCGATTTTATTTCGACTTAACATTATCGATTTAAAATCGAATAAAAGTTAAAGTATAATATTTTAAATAGAAGTATAAACAATAAATAAATAAAATGTAGGAAACAGACAAAACAATACTTTTTCATACCTAAGAGATGTTTAATGTGAATTAGTAAAAAGAAAAAGTTTGCGTGTATACCATCAGGCATTTTGAAATTATTTAAACTACACTTATTTGGAAATATTGGAAAATATATAATTAAATATTATAAATGTTATATTATAATATTCAGTAATTTATAAGATCTTGAAACAGTCATCAGGACCAGGAGACTGAGGTTCTACGGCCACATGGTCAGAATGAACCATAAGAGGCTGAACAAAAAAATTTCGACAACGTCTTGAGCTATAAGAGTATAGGTGGATAGAGAGCATTTCGGAAAAAAACTAAAAGAAGTTGTGGTTCTTGCAGGAAGGAGGGAGAGACGAAGGAGAAAATGGACTAAGGAAGAGCGAGAGGAACAGTCCAGGAAGATAAGAGAGTATTGGAGTAGAAGGAAGGTGGAGAGTGTGAAGAAGATTATTAGGTGATATTCGCGTGGTCCTTGCTGGCCGATTCGTGTAAATATATATATATATATATATATATATATATATATATATATATATATACGTTAGAAATATTATAAAATTAGATTGAAAATATTATAAAATGTTAAGACCGTGGAAAAAATTCCAACGAAAAGCCCTCAAGTCTCCAAACTAAAACAGACTAAACTAAACATATTAAAAACGGGCATTTTGTTGGAATTTTTTTCACGGTCTTAACATTTATATTAGGTCTCTTTTTACTTATTAATAATAATACATTTAAAATGTTATAAAATTATATTTTAAATATTATTAAATTATATTTAAAATATTATAAAAGTATATAAAAAAATATATTTAAATGGAAATGGTTGGCTGGATAATCCTAAGAGTGGTGCAAAATGGCCAGGGGATGCAGTCAATGATTACTCAAAATAAGAACGACTTTTTATTATACTAACAATTTTTTTTTACCTGTACCACTACAATCCGTGAAGGATCTGGGATTCAGCACAAGGTAAAGACTGTACTGTTTCATTGACAACGGTTCTGCAAGTAGGTGACTTGTCCTGGGTCATGCTCTACCGCCAGATTTTTCCCCTTATTTTGGGTACCCTATTTTTATATTTTATAGAGGCTGGGTGGTTCCCAGGAGGGTCCTAGATCCTATATGATCCATCTCCGGCTGCAAACAAACTAAGTAAAGTCTTGACCGCAGTGGGATTTGAACCAGGATTTCCGGCATGGCAATTCAATTAAAAAATATTACATATGATTATTAAACAAACTATTTGAATTAGATTTAGGAATGGTTCCTATTGCGAAATAAGAACTAAAAACTTGGTGAGATGATATACGATTGCATCGTTAGTGCTCAATAAAAAGCAAATTAGAGATTTTAGTAAATTATTAATCCCTGCTTATCAACTATATGCATGTTGTAATGCCTGCTTATCAACATGTAATATGTTGTGTATATTTTCATAAAACTGTTAAATATTAGATTTAAAATTAATATTAAAAATCGAGGTGCACTAGAAGCAGGTCCTATAAGGAATACGAAAGACTTTGGAGCGTAAATACAGATATCTTCATGAAATAAGTCAAAATGCATTCATGGTGATTAGATAATTTCATTATTTACAAAAAATAAAAAGCTATATGAAGAACATTCAAGTTTTTGATGATTGATTGTTAATTGATTATTTGTAAATTAATTTTTTTCTTAATTTGATTATGAGGCTTACTGCTGACGTGACTTGTTCCCACGAATCTGATGAGATCTTGAAAGGATTTATAGACATAATTATCCGATAGTTTACACAGTACTATGCACAAAATATTGGAGCCGCGAGATTGGAAAACAGGGATTACTTCAGCAAACACGATATTGTTCTTATCTGTGTTTACAGGCAGCCACCTTTATTATGTCAGTCATAGCCTTTTGATACTGTTCCAACAAAGCTCCTGGATAATCCCGTTAAGAAATCATGGGGAAAAAAGGTTTTCCAAACAATCGACAACAACATTAAGCCCAAGTCTCGCCACAAATTTAGGTTATTACAATTTTGAATTTTTTTTATCATTAATAAGATTCTGTAAACAGGCCACATAGAATTTGTAAACTCTCCTAGACAAACCCATCCTCTATTATTGTGTTGGTACTTATAATGGGGGAGAAAATATGGCAAATGAACTGATTTTGGCCAAAATACATCCCTGCACAACCATTGTCTTTGAAAAATTGGTACAATCACTGTCATGCCAGTAATGTTTTTGTTTTATAATGGTCTATAAAATAATTAATCCATCGCAATTATGCCTTTACTTTTCCTATTTACATTATATCGTTCAAGACTAAAAAGCTGTTCCTGATTTTGATACTTTACATCTCAAAAAAATAATTGTATTATTGTTGCGTCGTTTCATATAAAATGCGAGTTGTCAAAGAAAATGTTATACAGTAAAATAACTTCATCAAAACAAATTATCATTATTAAAAATATATACCCCCTTTTTTATACACTTTTCCCAACCTAGTATCAAACTTTTTTTTTTTTTTTAGAATAATTTATTGGTATTTACAACTGTAATTATATTACATCAAGTAAATCTGCTGTATCAACAAAGGACATGAAAAAAAAACACTTGTGGAGAAGCTACCCATTGATAGCACTCCAATAAAGATCTATAATAGAAGGTCTCGAGGCCATCTTCTTTTAAGACACCTCGGAGGTTTATCAGGAATATTATGGGAAGCAAGTTGAGAGACTAGCGGATTCAAGTGTGTATGGAGCTTTTCATGGAAGGATAGGTATCTAGTTTGGGCCAAATCAGCAACATATGGGATATTAAGATCATAATCAATGAGTTTGTTTGTGACATAATAAGGAGCGTTGAGAATTTTACGAAGGATTGTAAGGATTGGATACGAGATGAATTGTATGGTTTAGTAGAGCCCCAAAGCTCAACTGCGTATGTCCAAATAGGTCTGATAACTGTCTTGTAAATGAGTCTTTTGTAATTAATTGGGAGCTTTGAACGTATGTCCAGTAAATGTTGAAGTAGGCGAAAATGTCGTGCAGTTTCTTGTATTTTCAGTCTCGTATGAAAATATTCAAACCCAGAATTTGAAACGCTTCGTTGTGTTGAGAATAATTTTCAAAAAATTTACTTTTAAGAAAGTTGTCTAAATTTCTGAACAATTGTAAATATGTTGGAGATAAGTCTGGAGAATAAGGTCGGGATGGGAGAAATTCGTAACCCATCTCGTTTAGTTTCTTCATCGTCAGTAGTTAAACGTCAGGTCTGGTGTTGTCATGTAAAATTATTTTTCCCTTAGATATTTTTTTACAATTCCCCGAATACGGGTTATGTTTCTTACATGTTGGGTTGCCGATAGGTTTAAACTTCTAAAAATAAAAACGCGTAAATCGTGTTTTCTCGAGTTCATATTTTACGGGGTATACAACGTTCGTTCCATTTTATGTTTATTATATATTAACAAAAAGAGAGGATTAATTACATCATTGCAATCTGTAGACATAAAAAAAGTAAACAACAGCATTCCACTTTCGAGGCAATAATAACAATTGATATGAAATAACCCTACATGTGAACAAGAATTACAATTCTACTGACAGTCTTGAAAACGATAAGGAAAGATGGTGATAAACTTGACATTCCTCCGCTACAGAAGGCCAGAGAAGACCATAAGGATCCCTCTTATGGCTGACAATGCTAAAGGACTATTTGCAGGCGGGCAGGCTTCACATCTCCATGCAGATCGCCTTCCCACCTGCCTTCAATAGCTTCCGGCTCAGTTTTATCTGAACCCTTACCTACTGCACCTGTACCCTACGAATTCGATCTCACATATCAGGCCAAATTATGTATTATGTGTTAGGTATTTCTATCACGCTTCACATTATATTATTCTAAGAAATGGGTTCTTAGTCAATACAGACAATATTAATGTGACCACTGGATAGATTCGTTCTTGTTACGTGTTTGCTTTATCTTTTTTTATGCGTAATGATGTAAATCGTGTTTAAATATTAGTTTTAAGGGTAAGTTAATTATCTGATAATAATATGAAATTGAAAAAAATAGTTTCGAAAATAAATCTTTTTTTTTTTAAATATTTTGTGGTGTCACCCTTCGCTTCGATAACCACCTTTACTCTTCGTGGCATGCTGTCAATGCAATTTTATGCAAGTTTATCATTATGGTTCCGATTAAATATGATTTTTTCAATTAAATTGGTTTGTGTTTTCAATTAAATTTCAAACACAAATTATGCACGCCGTCACTCGTAAAACAGAATGGCTGTACTAAAACCAATGCTGCCATTACTAAAAAAAAACTTTAAAAAACATATAACAGTGTTGCCATTACTTAAAACATCAATTTATTAAGACACGCGAAAGTATTATATCAAAAAAATTGGATATGGATTGTTAGCATATATCACAAAGAAAAAATGTTTGCCTCATTTTTTGTTGTTGGGCATATGGAACAAAATTTTCGCTTATCATCTAACAAGAGGCGTAATTTGTCAAAAATTAGAAAAAACAAAAAGAAAATAATCTTTCTTGGTGGTTACATTAATATGGCCAGGGACTGTATAAAATTTATTATTAACCCTTAATTAATGACGTAGTTTTTCCTTATGCTAGTACTGACTGACACCTGATTCAAAAATTCATTAATAAATACAAAATATAATACTTCAATATTTTATTGATTGTTATTACTTATATGAACCTTCTTGCATTGCCCACAACCAACAAATACATGATATTTTTTTAAATTTCAGTAAACCAATAATAAATAAGATCAATGAAGGAAATTGTGAAAATCAAGAACTACATATTTTAAAACTTATGTAGTCTTAACGAATTAATTACAATTTATTTAATTTATGAATTTTAAAATTATTTAAAAAAATTAAAAACCTGTTAATTAAAACATAAATAATTTTCAAAATTATAATTATCAATATTCCGAAAAATTGACACACAGTTTCCTCGAGCTCTCCAAGGATATGGATTGTTTGCATATATCACAAAGAAAAAATGTTTTCCTCATTTTTTGTTGTTGGGCATATGGAACAAAATTTTCGCTTATCATCTAACAAGAGGCGTAATTTGTCAAAAATTGGAAAAAACAAAAAGAAAATAATCTTTCTTGGTGGTTACATTAATATGGCCAGGGACTGTATAAAATCTATTATTAACCCTTAATTAATGACGTAGTTTTTCCTTATGTGGTACTGACTGACACCTGATTCAAAAATTCATTAATAAATACAAAATATAATACTTCAATATTTTATTGATTGTTATTACTTATATGAACCTTCTTGCATTACCCACAACCAACAAATACATGATATTTTTTCAAATTTCAGTAAACCAATAATAAATAAGATCAATGAAGGAAATTGTGAAAATCAAGAACTACATATTTTAAAACTTATGTAGTCTTAACGAATTAATTACAATTTATTTAATTTATGAATTTTAAAATGATTTAAAAAAATTAAAAACCTGTTTATTAAAACATAAATAATTTTCAAAATTATAATTATCAATATTCCGAAAAATTGACACACAGTTTCCTCGAGCTCTCCAAGGATATGGATTGTTTGCATATATCACAAAGAAAAAATGTTTTCCTCATTTTTTGTTGTTGGGCATATGGAACAAAACTTTCGCTTATCATCTAACAATAACAAGAGGCGTAATTTGTCACAAAACATGGGGTCATCAGTCTGATAAATATTTTTGGGGTTCCATAATTGTAACAAAACTATAAAATAAAATGAAATAATGTATAAATACAAAAATAATTAGATAAACAGTTTGATAAAATTTATAAATTTAAAAGTATCACTGGATTATATTAACTAAAAAATATAAAACATTAAATGAAAGCTTACCTTGAAAAAATCAAAGAAGTCTCATAAGTACTGAGGTATTGTCCGTGGGACCAGTCGTTTATATTTTGTAAACAAATTTTGAACCAACCTTCCACTTTCACATTCATTGAGGTACTAGAGTCATATGAGGATTTCCGATGATTAGCAGGGTGTGAATTCCATAAAATAGGTATTAAAAGGTCCCAGGGACCTGACATCAGTACCTGAGGGTCAATCCTTTAATTAATAATACATTTGCGTATATATCCGTCATTCCTCTTCCTTATCCTCTTTAATCCTTTACTTTTCAACATGTCACTTCCCAAACAGAAACGCTCGAACCAGGTTTAGTAATCTACCTTGTCTAGGATTTTTTTTCCATAACTTCTATATATTACCTATATAAAATAGGAGAGGAAAATAGTTGGCTGGATGATAAAATGGAGAACGGAGATAGTTGGGGGATGCAATCAAAAAAGACACCAAATAAGTACTAGACTTATATTTAGTAAGTGCCGACGTTTTGACCTACAGTGTAGGTCATCTTCAGGGCTATTGGGAAGAGGAGTCGCTGGGTGCAGCGGCTAACCAACAATCAGAAACGTCGGCACTTACTAAATATAATTATAGTACTTATTTGGTGTCTTTTTTGACTGCACCCCCCAACTATTTCCGTTCTCCATTATATAAAATAGTTATTACATAGTAGCTGATGTTTTCATTCGTTCTTATTTATTTATTTGAATTTATTTATTTATGCTCCTTAGTAGCTTAGGACGGTGACACAAAATGTACTTAGTTTTAATTCAATTTTTTTGCACTTATGAAAATTATTTATAATTTGTATTATTTAGCCTTTAGGCCAGATGTTTAGTATGTTTCTTTTTCTGTACATGTTCATTATTCTAAAAGGATCAAGCTCAAGAAAATAGTTTTTCATAATATTTTATGTCTATGACTTAGATGGTCATTAGTATGTATTATATATGCTGTTATTTTTTAAAGTGGTATGTATAAGTCCTTTAAAATCTAAAAAAATCGTTTATTATTTTAAATTATTTCAATGATTATTATTTTATAATAAAATTAAAAGAGTGTATTAGGTTTAAAATATCCCAGTTCGCTAATTGCTGAGTACTGATTTGCCCGGTTGCTCATACTTTTAAACTAATTCAAAAGGAGACACTTAGATATCGCAAATATGAAAAAAATGGGCTACTACCACTTTTGACAGCTCATATTATGCAACTTACAATACCCCTTCTTTGGAGTGATGATTCTACTTCGCGTATTCATATTGGTAATCGTGTTGGGCCTTTTTAAGGATTTCAGCCAATTGTAGTTTTGATACAGGGACAGTCTGCTTCGGGGAAAGGAGTATAGGTGCTCTTTCTACTGACCAATATCTGATTCTTCTTTTTTCTTCCTCCTCAGTGCCTCTCAGCGTCGAAGTTCCTCGATCTTAGCGTTCCATCTGCCTTGGTCTTTCGCCAATGTCTTCATGGAATCCAAGATAGCCACATTATCCAGCTACGACCTTCTCGGCCTGCCTCTTGGAATATTGCCATTTGGTCTAGCTTCGAAGAAGCTACCACTTCAACTGCCTCTTCTCTAGAATATCAGTTAGTGGTTTCAACCCTAGCTCCTCTCTTATTCCGGCGTTCCTGACGTGTTCCCCCCCGTGTTCGGCCAGCTACTCTTCTGAGGTATTTCATTTCTGAGGCGGTGATTCTATCCTTCAATCTGTCGAGAAGGACCCAGCTCTCACTTCCGTTTAGTAGGGTGGGAAGGTAAATTGCATTAAAAATGTGAATGTAATTTACCTTCCCGCCCTACTGACCATAATCGATGGATCTAAATCTATTCATCACTGCCCCTATATCCACTTGTTTGTTGGTGAGAGATGTTGGGTAGATTGACCCCAAAGGGACTAGCTGTGGATCTATGGGCTTCCTGAAACCACAGTTCGTGTATATAAACGCGACTTGTATATACACAAAGTCTGTATGTTCTATTATCCGCTTTTATAACTCCATAATTTCAGAAATTATTTTTTTCACATTCTTAATTAGTTTAGTCCAGAAAGCTTATATCCTTATCATGGTTTTAGTCCGATTCTGAACCTGGAGTTTCGGTGGCATAAAGCATTTCTTGGCCTAGCGAAAACATGAAAATTTTTTTTCAACTTTTTGAAATTTGGAATTATCAGCTTTTATTACTTAACGCATTATATAATGTATAAACTATATAGATATAATATATACCGTATTTCATATATTTATTACTATGATACATGTAACAGGATGAGTTAGGATATAGTTCTTATAGTCCAGAGTTCCTTCTGATATTATAAAAAATGATTTATAATAGATAAATGCAGTAACTTAAAGTAGGGATAACTTTAGTAAAATTTGCTTAGATAAATTAATTAAACCTGTTAGTTTTAAGGAATATTATAGGAATATTCAAATCCATCATATGAGATAGATTAGAATAGAAAAATTACTTTATTCTGGGACTAATTCCCTTTAGAATAACAAAAATGAACAGAAAAAGAAACATAATATTTATATATATATATATATATATATATATATATATATATATATATATATATATATATCTGGCCAGAAGTTTGTACGTATTTGTACTATACAAATCGTATAGTGTTTAAAAAGAAGAAAAAAAGTAAAAAGTAAAAATGATAATAATAAATAAAGAAAAAGTACGAATCCTGACAAGATATTAAGCAATTAAAGAAACGATAGAAATCAATAACAACTGTTAAATGCATGAGCTAGTGCGCAGTGGTTTCTGTACATTATATATATATATATATATATATATATATATATATATATATATATATATATATATATATATATATATATATATATGTATATATATATATACATTTTAAAAAAAAATTAAAACGACTAAACAACAAAATCAATTATTCAATAAATTCCATTATAAGCAAATGACTAATCTGCTTGGAGAGCATCTTTTTGGAAAGCTAGGAGATGTTGGAAAAGCAAGGATTAAAATGACGATAGTGAAGAAGCACGGCACGGCAGATGATAAGAGGGATTGAGTTCCACACTGTGGTGTAGCGGGCAAAGAAGAACGCTGGAATGCTTTGGTTCTGTAGGAACGAGTATAGAGATCGGAATACGATACGGATCGGAATACGGTCTTGTTTCATGGTGCTTGACTGAGGATTTGGATTGGAGGATACCGTAGATATATGAAGAGTGTGGAGAGTTAATGGATTGGTATAAGAATGCACCGAGGAAATATTGGCTTTGAATGGGGGGGGGGAAGAGCCACTTTAGCTCATCCTAAAGGTGGGCCACGCTGGACCGCCTCGGGGTGCCAAGAAAAAATCTTAGAGAGCAGTTCATTATGAAAATAGTTCACGCTACAATAGTTAAAGTGGGGGAAGATGAGAAATGATACGAGGAGCTTACGGGAAAGTTGTGTAAGATGTCAAGAACGATGGAATAACTTCAGGGAACTTAATGACCGTCGTGATACTTGGGCGATGTGGGGTTTTGAGGAAATGTTTTGGTGAATAGTAATGTCTACGTTTTTGACAGAGGAACTGCAAGTGCTGGGGTGGTCGTTAAGGATTAATGCTGGAAGGGTGTAGATGGATGTAAGGAGGGAATTAGAGCCTAAAACAATGGCCGCAGTTTTCATTGCGTCCCATTCCAGTTTGTTCAGCTTTGCCCAGACATTGATCTATGTCTTCCTGAATACTGGCGAAGCAATTAATAGCTCAGAAGAAGGAAAGGACTAATAGACTTAGAAGTCTTCTGCACATAGATGGTAGGAATAGTGGTCAACAGATTTAGGAAGATCGTTGATGTAACAGGTGAAAAGAAGAGGAGAGATGCTTGAGCCTTGTGCCACACCTGAGTACAGAGTGAGGAATGAGGAAATGGGTTGATTAAGGTTGGACACTGCTTGAGATCTGTTAAAGAGGAAAGTTACAGTCCAATACAGCAAACTATCTTATTTTATCTATAACGATTGCTTTTAGGAATGATAAGTGATATAAAATTTACTTAGTCAACTATAGGGTACAAAACCGCGTATAATGACGTTAGTAAAATTCCTTTTACTATACAAACTGATTTTGAATGAGTCTTGAAACAGTACTTTATCTTTTTTGAAAAGTGGTAATTTTAAAACTTTCAATGCATTCCCTTTGTATGGACGATATGTCAACATGATTACATATCGATTCTGCGCCTAATAGTGATATAAGAATACAGTCCCAAATACTTTTAGATCTCAAAATTACTAAAACAAATGGGCAAAAATCCTAGTTTTTAAACTTCTTGTCACTTAAGTAAACAATAGGGCTTTGTGCTCTACAGAAATAACAACGGTAGTAAATTTATTCCATCTAGAAGAGAGGCGTTGACTGAAGCGGAGTTGTGTGTGACTAATAGCAGCTTAGGAGCAGGTTCGAGTCCCAATCTCGTTAATAGAGCAATGGTTATGCTAATCCGTCCCGGACCGGACCGTCGTAGCCTTTACCGTCACTGGTCACGAGAACTTAAACCTGGTAACTTGTAACTTCGTTAGACTACTTTCTGTTGCTTCTTAGACCTTAATTGTGCACTTTCAGTAATGTCGTGCTGTATAACTTAGGAAAGATAATCCAATCAATCATTCTCATAATAATGAATGTGATTTAAATAATAAGTGAATGTGGTTACAGTAATATATGATGTTATATTCCAATTCTAATACCATAAACTCACAGCTAATACAAAACATTTATTTTATTTACTTTATTCATTAAAACACGGGTAGTACTCATCACCAAAATCCTCCAATTCTTTCTCTTTGCTACTGTTTCCTGGATTTCCTACGAGATTACAATCCCTGTAGAAACCTGCCCAGAAACTATTACTCAATTAAAAAAAAAATCACATTCCTGCCGATTGAGGAGAAAGAAAGCTTTGAGATCGAATTCGCTGGAAATGATACTATCCAGGAGCAAATGTGACAAAAGGATAATGATAATAGTTGATTGCATTTGTAGAGTTAAAATCGAGCCTATCGGTTTACTGATCTTATTGTTCTCTTTATACTTCAAGAGATGCATCTTCAATTTACTTAAAGGTTTACACAGACTATTTATTTTAACTTTTTTATAATTATTATAATTTTTAAATATTTTTATTTTGAGGAGAAAAGATTTGTCCTGGAACGGGATTCGAACCCAAGTATAACACGCGTCCGTCGTGGTACTCTGCCAGTCTGACCGAGATACGTGCCAGGATAGCTCAAGTGGCTGAGTATCACGACGGATGCATGGGGGACCCGGGTTCCTATCCTGGTCCTGGACAAAGCTTTTCTCTTCAAAATAAAAATATTAATTTTTATCTTGAATGATAATAGTTGACTTTACATATTATGTGGAAGAAAATGGTCCGGATGGAGGTCAATTAATTTTTTTATTTACCATCACTCATTAACCTTCATTCATTTATTGGCCTCCACCCGGACTATTTTCTTCTACATATTTATTTATTATATTTAGAATTCTAAAACCCATACAATAAAAAAGGCCACACGAATTACATTATTAATTTTGCTAAATTCCTGTGTACAATGATTTATTTTTTCTAAATAATATTAATTAAAAAAAAATATTTTTTTTCACAGAAGTTTCCATTAATATTGGGCTTTCTGAACCTATGAATTCAATGACTTCCTTCCATAATGCCCTATTAAGGTCCATTCTTCCCGTAAAACCATCATTGGTTCCTCCATTACGTTATCCCAAGTCTTCCTCGTCTTCTTGTTTCCCTAATTTTCCATCGGTGAACTACTTTGGATAGACTTCTTTCAGGCATTCTTTTCAAATGCCCATACCATTTCAGGCGTATTTTCTAAATATCTTCCAGAATGGTTCTTTCAGCCTCCATCTCAAAAAATTTTAATTCAGTTTTATTGCTTTGAGTCCGGATAAATCAGGTTATTCAGCTTCAACTGGTGTGAATAGGAAAACCAATTTTTTAGGACCTAATACTTGAGTCCTTTTTTCGTACAGGTAGATTAGATCTCAATTTGGATTATACTCGTCTTGAAACGTACACCTCGATTGTCGAACTGAGATGTAGCATAATATAAATTGAGCTTTTATAATTTTTATTTTGTAGTAAACTACAAACATTTCATTATTGAAGATAATAAAATAAAATCATGATTTTTTTTTTTAATTTTCTGAGGCTCACTTAGTTCTAAAACAGTTTGACTGTTGAACAGTTGAATTGTTCCTCTACTCTTAGAAATGCCCCAGTTATAGCCATATTAAAGCTTCTTTATTATTGCATGTTGACAAACAAATCTTAAATTTGATGGAGCATTAGAATTTTATTTTTTCCCCTCAATTACAAAGGTGTAGAGTAAAAGAAACAAACGTTTTTTACTTTATTATTATGTTTCATGATTAATTGGTAGATTTTCATATGACTAATATGCTTTAGATTCATTCTAATATACAGGCTGTAGATATATAATTATAGCCATGTTGGTTAAGTGGGTTTTTTCCAAAATGAGCTCCTTAGGGAATGATTTACTTAGGGATGCCGAATCGTGTTACAGTAGCTGTGAATAAGGGATTAAGTCAGATATTGACTTGAAAAAGAATTATTTTATATTACAGTTTCATTTCAAGCCAAAAACTTCAATAATGACACGAATCAGCTTCATTCTAATAATAATTCAGTATGTTCATAACGATTCATTCTATTGTATTACAATTATGATGATATATTAGTTAATATTATATTAAAATTCTTAAAATGCCGATTTCTAACACTATTTTCAAACAAAATACCGTCATAAAATCCTCATAAAATCTATCACATAATCAAACATTAGACATAATAAGTAAAACACTGAAATATTATGAAAAACTTGAGTCATATCAAAGCGCAAGGTAAATAATCATAAAATATTGTTTTATAGAAAGTTATCTTTATGTATCCTAAAAATCCTTGGATCCGTTCTATAATAAAATTAAAAAACATATTATTTTCCCTAACTTAAATTTTTTAACGGCGGATTGGCCATTTATAGCGCTCCAATTAGAATACAGGATCAACACGTGTTATTCAGCTGCCGTGCGAGGACAGTTTGGAACGGATCCAAGACCCGACTCAGTTTATTACGGTCAGAATATATCGATCACATTCAACAGATTAGCATTTAGCGTTCCAACAGGGCTTGGGTATTCAGGGTCCAAGGTTATTGCCAATAAATGTCAAAAAAGTTTGACAGTTTGACACGTTTTTATTATCTGGCAGAGCTGAGAGAATATAAATATGACTACAGTGAACACAAACACAAAATTTTTGCTTCTAGTGGAAAGATTTAGATTTTTTTTTAAAGAGTTTTCTTAATATTTCTAATGGATCTTCGTATAATCGTTGGAAAATAAATCAGTTTTGAATGATACTAAATAAGATATTCTTTCTGTCATATTTTTTCTAGGGGTTTTCTTCATACGAATCACTAGCTGCAGAAAGTCAGATTTTTGAATTTTTACACGAAAAATTTTTCCAGATAAAGAACGCAGAGAGTATGTTTTTCCGTCTATCTTGATGAAAACTTTATATGCCAGTTATAAGTAATAAATAGGTACAATAAAAATAAAATACTCAGAAAAATTAGCAGCAGTTGCATTATGTATTAATCAGATTTGTAAAGTTTTTGTAAAATTTAGAGAAATGCACTAGTTGCCTTTGTGCTGTTAAAATATATATATTTATATATGTCTACTTAAAAAATGTAACCATATTTCATTGACATCTTCTGAGAAGTCTTAATAATAGCAGGGTGGTTTCAGCTTTTCCAGCAGGTATTTCGATATCGATTGATTTTATTATTCACAAATCATATTAAGATGATGATGAAATAGTTATAATTTGGAAACAATTGTTATGAATGTCGGGTACAAAGTGTATTAACAAATTGTGCTAACTGCATTAATAAAAAGAATTACAAGTAAATCGAATTTTGCTTCATTTATTGTTTGAAAAACACCGTACAGTGACCTTCGTTGACCTTGAAAAGTGCAGCGCCATGACAGAGCAGCTGATCGCGTGCAGGTGGCGCTCGAGGTTCCTCCAGGTGCTGAGGCAGGTGCCTGCCAGCTGATCTCTTCACTAATAGCAAGTCATCATCCTGGCCCTTCCTCAATGCTTGGCACTGAGGACTAAGTTTTATGAATTTGACATGAACTTATGATCTTTTTACTTCCACGTTTGAATGAGGTAGTTCATACACTCAGTAGCTACTAATGTCCAGGAGTTATATTAGTTCTTCATAGAACCTGTTTTGACCTCAGTGCTATGTGGGGCTCACCCTCCAGAGTAATACACCTCAATCCTTCATGGATTCTTGTAATAAAAGTGCAGCATCGATTATAACTTATGACTACAGATGCCTTTCAGATGATCAAAAGATCTTCTTATCCATCTTCTTTTGTGGCTCTACAGCCCATTGATGAGCCTTGGCTTCCTTGATACAGTTCCTATTACAGCAGGTACACTGAATAGGCTCGTTTCAGTCGTACCTTGAATAGGCTCGTGGACTCCTCACAGACACCATCGCAGATTGGGCCATCATACTCTTTTTGTACGCTATACCTTTCCTATTCAACAGTTCTCTTAGCCGAAATCCTCTTACAGGCAGAGGATGCCAACAAGCACCACGTATTTATAAGAAAAACTGCTTAAAATTATAGTTATTATCTTAAAAAAATAAATTTATGTAGTTAAAAAAATAAAACGTCGATAAAATTATGTACGTACATTGCAAGATTTATGGAAGTGACACAAAGAAACTATTAATATTAGTTTTCTCCAATTTTAATTTTTTTATTGTATAGGTAATTTATAAGTAAATATTTATACTTTACAATATTTATACTCCACAATAAACAAGCTTTTTTAGATCGGTTCGTGGCGTACAAGGTCATTTTCTTGATAAACACCCACTTTCCCCGATTTTCCTTTTTTTAATTAACAAAATCATATTTATTACATTTAAAATTTCTATTTAACAATAGAATTTGGGGTTATTTTTATATTGTATTTAATTCGAGCTTTATACAATAAAATGGAAATGAAATGCGTGTTATATACTTACACATTTAATATTTATTTAAATGCCATTAAACAAAGCCACGTACATTAGAAACAGCTTGTTTCTTTTCGAGCATAAACTGTCTGCTTCACTTATTTAAAAAAACATCTATTCTATTGAAGTTTAGAACTATTTTACATCTATTTGTAAATAAATTCTATATTTCTATTGGATTACATAGAATAAAACTTGCTATAAAGGCTGTGGTACCGAAGACAGCTGTCGAGATACTTCTGGCACTAGCTCGCCATTCCAACAGCAGGTGTTCCGAAGGCGGTGGTCCCGTTGAAGATTCACGTGCCATCTGGCATATCTTTTGTTCCTGTTTTACCTTCAGGTAAAATCCTGATAATAGTAACTATATTTCTCTTAGATCGATAAAACAAGTTAAGCATGTAGTAACCTCACAGCATTGTTTTTCATTTTCCAATTCTTAATTCATAAAACTAACTTTTTAAAATAAATAAAAGATATAAAATAGATCAATATAGATAAAAAAATTACTAATTATATTAATTAACCATTCATAATGACTATATATTGAAGAACTAAATAAATTAAAATACTATTTTAATAACAATAATAATAAAAAACAGTCCAAAGTACAAATTACAAAAATTATTAAATGACCATGGAGTACACTATAACTCTAAGCTTTATTTTTAAATTATATGACAATTAACCAAAAAGGTATCTATATCTTATTCAGTATTTTGGGACATGTTTTTTGTATATAAAATAATGTATTCATTTGATTTGTCTTTTAATTTTTAGGTTGAAAATGTACAAAATTAAATTAAAAAAATTTTTAGAAAATATTTTTAAAATTAAATAGTGTTGAAAGATTTAAAAAAAAAAAAAATGATGTAAATTGAAAATGACATGGAATTGTCGAAACGTTTTTTAGAATAAAGAAAAATAATAATGACTGGAAAAGGTTTTTAATTTACTCACGTGAATGTTTGGCATGTAGTAATGTAAAAACGATATCAGTGGTCTTTAGTGGTTAATATTATCATATTTTTATATCGTAATGTTCGTTATCAAACGACTATGGAAGATTCACTATGTGAAGTACGCGTGAAAAATAACGCCTTAGCTGAATTTTGTACAAACAAAGGTTTAAGACAAGGAGATGCCATATCATGCCAACTTTTTAATCGGATTCTGGAGTATATGGTTCGCAAAGCCGACAGTCAACGAACCGGCTCAATTTTTCACAGATTAACGCAAATTTTGCTGATAATGTAGACATCATAGGAAGCTCCTTTAATGAACTGAAAATGCGTTCCTTAATCTGGTCAGAGCTGCTGAGGACAGTGGATTAGTAATTAATTAGGTCAAAAATAAATATATGAACGCAGGAGAACCGATGGAGCTAACTGGTTTTATGAAGATAGGAGCCTGATATTGAAAGAGTTAACTCCTGTACCTACTTGGGAACCACCATAACGAGCGGCAATAATGTCTCGATAGTGGTCAAGAAGAGAGTGGCTCAGGCAAAACAATTGCTTCTTCGGCATTTAAAAAGCAAACTCTTGTCGTGGAATACGAAAACGATTCTCTACTCATTCACCCTGTCCTTCTATATGGGTTAGCAGCCTATATGGGTTAGAAGCCTGGGTCGTAAAGAAAGTAGATGTGAAATTGCTTCAGGAATTTGAAAAAAGGATTTTACGACAAATTTATGGACCTATCAGAAAGGAAGAGCATGGAGAAGACATACCAATGCGGAGCTGACAAAGATATTCCAGGTCCTGGACGTGGTCAAAGAAATAAAGCATGGTAGATTGCGCTTCTTCTCGAAGATTCTTGCGGCAAGAATGACAAATGCTGAAGGTCCCCGAAGAATAATTGAAGAACAGGTTCATGGCACAATAAGAGCAGGGGGACAAAAGCTGCGATGGCTGGATGGGGTCAGTGATGTCTCCAGGAGTCAACTAAATCTCCGGAACAGGAAGGCCGCTGCACTGGACAGGGGAGGCTGGCGGAAGTGTATCGAGGAGGCCATTGTATTGTTGAGCTTTAGAGCGATGTAAGAAGAAGAATGTTCATTAAAAGAAATATATCAATTGGATTTATATATGTTATTATTTATAAGATTACTTTCAAATTGGGCCTGCTGAGAAGAATCAGGAAGGTGATAATTTATAATTTTAAGACATTAATTAATTATTTAATACATTAATTAAGTCCATTATAACTTATGGGCTCTCGGCTGCAGAAAAAAAAATGGACCAGTTCGAAAGAAAAATCACACTCATATTATGCCCTGTGCGAGGAACTGAAAGAGGGATAATATGGTAAGGACTAACAGGGATGTTTATCAACTCTATGAGGAAATCAAAGTGTCCCTGTTCAGAAACGTACAGTGCCTAAAATGGCTGGAATATCTGCACAGAATGGATGTTTCAAGAGCTGCCAAATATCGTATAAGAAAGACTCGAATGGAGTATCCTGAAGAGATAATCAGAGTACTAGATGATTGGACAGTGTTCATGGAGACCTCCGGAAGCTGGGAGTGGATACCAATCCGGTTGAAGACAGATTTATTGAGCAGGCTAAAGACAATTATAGGCGCCTGAAGTGCCAATATAAGAGGAGGAGGATCACTTTTGTCGTCACAATTTTGGATTTTTCTATCATTATTAGTCACATAATAAAACCGAAAAAATAAATTATTTAGACATAAGTATTCCCAGTTGTTTCCTGTGATAAAAATGAAAAGAACAATATTTTTTATATCAGTCGTTTGGAGAAATTCTACCTACTCATATCGGGCCCCCCTGCCTTTAAGATGGCCTACATCTTACGCCGAAACTCTGCCACATTATTTTGTGTAATCTTTGACTGCACTCTCTGAAAAATTCAATCCATTATGTTGTTTATAAGTTTAAAAGCGGATTTCGAATTTATTTTCCCTATTATATAAATAAATGTATACAAATCCATTCTTGCAATAATGTATATAATTATGTTTATTTAACAAATTTTGATATAAATAATTGGAAATAACCATTTTGAATAAGAATTCCTACGGATCTTACGACTCCACCATCGCCAGGTCGTTGGAGCTATTGATTTAGCCCTTGGTTGTTCGGTTCAAAACAAAATACGAGGCAAGGAATTTCCATTTAAATTATCCCACTAGATGGAAAATATAACGGAGCCACTCCCAGTTCTCTTTCTTAATGCCTCTTTTAGCAGGACGGGGATTGACAGAGTGGAAGCATCTCGAATTAATTCTATTTACGGGCCTGTCTGTCAAGAAATTGCCGCACTATGAATATAATCTTTATCTTAGGCCTTATTCAAAGTACCTAAATAACAATATTTCAGCATTATTTAAATAATCTTCAGTTAGAAATTTTGTTTCGATATAATTGAAGAGGCACAGTCACCACTAGTCGCATGGTAGCGAATGAACTCGATTTCAATCAATTTCAGATTATTTATTATGAACTATAAATGAATTTTATAAAAACACATTTAATTATTTTCTGCATAACTAAGAATTTTTCTTTAATTTCTAATATTTGAAACAAAATAATCATCCATCGTATAAGTCTGAGACTTAAGGTACGTTGCACGTTGAGTGTATAAAAGATTGTAAACTTTACATTATCCTTCTAAATTGGATAAAAACGATTGCATCTAGCAAAAAAGAAAACAAAGCTATTGAAGGACTTCACAATGTAGTAAAGGATAAAATGCAATGCAAGTGTGACAATATATAAAATGTAAATAACAGGTTTCATTGCGTTAGATTTACAATACAGTAATAGCGTGTCTACCTGCTATTTTAATTGGTTGAACTAATGCTTATAATCATTAGAATACGTAAAATGCCAATAAAACTAAGTTTAAACAGTTTGTCTTGTTATTTTTTGATAATATTACCCAATTGGAAAATAGAGGGTTATATTTTTTATCCAGTGTGATATACTGTAACTCAGTTGTAATTATCTGAGGGTGGCATCCCATATTATTACTTAAAAATTAATCAGATAAAGGATTTCAATTTTCCTTACCATCCCCATTGTTAGGGCAACTGAGGACAATATAGCAAGTTAATGAACTGGAAAATCCTTAATCTGGTCAGATCTGCTGAGGGCGTGGAATTAGTAATTAATCGTCCAATATTAAATACATGCACGCAGGAGAACCGATGGAACTAGTTATATTAAGATAGGAGGCCTTGATATTGAAAGAGTAAACTCTTTTACCTACTTGAGAACCAATAGCGAGCGAGAATGTCTCGATAGGGGTCGTGAAGAGAGTGGCTCAGACAAAAATTGCTTCTTCGGGATTTTTTATTTATAAAGCAAGCTCCTGTCGTTGAATACAAAGACAATTCAATAAATACATATGACATTTTTTTGAATGCTGCTCAAAATAAAACATGGTTCTTTTGGTAAACATGGTATCGAGATCGGGTTCGCAAAGCCTTATTATTAATATATATTTTTTTTTATTAAACACTTTATTCAGACAATCTTCCACTTGTGGGCAATAAGTAATGGTGCTATGTAGCTACAACCATTCCATAACAAAACAAAAAAGTGATATAAACAAAATAAAATCAGTGAATGTAATAAAATATAAACATATATGCGGTAATAAAAGGAAATTAATGCAAAAATGATAATAAAATAAAGTCTAGATAAAAAATAATAAAAATAAATAAAATAATGTACACATTCAAACCCTATTTACAATTTGCCTGGGTCCCCGAACTAAGCTTTTTCCCGAGGAATGAGCGCAAAGCAGGAGTTTATTAATATTATTATTAAAATATATGTATTTCGCTTTTTAGTATTTTTGAAATAGATAATTATTTTATTTTTATTTACATAATTTCAATTCGTTCTAAACTTTATAATTATGATCATTTCCATACCTCAATTATTACTAAACCAGTTTTGATTTTTTTTGCCGAAGGATTACCATTGATCAACAGTTTGAAGAATACGTTTCTGATTCCAGTGTTGACATCATTGAGCATTTGATACTGAATATCGAATATCGACCCAGAACATCTAGATCTCCCCCTTCCAATATACAAGAAGAAATCCATTATCTCTCTGTGAAGTGTCAATAAGTGCTTTGGCTGAAGACCCCATTGTTGAGGAGATGGCGCCCGAACTCTAACGAGGACCGTTCCATCTATCACAATCCCAGTCCCCATCTCGTGGGACCACTCCGCGCTTTTTATTCCCTCCTCCTCAATTTATTCAATTATCCCCTCGTCGGAGCCTCTTATCGCAGCTGATTTAGCAGCCCTTGTCCCCTTGTTTACCCACCAATCATAACAGCCGGGGTAACGAGCCCTTTGTCATCTTCTCTTTTTTTTTTCTACTTACTTCATGTTTCGCAAATATTGATTACGAAGGACAAACATGATTCTAAGTCCATTTTTTTTCCTATTTTTTTTTCAAGGATACAACATATCTCTTCAATTCTTCATATTGCCTATACCAACTGGTGCATTGTCATCTATTATAAAATGTTTTTCCTGTATTTTGCTATTTTATTGTTTTATTTATGTTCAACACCTTCAGTTATACTGAAAAGAGGAGAAACTTGCAAAAAAAAAAAAAAACCCTCCATTTAATAATAAGTGAAATAATCTGTAATTATTATAGCAATGATTGATTATTTAACTTAATATTAATTACCACCATCATCACACGGGGCTATGGTCCATGGAGGACCTTGGCCTCTTCGAAAATTTACCTCTATTTTGACCGATCTTTTGCTGCTATTACCCCAAGGAGCCTAAGGTCTGCTTCCACATCGTCCAGCCATCGCATTCTAGGCATGCTTCTTCCTCTTTCTCCATCTGGACGTCCCTCCATAATGAGCTTTGGGAGCCTTTTTTTGTTCCATTCTGTGAACATGCCCCAGCCATCTTAATCTTGCTTTTTCATTATAAGAAACTGTATCAGGTTCTCCATGAAGGTCCCTAAGTTCTTGATTCATTTTTATGCGGAAACTATTTCCTTCCTTGGTTGGATCATACACTCTTCTAAGAATCTTTCTCTCCCATGTATTCAATAATTTCTTATGATTCTTGGATAGAGTCCCTACGCCTCCCCACTTTACGTGACCACTGGACGAAGTATCGTCTTGTATACCCTTATTTTGAAGCTCCAGGGTATAAATCTATTTCGGAACACGTTTCTGAGGGACCAATAGCATCTGTTACCGATATCTACTTTATATATTTATAAATTTACGTTTTATATACTTAATTAATCTTATATATATATATATATATATATATATAAGTATTTTTTTCACTAAAATTTGTGAGGGAGTCAGTGAATGAGTGGATCATTCACACTGATTGATAAAATTGGATAGTCTTTTGTGAGTAGTATATACATTTATTAAAAATATTTGTTTGTTTTTTTTTCCTTCATCATTTCGTTCAGCAATACATGAGCATATCTGACTTTCGGTAATATTAGGGCAGAGAAGTCCTGTATAAAGAAAACATTTCTACTGCTAATATAATAAACAATAATGCAGTTAATATTTATTGTTATTAAAAGAATATTGCTGTATAGATGAACTGGAAATACGACAGAAATGAGTAGGATGCTGCAAATATTTCTTAAATCTGCAGTAAGTGTTTTCTTGTTTTAATCTCAATTACATAGTAATGTTTTAAGATTTTCTGGAGGAGGAAAAAACAAAAATAATAAAGGAGCTCAAAAGAGACAAAATGCCTGGGCGTGATATCATAACTGCAGAATTAATTATCACTTCTTCAGAACTAATTGCTCCTATATTAACCAAACTGTTCAATGTAATTATGAAAACTAGGAAAATACCCGACCAGTGTTTAAAATCAGACATTGTTTTGATTTTTTAGAAAGGTAGCCCATCAAAATTAGATTATTACCGTCCCATAAGTCTGATCCCTATCTTCGCCAATATTTTCTCAAAAGCTCTCAAAACCCGCTTAAAAAGATTCTTCGACGAGAACCAACCAATAGAACAAGCTGGCTTTCGAAAGGGCCTTTCTACAATAGATAATCTCCATGCCGTTAACCAAATCATTGAGAAATCGAATGAATACCAAATCTCAATATATTTTGCATTTATTGACTTCAGTAAAGCTTTTGATACAGTCAAGCACTCATTTCTTATCAACAGTCTAAAACGCCAAGGCATTAATAAACAGATTTTAGATATTCTTCAATGTTGGTATACCAACAGCCAATCGAGAGTAGTTCTGGACTTAATTGGAGAGGATTTTCCAATCGAAAGAGGGATTCGTCAGGGCGATCCTTTATCACCTGATCTATTCAACGCGGTCTTGGAAGATGTTTTCAGAAACCTTCACTGGGAGAATTTTGGGATAGACATTATAATGGTAACAAACTGTCAAATCTGAGATTCCCCGATGATGTACTTCTCATTTCACACTCACCATCTGAACTGAAGAAAATGCTAGAAGAGCTAGTCCTAGTAGGAAATGAGGCTGGGCTGGAGATAAATTTTAAAAAATCAGTCTTGATGACAAATGCCGAAGAAGAAGAAATATTTCTCGGTGCCAGCAAACTCCAATGGGTTAAAGAAACAATCTATCTAGGGCAACTCATATCATTTGCAGATATATCCAAGAAAGAGGTGAATAGAAGGATTAAAGTAGGATGGTCCAAATTTTGGTCACACAAAAATATTTTTAAAAGCAACATGGCCATACATCACAAGAGAAAAGTTTTTGATGCTTGCATCATTCCCTCTTTAACTTATGGATGCCAAACTTGGAGCCTAAATAATGATATATCTAATTCCCTAGCAATCACTCAGCGTGCAATGGAGCGAAGTATGTTAAGGAAAAGTAGAAGGGAGAAAATAAAGAAGACAGAACTACGGAAGCTGACTGGTACGCGCGATATTCTCAAGACAGTATCTGATCTTAAATGGCAGTGGGCTGGACACATTGCAAGAATGGCATCAACACATTGGGCTAAGGCAACAACGGATTGGTATCCAATACACCGCACTAGGAGAAGAGGGAGACCAGCTACGAGATGGCGGGACGACATACAAAACTTCATAGGAGTATTATGACACCGTTCTGCTTGGAACAGACGTAGCTGGGGTAAATTGGGAGAGGCTTATGCCCAAAGAAGGGCCTTTTTTTCTTTTTAAAAAACCTTGTAAATATAAAAACCATGTAAAAATTGTACATAGAAGAAAGAGGAAAAAATAAAGCTTATTATTATTATTATTACATAGTAATCTGTAACAGTTTTGTATTTTAAATTATATTTGTAAAGGGTGTGTTAAAAATAATTTATTTTTCTTTTGAAAATACTAATAGTAAAGAAGCAAATAATAGTATCCAATATTGTAATGAATAGTTGTGAGGTGAGACATGTATTTTACTTCATATATTTATTTATTCATATTTTAATATTTTAATATCTAATAATATGTTTTTTTATTTTGTCAATCCATCTTCACTCACAATTAACTGAGTTTTCTTTTTCTTTCTTATATATATATATATATATATATATATATATATATATATATATATATATATATATATATATATTTATTTATTATTATTTATTATTTTTAATGGAATGGAATTTTAGGATACATATTCAAATTAAATTTTGATTAATAAAAAAGAGCCAAAAACTAGAAAAGAAACACTATTATTTATTATAATGCAATTGGGAAAACCACAATGCAAAGCCTTATGTTTCAAATCCAGTAATACACCCACTTACCAGTCGACGTTTCGCCTATTCAGATGTATATAGAAAAAATACATACATATATTCCAATTGGTAATGTAAAAGAAAACTCGATACAAAAAAAAAAAAGCGTAAGGTTCGCTAAAGCCTAAGAGTGTCTAAAGGAATTGAAGAAACCAAGGAAATTATAAAATAAAGTCTAAAGAAAATATTAAAAATTGGAAACAAAAAGTTCCAAGAAGTACAAAATACGACCTCAAATAAACCATCAGAGCAAAAGAAAAAGGAAATATGAAATAAATTGAAAAATTATTTATTTGGTTGGAAATCAAGCCACGCCCGCAAGTAAATATCTGATACGTATTCCTACGTGAACTATACGAAATAATAAAATAAATAAATAAAAGATTCTACATATTTAACATTGTCTTGTTGTGTTTAAAGCAATCCAATTTATATTTACTTTACTTTACCTGTACCACTACAACCTGTGAGAGGGTCTGGGGTTTAGTAGATGGTAGAGACTGTACAGTTTTATGGACAATGGTTGTATAGGGAGATGATTTGTCCTAGATCACTTTCACCCTGGGTACATATATAATTCATCCTATATGATCCATTTCCTGCCATTAACAGACTAAATAAAAGTCTTGCCAGCAGCGGGATTTGAATCAGGACGTACGCCATGGCAACTCAGTGCTCTACCACTGAGCCACTCCGATCCCCTTAGACACTTTTATAATAAGAAAATAACACTATTCCGCTTCCCTCATTACAACTAATTCCATCTGGGCTAATTTCGACTCAATAATAGGGGCTGCAAGTAAATTGAACTGTTACTGTAAAATCAGATGACAAATAAAAATACAATTAACGATTGCTCAGTCAGTTTGCTCTTACAGATCTATGCAGTAGCAGTGATATCAGTTCTCAATTCGTTAAGGAACGGTTTCGAAGGGAAACTTCCTGATAAATAGGCCATTTACTAAAAAGGTTGAAACTTCAGTAATTAGCACTTTAATGGCGGGGTAGGCTAAAAGTGAACTAAAGTGTTATTAATCATAACCTCTGAGGTAATTTCTTTTCCCACAGTCACCTTCTCTATTAATTAATTATCCTATACTTTGTCATTGTAAATCACTTCCTGTATCTACTCCACATCAGATTCGGTGACTGAAAAAGGAGAATAAATAGGCCACGAACCAGACAAACTGGTGTTGGTCCGAACTCGGGCGAGAAGACCAGTGATAACGACCACCTCAAAAGGTTTCCTAAATTCGCAAAGGTACTTTGTTGCTCCAACCTAGGTTTTTTTCCCTGTTTCTGTCCTCCTTTGATCTCACCGACGAGATAAGCGGTTATTTTTCCACTCAGGTAAAACGAAGTTAAGTCATTCTATTTCATCCAGGGATGATACGGTTTTGGTTTAGTATTTTCTCTTTGCCGAGAGTTAGCATCAGTATAAGGTAATAAACAATCCAGAACATAAAGGGAAGATTACAAAGGTAAAATTAAATTATGTGATGCAAAAGAGTTGAAATTGCAATGCTTTGTATTTGATGTATATTTATATTATTTCGTTTCTCTTTTCATTTTTTTAATTATTAATTTACATACCTTTATCTATAGATTACTGTAAAATTACTTATATATAGATCAGTCTATAGTTCGGCATATAAAAAGAATTTATTGAATTTATTGAACTATTTGGTTTTAACCTGCTCCGACCTCCAAAGTCCATTATTCAATGTAGACTAAATAAAATGGCATCATAGGATATATTATAATTGACAAATCATATTTTATTTGATATTAAATTGTAATACATAATAAATGAAAACCTTAAAAATCATTATGTATCCTTTTAAACAGGAAGAATTATTAGAGAAGTGAATTATTATCTTACTTCTATTTGTAAGATGAAAAATTTAGTAACTTAGTTGATAGTTTACGAAAAAAATTGAAACATAGATTGAATAAACTCGATACTAACCAGTGACTTTACAGCATGAACTTGCACGGACCTGCAACGTCAAATGTTGAAAGTAAATACAAACAGAAAATATTCTAATTCACAAAGAATACTTAATTTATTCAATTAATTTTATAGTACGAAGTAATGAAATCGTTAAGAACTACAATATGTGTTCTGTTGTGTAGTGAAGAACTTATTACACATACAATAATAAGTTAATTATTATCACATTTATGTGTCGTGACTTTTTGTATTCTTAATTATAGCGTACTACGGAAAAGTACAGTTAATTGGGTTTATAGATACAAATCGGACACAATATAATCCAAGGGAGAAATAATTCTAGAGTAAGTAATATAGGAGTAAGAAGTGAGATGTCTCCGTTACGGTCCGTCGAACTTTCCAAACATAAAATAAAATATTACGTCACTAAACTAACAAACTCCAAATCAGAAAGAAGAAATGATCCCAATCACTTGAGTCTTACTCCTATCATCCATAAGAAATCAACAAATTACCTATCCTCAACCATCTCTTCAAATGGACCTGGTGCAGTAAAACAGTTTTAAGAGATTCCATCAATCTTGACAAATATTCTTCTTCTTTATCTTCCTCTTGTGCCATTAGCTAGCCTCACTGAGCCTCAATCCAGCGTAACCACTCTTCTCTGTCTCTGCTTAGACGCTTCATTTCATTGAGGGATCTGCCGATTTTGCTTCCAAATCTCTGGAGTTACTCTTGGCATGTAATTCTGGGGCGTCCGCGCGGTCTCCTTCCTGTGGGTCGATTCTCTAATACCTTTATTGGATTCATATCCTCGTTCATGCGGCAGAAATTTCCAAACCACTGGAGTTGCAGTATTTCTAGAGTGGTTTGAAGTTATGTGACTTCTAGTTGCTCTCTAATGCTTTTCTTTCTGATGTGATCTCTTTTGGTTCTCCCAACAGATCTACGAAGGAACCTCATTTCTACAGCTGTTAAGCAACTAGAATGCCTGTCCAGCATTGTCCAACTTTCTCCGCCGTAGGTGAGTGCAGGTAGGTAAACAGACTTATGTATTTGCAATTTGGTCTTCTTGTCTAAATCGTGGTAGCCGATGATGCTATTGAAAGTCTGGTAATACACTTGATTTGCTTTACATATTCTGTTTGATATTTCTGCATCCATCCTACCCGAGCTACTAATTACATTCCCTAAATCGATGTATTCCTTCACTACCTCAAGTATCTCGGCGTTGCATATCAGTTGGGCATCTTCTTGATCTTCCCTCGTCATAACCAGCACTTTACACTTGGAGGTGTTAATTTGCATTAATTAATTTAAGTGTAAAGTTTATAGACTATTGATAGTAAACTGTAAGTAATTACAGTAGTAATGGGCCTGTAATTTCTGCAGTCTGCAGTGTATCCTTTTTTATAAATTGGGAGGATTATGCATTATACCCAGACCCTGGGAATTTTCTTTCTGTCTTCTTGAAACAGCTTTAAGAAGTTCTTGACCACCATATTTCAAATACTCTGATGCAATTCCATACCTTCGTGATACTCTACATCTTTTTGGATTGCATTTTCCATTTCTTCTTCCTCTATAACCTCCAGGTTTTCTTGAATATTGGGCTCTCGTTCTTGGGATTGGTCTGATTCTGGTTTTTCGGAGAATTGTTCCTGGAAATATTGCTTCTATCTTCCAAGGATCTTATCCTTGCCTGTATGTACGGTTCCATCGTTACCTTTTACATTTCTAATGGGCTTGCATTGATTTCCTCTTAACGTTTTAACTTTTCACCAAAATGTTCTTATAGATTCGCGATGGTCCTTGCTCAGCTTGTGACCAAAATCCTTCCATAACGTTTTCATGACTTTTGAAGCAAATATATGTTTCAAATAAATAAATAAACCAATGGGTTAGGTAAAAAAAAATCTTTAAAACATTTTTTAAAATAGAGATATATTATTCAGAGTTTTTTTTAAAACGTTATCATAAAATGGATCATGTAATTATTAATGTTATTCATTTATTGATGAATAAATAACAATATTTACATTAATTTGATAGTTTCACGTTTATTGTTTAGAAATGCTGGAAATAAAAATAATAATATATAAAGTCGAAAGAGCTATCCTCTGCCGCTTTGAGGAACTAAAGCCATATATATGAAAATCGAACCGTAAGGAGGGATCCTCGGAAAATGAGTAGGAAGGCACAGATGTTGTCCATCCACCGCCCCTTTCCTTCTTCAACTCCCCTTTATATGGTTCATTTCCAATATCGTTTGGTGTGAAAGTTATTACTTCGTAAGTTGGTACTTATTTTGATTAATATTATTCCAGAATATATAAAAAGCCTGGCATTGTTCTAATGTTTAAAAAAAAATTTTAACATTACAACCCGTGAAAGGTCTGTGGTTCGGTACATGGTAGTACTTTTTAATGGACAAGGGTTGTGCAGGGATGTGATGTGTCCTAGATCAAACTCAACTGCCAGATTTTCCCCCTTTTATGGGTACCCAATTAAGAGGTAGAGTGAGGCTCCAGGAGAGTCCTAGATCCTATATGATCTATCTCCGGACGCTAACAGTAAATAAAAGTCTTGTTTGCAGCGGGATTCGAACCAGGATTTTTTGCATGGAAACTCAGTGCACTATCACTGAGCCACTCCGCTCCCTAAATTGTGTGAAAATTAAATATTACGTTTAACCATAATAAAATCTATAAACTCTTATTCAGTACTTGGTTCAGTTGATACTCTTTCTAAGCAGGGACCAAACGCAACCACAAGGATTTTTTTCTAAATTAAAACCACTGAATTTATAGAGACAAACATATTCCTAGGATAGACTCCCGATCCTTAAAAGTCAATCCACGATCGGTTACCGTACAAATAATTTATCTGTCCTAGCCAGTCTTGAACTTCAGTCCTAATTCCCGTTGGTTTATTTATTATTTCTAATAATTTTGGCTTATTGCCCAATAACGTTACAATATACTTCATATTTTTGCTTCTAAGTTGTCTCGAGTAGGCTTCCTCTGTAATAGTTACTGTAATTACTTTCCCATGATCTTGGATTTGGAGTCTAGCGTGTGGCCTTAGGCTTTTTTAAAAGGGAGGAAAAAATCCTTGATTATACAGTCCTTCGTAAAGGACGTAAAGTGGAGATCCCGAGCATGTCCCCAGGTATTTGTTAAGATCCTGTTTATACCTGTATAGGAAAAATTTACTGCTCCCACTGTAACATCGCACGATTATCCATAGCAGCATAAAGTGACATTGAATGAAGAAAGAAACAACAAATTCTTCCGTAAAATATACAATGCCACTAATAAATTTATTTTCAATGGCCTGGAATTTGTTCTGAAGTATATCTATCGTCCTTTCGTTACAATCTACTTATAAATTTTAACAATTTCATTGAGATAAAATTCATTATATTAAGTTATCTAACAATGCTGGCAGACGCATTGGCACTGAAACCGACATGGAGACTTAAACGTCTTTGGAGCAGGGATCTACAACAGAGAGATATGAAACACTACGCTAGGAGTGCCTTTAATGGGAAACTTTATTTTCGTATTTTTTTTCTCTTCCCTTAGCGGAGGTTTGCAAAAGAATATCGCAAATAAATTATTTGCCAAATGGTACATGTATAATCTCTTTCAATAAATAAACATAATTTTCCGATCAGCATTATAAACAAAGCAAAGCCTCCCGATGCAATGATCTCCAGAACATATATCACTGGCAGAAAACAGTCAGCTTAGAGGGGTTACCCAAACTAACAGGATTTCCATGCTGCATCGGCAGACCACCTCCAGCTCCATAACCTGTACCATCGGTGACGATTCACCAATGTCCTTCTCACTGGGGTTCAAGCACAGAGACAGATTGGACGAGATCCTAGATTTATGTCAAAACATCCGTGAGCCTAGTGTCTATTTTATTACCTGTAAAGCGATTCTTAATAAAAGTTCAAGATTAGTATGTCATCCCTACCACATCATCAATACGTAACTTCCACATACATATTAACTTTGTTAACTGTGTTGTTTTCTAGCTTCGTTGTTCACTGGAGATTTCGCCTACAAAGCTCACTGCGACATTATTTTACTACAAAATAGCTGGATTAACTTTTAAACTTGGTTGCACCACTCTAGATAGCCACAGGTCGCTGTAGTTTTTCTGTTGCTGCCTCATCAATAAAACACTAAACAGGTCTGGCTCATTTTCTATTCATCCCTCCTTTCTACAAGAGGCTATAGTCAGTACCTCTCGTATATACCCGATCGAATATACTCGTAATCTCATTATGGCGCTCTTTTAAGATATTTTACTTCCTACGCATACTGTTTTTTGTTCTCAAAACTTTTAAGCCAGCCTTTTTAAGATCGTTTACAAAAGTTTGAAAAAAAAATTGAAAATTGCCGGGGAGTTGGAGTTCGAAAACTTTCGAAGTCGAGTGGGGATAAATATCCAAAACTTCATTAATCCTGCTTATGACACAGGGGCGTCTACCAAATGCACTTTATAGATTTATTACTTTCGACTTTTGCACACAGTCATATAGGTTCCCAAAAATTGCGATAATGATTATTGAGCCCGAAATAGTAAATCAAAAATAATAGGTTTTCTCTGATTCTGATAAAGATACGAATCTCTATATTAGATATCTAGATAGGAATATACTGTCAGAAAAGTAGGTTACATTATTATCGATTACATTACATTGCATTATTAGAACCCTGTTCGTGTGTTTAAAAGACACAAACTCTCGATAAATGATGATAGTAGTGCTTGAGTTCTTTACCTTATGAGATTATGATAAATAAATTATGGTCTGCTGCCTTGTAATTTTAGGATCTCTTTGGTTAGGTCACAGTTTTGTATCAAAAGTTATGTAAAAAAAAAAGTCCAGGTTTGACAGGTACTGCAACAGTAGAATGGAATAGAATAGAAAAGTAACTTTATTCTGGGACTAGGTCCCTTTAGAATAAAAAACATGAACAGAACTAGAGACATAATACATAATAAGTAATTAAGTAATAATTAGTAAGTACGTAAGTAAACACTACGAATCATGAAAAGATTAATAATCCTGACAATTAAAATGATGGATAAATCAATAACATCTTTTGAATGCATGAGCTAGCAAGTAATACTTTCTTTACTAGATGTACTTTTTCGTAAAACAAAATTAAAACACCGAAATAACACAATAAATTATTCAATACAGTTCATTCTAGGCAAATGACTAACCTGCTTAGAAAACATCTTTTTGGGAAGCCAGAAGATGATGGAAAAGCAAGGATTTAAATGAAGAAAGTGAGGGAGCATGCCGGATGTTAAGAGGGATTGCAGTAGCAATCACAGAAAACGGATAACATTGCATGCTCGGTGTTTTCACAATGAGCTGTTTACAAATTGCTATTCTTGCTGTTTGAGCAATTATTTTCATCCATATACCATTTCAGGCCAAACTCAAATAAAATTAAATCAAATAATAACTCAGGTATATCCACCAATAAGTTTTGAATATATAGTTAATCAAAGCAATCCGCAGAACGGATATTCCAGGATTTACCTATATTACCATTTAAATTACGAGTATGCTCAAATTTAATGTATTGCCTCAAATGTAATTTCTGTTTGAATAAACATTGAAATATGAGATTCAATTACATCTATAAATAAGAAATATTGAATAATAAACTTTATAACCAAAATAGCAATAAAGATGAAAATCTCTTGAAATTGGATCAGCCTGATTTCTTCTGGGTGCACAAAATAATTTATTATTTAATTAAAAGAGCTCATATAAAATTAGAGTTTAAGATAAACGAAAAAAAAAGGTACCACTACAACCCGTGAAAGTGTCTGGGGTTCAGTACATGGTAGAGACTACACTGTTTCATGCACAACGGGTCTGCAGAGAGGTGATTTGTCCTAGATCACGCTCAACCGCCAGATTCCCCCCTTATTTTGGGTACCCAATTTGTATAGCATTTTATATAGGCTTAGTGAGCTCCAGGAAGGTTCTAGCTTCTATATAAAATAACTAACGCATATAAAATTATATTACATTATCTACAGAGTATAAAAAAACTAAAGTATATTGAACTTGCATCAAGTAATACTTATATCAAGGGCAAATACTAAATACGAACAAAAAGTTACTATTGACTGAGATATTTATTTTTATAAACGAAACATTTTTTGCATTTTAACAAACTGTTTGAATATTATGGAATTATTTTTATTGTTATCTAATTATATTTTTCTCATTTTTCAGGTAGGTCTACAAATATTTACGTTACAATAATCAGAGCAGAATTTTGAAATCAGAAATCTAAACTGATGTAAGTTCTTAAAATTTAGTAGCTTTAAATTAATAGTATTTTTAATTTTAACAGTGAATTATATAATATTTATTATCTCAATATTTGTTAGTTATAATATCTTTCTTACTTCTTATGCAACTGCTTACAACTACTATATTTCTAAATTGAGTATTACAAATATTTTAGCTGTATAATCTATCCTGCATTATTCTGAAGTTTATAATTATATAAAGTTTCAGACTTTTTTTTTTTAATTTCCATGAAAGTTATATTGTTTCTATTAAATAGTTTAGCAGAGTCTGGATTTAATTTATTGTATTTTCAATTTTCTACCTAATATCAAGTACCACCTTTCAGTGGATCATGTTAATTTAGTGTATAATAACGGAATACTTTTGGTAAAAATAGAATTTCAAGAAAAGTAGGTTATTTAGATTTTAATGTGGTGCAAAATTATTGCAAAAATATATGATGGCCACTGTAGCTACTCAGCTTTAATATTAGAAGGCGAAAAGATTACTGTAATAACAATCAAATAATTATAGACTTTTGTGTAGTTCTCTAACCCTTTTATTTATTTTTATGTTATTTTGAAAATTATACATTTCTAGGTATATTAAGACATTAGTGGCCACTCTTCGACGTACGATTACATGCTTATAAAGTTTTATTCAACAAGATTTGTGTGACATGGCAAAGCGGTTATGGACACTACGAGTGGAATCAGTGAAATTTATTTCAGGTTAAATACTGTAGTAATACTAATATAATATTATTAAAAGGCTGTTACTTATTGTAAAAAACATGAGATTAAATACTTTGCTTGTTTGTTCATTTAACGTCGCTGCTAATAAAGCCACCATCGCTGCTATGGCTAATCGGGCGATGGTACAGTGGGAGCTCTAAATTTTGCCTATCCAGGTTTAATTAGGATAGGGATTTTTAACGAGTACCTGCCATCATACAGACTCCCGTTTAACGTCCCATCCGAAGGACGGCGTAACTAAGGATTTTTTACTCCCTTAAAAAAATCCTAGGGCCACCTGCCGGGCTACGATCCCGCGATCTTGGGCTTAGTCACCTTGATCCACAGTAAAACAATAAAGATCCACATTATCTGGTCTACTTGTTACATTTAGTGATTAATTCAGTTTTTTTACCTTACATATCAAATCTGTGGTGCAGTGGTTTGCTCAAACACCTTCTATGCTTAAGGTCGCGGGTTCTTTGCTCCATAAGATTTTTTAAAAGGGAATAACAAATCCTTAGTTATGCTGTTCTTCGGATGGGACGTAAAATAGAGCTGTCAGGTACTCGTCAAAGGTTACCCCTATCCTTATTATATTATAGCTGAATAGGCAAAATTAAGGGATTGGCAAAATAGGACTTTGATAATAAAGTCTTAAAGCCAAATTTTCGAAAAAAAAAAATTAAGGGATCCAACTGCAGCACCGTTCGATTAGTCTTTTGCAGAAAAAAGTGACGCTTAATGAATAGACAAAAAAAAAAAAACTAATGTGCCCCAATATGAAATTTGAATCCCAGCCACCTGTACAACTAAAACTTTTTGTTTTTGCATAATTAACCTTTTATTAGTTATATCTGGGAAATACCCTATATTATTATTATTAATATTATTATTAAAGATTATCCACATAGACTTTATAATCAATGACTGATGACTTAGAGGTAAGACGAAGAGGTGCCAGTATTCACGTTGCAGGATCAGTCCCTTTTTACACTTGAAGTTGAAGAGGGCGCTTAGCTGGTGTCCTTGTGGGAAGCCTTCTTCATCTTTACACACCTTCCCTCCACCGACACTAAACTTTGATTGCTTCTCTTTAGATAGTCTAGATAATAAGTTCAAAACTATAATATTCCCTTATTTTTCCCTAAAGGACTTAAACTTATCTTTATGCGAGAGCTCTATGTCTTTTTGTAACCTATTTCTTGTTGGCTCGTTCCCAAAGGACACTATGCAGCCGACTAGTTATAAAAAATTGCAAAGCTCCCTTAGAAGGAGGATTGCACATAAACATGAATTATGTTTGCTATGCACAGAGGCTTTGGCCCTTTTCCAAGGCCCATATCTACCTCCTTTTTCTTTTCCTATTGTTTTTGAAGCAAGGTCTTGATATAGACGTTTGAAATGTGCACTACAGTACAGACAAATTATTACTTCCTTTAATGTCTGTTTCTTATTATTTTCCTAATTATTAATATTTATGTAAGCATTTTCATAATAATTTTGACCTAAAATTACTCCGGTGAACAACTAAGAAGTTGCGGAGGTTTTCAGGGATGGAATATTCATATAGTTACCAATTAAACCAATTGTTTAACCAAATGGTTTTGCAAAAAGAAAGTTTCATCAATGCTTCCCTGTTGCCAGCATTGTAAACTTCCTTGTCCTCCCCTCTTATTTTACATGAATATAAATACTAGCTCTAAGATTAGGGGATAAGGTAGAAGGTAGGATAGTAGATTGTAGTTATGTAGTTGATAAGTTATAGTATGTAAGAAAGTAGTCTCTAAGTTAGATGTAGTCCATAGCACATAAGTTCTAATGTTAATCAATAGTCAATAAGTCTACAAGTTAGTTCATAAGAATATTTCTTTTATATATTTTGAATATCACATTATATCTATTCATCCCTCAATAAATATATATATCTCATACAAGTCGTTCATCGTTTTATAACTGTAGGGGAGAGTGGGGCAAGATGGGGTACTTAACATTTTTTTTTTTTTTTTTTATTGATATTTACAACTGTAATAACATTACATCAAGTAAATTGGCTGTATGAACAAAGGACATGAACAAAAAATGACTTGTGGAGAAACTATCCATTGATAGCACTCCAATGAAGTTTCATAGTAGAAGGTCTCGAGGCCATCTTCTTTTCAGACGCCTCGGAGGGTTATCAGGAATATTATAGGAAGCAAGTCGAGAGACTAAAGGATTCAAGTTCGTATGGAGCTTTTCATGGAAGGATAGGTATCTAGTTTGGGCCAAATCAGCAACATATGGGATATTAAGATCATGATGGATGAGTTTGTTTGTGACATAATAAGGAGCATTGAGGATTTTACGAAGGATTTTGGATTGTAAGGATTGGATGCGAGATGAATTGGATGGTTTAGTAGAGCCCCAAAGCTCAACTCCGTATGTCCAAAAAGGTCTGATAACTGTCATGTAAATGAGTCTTTTGTAATTAATTGGTAGCTTTGAACGTTTGTCCAGTAAATGTTGAAGTAGGCGAAATCGTCGAGCAGTTTCTTGTCTTTTCAGCCACTTAACATTTAGAGGTAAATAAAATAATTTCTTGCACTTGCACTTTCTGAGGAGCACTTGTTATTTTTTTTATCCAAGTAATTGTCATCAAAATAATCTTAATAATCAGAGAACCACTCATTGTCAAGTGCAACCATTTACAAACATGGTATGCACTATGCGGATAGTTGTTTATCATATGTCAAAGAAAATATTAATATTTTGTTTTGTTTTTAAGCTGAGCTTATAGAACATTTTAGTATGATCTTATGCCTGATCGATGCATGTCTTAGGATTTTTAATGTGGTTTTTCCTATAAATGAACTTCAGCGATTTTTCTTAATGTCTTTCTGATGCGTCGGTTTCATAAAATTTGACTGGCTTTTTTGGATATTTTTGAGATTTTAGAATAGCGTTTTTATTTTTTGTTCATTGTTACTGATTTTTAAATAATCTAAAGTAAATGAATTATTCTTATTTATAAAAAATCACATTCTATTCACTGTTTGATTCATTTATTCTTTCGTGCTATTAAGTATGATATCAATTTAAACTTTTAAATAAAAAGAATAATCATCGATAATGTACCAAATTTTTCTCTCATTCATTAATTATATATTTCATATTACAAGTTAAATGAAATTATTTAGAGACAGGTATGTTGATAACTAAGATAAATGGCATTAAAATATATGCAACAAAAACATTGTTTATATTTAATGTTTTATAAGTATAACAAAATATTGAACGAAAATTATACAAAACATTATTAATGTCTTTTATAAAGTTATTGTTAATTAGTAATATGTTCATTTTTAAATACGAGGGGTGATCAAAAAGTTCCAGGACTGTTGAGATTGCGCGGCAATGGAGTGTCATAGAGCAGTGCGGTTGGCAGCATTGTTTAGCGTGACTCTTCCTGAGCTCAGCTGTTTATTCAGTTTGTTGATAACCTTCTTCATTGCAAAGTTACTGCTGTTTTCGTAAAAAAAAGTTTTTTGTGTTCGGCGATTTTGTGAAATGAATGTAAAGGAAGAGTAACGCGTTTGCGTAAAGTTTTGTGTGAAGTTGGGTAAAATGTTTACTGAAACTTTTCAAATGTTGCAAGTGGCTTTCGGTGATGAATGTCTGAGTCGGTCAAGGTGTCATGAGTGGTACAAAAGGTTCAAGGAAGGCCGGACATCGTGTGAAGATGATTCTCGTTCAGGGCGCCCATCAACTTCGACTGACGACGATCATGTTGCAAGATTGAACAGTCTCGTGCGTTCTAATCGTCGACTAACCATTCGTGAGATGGCTGAAGAATTGAACATTTCATTTGGTTCGTGTCAACAGATTTTAACAGAAAATTTGCAGATGAGAAGGGTGGCTGCAAAGTTTGTTCCGAGACTGTTGACTGAGCAGCAGAAAGAACACAGAGTTCAAGTTTGTCAGGAACTTCTTGAAATGGCAAATGCCAATGAAAACTTCTTAAAACAAGTCATTACTGGAGATGAAACGTGGGTTTATGGCTACGACGTGGAAACGAAGGTCCAGTCATCACAATGGAAGACAAAATCCTCCCCAACCCCCAAATAAGCACGTCAGGTCAAATCAAACGTCAAGGTCATGCTTACTGTTTTTTTCGACTGGAAGGGTGTTGTTTACCATGAATTTCTTCCACGAGGTGAGACCATTAACCGCTTTCGTTATCTTCAAACCCTGAGAAATTTGCGCGAGGCAATAAGGAGGAAGAGACCAGAGTTGTGGCGGAGCGGTGAGTGGGTGCTGCATCATGACAATGCGCCTGTTCATTCCGCACTGCTCATTCGCGACTACTGCACCAAAAATGGAATGACGGTCATTCCCCAGCCTCCATATTCACCTGATCTTGCCCCTGCAGACTTTTTCTTGTTTCCAAAACTTAAGAGACCCATGAAGGGAAAGAGATTTGAGTCCGTAGATGACATTAAAAAAAAATCGCTGGAGCAGCTACACACCATTTCACAAGATGATTTCTCAAAGTCCTTCACACAGTGGAAACATCGTTGGGAAAAATGTATAGCTTCCCAAGGAGAGTACTTTGAAGGGGACGACGTCCAATAGCCTGTAGATTTTTTAAATAAATTAATAAAAAATCAGTCCTGGAACTTTTTGATCACCCCTCGTATGCTACTCCATATGTGTAAAAGCATAATTTCAAAATAAAGCATTGGCATACCCAATAGTCATATTTGCTCAGAAATGGACTTTCCAGATTAATGCCTCCTCATTAAATATCGAAAGAGCAACCATAAAAATACTGTAATGAAAGCCTAGAAATTAGGTATGTCTTAGAAAAATGTCCATTCAAGAACAAGGTATTGAGCAGAAAAATTAAAAGTAAAATTACCCTCAGTATTTCAGTATGAACAAATCTAATATCATTATAATCTAGTTCATGTACATACATACATAGATGGCTCTACATCCCATATGGGGACAAGGCCTCCCGCAACATCAACCGCCAGTCATCTCTGTTAATAGCTGCTGCTCTCCAGTTACGTATGCGTAAGAAGGTCTGAGGTTTCGCAGCAACACCATCCGCCCATCAGAGCCTCGGTCTTCCAACATTTATTGTTCCATGCAACCCATACGTGCAATATGTCCTACACATCGTAGCATGTTCACCTTGATAAACCTGTTGATACCGGCATCTTTATATAGTCCAGTTATTTCTAGGTTTGAACGTTGCCTCCACGTTTTATTGTGAAATACTGTTCCATAGATTCTCTATACTATCTTTCGCTCAAACCTCATGATAGCGAGCTCTTGTGAGAGTTTAGCACTCTGAAGCAAATGTTAGGACAGGCCTTATCAGGGTTTTATAGCCAAGTTCATATAGGCGTTCCTAAAATAGAAACCATGGTTACTGAGGTTGTGAACAGAAACAACACATTTCCTACTTCGAGCTCTATATCCAATATTTTCCTTACTGAGTACAATACCCTTCATTGGTGGTATTATTATTTGCTTCATTTATAAATAACTCCCTTTTAAAAATAATCATGCATTATTTAATTTTTTTAATTGGTTTCTTCGGATATCACTAGAAAATCAACCTTGTATTTATAAGTAACTTAATTGGCTTTAGATTGCAAGATATGAGTATGGTGCAAGCGAACCGTTTTTGTTGTACTCAATCTTAAAATGACGATAATCAAATATTCCTCTGCTTATCCTAATGTGGAAAAATATGTTGGGACGATTGGCCAAAAGGACTATCAGAAACGAATATAGCACAGTATTTACTAAGCCTGATATCCAATTATTTATAGAATTTTAATTTCTTTTAAATTTAATAGCCCTTTATTTCTGCAGCCAAAATGAGTTTCTTGTACTCAGGACAAAGGAATTTGTTTTTTCCTAAATCAAACATTGGCTTGGAAAGGAGTTATTATCTATATTACGACTCCATTTCAAGCTAAAATCTAAGATAATAAACACGATTCTGCTTCCCTCAATTCAGTTCTGGACGAAATTCGAATTATCCATTTATTCACGGGAGCTGCAGAGTTATTTGTACTATATAAAATAACAGGAAGAGCAATAACAGGCTTAGATTGGATTCGTTCAGAACTAACGATACGCAGGTATTCCACTATTTTTCTTATCTCTCTGGTTGGAACGACCTACGGACTAAACCATCAGGAACGAGGTACAACAGCAGGCTGTGATGAATGGACGCGGAGGGTCGTTAAGATAGGCTTGGTCATTGTCCGACCGGTCCATTTCCCTGAGGATGATCTAGAGGATGGATATCGCTCACCATGATCCTGGATAATACCCGCAGGGTACAAAGCATCTCTCCTTTCCTATCCTGAAGAATGGTTGTCTCTGTAATACCCGGCGATGGAGCGGTTATGACGAAGTTCCTTTGAAAAGCCTCATAAATAATTACAACTGGGACAACCTAAGCCAAGCCCGGGGTTAGGTGTATAATCTCGGTCTAAGAAGGCACAAACCGATTATTGACTTTTTGTCTACTTTTTGCTATTTACTTATATTTTTTTTAGTTTCATTCTTTGAGGTTGAAGCCAATGTGAGCTCACTCAAACTCAATACTATAGCTACCATTAATTGATGAAAAAATCTTTTGTTTGAGCATGATCTCAGTCTGCAAAACCGATTGCTTAGGAACAGCACATTCCCTACCTAGTACCGAATACAAGAAGCATTTTTGTATTGTAGTTTTAAAATTAAGTATCTAATATAATGAAAAAAAATGTGTTCCAATCCTTGCCAACCAATGTTTTTCTAATTAATATGTGTAAAAAAACGTTAGGGCGAAGATTGCTATCAAGTCATTATGCTTTTTCCAATACTTTTGCTGTGTTTAGCACACTTTTATTAAGCATTGCCTGTATCTATGTAAAAATAACATCTCATGACATAACATCGAATTGAATTGAAATGTTGTAGTTTTCTCAAGGACCAATGACAATATAATCATTTAATATGTTTATGCAATTATCCTGAATCGGATCTTCAGGACTTGCAATGTTTTATATCCGAAGACACGGTAGGTATCTACGGTACGATATACAAAAGCATGTACCAAGACATACATGGTTAAATCTTGGAGGACAAGCATAGGCTAAAAGCAGGATCAACTGGGAAGTTTCTTATATTTTACAATCCAAAAAAATAGATAAAAAACAAGCTTTTGTACCTAGCCGAACTAAAAGGTAGAAAATCAATATTAATTTTTAAAAGACTTTAGAACAAGTGCTTGTAGCTAGCAAAAAAAATGTAGAAAAAAAAAGCTAGAAAAAAAGGTAAATAAATAAAAACAAAACTTGTAAGTTATAAGTCAATAAGTTTAAAATAATAATATGGTAATGAACCAAATAATTCAGGTAATCGTAAAGAAACTTGGGGTTCTTGATGTTAATTTTTTGTAAATATTTATTAATTATTTTCAGTCGAAGTAGAGTTATTGTGAAAATATCTTAAAAAAACTGGACTTTTTTTAATGATAAAATTTTTTTTCTTTCATCGCATTATTCTTATTAATCTTTAAACTTATTGAAAATGATTTTCACTTTTTAGTTTCTTTTCTACTATTGCGTGCTTTTTAATATTTTATTTATTAGATTCAATATATTTTTTTTTCATTTTTATATCCTAAACTGGATACCGTGATTTCTATATTTATTCGACTACATTATAACCATTTTTTATACATATACATTATATACCTGAAAATCTAGAGGATATTTTACGGAAACAATCCTCACATTCTGGGGTGCTGCTTCAAAACAAGTGTTTTCGTTAGAACTATCGTTAATCACGGGTCAAGTTGTTTGTGCCAGTCCTCGGGGTGTTTCAGCTAGCACATGTTGCCGACAAGTTACCTACTGTATATCTATTTGGTCAGGTATTTAAACTCCAGTTGTGGATGCTTCATTCTGAACGTATAATATGTTGTAAATGTATCTTTCGTAATGTTAAACCTCGACAAAATAATTTAAAACAGTTTTTTTTTTGTAGATTAATCATGATTAAAAAAAAGTCTTGCTATTGAAAGATATGAAGGACTTCGATGGCATGAGTAAGGTTTAGGATGGGACTAAGCCCGGACTGGAGATCAATAGGGTCTCCTTAAAGTGCCCAAGCCTTTGCCCTTAAGCTCGGTTAGTCATTTCGGAGGAGAAATGGAAAAAGTGATACTTCAGTTCAACCAGCAAGGCGTTTATTACCTTACAACCGTACAACCTTTACTGTACAGGATTAGCGAACCTAATACACTTCTTCCTTTTATAAATAAATATCTCTATAATATATTTCAATATTTATTCACAAAAAATGCACTACTTTTGCATACATGATATCTACCTATACCCCACCAACGTCTGAAGATTGGGCTCAATAAGTGGTAGAGACTGTACAGTTTCTAGAACAGTGGTTGTGCAGGGAGGAAATTTGTCCAAGATCATGATCAACCGCTAGATTTCCCCTAATAAAGGGTACCCACTTTACAAAGCTTGAGTGATTCCAAAAAGGTAGATCCAACAGGGTCTTTCCGTGGCTAATTACAGATAAAATAATTTATCTACCACAGCTGGATTATAACCCGAGACATTGAGCCTTGCAACTCTGTCAGTAGTAAACTATATTTTATTCATGAGAGATGTCCTTTCCCACTTATAGTAAAGAAAACTGAACCGGTTATTTATACAGGTTATTAAGGTTTCTAAAAGTGAGGAGAGGTTGAGATTCATTTCTTGAGTTGAGACTAAATTAAATGTCATATTCAAACCGGTGCCTCAGCAGTCTCAATGTTGCTAAGATCAAGCTTTAACTACTTCTTCCTAAAACACATCCTCTGTATTTCACTTCAATATTTATTACATTTTTCCTTCTATATTCATTAAAATATCATTCAATGATTTAAGAGAACCAATAATGTCATTCCATTGTATAAAGTTTATTCACATATAAAATTATTTTAAATTCAATAAGAGCTTGGAAACATGAATATTTAAAGAAAAACCGAGAAAAAAAAATTACTCGGAAGGTAATTGAATAATCAAGTTTAAGACGTGCGGTTGTATCATTTTAAGAACGTAGACAACGAATTTATAGAGTTATTTATGTCACGTGAAATTAAAGCGTTATTAGTGAATGTCAGTATGAACAGTGTCATTAGCCGTACTTGCTAGTGTCGAGGAATTTCAAGTAGTCTGGAGGAAATTTTAGCGAGACAATACGGTGTAAGAGAAATATGCAAATTTATATTTGCATTTGTATAGAGATCCATTTGCTGTAAGAGCATAGTAACGGAATGACTTGTCCAGTGACACAACTTGGAAACGATAACAAAAGGAGAACCATCATGAGATCTGTTCTGAACAAACTTCTTGGTGATGTAGATCTGATAGGACATACAGCTCCCTCTATGTCAGCCTATTCTCATATTCCTTATGAAATAACTTGAATATATTTTATGCTTTATTGATAGAAATAGAAATTTATTTTTTAAATATACAATTATTTATCTTTTAGATTGTCTTGGCTAAACTATTTCCCTTCAAAAGCTGTTTCTCTTAGAAACAGTAATGTTGTTTCTGCATTTGCTTTAATGATGAACCCAACAGAAGTGGCTAAGTCAGGCATTGATTAAAAATGGAGTTAACATTCATATTAAAATGTCGTTTTTGCACAATTTGACTATGATGGTGTGGTATTTTGGGGCCTCTCGAACAAGCTCGAGGAAAGACTAAGGCGAATTATGAACTGTTCCCTACGGTTTGTCTTCCATGCCCCAATGAGGTCTCATGTGTCCCAGCTCTGTGAAGTGTTAAAGTGGCTCTTTCCCTCCACCAGTAAACCCTCCAATCCGAGGGCACAAGATCTCACCTTCCCCACCTGTATACCGGTCCCACATGACCAAAACATTTAAGCGTTCCTTTCTCACCCGTCCTACCACTCATTGGAACCCACACCCACCAGATATCCGTCATGCTTCTTCCTTATCCATATTCAAATTCAGTGATAGTTGATGGCTCATATTTATTAGATTTGGTTATTGAATTAGTGTAAATATTCTTCACTCATAATAATATTAATTTTTATATTGTTTGGTGGTTTTATTCATTTTTTATTGGTGGTCTATGAGCTTATTTCTTTATATTGTAAATTTGTATGTTATTTTTTGTATTTTTTTTGTATTTCCTACCATAACATTTAGTTTATATTTATTTTCATGTTATTATGTAAACATTGCATTATTCTATAGGGTTGTCACACATGAAGTGTCTGTTTTTTTTAAAATCTTAATCTTTATATGATATATGATTATTTTTGATTAATTCGTCAGCAGTATAAATGATATCTTCTTTATCAGCTGTATGTAAGGGCTCACAATTTCGATTTCTTCGCAAGTTTTTGAAGAAGTCATGTTTAACAGGAGGAATGAATTTCTGCATATCCATCATGTCCTTCCTTTTTTATCTTGTTACAGATACGCCTTTAGGATATAATAATAAAAGGCTGGTCTACAGTATTCAAACTTTGTGGTCTGTCTGCCACAGATTTCCTTACATTGATTGCATTAAATTTCTAATATATATATTATAATCACATTTAAATTGGATAATTTGTGGTTTGAACCTTTCTAACTAGATCAAATTCACCATTTAGCGGTTGCTAGTGAATTTAAATGGTATTAGTGCAACAATTTGCATTCGAGTACGGAGTTAATCAAAATGACCTCAGAAGAAAATTATTTATTATTTAGTGGCTAACAATTTTTCGGCGTTTAACGGTGTTAACCTTTATTGTTTAGCAAAGATATTATTAATGTAAACAGTTATGACTATACCAAGTGATTTTACACTTAAATTTAAGATTTAAAAAAAAATGGTTATGCAAAAAAAAAAAAATGCTTGTGATTATTATGATTAATATTATTTATGCTGCTTTTTATTTATTCATATTACCTGTAAACTTAATAGAACAATATACAGTGTATATTATTATTAATGTGCTAAATATAATTACTCAATTAATATACTTATGCATTCTAAAACTCTCCCACATTTCACATGGTATCCGTATACAATGACTTATTTATTAACGTTCGATCTGCATACTCACTCAATAATAAACATAATACTAAGGCCAGCGAATTGATTAATCATTGCTGTAAGGCATGCGTGAGGACTGAAAGCAAAGCATTAAGAATTATATATGAAGGCGCTGTTGTTCAGAAAGTTCTATATGAACACAAGCGAATTCGATTATTTATCAGCAAATAATGGCATACGTGTAATATATGAATGTATATATATATATATATATATATATATATATATATATATATATATATATATATATATATATATATACATATATATATATATATATTCCAAGTATGGTCGTTCATAAGAGGACTTTTGAACTTTATTAATGTAAAAACTTATTAATCCTCTTTTAAGCAGAATTGGTAGTTTACCTCTGTAACATTTTTATACTTGGAAATAATTCAGTGTTTACTAAGATGTCAAAGTGTGATTTTCGCATAATTTACGAGTTTAAACTCGGCCAGAACAGAGCCAAACTCCCAAAAATATCAACGAAGTCTGGGGCGATGGCAGTATAAGTGAGGGTTTCGTTTAACAATGGTTCCAGAGATTCCGAAAGGTAGAATTGAGATTTGGAAGTGAGATTGAGAAGTGGAAGTTCTCCCTTGATGAAGACGTTCTCCGATCCTTAATGGAGGAAGTATAACTGGTCGAGAGATGGCAGGGAAACTCGAAGTCAGAAAATCCACCGTCGATTACCATCTCAAGGCGAAGGTGAAAAAGCTTGTAAGCTGGCGGAACTTCTTTAACGACCTTCTTTGACTTCAAGGGTCAAGTCTCCCTCTCAAAATCTTGGAAAATGTTGCACAGTGCCCTCACCTATACTGCTTTTGCCCTAGGCTTCGTTGACATGTCTAGCCATTTGGGCTTTTTGTCTAGGACATGTCTAGGAGTTTGAACTCGTAAGAGAAAAATTATGTGAAAATCAGGCTTCGACATGTTAGTGAAGAATGAAATATTTCTAAGTAGCAAAATGTAAAAGAGGTAAGCAAACGTTTTTTGTTTGAAAGAGGATTGATAAGTTATTTGATTTATAAAAGTAAAAAGCCCAACAATCATAAACAGTTTATTATTTGTAGGAATATTTTAAAGAAAACATTAAATTCTGTATTATTTTCTGGACAACCCAATATACGGGTAATATACGTATGTGTATATATATTCCACGTATGCACGTTCATAAGAGGACTTTTGAACATTATTAATGTGAAAACTTATTAATCCTCTTTTAAGCAGAATTGGTTGTTTACCTCTGTAACAGTTTTATACTTGGAAATAACTTTGTAATATTTTTTTGTATCAGTTGTCACTGTTAGAAATTAACAGCTACACAGGTGTTCCTATAGCATAGCGGTGACACAGAAATAGCTTCCAGAAAAGAACGAAGTAATTAGTGAGAGTTGGAACGCTGCCGGCCCTGGAGGAGTTCCTGATATCACTTAGAACTTTCCTTGACAACAAAACAGATATCTCTGGAGTTGAGACGTTGGATTTAGCCAGGAAGGATGTATCATCTAAGCTGGCGAAGTTTCTGAACTAGCTTCTTCATTGAACAAGGTATTAACTCAATCAAGATGGCAGGATAATGTGTCCCACGATGCACTTCCAAGAGATATGAAACTCAAAATTGAAATGAGTGTGTGGAAAATATCCTAATCTAGAAGAACGTTTGAAGTGGGCCGAAAAAATATTGGGTTGTCCAGAAAATAATACAGCATTTAATGTTTTCTTTAAAATATCCCTACAAATAATAAACTGTTTATGATTGTTGGGCTTTTTACTTCGGGGCCCCAGACTTCGTTGATATTTTTGGGAGTTTGGCTCTGTTCCGGCCGAGTTTAAACTCGTAAAACAAAATTATGTGAAAATCACACTTTGACATCTTAGTAAACACTGAATTATTTCCAAGTATAAAAATGTTACAGAGGTAAACTACCAATTTTGCTAAAAAGAGGATTAATAAGTTTTTACACTAATAAAGTTCAAAAGTCCTCTTATGAACGACCATACGTGGAATATATATATATACTAGTTTATGTCCACGGCTTCGCTCGCGTGGAATTTGGTCTGCCACATAAAGTTTCGTGAAAGATCATTTTAAATAAACAATTTAATTACATTTTAAAAATATAAGTTACTAGTGCATCCGAAATTTCAGATGTCTAACTTCAAAACTGACGGATTCTATACAACCCTTGAACCCCTATTATATTAAAGGGGAAACCCTTGGGCTGGAATTATCCAAATTTCTTTCTTAAACTATACAAAGAACCTATCTACAAATTTTAAGATGCTAAGTTCCTGATTTGCCTTTAATTATGTACTATAAAGGGGGCACATGCCCCCGCGCCCCTACATAAATCTGTCCTTGCTGTAGCCTATGATGTACAACCTTTTTTTTTTTTTTTTTCTTTTTTTTTTTTTACATCCTCCAAACTTTTATTTACAATATATTACAAATTTACAATGAATACATGCAAATGCTTATATATATAAAGGCCTTCTGTTACCTTTCGGTATTTTAAGGCATTACAATGTGAGTCCGCTGAAGGCGGTTTTTACTCGAACCGGCTCAGAGCCGCTGACTTTATACAATGCTAATACAAAACAGGGAGGGACCGTTTAGCGGGATCAAGAATAGTGGTAGAAAGAAGAAAGTAAAGGCAGGAAGAAGGAAAACGAAGGAAGGATAAGGACAAGGGAGTACTTACCCCATCCCTAGATCAAATGTAAGCACATCGACCAAGGGAACACTGCCCTGCCATCTCCCAGGTCTGGGGGGTGGTTTTAAGTCCCTAAATAGGGGGTTCGCACAGGTCTTCAGCCCATCAAAAAATTTGATGTGCCTCCGACCTATGTATTCGGGCACCGAGGGAGGCCGAAGCTCCTCCCGAATGGTGGTGTTAAGTGCTCCCTCGAGCGATGTGCCACTTACGATCTTTCTAAGGATAGAGTTCTGGTAATGCTGCAGGCGCTGCAGCGTTGTTTTGTAGAGGTGTCTCAGTAGCGGTGCACCATAGAGCAACGTAGGTCTTATGATGGACTTGTAGATTTGCAATTTCAACCTCAGTGAGAGCTGCGGCGACAAGAGAAGATGGTATAGCCTGTGGGATTTCTGTCGTGCCAACTTCAATCTTGCCTGAACGTGCTTTGAGAAGGTAAGATGTCTATCAAAGGTAACGCCAAGGTAGAGGATTGAAGTAGATAATCTTCTATCCTCGCAGTCCACGGTAAAAGTTTTCGGTAGAGGTTTCCTACTCACACTCTGAAATGACATTACGATGGCATCCGTCTTAGATGGATTCACCCTAATGCCAATCAGTTTCAGCTCGTTCGCTATGGTTTCAGTCGCCATTTGTGCCTTCTTAAGGGCATGTGGGGTGCTGATGCTAGTGGCGTAAATCCCAATATCATCCGCATATGCTGCTACCATTGCTCCTGGATGCTTCATTGCGACCACGGGAGCTGTGAAAATCACAAACATCAGTGGCCCCAATACAGAGCCTTGAGGTACTCCACAGGTGGTGGTGCTAGAAGTCGAGTAACTGTCACCGACTCGTACAGATCTTCCGCTGAGATAGCTTTGGATCAGACGACATAGAGTGGCGGGAAAGCTAAACTCTTCTAAGCGTCGGAGTAACAACTCATGAGACACACAGTCAAAGGTCTGGGTGCAGTCCAGTGAAATGAACGCCGTAGCTCTGTTCATCTGCATGTGCTCTATGGTGTGCGCCTGCAGCTTAGCCAGGTGGTGGTCACAGGCAACTCCTCTTAGGAAACCAATCTGCTCAGGGGGGATGATGTTGTTCTCTCTGCAGTGCTTCGACATGTGATGGTGAACCAGTCTCTCAAAGATTTTTCTCATGTGAGGGAGCAAGCTGATCGGCCTATAGTGCTCAGGTAGTCCCCCACTCTTCCCAGGCTTGAGTAGTGGCACTATGACGGCTTGTTTCCACACATCAGGAAAGTACGAGATCCTCATGCAGGTGTTGAAAATGTTCAATAGAAAGGCTTTACCCTTCCTAGGAAGCATCTTCAACATCACATAGGGGATATCATCCTATCCTGATGCTCTGTTACCTTTCGTGCGTCGTAATACTGACTCGAGCTGACCAAAGGTGGAGAATGTGGGCTTCCCGTTGGGGCACGGTAGTGGTCCTTCCGGGATTGGTGGAGCATCTAACAGCCGAGCAGCTTCTCTCTCCTCATAAGCCTTCACCAAAAGTTCAGCCTGTTCCCCAGGCATCAGCAGGTTGCCTCCAGATGAAAGAAACACTCCGCTCCTTTTGGTTACGTTGGTTTTGACGAGCCGCCAGAACTGACGGGGGTCATCGTGAGTCCGACGCAACTGCTCATGCCAGAGGGATGTTTTCCAGTCTCGCATGAGGCCGGCTATCTGCCGGGTCATCGCATTGATGGCCGGTTTTAGCCCGTAGTCACAAGAGCGTTGGAAAATATTCCTCAGGTTATTCCTTATGAGAACTAAGATGTGTTTCGGAGGTTTCCTGATGGCGTTGGGTAAAGGGATGAACTTTGGGATGTGCTGGTCTGCCGCGGCCTGTATGGTAGTGGTGATGACATCCACCGCCCTGTCCACCTCGTCCACTGTACTGATATGGGTGATCGTGGGGAGATATTCCACAATGCTGGCTCTGTAACCTTTCCAGTCTGCTTTGTACAAAAGGTACTTACTCGCAGGCGGAGCTGCGTTACCTTCGAAAGTATAGAGCACGGGCCGGTGATCCGATGGTCCGTACGGGAGTGCAGTGCAATCCGTAACGGTATGCGAATCCCTGGTAAGGAGAAGGTCCAGCGTTGAGGTCGATCCATGTCGGGCTGCATGCCTGAAGGTATGCACCACGGGGTGATAGACGCACAACCTAGTCTTGGTGATGGTGGTTCCCATTGTGTCAATGTTGGAGCATAGCCAGGCGGTGTGCTTAGCATTGAAGTCTCCTATGACTATGTATCGGCTCACTGCCTGGGCGTGCTTCAACAACAACTTCATAGCTGTATGTACAGCTTGTGGCCTCCTATAGTGAAACGGGTCTTGAACCGTACGTCAACTGTGACTATGTGAGTACCATTAGTTGGACACACTGGGTTAGGAATTCTCCTAGAGGGCACATCATTTCGGACTAGTATGGCGACGCTCGCTTTAATCCCCGGTGCGCAGGCCTCCCGGTAAACAGTGTACCCCTAGATGTACAGTCGATCCGAGGCGGACAGCATGATGTCTGTCAGCGCCACTACCGATGGCCGGTGTTGATGCAGGAGTATCTCAACCTCAGCCAGCTTGGAGAGCAGACCTCTGATATTATAGTTGATGACGTGGTGTTTAGTCATTTCGTCTATTGGTCTCAAAGGCCCTGTTGAACATCTTCGACATCATGTGCATCATCTAGTCCATACGGGCTAAGAGGGTTGTCAGTAGGGCGTCAGTTGTAGAGGCTGACTGCTGTGGCTGGAAAGCTGGGAGGTCTGTTCCCTGAGATGGCTGAGGCTGGAATGAGCTCTGAGCAGGCTGGGTTCCAGGGGGTATACTATAGTGGGGATGAGGTATGGAGTGGGGGGTAGGAGTAGGATGGGGGTGAGGGGTAGGGTGGGGGGCATGGGAGGAATGGGGTGACGGTCCCTTACCTGATTGTCTTTTCGGCTGAGCTGGGCTTCCTCCTAGGAGTGACGAGTAGCTCGTTTCCTGGTTCACACGGGTAGCAGGCATCTTCTTCCTTCTCTGCTCGATAAGATCCTTTCTGACTGGACACTCTTTGGAGAACGCCGAGTGGTCACCCTTACAGTTCTGGCACTTAGCTGGTTTCTGTTCCTTACGCAGAGGACATTCACTGAGAACATGTTGATTACAGCACCATGCGCAGTACGCGGTGTGGCCACAATAAGCGGCGGTGTGCCCGAACCCCTGACATTGATAGCATTGGGTCGGCCCCCGTTGCTCTTTGAAAATTACCGGGCGAAATAACATCCGTCCAGCGACTCGTAACTTCTTCAATTTATCCAGATTCACCGTGCTGTCAGTTATAATAAGTACTCTTTCTGTGGGCCTGAGCTGTCCTTTTCCGTCTTTCCTCATCATTTGTTTGGCCGATTTGAATCCTGGGAGTCCTTCTCGCAAGTCAATGGTGAGTTCTATGATGTCCACGTCACTATCATACCCATATAGAACGAATTTCTTGCTCCTCTTCGTTCCGCGGGGTGCATAAGGGTGAAACTCAGTTTCTTTGTCAGTACGGAGTATGGCTATGGCTGCATCATGGTCCTTTTCATTGTTCAGATATAATATTAATTCCCTTTCAGTGGAATTCATAGCAAACTGGGTGATCCCCTCAGCTAAGAGAGCGCCCCTTAGTTTTTTCTGTCCGCAAGGTGGTGTTACTATGATCGGTGGGGGCCTCCTGGTGTTTGATGGCCGGGACGCTGGAGCGGTATCATCACTGTTCTGATTCGCGAGAGCCGCAAATTTGTTGCTCACTATGGTAGGAGCCATTTTACCCTTGAAAACCTCTGGTCTCATCCCAAATCTGCTATTCTTCTTGTTCTGGGCAGTAGCAGAAGGTCCCTTGTTCACCGTCGGCCTTGAGCTAAACCTCTTCGGCACTGGCAAAAATGGGAATTCAACTTCCGGGGGCCCTCCTGTCCTCTTCTCCCCTCTATTATCTTCACTGCACTCCATGGAAGCGCTCTCATCTTCTGGTGGCAGAAGGGCAGTCATCGCCATATTAAATTCACCGCACTTATTGTTCATGGCAAACACAAGGGTGGTGGCTCTTGCCAGAGCAACGCTACCCGTTTAGCTGTTGACTATTTGTCCACAGGAGGCGTGTGGAGTCAAGCAGCCTAAGGTGCAAATCTAGGCAAGGTCCACTAGTGGTTGAAGGAATAGGTGTCTTTACAAAGGCTCCTATGCCAAAAATGTATTTCTGTAAAACGTATTTTAATTCAACGAAAACAGATTACGTAAACACAGAAAATCGATGATCCCTCTGTTGTACAACCTATTTTACTCAATAAGTTTCATCCGAATTCGTTCAGTAGTTTTTGCGGGAATAAATAACATTTATAATATTAGTAGGATATCAAAACAATAGTTTCCCCTTGTTCTTTCTGTTATTTTAACCACTATTATCATGTGATTTACCTTTAATTATGTACTATAATGGGTTCTCCACAGTACTTAAAAAACTATCGGGGGGGACGTGCACCCATGCGCCCCCTCATAAAACCGCGCTTGCTATAGCCTATGTGTTATTCTGATGTATACCCTATATTACTGTAAAGTTTCATCCAAATCTGTTCAGTAGTTTTTGCGTGAAAGAGAGACAAACATACAAACTTTCACATTTATAATATTAGTAAGATATATATATATATATATATATATATATATATATATATATATATATACACATACGTACATTACACGTATGCCATTATTTGCTGATAAATCGAATTCGCTTGTGTTCATATAGAACTTTCTGAACAACAGCGCCTTCATATATAATTCTTAATGCTTTGCTTTCAGTCCTCACGCATGCCTTACAGCAATGATTAATCAATTCGCTGGCCTTAGTATTATGTTTATTATTGAGTGAGTGTGCAGTTTCAGATCGAACGTTAATAAATAAGTCATGGTATATGGATACCATGTGAAATGTGGGAGAGTTTTAGAATGCATATTAATTGAGTAATTATGTTTAGCACATTATTAATAATATACGCTGTCTATTGTTCTATTAAGTTTACAAGTAATATACTTATAAATATTCTGCATGTCAATACAAAGCAGCATAAATAATATTGATCAAATGCAACAAATTATTTTCTGAAAAACAATTGATATATGAGCCTTTCACTGCACAAATTGACTAACTCCATTTTTTTTTAAATCTTGAATTTAAGAGTCAAAGCACTTGGTATAGTCACAACTTTTTATATTAATAATATCTTTGCCAAACAATAAAGGTTAACATCGTTAAACGCCGAAAACTTTTTAGCCACTAAATAATAAATAATTTTTTTCAGAGGTCATTTTGATTAACTCCGTACTCGAATGCAAATTGTTGCACTAATACCATTTAAAAGCAGTAGCAACCGCAAATTGGTGAATTTGATCTAGTTAGAAAGGTTCAAACCACAAATTATCCAATTTAAATGTGATTATAATATAAATATTAGAAATTTAATGCAATCAATATAAAGAAATCTGTGGCAGACAGACCACAAAGTTTGAATACTGTAGACCAGCCTTTATTACATCCTAAAGGCATATCTGTAACAAGATAAAAAAGGAGGGACATGATGGATATGCAGAAATTCATTCCTCCTGTTAAACATGACTACTTCAAAAACTTAAAAAAAAAGCGAAGAAATCGAAATTGTGAGCCCTTTGATGCAGCTGATAAAGAAGATATCATTTATACTGCTGACGAATTAATAAAAAATGATAATATAATACGAGTATAACAAAACTGTTAATATTAATCTTTATGGAAAAGTTAAAAAAAAATATCAAATAATTAACTTTTTTTGTGGCATGGAACTTAAAAATTTAAATCCTGAATTTAAATTTCATATTTTTTTTTACTTGTAAAATCGATTTACTCCACCGGTCACATAAAAATTATATTTCAGACGATAGCTTTTTTGATTTATCTTTCTTATTAATTTTACATACTTTTAGATGGAAGTTACATCTTTGTTTATACATTCTATAACATTTATTTGGATTTATATTATAATGGGAGTTTTAAAAAACAATGCACACTATTTTCTTGCATTTTTCCACTTTTTGTTTTGTGGAGTTGATCAATAAGTGCATTGAACGGCCCATATAATAACGTAGAGACAAATTTATTGTGGAGACCTGTTACTTCGACATTACAAGAGAAGTTAATACTAATTTAAATACGTTTATTAAGCTCGTCAAACATTTAAGAGATTACACTATAGTGATAGAAGTTGTTTCGAACAGTAGATCTAAAGTGTGGGATTAAGTATTTCGGAATAGTTTATCGTAACTAATGAGTTATTAATAATGGACAAAAAAACAAATACCCCTACTTTTGAAGAGCATCAAAAACAGAGCAATATCGATTGAACTCTTTCCAAAATACAAGCTGTAGGACGAATAAAAACCTGGATCATATCTAGCAAAACTATCTATCTAGTTATATAACTATAACTTTTAAATGTGTTCATCACCAATTTTTCCTTCCCCATTCACTTAAAATCCTCGTAGACTGAAACGGAAACTGCTTGCTGTTTCAGGCCACATCAGCAGTTACTAAACAATCCCTCTAAGCTCCAACTTAATTAATAAAGACTATTATAAGGCCTTTCTGTATTTATTTGAGCTTTGGCTTTCCACTTACTCAAGATGTCCTTTGTATCGGATCTCTTCTGCAGGAATCAGTGGGATATTATTAAGGGAAACTGGAAGGATATTTTGGTTAAGATTATTTGACAGGATTCGTCGGAATATATTTGAATTTTCCAGTTTTGATACCATTCTTCGAGTTCAGTGATATGGGATTGAAGAGTTTTAATATTATAGTTACAATTGATGTTACAATTATAGTCAATAATAATAAATTCTTTATTGGCTTTAACGTATAATATTGTAGCCATTGAGTCTGGCCCACTTAGTGTTAATTTTTAGTAATTAGCATATCCTCACTTAATTACAGTTATTTTTATTTACAGTTATATAATATTTACAATATGTAAATATTTTACAATAATTAAATAATCAACACTCGTTGAATAAATAAATAAACAAAATTTTTATTCAGAACAGAATAGTATCAATTATAACAAAAGAATAACAATCTTCCAAACAAATAAGGCATATACCTAGGGAAATAGATAAATACAATACAATGGAATTAAAGTATTTAGGCACTAACCCGGTGATACTTTATTGTAACAGTTATCTTATTCTTTCTATACGTTACAATCAAGATATTGTAGAAGTACCCGAAACCATAAACCACAATTAAAGCCTGGACTCCGAATTTTTACATATAAACTGAAGAAAGAAAAAAATGTTGTTTAATTTTTCCACGCTGTCCATAGTGAATACATTTTGAAGTGATAATTCATCCTCATGCTGGACAATATATATTTGCAGAAATTGTTTCCGTGTGTTCTCAAAAAATTTACAATGCAATATTATATGCTTCAAACTATTTAATATGGTCCCATGGCACCACTGACATTTTTCATCAGTTCTGAGAACACAGGTGTTGTTCCTATAAAATATTTTCAAGCATTCAGGGTTTGAAATTCTTATTTGACTCACGGTTCTTAATTTTTCTATGTTTATCTTGAATTTTAAATAGCTTTAAGTTTCAGGGTTGGTATAGGTGCAAAGAAAGAGTTCTGTATATTGGATTGTAATTTGAGTTAAGAGCTCTATCAATATCCTCCGACAGTAAATGATTTTTTACTTTTTCAAGAATAACATGTTTATTAGCCAATCAAACATTGGGGCTATGAAAATCTGCAAAATTTTCTTCAATGTGATGGGTTGTGGGATTGAAGAGTATGGGATGCTATAATTGGATTAGTGTTGACTAATAAATAAACACGTATCATCAATATACGCGGTGAGGAAAGTATAACGATAGATTGGTGTGGGAGCTGTGTAAACTGTGAAGAGTATTATTAAAAGGCTAGCAGATTGAGAAAAGAGATATGAAAATGACATTATTATGGTTTACATTGAATGATATGTTTGTTAGGCAGGATTGGATAATGAGAAAGTATGTTGGAAGTAGGTATTTATGGAGTATGTAAAGCCATCCCGGGTGCCAGACTCGGTCAAAAGCCTGTCCACGTCGCCGAATAATATAACGTTACAGGTTAAAATTATAATGCAATATTTTATATAAGCGTTGTTAATACTGTTTACATCGGTTTTTACAATAGTATTATCATTCTTAGAAGAAAAGGAGTAAAGAGGGTTAAAAGAAGAGATATTGTTCATTTATTCCCCTCAGAAGGGATTATCCTCCTTAAGTTTTACCTTCGATCTCAGTTCTGCTCAAGGAAGACCCGAGGGATGTCACAAATACTTCCATCCCGATGTCTTCTGAAGCGGGGTCACGTTTCTCTTCCAAATAGCCCCTGACCTCCATTTTTCTGCAATCAGTGTCAGATACTGTTGCAGTTTAACCCCTGATTTTTCCTCTGCAGTTGGCTATATTGGAAAACTAATTTTATTTTTCACCTTTATTATTTGTTTATGAACTAATTTTTAACAATATATTTTACCTTAACACCAGAGTATTGATATTTTCGTATAATACATAGGTTTGTATCCGATTTAAGTGCATCAGGAGTTACGATCATTATTTATTACTTACACACTAATGCAGAGAAAACCTTGCTTATATAATTATAAAGTTAATTAAAACAAAAGCTTTTAGGGCATAAAAGCTTTAGGAAATGCATCTTTATTTATTCTAAAATATATATCGCTACTACCAATGAAGAGTCTTGAAGTCATTACCCGATAGAAACTGCGCTATATGTCAGTGATTTAAACGAGATCGAGTACAACCCATATTTCCCCACAACTAATGGTAGACATTTTATAGAGGCTGGGTGAGCCCCAGGAGTATTTGTAAATCCCATAGGTTCCACTTGTGGAATATGGATCTACTTTAATAATATATAGTACGACTACAATCCATGAAGAGTTGTGTTCAGTAAATGGTCTACTGCCTCTAGAACAACGGTTCTGCAGTGAAGTGATTGGATCAGAGGACCCTCAACGTTCAGACGTAGGGTATCCACTTTACAGAAGTATGTTACGCCCTAGAAGAGTCTGTATATTCAACAGGGTCCATCCGTGGCTGTCCACAGATTAAATTATTTATTTACCGGGTCTTAACCCCCAACTCCCACCTTTTGTGATTATTTAGTGGAGATACAGAACTGTGATGAAGTTTTTGTGTGCAATTTTGTAACAGTCTAAATCGAACTTGCTCTCAAAATATGGATACACATTATTTTAACTCATATCTTAGGCAATAGTTTGCCCGTTTCGAATTCAATAATCTGAGAAGCCTTGACAAGATTCACCTTTAAAATTTATATATAGTGTTACGGTCACAGAGAGAAAGACAGGCGCAGGAGATTGGCGTTCCTGGAAACATTAAAGCCCCGTTTGTCGGCAGAGATGAAAGAGACCCCGTTTCTCGAAGGTCCTATTTAAATACCTTCTCGGCGCGAGTGAGACTGTGTACTAAACCAAGCGGTGTGATGAACATCTGAACCAGTGTAATAATAGTGTCCAGAACTGTGACAGTTGGTGAGTGTAATTGTGTGTCAGTTTGTTATAATTGGAGAATCTTACGGTCGGTGGACTTTAATTACTGAACTGTAAGTGTTAATTAGTAGTAGTTAAGTAGTAATTGTAATTTTATGGTATTCGCACAAATTTATGCAAATAGTTAAGCTATTTAGAATTAGTAATATTTTATATTATTGTAATAATTAAATAGGAGTTAGGCCTAGATAATAAATACTTAAAATAATATTATTGTAAATTTATATCAGTTTAATAATTTAATTGTATTCTTTTTATCACTTTGTTAATAAATATTAGTATCTTTAATATAGGAGTAGTTTAATTATTTTTAATACCCAGTTGATCGTAACAATAGATTCCCTCCACTTACTAAATTTTGTTGTCCACATATTAACCACTACTCAAACAGCTTTTGTATAAAGCCACTTAAGTATAACTTACACCATATTGCACCAAGTTGGAAAAGATCTTTTTTTTTTTTTTTTTTTCCTGAAGGGGAACATATATCTATATCTATCGATATCTAGGTGCCAATCTATAATATTAAAAAGGTAGTCAGGTTACGGTAGTTTGACCATATGAAAAGAGTGCAGGGTAAAATGACACCCAGATTACTCTTCGAGAGTGGAAGGAGAGGCTTGGATTGGATCAAGCCAAGCCAGCTGGTCCAAGATCAGGCTTTGTAACAAGATCCTCAAAAATCATCAAGTTGTGAAAGGTAGAAAAGGAAAAGATTAAGAAGAAAAAATGTTTTCCTTGACAAATAAATTCTCCAAATATTACTTAATAAGTATTGGTCGCGCCCACTATGGAACCAAACAGTTTCCACCAAGAAATGTCCCTGAAATTCTCTAACATTGATTAAGTAATTGAATGCGATACACCTCAAAGACCAAGGAACAATTTCGTTCAAAATGTTTTTAGAAATTTAGCATACAAAGTAGGTGATATCATTAATGACAATACTACTTTCATCATCAAATTGGTTAAGTCTTGTAGTCCTTGAGATGTTTTACTTCGTTCTAAACGTAAATGTTTAATTTGCAGATGAAAGTTAATCAAGTAAAGTCCGCTTCCTCTAAGTTATAGCGAACAATACTAAGCCTTTGCCTTGCCAGTAACTTGTTGACTTGGTGTCGCTCGACTTTGTTTCTAAGTATCGCTTTTAAGCTAACTTCTTAAGCTCTAACTTCAGCAAGTCCCCTAACAGTCGCTCTTCCATCCTTGTTGCCATATTGAAACATACTCCTTTGGACTAATTTGCTCGGGAAGCCTAATGGATCCGGCTGTATTCGATCATTTGGGATAGTTGAGTTGTCACTGAAGTAAAAGATTTCTCAAAAACGTTACTAGTACATACCAATTTGGCTAAATTATCAAAACAGTTGCTGGATTTCTGTATTTCGATAAAAACATATGATCTTAGTTTTTTGTCATGATATGCTTGTAGGCCAACTAATTACAATAAGCTAGTTGACTTGTAAGCAACTATAAAAATATTACGATTTAATTTAAATGATTACATCTAATAATATTCAAAATCAAATTGATTAAATGTTCAAAATACTATAGAATTAGGTCAGCTGTTCAATAGATAGTCATATCACGCAACAGTTATAAAAAATTACACTACATTTTTGGTTTCATGGGTTTTGTAATGTGTAGAACCTTTAAATCCTACTCATCCATATTTTTTTGACTCCATCTAGAAGGATTTGCTAACCCACATGTTTTGCAAATAATCCGATCCCCTTGAAAGTAATGGTCCTGAGTTATGTATGTGTAAAAGTAAAATATTTTATTTTGTAATTATCAGGACATTTACGAAGTAATTAAATAATTCGTTATAATTGACTAAGGAAAAATTGTGAAGAATAAAGTTTACATTAATGACTATTTTCAATTCAGCCTTGTTGAAGGCATATGTGTATTAATTATTAAGGAAATGTATAAATAAACTTTTCTCTTTTTAAATAGATAGGAATATACCTAAAGGCTAGTTTTATTAATATATCCTGAGCTATTTTAGCACTACTAATGGTTTTTTGATTATTGTGCTGTTACTATTTTTATGTTATGCTCCTCTATTAGACCACAGGGAAATCTGGAAAGGGCTAGTTAGGAGACAAGGGGCAGTCAAAGGAACAAATGAGAAAGAAACGAATCGAAAATATCTTTAAATCGAAAATAAAAGACTACAATATTCCAAAAAGAGACCTAGAACAACGGTCAATAACAATAACCATCATAGCACTCATAACAATAATAGCTACAAGTTAATACAATATTAACTATCCCATCTGATTAGTGATCTAGTCATTAGAAACTAAAGAAAAGAGTGATTGTCACAATTTATTTGCTCTAACATCAAATGAAACTACTATCTTGCTACACTCTGAATCTAGTCATACTACAGTAAAAAAAAAAAAGATTCCTATCAGCAGAGTTCTTCCGCTCAGATCAATACACTTCTCACCTGGAGTACTGGACTTTTAACTCTGAATTATTGGAATAAGCATATTCAGTACACCTCCGTACGCTGCTGCACCCTAGCGGAACCATTCCTCTAATTTCTTACGATCGGGAGTGGATTTTTTTTCGAAAGCCGACTATTTGCATTACGTGAGTCTGCAACGATTTCAAAACCTGCGCATGAGGAACAGATTGGGTTACAACTCTTCAATCGCTGATGAGATTTTTTTCCTTAATAATTCAATGTTTCAATGTTTAACCTAAGTATTATCCTCTTAATCATGATATCACTTTTACATCCACAAATTTTATTACTCTTTAAGTTGCTTAGGTTAAGTAGTTCATGCAGTTAGTGATTAATAAATAAAAAACCGCGATGTCCATTTATATTGATCAATTGTTAGTTGTGTCATCTATCGTCATCTCCAGGTTGAAAAATTACTTGAATAGCACTTATAGCTATTCAAATAAAATTTTAGAATTATTAATGATTATTAGTCTCCCGTTCAGATCGCTATCGATATTAATTATATTTAGACTTAATACCGGATAAGAACCGAAGTGAAAAAGGAATTGATTAAAACAAAGGAAAAAAGTTGAGGAGGGTTGTAAAAGTTTCTTCGATCCTTTTTTTAATATATTTTCCTCTTCTTTTCGAGATGAAATTCTATCCTGTTGGAACAACGCCCTCTTCTCAAGTTTGTAGAACAATTGAATTAACTGTTATACAAAGAAATATTGTTCGGATATTGAGATTTTTTTGTTCTTGACCTAATCTCTTATAAGCCCAACAAACTTGAATAAAAGCTGGGAATTTACTTCAGTAACTTAGAGAGTCATTTAAGAGAGAGAGAGAGAGAGAGAGAGAGAGAGAGAGAGAGAGAGAGAGAGAGAGAGAGAGAGAGAGAGAGAGAGTTAATTGGCTGTAGGTTAATGAAAAACTTTATAAATTGTTTAATACTCTTTAAAGCTGCATGTATAGCGATCCGATAGAGTTAGGCAGAATAATTCCTCATATAACTGTAAAATAGAAAAACTTGTCAGTTACCAAACTCCACGATATTCTTTCATATCCTAATTCAACCGCAGTACCCTTATCTAGCTCCTATAGATACTCCAGCTATCCTGTGCTCTTAGAAGGTTATGCGGTGGTGAATCGAAGACATTTTGTAAGTTCAATATTGGAGATTTAGGACCTTTTTGTAAGTACGATTATGCACCTATAGGGCTATTTATAATGAATAACCTACAGTGAAGCATCTATTTCAGTATTTTTCCAACCTGGAGGGTGCGCCCCCCTCACCACGTGAGTACAAGAGTGGGGGCGAGAGACCAGTTAAGAATTAAAACTTCTAACTTAATTTTAATTACTTATCTCTTACCAGTACTTCTTTACCTTAAATAGAAACTTATCATGATGTACCTCGTGACTAATTTTTTGTTTTCAATATAATATTTATTATTTTTTTTCATTTGCCCATGCAAATTAGTGTGCTAGGGGGGCGTAGGAGGAATTTCATTTGAACATAGGGTGTGTGGTACAAAAAAGGTTGGGAATCACTGATCTATTTGAATGTAAGTATTATAAATAGAAAGAATAAATTTGAATACAGAAACGTGTCTACATTTTAAATAAATTAATAAAATAGAGAAGACGCTGATGTATTTATGAGCCACGAAATTTAAGAAGAGCAGTCACCGCTAATGGCCTCAGGAGTCGAATAAAATTTTTTTTGAGTTTTGTCTTTTAGTTTCCGGTCAATTGGCAATAAAGTTTAACAATAGTTTAATCAAATAGTTTTGCAACAAGGAAGTTTCATTAATGCTTCCCGGTTGTCAGCATTTTAAACTTCCTTGTCCTCTCCTCTTATTTTACATGTATATATTTATATTTATATTTATATATATATATATATATATATATATATATATATATATATATATATATATATACACTAGCTCTAAGATCGGGAGAGAAAGTAGAAGATAGGATAGTAGATAGTAGTTATGTAGTTGATAAGTTATAGTATGTAAGAAAGTAGTCTCTAAGTTAGATGTAGTCCATAGCACATAAGTTCTAATGTTAATCAATAGTCAATTAGTCTACAAGTTAGTTCATAAGAATAAATCTTTTATATATCTTGAATATCACATTATATCTATTCACCACTCAATAAATATATATTTATCTTACCAGTCGTCTACCGTTTTATAACCATTTCCAAGATAGTTTCGACTGAAAGGGAAACGCTGAGAACATTTTTTAGAAATCTTCTGGAGTCCTGCATTGTCATTTACATGTTGGGGTTAAATATTGATTCGAAAATCCATATATTGTATATTAATATGTAGTCAATTAGATTTATTTTAATTTCTTCTATCACTAACTTCTATTTTTTTGTTTCTTTAACTTATTTGAATTTATTTTTTGTATCTCTAATTTAATTTACGCTGTAATTGGTATGTATTATTATGGAGGAAGGAGACCAGAAACCACAGGATCCATCCCGCGCTGTATACAGAATAAATAAGTTATCTGCCACAGTTATTTTAACCTGGGACCTTCTCCACGGCAACTCGGCGCACTGCCACTGGTTACCTCGCTCCCATTCTACACGTATATAATGTAGTAAATGTAGATCCCTTAGGATCCATCTCCGACAACTAACGGATTAGTTAGACTAATTTTGGTTTTTATTACATCAAAAACATTATAATAATTTTTAAATGTGATTAAAGATAAACACTGCTACGATGTGTTCTTAATACATTTTTATAAAATATAAATTATGCTTTATGATATTAAAAAAATGATATAAAATACAGAAAAATAATTTTAAAATATAAAATATGGGAAATAATATACGAATGTTGAATGATTATTAAAAGAAAAAAATGGATTACCCTTTAAATTATGTTAAATTTATTCAGTAGGTAACTTTAGTGTAATGGCTTATTTCATTGGAGTTGATATTATTATTAGTAAGTTTGGTTGTGGAGGCAGGACTGAATGAAATTCTTTTATTTCTGATTGAAGTTGATTACTTCAAAATTCACCACACGGTTGATACAGCTTGACATCCAAACCAGGGTTTTATAAGAATGTCAAGAAGGTGTGTGACGATTTTCTTAACGTAATGGTCCTGGAAATAGTCGTGCTATTTTCGTCTGAAAACATCCTCCCATTTGACATAGGGCCAATGAAAAGATATGCTAATTCGAAACATATCCGCAATAATATACTCATGCTATTCCTGCTGTAATTCTAGGGTCACAGCGATCTATTTTATCTCTTATGTAGGTCGTAAATCCAAATATACGTCTTATATTAAATAACCTTGATTTGATTTCATTGAAGTTTTCAGAATCGAATCAACTTAGTAGAACAATGAGAAAAGTACATTCTAGGATTATAGTGTTAGAGTACAGAAGTGAAAACAACATGGGTTATGTACATGACAGCGATTGTACTTCCAACGATTAATCATTTGGGATGAGATTATTAAGAACCTCGAGGTTTTCCCTTTAATTAAAGAATATAATCTTTACTTTAATATAATTAATTAATTTAATTTATAGAGCCTTTGTGAACTCAATAGCTAATTAGAAAATAGGAATATTTGTATTTGTGTTATAGATATATAGAATATTATGTAACTTTATTATGGGACTAAGTCCCTTATGAATGACTAACATGAACAGAAAAAGAAACATACTATATATCTGGCAAGAAGGATACATAACACAAACCAATTTATTTATAATGTACAAGGTACCAAAAAGACTAATTAAAATACATAAAAATTACGAATTATGACAAAGCACTAAGCAACTAAAGATAATAAATAAATTTATAACAACCAAAGCCTGATGCACGTATAACAAAAAGAAAAAAAAAAACCAACAACAAAATCCCTTATTCCATACTGATTCATTTAAGTAGACGATAAACTGCATGAAGTAGGACTATATGGGAAGCCAGGAGATATCGGAAAAGCAAGGATTTTAATGAGAATAGAGAAGAAGTATGACGAATGATAAGAGGAATTTAGTTCCACACTGTGGTGGAGCGGGAGAGAAAGAAACGTTCTGTGGGATCGAGTATAGAATTGGAAGGCGAGGCCTTGTTTCATGGTGCTTGACTGAGGATTTGAATTGGAGGAGATTGTAGGTATATGAAGGGTGTTGAAGGTTAATGGATTTATATAAGAATGCACTGAAGAAATATTGCCTAAGAGTGGGAGGGAAGAGCTACTTTAACTCATCGTACCCATCGTGGGACCCAAGATACCGCCTAAGGGTACCAAAAACAAATTTTAGAGAATATGTATATCTATATATATATATATATATATATATATATACCGTGGGGGTACAAATTAAAAATATATATATATATATATATATATATATATATATATATATATATATATATATATATATATATTTTTAATTTGTACCCCCACGGTAACCCCATGGAGGGACTGTTATTAATATTAGGACATGCTCCATACTTAAGTAAGCATATTACATGTCATTACATGGGATTTTAATAGTTACAGATCAGTTAGGTATAATAATTACAGAATATATTTTAGTATAATTTAACAATACAAGAAATTACAATTTAAAGTTTGACTAAATTGATAATTTTCACGTGAGAATAAAATTAAAATTAAATATGTAATCCTAAATTGTGAAAAAATGAATTAATGAAAAAAAATAAATTTAACAAATATAAAAATAAACAAAAATGAAAGGTTTTATAATATAAATCATGTAACTAAAAAACATCAAAGTTATGCATTACGATTAGCGACAGTACTTAATAAAAACGTATACACATATATTTATACACATAACAGTTACAATTAAAAATGAAAAACCAGGTATCCGGTGAATTGCCCTTCTTATGTCCTAGAGCTGATCAAAATTTATGTCTTTTATAAATGATAATAAGTCAGTTTTAAATTTAGAAAAAAATAAATGTTCTGTCTCAGGTCAAGTCCCTCGTTTGATTATTATGTTTTTTATCAATTTAATTCTTTGTCGGTCGTATCGTGAACAGTCATACAGTATGTGTCTGAAAGTATATATATATATACTTTAACCGACATTATAGAGGCATAGAGGCTGGGTGAGCCCCTGGAAAATCTGTTTATCTCAAAGGGCCCATACGGGACTATTAAAGATTTAAATAATTTATCTGCCTAAACTAGGAATCTTTAGCATAGCATCTCTGTAACCTGCAAATTAAGCTACTCCGCCCCCACTTTTAAAAACTAAATAAATACGTTTTCATCCACAACTGGTCCCCCACTTGATGAATAGAAATCACTGTCCTATTTATTCAGCTACCCCGCTCTTCAATAAAATAGTGAAGTACTTCCAAATTTTAATCTCTATTCTTCATTTTTGCTTTTGTAAGTTAAAGTAAATAATATTGCGTACTAGCCAATATGGGATATATCGATTTTAATTAATGATTTAAATCTCTTTATTTTTCTATCATATTATTCTTATTATTTTTGCATTAATGTATTATTCCAGTCTTTCTTTCACACCTAGATCCGAAAATGGGGGTGTATTTTTACGGCTGGAACTGATCTAACGAAAGATCTGTTTTTAGGCAGAATAAATATTTGTCCTTTTTGCAAAGATAAGCATATAGCAAAGGACCGTATATTTTCCTTCGGCCGGTATTGTGTTTATTCCGATAGCTTGGCGGTTCCTGATTCGTATTGGTTGTTTATTTTGTGGTATTTTCGTTTTGATATCGCTGATTCTTTCCTTCAATCCACGGTTCTCTACTGTAACAAATACGTATTCCACAATGTATATATATATATATATATATATATATATATATATATATATATATATATATATATATATCAGTCAGGGCATGAGTATGAGACTAACCTAGTCTCGAAACGTAAGAAGTTCATGAAAGACTGAAATTCGAGAACTAAAACACAATAAATTTTCCTTAACCTTATATATATATATATATATATATATATATATATATATATATATATATATATATATATATATATACTTATATATATATATATATATATATATATATATATATATATATATATATATATATATATATATATATATACATTAATGTCAATGTGAGGGTTTATGGAAACTTTATAGAGACAGGCTGAACCTCCGCAATTTGTGTTTTTCTTACCGGTTTCGTATGGGACTATCAATAATTCATCTTATACAAAATTTCACCGATTTTGTCCTACCATTTTTTGATAATTTTTATGGCTGAAGTGCAGAATTTAACATTTAATTCCTACATTTAAGGCTTTGTACAAATCGTTATTGGCGATTTTCATGCTCCAATGAATAATAGTTTTTTTATAAATAATAAGGTTTATAAAACAAAATAACTAATTTTTGAGTGGTAGCTTAAATTAATTACATTGATTTCATTTTCCTACTGTGTTTTGGGGGCGACCTGTGGTCTAGTAACAAACTACTAAGCCCACGATAGCGGAATCGTAGCCTGGTGGCCCTAGGTTTTTCTAAAGGGAGTTAAAAATCCTTGTTACGCGGTCCTTCGGAAGGGACGTTAAATGGGGATCCCCAGCCTGTACGATGTTAGGTACTCGTTAAAAATTCCTATCCTAATTAAACCTGAATAGGCAAAATTTATAGCTCCCATCGTAGCATCGCACGATTAGCCACAGCAGCATAAGGTGGCGTTAAATGAACAAACAAAATACATACTGTATTTTATTTTTACAGAGGAAATATTTTTATCACCTATAAATTTTATCATTTTAACCAATGCCATAAATTAATTTTTGGCTAATTGGTTAAAATCCATAAATATTGCTATTCGCTTTAACAAGTTGTTCCTGAATACAATTATCCAAAAATATATCTTTTTTTGAATTTGGAATTTTTACACAGACCTACATGATTTTGTTTATGTTTATATGTTAAATACGTACATACATATATATATATATATATATATATATATATATATATATATATGAATTTAACATATAAACATGACACCATCTACTTTTATCAAAATCGTTTTGTGGTTACCATAATGCCAAATGACCGCCCGGAGGTTTGGTCTAGAGACCGTCTGATTCCGGGAAAGAAATATAGGTCTCTGAGCACCTGCTGCTCCAGAACAGCCATAATCTATGGATCTAGATCGGTTTGTCGATATCCTCAATCCTATTGTTCACCCATGGGACTCCGGTGAATCGGCCCCAAGGGGGCTGGAATATGGAAACCACGGTACGTAGCAACCGAGTTTGGAATACCCTTCCAAGCTGACTGTTCTCCTGATATTTGTTATATATGCTTAAAATATGAAAAACTATAAGTTTACATCGCGCGGCTAAAGTTCTTCATGAAATATTCATTAAAGTAGGAAAACTTTACCTACGAAAAGGAAGAAACTACTTAATTTTTTTTAATCACCTTAAAATGTAATGACACTGTGGACCTTTCATGGTTTGGTACAACTCCAGAGTACGCCATCTTGTCTGTATTTAAAAATTACAATAAATGGAGTAAATGTATTCATTATACAAAGATAGTGCGACACTATGAATTGATAGCACGGTAGTAGTCTAGTGTTGTATCAACAAACTGTACTGTGTGCATACCATTCGTAAGGACGCAATTAATTTCAAAGATTACACATAATTGTTCTTATACGAGCATATATACAAACGGCCCCTATTTGTGGTAATAATGTATGAATAATACTTGAATTCTTGTAATTATTATTATAAATTTACCCCCTCTGCTGTTTGCTATACATGCCTTATTTCCCCGTTTTAATTGCGATTGAAAACTCTAATTATAGTTAAACAACGTTCATTGCATGAAAATTAGAATCCTCTGAAAGGTCAAATATGGATGGCAATAAGTGCCAAACTCGTTTTATCAAGATACGATTCAAATATGAATTGCGTAGATGATTATTGACCGTGTGTGACGGCATACTGTTTCAGCCTACCGTGTGACATTTCTCTCGCCAATTTCTAACTCAATTAAAACCATTCTCATCGGTCAGTTCTCCTCAAATGTTGCAATTAATTTCCTTTTATTCTGGAAAAATGCCTATATGTAGTTATTTTTATATTTTAGTATCCTATTTACGAACGACATGTAAGATATTCTTCAGCTTTAAATCAAGAATTTTTATGGCTGCTATGTTGTAAGCGACTAGATAATTAAATAATTTATTAATTCTACTGAGTTCGGGATGTCATTAGTAATTATTGTTGATTATTAATGAATTTATTATTTATGATAATGCCCTAACTTAATTTATAATTGTATTCTCTTCTAGAGGTTAGTTGTTCGTTTACTAAGTTACCAATTTACTAATCAGTTAACTTTATACCTTAATTAATCCATTAAAACTGAATTCATAAATATATATATATATATATATATATATATATATATATATATATATATATATATATATATATCACCTGAAAGTTGTTGATCTATTAATTATATCCGAGGGATTAAATTTCCTTTTATTATTACAGTCTCCACCGGGATCATCATTAAGGAATAGCAACGCTGCACCGGCTATCGAACACGAACCAATCACCTCTGTACTACTTTTAATTTGACAACCTTTTTGTACTTTAAAATGACAGTCATATTGAAGGATTCAGGTTTTTTTCTGAACCCTTCACTGTTCGAAAGGGTGGAAAATTTCAGAAAATAGGTACCAAGGTACCTTGTATCAGTGCTTGGGGGTTAAATGAACAGTTATATGATTTGTAAAACAGAGGCTTGATATGCCGTCAGGTGGGTAATAGGTACCCCTCTAGTTAAAATGAAAGTAAAATTCTGTACAACTACAATTCATGAACGGGTCTGGGGTTCAGTACATGGTAGAGACTGTACTGTTTCATGTATAACGGTTCTGCAAGGAAGTGACTTGTCCTAGGTCACGGTCAACCGCCAGGTTCTTCGCCCTAATTTTGGGTACCCTATTTTTATAACATTTTATAGAAGCTGGACCTCCTGCTGCAAACAGACTAAATAAAAGTCTTGCAGCGGGATTCGAACCACGATTACAGCCATGGCCACTCAGTGCTCTACCACTGAGCCACTCCGCTCTCTTATAATAAAAATATTTTATACATTTTTTTTTCTAGAACTCAATAAATTAATTATTCAACAGTTTATGTTTATGCACTGCCTTTGTAAACGACACAGATAAAACATTCTGTTAAGTACCTACTGTAGTACAACTAAATGATTAGTTGTATAATTTATTCAATCAGTTGTATAATTTATAAAATATGGTCGGTCCGCCATTACGGATAATCCTACCTTGTTAAAAAGTAATATTTAAAACAAATTCGTGTGTGAGTTATATATATCTTTTCTCGTGTTATTTATTGCTTCCTAACCAGGAGAAGATGGCGGATGGTGTAGAGTGAGGATGCTACGAGACAGCGCTTAACTATCCATTAGGACCGCACCGCTAGCTCCGACATCTGCCATTAGTAAAGTGCTCCGCTGTTCCTGCCTTCATCTGGTCCTCTGTTCCTCTGTTCCAGTGTTCCAACCCTCTGCCTCTTCTTCCAGCCTCCTCTTTCTGGATTAGGTCGTTAGCACTCTGTCTACTCTTTGTTGAACATCGTCTTATAATAGTTTTTTATTCGATCCTCTCACAGTTTTAATTGCTGATTTCATCGTGCTTTAATTTTCTTATTTATTAAATAAATTATGAAAAGATAAAAAAAAGGTTATTTAATAAAACAACTTTATAAATTAAAAACATTTTTATTTAAAATATTGCCCCTCAATTTATATAAATTTTTCCCAACATGTTATTAAATTTTCAATCCCAGAATTCTGGGTCGTTTTTTAATATATATTTTTGTTGCATTATGTCAATATCCCTGCAGGACTATCTGGATTTTATGGTTTCACCTCTGGGTAGAAAGGAGAATCTGTAACACAAGCTGAAAGTTTCTCAAATTAATGACGAACAGTCTGCTAGTAACAGGATCCTTCCCTGAAAGCGGTGGTAATGTTTGTTCCAACTTGTGTTAGACATCCGATTGTCCAGCTTTGAACAAATAATAAAAATACACGAAAATCGCGTGTTTCCATGTTCTACTTAATGATATACTAAACAATTTTCGTTCAATTGTAGTAGAAAGTAAAAAAAAAAACCCACTATATACATTTTGAATTTTAGGAATAATCGAAACGGAAATTTTATATGAAAAGAACCATTGCATCTGTTGAATTATATTTTATTTAAAGTGCTATGATGCATACAAACTATTTTGTGACATGTAAATACATTTTTCTTTTTTTGTTTAGTTTTATTCACACCTACGAAGTACAAAAAAAAAAAATTAATTTTTATCTAAGACTTCAAAACTAGTTATAGTCAAGAAAACTAATATTTAGCATTATAAATTCATCCTTAACTGTTTTATACATTATTTTCCATGTATTTATTCGACTTTCATTAATGTAATATATTCGGATAATATTACTAGATAAATATTTTTATGATTTGATGTCACTTTTTATGTCATCCAAAAGATTCTCTAAAAATGAAGGGGTAAATGAAGACTCATGTTCTTCTTTTCTTTTAAATATTCCCTGTAAATAATTCAGGCCACAAGTGGAAAACATTACAAACATTATAATAATACAAGGCTTTATGTACCTGAAAGTTCGATGCCGACATCATCAATCTTTGTTTATACAATTATTCCTTTGTATTCCCAATGTACTCCCCAAATACTGCAAATACTGTATAAACTAATAAGTAATATATCTGTATATTTTATATACATACACATATATATACATACTCATATATTTGATGTGACGATTTATCGCACAATCGTGAAGAAGAGCAAAACTGTAGAGAGTGAGGATAGGAACTCGGTGGTTATTGATTTGACCCTCGGAGAACTGAAGAGATTTTCACTACCCTGGCTTTACATCGGACCAATTTGTCCTGCCATTAGGACATGCCACTAACTCCAGGCTTCTACATCTAGCACATTTTAATGGCCAGGATCTGCTTGGTGTGAGTCAAGGCCTTTGGCATCGAACTCAGGAGAATAGCAACAGGTTGCTGAAGGAAACGACGGGCGGAAGTTGGGACGGGCAGGTAAATGGACAATTATCTTACTTCCTGTAAGGTATCTTGGAGGCTGGGAGAAAATCTTCTGAGAAGCCGACAAAGGTTTGAACCTCATAAATTTCTTAGTAGTGGTTAAAGCAGCATTTTTTATTATCTTATGATGTTAATCTTCTGATTTTTTTTTTAAATTCCAATTTAAAGATTTTTTTCTATCTTATAATATTTGTTTTGAAACAATTTTAGTTGAATCCAGTTACACTTTGTTGAGGGTGTGACGAAGCAACCCCGATTTCTGGTTGCCATTATGATCCACAAGTCTACAATTAACGATTTATCTACTGGATATATTATTCATATTACAGCATGTATTTTATTGCGTGTTTTAAAAATAAAATTTAATACCCTACTAAGGCACGGCACTAGACCAAACATTGCTAATTGGGTCATTGCCATGCTAAAGAATAGGGTCATTCAAGCCAATATGGGCAATTATCACCTAAAGGTTAAAGCAGCCGCAGGCTGCCCCCAAGGAGGTGTCCTTTCCCCACTCCTATGGAACCTGGTAGTGGACGAACTACTACACCTCCTAAATGAGGCGGGTTTCCAAGCGATAGGCTATGCAGATGACATAGCAATTATAATCAAGGGCTTTGACCAACAAACTATTTCAGAGCTGATGACAATGGCACTAAGAATGGTGGTGAGATGGTGCACGAGAGTAGGATTGAACATCAATCCTAATAAAACGGTAATTGTACCTTTTACAAACAAAAGGATATTGAGGGAACTCAACCCCCCTAGGATGAAAGGGATGAGTATTCCATTCAGCAAGAAGGTTAAATACCTCGGTGTTATTATGGACAGTAAATTAAACTGGAATGAACATATCGACTATGTTACCAAGAAAGCCACAAGAATTCTGTGGACTTGTAAGAGCCTATGTGGCAACAAGTGGGGAATTAGCCCCAAGATGGCCCGTTGGATGTACACAGCAATAATTAGACCTGTGCTAACCTATGGCTCAATAGCCTGGTGGCACAAAGCTGGTATCCAACAAAATAGATCAAGGTTGGAGAAGGTGCAGCGGCTTGGGTGCATCATGATCACTGGGGCCATGAGAACCACCCCTACCGCTTCACTGGAAACTATACTTGATTTAACTCCTCTTGACATTCTAATTGAATCAGAGGCATTGAAGACAGCCTACAGGCTAGTAAAAATAGGAGGGGTCAAAAAACCCACCAACGATTTTGGACACAGAAGTGTCTTTGATATAATCGAGCAAAATGCAGATCTAAAAAAGCATTCTGATTCAATGCTGAATAAGTATAACTTTGAAAAAAGATTTCACGTCAATATACAGGCGATTTGCAAAAGCAAGAATGATTGCTTTAATCCACCCAATGGTCTAAATGTGTATAAGGATGGATCCAAAGGGGAGTTTGGTGCCGGCTCGGGATTCTGGTTTAGGGGTTGTCAGGGCATGGGTCATTACTTAGCTCTGGGCACGACACCCACTGTATTCCAAGCGGAAATATGGGCAATACTTGCAGGTGCCTTCGCTATGAAGGACCACAAGAATAAGGTAATTAACTTTCTCACTGACAGTCAGGCAGCATGCAATGCATTACAAAATGCAGTAACAAACTCCAGACTAGTGGAGGAATGCTGTCTAAGACTAGATGAACTAGCTGTATATAACAGAGTTAACATATTTTGGATCCCTGGGCACAGTAATATTCCAGGAAATGAAAGGGCCGACAAATTGGCGAAGAAAGGAGCAGTTACTGCTCCTATTGGACCAGAACCATGGTGCGGGGTCCCCCTTCCCCTGGCTAAGGATACAATTAATAAACTAGCCAAGAGGAAGATAAAAACACGTTGGGATAGAGCCAAGATAAGGCATACAAAACTTTTCATAAAGGATCCCAACGATAATCTTTCTGATAAAATCAAGAAAGAAGCTGCTCACTCGTCGAGAACCGACCTCAAAAGTATGGTTGAAACCATCACTGGGCACTGTAAACTCAGGAAACACATGCATCTCCTAGGCATTGAACAAGAACCTAGGTGCAGATGGTGCAAAGAGGAGGACGAAACCCCTTGGCACATCCTCTTTGAATGTATAGCACTAAGTCGAAAGAGGACATTTGACCTTGGCCCCGGTGGATACAAGGAACTTCAAGAACTGAGGTTTAAAGACTATTTAAAATTTCTCAGAAGTCTAGACCTATGTTAGGGATTTTTTAGGACTCAAGCACAATGGGCCTTTTTAGGCCGAAGTGCATAGTAATAAGGGTCATAATAATAATAAAAATAAAATTTGTAATATTTCCCCCGTGTGGTTATCACTACTGGCTATCTGAGCGTTCCACGGGACCTGGAAGTGGGGATGGTAGTGTAAAATACCTTAGAAGTCCCTTCCAACGCTGAGAGTATATGGTGTTGATTTGAAAACCCTGCTCACAGCGTACTTGAGCTCAAAAATTCCCCCAAATAGTCATGGATCTCTCTTATCTGACAATCGGTAAAGAAACATTTACTAATGATAATAGTATCACGAATACACTTATGAGTACGTTTAAACATAGGATTTTCAAAAGTATACGTTAATACTGCCAGATTCACAATCCCGATATTTGTAATTTTATTTATAAAGATTCGCAACTGTCTCATAACAATACAACTTAATAGAATGAATGATACGTAATCGGACGAGGCAAAGGTTAGATAGAAACCTGATCTAGTACTCAAATAACAGATTCATCTAAGAAAGTCAATTGGCAATCTCTTTTTCAGACGCCAAGGGAGGACATCGGGAATTAAAGAGATTGGTAGGTTTGAATCTAGTGGAATAAAGTTTGCAATGAATACAAGCTATGAATATTTTAACTATAATATTTAATTGATATCGAGTTCAGTTCAAATCAGCAACAAAAGGAACATTAAAGTCACTATGGATGACTTTATTCGTAACATAGTAAGGAATATAGTGGAGTTGAAGCCCAAATTATTTGATTTGTTCTACGCGAATTATCGTTATATTAACACTAGCTTATGCACGCGGCTTCGCTCGCGTGGAAAAACGGCCTGCCACATAAACCAAAGGAATTTGATGGTTTAGTGTAGTCGTAAAACTCTACTCAAACACAAATGTATATATGTATATATGTATATATATATATATATATATATATATATATATATATATATATATATATATATATATATGAGTCTTTTGTAATTAATTGGGATCTTAGGACATTTGTCTAGTAATTGTTGAAGTAGACTGAAACGTCAAGCAGTCTTGTCTTTTCAATCTAGTATGACGATCCCAAGTCAATATCATTCGTCAATTTGAAGCCCAAATTATTTGATTTGTTCTACGGGAATTATTGTTATATTAACATATGATGCTGGAGGACAGGAAGTCATTGCTTTGAGACGAAGGTCAAATCTGATATAAATATATATTATTCATAGTGGATAATGATTCCTTATATTAAAGCTGAGCATTCAAACTTATTATATTTCTCTTAGTCGATATTGAAGTCGCAAATCCTAAAGTTTGACACAGACTTGCCATCGATCGCAATCATTTTCCTCTATTGCCTACGCCATATTCCTCTATTTCTTACTGTCAGGCGCAGTTCTATTCAATTGTTCTCTTTTTTTTTTCTTTTTTTTTTTGAGAAATAGATTCGGTACTGTCCAATTCTCAGTCGCCCATCCCACTCACAATAATTTTTTAAACCTAAATGCCGGATTCAATTTACACTGTAATTATCAGGTAGATGGTGTAATTATGAGGTAGATATTACCTGTGAGCCCTTAGGCTTTCAAATTTAGCAGAGATAGCCGCAGTAGTTGTTAACGTTTAATATAATATTAATATCAATGGGATTCAATACCACTCTGTTGATCTTCTTCTTCTTCTTCTTTGGCGCTACAACCCTGGGTGGGTTTTGGCCTCCTCAATGAGCCGCCGCCATTCGGCTCTATCTTGTGCCGCCTTCCAGTTCCTGATTCCAAGCAGGCTTCGAGCATCAGCTGCCACACCATCGGCCCACCTCAGCTACGACGGTTTCCATGTCTTTTACCATTAAATCTGCCGGCTTTGTCTCTTTGAGGTCTCGTGATAGTTGAGTTTAAGGAGAGCAGGTTATCAGCCCACTGCCCCCGAGTCAGGTGGAGGGGCTGCCTCCTTAGAGCGTCCTGACACACTCCCCATCCGGGGCGTCTACCTAGGAGAGGTGATCCTACTGTTGATGACCTTGGTCTGTAGATGTGGGGTGTATGTAGTGTGCTGTATATTGTGTACTGCTTGAGTGTCAGAGTTATTGTTCTCCCAACCTGGAGGACCAGAGGCTGATTGCAGTCTGACGACTGGGCGATGGGGTCGCCAATTCCCTACGCCATATTCCTCTATTTCTTACTGTCAGGCGCAGTTCTATTCAATTGTTCTTTTTTTCTTTTTTTTTTTTGAGAAATAGATTCTGTACTGTCCAATTCTCAGTCGCCCATCACACTCACAATAATTTTTTAAACCTAAATGCCGGATTCAATTTACACTGTAATTATCAGGTAGATGGTGTAATTGTGAGGTAGATATTACCTGTGAGCCCTTAGGCTTTCAAATTTAGCAGAGATAGCCGCAGTAGTTGTTAACGTTTAATATAATATTAATATCAATGGGATTCAATACCACTCTGTTGATCAGTAATTTGATTATCATCACGAACCTCAACTGGTAATTTAACTGGGTTTTGTTTGATCAAAAAGTTGATTTTTTGTTTTGTTATTGTATGCGAATAGGGTTGTTAGTATATTCTAAATTAACTCCCTTTGACCGATCACCATGAAATTGGAACGTATATGGATTTTAGGATGGAAAAGGTTTCCCAACCCTTCCACCGATGATCACTAAAGGGTATTCAGTGAAACCTTGGAAATTTCTGTCTAATTTACCGCAAGTTATTGTGAACCGATGTTATATTGAACAAAGAAGGCACTTGAGGACTCAATATCTGTCAAATACAACAAACTTACGGTTGTATGAAATATCGATTGCTAAGTCCGGTTTTGACGTACGGCTCGAAATCACAATATCACGTTTGGACTAGCGAAATTTACAGGGTTCTAGAAAAGTATTTTTCGACGCATTTATGGCCTAGGAGGGTTGGTCAAACATACCTTTGTTAACTTGCCGCTGTAAACCATGTTAGGCTGGGAAGAAAGAGGTGGGCTGGGCATGTGGTTAGGGGAGTGAGTCCATTCATAGCGGCGTAGAATGGAAGGCAGGGAAGATGGATGTCGTAATAAAAGATGCCCGGAGGGTCCTGGGTGTCTGGGACTGGAGATTTGCTGATCAACAACGGGCGGACTGACGGAAATTATTGGAGGGGGCCAAAGTGATGTTCTGTTGGGACATTGGAAGAAGAAAAAAGAAGTATATATGTCAAATATTCTTTTCATCTTAAGAAGTAAGTACTCTTAGAATAGAAAGAGAAAATAAAGTATTGTTTAAAATAAAAAAAAAAAAAGTCCCCAGCCATCATGATTTTGGCCAGATATGATGAATAATGAATGATACTCACAGATGCTTTTTGATTTTCCAGAAACAGATTATGGATAAAATTCTGCAGATTTATAAACCTCCACCTTTTTTTGTTTCGCTTAGCGCCACTTTATGCTGCTATAAATAATCGGACGATGCTACAGTGGGGGTCCTACATTTTGCCTATCCCGGTTAAGATAGGGACCTTTAACCAGTACCTGATAAGGACGGCATAATAAGGGATTTTCATATGCCCCGTTCTTGTCAAAAGTATTACTAAACTTCTATCCTTTTTTACTACACAAAAGTATCCTAATTATTTGCCTATCCTATTATAAACTTGAATGGACGAAATTTAGGAATCTCTATTTAGCATCGTCCGATTACAATGATAACCATTAGACCATAGGTGACCCTGACCTACACCTTAGATTGGTGGTAATAGAAAAACTCCCTTATATTCTTGATATTGTTATGTCTTTATATATATGTATATATATATATATATATATATATATATATATATATATATATATATATATATATATATATATATTTATATATATATATATATATATATATATATATATATATATAAAAAATTATTATTAAATTTATTTTTCAACTGCTATCAGACCAAATGCTTTTCTTAAACAACACTTACAAATATAAAAAACTGGATGTCGTTAATTAAATGCCACTGAGGAAGTGGGAGTCGCTGAAGGGGATCGATTGAAGCAATTACAAGTTAATTTTCACTTTGGCTTAGGATGGGTCAGCACGTAGGTTAAGTCTGAATCGATATCCGGCACGCTCCTCACCTCGTAGGGAAACTTAATATGGGAGGTAGCTCTTTGTTTTATCTCACTCACCGTGTCAGGGATTTTAATTACTCTAGTGAAATTTTAATTAATTCAAAATAAAATTAAAAAAAGAAAATTAAAAAATAAAATAAGAGAGATGTGTATGCTATGACTTGAAGTAAATGGCTTTGTATAATACAATCCGATACTATGATAGCCAAGCTAAATCACATATCATGGGATATCATGGATAATTTTATAAATCTATTTTTTTTTTTTAAACACTTTATTGAAACATTACAATCTGCGACTTGTGGGCGATAAGTAATGGTGTTTACAAATTAAATTATAATAAATAAATATATACAAGCGGAAAAATATATACATGCGGTTATAAGAAGAAGTTAATGCAAAAATGATTATAAAATGAAGTAAAAAAATGTAATAATAATAAATAAAAAATAAAAAAATATAATATACACATTCATACCCTATTTACAATTTGCCTGGGGTGCCCGAACTGAGCTTCTTCCCCAGGTATGAGGGCAAAGCAGGAGTCCGGGAGGCCTCAGCCTCCTTTCCGAGCCACATCACTGGCATTAAACGCCAATGGAAACTGGTTAAGGGCGCTTCACACACACACACACAGGTCGTGGGTGGTGGAGTAGCGTTCCAGCCGTTGACGAGGAAGGACCTACGACTGATGCGCTCCTGGAGATTATCCCCACTTCGTTGTTGGAAATCTATGGTCAGTGTGCTTCCAGCTGCCAGAGAGGTAAGTCCAGTTTTTCCCCTTGTCCGAGTTTATCGCGACCTGGAGGGGGAGTGTTTGACTGGTTGAGACCCGAGGGACAATATTGCAAATCGGGACTCCCAGGGATCGTTTGAGCCTGCCTAATTAATAAAATATTAATTAGTCGGACTGGAGTGGACCATTGCATATTTTGAATTTTAAATAGCTTATAGTGAAGTGATTAGTGTAGTTAGACAATTTTTTTCTTCTGCCTCCTTAGTTATTTAAGGTGGGTAATATAAACCCCAAAGCAGAAGGAAAACAAACAAACAATAAAAAAGTTTTTATAAAAATCATAAAATTACGTAAGAAATTACGTAATGGATAAAAATAAAAAAGATCTTACAGGAGGCAAAAAAACGGAAAAAAAATTAACGGACGTTAAAGAAGAGGTTAAAAAAGTAATATTGGGAAAGGAAAAAAACCCAAAAGTAACGGAAGAAAACAAGATGGCGGCCGAGGAAAGTGGCAAAATGGAATACCTAGAGACGGAAAGAAACACAATGGGCGAAGAGGAACCGAGCCCGATGACGAAGTTCGTGGAACAGGTCACTGGTGAAGGGACCAGCAAAATGGTCATGCAGTTCACCAGTTGTAGTGACATGAACGATGGTGTAGATACTGAAAGGGAAAAAATAATTTCCAGCCCCAGCTCGAAGAAAAAGAAGAGACTGAGGGAGGTAACTCCTCCCCTACTCTCCTACGAGGATAGCCCAAGTGATAGGGCAAGAATAATTCAGGAGAAAATGAGGCACTACTTGGAAAGGGCAAGAAACACCATATCCAAGGAAAAACAAGAATATATCAACGCGAGTGTCTCCAGCCTTCGTGATATCATCCTTGAACTGGAGACTGAGAGGTCGGTAATCCCTGCGTTGGTAAAGCATGTTGTGAGGGAGGTCCTCTGTACAGAAGAGCTTCACCAGATGGTAGCAACGAAAGTTAAAGAAATAATAGCCCCGAAAATAGGAAGAGAGAGAGTGCAGAAGCCGAAAAGAGAGAATATGACCCCCAGGCAGACAGAGCCAGAACCTGGGACGTCAAGGACGGAAAGCAAATACGCCGGGGCGGTACCAGCGCCGATGCCTCAAAGAACCTGCAAGACAGGCCAGATATGTAGGGGCAGGAACATGGCTACGGCTACGGAGGATGAGACTGAGGAAGAGCCATACACGACGGTGGAGAATAAGAAGAAGAAGAGGAAAGGTGAAAAAGGAAACCCAAAACCAAACCTGGAACCTTGTACGCCGAAACCAAAAACTATGGCAGAGATTGTGAAATCTCTACCAACAAAACCGAGCAACGTAAAGGCGCCGGTTTATATTACTATTGGCGCCGTAGGGAAAACATCGGCAGAAGTGTTGGATCAACTCCCGTCCCCGACGGAGCTGGGAGTCGGAGTGAAGCTTATAAGAGCCACTAAGGCCGATGGTGTATTGGTCAGGGTAGAGGACAGAGAAGCGGGAGATAAGGTGGTGGCCTGGCAGAAGCTGAAGGATGCTGGCCTTCAGGCCAAAGCTGCCAGTAGAAGATGGCCAAAGATGGAGGTGCGAGGAGTTCCCAACGGATGGAACGAAGAAAAGCTTATGGAAACGATAAAAGAAAGAGTGAGGAGCAAAGGAATAGATGTACAGGACCAACAATTGAGGATCCTGTATGGGAGACAGGCCAGAATGGGGTTTACCAAAACCTGGGTGATCGAATTGGATCCCCAGATAAGATACGCCCTACACAGCGAGGAGGTGATAGTCGGAGGATGGTGGACCCTCACCTTCCTAGACACCCTCGACGCCCCGAGATGCCTGCAGTGTCAGGGATACGGACATTCCAAGGCAACCTGCAAACAGGAGGGAGTAACATGCAGGTGGTGTGCGGGATTGGGGCACTTAGCAAAGGAATGCCCCAACAGGACCGCAGGTGAGAAACCCACCTGCAGTAACTGCAAGAAAGGAAACTTAAAGAGCATAAGGCACCAGGCAGGTAGCCGGGACTGTCCGGTTCATTGTAAGGAGTCCCAGAACCTCGCGAAGAGAACGCGATATGATTGAGGAACTGAGAGTTCTCCAGATAAACATGGGGCGGAGACGCATGGTGGTGGAGGAGTTGAGGGCCCTCTCCCACCGATATGACATTATGGCGGTCCAGGAGCCGTGCTGCCGGAGAAATGTGGTCACGGGCTTTAGTCTGACATCGAGGGTGATAGCGCTGGGTAGTGCAGAGAGGAGGCCCAGGGCTGCGGTGGTCATCACCAACCAGACCCTTGATGTGATGGAGCTGCGGCAGCATATCACTGCAGACATGGCCTCATGCCTGATAAAGTGGAGAGGTGTGACCTTCGCGCTAATGTCGGCATACCTCTCTGACAGGATAAATATAGAGGAAGGAATCGGGGCCATGCAGGGTATAGTTGCCGCATATAGGAAGGTAATCATCTGCTCCGACACCAACGCCTGGAACACGGTCTGGGGTTCCACGAGAACAGATAGAAGAGGAGAGAGCCTTGGCGGGTTTATTAATAGTCAACAGCTGGTGGTCATCAATGAGCTCTCTAGCACACCAACGTTCGAGGGGCCCAGGGGACACAGCTGGATTGATGTCACGATCGCGTCGCCCGCCATGGCGAGATATGTTAAGAGGTGGACCCTCAGACCAGAGACGAGTTCAGACCACACGGCCATAGCCTTCGGCCTCACTAGAGATGGGGCCGACGAACCATCGTACTACGGTGGGGAAAAGGGCTATGTAACTAGAAGGGCGAACTGGACCGCCTTTAGGAGTCACCTCGAGGGATTGCTGGTGGATGATGACTGGAAGCGGATGATGTCGGACCAGGATGATTCTATTGATGCCGAAGTCGGTCGTCTCACAGACATCATCCGGGACGCAGCGGAGCAATCCCTTCGGAAGAAGACAGCGGTGAGAAGACCGGTCCCATGGTGGACGCCGGGCCTAACCACCCTCAAGAGACAGATCTACAGGGCTCGGCGGTTGTACCAGAAGTGCAGGTGTGAAGAGCGACGCACTGCATTTCGGGAAGAGTACAAGCGCAGGTTAGCTGCCTACCGCAACGTGGTCCGCGCGGAAAAAAGGAAGTCCTGGGAGGAGTTCGTAACGGAAGAAGCCGGGAAAAACCCCTGGGGTATACCGTACAGGGTCGCATTGGGAAAGCTCTCGCCCATGCAGACTATAGCGGCCCTAAGGATTGGAGATGAAAGAGCGGTCTCCATGGAGGAGTCTGCACAGATATTCATCCGAAGCACATACCCCAGGGATGACCCGAACCAGGACTCCCAGGAGCAGGAGATAATCCGACGGACCACTGAATGCCCGCCTGGTACTGACATGTGCCCACCATGGGACATCTGGGACATCCGTACAGCCGTGGGCAAGCAGCACACGGGACGCGCTCCAGGACTGGACAAGGTGGACGCCTCCATGCTGAAGGAAGCTATCCCTTACATCGAGGAACGGATGTTGAAACTATATAACGCCTGCTTGGACAGGGGATGCTTCCCGAGGCAATGGAGGATCGCAGATTTGAGATTGCTGTACAAGGGAGGGGGCAAAGATAAGGAGCTACCTAGCTCCTACAGGCCTATCTGTCTTCTCCCTGTGATGAGCAAAGTCCTGGAGGGCCTCATGGTGACCAGCCTGCGACCCACACTCAGCCGGGCCAGTCACCCACGGCAGTACGGATCGACAAAAGGCCGGGGAACCGCAGACGCACTGCTGCAAGTACGCAATGACGCTGAGGCGAGGGCGGAGAAGTATGTCATGCTAGTCCTATTTGACATATCATCCGCCTTCGACAGTGTGTGGTGGCCGAGCGTCCTTCAGCAGCTCCAGAGATATGAAGCACCGAGCAATATTTACGCCCTGGTAAAGAGCTACCTTGAGGACAGACGAGTCACGGTCCGGGGTAGCTACCACAAGCACGTGGACAGGGTGGAACGTGGATGCCCACAGGGCTCGGTCTTGGGACCGGCCCTGTGGAAGTTGGTATTCGACGAATTGCTCGGTGTATTGGAGGAAGAGCGGTTCCCTGCCACAGCATATGTGGACGACCTCGCGGCAATAGTGTACTCGAATAGCAGGGCCGGGATCTCGGCAGAGGCAGAGAGATGTGCCAACTTGGTAGGAGCTTGGTGCGAGAGGAAGATGATGAGGATGGCCGCCGCTAAGACACAGGCCGTTCTTTTGAAAGGCAGAACAGATAGGGCTCACCCTATCAACATCAGCGTGCAAGGCAACAGGATAAGGGCAAGTGAGGAGGTCACTTACCTAGGAATAAGAATTGGAAAACATTTGGATGTGACACCTCACTTGAACCACCTAGCAACGAGGGTGAGCCAAACACTGAACGGTCTCAGTCGAATTGGCGGTGCTTTCTGGGGCCTCAGATACCCAGTGAGTATGATAATATACAAGGGAGTCGTACTGGGTATCATGAGGTACGCATCCCCCTTTTGGAGCAGGAACCTCTCGCAGAGACAGAAGAACAAGTTGGCAACGGCTCAGAGAACGGCTCTGCTAAGAGTGACCAGGGCGTATCGGACGACATCACACGAGGCGGTGCAGATCTTAGCGGGAGGTATACCCCTTGACCTTCTGCTGAGAGAAGATGCTATCAAGTTTGAAGTCAAGAGAAGAGGCTTGGCAGCTCTCCCGGAGACACTACAAGTGAGGATCCAGGCGAACCCCAACAAATGGAAAGATGAGGTAAGGAAGGACTCACTGACGGAATGGAATGGACGGTGGGTGATATCCGAAAAAGGAAGCACCCTTAGGAAATACTTCCCCACCGTCGAATCAAGATTAAAGGCCAAGTGGGTCCTTCCCGATTATTGGATGTCACAGATCCTCACGGGGCATGGGGGTTTCAGATGGAAACTAGCACAACATGGATATGACCTGGACCCCCATTGCCCCAGCTGCGGAGTCCCGGAGACTGCCGAGCACGTGGTAGCATCCTGCATCGCATACGATGCCCTGAGGACGAGGTTGTCCACAAAGACCGGTATATACGCGATAACCGAAGACGTGTTCCCTGAGCTAGTGGAGGAGGAGAACTACACAAGCTTCAGGGAGTTCGTATACGGATGGAAAGAGGCCGTAGGATCGGCCCACTTCATGATTACGAGGAGAGGAAGGCCACCGGGAAGACCGCCGGACCAACCTATGGAGGACTCCGAGGACGAGGGTTAAAAGAGAGGAAGAAGACGAGGAAAGGATAAGGTGTAGCCCTAAGGTGTACAACCGTGCACCGGGCTACACCATAGTTCCGGTTTAATAAAGATTTAAAAAAAAAAAAAATATTGGTAAGAAGTTGCCATGAGTGGTGAACCCCCATTCATGGCAAAAAAACCTGTATGCCGTTGGCAGGAAAGGTGGTAAAAAAAAAAAAAAAAAAAAAAAAAAAAAAAAAAAAAAAAAAGGTCGTGGGTGGAGAATCTGGCCAGTACTCCAAATAACATTATTATATCAGGTCTCGGGGCCATTGCCGGTTTAGACAGTGGGGTGGGTTATATGGATGTGTGGAACTGAATAATGACTGAGCCAGAGGGTTGGGATGACAGGCAAAGTTTTGGTGAAAGTTTGAAAATTTAGTAGGGATGAGGTCGAGGACGAAAGGAATGTTGAGATCATTATGAAGTGTTTTGTTGGAGACATAATAGGAAGCGTTGACAATAGTTCTTAGGACTTTGGATTGAAAGGATGGGATGCGTCAGATATTCGATTTTTTTCGGTCCCCCACAGTTCCAGTCCATATGTCCAGATAGGTTTGATGATGGTCTTGTATATTAGTAGTTTATTGTCTGTTGAAAGATGGGATGTCCTACATAGTAATCTGTATAGTTGGCTGACTCGTCTGTTAAGTTCTTGTCTTTTGAGTCTGGTATGAGGATTCCATGTAAGTATTTTGTCTAGGAGGAAGCCAAGGTATCGTACTGTGTCGGAAATAGGTAGAAAGGTTTCATTGAATTGTACAGAAGGAATATGTTCCCCGACGAAGTGTAAAAGTCACGTGTTTGCATTTTTCCTCGTTGAACTTGATCCACCATTGGTTACACCAAATTTCATTGAGTGAATGGTGCCTTTGGTGGTTCGAGGAAGCCATTTCGGGATCTGGATAAGATGATAGGATGGCTGTGTCGTCTGCGAACGTTGCAAGGAAGGTTTCAGGAGTAGTTGGGATATCAGCGGTGTACAATATGTATAGGATAGGACCCAAGACGCTGCCTTGGGGAACTCCAGCATGAATTGGGTAAAGATTGGAATATTCATTACCACAGCGTACTTGGAAGTAGCGATCACAAAGGTAGGATCGAAGGACTAGGAATAAGGATTGAGGTAACTGGGTTTTGAGCTTGAACAGCAAACCGGCATGCCATACCCGGCCGAAAGCTTGTGCTACGTCTAGAAATGCGCCTGTGCAGTATTGTTTGCATTCAAGAGTAGAGGATATGTGATCAACAAATCGAAGACTCTGACCGTCGAGTGCCTGTGACGGAATCCGAACTGATGTGATAGATGTCATTGGATTCTATTATGCGTAGGATTCGTTTCAGGAGGATTTTTCAAAAATATTGGAAAGAATAGGAAGTAGGTTGATGGGTCGGTATGATGAAGTGACATTGGGTGGATGCCTGGTTTAGGGAATAGGATGATGACGGAGTTTTCCCGCGTATAAATCTATTTTACACACATACACAGACACTACATATATAGTGAGAGATAAGATATGGATAAAAAGAGAGGCAGACAGAGAGAGAGAAATTAAAATTGAATAGAGCTTGAATTTTGAAAGAATTAAACCACTTCAATGGTTGTAAATAAATATAAAGGCAGATCGAACCAGAGAGCTCGATGCCGATACCTTTGTCAGCTTACAAACCTCTGTCCACGGACTACCCGAACCCAAATCCTTAAGGTCACTCTTAACGCAATCTTCCTACCTACGTTTCGGTCTACCCCTCAGATGCTTCCTAGTCAACACATCGCTAATTAACTACACTAATTAATTTAGGAATTCATTTTTTATTCAGCCCAACAACTTTACAAGCCCATCTTAATCTTCGCGATGCTATCACTAATATTAATATTAACTACAGTGATAATATCACCTGAGTGCATGTTTCGCAATTCCGTGTTGTGTAATCTCCTAAATTCTCAAGTGATCTCATTCTTTTTTGGACTGAATATTCAGAGCATCACCTTGTTTTCGAATATCTCATTGGTTGGAGAGTTTCCTAGACTCTCTTGGAATGGATTGCAATATTATAATTATTACATAATTCTTGTATTATTACACTTTACTTATGTAACCTCTAGAAGTCTATTATCATCCAATTTATATCTATCATCATTTATATCTATAATCCTTCTTATTCCACCTCTTTTTTTATATTTTAATCTTCTCATTTTGTATCCTTCTGTTTACCTCCTCATTTTTCTTTCCCTTTCTATTATGTTTACATTTTATTCTTTCTGTACATTTATTTTCTGTATTTTATATTCGTTTTCTTTAATTATTATATCTGTCACTATTTTAATTTCTGTTCATCATCTATAATTTTATTATATCTGTCACTACTTTAATTTAATTATATTCTGTAACTATTTTAATATTCGTTATCTTTAATTATCATACCTATTCAGTATTTTATCATATCTAGTCACTATTTTAATTTTCTACATTACATGTCACTATATTCTTGTTACTGCAACTTTTTATATTTTTGTTCTGTTCGTTTCTCTCTCAGAGCCCTGAAGATGGCCTAAATCGAAGGTCGAAACGTCGGCACACAATAAATAAGTATACACTTATTATGGTGTTTTCATTGACTGCACCCTCAATTATTTCTTCCTTACATAAAAAATATATCTCTCTCTTCTCCAATAGTTAACGTGTTTGTCTACTGTGATTTGTTTAGTAAATAAAGATCCTTTTTCATGCTATCAAACTACATTACATTTATTATGCGATAATCATAATTACAAAGCCATGGTAACAAAGTTATATATCTTGAGTGTCTGTTGTCCTGCCTTATCTACTGGTACAGATCCTAGGGAACATTTAGGCTACTTCTCAGTGACCCTTAACCGATTTATTTACATGTTCCTATCAATCTATATTTAGAATCACTATTTACGAGTAACGTTTACGAGATTATGAAGAGATCAATAAGGGGATTGCATGAGATAAGAATAAAGCTTATTCCAGCCTCATGAAAATAGTAAAATCAGCCAAGTGGCCTGATTCATGAATTATAAATTGGAAATAAAATTACATATATAAAATAATAACAAATATATTATAATTCTAAAGGACTAAGAATTCTTGGAGAATGGATGAACCATTTAGAGTTTGTGGATGATCAAGTACTAAAGGAAAATGCAAAGCAGAAATCCTAACCATGGCAAAACAACTGATAGCAGCAGGAGAAAACACAGGGCTCAAAATAAACTATAAGAATTGTAAATGTGTAGCAGTAAAGGTTGACGGAGATTTAATAATAGGAGAGTATCTTATAGAGAAAGTAGAATCATTTCTAAACCTCGGGCATTTTATTTCTATCAAAGAGGAAATAGAAGAAATAAACAGGCGATGTAATCAAGGATGGCGCGCACTCTTCAAGTTTAAGGATATATATAGTTCCTCTGTGAGCTTGGAAGTCGAGAGGAAACTCTGGATGAGCACTGTACTTCCTGTCGTGAAGCATGGATAATAGACAAGAAGACTAGGGACAAGTTGAGAGTAACAGTCAGAGGTATGGAGCGATACCTCCTTGGAATATCTAGAAAAGATCGAAAACCAAATAAGTGGATTAGATCAAGGACTGACCTCCTAGATATTATGGAAGAAGTACATTTAAGGAAGTGGACCTGGACCGGACATATCATCAGAAGGAATGCTGTAACATGGACCAGGCAGCTTATGGATTGATATCCTAGAGAGCACGCGAGGAAGAGAGGACGTCCACCGACAGACTGGAACAAGGAGATGAAGAAGAGCTGCGGCGTGGCAGCCTGGAAGAGAGTAGCATTGGATAGGAAAGAGTTGAAACGGATGGGACAGGTACATTATTTAGTGATAGTTAGAACAATCTAACTTAAAACCTCAACTAAAGGTTGAATTTGTTCATAGGTATAGAAACAAAATAGAAAGTTTTTGTATATGTTTATTATATCTTATGAAAATATAAAGGTTGTATTTATCGTTATTATATTATAATTTTAAGCCCTAACCATAACATAAAAACGAATCAATAATGAGAATGCTATATGGAAAAAAAAATCTTTAGTCGGCCATATGCCAAACGCAGTTGGCAGCTTTTATCCCGGTATACTGAACCGATTTTCATGAGCTATAGTCCCGAAGTCACATATCATCCCACAACGGTCGTCGGTACTCGTTATTGTCATCCGCATTTTAGTTTCAAAACAGCAACTAAATGAAAATATATAGCGACTGTATCTCTTCCGCTTATAAAGGCACTGGATAAACGTTAAATCGTGGACTGTTAAATCCGGTGAGTAAGTGGTTAAGTCGGATTTTCTCTAGAAAGAATAAACAGCTTAAAATAACCGGAATCGTATCATTCTCGAAGTTTTTGGCTTGAAATGGAGTTGTATTATAAACAATAACTCCTTTTCAAGCCAAGTCCTTACTTAGCTCCTTATTCACTACGAAAATAACTCGATCCCGCTTACTTGAGTACAAGAAACTTATTTTGGAGGAAATTAGACTTAACCACTTATTCATCGGGGTTGTAGAAATAATTAATAGGTTGAGAATTAAGAAAAATTTATATAAATTAAAATCATAATTATAACTTGAGGGAGCGGCTCAGAGTAGAGAGTTGAGTTGTAATGTAAAAGGTCCTGGGTTCAAACCCCGCTCGCTGGCAGACTTTTATTTAATCGTTTAGCGACCGGGGATGGATCCTATTTGACCTTCGAACCTCATCGGCCACACGAAGCCACTATAAAGCGGGGTACCCAAAGTAATGGGTAAAAATGAGGTGGATAAGCGTATTTAGGACAAATCCGCTCCCTATACCACCGTTGTCCAAGAAACAGTACAGTCTCTACCATGTACTGAACCCCTTTACGTTGAAGTGGTTCAGATTTGTTTAAATTATAACTTGGGGTTATCCCTTGTCCGCCTGACGATCAGACGGCGGGAGTTGAATTTTTCCTTTTCCTATCCAGGTTTAATTGGGATATGGATTTTTAACGAGTACCTGAGTACAGGCTCGGGACACCCATTTAACGCCCCTTCCGAAGGATGGCATAACCAAGGATTTTTTACGCCCTTTAAAAATATCGTTGGGCAACCTGCCGGGCTACGAACCCTCAATCTTGGGCTTAGTAGGTTGCTATGCTAACCACTAGACCACAGGTCGTACCCTCATTTAATTGGTCTACATGTATTATTAGTTTTAGTAGAGGTATCTTGATATTATTCTATAAATTGAGGTTCATTTGATAACTTATTTTGTACCCTACTAGTGAGCCTATTAAAACATAAGTACACAGTTGGTATTTTTTTTTTAGTTGTTGCCTTTTTTTTTGTAGATTTAAACAATGGATAGGTTATAATAAACTGAATTAATGTTATTTACTCAAATCATTCTCTGCATTGAAATATCAGTCCTGAAATCGAATTATTTAATTGATATATAGCTTTTTTATTGTTTAAATCGATGCATTGACTGCATTGCTATATTTTGTGCAACGGCTAAAACGTCTGGAATTATGGCTTTATCGTTCACCAGTTTTCAAAAATGTTTATAATTTTACTCATTAAGCACGACAAGAGACTAAACAAAAAGATCCTCGGTCCATTGCTAGGCAACGCCGATAAAATATTACCTTACTAAAAACTTATTTAAATAACAAAGAGATCTTCAAGAAAAAAATAAAATCAGCTTCCAGTCATAATTCTTTTATTGTTTTATATAATGAAACGTTTCGACATCATTGTGTCATTTTCAATCATTTGTTCCTATGCATTCTACAACTTTAAAATAAATTAACAATAATTACAATAATATAAAATTTGTTTACATAAATGTCCAAAAAATAATTTATTATGAGTACAAATACCTGGAAAGTCAGTCTTTTTTTTAAAATTATTTTTAAGGAGGTCTTTTATTCTCCATAGTCAAACTTACACTCCATTACACTAAAAACCAAACTCTGATCCTTGAACCATCTAATCCTTTATTCTTATTTTTATCAGTTATTAGACTTTAGTACAATTATAACTAATTATGTTCTAAAAAGTACATTAATAAAGTAAAATTAAACTTAAAAATATAAGTATTCTTATGATCTATTATTATTTTTTAATTTCAAAATTATGGATGAGTATAACTTGCTAATTTCTCCTGCCTCTTTTCTATCGTTTACAGCATTTTCTAATTTTTCATTTATAAATAGAGCCTCTAAATTTTTTCTTTTTATAGTATTATCTTCTCTATGTAGAATTTTAGGCTTATCGAAGTCAAAAGTGTGCAATTCCTTTTTACAATGTGCTGATTGTAGGAGGTTTAATTTTTATTGCATTTTTTTGGCTATGTATTTTTGAAAAGTTAGTAGATTCTTTAACATTTAATTTATTTTTTATATTTATAGGTAAGTGATTATCTTTTATATTTAAATTGATTTGTTTATGCCATAAATCTTTTATTATTTTGATTGGAAAACCATTGTTAAGAAGGATTTTGAATATTTTGTTTTTCGTTTCTTTTAAAAATTCTACATCTGTTAATTTTATTGATCTATTAATTAGATTTAATGCTATGTTTTTTATTTGATGTCTCGGGTGATTTGAATAATAATTAAGTAATTTATTAGAGGTGATATCTTTTTTATACCATTTTGTTTTAAGGTTATTATTTTGTTTTCTTATGATAGTAAGGTCTAAAAAATTTATTGAGTTATTATTTTCCAATTCTTGTGTAAATTTTATATTTTTATTTTGTTTATTTAGGATTTTACTAAAATTTTCCAAATTATTTTTATTTGTGATAATTAAAATGTCATCTATGTACTTTACTAATAACATAGGAGGGTTGTTTAATTTTTGTAGGCTATCTTTAATAATGTAGTTTAGTACTATACCAGATATATTTACAGATAATCTGCCTCCCATTGGTAATCCTTTTGTTTGTTTAAAAAATTGGTTTTCGAAAGTAAAAAATCCGTTTTCTGTACATAGTTTAATACCTTCCAAAAATATGGATTTACATTTTATACTAGTATATGGTTCGATATTTTCCCAATTATCATTTATAAGTTTGTAAGCTAATTTTAATGGTATATTTGGAAACATAGATACCACATCCAAACTACTTATTATCTGTTCTTGCCCTAATATCATATTGTTTAATTTATTTTTTAATTCAATTGCATTTTTAATGTCATATTCGTTACTGTTATTTAAATAATCTAAGGATTTATTTAAAAATTTTGAAAGGTTATCTGTTGGATTGTTTGTTCCATCTACAATAGGTCTACAAGGATATCCTTCCTTATGTAATTTGATTAAACTGTGAATTCTAGGGTTACTGTAGTATTTATTTGATAGTTTATTTTTAAAATTTTTATCGATATATCTGTATCTAACTAACTTTTCTAAATATTTATTTATTTTAATGTTCAGTTCATTCATCGGGTTGTATCTTATACTTTTGTAAGTGTCTTTATCATTCAAAATGTCTAAAATCTTTCTCTTGTAGTCTGATTTAGTTATTATAGCTAATTTTTTAGTTTTATCACTTTAAATTATGCATAGATCTTCATTATTTTTAAAGAAGATCTTTGTAGTTAGGATATCTTTATTTATAATTTGAGTGAATCTATTTAGTGTATTTTTAGGTTTATTTTTTTTTTCTTTATTTAAATAATTTAATATGTTTTTACTGATGGTATTCCGTAAGCCATTTTTATGGTTTTCTGGAGTGTCTATGAAAGTTATTATTGCTTCTACATCTGCTATCATTTGATATATATTTATATTTTTATTTTTTGGTTCATAATTGAAATTATCGCCTAAACTTAATCAATTTATAATATTAATAGGTATTTCTCTAGAAGTTAGGTTGATTACTCTATTGTCTAAGTGTAAGTTATTATAATAATAAAAAATATTAAATTGTTTTTTGGTATATTGATTATTTCCTTGGATATAATTAATTTGATCTAATTAATAGATCAATAAAATTAACAGATGTAGAATTTTTAAAAGAAACGAAAAACAAAATATTCAAAATCCTTCTTAACAATGGTTTTCCAATCAAAATAATAAAAGATTTATGGCATAAACAAATCAATTTAAATATAAAAGATAATCACTTACCTATAAATATAAAAAATAAATTAAATGCTAAAGAATCTACTAACTTTTCAAAAATACATAGCCAAAATAATGCAATAAAAATTAAACCTTCTCAATCCAAAATAACTAATTTTTTTGTAAAAGAAACTAATAACATAGATCCACTTATAGACAATGATAAAATTAATATAGTAACAGAAGCACAAGATATAGAATTAAAACATAATAAAATTAAATATAATAGTATAACCTATATCAGAGGCTTATCAGAAAAAATCGAACCAACCTTTAAAATTTATGACATACCAGAAATGAAGATAGCACACAAAACAAGAAACCCAATCAAAAACATTATAAAAAGTCAAAAGGATAAGATACCAATTATGGAAAACAAAAATTTAATATACCAACTTACTTGTAATAATTGTGATGGAATATACATTGGACAAACAAGTACACACTTAAAAAACAGAATATATCACCATCAAAATAACATTAAACCTAAAGCTAAAACAAGTACAGCATTATCAGCACATTGTAAAAAGGAATTGCACACTTTTGACTTCGATAAGCCTAAAATTCTACATAGAGAAGATAATACTATAAAAAGAAAAAATTTAGAGGCTCTATTTATAAATGAAAAATTAGAAAATGCTGTAAACGATAGAAAAGAGGCAGGAGAAATTAGCAAGTTATACTCATCCATAATTTTGAAATTAAAAAATAATAATAGATCATAAGAATACTTATATTTTTAAGTTTAATTTTACTTTATTAATGTACTTTTTAGAACATAATTAGTTATAATTGTACTAAAGTCTAATAACTGATAAAAATAAGAATAAAGGATTAGATGGTTCAAGGATCAGAGTTTGGTTTTTAGTGTAATGGAGTGTAAGTTTGACTATGGAGAATAAAAGACCTCCTTAAAAATAATTTTAAAAAAAAGACTGACTTTCCAGGTATTTGTACTCATAATAAATTATTTTTTGGACATTTATGTAAACAAATTTTATATTATTGTAATTATTGTTAATTTATTTTAAAGTTGTTGAATGCATAGGAACAAATGATTGAAAATGACACAATGATGTCGAAACGTTTCATTATATAAAACAATAAAAGAATTATGACTGGAAGCTGATTTTATTTTTTTCTTGAAGATCAAATTCAAATAAATCCAGTTTTGAAAAAAGGAAAAAATTATAAGAATAACAAAGAGATAAATCGATATAAAATAACCTTTAATTAAGGACGTAGGGCATACAGTTCCCCAATGGACTTTGAAACGTTTCTCAAAACCTGATTTTTTTTCTTAAAATTTTAATTTTTATTTTACTTTTAAGAATAGAAAACCCTAAGCTCCCTAAGCCGCTGATTGCTAGAATGCACCGAGTTATATTCAAAGCGAGGACCCCACAAGTTACAGGAAAAACAACTACTCCCCAAACACATATTGATCGAAAAAGGCCCAGAAAACCTAAATTGCCTGCATCAATTGTCCTCGAAAAAGTGATAAAAAACTACCAAGGTGTGCAGCATTTGTCTACAACCAACATGCAAGGAGTTTTCCGGGGTGCTATGCAAAAACTGTGCGAAGAAGTAGGAAAACATAAACTGTTGCAGTATTTTTTATTATTCATTTTTTTTCCAATTTTTAAAACATATTTGTATTACTTATACATCCCTTTTCTAAATTATTATCAGTTTTACATTTATTCGTTTTTTCTATATGTGTTTTAAACCTTTATAATGAATTGTAACCATTTAACCGACGTTTTTATAAAAATACATATTTTTTTCTCAAGATTATTTTTTTAATGATCCAACTATCTACATATCTAAAAGAAGATTTAAATAATCGGAATAAATTAATTGAATGTAATTAAAATAAAACATCGAGTATTTCTGTTTAATTATAATGGCTGTGGTACTCGGTACCCGACCTCCCAGAAGATGGAAGTTTTTTTACCTCCTTACGTAAAGGTTTAATCAAAATAAAAAAAAGCATTGAACTTAGACAAGCAACAGCTGAGATACAGTATCTTGAACTTTTTAGTCTTTCTGTAGCTACTGATCTCCTTGGCCTGTTGAATTATCAATCGCGTACTCACAGATTCATCGCCTTTCTCTCCACTTTGGATACATCCTCCACTTCAACCTGATTCCTGTTCTTAAAGAACCTCATTTTTTTTCCTTGCAGAATCTTTTAATTTTTAATAAACAAAAAGAAAACTGTACCACTGCAATCAAGTCTTGGGAGACTGTACTGTTTCTAGGACAACAGGGAAGAGATCTGTCCCGAGATCTCGCTCAACCTCCGGGCTTTCCCCCAAGAAAACCTAATAGGGGTTGCCCACTTGTAGAGGCTTGGTGTGTCCCAAGGGGTTCTGCTGTTCCCTAGGTAGTGACCTACTTAGCACTCTTCTCACTATCTACCCAGCTCCCTTTTATTTTTTACGGTATTATTAATTTCTTATGTCTTATGAAATTCAACATAAACCTTAATATTAACCTATTTATTTCTACGACACATGTTTACTTCTTACTTGAATAAAGCAGGAAGTTACCAGATACCCGCAATACCAATTGCCTTACAATTAATGCAATGAATTATATATTAATGATTTTGTATTCATTGGAGTGGGGTAGCTCTGTATGTAAAGTGCCCTGTTGCAATGTTAAATGTCCCGAGATCAAATCAGGCTATGGCAGAATAATTATTTATTCTGTTACCAGCTCCGAATGAACCCTGTGGGATTTTAATGCCCTGCTTCTGGGTCTTCACTAGCCGTTATAAAGTGGGTACCCTTAGCTGGGGAAAAGCCTGGAAGATCTCCGACATCCCAGCACAACCGTTGCTCTAGAAACAGTAGAGTCTCTACCATGTACCGAATCCTTTCTGGGTTGTTGTAGTAGTAGTTACAATTTTGTTTTTGTTATAAATTGATTCGAAATAATCTAACAATGAGAAGCAACAAGAAAGGAAAATGAAAAACATCTGCTGATTAGTATAGTGAGTACTATTCAAACCATTGGTTATTAAAATGGTTAAAAATATTGCAAATATTGTACTTAATATTCACTTGCTTTTATTCATTTATGTTTGTTGTTTGTTCATTTAACGTCACTTTATGCTGCTATGGCTAATTGGACGATGCTACAGTGGGAGCTTTAAATTTTGCCTATCCAGGTTTAATTAGGTTAGAGATTTTAACGAGTACCTGACATCGTACAGGCTCGGGACCCACGTTTGACGTCCCTTCCGAAGGACGGCGTAACTAAGGATTTTTTACTCCATTAAAAAAATCCTAGGGCCACCTGCCGGGCTGCGAACCCGCGATGTTGGGCTTAGTAGTTCGTTAAGTTAACCCCAATTTTTTAGGATTATCGTTGCTTTTTTGAATGGCAAAATCTAGAGCAGTTATGTGTTTCAACCCTTTATAAATTTATTTTGATTTTTTTGCACATTATGATACTAAGATTTAAGATATAATGATACAATATCTTTTCTGGAATTTCTGTAATTCGGAATACCTTTTACTACTTTATTACTGTGGCATAGGTAGATCTGAAATTCTTAAAATAAAAATAATGGTATTTATTTATTCCGCCGTTTCAGGCTACTTTATTTACTAGATAAACTCTCAAAGCTCCCAATTAATTACAAAAGACTGAATGACAAAAGATACATGACAATCATAAGACCCATCTGGACTTACGGAGTAGAGCTTTGGGGCTCCACTAAGCCATTGCATTCCTCTCGTATTCAATCCTTGCTATCAAAAATCCTTCACAAAATCCTCAATGCTCCTTACTTTGTTAGGAACAAAGTAATCCATAATGACCTTAATGTCCCGTCTGTTGCTGATTTAACCTCAATCCTTTATCAATCATTTCTTGACCGGTTTAATTTCCACTCAAACCTAGCAACCTCTTCAATTCCTGATAATCCTCCGAGACGTCTGAAAAGATGGCCTTGTGACCTTTTAAGTTAAACTTTTAATTTGAGTACCGCCACTAGGTAGTTTCTCTACTTGCCTTTATCTCGGAACATGATGTATCTTTCATTATATTTACTTGATGTATTCTGCATACAGTTGTAAATTTCAATAAGTACATTTTTTAAAATTATTTATTCGACAAGGGATAAAAATGAAATTTAATAAAATAATCTGTTGTGCTTATTTTGTTGCTGAGAATTTACTTTGTATTTCAGCTGTAATAAATTCATCATATGTAGAGAATTTATATTGTATGTTTTGTATACACATTTAGGAAACCCAATATATTTGAGCAGTAGCTCTGTGAAAACAAGGTGTTTATCTCCCTCTAGCGTTGATGTGTTTACTTTCTAGCCGTCCAGTAATTAGTTAAACGGAATAAACTGTCCGGGCGTGCTTGCAGTTAAGAAATTATTTTGTAATTTATGGGAATGGCCATGATTGTTTAAATTATTATTATCTTGTTTATTTATCGTTTTTGTATAAAATATTTTCCTTTATAACTATTTATCGGTGTATCCCAACAACGATCAATGTGGCTTCCATTTGTTCATCAATAACTCATCTGAATTTTAAATTTACTGTAATATGGTATTTGTTATTGATGGAATTAGTAATCGACTTGGTTTTATTTTTTTTTATGACTTTACATTTGAGTATAATGTAGTATAATAAATTATCCTGGACTCTTATTGTTACTGTCGGGTATCAATAGCTGTTTTTATTTATTTAATTATATTTTTTACTTCCAAACGAATATATGTTTATTACATGAAAAGCCAGATATTTGTTTTATATTATATAATTCTTACAATAGTAAGATTTATTAAAAGAAAAAAAAATCAGACAGTAATTGAATATTCACATTGTAACATGTGTACTAATATTAAATTGTGTGATGTTTGAAAAACAAAACATCAGTCTCAAGACAGTTGGCGTGCGAGACGATTCTTAATCAATGATTTTTATCTCCATTCTCACCACCTTCTTCTCACTCAAATCACACCAGTAACACCTCTTGATATTTTCACCTCACCTTGGAATAACCGGTGAGGGACATTCTTCTTCTTCTTCTTCTTTAATGGCACCACAACCCCCGGGGGGTCAAGGCCTCCTGCAACAGACTCCACCAGTCATCCCTGTTCAGAGCAGCCGCCTTCCAATTCCTTATCCCAAGGATAGACCTTGCATCGGCAACGACACCGTCTGCCCAACGCAATGTGAGTCGTCCAACTGGCCTGTTGTATGTATCTGTTCGTTGAGGAGCTTCTTAGGAATTTGGTCATCCGTCATCCTCGCCACTTGGCCCAATGTAATCTCCCCACTTTTATAAATCTGACCAGGTCGTCTTCTTGGTACAACATCTGTTGTTCCGCATTGGTTCTTAGTTTCCATTCTTGATTTATACACACTGGACCAAATATTCTTCGGAGTATGCGCGGCACGAACCTCAATAAAGCCAGCTCTTGACTCTTGGATAGTGTCCTAATAATAAGGCCTGTCGTCACCTACGGCATTCGGAGCCGTAATTCGGAGCTGTAATTTAGTAATTTAGTCCTTCTAGACAGAGATCTGAGAGTCCAAAATAACACCGGTTGGCAGCCACTAATCTTCTGTCTGTCTCCAGCTACATATCATTTTTTGCATTTACCAGCGTTCCGAGGTAGACAAATTCATCTACCCGTTCATATTTAAATTATCCAATTTGGACCTCAGGTCCTCCTCTCGCTGCGCCTCGACACCCCGCCATTATGTATTTTGTTTTATCCTGATTTACAACCAGGACCAATCTTTGCTGCGGCTTCATTAAGGGCAATAAAAGACTCCCTCATGGCTACAAACGACCTCCCTACAATATCTACATCGTCAGCTAAGTCCAGGATTTGTGTAGTCTTGTTGATGATGAGCATGCCAGACAAACACCCTTAGTCTTCTTTATCTTTACCATGCATTGCACCCTTCTCATTGTTGCTTTAACGAGAAGAACTAATTTTGCTGTTGCACATAACTCGATCATGGCCTTGAATATCTCGTCTCTAAGCACGCTATCATAGGCTCCCTTGAAGTCAATGAAAAGATGTGGGTTGGGATTGAGTGTTCCCTTGTTTTTTCAAGAATAGTCCGCAGAGAAAAGATCTGGTTGGTGGTGGCCTTTCCTTTCCTGAAGCAGGCTTGGTAAGGGCCAATTTCTCTCTCCGCAAAAGGAAGGAGCCTTTGGAAGAGAACTCTTAAAAGTATCTTGTATGCACAGGACAAAAGTGAGATGCCACGGTAGTTGCCACATTCAAGGATGTCTCCCTCCTTATGGATGGGGATAATTGCTGTCTTACACCAATCTTCAGGGATTTCCTCTGCTTCGCAGATGTACAGAATAAGATTGTGAAGAAATCTTCTAAGCTCATTTCCACCATGCTTTAACTTCTCAGCTGGCAGACCATCGATACCTGGGGCCTTGTTTTTTTTTTAATTTTTCAATAGCTTCAGCAATCTCTTCGTCATCAGGTTGTTCCAGGTGGAATGAATCCTTGGATTGTAGCCTCGTGCATCCCTTCCCAAAACTCCCCCTCATTCGATAGGGTCTCAAAGTGATTCCTCCATCTTCTGAGAATATCGCCTCTGTCAGTGATATGCGAACCATCCACATTTTTGCAGGCACTCACTAAGGGCTTGAAAGGAGCTTGACTTTTATTCAGTAGCTGAAAGAACTTCCTTATTTCACCTTGTCTGAATTGTTCTATGTCCTCTAGTCGATCCTTCTCCCATTTTCTTTTTTTTTTCTTCTGTGGACACGCTTCTCTGCAGCAGCCCATCTCTGGTCAATTTTGTCAGTCTGCTCTATTTCCCTTATCGTTGCTTCCATTTGAGCCTCATATTGTGCTCTTGTATCAGTATTCATGAGCTTTTGGATATTGAACTTATCTCCGCGAGCTCTTCGATGGCTTCTTACTACAGAGATTCTTGCTCTTATGTGGGCTACAGTGTGGTAATGGTCGGAATCCATGTTTGCTCCTCGGTACACGCTATCGTCCGTTGGACTAGATGTATAGTCTATAGTTTAGGGAAGATTGTACTTCCAACTACCAATCGCCTGGACCTAGCAAAGTTTAGGAGTCTTTGGCCATTATCATTTGTCACATCATGGATGCTATGCTTCCCTATGATAGGTCTGAATATTTTCTCCTTACCTATTTTAGCATTGCAGTCACCGATTACTACTTTTATATCCGCTCGTGGGCAGTTATCAATACATCTTTCCAGGACGCTGTAAAATAAGTCCTTCACTTCAGTGTCAGATGGTTCCATGGGTGCGTGTATGCTCATCAAACTATAATTGTAGAATTCCCCTTTTAGGGGAGCATAATCGAGGGCTGACTGTTTTGAAGCCAATGATGAACTGGGACATTTTCTTATTAACAATGAAGCCTGTGCAATAGATATGATCTGTTATCACAACTGTAGTAAATCGTGTGTCCTCTTTTACTGAAGGTATCTGGGCCAGTCCATCTAACTTCCTGGATATCAGCTAGGTCAATATTGTAGTTGTCTAATTCTGTAATAAGCCTACAAAAGGCTCCCGCTCTATGTAAAGTTAAAATGTTCCAGGTGGCTATTTTAAGATCCTTATGACGCACGTTATGTTGCTTCCTTGAGTTCAGTCCGGCTATACATTGTGCAGGTTCCGTAATATTGTTTGTTTAAGGGGAACGGGTTAACCCACTACCCCCGAGTCAGGTGAAGGGACTGCCTCCTCAAAGCGCCCTAACACACTTCTCCATCCGGAGCGGCTACCTAGGGGAGGCGGCCCTAGGGTGATTACTGTTAATGACCTGTTAGAGTAAGTGAGATGTGTACTGTTGTGCGTGACGTTGTGCTTTGTACTGAACTCGGGTTCCTGGGGGGTCGTTAAGCCCCACTAACCCTGTACTAGGCTAGCCCCTGCGGGTGGTGAGAGGTATTCTGCTATTTTAAACTCATCAACATATCGAAGCATCAAATCAGTATCAAGAACTCAACTCAACACTTTTCAAGAAGTTCAAATAAGTTAATTTCATTTTATGTAAATAATTAATAGTGTATTTTCATGATTTTTGCTTAAATTTTAAATAACTTGTTTTTGTATATTCCTAGGTTTAGTAGCGCACTTTGATATTTTTGTAGTTGTTCTTTTCTATTTTTACATTATACATCTATCATTTTTTCATTTTTGTATTTTCTTTTATTTGTATTTACTTGGTGAATTTTTTTCTGTCCTTTTTCTTGCTTTAATTTTATTTATGCCACCCGATCAAAACTTTCTGGTTTTTTATTGAATCCACAGCCTAACTCGCTCAGATAGAAGGTTAGCGGATTATTGTTACGAGCCCCTTCTTCCACAGTTACATCCTTCATCATGATAAATAAACTTCTCCAAATCATATTTTAATAATTAATGAATTGGCTCATACATCAGTCTTTAATTTTGTACTAAAATATATACAACAATTAAAATAACATCAAGATATTCTAATTACATGGAAAATAATTTTAATTCATATGATATTATCATACTTCAGAGAGTTATTTTATATTAGGGCTCTTTCTCCCCACAGCTGGCATATTCGATCCTTATTAAATATGTATTTTACCGTCGTGTGAATTTCGTCATAAAATTTTTTATTACGATTGCAGATAGAGAACAAGATCGCGTGTAAGCTCCATTTCTGAATAATGAATGCTCCTCTCCTCAAATCGCTAAAATGAATCGCTCTCTTTAATGGGGATTTACTTAGACTACTTGCTTGATTCGTTTAATAGGCAATAAAAGAGTTTATGTTCCCGAGGAATAATGAAAAAAATATCTATATTTTTCAAAAAATGCATTTTGGTATATTACTGTAAAATGCATATATATTTAGTATCTGAAAACATTTATATCGAAAATTAATAAATTTTGTAAGACAGTGGATTTCAAAAATATTGTAGGTAAAATATCCTAAAATAATACAGTATAATACATACACATACACACACACACATATATATATATATATATCGTGAGGTTGTGCCCTAAGGTAAAATCTTCGATTATTCAGGGTTAAATTACTTTTTATCTAAAAAACAAACCTAAATAGCAGTATGTTTGTTTAATTCTTTTTGAGTAGTTTTAGTATTTATAACAAACATTCTTTGTTATTTAAAAGTATTATTTAAAGTTTTTGTTTCATAAAAGAGTGTACTTTTACACTCGCTAACATTACTATTGTTATTATAATTTCCTATCTAATTCTAGAATGTGGGTATTCTTTCTTCAAAGAGGCAAAAGACGGGTAAAAAGAAATAATATATATTAGTGCCAATATGTCAACATCTTACAATCATATGTCTCTTCGACAGTGAATAATAATAAAAAATACTGTTCACTCTAAAAATATTTTCTATTTATGATTTTATTAATTAATAAACAAATGGAAACTTTTGAATAATGAATAAATAATAAATAAGAAACTTATCTGAAAAAGAAACGATAGAGCACAGAATTAAAAATTTGGAGAATTTATGCCTTTTAAGGAGTAGTATGTATAATAAAAAATACCTCTCCAAAATGGCCGAAATCAGGCGCTACAATACAGTGGTAAAACCAGTGATATTGCATCTGACCGGGACTATACTCTTTCCCAGTTTAGACCTTCAGTGAAATCATAAGGCAAAGATGGGCCGAGAAAAAAAAAAAAAAAAGTAATAGTCGCGAAGTCCTTCATAGCTGTTTCGTGTCAAATAAATAAATAACAGGGAAAATACATTTTTATTTTTTTATTTTATTAATTAAACATTAATTAATCTCTAAAACGTAATAAGAGTCGCAGGAATCCAGATGACCTAATTATTTGGACTAGGGCAAATATTGGGCTTTGCAGATGACTGCCACCTAGTGCCGCGGTCATCTCTGGAGCTCAAAGCTATAATCTCACTTCAAAGAGGAGCTCTGGAGATGGGTCTAATATTGTAGTTGTTGCAATGCAAATAACACATTTCATCAACACCACAATTAACTCCATTCATCAACACTTCAATTAACGCATTCTAACAACACCTCAACTAACATCCAAGGATTGCATAAGTTATTCTTAAAAGTAGTTTTCCAATTTATTTTTTTTATTTTCTATAATAAGGAGGGAAATTCTAAAAGAAGGTTTATAAATTTTATTTAAAAAAAATATATATGTATATATTTTTTGGTAATTCATTTTTTCGCTGATCATTCAAAATTTGTCTATACATTTAGGTTATCATAAGGGGTATTTTCCACCCAAGAAACCTTCATTTTTATACGAAGGATATTTTTTATTAAATCTATAACGCTTTGCATAACAAACGATTCATTTTGTATATATTTGTCTTATGTATTACTGTATTCATCGATGCTAAACTCATTCCCATCAATAATTCAACGCTATAACTTGTTTTCTCATTAAACTGAAAATGATATAATTTCGATAACTAATTACAGTAATCACTGAAACTTCTGCCAGAGTTGCTCGAAACTCTGGCAACGGGTATCTATAGTTTTCTCCATTTTGCACTTTGAGTAGATATTAACAGACGTTAATAAGTAAATTTGTCTAATATACTAATTAATTAAAATAAATGCATAGGCATTCTTTAGTCCTCATATCGCAGTATGCGATACTGTCAAATGATTGTCTTGTTTAATACTATATATATATAAATACATGATTCTTTCCAAACATGTATATATGTTTATTGCTGATGGGAATTTATCTTTCCTCATGTTATCCACAACGATAAAGCGTTAGGCTGATCGTCGACTTCCAGGTCGTGAATGGGTTATTAAATACGAAAAATAATTAATTTTTAAATATCTTTGTTTTGAAGAGTAAAGATTTGTCCTTGCCGGGATTCAAACCCGGGTCTTCTGCGTCTACGTCGAAGTGCTCTAAAACTGAGCTACCAGGGTTCGTATCCAACTCAGAAAAATCCGTTCTCTTCACCGATCCAATTCCGGCCAGGGCGAATCTTTTCACTTTAATACAAATTTTTAAAAAAATAATTACCATAAAAATAACAATTTGGAAAAATAATTAAATTATATATATATTTGATATTAAATTAGATATTTGACAGTTTTATATCTATCGCAATATGATCAATGATGATCAGACCCGGAATAAATAATTAACTTGATACTGAAACCAGAAGGTTTAAAATGATAACGGAGATAAAGGAGGAGGTTGAAAAAAACCAAGTCTATTATTCCTAATATGTTTTCAATATTTTATAATATTGGCTCGTTTCATGTGAAACGTTCATTTCAAAGGAATGGTTGCTTATTAAAACAGCTTGATTAAACTGAAAAGTTTTTATTCAAAATGTTTAACCTCATATTCTATACATTTTTCACAAAGTTATAAAATTTTTAATCCCAGAGCTGAAAAATTCAGGCTTTAGTGATTAAATAAAGTCTGAAAATGAGTGTCTGATTTGAAAAAAAGATTTCAATAATTTTACCCTTAAGGACGTTGTCCAAATTTTTGAATAGATGGAAATCTATTGGAGATTAGTCGGGCGATTAAAGTGGGTGTGGGGGGACTTGGTAACCCAGCTTGTTTAGTTTCTTCATTGTCTATAGAGAAATATGAGGTCTGGCGTTGTCGAGTAATCGATGCATTGTTCTTGTTGCATTAAGCCAATATCCCAGCAGTACAATGAGGATTGGTTTCTTCTCCAGTGAGGAAGGAGAAAATAATTATTTCTGCTATTGACCACCAAACAGAAACTAATCTGTTTTACAAGCTGAAAATTTCTCAGACTCACAGAGAAAAAGAAGGAGAAACACTGATAAGCGGAATCAAGTTATTTTCGTATTGACGCCACGAACGTGGTAGTGATGTTCTTAGGCTGCCGAGTCTCCAAGTTTAAACTAATAAAAATTTGATAGCACACTAAAAAATGTTTTTTTAAAACGTATTTATTGAAATTTACAACTGTATGATGTCATGAAAAAATTTATCTCGGATTCGGATTCAGCAACAAACAGGACATTAAGGTCATTATGGATTATTTTATTCATAACAAAGTAAGGAGCATTGAGGATTTTACGAAGGATTTTGAATTGTAAGGATTGAATACGAGAGGAATTCGATTGCTTAGTCTAAAAAATGTTCGATAAAGTGTAGTAAATATTATCAATTTCGAGAGGATTAATAACAGTTCATTGAAATTTGTATACATAATAATAGTAAACAACATTTCACTAATTCCAAAAATAATTAGAATGGACATATCATATGGAAAGTCGTGGTGACTTTTTAAAGAAAATTTTGAACTGCGGAAAGCTAAGATGGGATAACATTCCTATTGTTTTCTATTTGTTTTTTATAGATGTGGCATATTTGTGATGGCTACACTGTTACCGCTGTTAGCAGTCCTTATAAGCTTCCATTCTCTAATTAATTTTTGTATTGAATTCTTACATATGATGAGTGTTCTTTGAAAAGTTAAATGAAAGTACATTTGCAGATAATTATTCTTGTGTAGAGTGGTTCAGCAGCCCTACCAACGTCTTTTTCGTGTAATTAGAAGAATTATTTTTCACTTGAAAGATTAACAACTGCCTTCCTGATGCTGAGGACCAATCAACACCACCTATGACCACCCCAACAACTACAGCAGCAACAACGCGATGTTGTCAAACTATTCGCTTTCCTGTACAGTTTAATTAGGAGTACTGTGGTGGCAGAACTGGTAGCCCTGATAGCTTATAAACTTCCATTCATTAATTAATTTTTGTATTGAATTGTTACATATGATGAGTGTTCTTTGGAAAGTTTAAATAAAAGTACATTCATAGATAATTATTCTTGTTTATGCAGTATAAATCCCCACAAATATAATGCAAACGTGATTACTTCAAGCACCACTCATATTAATTTATTGAAGTTCTCATGAGACTAAAGAAATAACGTGACTACTTGACTAAAACATTACTAATATTGCTCAGGACAATCACGTTTACACTCATCCAGAAACAACTTCATAATGCATAGGAAAGGTTGTAGAACATCGCTACGACCTTAGCTTGGCAAGTGTTATCGCCTCATCATGGAGTTATGGTCAGTTAGTGGAAGCAGTAACTCCTTGACATTTCACAACTCGCTACTACAGCCAAAGTTCCCAAGTGCTAATCAACTTTCTTCTTCTTTTGTTATTTTCCTCAAATGGCAAACATTTTTGGTGGTGTTGGTTCAAACACAGAAACGTTCATAAATATAATAAGGGGAAGTTGTTAAGATATTTTTGGAACCTATAACTAATCTTACTAATATCATAAATGTGAAAGTTTGTATGTTTGTCTCTCTTTCACTCATAAACTACTGAACGGATTTGGATGAAACTATACATTAATATAGGTTATACATCAGAATAACTAGGTTATACAGAATAGGATATAGCAAGTGAGGATTTAAGAGGGGGGCGCACGGGGGCACCTGCCCCCCGACAGATTTTAATTACTCTGGAGAATTATAGTACATATTTAAAGGCAAATCACATGATAATAGTTGTTGAAATTACATAAAGAACATGAGTGAAACTATTTGTTTTGATACCCTACTAATCCTACTAATATTATAATTGCGAAAGTTTGTATGTTTGTTACTCATTCACGCAGAAACTAATGAAAGAGTTTGGATCAAACATATTGAGTAATATAGAATACATCCTAATAACACATAGGCTACAGCAAGGGCAGATTTAGGGGGCTCACGGGGGCACATACCTCCCAGACATTTTTTTGTGTTCTGTGGAGAATCCATTATAGTACATAATTAAAGGCAAATCAGGAACTTAGCATCTTGAAATTCGCAGATAGGTTCTTTGTATTATATAAGAAAGAAATTTGGATAATTCCTCCCCCAAGGGTTTCCCCTTTAATATAGTAGGAGTTCAAAGATTGTATAGAATCTGTCAGTTTTGAAGTTAGACATCTGAAATTTTGGATATACGAGTAACTTATAGTTTAAAAAAAATTAAATTATTTATTTAAAATGATCTTTCACGAAACTTTATGTGGCAGACCAAATTCCACGCGAGCGAAGCCGCGGGCAAAAGCTAGTTACTATTATAAAATGATTAGATGTTTTTTCTTCTACTGAAGTTTTCTCTATCTCCAATATTCTTTCATGCATTAACTGGCACGTTTTTTCTGGTCCTCTGTTCAACTTCATCCAACCTTCTCTGGCCTTTTTTCTCCCTTAAACCGTTCCAGATTTTTCATTCTGCTTTAAATTAATTTCCTTCTAGCATTTGAGGCTATGTATGTATGTTATATTGTCTTCTCTTTTTTCTTTTCATACGTCTTCTGTTTCAACTGCAACCATGTTTTTTTTAGGATTCTTCTTTCCATGACTGCTATTCACTTCAAAGGACTCCCTAGTTTCCTCTGGAATCAGGTCATTGTAGGAAAACTACAATTGGTAGTAATTTTGCTTCTACCAGGTGTATTGATGGTTAAGCTCCTCACAGCTTTCTTGATATATCCGATTTTTTTCGTTCTTGCGAATCATCGGAAAGAACTCCGGTCTCAATGATTAGGGAGTTCTTTACTGCCTTCTCAATAAATTTATATATATTTTTATTTTTATTTTTTATTTTTTTTTTTATTTTTTTTTATATTTTTTTTTAAAGAGAAAAGATAGGCCCTCGACCGGGATTTGAACCCGGAACCTTTGTCTCACCGTGACATCGCTCTGCCAATTGAGCTATCAATCCCTCCCGGTCGAGGACTAACCTTCTCTCTTTTAGGTAGATCCTAAAGCCCCAGTGTACTCCCGCCATTTTTGCGATGAATACACTAGAACGAAGTTCTTTGAACATTAATTTTAATTTAGGATCTTATTGACTTTCGTCATATTATTATTTATAATTTTTTATAATTATTGGTCATTTTTTATGAGTTATAAATATTTTTATTTTTTTTAAAGAGAAAAGATAGGCCCTCGACCGGGATTTGAACCCGGAACCTTTGTCTCACCGTGACATCGCTCTGCCAATTGAGCTATCAAGGTCCCTCCCGGTCGAGGACTAACCTTCTCTCTTTTAGGTAGATCCTAAAGCCCCAGTGTACTCCCGCCATTTTTGCGATGAACACACTAGAACGAAGTTCTTTGAACATTAATTTTAATTTAGGATCTTATTGACTTTCGTCATATTATTATTTATAATTTTTTATAATTATTGGTCATTTTTTTATGAGTTATAAATATTTTTATTTTTTTTTAAAGAGAAAAGATAGGCCCTCGACCGGGATTTGAACCCGGAACCTTTGTCTCACCGTGACATCGCTCTGCCAATTGAGCTATCAAGGTCCCTCCCGGTCGAGGACTAACCTTCTCTCTTTTAGGTAGATCCTAAAGCCCCAGTGTACTCCCGCCATTTTTGCGATGAATACACTAGAACGAAGTTCTTTGAACATTAATTTTAATTTAGGATCTTATTGACTTTCGTCATATTATTATTTATAATTTTTTATAATTATTGGTCATTTTTTATGAGTTATAAATATTTTTATTTTTTTTATTTTTTTTAAAGAGAAAAGATAGGCCCTCGACCGGGATTTGAACCCGGAACCTTTGTCTCACCGTGACATCGCTCTGCCAATTGAGCTATCAAGGTCCCTCCCGGTCGAGGACTAACCTTCTCTCTTTTAGGTAGATCCTAAAGCCCCAGTGTACTCCCGCCATTTTTGCGATGAATACACTAGAACGAAGTTCTTTGAACATTAATTTTAATTTAGGATCTTATTGACTTTCGTCATATTATTATTTATAATTTTTTATAATTATTGGTCATTTTTTATGAGTTATAAATATTTTTATTTTTTTTAAAGAGAAAAGATAGGCCCTCGACCGGGATTTGAACCCGGAACCTTTGTCTCACCGTGACATCGCTCTGCCAATTGAGCTATCAAGGTCCCTCCCGGTCGAGGACTAACCTTCTCTCTTTTAGGTAGATCCTAAAGCCCCAGTGTACTCCCGCCATTTTTGCGATGAATACACTAGAACGAAGTTCTTTGAACATTAATTTTAATTTAGGATCTTATTGACTTTCGTCATATTATTATTTATAATTTTTTATAATTATTGGTCATTTTTTATGAGTTATAAATATTTTTATTTTTTTTAAAGAGAAAAGATAGGCCCTCGACCGGGATTTGAACCCGGAACCTTTGTCTCACCGTGACATCGCTCTGCCAATTGAGCTATCAAGGTCCCTCCCGGTCGAGGACTAACCTTCTCTCTTTTAGGTAGATCCTAAAGCCCCAGTGTACTCCCGCCATTTTTGCGATGAACACACTAGAACGAAGTTCTTTGAACATTAATTTTAATTTAGGATCTTATTGACTTTCGTCATATTATTATTTATAATTTTTTATAATTATTGGTCATTTTTTTATGAGTTATAAATATTTTTATTTTTTTTTAAAGAGAAAAGATAGGCCCTCGACCGGGATTTGAACCCGGAACCTTTGTCTCACCGTGACATCGCTCTGCCAATTGAGCTATCAAGGTCCCTCCCGGTCGAGGACTAACCTTCTCTCTTTTAGGTAGATCCTAAAGCCCCAGTGTACTCCCGCCATTTTTGCGATGAATACACTAGAACGAAGTTCTTTGAACATTAATTTTAATTTAGGATCTTATTGACTTTCGTCATATTATTATTTATAATTTTTTATAATTATTGGTCATTTTTTATGAGTTATAAATATTTTTATTTTATTTTTTTAAAGAGAAAAGATAGGCCCTCTTTAAATAAAATATAATAAAAAAAATTATATATACTATAGTTTCATATGGGATGGGATCAGGGAAGCTCAGTGGTAGAGCGCTGAGTTGAAATTGAAGTTAAACCGAAGGTCCCAGATCCAAATCCGGCTGAGGCAGATACTTTATTTATTTTGTTAACAGCCTGGGATGAACCAAGTAGGATCTGGAGATCGACCTGCGTCTCACCCAGCCTCTATAAAATGGGAACCCACAATTGGGGGAAATCCGGTTGAGCGAGATCTAGGACAAATCACCTGTGGACAAATAGCTGCTATCCTAATAGTACAGTCTCTACCACGTACTGAATCAAACACCTTCATGGGTTGTAGTTATACAGGTCCTTTTTCTTTTATTGTACAGGATTTGATTGTCACTTATCATTGTTCAATTTCAATATTTAACTTTCATCTACATGATCCTTTCATTAATCAATTAATATTTATTAATAAAAGCATCATTGATCTTAAAAATTACTTTTATAAATTCATTTAATATACTTTCATCAACGTGAGCGTCTGCCTTATTCATCAGAAAATATCGATATAGTTTGTTGAACATGAACGGAAAAAGGCACTATTTTTCCATGAAAGAATGCGTCTCTTAGTGCGTATTGAGTTTCTTGCTGTGGCATCCTCTATAATGGTTAATTATAGTCTTCTAAAAGGCAGGGTTGATCCAAAGATATTAGGATATAATTATAAATTTTTTAATTTATAAATTTATTTTTTTTTTTGGTTCAAATAGGCTTTTGCTTACGGTTTTTATTTATTTGCTTATAGTTTGCTAGTTTTCTTCTGGAAAAATAATAAAATGAAATAACACACACCATAATTAAACCTTAGTATTGACAAAATACACTTATACTTTTGGGCGTATGATATATTTTTTCCATCAGCTTGCTATTCAACCTTTAACATTCTTTTCTTCTAATTTACATGCTGAGAACCTTCTTTGAAAGATTAAAAAAATCCCTCCAATACTTTTTTGTTTTAGAATAAACATTCGGAATTTCCAGGTTCTTCTGTTAAATTTCCATTCTGTGTACTTTTTTATTTTAGTCACTCTCCTATTCCCCATGATGAAAAAAAAATGTCGTTTTCACAGCAACTACGCTTGAAAATAATCAGTTTTCTTCGAGCTAATGTAGAAATAACGAGTTTCCCTGTGTATTTAGCAATTTGTATACCATTTTTTCTGTTGCTTAAAGGAAGCATCTACAAATACTTGCTACCAGCTTTAATTTAACAAGGCCTGTCATAAAATTTTCAATTATATTTCAACTTCATGTAAGGTAAAGCAAATGCAAAATAAAAACATTATGTTAGTGATTTTCAATATTTTATCAAAAATTGTTAAGCTTAAGGTATAGACAAAAATAAGAAGAGTAAGGTAAATTATTGGACATTGTGAAATTCAATTTAATTTTTTATTTATTATTATTAAACGGTGAATGTTACAGCTTCAAATATATAAATAAGATCAGTGAAGAGAATTGATTTGTCTGGCTTGGATGCGAGTCTTGGTTGCTCAGTCAGCCGGGTTCGAATCCCGGCCCAGACATAATCTTTTCTCTTAAAAAAAAAAATTAATATTTAAATAATCAAAAAGAACAATAAATAAAATATATATATATATATATATATATATATATATATTATATAAATATATCTGAAATATATATATAGATATATAATATATATATATATATATATATATATATATATATATATATATATATAAATATATATTATATATAGATCTGAAAATATAATTATATGAATAAAAAGTACGATACCGAAAACCAAAGTGTATAGGTATTACATCGATTTCTCTTTTTATTAGGTATTACTCTTTTTATCTAGGCGTGTTGTAATTTTCTATACATTATAAATAGATTCAAAATAAAGCAAAAGTATTTAATTTTTATTTAAACGGTTTAAGTTTTTAGTTTTTAAAAGAGGTAGGTTCTAGTGGAAATAAGCCTATTTTATTTAAAACGCGTTTATTTAAGTCAGGTTACAGGTCCAGGCCGTAACCAATTTTTATATAGCCAATAACAGAACGAAAAATAACGATGGGTTTTCAATTTACTCAACAGAACAGGATAGCCCGGGACAGGTTACGCATGGATTTGCCACTTTAATATAAATAAATGAAAACTGTACAATAATGAACTAAAAAAAAATTAATTAATGAACGGGCAGGTAATAAATATTCAATGAAATAAAATAAATTAAGTAGTTGAGGCAGTTGCAAATCCCTTCACACAAACCTCTTTGGTCACCCAGCTGTTTCTAACCTTCACGGTCTATAGTTTAACACACTCCGGTCACAAGTTTCTATAAAATAAAATTAGATAGGTATTAATAATGCTCATGAGTGTAGAAATACGATACTTAACGGTGCGAGGTTTTTTAAACTGATTAAAACATATTAATATTAATGATTATTAAATTTTATATTTCATTATTAGGTAACAGAATAATGAATTTTATCATTATTGTTAGGGCGCAATAAGGGTAACAGGGATTGCAGCCTTAGACAACCTTTCCCTATAGCACTAAACTCTGATAAGGCTGCTGCCTTAATCTGACTCAATCAATTTTATTTGTAAACAATTCACTGTTCGGTAATAAATTTAAATCATATTGTTAAATAAAATAAAATAATAGGATTGTCAGATATAATACCAAATGCTTCTTTTTTTCAAAATCTTATATATTGTTGAATGAACGAATAAATCAAATTACTTATAAAAAAATAATTAAATCAAAATACAATTATTAAGTTTCCTAAAATGAATACTTAAAAAATAAACAAAAATTAAACCTTTTCGGTTTGGTACAAATGTAATTAAATTTCAATTGATACGTGGAAAATACATTAAGTATCAGTTGAGTGAAAGGAATAAATTTAATAAACAAAATAATTTGAATATGAAACAAAAAACATTATAAATTTTAAATGAGCTCATATGAGATGATAGGGTGTTCCTTGTAATAAATTGAGAAGATCTTGGCTGCCTCAGCCGTATTTAGTAGACGATCCCGATGAATCTTCGATGCCGGTTCGGCAAACTATTTGTTGTCTAGATTCAGATGAGTTTGAGCGAATTCGACAAAAAAATAGCAATGGTGATTTCATGGTTTAAAATGGAACATAAGCGTCGCACTCGCGAAAAATATGAAAGATGGACCGCAATGGCCGCACTGACAGCAATAATGAGGACTGCTGTAAGGTAGGGTAAGGTGCTGTAAGGTACATAAGGAACCTTACTTACGGACAGGTTCGCTTGCCGAGACAACTGTGAAGTAATTAATGTGGGATATTAATGGTCTAGGGGTGAAGTCAATGTAACACAAAATCAGAAAAACTTATTTATTATGAGTGCCGACGTTTCGACCTACGTTGTAGGCCATCTTCAGGGTTGATAGAAGCAGGAGAAAAGTAATGAAGGCCTTTGGTAATAAAACAAAGATGAGATTCAGCTGTTTCCGTTACATGTTTCAGGCTACTTCACCATTATGCAAAACAAATATGACTATTTCATAGCGTATTTTTCAAATAATTTATTTTTAATGAAATTAAAAATAGTAAAATTATTAAATAATTGAATACAATAATATTATACACGAGCATAAAAATTATTTGTAATTTCAAACTGAGCGGCCGTAACAGTTATTGTTCCACATATTTTAGCGCAGTGAATAATTCATTCCTCATTATTTTGACTTCAAATTAGATTTGTTTAATCAATTAAGTTTTTGTACCGTGCTGTTCAATGAAAAGAGGTCGTGTGGTGGTTGAAACACTTTGTTTCAATTTTTATTTCTGGCTCAATCTGTATATTTCTTTGATATTTGAGATACTTACAATGTCAAAGACCGGTGCCATTTTGTTAATAGTTAGTTTTCTAAACATTATTGTTCATTGGATATATAGAGTAAATGACTTTAATCAAATAATAAAAACATAAGAAATTTCGTTTGGGGCGGCGAAACGTTACTTGAGGTTTTTGGCAAATGTCTCTTTTTCTGCTTATGAATGTGTTTTGTGGCTTCAGATTAGTTGTGTTTCAAGTTATTTTTAACCGCTATGTTAGAATATGTTTTATTTAATGATTATATTGAAGTGTGAATACTTGCAAAGCAGAGTTACGTGTAGAGTAAGAGGTTTACTCCGTACAATAATGATCACGTATATGTTGGTTGCCATGGTCGAAAAGCTGTGCTATTAAACGTTGCAGAGATGGAAGAGGGTTTAGAAGAAGCCCCGCCTACAAAGGCTTCTAAGCGTTCGATAAAACGATTTCGGGCAGGTACTCCTGAGAATACAGAAATATTTGAAGAGGCGGTTAATAGTCCACTTTCTGAGGCTAAATGCATAAAGGAAAACTTATGGGTCTTTTAGGCAACAAATAAGAGCAGTTGAATGTTCTGTTTGAATGTTCGGAATAATAATAACAATGCTTTAAAGAAGCTCGTTTATACGATAGAATTATTAGAATGTCGAAAGATGAATTATGACGTTTTGGAAGTAGTCAAAACAAGAAGTTCAAGAAACAATATTCCAGAATGTTCAGAACATGATAACTAGAATCTTAGTTGATAATTCGGTACCTATTTAGCAGTGTTGGGACATTTAGCAACAGTAGTAGCTCAACACTGCAAAGTCTGGGCTACAAATTCCATATCAAAATCTAAATGCTATGACAATGGTGGTAATAGTAAAGTAGTGGTTTACTTTTTACACCACTGATTAGTGAGGTTATAGCAAAGTAATTGCCATGTAAACCGGTTATGGTTTTTAATCCAAATAACATCTAGTAGTGTATGATAGAATGAAATTTGTTTAAAATTTGCTATAGTCCAAGGCCGGTTATGTCTTCCTGCGCGTTGAAGATAAATCAAAACTTACAGTTATACTCGTAGAGGATTAAAGCGAAATACGAATATAACCGCCTTCAGCGGACTCAGATATTGTAATGCCTTGACATACCTACGGGTAATAGAAGGCTGTAGATTATGCATGTACATATTGCATTGTAATTGCAATTTAATAAAATGAAGAAGGTACAGAAAAAAAATAAAGCGAAATAATAAATTAAAATTGAGTTTTGAAAAAAATTTAACAAACTTATCATTTATGTTACCGTTCAGAAATAGCTTTAAAATGTCTAATTTGCAGGACAAAACACTGGACATTACAATATCAGAAGTGTTGATAATCATCAGAAGTTTTATTAAAGCTGTATGAAACCTTATTAGTAATTCCTGATATATTCTTTCAATTGGTGTTCGTATATATAGTTCTAATTAGATTTCAATTCATCATTTACATCTACTTATAAATCAAGTGTTACAACTTTGTATACTCCTTCCTTCCATGATCAAGATTTTAGATAACCTTATCGTTGCATGCCTAAGACCAGTCTTCTTAAGAGCCAGCGAGCGATCCGCGATAGTTCTGGTCTGACTAAGGTAGGAAAACAGCAGATGTCGAGGACAAGACCGAGAGAAATGTTATGCTTATTTTATTTGACATAACATGAATTTGTTTGTTGCTGAAAGAAGATTGCGGGTCAGACGCATTTTTTCTTGTAGAGGAGTAAAGCTTTTAGACTAAGAAGGCCGCCGAACAAGAGATAAATAATTTGTAAATGTAACTGAGAAATAGCAAAAGAGCGGCTGTGTGTACGGCTTTATTGACGTTGAAAGTTGCCTTCTTGGAGCATTGTACTGTTATCTTGCCTTTCAAGCATAGTAGGCTGGTTAATATCCTGTCCTTTCATATGAAATGTTCTTTATCAAAGTAATGGTTATTTAGTTACGACTTTATTAAATCAAAATATTTACTCCAATTTTCTATATATTTTTCCTATCTTATTATCAAATTTTCAATCCTACAACTGAAAAATTCAGTTAGTGATAAAATAAGATCTGTAAATGGGTTTTTGACTTAAAAATCGTTTTTAAAAAAATTACCTTTAAAAAGTTTTCCGAATTTCTTTAGAGGTAGGAATCTGTTTGTGATTGGTCTGGCGAGTAATGTGGATGTGGAAGAACTTCTTAACCTAACTTCTTAGAGTGTAAGTCCCTTCCGATAAACGAATGCAGTTAGTTTTGTTGTATTATTTCCATATTCCTGCACTACAACATGGAAGTGATGGTTTCACCTCTACTTACAAAAGATAAATTAATAGCCCCAACTAAACAATCTTCGTTGAATTGTAATGAAAGTAAATATCATCAAAAAAAGATTGTATTAATGACAGCTCATTACAATCTGTGAACATAAATATTCTAAACAATAGATTCCTCTAATTCCACTTTAATATTACAAATAATTGTTATTAACCATCAATCACTAAGGATCATTGAAAAACTAATTACTACAAAAGAAATTGTTAAATAATCAATAAAAAAATCATACAGAAATTTGAAAAACAAAATTTAAAAATGATGCAATTGTTGATAAATATTATGATTTTCATAATATTTGACTGATATTTTCTCTGTATAGTGATGATTGAAAGATGTTTGTTGATGTTAGAGGTTACACGATTTATGAAGAAGGGGATTTTCTATACATACCGATATTGTAATAACAGTTTATCAAGTGAAATATCAGGAGGAAAAGTATGAGAAGGAAGAAAGGTTTAAGGCATATCATTATTCTTCTGCCTTTATCTGCGGCTCTTCAGCCGCGATCTTATCGGCCCTTCGAAGTGTTCTCATATATATGTACAATATAGAAAAAAATATATAGTTTATATTAAAATATTTTGTATATTATTAATAAGAACTAACTAAACGTTCAAATAAAAGAAACTTATGTACTGCCCTTAAAGCGGCAGATTGCATTAATTATTATCCAATAAAAAAATCAGAAAAAAATATCAAATAATATAACAGAAACCTTTGATAATAATGTAAATATTTAACTACAAAGTTTTTTTATATTTAAACTAGCTGAGCCGGCCACGCGTTGCTGTGGCTGTTGTTATAGTTTTACAAATATATTACATTAAAATTTGAATTTTAAAGAAACAATGAATGAATGGAAAAAATGAATTAAATAGATTTTTGATTTTACATTTTATTCATCTTATATCTAAGTACTGTATATAATAAATAAATGATATACAAAATTCCTAACTGACAAAATACAAAAACTAGATTAATGAATGAGGTACATCATGGTTGATTTTTAATTATGGCTAATAATTTTTTTTTTAGTTATAACTATTTATTTCAATTTAATTGAGTGCTAATCGATACACAATGTTTTTTTCTTTTAATTTGTCCTTTGCTGATACAAATAGATTAGACGTTTATTAACACGTGAGCATGAAACATTTAATTGTCCATGGGAGAAACATGGATGTTCTAGGTCCAATCCGCAAATGGACTTGTTGATTGAAGTCTTTTGAACGGTATTATGGATTCTGATGGTATCATTGGAATACTTATTTATTTATTTATTATTATTATATTTTTCTATTTTATATATATATATATATTTTTTACTTTATTTTTGTATAAATTTTTTTCGCTTGTATATATTCATTTATGCATTTATTTCGTTTATATCATTGATTTTTTATGGAATGATTGTAAGCTACATAGCACCATTACTTATTGCCCACAACAGGCAAATTGTAATGCTTCAATAAAGTGTTTTCTTCTCTAAAAAAAAACAACATTCCCGGTGATATTTTTGATGACCAAACATGTAAGATTCCATAATTGGAGGATTCAAATTTCACCTAATCAATAACAATGGCCGACACATATCACTTAGGGGTATGAAAATGGTTTACATCCTATTCTCAGTCCTACTGAATATAGCCACAAAATTTCATAAGAATCGGTCAAGTCGTTTCGGAGTTTTTTTACAAACACTGTGACACGACAATTTTTTATATTAGATAGAGCTAAGATTCCGGGTAGTTATTATATGATTAGAAATCAACTCAGGATTTGTTAGACCTATAGAGCTGCATTTGGGCTCAAATTGTAACAAATTTAATCTTCTTTAAGAATGGTTATTTATGTTTTTTCTCTAAAACGTACCTATTAGGAGATACAGGCCAAAAAGTGAAATAACTCCGAAAATGTCGATGTTTTTCGGCCACCAAAAGTATTCCCGTCCGTTTTTTCGGTTGCGAACTTGAATTTACACTGTTCAGAGATGTCCTTACAACATATCAAAAATGCAGCATCATCAAGCGTCACTGCTACGATCAACGCATAATCAATAATAATGGCCGACACAAATCACTTAGGGGTATGGAAAATAGTTTACATCCTATTCTCAGACCTACTGAATATAGACACGAAATTTCACAAAGTATCGGTCAAGTCGTTTCGGAGGAGTGTTATTACAAAAACTGTGACACGCCAATTTTATACATTATATCGTAATAGTATAAATGAAAACTCTTAGATGTCTGTCTATTTCATGAAACAGAATTTAATAACGATGTTAAGATACAAAAAGGTAGTAGTATACTCACAATAGAGTATATAAAAAATACATAGATATTTGAAAAAATGTATTGCGTATAAAAACTAGGGGGGGGGGCCGGGAAGAATACCCATTATTCCAATTGTATAATCACTCGAATTTCCACAGTTGTATAATTGTGTTGTTTTTTTTGCAAACCAAACAACAAAGGCTCACACAGATATCATCTTTTAAGTTTTTTTTTCTCATTCTCCAATAATCCACATTCTCTCTTAATCTTGCCTTTTCCTTTCTCCTATCCTCCATCCACCCCAAGCTCCATGATTAGTTCTCTCCTACAAGGACTCTGGTGCTTTTAAGTCGTCTTTTAAATCTTTCTCGGTCCAGGTAGTCAGTAATTCCAATTCTTTGAAGTTCTCTTTTCATCTGCTGTATATTTGCTATTTTGTGTACTTTTATTTCTTTCTCGAAACACGTTCTTGGCGTTCTTCTTCAGTCAAATTAAAATTTAAAAATTTTTTCTACATAATTGTAGGCTTATTGGTCATTTCCTACTCTCTACCTTGCTCTACACTTATACTCGTTACTTTATCTTAGTACAATATCCTTTTTCGAAATCTGAGGTTTTGTAAAACCCTACCGACACAAAAATCCGGTCTTATTTAAATTTAATAATATATTATAAAAGAAAAAGTTTTATGTATAATGTGGAGATTAAATTTCATTTAAGAAATTAACGAACAGTTGAAAGAATAACAAATTTTAAATGCTTAAAAAATACCTACCTGATACTAACACCTGAAATTGTTTTTAAAGTAATACTTTTGTTTTTACTTAAATATAAGCTGTACAGTGAATACGTTAAATTTGCTCCCACTTATCAATAAGTTACCTTTTTAATCGATTAAGAAAAACAACAATTATTTGTTATATAATTATATTATATAATAATATACATATTGTGTGGTTTTACGGATTAGAAACGTAGACATCGAATACAAAAAAACTGTCCCACGTACACGGAAATCTGTTCTATTCTTGATAGAACCTATTTTATTTGGCACCAAAGAAACCGAGCGACCAGATCGGCCTTTGGAACTCGTCATCAGGTGCCTATTCGTTACAAAATGACGTCCGATAAGATTGTAAATGCGCCTATAAATAGGCCTTTTTAGAATCAGCACAGCAATACTTCAAAAATATTTATGTATGATTTTGTCCTACTACTTTCTTTAGTAAACATTTTACAGAGCCAAGAAAAGTTATCTAACCTTCACCGCCAGAAAGTAATCATTTTCCCTCTCGATATTTGCTTAAATTTATTATATATATCTTACTGCTGAAAAAAAAATAATAGTAAGCTTAGAAAACCTAAAGGTTCGATGCCGACACCCGGAATAGTCTTTTATAACTTCTTTCTACGGGCCATCGCGCTAACACAAATATGCAAAATCGAGAACGCAATCATCTATGCCTTTATTTCCGCATCAGAAGTTTACCTGTCTACCCAGCACTTATTGTTTTTTTTTTATCAATTCATACATATTTTAACTTATAATAGCCTGATTCTAACATTTTAGGTTGTATAATAACCTTTAACACAATGAGGTGGTCATAATTGACCTCAATGGTGCCCAACGACTGAAATAATGGCGGATACGACCAGCCAACGAAGAGATAGACAGTATCTCGGAACGGTATCTAGGAAAAGTATCTAGGAACATATCTAGAACCCCATTGTCTTCCCGAGCACTTCGAGATAAGGTTTTCATCGTAACTTTCTCTCATCGTCTGCCCTTCTTCTTACGATCTCTTTTATGCATGTTATCTAAGTATGCGTGTTCCAAGATAAGCAAGGAGTTAGGAACTGCCTCTAGTTTATATATCTTTTTCTGCTGTAAACAAGAGATTCGCTGCACTACATCTTCTATTTCTTCTTTATAGTACAGTTTCCGGCCTTCGAGTTCATTTAATATGTATTCAGTTTATGTTAATAGTAATACAATACATGAAAGTGCTAAGTTCAGGACAATGGAGAGGCTGTAATGTTTTAAATCCAACGGTAGTGCGAAGAAGCTTTTTGTGCACACCGATGCTGGGTGTGCCCAAGGTGAGATCTGAAAGAATCGATTCACGGCTATTAACAGAATAGATAATTTACTGCCACAGATCGTTTCGAGTTCGGTATTTGGAGCTTTAATCACTGAGCTACCCAGCTTCTAGCACTAATAATAATGAAATTTTACAATTCTATATTTTATTTATTTTGCAGACGATAAAGACAAAACAGATAAAAATAAATGTGAAATGAGAAGCAAAAAGCTTAAACAATTGATAATTATAGAAACATAATTTAAGGCAATATCAAATCCTCTCACGTACAAATATATATTATCATGATAAAGCAGATGATTGACATGAATAAATTTCTCGAAGGTCACCGCTGTCACTTGAGGCCAGGAGTGACAACACACTAATGTTGACCAGATCGATTGAGGATTAAATTATATTTTTAGCCGGGACGAGGAGTTGGCTAGTTCAATATTGACGCTGGGATCAGCTGAGACCATGGCTTACCCGTCTAAACATCTCCTCCTATCCTCTGCGAGCCTTGTTATCATTATCTACTAGATTCAATCGAAGGAGGCAATAATTGATTATTCTCTTTCCCGCTGATTAGTCCAATCACATTGCTGAATGTTGTGGCATTTGACTAACTGGATTGGAATACTGACGAAAATATTATGCTAGAAATAACCAATTAGCTGCTAAAGTGGCTTCACCGTCCGAGCAATGGTCTCAAGGAAAATTCAGATCCTTTGATCTGGATAATATCTAAATAATAAAATGGGATGGAACCCTGACATCGTTATAAAGAGGCATATCTCTCTCTTATCCAAAGGTTAACATGATTGACTGACTAGGAGTTGTTTGTTAAATAAAAATCCTTTTTCATCTAATTAAATAGCAATATATTTATTGTGTTCTGAAGATAATTACAAGTTAACATACATATCTACTTACAAAGAAAGACAAGGGGACCCTTTAGCTATATGTGACAGTCTTCATGTTGAGTTGCCTTAGACTTAGTGCGCTTCTTGCCTTGGACTGCCCCGTCCTGCATCTTAAGAGTAAAGCTACCGATCCTAAGGAACATTTAAGCTACCTGCTCATTGGCCCTTACGCTATTTATTTAGATACTCTATAACGTTCCAAAAAGTGTCAAACATGGCAAAGCCTACCGTAAAAAACCAAAAGAATGCCTTAAAAATATTTAGTTTAAAACAAAATATTTTTATGTTATGTCTCAAAAATGTACGAAATGGCTTTAAGTGGAATTTTATGGTAGAAATACCATGCAACTTTTAAGTTTTGTAGGCAGGAGATTTTAGCCAGTTTTCCTCCAATCAAGGTTAATAAAGGCTTGGTGAACCCCTGGAGAGTCTGCTGGTTCCTTATGATCCAGCACAAAATTATATATTTATATAACCCCTACACCCATTTAAATATTTTTATTTAGTATAAAACTGTGTATTAAATTGTTTAGAAAAAACTTTTAAATTGAACTTTAATAAAAATAAATTCCAAGATCATGTTTTAATAAATAAATAAAAATATACGCACAATATCTGTTCGAGTAATTTGAACAACTATACAATTGGGACAATAAGAGTTGGTCCTGATTTGCCTTTCATGTAATAATGCACTATAATGGTTCAACTGCGTTCAGTAGTTTATGCGTGAATGAGAGACAAAACTACAAACTTTCGTATTTATAATATTAGTAGGATATCAAAACAATAGTTTCACTCATGTTCTTTCTGTTATTTTAACAGCTATTATCATATGATTTCCTTTAATTATGTACCATAATGGATTCTCCACAGTACCTAAAAAAACTGACTGAGGGGAGGGGGGGGGCAAGTGCCCCCGTACTCTCCTAAATTCGCCCTTGCGGCCTATTATAGCCTATGTGTTATTCTGATGTACAACCTATATTACTGTAAAGTTTCATCCAAATCTGTTCGGTAGTTTTTGCCTGAAAGAGAGGCAAACATACAACTTTCGCATTTATAATATTAGTAGGACTAGCTTATGCCCACGGCTTCGCTCGCGTGGAATTTGGTAAGCCACATAAAGTTTCGTGAAAGATCATTTAAAATAAATAATTTAATTATTTTTTTAAAATATAAGTCACTCGTACATCCAAAATTTCAGATAGCTAACTTCAAAACTGACGGATTCTGTACAATCTTTGAATCCCTATTATATTAAAGGGGAAACCCTTGGGGTGGAATTATCCAAATTTCTTTCTTAAACTATACAAAGAACCTATCTCAAAATTTTCAAGATGCTAAGTTCCTGATTTGCCTTTAATTATGTACTATAATGGATTCTCCACAGAACACAAAAAATTGTCTGAGGGGTATGTGCCCCCGTGAACCCCCTAAATCTGCCCTTGCTGTAGCCTATGTGTTATTAGGATGTATTCTATATTACTCAATATGTTTGATCCAAACTCTTTCATTATTTTCTGCGTGAATGAGTAACAAACATACAAACTTTCGCAATTATAATATTAGTAGGATTAGTAGGGTATCAAAACAAATAGTTTCATTCATGATCTTTCTGTAATTTCAACAACTATTATTATGTGATTTGCCTTTAAATATGTACTATAATTCTCCAGAGTAATTAAAATCTATCGGGGGGCACGTGCCCCCGTGCGCCCCCCTCTTAAATCCTCACTTGCTATAGCCTATGTGTTATTCTGATGTATAACCTATATTAATGTAAAGTGTCATCCAAATCCGTTCAGTAGTTTATGAGTGAAAGAGAGACAAACATACAAACTTTCACATTTATAATATTAGTAAGATTAGTTATAGGTTCCAAAAATATCCAAAAAATAGTACATAATCACTATAACGGGGGGGCACACGCCCCCGTGCCTCCAAATAAATCTGCCCTTGCTGTAGCCTATGATGCATAATCTATTTTACTCAATACGTTTCATCCGAATCCGTTCAGTAGTTTTTGCGTGAATGAGTAATAAACATAAATTCAAACATTCGCATTTATAATATTAGTAGGATATCAAAACAAATAGTTTCATAGTTGTTAAAATAACAGAAAGAACATGAGCTTTCTGTTATTTTAACAACTATGATCATGTGGTTTGCCTTTAATTATGTACTATAATAGATTCTCCACAGTACCTAAAAAACTGTCGGTGGGGGGCACGTGCCCCCTTGCGCCCATCCCCCAAATCCGCCCTTGCTATAACCTGTGTGTTATTCTGATGTATAACCTAGATTACTGTAAAGTTTCATCCAAATTCATTAAGTAGTTTTTGCGTGAAAGAGAGAACTTTCACATTTATAATATTAGTAAGTTAATAGATGAGTAAGGTCAGGACCACGATGCCATTCATTACCTGTTCGAGGTTACTGGTGAACGCTTTAGGATTAGGAAGAATGAATGGTATTTATATTATGTAATGCATTTTTATAATATAATAATGGTAATATTTATAGATGTTATTTGTAACTTCATGTGGAGTATTAACTATCAAAGGACTTAAGGCTAAGGATTGCATAAGTTTGCTTTTGAAATACTTGATCATCCTCCCATTCAAGCCAATAGGTCCATGTAAGTTTTGGTTGATTAATGTAAATTTATAGGTTGTTATCAGATGGTCTAATGTCTCAACATTCTGTCTTGAAGAACTCAGCTCTGCACACAACTGGAAAACTTTATTCCAGAGCCGACTATCAAGGAACATTTTGATATATAAAGTAGAAGAATAATGCAGTTATAAAAGTTGACCTAAATTAATTGAGCTTGAAAATCGAACCAATATGTCAAAAGCTATTGATTCATCCAAAGATGCAACGGTACATACTACTAAGGAATTGCATAATTGCAGCACGTATTTATTAAGCGTGGAAAAACTATTAAAATGAACAAACGTTCCTTGAAAACCTGCTGTATTGTATACAAATATATTTTATATTTCCTCGTAAAGTTAAATTATTAACTGCGATATAATGGCAAAAAGTTTATGCTAATTTTCCCGCTACAAATCTTTCTTTCTTAGAAGGTCCTTATTGGGCGAGTTTTAAAGAGTTTTATTTACACTTGTAGCTAATGCTTTATGGAAAGTTGGTTTACTAAATATTTAATTAAATTTCTCTAGTAGTCTACTTGGTTGTACTTAAAGAGCTTTAAGGGCAACACTTTACCGTTTTATGAGCTTCAGATCCTTTTACTAAAAATGTTTTACCAGCTTGTGCTCTCCTTCTCCTCTCTTTGATTTCTTATTTATTCTATGTTCATATATAGTTTATAATTCCGGAAAAATTAATAAATTTGTAAGTATATAATTTAAATATTATTAAAAGTCTAACATATTACTTGAAATGTTGAACATTCCCTATATATTGTGTTACAAAAAATATTTCCATTTTCTAGATGTCTTAAACGTTAAAATATAAAATTAATTATATTGTTATCAAAATATCGTTTGAGCTTTCTATAAAACAATGCATCGCTTTCTATTTCTCGACTTCAACCATGAATATTGTGTATTTTTTTTAAATTATTATTTATTTTCTTTATATTATATAATTTTTTTAATATTTTATTTGAAAAGAAAAGATATGGCCAGGACCGGGATTCGAACCCGGGACCTTCACCTCTCCGTGGTGACGCCTTATCCATCTCGGCTATCCTGGCTTCACTTCACGGCCAGCCATATCCCCTCTTTTCAATTGATCCTACATCTCCGTGTTCTCGCACTTTGCGATGTACACATTGGGAGAATGTTACTTTAACATTATTTTATTTTGGATCTAGTTGACTTTAAGTCGTTAATATTATTATAATTTATTTTACCTTTATATTATATAATTTTTTTAATATTTTATTTGAAAAGAAAATATATGGCCAGGACCGGGACTCGAACCCGAGACCTTCACCTCTCCGTGGTGATGCCTTATCCTTTTCTTTTCAAATAAAATATTATTATTATAATTGGTGAATTCTCCCTAGAAATGGAAGACGCTAAGCAAGTAACTCGATCAATTTATCTATGGGTTCTTCTATTTCTTCCAATAGGCTTTCATTCTTTCCGAAAAGGCTTGTTTACGCTCTTCTGACCACTTTGGTCTGTACTGTTTTTGTTTTGGTTGCTCTGATACAACTTCCCATTTGTCTACTTTCTGTCTGAAGGTGTCTCTTTCTAAAAAGTCGCCTGGCATTAACTTTGCATTTTTGAGGCCTTTTCGAATTTCATCTAGCAAGGGTGTGGATTTCTTCAGTGAAATTATATAATCTATTATTCTTTTAGTCAATCGATTTTCTGGTAGTCGGTTGAGTTGATCAAAGAAGTTCATTCGCCTTTTCCTGATATACATCTCGATGTTTGCAAACTTTTGTGTGGTTTTAATAGTTTGTAGCCTAAAACCTTAATGGGTTTGCCTTCCTCATAGAATTTTCCTGATGCTCTTTCTCTCTTCTTTTTTGGTTTCTTCAAGTTTGTATGTTTTTTCTATTATTAAAATATAAATTTTTCAACCTAATTTAGATAAGTGTATCGTGATATTTCAATTTAATATGTGATAAAAATTTATTATGAGCTTAAAGTAAACAACTCTTCCGATGATTATATCGCACTATATCTTATCGAAGATGCCTAGCAACGGATCGAAGAATTATAAATATTTTTAAAAATTGGTATTTTTTTTCACAGGAGTTTCCACTAATACTGGGTTTCCTTAACCTTCCTTCCATAATGTCCTATCTAAGGTCCATTCTTCCCATGACCATGACCCATCATGGATTCCTTCACTTCGTTACCCCAGGACTTCCTTGGTCTTCCTCGTCTTCTTGTTCCCCTAATTTTCCATTGGTGTACTACTTTGGGTAATCTTCCTTCAGGCATTCTTTTCAAATGCCCATACCATTTCAGGCGTTCTTTCTCAATATCTTCCAGAATGGTTCTTTCAGTCGAGCTCCAACTTTTCTCTAATGGTCGCATTTCTTACATTGTCCACTCTGGATATCCCGCCGCTCGTCTCTAGTACTCCATGTTTCATATGATCCCCTGCCTAACTTCGTCCAACCTGTTCTGATCTTTCTTCATCATGAAACCTTTCTATTTTTTCACTCTGTCCTTAAATTCACTTGTTTCTAAAATTTCAGTATCTGTGATGTTCGACTTATCTAAATCTTTCTTAACTTCTATTGAGGCCACACATAAAAAAATATTGTTAATTTATTTATTTTTATTTTTAATTAAAAATTTAATATTTAACAAACCATTGTGCATTTTTTTTATAAGCATGTCTTCAGTACCATATGATTATTGTCTGTTTTTTCCCTAGCCCCTAGGCTTTTATTATTTTCTTGAAAATAGCATAATACGGATAAATGGAATAATCTATTTTACTGCACCAGATGCATTTTAAGAGAGGAATGTGAATAAGATTTTCTTGAGATTAATTATATGGTAGGAGTGGAGGGTCTAGTGATGGGGCTCACTAGTTCTTTCAGATTGGAGGATTGATTGTCATTCTTTTACTGAATATAAGCGGCAGTATAAAATATTCGAGTGTACGAGAAGGAATCCAGTTCATACACCTTGTATGTTTGCTTAACTGTTATGGTGTGTAGGCATGTTGCACTGAACTGTGGTAACCAGTGGGGGCGTTAATCCCCAAGTAACTGCATGCAACAGTTACTCCTTGCGGGTTTAGTAGTTTAAAAGTGTAAATATGAAACCCAAAACTTTGGCTTACGGGTTTATCACCAGTGCAGAGCACTCTGCCTACGACCACTGCAGCTAGACTACGCAGCGTGCACATGACAAGCCTACATTGGGACCTGTGTTTTTCGAGCTTCCCACTCAATTTGAGTCTCAGAGACCAACCGAAAAAACTAGCTAGAAGCATCTCTCCTCATGGAACAGTTGTTACTCGTATCATTAATTAATATTAATTTTTAGGTAAAGAATTTTATACATATGCACAATCCATCATAGTTTATTATAAATCATTTTTCATCTAAAAATAAGTCTTATTTTGTGTTAAATATTATTATTATTATTTATGTTGAAGAAATTTCATATCTTTACTTTCTAAAATGAATAGTTTATGTTATTGTTTTTATTATCAAATTTTATTTTTTATTATTATAACACCATTTGCACTAAACTTATACTTGCGTTGGGGAAAAGTAAAGGTTATATTGAGCACTTAAACCACGCAACGTTTTCTATTTGTCTTCTTATGCCAAAAACAGTCTAATATTTGCTTGAGCTATCAATGCCTTTTCATTGAGTAAAGATGTCCGAGGAATGTCAGCATCCTCTTCCGCACAATATCCATAATGATATCCGTGATTTTTTCCACTCTGTTTCTTTACAGTTTCCATCAATCTCAGTAAATCAGAAACAGAAAAAATATCAGAAAATTCGGCAGTGGAATAATTCTTAAATATAGAACTTTTTTAATAAAGAGTGCCTGGAATAAAGAAAAAATAAATATCATCTTAGCAAATTGGTTTATAATTCTGTGAAATATTCATGTATACATTTATGTTAAACAATTATTTAGGTTTATTAATGCACATGATTACATTAAAATCTGAATTACATCATGATAAACTAATATTACTTTTTTTAAAGATAGGATTTTTAAAAATGTCAAGTTCAATAAATGAAAAATACAAGTGTAAACTCTAATGATTGCCGAAATAATCCATACTCTCATAAATATAAATCATATTTAACACATTTGTCTTGGAATTTTACGCTTAAAAAGTTTTAAAAAAAAATTGATATTAATAAAACATTTTTATCGATATATTGTACTAAAATTAAAATATAGAGATGATCTTCGTTGGTGGTATGATAAAAAAAAGGAGTTGGGACTGTTTAATAAATGCCAACGTTTCGACCGTGGTTTTTGATCTTTACCAGAATTCTACCATAAGTAGAAGGAGTCTCTCTTCATTATCATTCAATGGTTCGATGAATTAGCAGTAAATATTAACCCCTGTTCTTGACGCCCAGATTACTACCTTCGATTCCAGACTGGCTGATTGGAGCGTGACTATCGACTTGAAGTGGCAAATAAATCGGATGTTAAATGCTGCAGATCCTGCTGCCATACCATCCATCTTGCGGGTGGAACACTACCTCCATCGAGCTAGGGACAGCTGCCTCTGTAATTAGTAGAGGCCTAAGTGGGAGGGTTTAGCCGGAGGCAATCATTGCAATATTAAGCAGATGGTGTAAGGCTATAATCTATCCAGTCTTGGATTCTTCGCTAATTGCAGCTCCTTCCGGTGAGTTATACCTCCCGACGCCTGACCGGAAATGGGTTGCATTTTAGAGAAAATAAATCGTTTCTGGCACGTCATGCTTGGTGTATCAGGTTTTCAGCTTTTTATCAATGTAAAAACTTTAGTTGAAAAATAATTTTATGTTTGTAAACATATATATATTTGTTTAAAAACTTTCTGTATATCTTTTATATAAATAATTAAGTTATACAAATTTAATTTTATTAAGATATCCAACTTGACGAAATGTCCATTGAGTGCTTTGAGAGGGTTCATGAATATTAACTAAGCATTTGATCGGATTTTTATCGAAACAAAAAAAAAACTGCAACCCCTGAAGAGTCTAGAGTTCAGTACATGCTAGAGACTTTACTGTTTCTATGACAACGGTTGTGTAGGGAGGTAATTTATCTGAGGTTCCATTCAACCACCAGGTTTTTCCCCGATTAACAGTATCCACTTAATGGGTTTGGGTGAGAACAGCAGCTTCCGAGTAGGTTGTGTAAGGAAATGCCGAGAACGATGGAATAATTTTAGGGAACTAATTATTCGTCGGGATATTTGGGTGACATGTGGTTTCCAGGAAAGGTTTTGGTCAATGGTAATGCCTAGGTTTTTAACGGAGGAGTTGAAACTGATGGGGTGGTCGTTTAGGATTAATGTTGGAAAGGTGGAGATAGTTGCAAGGAGGGAGTTGGAACCTAGAACAATGGCTTGGGTTTTATTACATTAACAGCGTAGTTTTATCAATTTATTTGTTCTGTCCTGTTGATATTTCTTTCTTTCTTTTGCGATCGGTCCAACATGATACCTGTGTGGTTTAAGTTTCACAATTTATTTTTATCAGTCTTTCATTCTCTCTGAATGTTGCCTTCTTCTCTCCTCCGTCCGTCCTCCATGCTTTGTTCTCTCTTCAACAAGAAACCTAATGCTTTTAAGTCGGCCCTCATTGGTATTTCCAAGTCTCTAAGTTCTTCCTTCATCTGATTGGCATAATCCCTCTGACTTTGCCGTTTGCATATCTTATTGTATATTTACTTATTCAACCTTTTGGAATGCATCCTAACCATGTGCCCATACAGACTTGATTTTCTTTTTCTCATAGTTGCTTCCAAGTATGAATATATGAACATAGCTGTCTTGTTTATTCAATCTCCATCTGTAGCTCCACTGAGATGTTCTCGGGCTACAAATTCTTCATAATATTCACCTATCATTCTTCTAGAGCTTGTCCAGGCTAGAGAAATCCACTGTTTCCGTAACATAACAATCTGGCTTTATTACATTAATTTAAATTATTATAAAATAGAGCCAAAAACTCAAAAAGAAACACTATTAATTATTATAATGCAATTGGGAAAAACCACAATGCAAAGCCTTATGTTTCAAAAAATACACCTACTTACCAGTCGACGTTTCGCCTATTCAGGCATTATCAAGACACCAAAATCAAAAAGGGTTATGTGAATCGCATCTCGAAGAAAAAAGTGCAATACATCCCAACGATCAACAGCCCAAACAGGCTCCAAACATGAGACAGCACCCTACCACCAAGACGTTCAGTTGTATGTTGAACGTCTTGGTGGTAGGGTTTATTAAACTTTCTTTTTCTCATGTTTGGAGCCTGTTTGGGCTGTTGATCGTTGGGATGTATTGCACTTTTTTCTTCGAGATGCGATTCACATAACCCTTTTTGATTTTGGTGTCTTGATAATGCCTGAATAGGCGAAACGTCGACTGGTAAGTAGGTGTATTTTTTGAAACATAAGGCTTTGCATTGTGGTTTTTCCCAATTGCATTATAATTAAATTATTATAAATTTCATTAATTTCTTTTTAAAATTATTATGTTATTTTCTATTTATTTCTACATTTAATTTTACCATGTTTTATTCTGCACTATTTATGTAGTCTTGTAGTTGTCCTTCAGAGTGACAGATATTATGATTTTCTCTTCAATATTTTTTTTTTTTAAATTATACGTAAGGCATTTTTTTAATTGATGACCACAATATATTTTTTCTTCCTAAAAATTTTCGAATAAGTCTGTGGTGCTTAAGAATAACTGAGCCTAAGGACACGGTGGAGAGAGGGAGCAAAAAGACTCTCATTAAGCCGGCCGACTCCCGGAGCTGCTGGCAACTAGGCAAAACCTTTTGAAGAGCTCCGGGAGTTAATACAGACCGCCTTTTATAATAACTCCGGTCTTAGATAGAGAGTATGTCGTTACTTCTAGAAAAATAATTAAAGGTTTTACTATTTTGGAACTATAAATTTATCGGCCTACAAAAATAGAAACATTTTAAATAATTACATAAGTCATGGTCCACCGATAAGTACGTCCCAGTACTTGAGTGATACAATATAAATTAAAAATAAAAATTTGACCATTTATTTTTTTTTATATGCGAATACTCTAACATTAAAAAGTGCACCGTTCTTGAATGGCGGTCATCTTTATTTGTAAGTACACGAAAGGTTTTCAAATTGGAGAAAGCCAAAATTTGACTATTTCTGCACTGGGTTCAGTTAAAGCATTTTAACTGAATTATGTTGTACAACATTATTTATTACTCCAAATGTTATACATTAAAAAATAACCAGTCCTAATGATTTCCAAAAAGTTTAGAATATAGAATATAGAGAGTTTAGATAATATGCCTCTAGAGGTCGGCATTCTCACCTATCCCTTCCATATAGAAAACAAGTCACTCCAGTTCAAACATTCAATCAAGAATAATCATCGCTTCAGTTCAAATCTTCGATCAAGAATAACCATCGCTCTCTATCTCAGACCTTCATGTAGGAACATCACAGCGGAAGGATCACCTCTTCTATTAAATGCAAGCACTAGATTTCAATATTCTGCAGAATAACGTCGATAAATAAATTTTGTTTAGAGCTCATAAAAATTAATTGAAATAAATTCAAAAGCGCTATATATATATATATATAATATGTTTGTTGGTTATGTCTTAAGAATAAAGATATTTAATAGTAATAAATTAGTAAATATATTTAATATTTGATACTGAAGTGAATTTCTAGATCAATTTCTTATAATTGTTCATTATATGGTTTATAAGTTGAAATCAATTTGTTTATTTTATTGTTTTTAATGGGGTTGATAATAAATTAATGTTAGTGAAATGTATTTTGCCTTATCTATTGATTTCCTGATGTTGATCCATATTTAAATTTAAATAAATGATAAAAGATTTATTAATAGTTAATAAAAGTAATTAATTCACTCAAGGTAAAATTTTCAATTAAAATTAAATAATTTATTCCATGTCTTATCAGTGAATATAGATAATTAAAATCTGCCTATTTATACCCGTAAATAACCTAGACAAGCGAAAGTAATTAGCATCAATATAAAAACAATGTTTATCACTGGTAGGAATGGAATAATATATATACACATACGTAATTTAATTTAACTAACAGGATAAAATCTAGATACTTAATGATCATCTCTTCTAATAGAATTCATAATTTAACACTATTTTGTTTTATTTTATTTTCAGGTAAGGGAATATTAATTACTATTATTGGAGTTTTATCTTAAAAGGTATGTATTATGAAAGAATCATACTATCACGCTTCTTTTTAATATACGTAAATCTTTTATTTCAGAATATAAAGTAATGTTTATATTAAATCCGTTATATTTATTTAGTCAATTTGTTTTAATCAATGTAATGTATATATTAAAAATTAAAATCCATTTTACTTAACCTTTATTTATTGTTGTTGTATGCTATCGAATGTTAGATATTGTAGATTATTTTCTAGAGAAAATATGATTAGACTAATTTTTAAAAAAAAACATTTATTTAATGAAATTTACAACTGTATTACACTAATACAACAAGTAAATAGAATTATTGGTACATATTGGCATGAAAAGACAAGTAGAGAAACTACCCAATGGTAAGTACTCAAATAACAAATTCAACTTCGAAGATCACGAGGCCATCTCCTCTTCAGCCGCCTCGGAGGATTATCAGGAACTGAAGAGGTTGCTAGGTTTGAAACTAGTGGGTTTGAGTGGAAATAAAGATTGTGATGAAAAGATTGATATCGGATTCGGGCCAAATCAGCGACAAATGGGACATTAATTTCATTATTGTTCGTAACAAAGTAGTCGAGGCCATCGTCTTTTCAGACGCCTCGGAGGGTTCTCAGGAATATTATGGGAAGCAAGTTGAGAGGCTAGCGGATTCAAGTGTGTATGGAGCTTTTCATGGAAGTATAGTTATCTAGTTTGGGCCAAATCAGCAACATATGGGATATTAAGATTATGATGGATGAGTTTGTGAGTGACATAATACGGAGCATTGAGGGTTTTACGAAGAATCTTGGATTGTAAGGATTGAATACGAGAGGAATTCGATTGTTTAATAGCATCTCAAAGCTCTATTCCGTAAGTCCAGATGGGTCTAATGATTGTCATCTCTGAGTCTTTTGTAATTAATATGGAGCTTAGAGCGTTTGTCTAGTAAATGTTGTAGTAGCCTGAAACGGCGTATAAACAGACTAAAAATAATATTCAAATGGAAATAAGGAAGCGGTTGAAGGGGGAAAATTCATGTTATTTTTAGGTATTGACATTTCTACCTCATGCCTTTGACAAGAAAGTTGAAAATTGGAATTTACAAAAATATTATTCTATCTACTGATCTGAATGGATTCGAAATGTGAATTTATGAATGACCTATTCCGAAATATGATATAGTCTAGACTTCCAAAGAAAGAAAATAATAAAGAAAAGCTAAATAGAGAATTTAGAAGACTACACAAATAATTGGCGTGAGTAAATTGCGTCGGTTGAGTAGGATTTCTGAAGTTGGGCTTAGTAATGATCGAATTCCAATAAATTCCTTAATAAGAGCTGAAAGAACTGAAAGAAAAGTCCGAGCACTATAACGAGGCGTAAATGGGAGGATTGCGTTATTTTGTGAGAATGTGGTTTTGATCCGCAATAAATTCCTCCAGTGAGATTTTTTCATTATATACCTACTCACTGATTTTGTAATATAACCGGACACCATCAACATGTTATTATGACAACATGTTATTCTGATTAGAGGCGCTGGAACTATTCAGTGTGGATTTCTTATGAAGTATATTTGTGTTGATCCTTTTTTCCTCACAAATCATGAATAAAATAAATAAATCAATACTGTATAAAACATTTATACAGAATCGATTTAAAGAGCATTAAAACTCAACCGTTCCGTGGAAGAAAAAATTATTATGAAGATTACCTATTAGGTTTTTGGTGATTCACAATAGTATACCACAGTTTAAGAGACGTTTATACTTTAAATAAATGAATGAGCATTTAAACTTTCTTTTTCTAACTAAAACGAACATAAAGTTAACACAAAAACTTTTAACCACCTAAGGAAAAGTAAAAGGAGGGCATAAAATATTTAAGAACGCAATACAAAGGGACCACTCGCAATGGGAAGTAGTGAGTATAAAAGGAGATATGTCACAGAAAGAATACTAGATGCAATTAGGGAAGAATCATGTTTATGTTAATCTCATTGAGTTGAATAATTATTAATTTGCCTAATTGATGGTTAAGGGTTCTCTTAATAAATTTAATTTGTCTTCTAAGAATTTAATTATTTTTAAATGTTGTACTTAGACCCTTCCTTTTCCAATTTCATTCGCTTAAAACCTTACTCAAGGAATTTGTTATAAAAGTTAATTATTTAAGTTTGAAACTAAAATGTGAAAAATATATAATATTTTTATTTTTTGGGATTGCAATAACCAGTCTAACTGTTAATGGTTTTTGTATAGAATATTCGGTTTTGTTAGTCTATTGGTTGTTGTTTTATTTTAAGGGAAAAACACTACTAATGGTTATTGCCCTCACCACTAGAAAATATACACAAAGACTTTACGCATATATATATAATATAATATATAATATATGTTTACGCATATATATAATATATATACACATACTGACATACACAATTACATATAGGCATACTTGTAACATTAGTACTTATAATATAAAATTTATATAAACATTTATAGGTATATTTCTTATACATTTACATATTATGCATAGCTTATACAAATATGCATCTTTGTGTCATTAAAGAATAATTGAAATATTGTTGCATAGTAAAATATTAAACACTCATGTACTGGATACATACACTGTTCACACACATACTCATATACGTTAGTCTATTGGTTCTAAAAAAAAACATACTTTAATAGACTAAAGAGTAAAAAATAATTTTCAATAAGTTTAAAATAATAATAGAATAATGAACAAAAAAATTCATTTCATCGTAAAAAACCTTGGGTTGTATTTTAAAATAATTCCATAATGACTGATTTATTATAATTAGAACGATTAATAACAATCATCATACGCATTTTGGCTATAATGAGATACGCATTTTTTGTTTGTCACTCTAATCCTTTTATTAAGTTTATTGAAAATTATTTTCTAATCTTTAGTTTTGTTTCCTAATACAGTGTGGTTTTTAAACTATTATTTATTTTCTCTTTTTTATTTCACCTAGCTACAAAAGCATGTTTTTTTTTTAATGCACAAAACTCCCGAGTTGATCCTACATGTAGTTATATGCTTGTCTCAAATGTTAAGGTTGTACTTTAGTACTTGTAACAAGACACTACCATGACTTCGGTTATGAAATATTAATAACCCTAAAGATACTGGTTTTTAGGATAATGAGACATACTTATTAAATTATTGTATTCCCATTGGTTCTTAAGAATCGTGCAAAATTTTAAATTTCTATTTCCATATTTTGAAGTCGCCTAAAATCAAGTTTATTGATTCGGTTACTTGCACGTGAAGCTAATAAAAGTTTGTTAAAACTATGAAATAAATATTCTGCCTTCTCCTTCCTGCCTACATTCTGCTTCTCATACTTCCATAATTAATCCTCATGGAATATGGATTACAACTACATTAAGTTACTAGCTCATTCTGATATTCTGTTTGAGCTCCCGCGAAATAGTTGGACCTTTCAATGAGAGTTCCGAGTTTAATAAGGAAAAATAAAATTTCTGATTCAATTATTCCAGATCGTATGTCATTTGAATGTAACCTTTTATTAAACTTATAACATATATATTTATTATAAATTAAATAACTAATACTTTTGATAGTAGAAAAAACGATTGATTGACTTAATTTAATTGAATAAATTTAACCCTGTTTAATTGCAAATTAATAAAATCGATTACAAAATGTTTATATGATTTTCTATTTGAAATAATGTAAACAAAAAAACTCTTATCTGTCTGATAAGATTCTATCAGATAGTAGGTTCTCGGAAGGGCGAGAAAGGATATTGAGATGTCAGAGGAGTCCGTCGGCAAGGCGAGCGAAGAGCTGAGACGTCAAAGGTTGAGATGATAGGCCGGGTCAATTCGACTGTGGTCAAATCTATGAAAAGATTGAAACCTGCAGGTGGGCAGCAAATTAGTATCTCTTCAAGTCCAAGATGCAACTCTGAGATATAGCTTGCGATGTGCAGGTCAAGAAGCTCGTGCCAACGGAGTCTGGCTTGATATGACCGGAGTGAACAAAAGCCGATCGACTCCGCTTTTATTTTTTTTCTTCACTTTTATTACATTTGTTTTCAAAGTTATGACAAATATTAGACTAATCACTGAACAAATAAGTAATTAATTATCTATTAAATTAAATTATTGTTAATAATTACAAAATTAAACGTTTAAATTGTTATATTAAAAATCAAAATGTGAAAAATAAGTAAAGAAAACGTCCTTTCTTTTACAAAAAAAATGTGTATGATTAAAAAAAATAATCTGTTCTAAGGTTACTACATCATCTGGCCTTAACATTAGTGTTCTTGATGTTTACAAAATACTTCTTATTTTGCAATTATTCAATTTTATCTCTGCCCTTGTTCAATTATTAATGAAGGCTGCGAGTTTCTTAGTTTCAAAAAACTTACAGCACGTGAAATTCAGAGAGAAAAAATTCTAGCACTGAACTTGAAAAAATTAATATTTAATTCTGATGAATTATGACTTGGAGCTGACCATTTGTAGTTAAATCATCGCTAATTTTCATTGATCATATGTATATTATTTTTACTTCTCTGTTACTTTATTCTGTTATTGTTACTTCTCTTACAATAACACTGAACTTAAGATTAGTGCATGATCTATGATATATGCTATTGTAGTATAAACAAGTTTGTTCCAATCTTCAAGGCACTATAGAATCCAATTAGTATATAACTGTAGGTAGTGTCCAGAGCCGATGATGTCTTGAGTGGTCGTCGTACCATAGGAAAGGAGATGTGTAGAAGGATCGCTGTGTTTGTGTTGGATTCTATTGTCGTGCTTGATGGAACACTGTCTTGATACGGGGGCCTGAAATGGAGTCCATCCTACGGTGGACTGAATTGCTTGCTATCCACTGCTATTCCATTCCATCAACCCCCATCCCATTCGCCATCTGTTAGTAAGAGTAATTTCCTGATGATTGTGTGACAGTTAAATTGATTTTACCAGAAATTTTTCAGGAAGACAGAAGCATGTATGTTATTTAAAGGTCCAATCACGAAATTATAACCCTTAATTGTAAATTTTTGAAGGATTACAGGAAACTTGTAATGAAATTTCGGATTTTTTTTAACTTCCGGTATTCCTTTATGCATATTATATGTATATGTACATATATATTATATGTATATCTATATATATACAATAACTTTCATTAACAACCGATTAAATATGAAAAATTAATTGTGGCCATCTTATCACTTCTAAGGTTGTCACTTCCTAGAATGGTGAATTTTTTAACTGTCGTAATTGGATTCGCTTGGATCTGACGACCTGTCTGTGGCTCATCCAGCATTTCTAAAACGGGTACCTTTAATTAGGGATTGAGCGTTATCTCAGATAAATATTCACCTAATTCTCCTAATAGATTCGTAGTGTTAGTGTGTTTACTCATGAATCATAAATTAATATTTATTAATTTAATAAATATTTTAGGAACCCTCATAAAAAAAGTGTTAGTGATTGTGTCAAAAAATTGTATATGTATTATATTAAATATTTAATATCTTTACAACTCTTGTTTATTATCAATTTGTTGCCATATCTCCTCGGAGCAATCATCCCCTCTTTAATTCAACCTCTCCCTGAGGGAAGCCATACATTTTTATATCAGAATACAAAAGGAAGATGGCTGCCACTACCTACGTCTGCCATCCTCCAGGAATAAAAGAGGTCCTTGCGGGGGTTTTAAATATTTCCAAAGGCGAAATGAGGTGAGCCACTAAAGGTCAAAGGAGTCATGAGGAGGATAAGGATGGGTTTGAGACCTGGCTCTAAATATTATATTTTTAAACCGAACATCCTCTTCTGTTATCATCGAGGAATTATTATACTCTTATATATTTGATATTTATTATTGGTATGTACCTAGATTACGATATAGCTTTGAAAAAGTTACAATCTTCATCTACATCTGCACAATAAACACCGAAAACATTGAAATAGAAGGAATATCGAAATATATCCCAAGAGATCGTAGACCGAGTATATAGGACCGTTTCCTGACCAGTAGTGCCGTATGCTAGTAAAGCTTGGGCCCTTAGAATGCGGCAGGAGAGTTATATTAATGTTTAGGTGAGGAAAATATACGCCCAAAAAACCAAAAGTCAAATAAAGTCAAAAATATATACAAAACAAAAACCTACAAGACCCTGATTTAGCTTCGAATTTCAAAAAGAAATAAGTGTGCATTGAATGAATCAGGAAAGACTACCATAGAAGATAACGGAGGGACACACGGAGGGTAAAACAGGAAGAGGGAAGAGATAGACCAAGACTGTGGTGGTTTGAAGATGTTCAGGCTGACCTACAGCTTCTGAGAGGGAGAAGAGCTGCGGAGGATCGCAATAAGTGGAGGAGAATTGTTAGGAAAAAAAATATATATATAGATTTAGCTAATAAAAATGATGCCACAAATATAAACGTGTAGATACTAATGTGTCTGGGATTTAGTACAGGTGGAAACTAGTTTCAAGGACAATGGTATAGGCTCGGAGGTGATTTGCCCTCACGTTCAACCGCCAGATTTTCCCCTTTTTTTGGGTTACCACTTTATAGAGACCGGGTGAGCCCCAGAAGGGTTCTAGATCCCATATGATCCATATCTGGCCGCTAATAGATTAAATAACAGTCTTGCCAGCAGCGGGATTTGAACCAGGATTTTCGGCATGGCAACTCAGTGCTCTACTACTGAGCCACTCCGCTGCCTATTTAAAAAAACTTAACTAAAATTAAAAAAAAAATAAAAATATTTATAACTCATAAAAAATGACCAATAATTATAAAAAATTATAAAAAAAAAATATTTTGAAACCTAAATGTATACTATATATAGAAATGATACAAGGCACGTTTGTTACTAGATGTTATGATTAGTTGAATAAAACTTCTAAAGACGTCGTCAGCAAAAGTAATTTGAAAATAAAAGTAAATAAAATAATAATATAATCTGAGGAAATATTTAAAAATGCAATAGATGAAGTAATGATGGAAACAAGAAGAATGGGCAAATCATCAACAACATGAGATATGCCGATGGAACCCTCTTGATTGCTCGTGATATTGAAGAGCTGTACCTGTCTTGTAAGAGTAGAGAACGTTAGCGAGGAATATGGACTTAGCAAAAACTATAGGAACGCAAATAAGTAAATAGAAACATAAAGCTTGCCAACATACGTTAAAAGATCGTCGAATGTCGAAATATGGTCAAGAATTGATAAAGCAAGAGGAATACTATGAAGGAACTTCTCATTAGTAATGACTTACTAAATCCTCTGAAAATAAGACTATGTAAGGCTAAATACTATGTATTCGGGGACTGCGGTATGGCTTCCATAGACTATGGCGAAACGAGATGTGAAAGTACCACCATTCAGTTCGCTATTCTCCAAGTTTTATGAGCCGATCATATAACCAATAGAGAAGCACTAATCAATCTGCCCGAATTTTTCCGGGGCTTTGAAAACAATTTAGAACTTCTGAAAATAACAGCTTATGATTGCATTTCAAGCTTATATTGTGCTCTCTAACCCTTCCAAAACGTTCTATAATCCTTACCCCGGGTACAGCTAATCATCATTTACTCCTGAAAGGTGACTTGATTGCGGTGTCCTTGAAGTTTTGAATCGTTTGAAGCTTTGTATGGAATTGTTCGACTTGAGATCCAACACCTCTTAGCTTTTCATAAAACACGTTTCTTCCGCTTTACAAAATACTTCGATTTTGTTCGGAAGTTAGAAAGGCTTCGGAGTATATACAACTTTGATATAATGGGAAGTCAGGTAAATGTCTATTTGATAAATTTCAGAATCAGACGATATAAATTATTGTGTTCAAAGGAGTAGTGCAACATTAATCTTAATTTTACGTTTATTAATTTATTTATTTTCTTAACTCTGAACACCTGATTTATGAAACTCAAAATATTCAAAAGGATTCTAATAAAATAAAATTCTAATAAATAGTTTATTAATAATATAAGTAAATAATTGTGCTCAGGATCTATTAATAAATATAATATCATTATTATATAGTTATACATTATTATTAACAACAGTGCTCGTTTACTTACTGAAATATTCAATGTATATATTTCTGAGCAATTAGTGAAATTGAAGGTACAAGGTTAGAGAGCTAAGAACCTATGTTAAACTTTGTATGATATAAGTATTGCAAAAAAATAGTATTAGTCTCACATTGACAATAAAAATTTTTACAATTTAACCTCCCGGTAGGTGCACGCATTTGTCAGATACGCATTGGAAATGTCCCTTTTATTTTCTTTGATCCTTGCCGCTTTTTGCTTTTCCACTCTTTTCTGCCATCTTCTTTCGACCCAGCCCTATCACAGTCTTGAACGAAAATTACTACAGTAAATAGTAAGATAGAAAAACGTGGTTTGTATCACAGAAATACCCGCGTTCGTCCAAGTAACTATTATAAATATTCATTGAAATTTTTTTAATTCATTGGTATTTTAAACTGAATTTTGACTTGATTCAAACTATCACTGAAGTTTGACGGATTTTTAATTCAGATAACCTTTAATCACTGCATCATTTTATTTTTTATTCTGTACATTTATTTCAATCAATTTTGACGACAAAAATATTTTTAATTTGAAAAATCCTCTGGACGTGAACTCTGTGCTAAAAGCAATTATGTGTGATACCGATTTATATAAAGAGACTTTCTTAGATATAGATTTTAAGTATAATTTAATATAGCTTGTGGTTTCAAAATGCAATTTTGTATTTTTTTTCTGAGTTCCTTAAGACACTATGATAACATCAAAACCATACGGTATAATATAACATGTATATTTTTAAATAAACCTTTATTGTGTTTTTTAATATATTTTTTGGAAAAATGCGAGTAAACTGTAATAATTAACATATCTGTCTTTTTAAACATGTATATAATACAGATATGATGATTAAAAAGGCACATATGTTTATTAAAAACAAGAGGAATCTGTTAAATAATTACGACCGTCCTTGTCGGGGAAGGAACTGCGCTTATCGAAAGGATAAAAAAAAAACTAGGACTTGAAATAGTTGAGTTTTTCTGTATTTTTACTAGTTAAAAAAAATATATAAAAATAATTGTATTAATTAGTAATTATAATTGTCAATATAATAGAGATGTAAATTTTGTTATTTTGTAATGAAAGGATAAAAAGGAGCGATTTGAGGTTTATTTTTCCATTAAAAAAAATATTTAGTCCTAAACGAACTTGATAAACACACAGATAATAATGTACCTCTATTAATGGAGTTCTGTCGGATTTCGCCTCAACAAAGATCGAAAACCTACAAAAATCCTACGTGTCATTCAAGGTCTTATCGGAAAGAGAAGCAAACAAAGCTGACAACAGAGATAAGCTTGTTTGGCCGAGTTCCTTTTGTTGCTATTGATGTCTTTTTACAAAACTCCTGATTGGAAAGTTCAAGAGTCATGACCTCTGTTTTCCCGTTTGAAACTGAACACAAAGTAAACAAGTTCTTGTTATGTGAATATATGGGAGCATTAGCCAGCGTATAAGTATTATTGACTGTTCGCTTTTATTTACTTAAAGTCACCAATAATGTGTTAAGTATTATGTATGACAGTTTACTTAATTTATGTAATAGTAACTAAAGTAATTAAATACAGAAAATTCACCAGGCAATTCAAAACATTTGGACAAAAGGAGTCATACCCAGCGAGTGGAAAAAATCATTGATAATATCTCCTTGTTACTTAGAACATATTGTCTAAAGCACTTCTAAATAGAACAGAAGAACAAGTAGGATCTAATATAGAAGAGTACCGCAGGATTTTGTAGATCATTTGCATAATAGATTCTCAAATAAAAAACATTTTGAGATTAATAGCTACACAAAAGAGAACACACTAGTTAGTTTTGTAGACCTCAAGAAAGCGTACGACTCAGTCGACAGACAAATACTATTTCAAATACTCTATGAGTGAGGGATAGATGAAAATACCAGAAGGCTTGTTGAACAAAAGCTCACAGTCTCAACATCGAGGATTAAGTTTCAAGGCAAAATTTCGGAACCGTTCAAAATCAAAACAGGAGTTCGACAAGGAGATGGACTGTCCCCGATTCTCTTTAACTTTTTCTTAGATAAAATAGTAAAAACATGGGAATAGACATTAGAAAGCAGAGGCACCGAAAGTATAAATATTAGAAAAGCAAAAAACAAATTTGAAGTAAAATGTTTAGCCTTTGAGGATGATATAGCATTGGTAGCTGAAAACCGTACAACTGTTATGCTTGAATACTACACGAGATCGGAGAAAAGACTGAGTTACAAATATCTTACAAGAAACCAGACCATATAGAGCACGAACATAATATAGAAAAATTTATGAAAACAAATTATGGAAAAAATAAAAGAGTTGATAAATTTAAATTCTTCGGGGAATGGGTCCAAGCCAACGGACGGGATAGCACAACAAATAGAGAAAGAGTAAATAAGTTAGAATTTGCGTATACATTAATGCAAAACTATTTCAATACGAAATCGATATCCATCCAAGCGAAGATTAGACACTCTAATACAGTTATTAGGACACATGAAACATATAAATCAGAATGCTTAAAACCGAAGAATAAAGGCGAACTAAGGAAACTAGAAAAGGGAGAGAGAAAAATTTTAGGTCCTGAGAAAAATAATGAAAATATATGGATTAAAAGGAGAAATGGAGATTTGTATAAACTCATAGACAAAATCACAGATACAATGAAGGAGAGAAGGGTAAAACTGTATGGACATTTAAAAAGAATGAAAGAAAGAAACACGGATTACAAAGAAGATTTTTTATTAGGTGAACAAATTGAAGGAAACAGTAGGATGCACTGAAGCAGTGGAGAAAGATGGCAACAAAATAGGTGTAACACATATAAGAATATGTGACAAGAACCGCTTCATGCTACTGATAGTAAACGCAACCTATGTAGAAGAAAATCCTGAAGGCCGGTACAGACGCTACGTTTTGTCTGCGCAGTTTTAAGACGGAAATAAAATCATTGCAATTTGTAGAGCGTCTAAATGGTGCAGAGATATCTGAATATTTTACTCAGTTATGTGTTATATCGTCATGGAGGAGGATTATTGGCGGAACTACTTGAGAATAGGCATAGACACGTATACTTATTTAATGGAATTAGCATCAACACATATCATTAAGAAAATACTTGTATGAAAACAATAATATCACCACATGAAAGGCTAACATTTTTCACGAAAGGCTACATTTTTCCACTAAACTCGCATAAGCCTCCCCCTTTTTATCTATGTCACTAAACTCCTCAGATTTGACACGCCAAATGCTATCAATTCTGAGAGAAACTCAGAGAACATTCTCGAACATTGTCGCCTGACGAATTGAAACCGAGGAACAATATGAATCGGAAAACGGTGCTACCCTCTACATACGCCGACTTGTCCACACAGTTCTAGGACATCTAGAGCTCTCAAGCTCAGTTATAGCCAGCTGCAACTGTATCGTCTTCGCGTCGAATTCAAAACTGCGCAGATTTCCAATCTACACGCAACGTTTTATCTGCAACATATTGAACTGTGCTGACAAAAGGTTACGCAAAACTTAGCGTTAGGCTTAGGTCTTAAGCCTAATGTCACCTGTGGTCTAGTGGTTAGCGTAACATACTACTAAACCCAAGATCGCGGGTTCGCAGCCCGCCAGGTGGCCCTAGGATTTTTTAAGGGAGTAAAGAATCCTTAGTTACGCCGTCCTTCGGAAGGGACGTTAAACGGGAGTCCCGAGCCTGTACGATGTCAGGTACTCGTTAAAAATCCCTATCCTAATTAAACCTGGATAGGCAAAATTTAGAGCTCCCACTCGTCCGATTTGCCATAGCAGCATAAAGTGACGTTAAATGAACAAACAAACAACAGGTCTTAAGCCTCGAGTTTGTGTGGACAGATGATCTGAGACAACCAGTTAGAGAGAAAATGAAGAAGTACTGGGAAGAGAAGAAGAAAAAGAGACACCATAAGTCTTGAGTTATGTGCGACCAAATTCATAAATAAATATATATATATATATATATATATATATATATATATATATATATATATATATATATATATATATATGAACATGAAGATTTTAAGTTCTAGGAAGTACTCTGCTCAATTCGGATCAACAAAATCAAAATATAACTGTACCACTACTACCCATTGAGCTTTCTAAATTCAAAACGGTTTTTATTACATATCAAGTTTATAAATAATATTACGTATAAGGATGTACTGTCCCTAATAAGCTAATGGCCGAGCTTATTTAGCAAATGGAAGAGAGTGCTTTTGTGCATTGCGTTTGTACGCATTCTACATTACAACCCTCGTTTGCAAGTAAAATATCTCTCTATTATAATAAAAAAAAGTTTCCGGCGTGTAATAAATTTATAACAGTTGTGCGGGATGGACTCAACGCCAGGCCTTTGTACGCTTTAATATATAATAACCTGGAAAAGCTAAAACGCAGGTCTGGTTGTTTTTAGGGAAATGTCACCATGTTCTCTCTCCGCACCCATTCAATCCCTTTATTTTGTTAATCTTTTACTGGTAGTAGCAGGTTATTGTTGTTTTATTTATTAACTTTATTTATATTTATTATTTTTTTTATTTATTCATTTTTATTGAGTTTCCCTAAAGTTGAGGTTTTCTCCAACCAAATTTTAGAGTAATATTTCTTCCCAGGTTTTCTTGTCAAATGCGTCCTCTTCATTGAGGCCATATCCTGCCAGTGCATTGTCATTATGGGTATTCTATTATTATCCATCCTAATGAGATGTCCAAACCACTCTAATCTCTTTATTGTGATTTTTTCGAGTATGGTATTCTGAGCCCCCATTATCTCTCGCGGCCCTTTTCCAAAATTCCATTCCCGCAACTAGAAGTTTCTCTTGGCTTCCCTTTCTCAATTTCCATGCTTCACGCACAAATAACATTATAGCCGTTATAAATTACTTTAAAATTTTTTTTTTAGTTTTTAGGATGGTTACTCCATAGTTTTTATTTTATTTTTTTTATTAATTTATTTCAGTTTTGTATATTCATGTGCATTATACCATGGTTATTCTTTTTGGTTTCCTTTTCCTAATTTTTTTAGTTTTTATTAATTTATATAAATTGTTTCAGAGGGTTAATATCTTGAGTTGATTCTATTGATTTCAATATACGTGTACAATGAGTAGTTGTTGATAATCATTTATTTGAATGCCCTAACTTTATCTTAAATTTGATTATTTTCAAGGTTGGTTAAAACTTATTTAAGTAAGCTCCTAAATAATTGTAAGGAATATACTTTATTAATACAACTTTCTTATTTCAAATATCATTTGATACTAGGGTAAGTCAATTATTATCCACAATGTAATTATAAAAGTTTATTTTAATCAAATAGGAAACTTAAAAGTACATCATTTTCAACATAGTCCCTTTGCTTTACTAAGCACTTGATCCATCGCTGTACAAACTTCATGATGCCCTCATAAAAGAAGGTATTCGGTTGCTAGTCAGGAATGCACCGCTTGTTTTACTGCTTCGTCAGAGGTAAATCGACGGCCCATTAATGCCTGTATCTGTCTGTCTAGGAGCACCATTTCACGTGTACGCTCAAAGTTTTCTTCATTTGTGGTGGTAAACGGTCGTCCAGCTTCTTCATAGTGCGTAACACCTGTGCGACCATTTAAGAGTTTTTCAATCCATTCGTATACACTCCGTTGTAGCAAAACACTGTTCTCATATTATACCGAAAGTCTTCGATGAATTTTGGCCCCTGATACGCCTTCCTATCACAAAAATCGGATCACTGAACGCTGCTCTCTATTGCTTTTGTAAATAGAGAGCGGAGCAGCAATGATCTAAAGAACGGCAGCGATAACGAAACTAACCATTGAAGCTTGAAACTTGCTTAGACATAACAACAAATAAACAAAGCACGCGTCATCAACGCAAACCGACAGTAATACCAACATAAACAAAAATCTAACTAAATTTCGGATAAATATTGACTAACACTTGTATATAGGTACATCAATCCATGAACAGTAATGATTAAAATAAAATAGAGGAATGCCATTAAATGCGTATATATATTAATCTAACACTTAACTGATAAAGCAGAGGTGCCTTTTCTATTTCATTCTCATATATAGCGAAGCGTCTCCCGGAAATTTTCATCTCCGCAGTATCTCCCCGGACAGCTTCCCTCAACTCAAGTCCTTCGACCTCCCAACTCAAGTCCTCTTCCATGTCCCTTGGACCTCCTCACCTTACTAACTCCCCGAGTGACCTAGTTCTTATAACCGTCGTTTATGACAATTCATACTTCAAATTATCACTTCCAAAACCAAACTGTTTTAAATACACTGTTTTCATAAACCATATCCTTACAATTAAAATATCCATCTTGAAAGAGGAACTGTCACTGAACACTATGGACCCCATATGCACCTTTCGAAGGACAACTTAGCCAAAGATTTTTTCGCTTTAAAAGATCTTAGGGTGAACCGCGAGTTTTTTTTTCGGAAGATTTTAAAGTTTCGAATATAACAGGAGGAATGAATTTCAGCAGATCCACAATTTCTCTCTTTATTCCCTTGTTACCGATCTACCTTTAGGATATAATAAAGGCTGATCCACATTTTTCAAACTTTGTGGCATATCTGATTTACTTAGATTGCATTAAAGTTTGAATCTTCATGGTAGTCACATTTAAATTGGAAAATGTATGGTTTGGACCTTTCTAACTAGATGAAATTCACCATTTAGTGCTTTCTAGTGCGTTTAAATTATATTATTGCAACGATTTGCATTAGAGTACGGAGTTAATCAAAATGACCTCTGAAAAAAAAAAATTTATTATTCAGTGGCTAAAATAAACTTGTCGCTTAGTGGTGTTAGCCTTTATTGTTTGGGATAGATTTTATTAATATAAAAATGTATGGCTTTATGAAGTGATTTTACACTTGAATTTAATATATTTCAAAAGGTGGAATTAGTCAATGTGTGCAGCGAACGGCTAATATAGATATCATTTGTTCAGATTGCTCTCAACAGATTGATTAGAATATGTGTTTCAAGCTGATGCTATGTTTTGTTCTATTAATTCCTGAAATATGTTTTTTAAATTTTGCCGTTCATCATTTATCTTTTGGAATATATAGATCGTAGTATTTGAAAGGGACAATCCTACTTGAAGTTTAGGGATATAATTCTTAAGTGTGGACAAAATTGTGGACATTTTGTGAAAATGTCCACTATTTTGTCTAATTAGTTACATCACATAAGTTGTTGATCCCGTGCAACACTAAATCAGTGAACTGGTGGGAAAAGTGCTAGGTTAGTGTAACTGTTTCTTTGATGTATTAGACTATAATATAATTAATATGAAGTAAATTGAAGTACAACGGGAATTTGAAAGAAATCTCTGATATTAACAAAAAAAAAATAGCGTTTGATTTATTAATTGAAAGAACATATGAAATATCTTTCTCTTAATACTAAGCAAATATACATGTCATTAAATGATTAAACTTAATGTTAGCAGTTCTACAAGAATGACTTAAAGACTAAACATGCAAAATAGCGAGTCTCTTAAATGGACGAAATAATGATAACTAATGAATTATAACAAAAGGGAGTAATATTACAATAGCGATCTAATGAACAAAGATAATTAATGACTAATAAAGATATAAGGTGAGCATGAATATGCGATCTAATAATAATGATACTTAATGATTAATACAGAAGATTGACATTGAATAGGAGCGATAATAAACATTGACAGAAATTGCTCCATGCTAGCATAATGGCCAAAGATATAATTAAAAAAACATAAATAGGAACGTTATAATGAAGAATTCAAGAATAAGGTGAAGAGATGTGCGAATAATTATTATCTTCACCAGTGATCACGGCATGAAAGGTTAATGGGTTAAACCCAAAGAATCGTTGATCATCAGCAGAAGTATTAGTTGGTGATTTGAGGCCTTACGATAATGAAATGGGACTTACGATTTGTGTGATCTATACCCAATTATCAACTCAGCATAATCATCTTGTGTCCCAGCAAAGCTCCTGGCGATAAACCAGCTGTAAGACCTCCTGGACGTTTTCATAAAGGAATAGCGGATTGAGAGCGGCAAGCGGCCGTAACTACTATGTTCTGGGATAATAGACGAATTTTTATTGTGCTTAAAGCTAATCAATTTGTCACTTACATTGCTTGTTTGATTTTTCATTTAACGTCACTTTTAACTGTTATATCTATATCGGACAATGCTACAGTGAGAAAACTAAATTTTGTCTATCCAGGTTTAGTTCGTACAGGCTCCGGTCCACCATTAACGTCCCTTCCGAAGGATTTATTCCTTCTTGTAAAATCCCAGGCCACCTGCCGGGCTACGAAACCTTGGGCATAGTAATTTATTATGCTAACCACTACACCACAGGTCGCCTTTATTTGCATGGTAATTAGCTGTTGTGTGTATTTGTGTCCATTCTACCAGGCTTAATAATATTTCAATAATATTATTTTAATTTTTTTTTTAAATCGTAAAAAAGTCACATCAGTTACCATAAAAGGTAAAAAACTGCATCTATTTTATAATGGCCCCGTAAAAAATAAAATCTAAAAACTTTCGAAGTAATATTCTCTAACTCGTCAATATGAGGGCACTTTGGAGGCCTTACCTACTTAAAGCCATCAAATTAATAAGAACTTGCGTTCCAAAGCAATGAATATTCGGAAACAAAGACACTTGACACATGATGCCTTTAGTTTGCTATCTTCAATCTTACCGCGGTCCACGGCCCGGCCCGCTTTAATTATTTTCACAGAATTCAAACTTCCTCTTGACAATCAGCTCTCCTTCAACTGAGGAATGTTTGTCTAACTTGTCTCAAATGCGTGTCATGGAGTAAATTAATTTCATAGAGTGAGCTTCATACAGTCGTGGAACTTCTGCCTCTGGTCTGCGTTCTGTACAAACATATTCATTTTAATGAAGATAAATTTGATATTGCTATTTTATTATAATAATAATAATAAATTCTTTATTTATTCTGGGAAAAGCCCCTTTAGAATAACAATACAGATATATAGGGCGTTATTACGTCTTGGAGTATATTAATACTGGGTATTATTGTGTCTTAAGTGAGAAAGAATTAATGAGAAAAAAAAAGTTGCGAATTACCTACAGTGATAACATTAAACAGAAAACAGAGTTCAAGAAATAAAAAAAAAACATAAATAAGATTACAATAATTATATAAAGATAAACAATAGATAATTACTAATGTATGCAAATTACAAAGTCAAGTAGAAACAAAGAAAGTAGAAAATGAAACAAAAATATGAACAATGTCAACTAATATAACTTGTTTTTAAAAATATCTAACTGGATGTTATATGTACAATTGCAAACCTATTACTATATTTATCTACATAGTTTTTAAATATGGCTTTAAATGAAAAAGAGCAAAACCTCAAGTATCTCAAATACATGCAACCAACTAATTAATCAAAAGTATTACACGACGTTTCTAAACCAATCTAGCATTTAAGGTCAGTCGGTTTTGTATTTAAAGGTTTGTATGAAGAAAAAAATAGTTTGGCAGACGCTTCGAATTTTTACTTCTTCACATTCGTCGAATATATGTAAACAAATTAATAAATAAAGAATCATCTAAAAAAACTGATGATCCCTGGATAAATAAAGCCCCACTAATAAATAAAGCCACCGAATTTTTATTTTATTTTTTCTAATAAACCATAAATGAAGACTTCTGGGGAAAAACCAAGTGACTCACTTTTTATTAAATATCCAGGATAGCGAATATAACCTCTATAAGTATCTATAAGTATCAACAAAGATTCTTTAAAGAGGATGTTTAAGATGCTAGAAACCCAACTCGAGGAAGCCATGTTACCCCGTTCATACCGTTCGGATGAATTTGTTTTTCCTCTATACATAGATAATTCTTCTGCTGTTTTGAGCCGTTTCTAGTTTCTATCTTATGTATGGCAAAATAATTAATCATCGAATTGTTTCTTTAAAGTAGTAAAATAAATAATTGAGGTAGAAAACCGGACCATTTTGGAGGTCAACAAATCATTATTGATGTGAGTAGCAAGTGATACAGTGGCGTGAGCAATGTTTATTTATACCGCAAGGTAATTTTTTCCATTTTTTCCCCTTTTTTCTAAGTGTTTCCTTTGTCTAATCTTAAGCAAACCCTAAAGTTCCGTAAGATATTTAATCATGGAGTAAACTAACTCAACTAACATTAACTGTACCACAGCCTGGCGGAAACTCCTATATTGAATTAATTAACGTCACCGTTTCCAAACTAATTTATCCAAATCGTACCAACAAGTTTCTGGAGGTAAATTTTCTTCAATTACTTTCCAATAGTTATCGTCTAATGGAACAATATGCCCATAGTTGCTTGTTATATTTCAAAGTACGTAACTAGTTTTTAAATTTATAAATAAAATTTAAATTAGTAATTAGTTTATTTATTAGTAAGTAACGGTTGTATTCTTAATTGATTTTGTCACTATAGTTTTATTAAATAGGGGGAAAATCTCCTTAGATCGCTTGTATAGATAAAATATAGATAATAAAGTAAAATAAAAAATTTTTATTTGAAAAAAAAAGATATGGCCAGAACCGGGACTCGAACCCGGGTATTTCACCTCTCTGTGGTGACGCCTCAACCATCTCAGCCAGCCCTATCAATTCTTTTCACCGATTCTATATCTCCGCGTTCTCGCAATATGCGATGTCTACACGGGGGAATGTTAATTGAGCATTACTTTTTTTTTGGATCTTGTTGACTTTAATAAATAATATTATTATAATTTATTTAATTGTTATATGATATAATTTATATAATATAACAATTACATAAATTATAAAATAAAAATTGTATGCGAATCACTGGGGTTTATTTATGTAGTGGCCTGTATTCGGGGTTTCGGATAGAGTTGCAGGAAGAAAATATCTGTATTGATAGTTTTTATCTTATACGGTCTAATATTGATGTCAAAATTCGATTATGATAACCGGTTTTTTTCCTAGATAAAGGAGAGAATTTTTAATCAAAATTAAAAATTTACAAAGAACGCTATACTGATTTCAAGGCAGCTAAGCATCTTGGTCAGAAGGAACCTTTTCCACAGTTCCCGCCAAATCATTATTGAAGTTAAATATGTTTTGGGTAGGCCTTTATCCACACAAGAGGGGGAAGGTGTGACTGTCGAGGAGTGGCTCAGTCATTGAGCGCTGATTTGTCATTCTGAAGGTTCTGGGTTCAAATCCTGCTGATGGAAAGACTTTCATTTAATCTGTTAGCGGCTGGAGATGGCTCATATGGGATCTAGGACCCTCATGGGGATCACCCAGCCTCTATGAAGTAACAGATAAATCACTTCCCTGCACAACCGTTGGGCAAGAAACAGTACAGTCTCTACCATGTACTGAACCCCAGACCCAGTGGTATAGTTTTTTTTTACCCACACAAACCATTTGTTATTCTTTGTTTGTCGGAAATTGCCATTATAACCTACCCCCTTAGAGACGACCTACAGCAACAACCCACCGCCAGCAGCTCAGTAGAATGTGGAACAGCCAGCAATGGGATGAGGACACCGAATGGAATGCCGTAATGCTTTTTACTTTTGAGTCGCGTTGAATGCCGGCACATTTATACGTTGCCGAGAAAGCTTTTCGATCCCTGTTCACATCCAGCTGATCTTCAACAACTTAGTCGTTGATCTTCAACAAATCATTAGATGATCTATGGATGGAAATTCGTCAAAAAAACAATTGACAACATTAATAATAGTGGACCTTATAGGTTCCCACAGGTTTTGGATAACAGAGGAAATTATGAAAGGTACTGTTACCTAAGGAGGGGGGGAGGACACTTGGGGAAACTGAGTGAAGAAATAAACCCCAAACATTTATCTATCCACAAAAAAACGCTAGAATATTGAAATGAAAGTTACATTTAGCATAATGAAAATAAAACTCTAATTTAACAGAAGAACCCTTCTAAATAATAGTACTTAATAATAACATATGAACGAGACTCATACACCTGATTCTCCATCAATACTCATAGTCCCTAAAACCACTAAAAATAATAATAGAGCAAGTATCATCATATATAACAATCATCAAACCCATTGTCTATAACAATAACACTATGCACTAATAATTACATTCAACTTCACTAATAATTAACTTCAACATTCCCCATTAGTACTCATTATCTTATAACCATTAATAACATCAATAATTTCCAATTAAACCTCCATCCATCATCTATAACAGTATCATTTCCATCATCTATAACAACAATCATCGGCACTAATCATAATTACAACTTAAACATTCACCCTCAGTACTCATTATCTCATAACCATTACTAATTTCCAAACAAAACTAGATGTATCAATTCTAACGGTAATCCTATGCACTAATAATATTTACAACGTACTCATTATCTCTTAACAGGTAATTAACAATTTCCAAATAAAACTAGATCTATCATTTATAACAATAATCCTAAGCACTAATAACATTTACAATGTACTCATTACCTCATAATCACTAATAAACACCATAATTTTATTATAAAACATTTTCCCATAATTCCATATAAACTGATGACAATTACAACTCCATTATCCACCATCATTAATCCTTATCTCATAACCGCTAATTAACAATTTCCAAATAAAACCAGATCTATCAATTATAACAATAATCCTACGCACTAATAATATTTATAACGTACTCCTTATCTCATAACCGCTAATAAACACCATAGTTTTATTGCAAAACATTTCTCACTAGTACATATACAACGATGACAATTACAACTTAATTATCCACCATCACTAATCCTTCTCTCATTACCGCTAATAACATAATAACCCCCCTTAAAACCAGTTCCCTCTTTTCCAACCACAATACTATGTGGTCTATGTACACTAATACTCAAAGAAAGATTCCCATCTGCCTGGTGGCCAAACAGGACGAATGACAAAGAAATAATTACAGGCTCTATCTTCAACTGACGGACACCCGCTGGCCTCACTCCAAGTCTCGCCAGACTGCAGTAAATAGATAATCTAATACCTTTCTCTGGTTTCTTGCTCCGAAACCAAGGCTTCTCGCTAGTACTTGCGTTCAACTCATCTCCAGCCCACATCTTCATTCTGAAGATCCCACCTGCCGTCGGCAGAGGTTCTCTTCTTCTCCGGGCGTCGAGAGGAAAACCGTCGGGTACTTGAAGACTTCTCCGAGCTATCGTCAGCATTCTTACTTCTTCGTCTGAATGGTTCTGTCCCTGGTGGTCATCATTATCTCGAAAATCCAATAATTATAATTAAAGTTCCCAAGATTGCAACAGAGCCGTATATTTTACGGTGGAAACTGATGATTAGTATCCTGCCTCGTGTTGGAATCGGAGCTATGAACCGCTCGGCTCAGCGTCTCCACAAACAGACGTCACCTTCTATTAAGAATGATTTTTTAATAAAATATTATTAAAACTACATGTTAAGGACCTACAATGCCTTTAACCAAAACCATATACAAAGAAAATGTATGTAATTAACCACAAAAAGAAATAAACTTAGCAAATCTTATTTGGCATAGGATAATATATACCTACATATTAATGTACAAAATCCTTACAACCTAAAATCTTCATTAAAACCTATTAATGAGAAGAAGCAAATAAATGCTAATCATTTTCTATAATATCTAAAACTAAAAAATAAACTTTTGACTTCAAATGATAACATACTTCTTTTTGATCACAAACATGAGAGTTCAAAATTTGTTGACAGATTACTTTCCTTATAAACATATAAATTCGCTAACATTTTTAGCATTGAACAAAAGCTGTAATTGATGCACATTAACTATCTATATTAAAAAAAAAAATTCTCAGCCCGTTACAGTACAAGTAGCATTAATTGTACCCAAATACTATTGTAAAATTTAAAAATAATGCTACTAAAATCTTTTATTTTCTTTTATTTTGTTATTTCTTTCTTGAGTGAATTTGCGCTGCAGTGAAAAACATAATAAATTCTAGTAAATTTATAATAAAAAAAATATACAGAATGCTAGGCACAAAATTAGCAATACCCCTATTCATTCTTGCGCAGTTAGCATTCACCCTTTATATAGTTTACACAGGTCGATTCGTTGTATATATCAATATTTTTTTTCTATTTTCGCAATCCTATTAAACACTATATAAAGTGCAAGTGGTAATAAGGAGGAAGATAAAGAGAAGAAGAAGATAAATCAAAAATAATTTTATTGTACAACAAAAATAAACGGTATCATTAAAATTAAAACTTTATAAAAAATACATATGCATACATAATAAAATATAATTTAGAATGTACCTGACCCTATATTTGGCACATGCTCCTGGATATCTGTATGTGAAGAAGATACAGCAGCACAACAGGACGAACTATGCTAACTCTATTATCGAAGCCGGCTTTTCCTTTTGCTCCGCTCTGACAAAACAATGACAGAGCTCTCTCAACTTCTGAACTAATCCGGCTCTGTAATCAATGCAATTCCGTTTGAACGATCAACCAAGGGCTAAAATATTTGTTAGAACATATCATCCCTGTTCTATAATTACTTATTCATTTTACGAGCGTTACGGATTCATTAATATTTTTCTATAATCAATCACTTTTTTGGTTAATTAATTAATTGCTTTGTGAACAATTCACCAGGAGATATCATCTAATAACCAAAAAAAAAAAACATGTATAACTCCATAGTAGAGACAATACTATGTCCAAGACAGCAGCTGTGCAGTGATGTTATTTGTCAAATCAAACTCGATCAGGATATTCCCAAATTATTTTCAAAGGATGGGCTGAGATCGAGGAGAGCCTTTAGATCTCATAGTGTACACCTTTGACTGTTTAAACCATATTATAATAAAATATCACGTAAATAGAATGAATGATACATAATGTCTTGGGATAAAGGCAAGTATAGACCCTCTTGTAGTTGTCAAATAAATAGTCTTATTTTCAGACGTCTCAGAGGATTATCGGGAGTTGAAGAGGTGGCTATTTTTGAAACTAGTGTGTTTGAGGAGAATATATTTAGTCAGGAAAAGATAGATAACGGGTTCGAGCTGAATCGGTAACTAATTGGACATCCGTAATGACCTTACTCGTAAAATTCTAATCGATGATAATGTAGAATTAAAAAGCGGAGGAAGATTACGGATATAAATGCAGGCATCACAGCGAAACTACTCAATACGGAATCAAGCAGGATCTAAATGAATATATTCATAAAAATGTGAAAACGGACTGGGTATGGAAAAGCGAAAATCTTATTATTATGGAAATGGAGGATAAAATCGTATTGATGATCCGAAGGTGAATGCGAGTATGTTTAAAGAAAATAAAGAATAAGGAACGAAAATTTTGAAGAAAGGTACGGTGGATTAGCTGTGAACAAAGGTAGTTGATTACAAAGAAAATTTTTAGTAACTTAGAAACTCTACATTATCGCTCTCCCTAGGTTGGATCATTATTGACCTTTTTTTAATCAAGAGATCCTTTCTATTTTACTTTATCTAGAGTTTCTGCCAACTTTTATAATACTTTTCATTTACTTTAAATAAGACAGGAGGAAATTTTCCAAACTGGGAGAATGTGAGGTGTGGAATACCATTTCAAGACTTAAGTTCATTAAGTAAAGAACATCATTAAAGAAATATATAGACGCAAATATTGATTAGTACCTCAACTTTATCTATAGTATTTCCAAGTCTATTTGAACCTTTTCCAAGTCAACTATAACCTTTTACAAATCAAATGCAACTCTTTCCAAGTCACAAGCAACCCTTTCCAATTCAACTATAACTCTTTCCAAATGAGTTGAAACCCTTTCCAAAGCAAATGTAACGCTTTACAGCTCAATTGTCTCCCTTTTTATTTCAATTGTAACCGTTTCCATTTCAATTGCCACCCTTGAAAATGTTTTAAAAATTTACCTTACTGAGGAATGGGCGAAATTAGGGCCTCAGAACTCGCAAGGATAAAATAATCACAACCTTCTTCTTCAGAACTCCTGTTAGAACAAAAATGAGGGAAATAATTCAAAAAACAAATAGTTGATTTTTTGTTTCTGAGAAAGTTTATTTAAAAAAAGTAAAAACATGTAATCTGAACGTAACAACAGTATCTTCATAGTTTTGGTAATAAAATAATAGGCACAATAGTATTCTTGTTTACACAAATTTAAAATAAAAGTTAATTTTTTTCTCAAAAAGTAAATAAAACAAAAAATGAAAAATGTAAACTGAACTGAACATTATCACATTTTAAAAAAAAGTGTTTATTCCTGAGGAGAAGGTAAAATAACAGTGTTCGTTTAAAGATACGTTAAATTTTCCGTGGTGGCAATTGAGTCATAAAGCGTTACATTTGCTTTAGAAAGGGTTTCAACTCATTTGGAAAGGATTACATTTAAATTGGAAAGGGTTGCTTGTGACTTGGAAACGGTAGCATTTGATTTGTAAAAGGTTACAGTTGCCTTGTAAAAGGTTCAATTAGACTTGGAAATGTACATACAAATTTATTTAATATTATTATTTAATTTTAATGATTTATTTTTTATTATTGTTGTTTGTTCATTTAGCGTCACTTTATGCTACTATGGCTAATCGGACGATGCTGCAGTGGAAGCTCTAAATTTTGCCTATCCAGGTTTAATTAGGATAGGGATTTTTATCGAGTACTTGACATCGCATAGACTCGGAACCCCCGTTTAACGTCCCTTCCGAAGGACGGCGTAACTAAGGATTTTTTACTCCCTTAAAAAAATCCTAGGCCACCTGCCGGGCTACGATCCCGTGATCTTGGGCTTAGTAGTTTGTTACGTAAACCACTAGACCACAGGTAACCGTTTTTTAAATATTCTATTTATCTATATTTCTAATTATGGGATACTATTGTGCAATTCAATTTAACTATAAGATAACATTAACCCTAAAATTAGTTGTATTTATTCGCAAATAAATTGATCCTGAAATAATGATATAAAGATCTTATCCAGTTGCTTCCGGCTCATTTCATTTGGAAATTCATATAAAGCATAAATTAATTATTTAATTTATTAATTATAAATTACTTAATGTACATTTTGTTCTTTTTATCACTGTAAGGATCTGTAATGTACTAACTTGTATCTACCCAATACTGTTCAAGAGTATGTGGCTGAATATCAAAAAGTCTCAAAATCTTAGATCGTATAAAAAGAATCTAGATCAACCAATAACAATTTACCGATACATTAGTATCTGAAATTATTTTTGTATCATCATCCAAAGTGAAGGTGAGAGCATTGGTATCCTTGAGATACAGAAACCATTATTAGTGAATATTTATCTTGTGGTTGTCTTGGGAGACAGTGTAGTCAGTACATCAGATACACTGTTCAAATTCAGTCTATCAACTCTCAACATCCTTCCTACAGCTACAGTATCCTACAATTCAATTCAGTCCAGCACCATGAAACAATATCTCGTATTCCCAGATTTGAGCGTTCCTTCTCAACGGTATCAACATTCCCACCTAATATATGTCATGCTTCTTCCCTAACCTCATTCAAACAAACACTTTTCTAACATCCTCCTCCCAAATATATTTCCCTAATAAATGACCGCTAGTTTAGTCAAAGGTATATTTAGTTTTTTTCTATACACCTTTTTTGTTCTAAAGGGACTTTGTCCCTGAGTAAAATTATTCAATTCTATTACATTAATGAAAATACGAGTATGAACAGTTTTTAAATAACAATAAACTATTTATTTTTTAATAGGCATTGATAGTAATTAATGGGTCATAAGCAATGTTAATACAACAACAGTTACAGAGTGCCTAACTGAAAGATTGTTTCTTGTTTGAATGTGGTTCTTTTAAAGTTTATATTATGTTTGACATAAATAAACTTATATTTATCTTATATCAAATCTTCCTTTTATATATTATTCTATGAAATGAAAACTAAACGTCCTTCATAGCTTGTAATGAAAAAAAGATGATTTTTCTGAACATTTCCTAGGCCTTGCATACAATTCTGCACGCACAGATAGAAATACATTTCTCACCTGGTCACCTGTGGTCTAGTGGTTAGCGTAACAAACTACTAAACCCAAGATCGCGTGTTCGTAGCCCGGCAGGTGGCCCTAGGATTTTTTTAAGGGAGTAAAAAATCCTTAGTTACGCCGTCCTTCGGAAGGGACGTTAAACGGGGGTCCCGAGCCTGTACGATGTCAGGTACTCGTTAAAAATCCCTATCCTAATTAAACCTGGATAGGCAAAATTTAGAGCTCCCACTGTAGCATCGTCCGATTAGCCATAGCAGCATAAAGTGACGTTAAATGAACAAACAAACAGAAATACATTTCACTATTTTGTTCGATAAAAATAATTGAAAATATCCCTCATCTCTTATAACTAACGTTATATGTGACACTGTTTAGAATGCTATTAATATTTAAATAAAACTGTGAAGGGTTACATCAGCAGGTATTGAAAGCCATCAGTAGGTCTGTACCTGAGAAAAGGGGAGATGGCAGGGTTGTAGGGAGGACTGCTGAAGTTCAAGATGTAAGGAATCGAAAATAAGGAAAATGGGCCCATTTGTAAGTAGATATTTATTGCAGTAGAGTAACCTGACTACCACATAATAAAATTAATATTAAATACTCTTTCAGGTTTCCACGGCCATTATTTATACACAAAACTTCAGTGGTTCCTGGTTTAGACCATGTTGTTGAATTTTTCTTCGCCAGCGTTTCGCCAGACATACTGCTAGCTTCTTCAAGGCTTCACAAAGCTGATATTTTACTATCCATTTTTTTTACACTTTTAATGTGTTCATTAAGTCTTGTGGATAACAGCCTACCCGTTTGCCCAATGTATTCTTTTCCACAGGAGCATGGAATGCTGTATATCCCAGGTGTTCTGAGCTCTAATCTGCCAAACGCAAAGGCACCACCGAGAAAATAGCCAAAATACTAAAAAAGTTCTACATAAAAACAATATACACCACAGACAGGAAGATAGGCCAGGTTTTACCGAGTGAAAAGGACAGATTAGGGCAAACGGGTAGGCTGGTATCCACAAGACTTAATGAACACATTAAAAGTGTGAAAAAAACGGATAGTAAAATATCAGCTTTGGCGGAAAACTTTACTACCACGAACCACATCATAGAATTTGAAAAAATCAAAGTGGTTCAGAAATGCAGCAATAACGCAGAAAAGAGGATACTGGAAGCCATTGAAATAGTCAAGCGCCCAGAAAACTTCAACAGGGAAGACAGATTAAGCAAACTATGGCTTCCTAACATACCCATAAAGGGAAAGAAAAAAAAACAAATCAACCAAGAAGAATCTAAAAATCCTAATTCCAGCTAATCACAGTCATGGAAGAGCAGACTCCGACCACGAACACGAAAGAACCCGATGGACTAGGGAAAGGACCCGACGAACTACGAGTGGACCCGAGTGAACCCGAGCGACTGCTATATAAAGCCACGAGTTACCGGAGCGTCTTCATTCTCAATCCAGCCTTGAAGAAGCTAGCAGTATGTCTGGCAAAACGTTGGCGAAGAAAAATTCAACATGATCTAAACCAGAAAGAAACCACTGAAGTTTTGTGTAAAATTAATATTATTTAATAAGATGATAAACGATCTTTATTTACTTAAGAACTCCCAGTCATTCAACCACGTCCACCTTTGTAAAAGGTGTGTTAATCAATAATGATACGGTATTGCTGTATCTCAGTTGTAGTGGCCTCAATGTTGCATCCCATATTATTATTTAAAAATGAATCAGATCAATGGATCTTAACTTTTTCTGAGATCATTCTAAAGGCAACTGCGGATGACATCGCACTATCTTATATAATTGTTACAAATTAAACAAGCCCTATTTAAATTCATTGTTTTTTTCTCGATTTAGTTAACTGTTATGACCATCAGTAGTAGTTTTCGGCACGGTGTTAAGAATTTTCTGTATTTAAAAATGTATAAATATTGATATGGTAAAAACACCTGCTTTACCATTTGTATAATTTACCATTAAACGTTATGTTTTTTTTTTTCGTTGCGCTATATCGAGTTCAGGTAATTGTTTTCTTAATAATATCAGAATAATTTATATACAGTTTATTTATATAATTTATCTTTTATAATAAAAAAGCCCGTTTATAATTCAATATTCTCTTGGGGATAAATAATCCAACTCCAACCACTAACATAACCTCTCCTTGAAAATGGTTCCTTTGACTCGGTTCTTGCAAAGTCGTTCCTTCCTGACTGTTTGTTTACTTCCTAACTAGCGCAGATCAAACGTTGGCCCGCAGTCAGCAATCTCTGTTTGTACTTCTCCTTACCGAGGGTATACGTACTGTATTAATCCCTGGCTCTTAATATGAAAATAAAGGTAAAATAATTCTATTTTTTTCTCTTCCAAAAAAAAACAAACGTAACTCTGGAAAAATAAAATAAAATAATGGCACTAGTATGTTTTAGGGCCTGATGACATCAGCTGCACTGAGGTGTCAATTTCCTCAACTAGTTGGACTGTGTCAGGTTACGCTGCCTACAATGAATTTTAAATAGGAATTGCCTTTCATTATGATACAACAGAGTTTTAGGAAATGAAATAAATGAGAAACATGTAGACAGAATTAAACTAGAAATAATAAAACATTAATTACAAGCAATATTCATTAAAAAACAATTTGTAACTAAAATATGATAATTTTAGTTACAAATTGTTATTTTCTTTCTTCTTGTCGATAAAATTGTTATTTTCTTCTCTTGTTTCCCCACTTCACTGATCCCCATAGCCTTTCTGTTGTTTGGGTATTAGCCAGAGTTGTTGGATCAACAAAGTTCAATTTATGATTCACTATTAAATGGGTATAGCTTTCATTCTCCAGGTTTTTATATGCTTTCTAGGAGTCAGATACGATTATTGAACCGGGTCGAATATGCTTAATAATGAATGGAATTAATGTTGTTGCAGACCTATCAGGAACTTTAACTATGAAACACTCTTTTGTTTATCTACATATTCCTCCAAATATCCACTGCTGAGGCAAAATCCATCCTATGTTGTTTTTTCTTCTAGTATCTAGACTTTCGTCAATTTCTACATACATCCCTGGGCCTCCAATAGTTTTGAAGTTTTCTATATTTTATAACCACAAACTTCTCTCACATAATTACAATAATCAATTACTGAACAATGAGACATGTTCAGCTGTTTGTGATAGAGCTTTATTGAAGTTAGTTCCTCCGACCAGCAATATATAAAATGGACTATAGTCTCCAAAAGTAATGTACTATTCCTCAACCACGTATTTACTTGAATACCCAGGCTCTTGTTGCATCCTTTTTTCTGGCATCTTCATCTATTTTTATAACTCACTTGTAGTTTCATATTATGTCCATTTCCACAACACATTTTCTGCGGAATGACATTCCGCTCCTGAAGAAATATAACAGCTGATTTTTCATTAGTCGCCGTACGAAAAATCTTCTTCATATTCCTAGTCATATTTGAAGAAAATAATCAAAAACCCGTTCACCTTCAGAAACAATAACAAAACACTAGAAAGGTTACAATAACAGTAGGAGATGGTTAAGAAAAGTGACACCTGAGCGTGCTGATGTCAACAGGCCCTAAAACATACTAGTACCAAAAGAATAATTTGTGTTTTTTTTTTACTCAAAAAAAGAAAGACACCCTATTAAAAAAAATAATAATAAAAATGTATCAAAAAACGATAGTGGTACAAGTGGTACCCATCCAAAGGAGCTATGGAGCTGTACTCACCATGGAAACCATAATATGAGGTCTGTTCTCTTGCCTGGCGTATATGTCTGCAACATGACCACAAAATTATTTTTGAATTAAAGTAATATATGGAGACAATTTGTAAAAAAAAATGAATAGATTAAATATACATGGTATTATGATCAAATAAACTACAATATTACGATAAGTTATATTAGTATATTAAATATTTTATTGGGATTTGGCATTTGGAATTTCTGCTTTAATTATTTCTAAAATACAAAATAGAATTAGTGTACTTCTGTTGCTTAGTATAATTAAGTTTACAGATTGTAATGAATTGTTACTAATAGTCTTTTTTTTTATATTTGCCATAACTACAATTGAAGAAACATTGTTTCCTATGCTATTTTCGTGTATTTTTTTAAAATTTAAACATGGACACTCGAATGCCTAAGCTGCAAAAAATGTTACCACCGCATTTGGGGAGGCTGTTGTAAATACCCTTTGTTGTTGGGTTGAGAAATTTTCAGCTGGTGACATAGGTTAATTCATTTAAATGGCCCATGCTTTTATAACATTTTTTTTTTCTTAGAGTTGAAAATTCGTACTGTTCATTTAATAAAATTTGTTTTGCTTCGAAATATATCCTACCTTACGACAATGTTCTGAAACCCAAGGAATCTCTTAAATTCCGATTTATTTCCACCAATAACTGGTGTCAATGTTGTTTTAAAGGTTATTGCTCCATAAATTTTATTGTTATTGGTAAATTTTATGTTGGAAAACCGTATGACATCTTTATGGGGTTTTAGTACCGCATTTTTATCGTCTATTGTTCCGCTTATTGAGTTCTTTGTTTGCTAAGCTGGCGAACCAATGAAATTTTCTTTTATGCTTTATTTCTTCAGTGGTAGATAAGACTATTACAATATTGCAATGAAAAATTATTTCATTTTTTTTTTTTTTATTTCTGATTGTTACATTAGTAAAATACAGAGAGTTTTGTTAGACTTTTTTTATTTTATTTAAAAAAATATTGAGAAATTTTCAGCTGGTGACATAGGTTAATTCATTTAAATGGCCCATGCTTTTATAACATTTTTTTTTTTCTTAGAGTTGAAAATTCGTACTGTTCATTTAATAAATTTCTGTGTTCTTATTGACTGCACCCCCCCAACTATCTCCTTTACATTAGATCAGTCAACTATTTTCATCTCATATAAAAAAATATTAGTACACACAAATAAAAAAAGTAACAACGTAGAAAAAAAATTAGATAATTATAATAATGAGCATAGCCATTATTAACACTCAATACTATATCAAAATATGGAAAATTGTAGTAAAAAAACTAGTATTTAAGGAAAGAAAAACTTATATAATTCAAAGACATCACTGTATGAATAAATAATCAAATGTATGTCACCGCGTCAGAGATATCCTAATACTTAGAGCTTTAGATAGGAAGTAACAAAGATTAACAATGTCATTGTTGTGTTTAGGATTTAGTACTGTATAAATATCGTGATCGCATGAACTTATATATTTATTTATACGTTCTGCATAAAATGGACAGTCAAAAAGTGTGTGGTTTAAATCGCCAAGCGAATTATTTAAGCATAGAGGGGGAATGTCTTCAGTATTAATTCAGTGGGTTGGTTTATTGATGCAAACAGCTATTTGTTTGCTAGGGAAAAGTCTAATTTGGCTCAGAAGTCATATTCTCTCAACGGGTAGGTCTTATGTCAGGTACGGCTGTACTGAATTTATATAGAACACATTTTGATAAATTATTTCATAATATTTAGTGTATTTTCATTATTTATAGTTAAATTATTAAAAATAGCATTTTATAACTACAAAATCCCAAACATTTCATTCGAGGAAAGGATTACCAAATTATTCCAAATGATCCTACAAATGACAATTCCGTATCCTGTTCACTTTTTCAATATTCTTTAATATCTTCTAAATGTCCATTGAGTCAGCTATTATAAAATAATACAAAAGAAATTTTTGAAATTCTTGAAGTATTTTAGAAAGCTGCGATTGTACGAACATTATAAATTAGGTAAATCTGTGTTGAAAAATAAAAATAAAAATCTTGTATTTACCGATCTATATGATTGTGGTATTAATAAGAATTGCCATATCTACTGATACATATCAAACAAACCCAAATCATGATTTAGTTGGATTATGTAAAGTAAGAAATGAAAATATGCTCTCCGGGAAAGAAAATATCATAAAGCTGTAGAAAGACAGTAAAAAATAAAAGCAGATCTATTTTGAGACAAAAGTTTTAATTTTTATAAAAATATAAATTGTTTATTATAAAAAGATTTTCAATTTTTATTTAAATATAACTATACTGTTTCTCCGTTGTAATGAAAGAAAATATAAAACGTGAGAATTGAAATTTAGTGAGATATATGTATATCTGTAAATACAGTTTTTTTATTTTTATGTAAGATGATAAAATATTCAGATGATAAACAAAATGTAAATGACTCTCAGTGTATTCGGTACTTGTATATTAAAAGATTTGCATGAAACATATCTCTCGTGTAAACTCTTTTCCTATTTTCCGTCTCATTTGATTTATTTGTGTGTGCGTTATTGATTGGTTTTCTGTATTGCTTTTATCTTGTTAATTATGTTTATTGTGTATATAAATTTCTGTATAGTTTATTAAAATTTAATTTTAGTTTTTATCTAATTCCTTTTGTTATTGCCTATTTAAAATTAACAGAATAAGCCTTCGGGAATAACCGTCTTTTAAAGAAGAAGCTATGAAATACTTCCAGAAGTTCTGAATAATTCCAAAGGAGGGAATTATGGGAAATAGGCCACCAAATAGACTTAAACAAGGATAGAATGGAGATGTTTTTGTCAAAAGTGTTGGGAAAGCTTTTACATGAAAAGATTAATGGGACTAGAAGGTTCTAGAATTAACATTTTATAATAACCATTTGTACATCCATTGTAATCCTGTATATGAATATCCATTGTACATCCATTAATATGAATAAAAAGGTAGGTGTTATCATTATTAGAATTATCATTGTTCAGGTAAGAAACAATAGTGGATAATTCTCGGGAAAGCCTGTATGGAGAAACCTCCCATTGAAGGCACCCCTAGCGTGGTTCATCTCACTGTAGTAGATCCCTCCTCCAGAGACGTTTCATTCTTTACATAGACGGAATTTTAAAACAAATTAATCATCAACTGTTAACTGGCCATCATTTTAGAGCTATTGAAAATATAGATAAGATCAAATCAAATAGTTTTCCACAGTATAAGCTATATTACTCCTAAAAGTTTCAAAATATTACATATATTATAAAAAAATTGCATGACAATTACTTGTGGACACTTCTGCCCATGACAGGAGATTATTTATTATTTGTTTGTGTAGAAATAAAATAAAGAAAAGAAAATGGTTTGAGTTGTGAGCAGGTTGTTTTATTGGGAATGTTTTCACGAGACGTTGGTTTTCTATACGGCCGTAGGGCGCATGGAATTGAATAAGCTGTTATCACCTTCTCTTGTTCTCTTCATTTTCACAGTTGTAGATTCCTCTCTTATACTCCACTTATCGAATATCTTACAGTTATCAATTTAATGTTATATAAATATTTAATACCGTATATTATTTTTTTTACATTAGGTAATTCGTAGAGGAATACCATACTGAGCAAAAAAACATTTGTGACGTTCAGGATCAAAAGTGAAAAATTAGACTAACTCTGAAATTTCAAAAATTGCATAAAAACTTCTTCCTTTATTTAAAAAATGGTGGACGAGTTGTAAGATACACGTTTATAGTGATATTGAACAGATTTAATATGGATATACAAGAGACTTACTTATATGAACTAACAAGGTGACTTCTTTACTATCACTACAAACTTAGTGACTATAACAAACCCCTCCCCACCTCCTCTCTACTCTCTAATCTCTCTATCTCTCTCATCTCTACTCTCTATCCATTACCTAATCTTAGAGCAGATAATTATCTGTATAAAGAAGATGAGTCAAGGAAGTTACATTGCTTTTTGAATAACACGACACTTATTTCTCATTTTTTAATCCAGTGCTAAATCTGTATTTTCGATGAACATAGAACTACATGACTAAACAAGCGAAATATGTGCGGAAGTCGAGTTTTTTAATTTCGGAATTCGATCAGCTTTTGATCCTGAACTTCAAAAATGTTTTTTTTTTGCGCTTTATGGAATTATTCCCTTACGAATATATTAAAAAAAATAATATACAGTATTAAATACATATAACAGTAAAATTAAGAAATATTAGCTGTAAGATATCCGGTAAGTAGAGGGTAAGAGAGGAATCGATAACTGTGAAAATGAAGAGAACAAGAGAAGGTGATAACAGCTTATTCAATTCCTCTGCGCCCTAAGGCCGTATTGAAAGCCAACCCCCCGTGAAAACACTACCAATAAAACAATACCTGCTCACAACTCAAACCATTTTCTTTTCTATATTTTATTTCTACACAAACAAACAGTACATAATTTCCTGTCATGGACAGAAGTGTCCACAAGTTATTCATTTCACAAGTAATTCATTATAATATAAGAAATATTTTGAAACTTTTAGAAGTAATATAGCATATACTGTGGAAAAATATTTGATTTGCCTAAATCTTGCCTAAAATTTGTCTATTTCTCCGGTACTGCTGGGTTGATATTTATAAGATCATCTTTCCATGTTATCAATATGAGGTCACCTCAGCTAAATTATCATTTACCATCTTGTTTCAGTCAATTATAGATATTGAGAATAAATCACCTTGTTGAATTAAACTACTGCTAAATTAAAGATACTAATGTTTATTTATAAAATGATAAAAAGAATAAAATGAAGTTATTAACAATTAAATTATTAAATATAAATTTACAATAACAATATTCTAAATTTTTATTATAACCTGGGCCTAATTAATTACTAAAATAATATAAGATATTACTAATTCTAAATGACTTAACTATTTACATAAATTTGTATGAATATTATAAAATTACACTACAATTTAGCAGTACTAATTAACACTTACAATTCACTAATTAAAGTCCACCGACCGTAAGAATCTCCAAATATAACAAACTGACACACAGCAATAAACAGAAACGGTTTATTACACTTTTTATGACACTTTGACTTTACGGGTTGACAGTTGCCCCTTCCCATCCACCCTACTTAGTTTTCCCGTGGCTTTTCTTGTTTCTTGGATGGACACTTGCTTCTAGGGTGTCCAAGTTGGCCGCAGTTCCAACAACGTATCTCCTTCTTACGGGTCCTGAGGGCCTCCAAAACTTTTATCACAATATCTTCGATATTAGGGACCACATTAGCCTCCGCTTCTGCTGCTCGAACTCGCGCATGGCCCCGAACTGACTGTCTGACAGCCTCGAACTCCATGGCCTGAGATAATGCGTCTCCTACCGTTTTTGGCCGGGCGAGCTTAACTGCTTGTTGCGTCTCGTGGTCCCGAAGTCCGTCCAGGAATTTGTCGACAGCCAGGCTCTCGTAGACATCATCGGTGACCGATGGTCTATATTGCTTAACTCATTACCTATCTCACGTTTAACATTGCTTAATTCATTACCTAGCTTCTTTTCTACATTGCTTAACTCATTTTTAACAGTACCTAATTCATTACCTAGATTATTTTCTACATTGCTTAACTCATTTTTAAAAGTTGCAGACAACCTGCTTAAATCAGTTTCAAACAGAACGTCATCTGGATTTTTCCCTAAATCTACAAAAAATTGACGCAAGCGCTGTTGCAGCACACTTTTAGTTCCAGATCACGTTCCTCCAATTCCCGTTTCAAATCCGCAACTTTTAAATCAATTAATTTAACACTTTTAGAAGCCATTATACATATAGTAGCCCAATAATTACAAAATGCAAAATAATAGCAATTACACAATAATCCCACTTCTGACACCAATTTGTTACGGGCTACTGGGTATTAAAATGAATTAAACTACTCCTAAATTAGAGATACTAATATTTATTAACAAAACTGATAAGAAGGATACAATTAGACTATTAACATTTAAATTATTAAACTAATATAAATTTATAATGGCAATATTCTAAATATTTATTATAGCCTAGGCCTATTTAATTATTACAATAATATAAGATATTACTAATTCTAGATAGCTTAACCAGTTACAATAGTTTCTATGAATATTATAAAATTACACTACAATTTATAACTAATAGTTAACACTTACAGTTCACTAGTCCACCGACCGTAAGATTCTCCAAGTATGACAAACTGACACACAGTAACAAACAGAAACAGTTTATTACACTCGCGAGACTGTCACAGTCCACTGATACACTTATTACACTGGCCGGTTCAACACTGATTAGTTTATCACACTGACACTCACTTATTACAAGTACATCACAGTGCCTGGTTTACTCTCTGACTGACTCACTCGAGGCGAGGGGAGTATTTAAATAGGCAAGGCCGAATATTCTAGAACACGGAAATAGGGGGGGGACTATTCTGGGATTGTCGAGAACCTTCTTGATCTCTTCCAACAAAGAAGAGGCGGTTCTACTATGTTCGAGAAGGTTCTAATCCAATCTTAACTTCTCCCGCCGATGAATTAAGACGCTAATCCCTTGTTTCCGTCCTTCTCTCTGTGGCCCTAATACTATCTTATGATTCGTAAATTAAAGTCTACAGGGATCGTTAGAGTATATCAGTACTAGAGAGCAGAGTTACTAATGTCTAGACCAGTCGTTGGAAATAAATTATTATTTCTGTTAACAAAGGCTAACGACTCTGTTAGTTTCTTATACTTAAGTAAGCATAATCGAGTTATTTTCGTAGTGAATAAGGGGCTAAGTAAGGCATTGGATTGAAAAGGAGTTATTGCTAATATTTCAACTCCATTTAAATCCAAAAACTACGAGAATGATACGATATAGGTTATCTGAAAGCAGTTAACCCTTTCTGGACAAAATCAGACTTAACCAATTATTCACCGGGGTGTAGATATAACAGCAGTAACCAACAAAAATAACCTTACCAACTAAATAAATACTAGAGTGTAAAAATCTGTAAATATGCCATCCTTGGGGGGAGACGTATAGTGGCGGTCTCGAGTTTGTGCAGTGAGGTAATCGTTAAAAAGTCCTATCATATTGACCTCGCTAGAAAAAAATTAGGACTTAACAGTAAAATAGAGCCAAAAACTCAAAAAGAAACACTATTATTTATTATAATGCAATTGGGAAAAACCACAATGCAAAGCCTTATGTTTCAAATCCTGTAATACACCCACTTACCAGTCGACGTTTCGCCTATTCAGGTGTCTTGATAATGCCTGAATAGGCGAAACGTCGACTGGTAAGTGTGTGTATTACTGAATTTGAAACATAAGGCTTTGCATTGTGGTTTTTCCCAATTGCATTATAATTAGGACTTAACAAAAATTAATAAAAAACCTATTGATTTTTCTTACATACAAACATAGATAATACAATCACAATGATACTAAATGGACATTTTAATAGCATTATCTCATAATTTTGACTTAACGAAAGAAAAAGCAGAATTGCTTGGCTCTAGACTAAATGAAAAGAACTTGTTGGCGATTGGAACCAGCATTTATTGGTTCAGGAAGAGAGAATTACAATTTTCCAAGTTTTTTTATGATGAAAACTATGAAGGTGATGAAAAGTATGGGTGATACAAAAAAACTAAGTTCAGATTTAGATGCGGCACATAAAAATCTAAAAGATCAACTATTAAAGTTAATAAAGTTTTCAAAAACATTTTTTTTGTTGGCCTGTATTACAGATGACAGACTTTTTAAGCGTATCAAGATGAGGAATGAAATGAAATGATTGAAAGTACAAATGATCTAAGTATTGTTGAACTTAAGGATGATAATAATTCTAAAAAGAAAATAAAGTTCATTAACATCTACATAAATACAAATGAAAAGATTAAATAATATAACTATATACTAACTGTTATTCTAATTAAATTATTAATATTTTCTTTTGAGCTTATGCAGTCCATCATATGTTTTCAGTGATAAATAAACTTCTGGAAAATGTATATAATTACTGTTCGAAAGGCCGGTACGAGCGCTATTCAGAAAGTAAGGAACGTGTCCACCTGATTCCGCTGGACGCGTGCCAATAGCATATACATTGGTGCGCTCGTGCTTGGCACCTCAGCGTCCAGTTGAAATGTTTGCTGCATTCCGAAATCCCGCTAGTTGTGAGGTGCCGTCTGTGATTCGCTTTTTGTTGACAAAAAACTTAAAACCATTAGAAATTCATCTTGAATTGTGAGAAGTGTACGGGAAAAACGTAATGAGTGCCGAACAAACGTTCATGATGAAGAGAAGAGTGGCCGTACGAGCATTGTAACTGACGATTTGGTCGGCAAAGTTGACGAAAAGATTCGTGAAAACCGCAGTTTCACAACAACTGAGCTTTCTCTATGTTTCTCAGCTCCAGGCATCACTAAGTGGCTGAGATCACAGGCGGTAAAATTCTATGACACAGGAATATCAAAGCTTGTCCACCAATATGATAAGTGCCTGAATTTGAATAGTGATTATGTTGAAAAGTAGTATTTTAGTGCCTCTTTCAGATGTATGTAATAAAATATTTTTCTTGTACTTGTTTTTTTTTGGTAATTCTAAAACGTTCCTTACTTTCTGAATAGTTCTCGTACGGGAAACCCGTTATTCTAGAGTCTTAAGTATTCACTTCTGTCGTCAGTTATCATACTGCCTTTAAATTTTTTTGTACAGGTTATGTACTTTAATAAACTATATGTGTCATATAATGGCCCTTATTTTTATTTTTATAATCTTTTTTTGAAGATGTTAACATTATTTTCATATCAGAAATTATGTTCATCATTTCTAAACAAAATTTTTAAAATTTATTTTCTTGTTTAACACTGATTTAGTTTTTATTGAGATGGTTTATACTATTTTATTAGTCCATGCTTCGTATAGATATCGACCAGGGTAGCTGGCTTTAATGGGTTGGTATAATATACCATTGTTGTTTCCTAAATCGCTTGTCTGACACAAGTTTGGGGCTCCTAACGTGACGTAAATGATCATGAATCTGCTGTCTTGTAATATGAAATTCAAATTAATAATACCTTTCACGTATTGTATTTAGTAATAGAATCTTGATTACCAAGATCCTACGAAAGGTAGAATTCACTCATGATTTATGAGTCAGCTTAAGTCTTTTTGATCTCATATGAACTCTACTTGTGGGGAGTGGAACCACGTCTAATAACTCTCATGATACATTTGGTTCAATGTGTTTAGCTCGTGATTTACGACTTACCCTGGTTTATTAATATTACATCCTACGCGAAGAAACAGGAATTTGAGCATGCATTGCATGAAAATTTGCATATCTTAAACCTCATCTCTTATATAAAGAGATTATTATAAAGTTAGTGCTTATATTCAAGTTATTTTCTCTAATATTTGTCCCCGACATTTATTTCTTTAAAAGATAAATGGAATAAAAATGTATTTTATTTATTTCTCTAATACAATTCAAAAATTTGAGTGATATAATTCTTTGTATATAAAAAGAACTACTGTTTGGAGTTTATTCCCTAAGAAACGATTTTAATATTTAGCCCGCGGTACGAAAATTTTATGAGCAGTAAAATCGAATTTAGTGGCGAGTAACGCTACATTCTCGATAATATTATATTATTTGTTTTACTAAAATTAAAATACATATTAATATAAAATAATCTAATATCATTAATAATAATAATAATAATAATCGAATATAATATAAATAATCTAATATTAAATCTAATAACGTAATATTAAATCTAATCTAATCTAAGCTACGAAGAAGAAATTTTTTGAATAGGTGTCTATAAAGACACCTACCCATCCATTTGCTTTTCAGGAGTGACTGTTGTTCTTGTTTAGCTTTGCGCCTTAGGCTGCTGGACTCCACATATATCCTGTGGGCTAAATACACCAGCTAATCGAGCAGCGTCGCGCTGACAAGCATACCCTTACCAGTGCGAACGTTACCTTGCTACCTCAGTTTCCAGTGTTCTTGCAAAGATAAGCGCCTTAAGTCGACAAGGTCCACACGTCTCCTGTGGGCAAAAACCTTGCGACCAATCGGGCAGCGTGGCTCTTGCAAAACCACTACCCACCACTTACACGGTGCGTTCATTACGCTCCGTCCCATCTAATAAAATGGCCAACCAAACGGAAGCCGAAGTGGCCTACGCAATGGAAGCCGAAGTCATTCCAGTAGCAGCAGCCGAGAAGAGGAAACCTGCTTCTACCACCACCATTACCTCCACCGCTAAGAAGTCCAAGTCGAAGACTTCAAATGATGTCTGGGAGACAGTAACTGGAAAGAAGTTCTGCAAACCCGCCAATACTACAACCAACTTCACTGCGAGCACGTCAAACGCGTTCTCGTTTTTAGGTGAAAAAGACATATCGGGCAGTGGTAGTGCGAAAAGTGTCGGTACCGCCAGTGTCGCGATTCGGAAGAAGCCTCATCCGATCGTAGTTTCAGGTTTAGTGGGCACACAGAAGGCCATACAGGAGCTGAACACGGCCGGATTCTCAAATTTTGAAATTCAGATAACCCGGGACGGAGTGCGAATATTTCCGGGAACCATCGAAATACATGAAAAAATGACCGGGTTCTTTCGCCAGTCAAAGAGCCCCTACCACACCTACTCAGCCACCAAAGGACAGAAGACGAGGAAATTTGTGATCTATGGGCTGGACGTAGATCACGACATAGAAGTTATTAAATCATACCTGCAGGGCATCCTCGGCATGCGACGGATGCAGAAGAGCGATAAGGACGGCAAGAAGACAGACTTGCCCCTCATCCTCATCACAACCCCCTTTGAGACCAAGCTAGAGGACATGAGGCAGCTCGCACACATTAACAAGATACGCTTCATCAAGGTGTATCGCGGAAGGAGCGGCATTGTTCAATGCCACAGGTGTCAGGAGTTCGGGCACACAGAAAATCACTGTAGGAAGAAGGTGCCATGTGCCCGATGCGCAGGCCCTCACCTCATCTCCGAATGTCAACGCAAGACCACACTTGTCAAGTGCGCGAACTGCACACGTCGCATCTTTCACTAGATGTAAGGTTAGGAAGACCTTGCAAGAAAAACTCGAGGCACTGCGTCAGAAAATTGGCCGGCGGAAGAACTTCACAGTGCAGAACCTACAGAAGAAGACGGAGCAAACTCCGCCACATCAGCACCAGAAACCTGAACCATCCATCGCACGACTATAACCCCCACCCAAGCAGACCACCTAAGACTACCGTCCAACCTCAACAGACTTACGCCACTGTGGCTCAGTATAATGAACTCCCACCATGGGTGGAACTCATTGTGCAGAGTATAGCAACATTAACAAACACCACTAATACACTCATAACACTTATTACTGATTTTCTGACAAAATGAACAGGACTGTAAAACTTTTAAATTTCAACACTGACGGGATACGCCCAAAATTACGGTAATCTATGCGTCAATAGCACAGACCCAACCCACTATAGTGATCCTCATAGGTACAAGAGTTAACTTCCGGCACATTCGCATACCAGGATACGCCCTCACAGGGGACGACGGACGAGGGGTCATCATAGCCATACGCCACGGGCTTCGGTGGAGAGTACTCCCTTCACAGCGGTAACTAGTGACCCGCGAATCCATTACAAATCCCAGGTCTTCTATAGTCATCTTCTCGACAATATTAGCCGAGTGCGTCAAGCAGACCAACCATTGGGTAGTGGGTGACTTAAATGCTCGGCACCCGATCTGGAACATCAGGAGCAACAAAGCCGGAAGTAAACTCATCAAGATCCCTTTCACTATAGTACATCCGAACACTCACACTTTCAGACATCGAGCGAATCCATCGTTCACATCTACCATCAATCTTCTACTCACGAGGCAGCCGCGTCGATTCGTGGGTTGTTCAACGATGGACTTTATCACCTCCGACCACAGACCTGTGCTCTATATCATAGACGAGGAATTACGAGTTCCAGCGGTGACGAAGTATAAATATGTGGAAGCAGACTGGGGCACGTACAGGGCACGTATAACGTACTGTCAACAGTTCCCACACTCCGGACGAGAACTGACGTGGACGCCTACGTGGACTTCTTCACTGAAACAATCAAAAGAGCCGAAGACGTAACCATTCCGAAATTCAGGCCACTTCCACCAGCTCTACGTCCTATGCCAGATCACATTCTGAACCTTATCACCACCCGCAATAAGTGGAAGAATAAATGGTATAGGACTAGGGATTATGAGGCGAAATCGGTGGTAAATTCCCTTACCACGCAGATTCGCAGTCTAATAAAACAATGGAGGACTGCACAGTGGCACGAAAAATTGAGGTCCACGCACGATGACTACAGAAAATTCTGAAGAAGCTGTTAAAAACCAGCACGAGGAAGAGAAGTTCAACACTACTCCAAGACGGGGACAAGCTGTTGACAGTAGAAGAACAGGTTACCAAGCTTTCAGATCACTATGCTGGAATCATCGCAAGAAAACCTACTGAAGAGAAAGGAAACGACTATATGTTTGTATCTCCGAAGCAGCTGAAGGCGATTCTCCGCCGTACGAAGGGGAATAAACCACCAGGCCACGACGGGATACAAACCATATTGCTGAAACCACTGCCAAGAAGAGGAGTAGCTCACTTCACCAATTTATATCACACTTGCCTTAGGTTAAGATATTTTCCTGACATTTGGAAGAGAGCTATTCTTTGTCCTCTACTCAAACCGAAGAAGTCAGGTTCTCATCCAACAGACTACAGGCCATCAGCTTGCTTCCGCATCTGGGCAAAGTCTTTGAGAAAATTGTCCTCAATTATCTCAAGACATACTGCTCAGAGATAGTTCTCACACCACCGGAGCAAACCGCCTATCAGGCAGGCCTCTGCACGGATCATCACCTGGCGAAGATACATGCGGAAGTGAGCCAGTGCACAGCTAAGAACGAAGCGACCGCTATAGACTCACGGAAGCGTTCGACTCAGTGTCCCATAGCCTACTACGCAAGATTCTACAGGACTACGAATTTCCGGAACAGCTCTACTCGGTCCTACGATCGTTTCTTCAACAGCGAACGTCAGCAGTCCGCATCGGTGAAACATCATCGGAAGCAGTCGCATTCACCTGCGGAGTACCTCAGGGGTCTGTGCTATCTCCAGTACTTTTCTCAATATACACAGCTGAAACTGTTGGAGCCAACTACAAAAAAGCTGATGTAGCAGCCTATGCTAATGACATAGCGATCTACAGCAGCTCGATCAGCGCAGAGAGTGCTCTACGGCAGGCAGAGGAGGTCTGTGCGAGCATCACACAGAAGCTAGAAGGACTCAACATAACAGTGAATCCTAAAAAGATGGACTGCATAATTTTCTCATTTCAGGGAAAAAAGCGCCGCCCTCTCCCTTAGGTCTATAGGGTAGCGGGACGCGAGAACAGACCAGCGAGCGGCATAGTCTACTTAGTCACACTTGACCGACACCTGAAACTAGCCTACCACTGCAGGAAGAAGCTCAGGTCGGTTAGGACCAAGTCTTACAGACTTAACCACCTGTTCACATCTCCTAACTTATCCCTCCGCCTCAAGCTGACCATCTATAAGAGCATCTTAAGACCGGCGCTCCACTACGGAGCACCACTATTAAATACCATCACACCGGCAACAGCAAAAAAGCTCCAACAGTTTCAAAATGGCGTACTGCAACGCTTACGAGACACACAACATTAAACAAAACAAAAATGGACCTCCTACACACTACTTTCGACTTACCGACAGTTACAGACTTCATAAATCGCAGCCACATTTAATTTTTTGACAGTCTGAAATACAGTACTAACCCTCTTTTCAGGACACTCACCCCAGCAGGACGGCCACAAACGTGGCAAGATAACGTACAAAGTCTCAGCCTGAACTGAGAAATAAATAAAATAAACAAAGAAAAGGAAAAGGACACGGTGAGCCCCATCACCGGAAAAATCTACAGTTAATAAATAAATTAGAACCTTCCATTTTCTCATCCTCCTCTTAAAAGATACGCAGTACAGTGGAAGAGATCCTCTCCAACCTATCCTAATCCAGCTTAGAAACCTTCAACCTTAAGGGGCTGAGAAAAAAAAAGAAAAAAAATTTCTCGGACTAATCGGGAAGAGATACGTGTGGTAACAGTGCATTATATTGCCTTATTCAGGAATAGAAGTGTTAAAATGCGATAATTTTTTGTGTAGGAGCCTTTTTAAAGACACTTATCCAACTAGGTAATTTACCACCAACTGAGGAATCTACGGTGGCTCCACCGAACTTAATTACAAAACACTCTTTTACATGACAATCATTAGACCCATCTGGACCTATGGCGTAGAGGTTTTGGCCTTCACTAAGCTATCGAATCCCTCTCGTATCCAATCCCCACAATCCAAAATCCTTCGTAAAATCCTCAATGCTCCTTATTTGGTTAAGAATAAAGAATAAAGTCGAACAAAATAAATTATGAGCTTAAAGTAAACAACCTCATCCGATGATTATATCGCACTATAATATAAAAACATTTTAGTGATGTAATATTTTATCGGAGTTGCCTAGCAACGGATCGAGGAACCACTTGTTTAGTATTTTGTCGTGCTCGATCAGTTAAATTATAAACATTTTTAAAAATTGTGCTAATCACAAAGTCATGTTCGTGTCTTTAGGCCGTTTCACATAATATAGTTTTTGAATTTAAATGAGAAAATAGTCTCGTGACCTTCTAAGTTAAAATTGCTATTTGAGTATGAGGATAGTTTCACCACTGGCCTATATCCATGTCATTATATTTGTATTGCTATAAATACATTTGCAAATTTCAATAAATAAATTTAATAAATAAGTGAAACGAATAAAATGCAACGATTTAAAAATAAAATTATTGGGAACTATAAAAAAAAATAGTACAATGTACAAAATGAACAATGCATTTATTATTGTAGAATACCTAATTCTTTTATTTTATTGTTATTGTTTATATATACACTAGCGAACCCCAGCTTTGCTCAGGTAATAAGGCATATTATACCTACATAATTTGTCTGTGTAATGTATTTTTTATCACGTACCGGCCACTAAGGACCACGCGAATATCATTTAAGCTTCTTTGGGAGTCTTGATTTCCATCTCGGCTAATGTACTTTATTATATAGATATTATAAATATAAAAACAAAGCTAAACATTTCTTCATATACGAATTTATCTTGGACGTTAGATAATTGCACGGGATTAGGCAGTCTTCGGTGAAACCCATCGATATTCCAACCCATTTACACAAAGCCTCGACAAACTATATACCTGAACCTTCCTGGTGAATCACTCTATCTATTGGTGAAAACCGCAAAAAAATCCGTGCAGTAATTATTGAGTTTACCGCGAACAAACGCGGCCGAAGACTTAGTTTTATAATATCTATTGATGTATATAAGTTATTGAGAATGTATAGTTACAATTTTGGTTTATTTTATTCTTATTACTTTTTTTTTCTCTCTGTTGAAAATAACTTATATCTTTTTCCAAGATTTCGATTTTATGTACGGTATGTCATTGCGATACAGAGAATTCTTTCAAATAAGATCAATGCATTTTCTTATAAAATATAAATAAATTTGAATATCTATAGCAAATAATTAAAATAAAATGTATAATATTTTAGTTAATACAAAATGCTCAATATCTCAGAAGGTTAGTAAGTGGTACAATTAGTTTATAGGCTTACTAGAAAGTTACAAAATAATTACTTTCGTAACCAGAATTTCTTGAATATATAGAGGTGCCTCTACTTAGACGTTAGTTATCTATTGTCGTGCTATTAAATAAGCAGTTGTATAATTTGTAAAATTTAAAAAGTCTACAACTAACGGTTTTCGAGTTATGCAAAATACATACGTAGGTACAAACGCTGAGGGGATATTCTCCATCCACACTGTGCATCTGTAATCCCTCTTGACAAATTAAATTTTAATGCTAATTTCTGGTTGGTTACATTTCTCTACGCCATTCTCACATTAGCTCGTGCCAATGCTAAATCAAATAAGAACTTCAAGCTCCGTAAGCTGCTTACTGATTAAGCTCACTAAGTTATCATTTCATTTTAATAGTGCTGCTTTAGTAAGCACCGCATTAAGCCGAGAATTACGCCAGTTCCATTTATCACTTTAAGCGTTGATATCTCTTAGATTATGCAAATCTTAGAAACATCTTCATTATCATTAACTCGTAGAATAAGGTCTATAATCAACTAAAACAAGATAAATCGCTAAGTCAGGAATGCTTGTATTAACAATATTAAATTGCTGTTACAATAAAAATTATGACATCAAATATATGACAAATATATATGTGGTAATAAATCACTAATTGATTAACCGAACGATAGAGAAATTAATTGCCTTGATTGATGAATATGATATAAAATTATTTTTCAACTTGGACATTTGCGAAGGAGGTAATACATTTTGTGATAATTTTAAAAACTTATCGATATTCTTACAGCAAATTTTCCATTGTCTATCGTTTCAACTTATTTCAATATAACCGAATATTCCTTTCGGCTTATCCTGGGGCCTTCACTCGTGCGAGCGATTGGAGCTAATTTATGAATTCTGTAAGTATCTTGGAAGAAAAGTAGCCTAATAACAAAAACTCAAGAAGAAATACAACAGGAATCAAATTTATTTTTGTTAACGGCGGAAATGAGATAAAAACCCAATACAACCCATGAAGGGTCTGGGGTTCAGCACATGGTAGAGACGGTACTGTTTCTTGGACAACGGTTGTGCAGGGAGGTGATTTGTCCTAGATAACACTCAACCACCAGATTTTCTCCCCTTATTTTGGATGTCCTCTTTATAGAGGCTGGGAGAGCCCCAGGAGGATCTCTGATCCCATCTGATCCAACTCTGGCTGCTAACAGACTAAATAAAAGTCAAGCCAGCACCGGGATTCGAACTCAGGACCACCACTGAGCTACCCCGCTCAAAAACGTTACTACACTCTCCATTAAAATGAGTGTAACTAAAACTTGAATCGAGCTGGGTTCCGAAGTCCTTCCACACTCACCATAGGCGCCAGATTTATCTCCTTCAGATGCCCATCTGTTCAGAAATATGGACAAATTCTTTTATGATAAAACGTTATATAATCAGAAAAGCCTAAATGTTTCAGTTCTGGTATTGTAAATTTGATAGCATGTTGGGGAATATAATAGAAAATGAGGGTAAACATTTTGAATATAAATGTTTTGGTTTTATAAAGTTGTTTTCGCAAAGAACCTTTCCTTCTAAAACCTTTCACATGAAACGACCCATTATTACTAATTTATTATTGTTTTCAATAGTATTCATTGAAATTTCCTGAGCCTCCAGGACTTAACGACAGGTGTACAGGTGGTAATTACCTATTGAACAGAATCAAACATAGGCAACACATGAACTGCTTTGTTGCCTCTACAATTCGCCTCCAATAAGCTACAGTACAATAGACCGCGTCCCTAAACCAATAGCCAGCCCTAACCCGTTGTCAATTATAGCAATGGCCTGTTATTGCACGTCCAGAACACGACCACTGTTTGTACAGCACAATGCCACTCCCGGTCTACAGTAGCAGCCACGAAATTAGGCGGCTTAGAAACATGCAGCGTTGCCTTCTAGAGATTCGCAACATAAGTCAATTTTTATTTGAACTCTTGCCCCTATAGTTCTTAATAAAACAAGTGAAGATAGCTGAAGTCAATTAATTAAGTAAAGTCTTGTGTTCATGAGTACGTGGTAGAGACTGATGACTGTCCCCGCATGGTTTCAACGCTTACACTATATTTAAATAAAACCAAATCAAATGATTCCATATAGTCAGATCTTCCAAAAAAAAGTTAAGGTTTCAACCTTATAAGAGCAACAGATTCAACTTTCAAACATCCAACTAATCAACTAATTACCAATTTAAGGGACTGTTGAAAATTTTTTTTTTTTTAATATTAAATCACAAACCAATCTTCCTAGATAAATAAATTATAAAATTATAACTTTACATGAGATATAAATCTAAAAGAGAGAGAAAAATGCTTTATTTTCAGCAGTGCTGTCCAACTACATTAGCCGTAATACACAGCATACTGATCAATCCATATCGGACTTACTGTACATTACAAAAGACTTTGTTGATTTCTTCTGGGCTCATTCTCATCTCAGCCCTGAAGAAGTCAGCAGCATGGCTGACGAAACGTTGGCGAAAAATTTATCAACACGATCTAAACCAGAAGAAATCAACAAAGCCTTTTGTAATAATATCAATAAAACCAATTTGCTTTATATGTATTACTGTATAAATATGTTATATAAATATGTATGTATATTACTGTAAATGTATTGATTTTCTGTACATAAGGAATTCCGTTTCTGAAATCTTGGCAGACAATTTAAAACATATGTAACAACAGATCTAAGGAATGCAATAATAAGAGAATAAATCCCAAAAAGCACAGCCTTAAGTCTCTAAAATACAGGAATAACATAATCAGTCAACGTTTCGCTCATTCAGGCATCATCAGGACTTATGCCAAAAAAAATATGACATCTCACATCAGCCAAACAACGTTGCTTTGAGGTGTTCCTCAATCACCTCTCTTTTTGAGTTTTCTCACATTGTTAGTTGTTCTATTGTATATTTATATTTTTTTAAATTTAAATTTATACGACTGCCGTTTCAGGCTACTACAACATTTACTAGACAAACTCTCTAAGCTCTCAATTAATTACAAAAGACTCATATACATGACAATCATTAGACCCATCTGGACTTACGGAATAGATTTTTTCGGCTCCACTAAACCATCGAATTCCTCTCATATTCAATACATAAAATTCAAAATCCTCCGTAAAATCCTCAAGGCTCCTTAGTTTGTAACGAACAAAGTAATCCATAATGACCTTAATGTCCCGTTTCTTGCTAATTTGGCCCGAATCTGATATAAATCCTTCCATGACAAACTTCATTTCCACTCAAACTCACTAGTTTCAAACCTATCAATCTCTTTAATTCCTGATAATCCTCCGAGCCGCTGGAAGAGAAGTTGGCCTCGTGACCTTCTAAGTTGAACTTGTTATTTGGGGTAGTTACTCTACTTGCCTTTCATGCTAATACGTAGCAATTATTCTATTTACTTGTATTATTTTAATACAGTTGTAAATTTCATTGAATAAATTATTTTTTAAAAAAATTATGTAAATTATAAACTATACTATCGAGTGAATTGGTAATGCGTTCTATGCATGTTTGGGACAATGCCCTGTGCAAGAGGATATATTCCAGAGATCAGGCTCAACCAAATAATTGGGGGTCGGCCAATTAGCTCGGAAGGGCTTCCAGATCTCCAAAAGTCTATTCACCAGAAGCCAGAGCCGGTTTCGGACAGGGGGTCTATAGCTCAATAGTACCTGCTCAATACCCTAAACTCTGAACTATCCCGTTCGTAAAAATTATAATATGAATTATTGTAACTGTCGAATTGAGACATGCATTAGAGCTAAAAGCTTGGAAGCTTAATAATATTAATTATTAGTAAGATTACTTAAAATAATAAAAATTTCCGGAAGATGGATTTGAAATGATTTAAATCTTTAACTCGATGGAACCTAAATCCAGTAGGATAGCTATTTTTTCAGGTTATTATTTTTTCACCTTGGCTGTGATTGTTTCGATTAATTCTATAAGGGAAGAGTTCCAGGAAATATTTTTTTTTTAATTTAGGCGCCCCGCTCCCCAACCGGAAAATTGAGTGAAAGTTTTTCTTTTTCCTTTCTGTGAAATAGAATCGGATACCTTACAGCCACAGAATGATCAATTATCTTATTATGTGAACATTATACATTCACAGGTTCATTGCTAATTATGTTCTTTGGTTTAATGTTTTTAATCGTTTATTTATTTATTAATTATTTAAGCGTCACTGTATACTACTATGACTAATCGGACGATGCTAGTGTAGGAATCCAAAATGTTTGCTTTCTAAGGTATATTTAGGCAATGGATCCTTAACGAGTGCCTGAGACCGCAAAGTCTCGTGACCGCCATTTCACGTCTCATCCTAAGAGGGACGTAACCAAGGATTTTTTTGTAAGGATGATGGTTATGGTGAAATGATGGTGTACCACCCCCGGCTTATTTGGAAGGGAATGGGGTTGTGAAAGGAAGGAAAGAATAGTAACACATAAGAAGAATAAAGAAAATTAGGAGAACGTACTCTAACTAAGAACTAAGCAATATAAATAAAATGACTATATTTATTTTTATTTAATAATAACACCAAATTATTGACAAATATAAAGAAAAAAAATGTTTAATAAATTAATAATAAAACCAAACTGTTGAAAAATATTAGAATGGTTAAAAATTCTGTAATTACTACACTACTGGTACAACCAGTTCCCCCACTTATTTGCTAGGACAAGAAAATCAAAAAAAACAATAAGGGAATATTATAAGTCTCAGAACAAAAATTATAGCCTGATACTCCACGGTAATCAATGAGTCTATCCCCAGAAATTAAATTGTTCACATGTACCTTGTATAACGTGTAGCGATCCTCCCATCTGATCGGTTCCGCAGTAACCCACACCAATTGTCTCCAACCTCTCACACTGCGACGTTACACCTCTTTGCACACGGGACAGACTGACTCCTTCCGAGCGATCGCGATCTCCCTCTCCCACGCTGGCCACCGTCTAGACGCAACCTCAGCATCCTTGACGATCTCAGCCCCACGATCGCTCGACTAAATGATTTAATTAAACTTATTTACGGCCAGTCCCACCACGGTTCTGTTACATCACCCTCCCCTTTACAAAAGAGTGGAACCACGGGGTCCACTCATACAATACGCCGTGGAGTACCAATGGTGGCTGAAACTTAATCCTACACTACACTGTATACACTGCCACTATATACACTCCTGTCAGTTGGTGCTGGCTTCTGTGCGCCCACCGGGTCGATGTATGGTCCTGGTTGTCAATTCTTCCAGAGCTCTGGCATCTTGTATTCGTTGAGTAGCCTTGGACTGTCTGTTTCCCAGCCACTTGCGTAGGCCCCAGGTTCCAAGGACACCCAGCAACAATAGCGCCAAGGTCGTTGTGGCACTCCACGTCCACCATCTTCGGTTAACCCGTTCTTCCTGTATCCTTTCAAGCGCACGCCGAAGGGCCAAGACCCGAACTTCATCAGCGGCCCACTGACCCGCTCCCAGGTCTCCTTGCTGCTCCAAGGACTTCCAAGCCTCTGGTAGGTCTTCCCTCCTAATTGTCGTTTTTTCTGACCCTATGTGTAGAGATATAGGGTCCACGATCTGTATTTCCTTCTCCAACGTCGTGTACGTCGTCCCTCTGGAGCGGGGGAGCAGCCAGTAATCTGCTGTTTTCAGTGTACAAGACTCTGTTGCCTCCCATTCTCCATCACCGTCCAAAATAATCTCTCTGGGTTGCTGATTTCTGCAATTTATCGTTGCCTTGGTTGGCTCGTTGACACTAAAGAGCCATTTCTCTCTCGCCTCGTCCCAAATCCAAGTATCCAGTTGCGGGTCACGTAGTGCCCTCCATTTACACAGCGGTTGACCACTCTGCTCATCCCCAAAGAAGAGAGTGCTTAAGCAGGTCACTCGTCTCCGCTCCATCAACGGAAACAGCGCGGGGCACACCCACGGCTGGGATGTCCGGCACCGTGACAGGTCCCCTTTCTGCAGAAGTGCATAATATTGTCTATCCACTGACACAAGAAAACTGTCCACTGACGTCTCTAATACCACCTTGTGCGGCACATCCACACTCCGTATCGGCATAGGTTGTACCCTATAGAGCTTGAAGGCTTGACCTGACCTAATCAAAGGGAGATCTATAACAACATGCACCGAAGTGGATGTGGCCACTCCATGGACTGCAGCGGCCTGGTAATAATGGTGGGCATCCTCGGGACGAGTACCTGTGAACAAACCAATTCCCGAGGGCAGTACATTGACCACCGTTTGGAGAATCTCACTCAAGGAGTGGGGAGACAGAAGGGCCTGACTCACTGCCCCCCATGATACCCTCTCTAATCCCAAATACAATTCCCTCAAATCACCACTGGCTTTCAGAGCCGTCACCTCCATATTTCGGAGGTTGGATATCAAGGTTAAGGATAGGTTAGTATAAAGGGAAAGCCGGTCTACTTGTGTCTCTAGGGTTAACATCCGCCGGTGGGTAGCTTCCATTTCCTTCTTCAACATTCCTGCGAAGCGTATTAGGTTCCTCGTATTTTCCTCGGTTCGTTGTCCCAAATTCCGTGTGACTGTGAGGTGCTCCGTGGCCAAGTGGACCAATCGCCCTTGTTGCATTGTTAGCTTCCCCAGATCGTCCCTTATCCCTTCTAAGTCGTCAGCATCCGGATTACCAAACACCGCTTTAATCACCTTCCCTCCAATGTTTAGCAGCCCTCTACTCCCTCGTTGAACCGGTAGCAGATTCCTGATGGACAAAACAGCTTCATCCACTTCTGCGACCATCTCCTTGGTCCTCTCCACCTCGTCCCAGTACCCCCTAAGTTCAGGGATATGGTTCAGTGTCCGTCGGTACTCAGCTTCTATTTCCTCTATTACTTCCCTCATCCGTAGTGCTTCACCACACAAGCGAGTCACGTTCACTTCCACTATTACCCGCCATCGCTCACTGCTCACTACTACGTCCCTTTCATCCAAAAACCTCACACCGCTGTGTCCCAGGGCCAACTGCAGCACCAGCCATCCTGTGAACACTGTCGTTTAACATTAGATTACTTTCTTGGCCTCAGCAGTATGGGGGATCGGGGGGTGACCAGGGAATCATCCTCCTCCGGTGCCCACGAGGTGTCACGTGGGTCCTCAGGTGTACCTGGGTCATCTTCTGTGCGGGCCCAGGTTGTTTCTTGGGTGGCCTCTGGTGAACTCGGGTCATTCCTCATCCAATGAGGAGTAACGTGATCGACTATGCCCCGGGGGGTTGACAATTTTTCTGGCGTCCTTCGCTCCGTTACCGGGGACTCCCTGCGGTCAGTTGAGTAAGCTCCGTCGGCTTGACTCTCCTCTTGGTTGTCGTCCTTGACTTCTTCCATTTCATCCTCGCTGTCCTCGTTCCAGTGTGGGGGACATTCCTCCTCACTCTCATTTTCGTCCCGATGTTCATGTTCCTCCCAGTCACTCTCGTCTCCACTCTCCTCCTCCTCCCTTCCTAACTCAGTAGGCCTATCACCTATAGCTGGTTTCAACCGATTGATGTGTACCACTACTTTTCGGCCCGATCCCAACTGTAACTCATACGTGACTGGGGAGATCTTCCTGATTACCTCATACGGTCCCGTCCAAGGACGATGAAATTTCTTGCAATGTCCCAGCTTTGTAATGGGGACATGCAGGAACACACACTCCCCCACTTCGAGTTCTCTGTGTTTTCGTCCCTTGTTCCATTGCCTCGTCCGACGGGTCCATGCCAATTCCATCCTCTTCGATGCCTCCTCATAGGCCTGACTTAATCTCTCCTGCAGCCGTTCCACGAACTCTTCTGCTGGCGTTTCACCGTCCAGTGGCATGATATTGAAGCCCACAGGCATCTGCACTTCTCGTCCATACAGAAGGTAGTTTGGCGAGTATCCCGTGGACGAGTGCGGGATGGCCCTATAAGCCATCAGGGCATAGGGTACCCATTGATCCCAGTCACGACCGTCCCGTCGTACATAATGAGCCACCGACTCAGCCAGAGTTCGGTGTAATCTTTCCACCATTCCATTGCCCTCTGGATGGTAGGGGGTTGTCTGAATTTTCTGTGTCCCCAGCAGCCGACATGTATTTTTCAATAGGGAGGAAACGAAATTTCTCCCCTGGTCAGTCAGCAATCGATCGGGGGCTCCGTGCCGGGTTACTATTGCCTCTACTAAGGCCCTTGCCGTCTCGTCCGCTGTGATTTCCTTCAAGGGTATTGCTTCGGCGTACCTCGTGAAATTGTCGATCATGGTGAGCAGGTACTTATAACCTCGCCCGCTCCTGGGAAGCGGACCGACGATGTCCATTGAAATTTGCTCAAACGGTCTGGTCGGGAAGAAAGGGGCTTCCAAAGGGGCCTTCAAACCTGGTGGGGATTTCCTTCTCTGACAGCTATCACACCTCGCGACGTATTCCCTTACGTCTGGACCCAGTGTGGGCCAGTAATACCCCTGCTGTACTACCGACGTCGTACGTTCTATACCCGGGTGTCCAGCCCATTTGGCTTCATGGCACTGCTGTAAAATGGCCCCTCTTAAAACTGTTGGTACTGCCAACTTCCAGTCCCCCATGCTGTCACTACCGTTTTTCCAATACAATACGCCCCGTGCATCCTTTCCTCCTGATCCTGATTGTTGTGCTAGATCTTGGCACCACGAATCATCCCGCTGGGCTATCCGTAGCTCGCTCTCATTAAACCCCGGTGTCTTCACTTGTACTCCCCGCACCGCCCTGCTCAAGGCATCAGCATTCGTATGCCTCCTCCCCGCCTTGTGCTCTACTTCATAATTGAACTCCTGGAGCCTTAGTGTCCACCTCATTAACCGAGAAGAAGGCTCGTTTAAGCTTAGCATCCATCTTAAAGCCGAATGATCAGTAACAAGCTTGAATTCCCTCCCAAGTAAGTAGCACCTAAACTGGCGGGTTGCCCAGATGACCGCTAGCAGTTCCAATTCGGTGGCCGAGTAATTTTTTTCTGGGCCTCGTAATTGCCGGCTGGCGTAGCATATGGGTCTTTCTTCCCCATCGCGCACCTGAGACAACACTGCTCCTAATGCCATCGAGGAGGCGTCGGTTGCTAAGATGAACGGGTCATGGAAATCGGGATAAACTAGAACCCGGTCAGACACCAAATGCTTTTTTAGCTCATTGAAAGCATCCTCTGCCTCCGACGTCCATCTAAAAGTGGCATTCTTTTTCGTGAGCTCAGTCAGTGGTTGAGCGATTCCCGCGAATCCCGCTACAAACCGGCGATAATACCCTGCTAACCCCAGGAAGGACCTTACTTCTCTCACGCTCCTTGGCCGAGGGTAGGCTCTCACAGCCTCTATCTTTGTGGGATCTGTTCTTACCCCATGCTCACTTACCACATGTCCAAGATAGGCAACTTCCTTCCGCACAAAGCGGCACTTCTCCCTGTTGACCTTGAGGTTAGCCTCTTGCAACTTACTGAATACATTCCCTAATCTACGTGCTTGCTCCTCAATAGTCGCACTGTAAACAATGACGTCATCCAGGTACACGTAGCATTCTACCCCTTTCAGCCTACTTAATAGGCAATCCATCAATTTTTGGAATGTTGCAGGAGCCCCAGCCAACCCGAAAGCCATCCTTCGGTACTCGTAGTGGCCACCTTCTGTGGTGAACGCCGTCTTTTCCCGATCTTTTTCCGCGACGGATATTTGATGGTAACCGCTTGCCAGGTCTAGCGTCGTAAAGTACCGGCTTCTCCCCAATTGCTCCAACGTTTCATTTATCAATGGCAGTGGATAAACATCCACTTTTGTAACCGCATTGAGACCACGAAAATCAGTACAGAACCGAAACTTGGTTTCCCCATGGTACGACTTCTTTCTAACCAATACAATGGGGGCCGACCAGGGACTCGATGATGGCTGGATGATCCCATTATCCAGCATCTCCTGGATGTGTTGTTTAACAATAGGTCTCTGATGGAAGGGTACTGGATACGGTCGTTTTGCTACTGGTGACGCGCCGCCTGTTTCAATGGAGTGCTCGACGCCTAGGGTGCAACCCCTCTCATCTGGTGGGTCGAACAACATCCCATACCGCTCTAACACCTCTTCAATAGTCGATCTATCGTTCGGTGATAAATGACCAAGCTCAGCGTCCCAATTCCGCTGGTCCACTTTCTCCTTAGACTGGTGTAGTCCCACTACTCCTATCACGGTCTCCTCCCCGTCCCAGACGTCCGCCTCAACCGCCCTCCCCAAGGTTTGTCTGCGGTCAACCACGATCTGTTCTCCGGTCAAGTTGACCACCCGGACGTTCACCATCCCCTTTTCCACTCTGCCAACGCCCCTCCCCGTTCTCAACCCCTTCTGCGGCTGGATTTCAGGTTCTACCATGACCACTTTGCCGTCCATCATTGCCAGCTCCCCAGCTATTATGGCTTCAGCGTACTTTGGGATTATAGACCTCGCAACGGCCCGTACAGTGTATTCCTGCTGTGGCTTCTGAAGCGGTTCTGACTCACTAGGACTTGGCTTCCCCCGATGACACTTCTTCCCTGTCTGACGCTTGACTGCCTCAGCCGTCACCCCTCTAACCAGTACAGTGTTAGACCGAGCGTGAATTTCTATATCGACCTTCTTCATAAGGTCCAGCCCCAATATCCCGTCGTACGCCATTTCAATGTCCGCGACTGTAAACCGATGGCTTACTTTTCTCCCTTTTATTTGGCATTCAACCTCCTGTTCCCCTCTTATACGCAGGGCCCTTCCCGTTACTCCCCTGGCCTTCAGGTTTGACCATCTCACCTTATGACCTTGGACCGGTTCCCTTAACAAGGAGATCTGAGCCCCCGTATCCACCAGCAGAATTTTCTTTTGCCCGGCTATCACAACCTCAAGACTTAACCCGTCGTTCTCCTGGCCAGATATACAGGGAATTAAACCAAGCTTACCCCTTTTGTTCTCCTGGGGCCTCCCTTCGGGGCAAAAGGGCGGCCTTAGGCTTTTGGGTCACTCCCATTTTGAGCGGCGGTGGTACAATGGGAAGCGAAGTGTCCTATTCTTCCACATCTGAAACAAGCTCCAGGGTAGTCTGGTCGTCTCCTGGTTCGCTGTGGGGTCTGGCCAACTCTGTTAGGGCAATTTCTCGACAAATGCCCCCTCTTAGCACAGTTAAAACATAGGACCTCCGAAAGTGGTGGCCGAGCGTTTACCCGCCCCTCGTTCCTTCCGGGCTGCCGGTAGTTTGCGCAAACACATACGGGTGGTTGCACCTCTTGTGCGCCCGTCATCGGCTCTACCTGTGGTTCTCTTACTACATATATGTTTTTTCCCCGTTGATGCTCCTGTAGGGCCTGTTCCAGCTCCAACGCCATTTTCTGGGCTTCCCTTAAGGTCTGTGGGCGGCCGAACAATACTTGCTTACCTACCTCCCCAGTCAAACCCCTAGTGAACGCCTCTAACACCTTCCTTTCTACCTCCCTCGCCCACCACGTTCCCTCGTCTCCGGCTAAGGTTGGCCTGGCCATCTTTCCACCCACCGTAATACATCGGTCGGCAAACTCTTGTATCTTCTCCTTAGACTGTTGGCTCATGTCCTGCAGCACTCTGCCGTAATATTCGAAGGTGTTTGGATCGCCAAACCGCTCCTTCAATACCTCCGAAAGTCGCTGGAACGTAACCTCACCCCTAAGCTCTTCAGCGCCCCTTACGAACGTCGCCGCTTGTCCCTGAAGTTTTAACCGACATATCCTCACTCTATCTCCGTCATCCCAAGCCCCACAAGCCGCTACCTCCTCCAGGTAGTCCAAAAACTCCTCCACTGGCCGCGCAGTCGCTTCCCCTCCCCATGGCTTCACTAGTGACTGTAACGATAGATCTCTGCGAGGTGGTTTAACAACCAGTTTAGCATCTGGTTGATTTGTCTCTAGCTCTACAATCTGCTGCTTGAGTTCCCCCTCCCGCTTTTGAAACTCCTCGTTTAGTTTTAACACCTCATCCAATTTAGCCCTTAATTGACTCTCAGCCGTCATTTTAAAAACGTGAATTTAGTCTGTGGTATTGTTGCAACCACCCCACACCTGACACCACTGTACCACCCCCGGCTTATTTGGAAGGGAATGGGGTTGTGAAAGGAAGGAAAGAATAGTAACACATAAGAAGAATAAAGAAAATTAGGAGAACGTACTCTTACTAAGAACTAAGCAATATAAATAAAATGACTATATTTATTTTTATTTAATAATAACACCAAATTATTGACAAATATAAAGAAAAAAAATGTTTAATAAATTAATAATAAAACCAAACTGTTGAAAAATATTAGAATGGTTAAAAATTCTGTAATTACTACACTACTGGTACAACCAGTTCCCCCACTTATTTGCTAGGACAAGAAAATCAAAAAAAACAATAAGGGAATATTATAAGTCTCAGAACAAAAATTATAGCCTGATACTCCACGGTAATCAATGAGTCTATCCCCAGAAATTAAATTGTTCACATGTACCTTGTATAACGTGTAGCGATCCTCCCATCTGATCGGTTCCGCAGTAACCCACACCAATTGTCTCCAACCTCTCACACTGCGACGTTACACCTCTTTGCACACGGGACAGACTGACTCCTTCCGAGCGATCGCGATCTCCCTCTCCCACGCTGGCCACCGTCTAGACGCAACCTCAGCATCCTTGACGATCTCAGCCCCACGATCGCTCGACTAAATGATTTAATTAAACTTATTTACGGCCAGTCCCACCACGGTTCTGTTACATCGGTAAAGATACTTGTGCACCTGCTGATCCCAAACAAGCATAATTCATGTATCTAGAACAATTCGTCTCTGTCTTTGATCCTGAGTGTGCATCAGTGCAATTAACACTGGTGAATTGGTCCCAAAGGAACTGGTTTTAGAGGTATGGGCAGGCATGTGGCTAACCATGGAAACCAAGGTTCACAGCAATATGAAGTTGGGTGACCCCTTCCCGGCTGCCTCCCCTTCAACAAGTATTTTATATATCTGCAGGATGAAGCTCTGCCCAAGATCTATATGGTCCATAGCGCTAGCAGAAAAAAAATGTGTTTATGTTGGAGTTCTCGTGAAGTTAAAAATAATTAAAAGTTGTATAGCGGAATTTTAGAAAAACAGCATTAATTGTATTAATCTTCTTTAAATGTCTCACGCCTGCTCCCAAACAATCTGGGATTATTTTTCTTATTTTAAATCCCCAAATTATTTGGATTTGTATACAAGAAGAGAGGTTGTTTAAAGGATAAAACAAAAAATTTACTTAATTGTTTAAACCCATTAATTTAAAAGAAATTGCTAAGCTCACACATTTTTATTTTTATAAGAAATGTCCACTTAATAAACCGCACAAAGTCACCTTAGTTACCTTAATAGGTGGTAAATTATATATATTTTTTAAATGATCCATTTTTATAAAATGTAAGTTTTTCTTTATTTTTTATTTTCTATTTTTTGTTTGCTCTATTACAATTTTTATGATAAATATTTGGTTTTACTATTGTATATGTTTTTCGAGAAAGCATAAACAAAATACTTTCTATCGACAAAGTCATCTCCTAATCATTTGCTGAATGAGTGTGGTAGGACAGATCCTCCAAGTCAAAAGAAGCATCTTGCTTTGAGAAAACGGATCCGATGGTGGAAGTAAAGGGCTAAAATTAAAACGGGAAGGGCGACTCGCGTCCTTTGTGAGGGCTCCAGGACTCTCTTTAATTAACAAGTCCTTGCTGTCCGTCTCATTTGTGTCTTCCCAGCCTCGTCCCGTCTCTACCCTCCTCTCTCTCTCTCTCTCTCTCTCTCTCTCTCTCTCTCTCTCTCTCTCTCTCTCTCGCTCTCTCTCTCTCACGTACTTCTTTTCACAACTGCAGTCAGATTTATTATTCATAGAACGTAGTGAGGATCGTATATTTATAAAAAGTAGACTAGTATCTAGTAAAACAATATTTTGCATCTAGAGTTTAAAATATATTCTCTTTTTTATAACACTTTGAAAGCATGTATGTACTAGAATTCTAATGAAACATTTTATATTTAAGAACTATAATTATTTTGTCCTGTTTTTTTATATTCAAATATAATAAACGAGCTTTGATGCGTTTCTTAAAATAGAAATGAGTGATTAATGTTGTTGATCAACACATTATTTTTGTTTTCTTAATAAATATTTGCTATTGAATAAGTGCTATTCTGTCTTTTATGAGACTATTTATTTTATTTATTAGACGGTCACTCATGTACCGTAGCGAGGCATGACACCTGACCAAAAAATCTGAACTTATGGTTAACTGCTGGGAAAGAAAAATATTAAGAAGAATATGGTAGAGTGGCCAAAAATCCCAACCTGGGGGATGTGAAGACTAGTCAGGGAGGCGCGATACAGTTGAAAATAAAAACTATACTCTCTTAGTTTGGTTATTTTTCGCTAACCAGTACTTCTTAATCTTAAAATTAAAGGTATAATGCTGTATATAGATACAAAACTAAATGTTTTGTTTTCAATATAATACTTGTTTTTTATTCAGATTCCCATAAAAAAGTCTGTGCTAGGAGGGCTTGGGAGGTTTACATATGAACAGGGGGGGGGGGGCGCGAAAGACCTTCAATTGAACAGGGCGTTGTACGAAAAAGGTTGGAAACCACTGCTCTATGGGAAACCGGACAGCAAAAGAAGTAGAGGACGTCCTTGGATCAGATAGCTAGACAAAGTGGAAGAGGAATTAAAGCTGCTGGATGTACAAGTATAGAGGAATATAGCGCAGGATCGAGGCGATTGGGTGGCAGAGTTGGAGGTAGGCTGGGTTCTTGTAGGTGGAGAGCCAGTATAATAATAGTAATAATTTATTGCGGCATTCCATCAGTAATTATTGAAGATTATTTAGTATTTATTTTATTGGTTTGTTTTGTTGATCTATTTACTAATCAATAAAACCTAATACCTTATTGACTTATAATAATAAGTCAATAAAATATTATGTGAATCAACGGTGATTCAGAATTCAACAGTTCAGGTTTAATTTATAGATATTATTTTGGGCACAATGCATATAAATATTGAGAAACAACTATTAATGATTGATACATCTTACCATGGAATACATATTTAACTAATAAATTATTTCTATTTAAAAGTGGTACGTGTTGGGTTCTTTTTCAGATATGTTTGTTTGTCACGGAATGTCCAGGATCTTTCATCTCTGCTCTCTCCGGGTCTTTTCAAGCTCTATTCTATTTTGCAGATATATCACCCCGTCATACGTCATATCGCTTCCTGCCTAAGTGACCCTTTGGTACCTGGTTTTTGTTTCCGTCGTTTCCCTAATTTTCTAAATTCATATTTATTTTTTTACTAAAGAAATCTCTTCATTCAATTAAAATTTATTTTAGAACATCGAGTTAGGGAAGAGAAAGATATTGGACTGTCAAAAATATTTCAGTTCTATTGAAAGAATGGACTAAATCTGAAAAATGATTATCTAATCTCGAAACCATTTCAAAATGGTGCCATTGTCGCCATTATTACTGCTTGTCTTTACTTTCCTATAATTGTCAGTGGCGTAACTAGAGTTGACTCATGGGGGGTTAACCCCCACCAGTCAACCACTCCAACATATTACTACCTTCAAAAACGATGTCTCGTAATACAGGTATTATATGTATTATACTATAAAAATCATGTAGTTTCAAATTAAATAAATAGATTCTATTTTTTATAAATGTTATTTTGCAAGTTATAAATGTTATTTACGTTATAAATGTTATATTTGGAAGGGGAATTAAGAAATAGCTTTTAAATATAAGTAACCCTATTGGTTACAATAACTTACTATACTTAATTGCATAGGGAACTTTCTACACCCAGCCACACTTTACTTCTAGATTCTAGGAATCGTCTAAACTGTTCTTCTCACATTTGCGATCTTATTGTTGGCGCTAGATGCCACTACTGCCAGTATAATAACATAATTAATAGTAAATAAACAGTATTACGTTTTGGTTTGTCATTTTAATAATAATAATCATAATGTCTATATTTATTCTAGGGACACGTCCCTATAGAATAACAATGCAGGTATTATAAGCTATTATGTCTTAGAGTGTAAAATAATTATTATAATTTAATTAATTATTACAAGTAATTTAGTAGGTGAGAAAGAATAAAAAAAAAAATAATGAACAGGAAAAAGGCGAATTATCTACAATAACAATATTAAAATCATATTAGAAGAAGAGAAAGAAAAAAATTAAAATAAGTTAACAATAATTATATAAGAGAAACAATTTATGGTTACATATATATCAAATTTATAACAAGAGAAAACACCAAAAAAATTAACAATACCTACTATCTGTGATTTACATTTAATCCCTACATTTACTAGATGATATTAAAACATATGTACGTGGTTTAAATTCCACACAGTCATATATATAAATACATAAGTACACACAAATGTACATAAAAAAAATATCATTCATTCATCAAATGATGAGAACACTAAGTAAAAACTGATCCTCTAATATTTTCGATTTTTTGGTAATTGTAGCGATAATAGATGATGGAATATGCGGGATTTGAAGGTTGGAAGATTATTGGAACGACGAATAGAAGAAGGTTTAGAGTTCCAAAGGGTGGAGGATCGGATAAGGAAAGCTCTGTCAAAAGCTACTGTTCGGCGGGATGCTGTATTTAGATCTGAGAGCCGATAACAGGTGTTATGAGATAGGACTGTGGTTTTGAATTGAAGGAGATCGATAATGTATGATGGTCGGCGGGATTGGATAACTTGGTAAAGGAAGGATGCTAGGACGGCGGTAGGAAGGGTAGAGCCATTTCAATTCTTCTTAATATCGGGTCACCGGAGCATCTCTCGGGATCCCCAAGATGAATCGAACGAAGCAATTAAGTAACCGTTTTAATTTTGCTTCGAGATCCTGAGAGATACCCCCACACTGTACAACAATAGTCCAAATGAGGGAAAATTAAGGAAAAAACTAGGAGTCTATGGATTTCAAACGGGAACAGGTGACGAAGGTAATTCGGACGCTTTAAGGTGGAGAAGGTACGACGGGAAATTTCTGAGATATGTTTTTTCTGGAAAGGGTTTGGTCAAAAATAATTCCAAGGTTTTTGACGGTTGGGTAGAATTTGATAGGATTATTGTTTAGAAATAGGATTGGATTATGGGGGATAGTTTTAAGGAAGTAGTTTGACCCTGTTACTATTGCCTTGTTTTTGTCCACGTTCAACGTTAGCTTATTATCCACTGCCCATTGACTTATTCGATTCAGGTCATCTTGGAGTTTATCCGTGGCTAGTAATAGATCGGAGGGGGAAAAGGATAGGTACACTTTAAAGTCATCAGCATAGACATGATACTTGGAATGTTGGATAAGAAGTGGAAGGTCGTTTATGTAAATGGCAAATAGGGTGGGGGATAGCGATGGACCTTGTGGAACACCGCAGGACAGCGGAAGGGTTATGTAAGAAGGTTGACCAGGGACCAGAACATATTGGATGCGATCTGAGAGGAAAGGCTTGAACCATCCTAGAGCACTGTTGGATAGAGGTAAGTTTCGTAGTTTGGTCAGGAGAATATTGCGGTCTACTGTGTCAAAGGCTTTGGAAAAATCGAAAAGGATCAGAATTGTTAATTTTTGTTGCTCAATTGCAGTATGGAGATCATGGGTGATTTTGAGGAGAGCGGATTGAGTTGAATATCCTGGTCGAAAGCCTGATTTGAGAGGGTTAATGAGGGAACGTTCTTCTAGGAAACTACGTTGAACTAGGCGTTCTAACGGTTTTGAGAGGTTAGAGAGGAGGGAGATAAGGCGGAAGTCATCTAGATAGGAGGGATTTTCAATTTTATTTAGCGGGCGCACAAACGCGATTTTCCAAGGAGTGGGAAATACGAAGTTTTTAACGAGAAATTATAAATATGATTAGTGTACCTTTAATTCATTAAAATAATTTTGCTTGCACTTTCTTTGTTGTGTTTTTGGCATTATTGACTCTTACTTCTGTAATCCCACAATAATAACTTTGAAAAAGTAAAATCCTTCAAATTTTTATTTTTTTTATATTGTTACCTACGATTTTTTTTAAATTTCTTATAAGCAATGGGGGTGTTACATCCCCGATAACACCCCCCCTCTTCGTTACGCCTATGATGATTGTAGAAAGAGCGTTAACTTCCACTAGATTAGCTCTTCAATCCGGTGACAAAGAAAGAACGGCTGACAAAAGACGCTTTCTAGAGGCAGCAGATCGTTAAACGAATTATCCAAGCAGCCACCCCACAGCCCCAGACAACTCTTTGAAGTCTCCAGTCGAATTGCTCCTTTTCCCATAAATATTTTCCGGCCTTTTATTCAACTCCCAAAATCGAGCTCTATTACATATATATTGGTTTTCTCCGCAAGATTATGAAGATCGTTTGTGGTAACAAAGACAGACTCACTTTGCTAGAAAAATTGGTAACTCTAGCTCCATTACCGGTCTTTTTTGGACACACTCACTCTACTGACGAACACTCGGGTCTATGAAGAGTGGCAAGTCAGTTTAGATCCATAAATGATAGCTGTTGGACGTTAAACATTCGCAGAAATATATATTTCCTTCCATTAGACATCCAGTTGTAGATTAAGCCCCCCTTGAAGGCATTCGTAAGAGCGTAGGAAAACACCTACAGGCGATGTAATATTTCAGAGTTCAGCAATGTCATCGGATTTAGCCTGGATGAACTGTCATGAAGTGTCCACCATTGATCAATTCTCGTCTACGCGGCATCCAAAGCCGAAAACGGAAATTATTGATTTATATATGTTAAGATAAATAAAAGAAATAAGCAAATGGGCATCCCGAAAAGTGTCATCATTTATCAGAACACGCGAAGCGATATGACTTATTCTTCTTCCTTCATTCGTTCGTCAAAAGACCTGGGTCCATTATGGTCCTTGGTCTGTGGGTGCTGTCTTCTCTGGCATCATTTCCCACTTGTAAGACTCTTTTGCCTCTATATCTTCTGAGACTATCTGGGCTTTTTTTCATATTGATTTGAGCTTCCATCCAGGCTGTAACCTAGATCTGCTGTAAGAATATAGGAATTCTTTTGACGAGTCTGGTTTGAGCGAAACTGCTAATGTGGGCCTAACATTTTATTCGCCTTTTTCTGATATACGCTGGAGGCTTGACAACTCAATGGTACCTCAGGAGTGAAGCCTGTGTCATCTTTCGTCTGTGTGTTTTGGTCCAATAATATTCATGATTATTTGTATTCCTTCTCTGAGCATCTTTTCCTGTTCACCCTTTTTCTTTAACGTCAAAACGCAATGTTAATAGTTATTATTATGCAGACTGTCTCAGATTAAGCCCTGATGAAGATTGAAGTATGGCAAGCGAAACGTCGGGAAATAATTTAAATCAGAAGAAACAGGTGATGAATATATTAATAGTTATTGTTCTTTTTAATTATGATTTCTTCACGTATACTGTTTATCCCATACTAGCACATCCTTAACCATCTATTTTCATTCTCATCTGTATATTTTAACGTTAAAACGTTGACATGTTTCATTTTTTTAAACCATTAAAAATCTCCTGCGCAAATCCATCTTCACAGTTTATAATTTAAAATTATTTTCCTGCACTATGTCAAAAGTCGATTTTTCAATATGCCTAGAATTTATTTGTAAGTAGTATTAGTATTAATTAGTTATAAATAATATTATTCATTATTATTAATTATATCATTATCATATTCAGATTGTTCGAAGAACACGAGGAACTGCTGGGACTCTTCGCGAAGCTGAAGGAACTGCGGACGAAAGAGGAGCAGGCTAGCAGCCTGGAGCTTGCGGAGCACGCCACGAAGGTCATGAACACCCTCGACGAAGGGATCAAAGAGCTTGATGACCTAGACACCTTCTTCACCTTCCTCACCCAGGTCGGCCAGTCCCACAAGAAGATACCAGGCTTCAAGCCTGACTACTTCTGGGTGAGTAAAGAATGATATTTTATTATAAGTGAAAATTATAACATTTCTTGGGGCCCACTTCCTCAAGAGAATTTTTCATGTAATATGCATCTCTTATGATCTGCATGATTATTTCAATCACGGTTATCTGGATATGCGTACCTATGGATCCGATTCGCCAGTTCCCTTCTCTCCGACGTACGCTCGGCTTCAAAGACAGTGACAAATCGGTGCAAATCCAAGAATTATGGCTGATCAGGGTCAGCAGTGTTACGAGAACAAAGATTTCCTATTCTTAAACACACCGTTCCTGCACCAAACCGTATAAATGTATTTGACATATTTTATGAATTATTGGTAAATTTAGGTTTAAATTACCCAATTTGCTGCTACACCATTATTATTAAATAAATGAAATTATTAAATGTAGCCTGGTTTTTTGTATTATTATCTTGATTCTATTATTAGTGAGTGAAAATAGCGGTGTGACCGAGGGAGGGGGAAGGGTTTATAGCAAAAAGGGGCTAGCGTTTGATAAGGCTAATGGTAGCCCTAAATTGCCTTCTCTCTTCTTACGTTCCCACAACAAATGTTCAAATGCCCTTCAGTCATTTTAAATTACTCATAATACATAACAAATAGACAGTTCTTCAAACCTTTTCAGTATATACCTACCCTCAGTGAATAGTTCTGAAAATATATTTTATCTTCAACATAAAATGAAAAAACATACATACAGTTTCGTCATCTAGTAAAGAATGTCTGTAAGGTACAATGAACCTAATGTGAGCATTTATATACCTACAGCCCCGGTTAATAAGTGGTTAACACGAATTTTATCGAGGAAGAGTTAACTGCTTTCAGACAACCGCAAACGTGTCATTCTAGTAGTTTTTGGTTTGAAATTATGTTGTAATATAAACAATAATTCCTTTCCAATCCAATGCCTTATTTAGTCCCTTATCCATTACGAAAATAACTAGATTCCGCTTTCTCAGGTATAAGAAACACAACTTCATTTGTTTGATAATATATTATCAAATACTATAAAAAGTGTCATAAGCATAGAATTTATTTTAAAAATCAAGTGGCACATGACTCTATTAATTTTGATAATCGCGTTATATCAATCCTGCGATATATGACTAATCCTGGTTGATTATTAACGTATGAAATTCATACAGTTTTAATAAACGATTACAGCAAATTTAAAACACACATTACCTTGATAAGTATTTGATATACAGCTTGGGTAGGTTAATATTTATTTCGTGGTGGATCCACGGAATAAATCTCGACCTTCTTACTCGATTTAGAAGGGTTGCTGTTCTTCCTGTTTGGAACAAATAGGAATGAATGATTATGAAGGATCTTCACTGCAGCCACGTTCTGTTAAAAATCTTCTATCATTACACACCAATACAACAGAGGATAAAGGACTTAAGGAAGCTGTGACATAGATTCCTAAATCCACAACATAAAAGCAGGACTTACACCTTTTCCACGAACTAGCCTTAACGTTCTCTTTGGAGTTACGTGACCTCAACGTATTCTTAACCAGTGGAACACACCCCATTTGTCGTGATGTGATCCTAGTTTTGTCCTTTATTTCCTCTTCTTACATCTTAGGAATAATATAACGCAATCATTATCTACACTCACTTTGAAGATTTAACCCTTCCACCTAAGGAAGTTTTTGCTATATTCATCCAATATTTTGTTCTACTATTTAGTTTTTCTGCTATTTGAGGGGCTAAGTCTCATTTTTGAAGGGTTGTGTACTGATGAGCACCAAATTTAAGAACATGAATGGTTATTCTAAAAAATAGCTACTGTCTGAAGAAACCCTGTAGGAGTATTAGTATGTAATCCACAGCTGTTTTATTGTTCAAAGACCTGCCAGGATCTTTCGAAAATCTATAGAAAACAAAGTGGTGACTACTTTGTCTACCGTTTACCTTAAGTTCTTAAGCCACAATGATGTGGCCTTGGTTAATTTTGATTAACCTATAATTGCCTGAAGTGCATCATGGTAGAAGACAGCCTAGAAGGTTGTTTAACATGACTGAATATGACTGGATATGACTGAACGAGAAGCTAACCAGGATTGCCAAGATAGTTAAGGCACCACCATTAAAAAATTATACATTTATATAACAATTATATTAAATTATATATATCATATAACAATAAAATAAATTATAATAATATTTATGACTTATAATCAACAAGATCCAAAAATAAAGTAATGTTATGCGAACATTCTCCCCGTGTATACATCGCAAATTGCGAGAACACGGAGATATAGGATCAGTGGAAAAGAGGGATATGACTGACAGAGAAGCGAACCAGGATGGCCGAGATGGTTAAGGCACCACCACGGAGAGGTGGGAGACCCGGGTTCGAGTCCCGGTCCTGGTCATATCTTTTCTTTTCAAATAAAATATTTTAAAAAATATATCATATAACAATGAACTAAATTATAGTATTTTTTTTTAATTTGAGAGCTATCATTAATTTTTAATCTGGAACGTTTCTTTCATGGGTTCTCTCTAATAACTAAGTCTAAGGAAATACAATTATCGAGTGGAAGTTTTGAAAAAATTAAGGAATTAAATATAACTGAAAAAATAATTTTATTTCAGAACTCTCCGATATAATTGTGCCTTTTTGCAAATAAACTATCTCTCTAATGATGATTATCACTTACACTCTGGCATTTAAATATAATTTGAATAAAAAATTATCAACTCAACCAATTTATAATATTCTATCTCGCTTTCGCATTATTTCCTCACTCTCTTCTTTATGGCTTTCACAAATCGTCTAATTAAAAACTTCCTAATGCCTCACTAAAAAGTTCTTTAATCGCTGTCATTAAATAAAGATTTTAAAGATTCATTTCGTGCTATAACCATTAATGTTAGTTATGTATTTATTTATCTTAAAGATACTTATCATCGCCCAATTAAAATTTTCGAAGCATATTTTCATACTCTTAGTTATAAACAATATACATGGCATTATATAAATGATCAATTTTCTATTAAAAAATAGTAGCCTTTTTATAATTTAATTGATAAGTCATCTACTGTAAGTTTGAACTTTACAGACCTAATAAGATAGCTTGCCTTTGTTTCCATATTTATATATTTTTCATAATTTCCAGCTTTATTAAAATTTAATAATTTTTTTCCATAGTTATGATGAGATTAATATCCATTAGAAATTTTCGATCTCAAAGGCAATCAACTTCTTCAAAAATAATTGTATATATTATATTTTGGATCGTTTTTAAAACTATTTATCTCATAAATTGTTCAGTGATTTCTGTATTGATTCAGAATATAGAATAAGTTTATATCTTTCATTACGTATTTTTAAATATTCGTAGAAATGTAATTATATAAACAGGACAAAAATCGGAATAAATAAACAAGTACGTTAATTACTTTAACCTGTTATAGACGTACCACTACAAACCCATGAAGGGTCTTGGGTTCAGTAAATGGAAGAGACTGTACTGTTTCTAGGGAAATGTTTGTGCAGAAAGGTGGTTTTGCCGCGATCATGCTCAACCACTAAGCTCTCCCTCCAATTAAGGGTGTCATTTTTATAGTGGCTCGGTGAGGCCAACGAGTGTCTGTAGATCCGGCAGGGTCCATCCGTGGCTGTGAACAGATCAAATAATATATCCGCTTCAGCCGGATTTTAACAGACAACCTTCAGCATAGCAACTCATGACTTTACATTGTTAGCTGTCACGCTTCCTTTAATTACAATAAATTACTAAATTATTTACTATTTAGAAATAAAAACTTCAGTCTAATAATTCTAAACACATATTTCTGTATCACGATGATCCTTTCTAGCAATCGTCAATGTGATTTTGTCTATATAGCTTCTTTATGTAAAAACTTTTAAATAAATGTTTTAAATAAAAAAAACATAACCTGCAGTATGGTAAAGAGAAGTGTTTAGAATGTATTCAATATTTACAGAATATTGTGCAACGTTGCATCAGTGCTTAACAGAATCAATACCAGAAACTGCTGAAAAGATTTTAAGCATAGCAGAGAAATTTCACCTAACTTAATTGAACTTCGATAGTACTCCAACGGCAAGACAGTATATAATGTCATCTCCCTTCACTACATCTGGATGCTATACTATATTTTTAATTAATCGTTGTAAAGTCTACGAAATTCTTTAAATTCAATTTTTTTTTATTAGGTGTATTTGATAATAACTCAGAGAGGTAAGGGCACCTCTTGTGTAATATTTATGTTACACGTGATGAGTTCACATAGTTATTTCAATCACTATTTCTTTTTAATTTTAACTTATAATTCTTTTGGTCACAGGACCAAGGAATAAGTAGGATATAAATAACTTAAGCAAATAGAATATATACCAACATTTTTCATTTTATTAAAAAAAACAATTAGTAGGATTGGTAAAATCAATCATTATTAGTTGTGTAAGTCCTGCAAACCAAACGATTAGTTCCCTTCAACATTACGATTACTTAAGGTCGATAGATTATTTGATTGTATATATATATATATATATATATATATATATATATATATATATATATATATATATATATATATATAATAATATAGTGTGATCTATAAAATACTTACCAAGTTCATAACCCTAGACCTTTCAAGTATTATAATAATACCTTTTTTTTATGTTATTTAAAGTAAATTGATCACTATAGAACTTAAACCTAATCAATCTGGCTAAGTTTCAATTAGTAATGCGAGAGAAAGGATTTTTAAAACTTGACTAGACTATTAATACTCTTTTTAAAAAATTTAACTGTTATTTTTACGACAAAGAGATTTTCATTAAAATAAAAATATATTTTGGATTTTTAAAACGTATATCCTGAAATATTCCTCGGACACCTGGACTCTGAGCCCCATTCTGTACTCAAAGGTGCATGCGGTTAAGATGGATTTCTGGAGGAGGTGTCTCCGTATCACTAAGCTGGATAAAGTAAGAAACCAAGAAATTCGACGAAGGATGGATGTTATAGATCATATCTACGAATGAAAAGATTGTTGCACGCCGCCTAAGATGGTCATGTGAAGAGAATGGCGTTTGAATGTTGGCCAAAACGAGTTCTGGATTGGGTTCCACCTTGGAGGAGAGGATGCGGACTGCCCAGAATCAGGTGGATGGAGGAAGTCCTGGAGGTCTCCAGGAGGGTTATTGGATGGATCGGGAGACATGGAACTCTGGCCAGTTGAGGCAACCCTTGTCGGAACGTCTATAAGTAAAGTTAAACGTGTAAATGTATTTAGAATGCAATAAATTTTTATGACATGGCCGTTATGTTTGTATGGTTTTCACGTTCAGAGAAAGGTTTTTGTTGTAGTCGTTAATGTTTTAATGTCCCCGTTCTCTTCCATTTGAAAGCAATAGCATGTTTTGTATCTACTGTTGAATATATTAGTGATATAGGAAATGTAGAATTGAGATTGATTTGAATTTGGTCCCTGCCAAGTGACTTGTCATAAATGAAATGAGTGATCGACATTAGGCACAGCCATCATCAGTTGATCTTATGATAATGATGTATAAACTAATTATACTAATTTATGTTCTCGTTCGATCCCTATTTGATGTTTAACATTAAATATTATTTAAAATAAATGTTGGCGTTGTTAAAAAAATGATTAAATTATTTTTTTTAAATAACAAATCATTTCTTTAAAAATTGAAATGTCTATATCAAGGATGTCAGGATTCGCAATAAATTCTCATTTCTTTATAAATTTTGGGGAATCGATGAATGTGAATAGACATGCCAAGTTTGGTTAGAGATGGACAAATCTGTAAAGAAAGCCTGTTCTTCCTGTCTTATATATTTTTAAAATTCGGCCTCTAATAAATATATAATAAAAAGACTGATTAATAATATTAATTACCGTAATCATTTTTATATCAATATACAGCTAGTCATCAATAGGATAAGGATTATAATAATAAAAAGTTAATAAATTTGTAACTTTCAGCATAATAATTATGTCTGTAACAATATATATTTTGAACTAGTCTTACTGGATATAACAATGACTCTAGCACTCTAGAACAAATAATCGTATCTGGGACACCACATTAATAAATTAGACATATCCATTAAACAGCTCTGTAATTAAAGAGGTGATATCTCTTGTCATGTTATAGATTAGCGATATCCTATAAATTAATTTAACAACCATTAGTTCCAACTAACTGCCTAATTAACGGAATTGTCATGTACTTTATCTTCAGTTAATTGGGAAAGCAGCGGAACGTTTCTTGGCTTAATCTTCATAGCTAAGTCTTACCCTTTTAAAATCATTAACGAAAGGAAATTTATATATATATATATATATATATATATATATATATATATATATATTAATATTAAACTTTATGATCAAACAATACAGTATTTATTAAATAATGTTATTTCATTCTCTATTGATTCAAAAAGACAGATTACACAAGGGAACAACATTTTTGTTGCATGAAATATTTTGACTAATATTCTACTTCCTCGAGGTGCTGATTTAAGATCTGAAGTCAGTTTGTTTGTATCAGCTTTACTTTTGGGGTTATAATTATAAACTGTTTTTTAAGATGAAAATATTTTTTATTAAGAAAACTATTAAAAAAATTACCACTACATATCAAAAAATTTTCTTTTGTAAGATTTTCTGGCTTGATTCGGTTCACGGGGGCTGTTTTTAATGCTCCAACAATAGTCCGCCATCATGTGAGGATTCCAGTGACCTTGGTAACGTTCCTCCATAGTTCGAATGTCCTGATGGAACCGTTCCCCTTGTTCTTCACTCAGATCACCAAGATTTTCAGGGAAACGGTCCAAATGGCTGTGGAGGAAGTGTACTTTGATGCTCATATTACAACCAAGCTGCTGGAAGTGTAACAACATTAGTTCAATATGCTCCGCATAGCTTTCTTCCTTTTTGTTTCCCAGAAAATTTTGAGCAATCCAAACAAATTCATTCCAGGCATTTTTTTCAATATCAGTCATGTAACTAATAAAGTTTTCATCCTTTATCAACCTTCTTATTTGGGGACCATCAAAAATTCCATTTTTAATTTTTTCTTGGCTCAAATTAAAGAACTTCTTAGAGATGTATTTATAGCAATCACCACCCTTGTTCAAAGCTTTGACAAATTGTTTCATGAGCCCTAGTTTGATATGCAAAGGTGGCAGTATTATTCGATCCGTGGGCACAAGGGGCTCATTTATTACATTCAGTTGTCCCGGAACCATAGATTGCCTGGAAGGCCTATCTTTTCTAATCCAGTGCTCAGACCTAGCTCTGCTGTCCCATAAACAAATAAAACATGGATATTTTGTATATCCACCTTGTTGTCCAAGAAGAAAATTCACCATTTTTAGATCAACACTTATCAACCACTTTTGTTCGTTGTATTTGATTCTATCCATTACAGAAGCTACAGTAGCATATTCTTCTTTGACTGTAGTTGAATGTGCAATCGGTATCGAACCCAGCTTATTGCCGTTATGCATAAGTACACATTTCAGGCTACGTTTAGAGGAATCAATAAATAAACGCCATTCATTTGGATCATACTTCTGTACTCCCATTGCTTTCAATAAACCAGGAACATCTGAACACAAAGCAAAGTCGTCATCTTTAGAAAAGAATGACAGCAATTCTGCCTCTCGGTTACGATAGTATGAAATTCTTGTTTCTGGGGTTAAAAGATTTCTTTGCTTTAATCGAGAAGCTAGAATCTCCGATGTCTTTTTAGAAAGACCAAGATCTCTGATTAATGCATTGAGGTCTTCCTGATTAAAGAGCTGGGGCTCAGAAGTAAAATCAGGGTAAGAATCACTTGTCCGACTTTCATCACTTGAAGAATAGTTTTGTTTTTCTATATCATGATCATTTTGTACATATGAAGAAGCTTGGGGTACTGGTGCATCGCCAGAGAACAAGACTGGTCGAGTAACAGATAACAAGTTTGGATAAGACCATTTCGACCGGTTATTTTTATTAATTCCATTAATATCAATCACACAAAAATAACAATCATCTTGATGATTATTAGGTTCCCGCCAAATCATTGGTGTTTGATACTTAAAATGGGGTCTTTTCTTATTTGCCCATAATCTCAAAGACTCAACACATGTTTTACATACCATTTGAGGGATCCAGTACTTGTCACGGATGTCCAAAGCGAATCCAAAGTAATCAAAATATACCTGTGTTATAAACTCTGACACACTTAGCCTACAATTTTTGAATGTATATTCACCACAAATGTTACAGAAATAGTTTGGATCGTTTCTACAGATATTTCTTAACTTGGACATTGTTATTTAACACAAGAGCACAAACTTTTTCACTAAACAACTCAGTTGAATTGAAGTTTGAATGTGACTAGTACAAATATATGTCTATCAGCTGTTTGCCAACAACAAAAGGTGCTGGAGAAAAACTGAGGCTAGATTTGTAATCACCAACCTCTAATTAGTAAACAACAGGCCTAAAACTCCATGCAACAAAAAAGTAATAAAAATTTGTTCCCTTGTGTTATCTACACCATTCCAACCTTACTAAGCATGAGCGGTAGAGAGGACTATGATGATGATGATGAATTAGTCATTTATCCATTGCTCGATAAAACTACACCCCGGTGTAGTTCATTTATACTATAAATGAAATAGGATGAAAAATAAAAATAATAATATGATATATTAAAGCAGTTTTATTGCATAACATTCAACAAAAGCTCACCTAAAATTATAACTGTATCAATTTCAGAAATAAAAAACACTGTAAAAAAATAACGACCGCAAGGCTACAAGGAATATTAAAAATATATTTAACGTTATAATTTATAATGATTTAACTTTATACAGCCGTATTATCAGTTTCATGTTTTCGCTCTGGTTCTTGTGAGATAAAATACATTGAATTAATTAAGAAAAAATAACCCCACGGCCCTCTCTGTGATATTTTTTTAAATTTTTTTCCAACAATTAGGCCTTTTTTATGACTTAATTAAACATAATTTGTTTTAATTAACAATTATTTAACCCTACTTATTCATTATTATATATAACGTTTATTACAAAAGTAATTTTCTTTTCAATGCTTTTTTGCATAATAATGTTCAATAATTAATATCTCTATTATATAAAAAGATTTTTAGTGATATAATTTTTTACCAACGAGGAACCAGTTACGTTTTAGTCTATTGTCGTGCTTGATAAGTTAAATTATAAATATTTTTAAAAATCGGCAAATAATAAAGCCACTGTTGTTGATTTCTTTAAGCTGTTACACAAAATAATATCACTGTTTTTAAATGGAAGAATCCAATACATGGATTAAAAAAATAAAACAACCCACATATTATTCCATTTTTTTTTATTTTATTTGGACTGTAATTTCAATACATGAAATACAGAGAAATGGCTGCATTTTTTTTATTATTAAATTATTATTGAGACATTGGGTATCCGCCAAATGGAGAAAACTCCAGCTGGGACACAGTAACCTTCACTCCGTCAGATTTTCCCTCTTGGCCTTTGCTGACAACATATTTTTACTAGCAGCCAATGACCGAGTCCTCCAACATAAGCTAAATTTACTAAAAGAGGAACTATTGAAAATTAAATTCATGAGAATAAGGAAGAAACCCCAAAGAATAATGAGAGTAATAATGGTTGGAGGACAGAGATTGGAGCAAGTTGAGTGTTTTAAATATCTAGGTGCTCATCTCAACGAAAGTATCCACTTTGACGAAGAAGTGGTGCAAAGAATAGGAGCAGTGGGGAAAATGTTTAATATAGTCTGACGGGGGTTCCTGGGAAGAAGAGAGGTGACAAGGCAGAACATAATGGCCGTATTTTAATCGACTTTCCTTCATATCCTATCTTACTCTTCAGAATCGCGGACCATAACCTCAAAGCACAGAAGTCAAACACAAGCTATGGAAATGAGGTAACTGCGAAAAGTGGAAAGGAAAACTGGGAAAGATAAGATACGGAACATAAAAATACTGGTTTATCTCGATGTTAAACCAGCGGAGAATATCCTGGAGGAACATAAATTAAGATGGTTCGGACATCTACTTAGGATGGAGCCAGATAGAATCGCCAGGAAGACCTACGAGACCCGCAAAGAAGGAAAAAGGCCAAGAGGAAAGCCTCGTATATCCTGGGAAGAAAGCGTAAGGTGTGCTTTCAGGAGGAGAGGAATGGACTGGAACCGAAGAAGAGAACTGATTCAGGAAAGAGACACTTGGTCCAGACTCTGTAAGAAGGATCCTCACACTGCACAGCGGTAGGAGAGGAAAAGAGTATGATGATGATGATTAAATTTTTTGTTTAATTTAAATTAAAACTCGGACATGGGGGTAAAAATCTTTATGTTAGCTCGAATGAGCCCTTTTATATCCGTTCGTTTTCCCCCATAAGTCGGAGTTGAGAACTGGTACTGTCTGCGAGCAGGGTCGTGGTCCGATCGGAAGGGAGATGATCTGTCAAGGTAGGAGCCTCTATTTTTCTGTAGTCTGACTAGATTCGGGGTGTAGCCAGAGGGTAGCTCAGTTGTTGATAGAGCAACCGAAATCTGACAATTAAATATTTTTTTCTTCTTTTGCACATTTCCATCGTGAAGGAGATGGGATAGTGAACCTTATTTTTAATTACCGTTATTGTTTTTATTAGTCCTAATTTTGTTAATAGTGAACCTTATTTTAAATTAGCGTAATTATTTTTATTAGTCATTACCGTGCTGATGTTAAATTTTAGTTGTTATTTTTTATTGACTGAAAAGACAAGAAACTGCTTGACGATTTCGCCTACTTCAACATTTAATGGACAAGCGTTCAAAGCTACCAATTAATTACAAATGACTCATTTACATGACAGTTATCAGACCTATTTGGACATAAGGAGTTGAGCTTTGGGGCTCTACTAAACCATCAAATTCATCTCGTATCCAATCCTTACAATCCAAAATCCTTCGTAAAATCCTCAATGCTCCTTATTATGTCACAAACAAACTCATCCATCATGATCTTAATATCCCCTATGTTGCTGATTTGGCCCAAACTAGATACCTATCCTTCCATGAAAAGCTCCATACACACTTGAATCCGCTAGTCTCTCGACTTGCTTCCCATAATATTCCTGATAACCCTCCGAGGCGTCTGAAAAGAAGATGGCCTCGAGACCTTCTACTCTAAAACTTCATTGGAGTGCTATCAAGGAATAGTTTCTCCACAAGTGATTTTTTTTGTTCATGTCCTTTGTTCATACAGCAGATTTACTTGATGTAATATAATAACAGTTGTAAATATCAATAAAAAAAAAATTATTAATTATTATTTTGTTGACAGTTAATTTGGGTTTAAATTTGCAATTATTATTTTATTAATGCCTTTATGATTATTCTTATCGATAGTAGTTGAGTGTAATTTTATTTTACTATAGCAGATTATTTTTTGCATGAGGATGTTTTGGGTTTATTACTTTACCAGGCTTCCATATTTGTCCTCGACTATAGCATGTCCCCACCCAGTCCTTTTCAGGTGTACACGAAGTCTCTAAGCGAGGAGCCGCAGGTAACAGTAAAATAGTATGTCAAAACAATACTCTCTGGTTACTCATATTTTAGTATGCTCTATAGGAGGGTGCAAAATCAGTACTGAACTGAACAATTTATAGATCAATATCGCGGTATCTTTACTTAAACATTAATCACCTAAAATAATATAATTAAATGAACAGTTGCAGAATTTGTAAAGAATTTCCAAAAACTCACTCTTCATTCATGGATATTTAATGAGATCTATCATAACACGCTCTGTACTTTTATTTGGATTCGGAAAATTCTTTCCCTTTTACAATAATATTCTTCTTGTGGTATATTTAATCAAAACATTTTCTCTCAATTTTGTCAGTCAAAAAAATATCATTGTTCTTAGTACTGAATACTATTTATAGTAACTCCGAAGTAAGTAAATGGCGATGTGTTATTGCGTTTATATATTTCAATTGAGATATTTTTTTTTTCCTTTAATTTGCTAATTTACAATTTTGTAACAATTATTTAATGCATGTTGAAGTATAACAATTTACACTGCAAGTTGAATAACATAATAAATAAAAGCTGTAATATATTTATAGCAGTAGGAAAAAGAAGAAAAAACCTACACAAAATGGAAAATAAATAAATAAAATAAGTATAATATTTTGTAGTAAAAATAAACAATTTTAGTACAAAAACAATCTTAGTAAATAGAGATATTATATTACGTTTTTTATATCAGGTTTTTGGAAAAACTGATAATTTCAGGTCTGTTCTCTTAATTAATTTAAATATCATAAATTACGGAGTGGAACTTTATGTTTCAACTAAACCATCGACCTCCTCTCCTGTTCAATCCTTCGTAAGATCCTCAATGCTTCTAACTTTGTTACGAATAAAGCCAACCATAATTACCTCAACTACCAATTTATTGCTGATCTGGCTCGAACCCGATACCAATCCTTTCATGACAAACTTTGTTTCAACTCAAACCCACTAGTTTTAACACAAGCCCCTCTTCAATTTCTGATAATCTTCCGAGGCGTCTAAAAACAGTATGACATCGTGACCTTCTAAGTTGAATTTTATATTTTAATACTACCCATGGTTAGTTTCTCCACTTGTCTTTATCTGTTGTATTGTTATAATGGAGATCTGAATTGCAGGGAGCGGAGTGGCTCAGTGGTAGAGCACTGAGTTGCCATGCCGGAAATCCTGGTCCAAATCCTGCTAAAATATTATAAAAATAGGGTACCCAAAATAAGGGAGAACAATCTGGCGGTCGAGCGTGACCTAGGACAAGTCACCTCCTTGCAGAACCGTTGTCCATGAAACAGTACATTCTCTACTATGTACCGAACCCCAAACCCGTTCATGGGTTCTAGTAATACGGTTTATTTTAGATGTGCATTGCAATAAATATTTCTTTAAATAGCGTAAATCAGTGTAAATCTACATGCTCATGATTGAGTATGTATGAATCAAATATGACAGATTCTCCGAAGAAGCACAATACGTTTACCTCTAACAAGAGGTATAACTCAAATCATAAAGATATTTCAATAAAGAGATCTCAAATTAGATTTACATTCCTTTTTTCCAATTTCGTATCATAATTGCATTTTTCATTTCCTTTTTTTTCTGAGAAGAAAACCCAGTTTTCATTGTCGGGGGTAATTAGTTTTTTTCCTGAGTTCCGCCCAATCATGACAAAGAGCTTTATCGAGGGCTAATCTCATTACAGGCTGTAACTTGTCGAGTCTCTCTTCTCTCTCTATATTCACTCCCTGTCTGAAGGGCGATTGCTCAATTATAACTAAGTTTTATTATAACCAATTCAGAATATTTTTTTATAAAATATTACAACTTCCAAATATAGCAAATAAATTAGTATTCCTTATTTTCTCAATTAAATATCCTCGGTACAAAAAAACACAACATTTCTGGAGAGTGAAAAACTGTTTCAAGTTTCATTCCAAATCCGTATTTTACCAATACGTGGTTTTTGCGCCTCATAAATGACTTCATATGAATTTTATCGAATAATTTATTTTAATTTGTCGAAAAACATATTCTTTAGTTTGATATACAAATAATTTATGATTACTTTTCTATAAAGTACAACGTAAGCCATTGAACGTGTCAAAATCGTTATTTTAATGCACGTCGTTGGTTTCACAAAAAATTGCAAGACACACGATCATGAAATTCCTTACTTTACCTTAGAAGGAATTTGTATTTGCTACTATTCGTACCATATCAAACACAATAATGTGGGACTTACTGTGACTTCGAAACTCCCAATTAAAAAAAAAAATGCAAATTAACGAATTTTGTATTGCTTTTGAACATCATCAAGATTGTAAATATTCTCTTCACGTAGTTATTCTTCCCCTTTACAAAGTGAACTCAGATTCAAAAATTCTCTACAACAATTCATCAACTGTTATAAATATAAAACAAAAAATGTGTTTCTTTCAGATTTGATACTTTGAATTTGTATCGACGATATGAACATTTTATTCCAAACTAGAGTTTAACTTATAATTAATTCTCTCATTCTTAAAATAGAATAATGATTATTTTTTAAATTCAATTATTTTCTTCTTCACTCCTGTAACGCATTAACTATTATCAAACAGTTAATAATAACGAACGGTTACAAACTTTTTTATTACAATTTTTTATAAAAACTGTGAACTGTTTATTATTTTTTTTAAATATGTATTTCTTATATAGTTTCCTACAATTCACAAAAATTATATGCTGTACCAAATAGACCAGTCTCAATTTAAAAACAATTACCATAGGACAAATTTAAATGTATCTATACAGAATCATAAAAAAAGTATATGAAAAAACTCAAGAGAGAAAAACAATCATAATAATAAAATTAACAAAAATTGTAACTATACATTCTTATATACAAACTTATATACAAATATATAAACAATAACAATAATATAAAAGTGCATACCGCTTTGTACTACTTTTTACATAGTTCTCAATATTTTTTAAAAGGTTTTTATTGTGTTTACACTTAAAAAGAATTGTTTGTATAGTTTATTGATGAATATATTAATATAAGGTATACATAATCTTTATGCATAAGTTTTACTTTAGTGTTATCTGCATAGTTTCCAGCAATTCTAAGGCATTTGTTTTGGAATATTTGTAGTTTTTTTATAATGAGTTATAGACATATAACTAAATACTGGACATGTATATGTCAGTATAAGTCGTAAGCAGGCTTTATATAATAATAACTTATTATATGTGCTTAATTTGGAATTCCTCTTAAAGTATGGATATATAATAAAATAAACTAAAAGTTTACAGAGCCCTGTTAGTATTATTGCACACATAATCAGTGTGGAAAGTAAAGGTTAACATTTTGTCCATAATATTTATTTATAGTAGAACGAGTTAAAAACATAATAACAAATAAGCATTTATTTATTTTAGTATGAACAACTTTATATAAGTATTTATCCTTATATTACCTATTTAATATGTTAATATGCTTCTACTATATGTAATATGTTTCTATTATTATTATCAATTGTTTCTATTATATGTTTAATATGTTAATATGCTTCTACTATATGTAATATGTTTCTATTATTATTATCTATTGTATATATTATATGTTTAATATGTTAATATGCTTCTACTATATGTAATATGTTTCTATTATTATTATCAATTGTTTCTATTATATGTTTAATATGTTAATATGCTTCTACTATATGTAATATTTTTCTTTTATAATTATCTATTGTTTCTGTTATATGTTTAATATGTTTCTACTATATGTAATATGTTTCTATTATATGTTTAATATGTTTCTACGATATGTAATATGTTTCTATTATTATTATTATCTATTGTTTCTATTTCTATTATTATTATTATCTATTGTTTCTATTATATGTTTAATATGTTTCTACGATATGTAATATGTTTCTATTATTATTGTCTATCTTTTCTATTAAGTAGTTGTAATTATCTAGATAATGTAAATATGTATATTTTCTAGTGGTGAGGGCAATAATAACCATTTGTAGTGTTTTGCCCTTAAAAATAAAACAAACAAACAAACAAACAAACAAATAAGCATAACGTGGTTTTCGGAGACAACCCCTTAAAGTGTATGGGATGCTAAGCCCGCAAGACCGTACAGTCCTGAAGGCATAGTGTACTTAACCCCCTTAACTTTTTTATCTTCCTTAAACTGAATCATATCTTTTTTACTGGTTTTAAACTTCCAGTTTATCAAACGCTGAATAAATTTTTAAAAATATGTTTTACATCATCAAATCAAATTATTTTCTCTACATAAAATGATGTGCTTGGTAATTCTTAAATATAATATTAAAACTATTCGTAACTTTAATAAATTCCATGAAATCCTCGAAATTTTAATTCTTACTTCTGATACAAGAAGCTTTTTATTTTTATAATTTTAGCCTAAATGATTAATATTCACCCGCCACTGGTTACTGGCAAAAGACAAAAGGTCTGTCTAATTGATAGATAATCAGATCAGGAATGTTGAATTAAATATATTAATATATATTAACCATCCTTAAAATTGTAAATATTATAATAATTATATTATATTATATATTCACACTAACAGAAAGGCGACAACAAGAAAATAAGACGCTGAAACAGGACATAACATAATAGGTATCCACAAGAATGGTTCCCAATATATTGTCATGCCCGTTAAGAATAATGATAAACTTTATAAAGATGAAGAATTGTTGAGTAAAACTATGAATGAATAAGTAAAATTGTTAAATAATTGACATGACAGTAAGATTACACTGTAGCAAATTGATTTCCAATGTCACTTGTCTGGTCAGAGTTGTCCTGACCTAAATTGTTAAATGATGATTTGCTGAAATGGAAGTATTAGTTCAGTTTATATCAACTTTAAACAATTATTATAACGAAGTAAGGCGATTGCATAGGTCCTTTTATATAATTCAAATTGACTTACAAAAATTATTATTATTAGAATTATATAAAAAAAATAATGTTTCATTACTACTAATATTGCTCATATTAGTATAAATATTGAGTTAGAAACTAACGTTTAAAGAAATATAACCACGAGTTTTTTTCTATAAACATGAGTAAAAAAAAAATGGTATTAGTGGAGAAGCTACTGTTTTTTCGCATCATTCTCAATATTTAGATATCATTTTAAACTTTTTTTTCTCGCCGGCCAACAAAGAACTACTCAGACACCAAGTTTTTCACTTATTCTTTCTTCCCCTCCAATAATCCTTCAGTCTCTCCAAATTTTGCCTTATTTTCTCCTCCGTTCATTCCCCATGCTCATGCCTCGTTCTCTCCTCCACAAGAACACTTATGTTTTTTAGTCACCTGTAAAATTTCTCTCTGTCCAGACAGTCAGTAGTTCCAAGTTATTACGTTCTTCATTCATCTCCTTAGCACTACCACTCTGGCTTTTCAAGTTGTATATCTGATTAAATATTTGCTTATTCAATGCTTATTCCTGGAAGGTTTGTCGTTTATTCCTTATGGTCGTTTCCAAGTTCTCTGTTCTTTCGTATATTTGATCTCTATATGTTGCTCCTCTGTGAGGCCCACAAATTCTATTTAGTATTCCCCTTTCAATGGTCAAGAACTTTTCCAGACTTGAAAGATTCGTTGTTTCCTTGCCATACAAAAACACCGGTCTTACAACAGCATTTTTGGTAGTGGCTTAGTTTCGCATTAGTGTACAGATTCTTTATATTATAGATGGTATATTGTGAGGAAATTTAGTTGTTTTATGGGGGAAGGAGGGAGCTAGACCATTTTGTAAATTGTCTACTGATCATAAGACGTTTCGACACGGTCTGTGACGGATAAACTCTATGTTGTTGGCCGAAATCACACAAACTATTAAGTGGTTATCCTTTAGTGCGGGAAAAATATGACGATTTCGGCCAATCACCGCTCAGTTAGAAATAGTACATTTCCAGCAAATAGAGAAATAGATTTTCTTTAAGAGTATAAGAGGAAAATTAAACCTCTCATATAATTAAATAGCATAGTATATTATTATATTACTAGATGAGGCTCGTTAATAACAGCTTTAGCTAAAGTGGCCTTATGTACACTCAGGTCCGGAATATAATGGACGTGAGTTATCTGGAGCGGTCCCTCAGGTACCGTTGGACTCCCTCACCTCCGCTTAATAGCTTTCCATTAACGAGGACAATTTCCATCGGCTACGACTGTCTGAAACTTAATGTGACAGTAGTTAAGTAACTTATTTACCGCTTAATTACAATAACTGAGCCATTTTTTAAAGTTTTTTTGTTTGTTAATTTTTGCGTGTTTCTAAATTTTTGTTTACAGGTATTTAAAAAAAGAGTTAAGAATAGATAAGTATTATATAGTAGTTTAAATGAATAAGGATTTTGTCAGCTAATAGGCTTCCTTATGGATCAAATAAGCACTTAAGATCCAAATTGATTACTAAAAAAATTAAAATTTACCCTATACAAATCCCTAATAAGACCGATATGAACCTCTGACAAGCAGAAGCCGGTGGTACTCGAAAAGAAAATACTATGCCGAACGTTCTGACCAATTCATGAGGATGGAATATAGAAAAAAAAAACATAATGTTGAACTATACACAAAATTTAAAGACATCCCAATTGTGAAATTCAACAAAATCATGAGCCTGAGATAGGTTGGGAGTGTGAAAAGAATGCCGGAAGATAAAATGCTCAAACATATTTTGGAATATAGAATAACTGGGAAGAGAAAGAGAGGAAGACCTAAGTTAAGATAGACCAGATTGACCACAATGCAGTGAGACTGGCGATGGACAAAGCTTGTGAATAATGACGAGATCAATGGGGATGGATTCTCATGTATGCGTGAGAGACTTCTATTTAAACTGCTATATTTATGTATAGTAGTTTAAATAGAATTGCACTACAAAATATCATTATTTTGTGATGGTCCCTAAGCATTTTACATATATAAAGAAAAATTAGCAAGAGGTGAAAAACATTGAGTGTAGTTTGAATTAAAAATCAAAGATATAAACCGCAATTTGTAATAGCATTATTTTAAATTAAATACAGAGTAGGGCTTTGGGGCTCAATTAAGCCATATAATCTTGTATCCAATACTTACAGTCCGAAATCCTTCACAAAATTCTCAATATTCCTTAATTTTGTCACAAATTAAATCAACCATAATGACCTTTATTTCCTATTTGTAGCCCATATCAATATTTTAATGACCAACTCCACTAGTTTCGATCCTAGCTTCTTCGATTCCCGATTGTCATGGCTATGGGACCTTCAAACTTAAATCTGCTATTAATAGTCGATTCTCTACTTCCATTTATGCCATGACATTTTATCCGCAGCCTCGATGAATGAGTGGTATTGAGGGAACTGGAATCGTTTCATTTTTGGCTTGAAATAGAGTTAGATATAAAAAAATAATTCCATTCCATGCCAATGCCAGACTTAGCCCCTTATTCACTACGAAAATAACACGAATTTCCTTCCCTCAATACAAGAAATTTATTTCGGATTGAATTCGACGTAATAAATTTCTTTTTTTGAAAATTTTTTACTTCTAAAATACAAGCAATTGCTTATTTAATTTTGCTGTTGGTTTATTTGAACCTATTAGTACCCTCTTATATTTTATTGAAAGCTTCCTACGTGTATGACCTTTATTTTTCATATCCGTCTTTTCAACTAGTATTATGATGAATCTAGCACTGAATTGACCTACCGTAAATCCTGGTTCAAATCCCGCTGCAGGCAAGACTTTTATTTAGTCTGTTTGCGGCAGAAGATGGATCATATAGGATCTAGGACCCTCCTGGGGCTAGCCCAGCCTCTATAAAATGTTATAAAAATAGGGTAACCAAAATAAGGGGGAGAAATGTGGCGGTTGAGAGTGATTTAGGACAAATCACCTCCCAGCTGAACCGTTGTCCATGAAACAGTCTCTACCATGTACTGAACCTCAGACCCATTCAAGGGTTGTGAGGTACTATAATGATTAGTGTAGTATTTCCTCTTATCTTTTTGAGGAATAAAATTTTGTCATTTATTATTTTGCAAAATGCAGATAAATAGTGTAAATGGTTTAGGCAGTTGTAAGTTGAACGTCTTGGTGGTGGGGTGCTGTCTCATGTTTGGAGCCGGTTTGGGCTGTTGATCGTTGGGATGTATTGCACCTTTTTCTTCGAGATGCGATTTACATAACCCCTTTTTGATTTTGGTGTCTTGATAATGCCTGAATAGGCGAAATGTCGACTGATAAGTAGGTGTATTTTTTGAAACATAAGGCTTTGCATTGTGGTTTTTCCCAATTGCATTATAGTAAATGGTTTAGAATATAAAAATGTTAGTACTTAGAATTTTCTAATCTTTTATCTTTAAGCATCGGCGCAATTGTACATGGAGGACCTCGGCCTCCTTGACAAATTCCATCCACTTTGACCAATCTTCTGCGACTCTTCTCCATGCTCTCACTCACAGGAACTTAAGGTCTGCTTTCAAATTGTCCAGCCATCTGCATTGGGAGCCTATTTCTATCCATTCGTTGTACTTAACCCTACCATCGAATTGTAGTTTTTTTTATACAAGACACTGTGTCAAGTTCTCTGTATAGAACCTATTAACAGTAATTGATAATTAACTATTAATTATTCACTCACTCACAGAATTATTCACTTGGCACTACGGTCCTACAACGACCTGGGCCTCATCCACCACTGCCAGCCAATCACTCCGATCCCCAGCAAGTCTTCTCCAATGTCTGATTCCCAGCTGGTGATGATCGGCCTCCACATCATCTAGCCATCTAGTACGGGGCCTTCCTTTGGGTCTTCTATCACCAAGCTTCCCAATCAACTGTCTTTTGGGCATTCTTGTTTCGGGCATCCTCAACACATTACTAGTATTAATAATTAACTAAAAAATTGAAATTTAATCGCTTCTAATTTTAGGCAGTAATTAAAATGCATTTTCGAAAGAGAAATAATTTAATACAATGAAGAAAATTTCTGGTAACAAGTGTAATAATATATCGTTACAATATGTTATATAATATAGTGTTATATCGCTAGAAAGTTAAATATTTAAAAATAAATAATCTATATATAATTTTTTATAATTATTGGTCAGCTGTTTTGAATTTTAAATATTTTTATTTTAAAGAGAAAAGATATGCCCCCGGCCGGGATTCGATCCCGAAACCTCTGTCTCCCTGTGACAGCGCTCCGATCAATTGTTGAGTTTTATATATATTTATTTTAAAGAGAATAACCACTTACCACTTTCACTAATACCCTATCCTTAAAGCAAATTTTAAATATTTAAAAAAAAAAAAATTTTAATGACAACATTGCTATGTTATTAGCTATAACAATTGAGATCACCGACAATACTCACTTTTAAAGAAAAGATGGCCGGGGGGGGCATATCTTGCTTTTTAAAATAAAAATATTTAAAATTCAACAATTGGTCGGAGCACTGTCACGGAGAGACAGAGGTTCCGAGTTCGAATCCCGGCCGGGGACACATCTTTTCTCTTTAAAATATAAATATTTAAATAATCTATAGTTTGGAAAATCGTATTGGATAGTAGTGGGGATGTTATGAATAGTGACGACAAATCTATAAACGTGAGTACTGTCGATGATCACAATTGTTATTGCTATGTTGTCATTAAAATTTAACTTTTTTTTTAATTTAAAATTTTCTTTAAGGATAGGGTATTAGTGAAAGTGGTTAGAGGTGTGCAAATGCGATTTTTTCATTTCGCCTTAGTGCAAAAAATGTGTTAGTAGATAACAAAATGCTTAGCTCTATCTCTCAAAATTGCTTCTAATAATTCTGTTTTTTCCACTATTTATGTTAATGTTGCTTACTTAGTCCATCACGATGCTTCACAATCCTACACCACTCTTCCCTATCCTGAGCGAGTCTCCTCCATCCACTAGATCCCCATTTCTCTTAATATTCTCTCCTACTAACAGACCATCTAAGTCTGATGGACGTTATGTAATCTTTCACTTCCCAGATTTCCTTCATAGAAGATTTTTGGGTATTTATCAATATTAAATTTGGCTAATTATTTAACATTTTGTGGCTTGAGGGGACTTTATGGGGTTATTTGCATTTCTAAAATGCATGTTCAATGTCAGGAGTCACAAAATCGAGAATCGGAGTCTTATGAAAAAACTCAAAGGCTATCAAAGTGAGTCCGTCATTGATAGTGAGTTATCCAATAGTTTAGGCTTTTCAATGATGGGAATATGAGTGTTCCTGATGTACCTAGATCAGGTCGCCCATTAGTTGCCCTAATGGTTAGGTAGTGGTATCGATTCATTATTGTGAACAGCTAGGTAGAGTTTTTGCAGTTTTGACTCTGCCGACTTGAGCCATGTCGTTTTTCTACATGACAATGTCCCACCCCGTTCTCGTTTCATCAAGGGTAAATAATCGAAAATCCAAGTTAACGTTTTGCCTCATCATAAAAAAATTAGGTTGGAGATAAAAGTAAAACAGTTCCATTTATTATTTTTTTTATTTGGCTTGGAATTTTAATAAAAGCTTTTTCAGTAATTAACATCAGAACTAGTAGAAGGCAGTACTTCAATAATTAATGGAATTATAGCTCCAATATTCGGCGATAGATGTCAGTTCATCTCGTATCTCTATATGCTCAGCCAAACGATCAGGGGAATTTTATGGCTTATGTCCAGTTTATTCCCATCTATATTGGCATTTACGCGCTTGCCCTCTATCAATATACAGCTTGGTTTTGCCATGTTACCTCTGATATAACAGGGCAATAATTTGTATTAAACAAATGTAGGAAATAAATAACGAAAAATATAGAACCCTGGATGGAAAATGACTCATAAACAATGCCAATTGGAAGCCTGACAATTGTTTATTCATAAGGGTGTTTTAATAAATATAAAAAGAATTTATTAATGATAACTGACAAAGGTTTTACTAATTATTTTATATGTGGGATATAGACTGGATCATGACACCATTAGGATTAGGTGTGGGATATTTTACTGGGGGTGCAGTAAAAAAATAAATAAATAAATAAGACAAACTTATTTATTGTAAGTGCCGATGTTTCAACCTACGTTGTAGGCCATCTTCAGGGCTGATAGAAGGCAGATTCGAGACTGCACTACCGCAGTCAACTATTTTCCTCTCAATAATTAATTTATAAATTTTATAGTTATGCTGACAATTTCAGTAATTAATTAATATGGCTAATATATCTTTTTTTATCAGTATTTGATTCCACTTTGTTCGTAAGTAGTGTTAAGTTTTTAGTAAGAGCCAGAAATTAGTGGCTAATTCCAGTTTTGGACTTTTAACAGTTTTATCATTTACTCTTTAAAGCGGTTTATGAACTAATATTTTTTGGGGGGCAAAGAGCAAAAACCTTCTAAGGTCGCTTCGAAACTCATTCCTGTAGCACATATTTTTTATTTGCGATTCTGGGAACTATAACCTTTAGGCCAATTGGTAGAGATATTAGGTCAGTCGAAGGAAAGAAAATATCGGAACGTAAATATTGTAGCCTTGAGAGAAACCCTTGAGGGGAATAAGGAAAGTTTTATTCCCGCACAGATCTTGTTATAAACTGATACTTGTAAGTCATATCTTTCATCCTATAGTATCATTATGACAGTTTTGATCATATCTGCCCATTGCAAGACTATTCAGGTAAAGTTAGACAAAATCTCATTCTAATAGAATCGTTTGTTCGACATTTATACTTAAATAATGATTCGTGAAAGGGAAACACCTCTCCCGGGTTAAGAATAATTTATTACTACAATTTTCGGATGGATTCATGACCTCAGATATTATGTTTTTAACATGGGTTCATAATACAGGAAGAAATGTCATAGCATCCTAATATTCAGCTTCCTTAAACTTCCTTTTTTTATATAATATTTTATTTTTACCAGATCGGCCTGGTGGGCCTTTACATGGTTGTTATAATATTAATTATTTACTGTTTATAGCAATTGATTATGGGGGGTTATAGTCCGTACAATAGACACCCCTAACTAAATACATCGTTATAACTATTGGATAAGAGTAAAACAGTGGATTGTGTCATATAAAAAATAAACTTCCTTATACTCCCCTCCTCTTTTATATGTATACATGCCGCCTCCAAAATATTGATGGGCGGAGAAGAGAAGGTAGAGAGAATAGAACAGAGTATACTATCCATATCCATAGTTAAGAGAATCGAGAAGTCACTATGTTAGTTCTTAAATTATAATGTTAGTCCATAGCCAATGATCAATTTAATAATGATATGAAATGGTTAGGGGGTGCAGCCAATGATTACACAAAATAAAAAAAGACATTATATTGTGCCAACTAAGATGAACGCCATCTTCCGGGCAGCCGGGATACCCGATGTGAGTCAAACTTCGTTTAATATTAACCCATCGAAGTTTGACTCATATCGGACACTCCAGCCGCCCTAAAAATGGCCGAAACGTCGGCACAATAAAATTAGTCCTTATTTTTTGTAATCATTGACTGCATCCTTTGATCATTTCATACCTTAGAATTATTCACTCAACTATTTTCCACTTAAATTATCAATTTAGTTCGTATCAAGATCTTCGTATTAGAAAATCTTCGTTTACCCATGTTACATCAACATGTTACATCCAGCAATAGATTTTTTACTTATACTCCACGTCTTCTGTTTATTAACTGCAATTATGTTTTATTGCAGAAAATTAGCTTCCAGAAGACAAACAAATTGAAAACGTCAATGGTTCTATGGATTTTTTTTTCTAATAATAACGACAATTTTTGGATGAAGTTTTCTACAAAAATTATTATTCGTATTAATATTAGTTCTTCTTGACCATCAGGTAATTCGTGGCATACATTTTATAACTTGATCTTTATCAGACTTGAAGTTTCAAGATCATTTAACTAAGTATCCTAATCTGGTTTTGAGCCTTTCCGTTGGTCAAACACAGTGTTAGTATTCAATTACAGTTGAGAATCCATTTCTCGCGATGAAGGGCACCTGCCCGCTCACAAGTCGACTCCACAGTGACAACTTCCCTTCAAAGCAATCTAAACTTTCTCGTCACGAGGAAACTTACTTCCTAACGAGAAACTCTCGAAAAACTCGTCATTCCAAGTTTAAAGATTCGACTCGGAAATTCAATTCCTTTGAACAAATCGAAAGCCCCAGAGCATCGAGAAACCGAAGAATAAAAAAGAAAAATTATAAGTCACTTTTGACTCCGGATTAAAACTTTCGCAAATGTACTTAACTTCAAATTTATTCACGGAAAATGAAACAAAAATAAACTGTTCAATCCTACATTTGATGTTTGTTCTAGCTTCTTCTAGTACTAACTCACATATTGAATTATATCGGTAGTACATTGGTAGACCACTGAGTTAAAATACCGAAGACACTGACTGTGACAAGCAAACCTTACTAGGGCTTACCCAATTAAGTGGGTACACTTAATTGAGGTAAAACCCGTTTTTTTGGAGTGATCTCGAACATGTCACCTCCTTGTACAATCGTTATCATAAATGCAGTATCTATCATATTTTCAACCCAAAGGCCCTTCTAGGGTTTTTAGTTTTTCAAAATATGATATCTACTATTTAAATAATAAGATACTTTCAATTTATTGGGTATAATCATATTATAAAATATTGGAAAGTGGCTTCAAATCTGCAGAAATGTCTCCGGTCATGACAAAAGTTTTTGGTTATGTCGCTCGTGGATCAACTCTAAGGTCGATTTAAATAAAAAAAAAAAATGCTGTGGCGTAGTGGTTAGCAAAACAAACTGCTATGATCACGGGCCCTTAGCCTGGCTAATGGCCTTAAGGTAGTAAAAAATCCTCAGTTTTTCCGTCCTTCGGAGGGGGCATAAAATGTTGGTCCCGAGCCTGTACGGTGTCAGGTACTAACATTGTTACTCCTGGGTATGACAAATTTAGAACATCCACCGCAGCATAAATGCCCTTGAATAATTAAACAAACAGAAAAAAGTAATCAAGAATTAATTTAATATCTCATCCTTCAATGGACTAGAAAGAAACTTACGATTGAATGCTGCTAACTATATAAGTTACTTGTACAATTTTTATTCAAGACTCTGGCTAACCTTGTACCAATGTGGTCTTGGATTCACTACATGGTAGAACCTGTACTGTTTCAAGGACAACGTTTGTGCAGGGAAATTATTTGAACGAGTATCACGCTCAATTGCCAGGAATTCCCCAACCGAACCAGATCCAAGTTAAAGATAACTTGACTAAATTACTATTGGACTATTTGTGTTTAATCTCACAATCTTCCTTAAACAATTTCGTTTCTAAAAAACGACTTCGAGCCAAATACGTTTCTAAAAACTTACCGAACAAATTAAAATATCTTTGTGCTGGGGTAAGATATAGTAATGAATGGAATTTATTAAGTTATTCCGGCACAAATAATTAAAAAATCATTTAAATTAAATCAACGCCAAAATTTACTGTAGCGGTTTTAAAATAAACTTTTTCATTTGATGCTTCTTTACCTCCACTTCCTAGTGCGTTGAGACCTCTTGCACTCAGAGAGATTATTATAACAATGATTGTTATCGTAAGTTGATGTGGGATGTACTAACTATGTTCTGTAAGTTTTATCTTGACTTTTTATGTTATAATGCTTTAATAGTTTTCTCTTAACATTTCAAAATTACTTAGGAACAGTTTTCAACGTGAAACCTCAAAACTTGATTCACAGGTTACAACATTTTCTTACTATTTTTTTTTTATAAAAAAAGTACCTTCGAAAAAGTTACTGAAATTTATTCTGTTCTATATTTGCCTTGCAAATAGTTTGGGTTAAAAGTCTTGTATTCTTTGACTGTAGGAGGACTGGAACATGAAAAGAATGGCTATATCTTTCGAGCAAGAGCTAAGTTAGGCGAGGAAGCAGTTGGTTTGGAAAATCTATTTACCACCAACTTGCTCTAAGCTACTTAAAAGTTTGCTCCTTCCTTAGCCAGATTGAACGAGCTTCTATTTAACATGCAGTGAGTGGAACGACTAACTTGTACGAGCAATTCAACACGTTTCACATAATGTTTATCGTTTTATATCTTCATTACTGTATGATTTACAGATTTTTATTTCTTTATATAATTTTCGCAACATAATTGATAGCTTTCTGCTTACTTTTATTCCATTTTGAACAGCCGATTTTAAGATTAATATGTATCAAGTAAAACACAGGTACGATTTAACTCAACAAAAATCAACTGGATGCAATCAAATCAAATTGAAACTAAAACAATAGATGATCGAGCATGATCGAGCATCGGATTGAGGAACTGCTATATATTTAGTCTTTCGTTGTCCTTGACTAGCTAAATTATAAATATTTTTGAAAATTGCTCAAAATATTCAACTTCATTTTATTAATATAAATTTAAAATAATTTCCCGGATTTAAAAAATATTATTTCAATATTTCGAATTTAAGATTGTTACCTCGAAACAGAGCAGGCAGTGTAAATTGATTAAGACATTTTAGGTTAAAGCTATATAAGCTATTTTTTGTACATTTAGTATGGAACAATCTTAATAAAACAATTCATTATTCTATTTAATGAAAAACATTTAATAACACAAAAAAGTGCTACGTGGGTGCTAATATTTTAGGCTTTGTAAGGGGTTATAAGATTAGTAATAAACTGAAATTCAATTTCTAGATCAACATCGAGGTGCCTGTACTAAAAAGTTTAGCACCTACCGTAATAAAATTGAAGGACAGTTGTATAATGATGGATTGAATTGGTCAGGGGGGGACCGACAATGATAACACAAAATAACCAGAACTTATTTTTTAATTGTGCTAACGTTAAGGCCTACGGTGTAGGCCATCTTCAGAGGTAATAACAGGTGCCTTGGCTGTGGTGACTTGTCAACTGGTGACGTTTGACCATTGACAGTTGACAAGTCACCACAGCCGAGGCACTTGCTAATTGCCCTAAACATCTTCAGGCCATCGCCTGAAACTTTGGCACAATTAAAAAATAAGTTCTGCTTATTTTGTGTTATCAAAGACTGCCTCCCCCCCTGATCAATTCAATCCATCATTAGAATTATTCAGTCAACCATTTTCCACTCAAACCGTTGTATAATTGTTCAAATCGGTAAAATATTAAAACAAAAAAAAAAAAAAAAATGAAATATCACTGCCTATGTAATAAAAATCTAAAGAGCTTACTTAATTAAATATCAAGGACTGTCCGGAAGTTCCAGGATTCCATGAAGGACGAAACTCGACTTTGTTTTTCTACGTAGAAGTTGGTCCTGTCAGGCTGAATGATGTGTTATACAGGAGCTACGTACTTTCAATGTGCTTTTTATGATCTCTCTTAAAGTCACCTGACATAAAATTATTGCTTTATATACTTCAAGTCTCCTTATACATGGGGCCCACACTCCTAGAATATATTTATCATACTCAGTCTTCTCAGGACGTTCGAAACTGATACATAAGCTTCAGTTTCTGCCACGTATACTTCATTTTTTTCTTGCAAACACTTTTAATAGTTTTATAACTAAGCAGGCTATGACCAAGGGCCATTGTACTTATATTTCTTAAATAATATAATCTATATTTCAGTTGACAGACAAATATTAATGTTTTCGATACTTTGCAATCATATGGGCGTTTGATGTTGAAGTGTGTAAAGATGAATTTTTATATCCAGTCTCACCTGAGATAACTAGCCCCATACTTTTAAAAAATGAATATTTTGAAATTTATAAAAAACTAAGAGAACATTTGTCAGTGTTCTTGCTCTATATAAGGCTAATAGTTTATGATATCTTACTAAAGACCACAATACACCCAGATATAATCACTTGTTGGTTGTTATTTTCGGTCTAAAGGTGCATTGTCCATGTTTTCAATAACAAACTTTGAAGGTAATTTTGAATGGTAACATTTGAATTTAGAGTATTTGTGGTAACAAATAATGTTGTAGAGAAGACTTTTCTAAAACAATCATATGAAATACAATTTTGTCACTTAACGAAGTAAAGAGATATTTAAATTGACGTTAAAGAAGATGGCCTCGTGACTTTCTATGTTGGACTTGTTATTTGAGTCCTACCACTTGGTAGTTTATCTACTTGTCTTTCATGCTAATATGCACCAATCATTCTATTTACTTGTTTTATTAATACAATACAGTTGTAAATTTCATGGAATAAATTATTTTAAAAAAATTAGCCTTAATTTCTTTACATTGAAAAACCGTCGTACTTTTGCAAGTAAAAATGGCTGTCGTTCAGAAATAGTACAAGATAATTTTTTTTTAAGAAATGTTTTGAACTTCTAAATTAAAGAGTAATCACCTATAAAAACAATATTTTTTTTTTTTTTTAAATTTACTTATTGATATTTACAACTGTATTACAATTATACAACAAGTAAATAGAATGCGTGTTACATAATGACATGAGAATGACAAGTAGGGAAACTACCCACTGGTAGTACTCTAATCAAAGTTCAAATAAGAAGGTCACGTGGCCATCTTCTTTTCAGACGCCTCGGAGGATTATCGGGAATTGAAGAGGAAGCTAGGTTTGAAACTAGAGGGTTTGAGTGGGAATGAAGTTTGCTATGAAAGGATAGATACCGGGTTCGGGCCAAATCAGCAACAAAAGGGACATTAAGGTCGTTATGGATGACTTTATTCTTAACAAAATAAGGAGCATTGAGGATTTTACGAAGGATTTTGGATTGTATGGATTGGATACGAGAGGAATTCGATAGCTTAGTGGAGCCCCATAGCTCTACCCCGTAAGTCCAAATAGGTCGTATGATGGTCATGTAGATGAGTCTTTTGTAGTTAATTGGGAGCTTAGAGCGTTTGTCTTGTAAGTATTGAAGTAGCCTGAAACGTCGAGCGGTTTCTTGTCTTTTCAGTCTTGTATGAGGATTCCAGGTTAATCGTTTGTCGAGGTGCAACCCTAAGTATTGGATCTGTTCTACAGGTACCAGTTGGATATTATTAAAGGATACTGTAGGGCAGGAAGTCATTGGTTTACGACGTAAGGTAAAAGTGATTTGATGCGATTTTTGAGAATTTATTTTAATTCTCCAGTTTTGACACCATTCTTCAAGATCAGTGATATGGGATTGGAGGCTTTGGGATGCAATAACTGGATTGGTGTTGACTGATAATACACATGTATCATCAGCATACGTGGTAAGGATAGTATTAGGATGAGTTGGGATGTCAGCTGTATAAACTGTATAAAGGATTGGGCCAAGGATACTACCTTGAGGAACACCAGCAGATTGGGAAAAGAGGGATGAATAGAAATTATTATGGTTTACTTGGAAAGTTCTATTTGTGAGATAGGATTGAAGGATGAGAAAGTATGTAGGGTTGTAGGAATTTACGGAGTTTGTAGACCAAGCCCGTATGCCAGACTCGGTCAAAAGCCTGTTCCACGTCAAGAAAGACGCCCGAACAATATGATCCACGTTCTAATGCAGAGGAGACCACATCCACCACACGATGACATTGCTGAATGGTGGAGTGTGATGCTCGGAATCCAACCTGGTGATCTGGTGATTTGCATCAAGGATAGGGTACAATCGTTTAAGGATGAGTTTTTCTAGGATTTTACCCATGCATGCTAAAAGAGAGATAGGACGGTACGAGGATAGGTATTCTGGTTTTTTTTTTGGTTTGGGTATCATTTTTACAATGGAGAATTTCTAGAGGTCAGGAAAATATGTGGAGCGGAGTACAGCATTATTTATATATATATATATAGGTAAGGAATAGAATGGCTTTTCTAGGTAGGTGTTTTAAGATATGAATTGTGATGAGGTCGTGCCCAGGAGCTTTGCGGGAAGGTAATCTGTGAATAATGTTGGATATTTCTGAAGGATGGAATGCTTTGGGTGGAAGGGACATTTGGAGGGGAACATCTAACGCTTCTTTTATATATTCAATTTGAGTTGGGTTAATGATATCAGGATGTGGATGAAAGATTTTGGAAAGGTATTGGCCAAATAACTGTGATTTTTCTCCGTCAGATCTTGTCCAGTTATTTGATTCAATAAGGAGTGGATGATTGAATTCTTTGAACTTTAGGAGTTTTTTGGTAGTCATCCATAATGTTTTGTCGGTGGTTGTAAGATTTTCAGTCCAGGTAATTAAATTTTGAATTTTGAACTTCTTGATTTCTGCTTTTAGTTTGTTAGTTAATTTTGAATAGATAGTTTTATCTGCTGTATATCGAGTTCTATGCCACTTCGATCTTGCTCTGCGTTTTTCTCTTAATAAGATACGAATATGCTGTGGCAAATCAGTCTGTTGATGGTTATTATTTGTGTGATTTGTGATATTGTCATGTATACTGTTTCTGATTGATGTTGTAAGTTTTTCTATGGCTGTATCAATGTCTCGTTTTGTCTTTAGTGAAATTTTTAAGTCCAGTTTGTCCTCCAAGTCATAACAAAAATCGTTCCAGTTAACACGTCCTGTAATCAAAGTGGGAGGGGAAGGCTTGGGAGCGGAACTTGAGTGCAAGAAAAGGGGGACTGGACTATGATCTGATGAAAGGTCGTCCAAGGATTCAATATTGACTTGTGCAAGGGAAATTTGAGATGTGATAAATATGTCAAGGATATCGGGACGTTTTTTGGTAGATGTAGGCCAATAGGTGGGGTTGTTTGGCGCCAGAATGGAATAACTCTTTTTGGATGTTACAGCAGACAGGATATTTCCTCGGGAGTTGGATGTTCGACAACCCCATCGTTGGTGTTTAGCGTTGTAGTCTCCTCCAGCAATGAAGCGTGAACCAAGAGATTGGAATAAGGATTCAAGAAGATTATAGGAAACAGAAATTCCAGGAGGACAGTATACAGCTGAAAATGTGATATGGAAAGGACGAGTTGTTATGGTTACTGAGGTTGATTGGATATCATCAGTTGGAATGGAAGGAATAAGGGAATGAGATAAGTTTTTGTGAATGAGAATACAAGATCCGGCATGTGAAGTGTTATCTGGGTGGTCTCATCTGTAAGTGATGTAGTCCCGTATGTAGAAATGTGCGCGATGAGTGAAATGTGTTCCAGTAAGTAAAGCAATATCTATTTGGTTGTCGTGTAGAAATATGTCAAGTTCATCACGGTGATTAAGCAGTCCATTAGCGTTCCACAGAACGATAGCTAAGGGCTTTATGCTCATCGTGGGTAATTAAGAGGGACTTCGCTAAAGATTCTCGTGAGTAGGTTGATGAGAGGCTTGATAGTCTCTTGAAGGTCTTTGAGGAAGGATGATAGGATAGAATTTATGTCGATAGGATTTTGGACATGGAATGGATATGAGCCTTGAGTTTGATAGGGATAATTAATGGGCAAAGGAGGGTTGGCTGGGGGTTGTACCCGAGGTGCTGGATTTTCATTCAATGTTTGATGAACTACAGCATTCGTTTGAATGCTGTGGGTGAAAGGGTGAGGATTTGGTTGTTGAGGAGGTAATTTGGCCCGTAAGGGTGCATGGTGGGGAGGAATTTGTTGACGTGGAGGTTGAGGATAGGGATTGGCTGCCTTGGGCTTGGATATGGGTTCCCGAGGCTTGGATTGGGACGTCTGGGATTTGGTAAAGGAATTCTGAGATTTGGATTGGGAGGTTTGAGGCGTCTGAGCTCTAGGCTGCTGTTGAATTCTTGATGTTCCCCTAGTTCTGTTGTCCGGAAGTCTATCTGTGGGGTTTACGGTTATATACGGTTGTAATACGGCAGGTCTAGGCAATTCAGGAATTGGCAAACCAGGAAAGGTGGCAGTATTGTCAACTTCAGGAGCCTGGATTGTGCTCTTCTCTTGACTTTTTAGTTGATAATTCTTGGTTCTAAGGCGTTGAAAGTTCTTATGAACTGAACAGCCTCTATAGTTCGCTGGGTGATCCTCACAACAAAGAGCACATTTAGCAGGCTCGTTTCTTGATTTCTGACAAGTGTCAGATGAGTGTTGTCCAGCGCATTTGACGCACATAGCTTGATGATGGCAATACGTCTTGGTGTGGCCTAAGGCTTGACAGTTAGTACACTGAACTACAACACTTTTATGCCTAGGTTCTTTAAATTTTACTGTTGAGTAAACAAGTCTTAAAACTTGAAATATTTCTGGGTTATTTCGGGCTGGTTCAAGTTCAACGAAAAACAATGGAAGGGGGTACTTTTCGGTGGGATGCAACACTGGCGAAATATTTCTTACTTTGTGACCTATTTCTTCGAGGTCACTTTTGATTGCTGTTGTGGGCGTTGAAGAGTGCAGTCCTCTTAAAACGACTCGATACGATTTATCCTGTTGTAATTGTTAACAGTGAAAATAATAGTTCTTTGCTGTAAGATGGTTAATTAATTTTTTATAGGATTCCTTGTTCGATGTATTTATTTTAATGTCTTTTACTCTAGAAAAGCATTTAAAATTAGTTTCACCTATGAGTTCAGATATTTCTTGAGCAAATTCATAAAAATTTGTTATCTTCGTGACAAAAATAGGAGGAGGGTTAGGGTCAATGAACCCTCGGTGTTCTTGGTTTTCGTCACGATTGCTTTCTGTAGTTCCAGGGTTGCTGGAAGATGAGGCGATTGGAGATTTGTTTGAATTGACTGCAGTAGTTTTGCTGCGGGTTATGGGAGGCTCCGGTGTTTTGTTGTTTTTTGTCACTGGCTTTTTTGACCCAGCCGATTTATTTATTTTTTTAGTTGGGTGAGTTGCCCGCTGAGCCAGGGGCAGCCTTTCTCTGACGTTTTTGGATAGTCCGTCGTTTTAAATATTGCGAATCGGTCTCGCTTATTTCTGAAAATGGAGTCTCTGCCTCCGACACTTCACTACTCGAATTGTCTACTTGCATGTTGAACATTATTAATGTTTAAAATAATTAGAAATAAATAATTATATCTCACTAAAACAAAAGAAATAAATTTTAAACAACTTTTCATATGTATATAATAATAAAATAAATAAATATATATATATGTTTAAAAAGAATAGACAATAAAAAAAGAAAAGTTGACGAATGCGGGATTCGATCGAGAGGCTGGTTGCCAAGTCTTGACCGTGAACTTGAGGTAAATATTTAAGTTCCGTGGAGGGATTATTGGCCACGTTGCTACCTTCAGCAGCCCGTCACCAATGTATTTACTGAATTTATTGTTTAAAACAGTCACTCACCTCACTGATCTTGGATAAATGTCTTAAAGTACTTATGGATTCTTCTGACACAGTTTCGAGAGTTTTTAAAAAGAAATGTTGTTATAATAACGTTACAAGCACAGAGCGAATTAACAAGTTAACATTAGATGCGGCCATGACACTTGGTACTCATAAAATATTTAAAAATGGTCGAGCAACCAACTTAATTTTTATTGGAACATTTCATTTAGATTGACCCAAAGGCGTTATACTAGAGATATTTCCAATATGTAAATTTAATAGTAACACTAATAAAATAATGCGAATATTTGAACTTTCTGAAGTAGTAAATAATGTTGAAAAAAAATTATCATAGTTCAAATTAAAATTATACAGTTCCCTAATGAATAGGAATAAACACAAATAATTATTCTATAAAAATATCAAACTTTTTCCAAATTTTTTGGAGTTTGGAATGATAACTTATAAAATAAATATAGCATAGGAAGAATAAAGATTTTATTAAAAAGAACTTATAAAAAAAGTTAGTAAAAACAAAGGCAAATTTTGCTTATAGTTGTTTTATTTTTAGATGTTTCTATTCAATTTTTTTGTGGTTTTCTTTTTGGTGCAGATGCCGCTTTGAACCATGAAAGGAACCACTAAATAACCTTAAACCACAACCTGTAGGCCTTTGCCCTTCAACTACGTCCCGCTGACTTTCCTTTATGGTAATTGTTCTTCCTCCCATCCACCTTCCCTAATTAATTAATTTGGGAGGATGAGAGTCCTTAGTCGTAGGCGTTCTTAGGCGTTGGCTCAAGAGAATTCCTACTATATTTTTTTTTTTACGATACTCATCGCAAAAACAAACTTTCCAGGATGTTCGGAGGGTTCAAACTTTCAAGGATGATATATGGTGTAAGAACAGGTCGGAGTTTTTTAAACTTTGTCGAAAAAGGGAAGTCATGTCTTAGGAACCTGGGTATTTTTTTCCTACTTGAAGGTTGTTAATAATATAAATTGGCCCGTATTAATTAATAATGTTTATAAAAAATGTATAAATCAATCATTAGCTGATAATAATTGATGGTAATGAGAATAAAGGGGTACCTTACTGCGGACAAACCTCAATTTTACAATTTATAAAACTGCTCATTTAATTGTACTGCACATTGCTCGAATTTTGTAACTGCGATTTACAAGTATCCAGTTGTTCTGATTTTTTTCAATGTAGTGTAAGCAGGAAAAAAATAAAACTTCCGGAATTTTAATTTGTACTTTCAATTCCAACACTCAAAGTAAAAAAAAAAATCGGCTTCTTGGAATATATTTTAATTTACAAATGCTATTCCATTTATTACCTGTACCACTACAACCCATGAAAGGTCTGGGGTTCAGTACATGGTAGAGACTGTACTGTTTCATGGACAACGGTTCTGCAAGGAGGTGATTTGTCCTAGGTCTCATTCAGCCCCCAGATTTTTCCCCATTATTTTGGGTACCCTATTTTTATAATATTTTATAGAGGCTGGGTGGGCCCCAAGAGGGTCCTAGATCTCATATGATCCATCTCCCGCTGCAAACAGACTAAATAAAAGTACTGCCTGCAGCGGGATTTGAAACAGTATTTCTGCCATGGCAACTCAGTGCTCTACTGAGCCACTCCGTCCCTTATTAAAAATCCTATAAACGATATGCTTTCTGGAAATTAGGTTCGAAGTCTTAGACAGGATACTATTGAAGAGAAATTTAGTTCTATACATAGGATTTTTAAAATAGTATAACTACAAATATTGTTTTGGGCACAGCCACTGACAAAAAAAATTTGTTGATCAAAGAGGAGGCTGAGTTTTGAACTTTTATAAGATGGAGTACTCCTCTGCAGGAGGGTGTGTGGCTTTAAAAAATGTCTTCCTATTCCAGGATTTGAATGTTTCGAATCCTAAAACTGATTTATGATGAACTGATTTATTTATATTACTGAAAAGGATGATTAATTTATATTTGTTTATAGTAAAAATATTATTATTTATTTGAATATAACTATATTTAACACTGATTGTGTTTTTAATCTACTGAACACTAATTGTATTATGTTAAACTTTCTCCAAATAAAAAAAAGCATTAAAAAGTGTTTATTTTCTTTGTTGACCTTCTAACTGGCGTATTTAAACTCATGTCCCGTTTTGAGTTAAAAAAGTAATGGTCAGATCATTCTTCAATATTCTCGGAACGTAAATAGTTGTTTTGGTTCCCTTTTTGCACGATGGGATATTAACGAGAGTTAGGCATCCCTTGAGGTAAGCGGTAATTTGTGCTAATTTATGCGACCAACAGATTATATTCTTGAGCATGGCTTTGCCTACCATAAGTCCTAGATTAAACCTAGTTTTAACTCACTTGTAATTAAATAATATGTCCATTTTGTAATTTTAACTTCTCTATCTTAATTGAATACATATATTTAAAAAAAACCTGTACCACTACACCCGTTCACGGGTAAGAGAGGAAAATAGTAAAATTACTGAGCAATCAGGTTATAACGTATCAAGCGATCAGGTATACAGAGATCAGGTTATTTTAAGCAATCAGGTATACAGAGATCAGGTTATATCAAGCAATCAGGTATACAGAGATCAGGTTATGTCCAAGGAGAAGCAAACAAAGGAGGGAGAAGATAATATTTTTCATTTATATTACAAAAATAATTAGGTTACGAAACATTAAATTTCCTACAAGACTATTAATATTTTTTTGTCTGAACTGCTATAGTTTAACCTTTAAGCCAGGCGCTGTGCAGTCTGTTCGACAGCAGTCAGGTATTTTTATTGTTATCAGAAAATGTTAATTTCCAATGACGAATTTGGTTATAGTTATGCTATCTACTATTCGTACCTTACAATATGAGGGTAAAAGTAAACCTCAGTCACCAATAGTGCAGTGAAGAGAAAGCACATAAACAAAAAAAACCTCTACCACTACAACCTGTGGGCGAGTCCGAGGTTCAATACATGGTGGAGACTGTAATATTTCATGGACAACAGTCCTGCAAGGTGGTGTCTTCCGCAGCAAACAGACTAAATAAAAATCATGGCCTGCAGCGAGATTTGAACCAGGATTTCCGGCATGGCAACGCAGTGCTCAATCATTGAGCCACTCCGCTCCCCTCTATTCCATTTAACCTTTCAATATAATATTGCAGCGGTTCCCAACCAAAATGTTAGTTGCAAAAAAGTGCAAAGCAGAGAAAAGGAAATTGAGTGAAAACAATGTGAGTCAAACAGTTACTAGCAACTACTTTGTTTGCTACCGAACACATTTTTAATGTTTGGTTTTGTTTCCATTTATCATGAATTATTAAATGAATTATTAAATCATTACCATTTTTATAAATTATTTCAAGGCTTCTTTGAGTTCTTCTTCTCCTCCTGCTATTTTTACGATGTCTTAGGTGCACATTTGCCACGATTTCTCCTGAGAAAATGTCCTGTATACCTGTATCAGTAACACCTCTAACCGCATCATACTGCTTCGTGTAAAGTTATTGAACAATATCGCGGACAAAGCATCACCTTGTCGCACTCTAGATTTAGCTTTAAACGCATCACCGACTTTATTTCCACTTATTAATTTTCATGTAGCGCCCTCCAAGGCCTAACCAATTTAATTAATTTTATTGGAATGCCAATTTTCAAAAGAATGTTTATAGTCTATGAATAGAATGAGGAAGAAAATGGTCCGGGTGGAGGTAAAAAAAAATCTCTTAAGTTGCGAAAATTATTTATTAAAAAGCCAACGTTTCGACCAACATTACAGGTCTTCTTCAGGGCTTGTGATGGAGTCTAGTGTATATTAACTTGACAACTTTAACTTAACCTAAGGTCTAACTTTAACTTGACTTAGATTCAAGTTAAACCTAGACACTAGACTCCATCACAAGCCCTGAGGAAGACCTACAATGTGGACAGAAGCGTTGGCTTGCCAATAAACAGTTCTCCCAGACCATTTTCTTCCTCATTAGATACGTTACTTAGGACTCCATCTGGACAAACGTCTCACTTGGAATCCTCATACAAGACTGAAATGACAAGAAACTGCTCGACGTATTCGCCTTCTTCAACATTTACTGGACAAACGTTCAAAGCTCCCAATTAATTACAAAAGACTCATTTACATAACAGTTATCAGATCTATTTGGACAGACGGAGTTCAGCTTTGGGACTATACTAAACCATTCAATTCATCTAGTATCCAATCCTTACAATCCAAAATCCTTCGTAAAATCCTCAATGCTCCTTATTATATCACAAACAAACTCATTTATCACGATCTTAATATCCCATATGTTGCTGATTTGGTCCAAACTAGATACCTATCCTTCCATGACAAGCTCCATACACACTTGAATCCGCTAGTCTCTCAACTTGCTCCCCATAATATTCCTGATAGCCCCGCGGGGCGTCTTAAAAGAAGATGGCCTCGAGACCTTCTGCTATAGAACTTTATTGGAGTGCTGTCAATGGATAGTTTCTCCACAAGTGTTTTTTTTTTTTCATGTCCTTTGTTCATACAGCAGATTTACTTGATGTAATATAATTACAGTTGTAAATATCAATAAATTATTCTATTCTAAAAAAAATTTGTAAAATAAAATATTAAGCGATGACTAATGAATTCTAATGAATTTATTATGCAATTTTTATTAACTGATGGTTCTGTAATAATCACTAATATCGAAGTTTGGAAACCAGCTTCTTCTTTATCATCAGTATCGATAAGCCTTATCGTTTTGGTGTTGATAGTAAGTAAATAATAGAAGGTGTGGAGGAAAGGAGGCGCTTGAGATAATAAAGCCGAGAGTGAGCGAGAGGATATCAAATAGGGCGGAAGGAGTAGGGCGCCCTCTTATTATTTTGCACGTCGAGGAGTTTTATAGGGTGAAGTGACCCTTGACCTCGCAGCTCTAGGGCCCTGCTGTCTTCTTATCAATATGTCCCTTCAACGTCTTCTTGTATTATTAATAATAATAAAAACAATAATAATATGTTCATGGTCTTATTTGAAGTTGTATGAATCGAAGTAAAAAAATAGCCATTATTATGGGGAATATTTTGCATAAAAGAATACATTTAAAAAATATTCGGACTTGATCTTTATTTAAATATTAATAAAATCGTGTTTAATAGACTAAAATATAAATTAATTAAACTTCAAGATTCACGTTTCGTCAAATATTAATCAGTTCGAAGGAACCGTAAGGGAAACAATTATAAACTAGGAAAGGGTAAAATAACAAATTTTATAGTTGGTGATGATATTAGCTGTTATTTTTTAAATTTGTATAAGTCCATTTGGATATTAAAAAAAATCGTATACTCTTTTCAATGATTTTAATGATTTTTATTTCATAATAAAACTTGAAAGGTGTATAGTGTTTAGGAAATCACTTTTTTCTAAGGGCTAAGTTTTAAAAACTGTTTGCCCACATTTTTAAACTTTTAGATATCGCCAATCTGAAAAAAAATGGACTTATACCATATTGATAAATAACAGCTCTTACAAATATGACTAATTTGTAGTTAAGTAAATTAAAATATTTCAAGATACAAATGATAAAAATTCTCAAGTTGAGAACTCAAGAAATTGACCTTTTGTAAAGATAGAGTGAGAATGAGGTGAATCGGCTCGTTTGTAAGTTTTAAAGCTTTCCAATCTTCAAGTTATAGAAAATTAAAGATCCACTCAATTTTTAGATAAAATTAAATTAAACTTAAAGTTTAAAAGGATCCGGTTTTAAGTATGTAGTGAATACAGAACGACTGTTATTGTGAACTTGGGTTACTTTATTGGGATAAAGAATCCGAGAAAGACCGATCATTGTTATAACTTAAAGTTCAGAACTTATATTTTTCAACTCCAAAATGCCCTACCTAAAAATTTAGCTTCCTATTAAGTTGTTCACCGACCCACCTACATAAAAATTTGTTTACTGACTCTCAACTATAAAAGGATGTTTACAATTTGTGTTATGACCTGTCTTATAATGAAGACCCTTTAGCATAATAGCGTTTGCTAGGGAATAATTTCAAAAAATTAAATACGAGAAATATTCGATAAGAGTGCTACACCAGACTTGATACTGTGATATTCATTTAAATGAATATCAATCAACATATATTTATAACTTTATTATTTAAAATCAAAATTGAAATTAAATTTAAAGGGTCACGTGTAATGTAATGGTTAGCATAATAATCTACTATGACCAAAATCACGATATCTGAGCCCGGCATATGGCCTTAAGATCTTTCTAATCCTTTTGAAAAATCCTAAGGCCACATGCCACTTGGTTATGCCGTCCTTCGGAGAGGATGTAAAACGGGGGTACCGACCCTGTGAAGTGTCAGGTACACATTAAATATAATTAGGGTAGGAAATTTTATCTGTATATCCTAAAATCTATAGCTCCCACTATAGCATTGTCCTAAAAGTCATTGCTCCATAAAGTGACGTTAAATGATACAAACGAACATATCTAACGTATCTAAAATAATTAAACACTAATCTTTCTTTAATTACCTTCTTAAATTGTCTCGGCCAATATTTTTAATCGGTTCATCATGCCTTTCTTCTGATTTTTGACCGTGTTGTCATATTCCTTGCCGACGTTTCGCTGGCCATTAGCTAGCTTCCTCGAGGCTTAATCTGAGCTATGCTTCAGTATTTTTAGCTTCTTGGATCCGGGGGCAGAACTTATTCTTACAGTGAACTGATTGGCTTGGTTCCGACCGAGTTGTCTCTGATTGGGAAGGCATCGACAAGCTGACTTCTGATTGGCTTGTCTTTTCTTTCAGGTTTTTTTGTATTCTTCTTGGCCACTGGTTTGTTCGGGAACCATAATTTGCATAGGTTATACAAATCTTCTCTGTTGAAATTTTCGGGGTGCTTTACTATTTCGATTACTTCAAATATCTTTCTTTCTGTCGTGTTATTACTCTTTTTAACTGCTCTAATTTCAAATTCAAAACTTTCCCACTAGTTTTTAAATTTATTCGAATTTAAGTATTATATAAATGGGTTATTTATTGTTGCTGTATTAGATTCGTTATTAATATGTTAGTAACAACTAAATTTATTTAAATAGTTGTCGTGTTTCAAAAAATTTTACTAATATTTGTCAAATAAAAAATTATGTTCTGGGTATTCACATTCCTACTCTTCTCAATCTCTTATTCGGATGATGAACAGGTCTGTTTTTAAATAAATGATGATGCCTGAATTGGCGAAACTATTATAAAGCCGACGTGTATTCTAAATAATTTTAAACTATTCGTATTAATCGGCTCAATTACTGTTTGCCCTTTTTCGTATAAACATTTCATTAATTTTGAACATTCAATATCGAAAGGGAGAAATTGCAAAGTCCGTCGCCTCATAAGTGAAGTCTTACGAACCCCGATTCCCTTACCGGTTTGGTTTGGAATTAAAATAGTTCTCCCTAATCGAATTCCCGACTGTCGCTGAGTGGTGGGAACCAGCTCCGGAGGAATCCCATTTAAGAAGTTGCCCAGAGGAGGGATTACCTTTCTCATCCAAGCCCCTTTCCGAAGTTTGGCGGCTTAGCCCGACTTCGAGTTATCAGTTAGGAGCAAACGGCAAGATAGCTGCTGGCTTGGAGATCAAACCTAGAGCTTATTCTTCCAAACAAACTATAGTATCGTAATATAAATATGTAAGAATGCATAAAATATTGTGTTAAAAATGAATCCTTTTTAAATACTCTTTTGAATCGCCTTTTTAAATACAATTGAATTTTGAATCCATTCAAAGCCTACGATAGCATGGACCGCAATGAAATATATCGAGCCCTAAAAGATATGAATATACCCGAGAAGATCATTCGCTTTGTGGAAATGACAATGCAAGGGTCAACATGTTTAGTAAAAGTCGAATCAGATCTTTCACCAGAATTCCACACAGATAAGGGAATGAGACAAGGTCGCCTACCTAATTTTCAACCTTTGAGCAGAAAAGGCCATTAGGAATTCTGAAATCCAGGTAGATAGAACCTTGCTTAATAGACTAGTCCAAATCCTAGGGTATGCCGATGACTTTGACATCATGGCAAGATCTAAGTGGGAGCTGAGGGAAGCTTCCTTAGCACTGGAAGAGGTAGCTAAGAAACTTGGGCTTAATGTCAACAAACAGAACACCAAGTGTATGCGAACAGGAGGAACCCCAAAAAAATAGGACGATTTCGAAGTTGGTCAGTACCAATTCGATTGCGTTGACAGATTCATCTAGTTAGGGACAGAAATTAATCTACAAAATGACATATCTCAGGAGATAAAAAGAAAAATCAATTCTGCTAACAGGTGCTATTAAAGACTAAGAGAGCAACTAACTAGCAGGTTCCTCTCTGGGCAGACAAAGCTGTTGATCTAAAAAACTCCGATTCGACCGGTACTCACATATGGCACAGAGGCCTGGGCTCTAACAAAGGCAGACGAGAAAAGGCTCTTAATTTTCGAGAGGACAATCCTGAGGAAGATTTGCGGGCCAATAAAAGTGGGCGGAATATGGAGTCGGCGATACAACGGAGAGATATACGACCTCTATGAGACCTCATGTGTTGTCAAAACAGTCAAACCCGACTGCGATGGGCAGGTCACGTGGCACGGATGCAGGACACTCGGATTCCCAAGAAGATCCTCACAGAAGGAGTCCATGGATCACGGAGAATAGGGAGACCAAACGTGAGGTGGAAGGAAGCTGAGCTGAGGATGCAGGTACCCTTCTCAATGCTGGAAGCTGGAGGTATGCTGCACAGAATAGAACTGATTGGCGGAGAATGCTGACCAGTCCAGTCCAGTCCAGACTCGGTGACGAGTTGTTGCGCCGGATATTATTATTATTACCTAATTGAAGTAATAGTAGGAAACAAAGCGATTAACCGTTTATTTATGTTTTAAATAATTATTAGTACGAATTGAACAAATATTAAAAGATATTTTTGTTAAATATTATTATTCTCATATCAATCGGATATAACCTTTAAAGTAAAAAAAAATGAGCATAACTCATACACAGGTCGCCATTTGCGCAATACATCATGACGCTCATGTCAGTAACGCGTACCCTAGTAGTATTCCCCTACCGATAATCGCTCAACGCGGCTAAAGAAATTTCCCCTTAAAAAAAAGAAATGAGTGAGAAAGGTTGAGGGAGGGAAAAATAGAGATGCTTAGAGAGATGGCTGTCATCAAATCCGAGATTACAGGGCCACAGTTTGTGTACACTATTCTTCATTCTGTGGCGGACGTGCCAAGGGCGCCGCAACAGCCTGGTAGATTAATCTGTGTCCTATCACTGTACGATCAGCTACTTTTAGGAATCAGATTGTTTACATTTTTATTCTTCCTATTAAAACATTTATTTTTTCTATAATATTATCAACTATCATTTGAAATAAGAATCTTAAGTTTTTTTTTTTAAGTGGAAACTTCTTTAGCCGAGTTTGGTAGCTTTAAGTAGAGGGCAAACTGGTGAATTCGGGTCAGAAAAATGAGCGACATGGTCGATACTGGCGACACCTAGCGGCCTGTGCATAAGTTTAATTGGCTTTAGTTTAAAGGCTAGAACTCCATTGATATTAGAATAATTTTATTTAACTAAAAGCTCTTCTAATGTACTATCCGTCAAAAGTATCGCAACACTTTGAATTTTACAAAAACGTCTGTCTTTTCATAATAAAGAAAGGTTCTGAAGTCTGTAATATTTTTAAACTGGACATAAACCAGTAATATTAAAATAAATTATAATATCTCTTCCAATAAACAAAAATAAAAATAATAAAATCTCGAGAACTATGGGTGTTGCAGTACTTTTGGCGGGGAGTTTACTTGTGCAATTCATATTCTTAAAATATCAATAGCTGAACTTTTCTTTTACTATAAAAGATTTTATATGTTAAGTTAAATATCTTGTTCTATGAAGTTATTGTACAAATGATCTGAGTATTGTTGAACTTAACGATGACAATAATGCTAAAAAATAATAATCTATGTAAATACAAATGCAAGGTATAGATAATATATATTTTTTTTTTATTAAACTGGACTTCACTCTTCATAATTTATATATTAGAGAAAGAGAAAAGAACCATTTTCCAGTCATTATATATTCTTGATTCCTACTATTATTCAAGACGTTTCGACAGCATGGTGTGTGTAATTTTCAATCTTTTTAAATTTATTTGTTATTTTGACCATGGAGATAAATGATCCCCATGAATTTTAGGGAAAAAAAAATTTAAATATGACTTTAAGATTTTCAGACTTGTAACTGATATAAAGGAATTGTTAATGATGCAGAGAGAAAAATTTAAAAAGATTGAAAATGACACCATGCTATCGAAACGTCTTAAATAATTGTGGGAATCAAGAATATTTAATGACTGGAAAATGTTTTTTCTCTTCCCCTAATGGTATAAATAATCTATAGTAATATTATAAATACGAAAGTAACTCTGTCTGTCTGTTACGCTTTCACGCCTAAGCTACTGAGCCGATTTAAATGAAATTTGGTACAGCGATAGTCTGAACCCTGAGAAAGGACATAGGGTACTTTTTAATGTGATAAAAGAATTGAAATAGGGGATGATTTAATATAATTGATTTAATTTGAAATAATCAGTACACGTATGTTTTAATGCATTTACATCATACAACCTCTTTCAAAGATCTCAAAAAGCTCAATAATCAAGAATTTTCAACATTTCGAGGGGTTTGTGAGGCAAGAGGGTTATTAGAGAATGATGGGATACAACTCTGGAAGAGGACAATGCAAATCTGCGCCCAAGGTAAGAAAGGAGTTCGCTATACTTGTAGCGACATATGGACTTCCAAACCCTCACGAAGAAAGTCAAAGAAAGTACACAGTCATTCCAAAATCTTAAGTTTTCATTTTTTTCGGCAGTCCTTGTTACTGCCTATTTAATTTTTTTTTTATAACACATATTTCACTGGCTCTTGTAGAATAAATCCGATACTTAGTACCACACATTGACAAATGTTTAACTCCTCATACTATACTGAAAACACAATGCTCGCCTTTAAAGGATATTTCAACACATGCTAGTAGACAAACGCTCTGATCTCCCAATTAATTATAAAAGACACAAACACATACGAAAGAATTGTAATACCTATTTGGACTTACGGAGTAGAGATTCGAGGTTCCACTAAGGCATCGAATTCCTTTCTCATTCAATCCTTACAATCCAAAGTTCTTCATTAAAGTCTTAATGCTCCTTACTTTGTAAGGAATAACGTCATCCATAATGACCTCATTGTCCCATTTGTCCCTGATTTGGCCCGAATCCTATTTCATTCCTTTCATGACGAACTTTATTTCCACTCTAATCAACTAGTTTCAAACCTCTTAGATTCTCCAAAATCCTCCGAAGGATCTGAAAGTAAGATGACCCCGCGACCTCGAAGTTGAGTTGTTATTTGAGTACTACAACTGGGGTTATTCTATACTTTCCTTTATCCATATCATTATGTATCATTCGTTATATTTACTTGTTGTATTGCAATAATACAGTTGTATTATATAATAAATACATTATTTTTTTTTAGTTGTTCTTTTTAATGGCTTAATCTATTTTATGCTTAGCCTGGACTATCATTTATTTCATTTTAAAAAAGAAAAAGAAAACTCGTTAGAATAAAATAAATAGTCCTAGCTTCTAAATAAGTTAGCCCATTATAAGAAGGGGAAAAGTTTAATCTTCTTAAATTGCAAGCCTCGGGTAAAAACCTAACCCCGTCGCTAATGTAATGTAATGCTCTGGGAAGAGGGGCAGTTAGCGGTAAAACAATTCCGAAAAGAAGTTATATCATAAAAGATGGTGTTGAACATAGTACGGAATCAGTGAAAATAGGTACATGAATACAACCATTCACTTTTTTATATCCATTCTTCATTTATTTAAATATACCCTGTATATAATATACAATTATTTATGTAATTTAATATTATTAAACTTTCAGTGGAGTGGAGTGGCTCAGTGGTAGAGCTTAAGTTTCCGTGTTTTAAGTCCTGAGTTCAAATCTCGCAAGCTGGCAGATATTATTAAACTATTAAGGGCCAGTGGATGCATCCTATGGGATCACGGACCCTCCTGGGCCTCAACCAGCCTCTAAATAAACTGGGTGCCCATAATTGAGGGGGGAAAGCATGGCGGTTGAGTGTGATCTAGGAGAAATCACATAGTGTACCCAAGACTGTTCTAATGGTACAGATAGTAATTATATATACATACATACAGATCACAAGGCTATCTTATTTTCATACGTCTCGGAGGATTATTGGGAATTGAAGAAATAGTTATGGGGTATGAGTGGGAATACATTTTTTCATAAAAAGGCTGGTATCGGGTTTGGGCCAAATCACCAATAATTGGAAAATTTAAGTCATTATGATGACTTTATTCATAACCTAGTAAAGAGTATTGAGGATACTACAAAGGATTTTGGATTATAAGGATTGGTTACAACAGGAGTTCGATGGATAGGTGGAGCTCCAAAGCTCTACTCCGTAAGTCTAAATAGTTCCTATAATAGTAACGTTTTTGTTTTTTGGGAATATAGCAGATGCTAATCTTTGAGTTATGTTTTATTTTTTGCCGAATTAATGCAGGAGTACCGCAGGGCCGTATTCAAGGTCCCGTTTTGTACCCTATATACACCTGCGACATCCCACAGACACCAAAAACACTATTTGCTACATATGCGGTCGGCACTGTCATACTTTCGACCAGTACTAACCCCAATTTAGCTTCTTAGAACTTACAAACACACATAAATGTGTTCATTAGAAACTTCATTTAAATTCATTAGAAAATCAGCTCCATAAGTGGCGTATAAAAATTAACATACAAAAATCTAACCAAGTAGCATTTACACTTAAACATTTAGACTTCCCTACTCTAACACTTTACAATACACCGTTTCCCAAACAAACACAGACAAGATACTTGGGCCTTACCATGGACAGAAGACTAACTTGGAAATCACACGTTATTAGTTTGAAGAAAAAATTGAATCACCGACTCTCACTTCTAAGACGACTACTTCACCACAAAAATAAACTATCACTAACAAACAAAATTATAATATACAACTTGTTAATTAAACCAATATGGACCTACGCCTCGCAGGTGCGGGGGTCATGCAAAAAATCCCACATACAGACCATTCAAATTTTTCAATCGAAATTCCTTCGTTATATTACACATAGTCCCTTTTATATCACTAATAAAATATTATATAAAGATCTCAACATACTATTCGTGACTGACACAATCAAGAACAACTACAAAAAATTTCATGACTCACTTGCTGGACATCCAAACATACTGGTACAATCATTACAAACAAACTCATTACCACATAATCCGACAAGGAGACTGGAACGTCTCTGGAGCTGGTTTCTGCTACAGTGAGACGAACCACGCTAGGAGTGCCTTCAATGAGAAGTTTCTCCATACACGCTTTCAAGAGAATCCCTTAGGGGAGGTTTTCCGAAGAACACCAAAAATACATGGCATTTGTTTGATTTCTCAAATAAATATTTTTATTATTATTATGCCGTATTTTTTAAGCGAAATTTTCTATAGAAAAATCTCGCAATTGTAAGCAAAATTGATATATTTACCAACAGTAGAATGATTCCCATAATCCGTTTTGAATCCGTACAACACTGACGTAACATTCAAGACATATTTTCAGGATTGTAATAAAATTGACAAACTTATACTGTAACAACAATTTTTTTTTGTGCATTCTCCTTTATATTATTTTCGTATTTACCCTAATAGCGACAATTTGATTGATTGATTTTGTCCATTAGCTTTTCGAAACTAATTAGATATGCGACAAGATTTTTCATATCCCGTAAATATAATATTCAAAATGATTACATATTACTTCGAGAATACAAGATCCGCTATCACTATTAAGTTACAAATATTCAATTTTTATTTAAGTATAAAAAAAAATAATATTTTTACCTAATATTTTACATATTTATATTGATAAATTATATTATCTAATCGCAAATTCACATAGAACTGACCAATTCATTTATCAGAGGATCTTTTATCAGGAATGAATTAAATAGTATTTATCATTAATAAAAACAAATGAGCTTCATTGGGAAAACCTTTGTTGATTAAATTCAATATAATGAATAAAACCGTCGCTTTATTGGATAAAACCTTTTCATTTCCAGGTTATATTTTAAATACTTAATTAAATTAAAGTTTTTTATACCACATGGTTTTAAATAATTAATAAATTTTAATAATACTTTATTCATTGAGTAATAGCAGTAATCCTATATTTAACTAAATGGAAATTTTATAATCTACCATTACATCAAAAGTATAACGAATCATTTATTTTTTTAATGCTGCAATCATGCGATATCTTGAAATATTTATCATTACACCATTCCAATGTAAGCTAAAGCTTGAAACATATCAGGGTTAAGTGTTAGTTTAAGCGCTTAATGTGGTTACTTCACTTGTTTTATAAAAATAAAAGATTCAATATGTAACATAATACCTCTTTATTTAAGGTTAATCTCAAAGTAAAAGAAAATTCACTCAAGCCATACTTTTTTTTCAAAAGAATACTATGGATCGATTCGTCTTGAATTATTAAGAAAGTTTTGATTGCTCTGACTTACTTCTCCGAGATAAAATGATTTTTTTATGTTCATGCTCAGAACTTTTTTTTTTAAATTTATTTATTGATATTTACAACTGTATTACAATAATACAACAAGTAAATAGGATACGTGATACATAATGAAAAGTAGAGAATCTACCCACTGGTAGTACTCCAATCAAAGTTCAACCAAAAAGGTCAGGTGGCCATCTTCTTTTCAGACGCCTCAGAGGATTATCGGGAATTGAAGAGGAAGCTAGGTTTGAAACTGTGGTAATGAAGTTTGTTATGAAAGGATAGATACCGGGTTCGGGCCAAATCAGCAACAAAAGGTACATTAAGGTCGTCATGGATGACTTTATTCTTAACAAAATAAGGAGCATTGAGGATTTCAAGAAGGATTTTGGATTGTAAGGACTGGATACGAGAGGAATTCGATGGCTTAGTGGAGCCCCAAAGCTCTACTCCGTAAGTCCAAATAGGACGTATGATGGTGATGTAGATGAGTCTTTTGTAGTTGATTGGGAGCTAAGAGCGTTTGTCTAGTAAGCGTTGAAGTAACCTGAAACGTCGAGCGGTTTCTTGTCTTTTCAGTCTTGTATGAGGATTCCAGGTTAATCGTTTGTCAAGGTGCAAACCTAAGTATCGGATCTGTTCTACAGGCACCAGTGGGATATTATTAAAGGATACTCAAGGGCAGGAAGTCATTGGTTTACGACGTAAGGTAAAAGTGATTTAATGCGATTTTTGAGAATTTATTTTAATCCTCCAGTTTTGCCACCATTCTTCAAGATCAGTGATATGGGATTGGAAGCTTTGGGATGCAATAACTGGATTGGTGTTGACTGATAATACACATGTATCATCAGCATACGTGGTAAGGATAGTATTAGGATGAGTTGATGTCAGCTGTATAAACTGTAAAAAGGATTGGACCAAGGATACTACCTTGAGGAACACCATCAGATTGGGAAAAGAGGGATGAATAGACATGAATAGACATATGTAGGGGGTAGGAATTTACGGAGTTTGTAGAGCAAGCCCGGATGCCAGACTCGGTCAAAAGCCTGTTCCACGTCAAGAAAGGCTCCCGAACAATATGATCCACGTTTTAATGCAGAGGAGACTACATCCACCACGCGATAGCATTGCTGAATGGTGGAATGGGATGGCTCAAAACTTAAAATTAAAAGCACATTATTATTGTTACTATTATTATTATTATAATGGTGGCGTTACAACCCACAAGCGAGTCCTGGTCTCCTCTAGCATCAATCGCCATGCTCTTCTATTGCTAGCTGTTGTCATCCAGCTGTTAACTCCAGCTTTCTTGGCATCATTCGCTACGAAATCTGATCATCGTAGTCTTGGCCTACCAACGGCTCGTTGAGGAGGTCACAAATTTCTTCATTTGTTCTCCGTCGCCATTACCAACTAATATTAATAGGACCGAAGATTCGTCGGAGTACTTTTATTTAACAATTTAAAGCTTTTTATCTTCGAGCTTTGTGGTATTCCAAGTTTTGGAACCATAGGCAAGCAAAGAGCAGAAGGATCTTATACAGGGCCGACGTAGCTCACCTGGAAATCAATTTACTCGGCAAGAAACTAATCATTGAAAAGTTGCATTTGTAAGCGGTCATTGGTATATTTTTAATTTCTGCCCCCTATCCGATAGTCATAAGTTACCTGCAATTCAAGGTAAGTGAATTCGGACACTTGTTCAAAATTCAATTGAACTTTTTCCTTCTGCTTTCTTGATTGGGTGCCTCTTCATTGAATGTCTACTTAACCTTCTCCTCATTTATTTATATAACCAAGTGTAAAAATTTAACTACAGCTTCCAGGGTAAGGAATGATTGTTGTAAGTAACCGATAGAGTGACTTAAAACGTCTACATCATCTGCGATAGCGAGGAGTTGTACAGGATGATCAGATAGTAACATTGTTCTGATTACTTTTAATCTCTTACCGCCTTTTCCAGGACGAGGTTAAAGAGCAGACATGCCAGAGCGTCTTCTCGACTGAAGGGAATGTTTCCGACAAATTCCCATGAATTCTACATCTGCCATCATCATCATTACCAGTCGGATCAGCTTCGATGGTATTTTTAATTCATTTCACCATTTTCAATTCATTTCATTCATCCATTCATAACGACTGATCCCTATGAATTGAATGACATGCCGTTTTAAAATCGATGAAGAAGTGATTTGTCTTTATACGTTATTCTCTCCATTTTTCCAATATTATGCGAATATTAAAAATTGTATCCAAATTCATAAAACCTTCCCCCTCAAATAAAAGACAAAAACATAGCTTGGATCCCTCCAAACGCCTTAACGTCAAATGAACGCAGCATAATAAGCAGGCTAAGAGTCGGACATACTACGCTGACTCATCTCCATACACTTTTAAGGCTGTAACAAACAACATGCCAAAGCTGTGAGAATACAGAACTTACAGTGAATCATCTATTTTAAAGTAAAAGCATCACATAGAAAGATTAAATTTGGATGCTGAGACGTGTCTACATTTTGAAGAAAATAATAGAATACAGAAGGGGCTGATGTATTTAGAACATACAAATTTAATTCGAGAAATTTAAGAAGAGCAGAAAATCAAATTTTAAAAAAATTGATCTGTTGATGCTTCTGCCTCCTATGGATCCGTATCGATATGAGCCAACTCTCGCTCTACAAAAGGAAGTAGGATATTCGAAACAATCTTTTATACAGTGACAAAATTGTAAACTACAATTCTTTTCGATAACCTTCCGATCGGGTAACCAGTAGTGAAAAAAGTTTCGTTAAGTCGAGTATTGCGTTATATTCTTCTATAAAATCAATGAATATAATCATAATTGATTGCCTCTGATGTAAAATGGCGAGATGAAAGGAACGCTTGAGATTAGAGGAGGTTGGAATGGAGTTAGGATGAAAGCCTCGTTGGTTCCTATCGACGGATAGGACAGATACAGATGTTGTTCTGGATTGATGGATCAGGTGCAGCTTAAATATAGAACCTACTCTCTCCGGAACGAGAAGAGGAGCAGCATAAACTTTTACCGACGGCAGTTTGTGTGGAATTGCTCTCTTTGGGTCTTCCAATATTGGACAGGGCACCTTTCTGGCTCAACTGAACTATCTTCGGTATATCATTCATGTACATCACTATAAGCTAGATTGTATCATTTCATAATATTATAGATACATCTTTTTTAATTACATTGTAGTTTGCCATATTTTACAACGCCTGTTATATTAAAGATTTCCAACCTTTCATTCTGTGGGTTCACAACTAAATAAAATTGAACTTAGCTGGAATCTAAAGTAGACGCCTTTAAGACCAGCCTCCATAATTTATACAGTTATTTATGAATATGCCGAATTCGTATATAATATCTCTACAGTTGATAGAAATATCAGACGTTCAGGTACAACAGTGATGTGCCCCAAATTTCAAAAATTGACTTTTCCACATTTGTCGCAAAATTAGTCAAGCAATCCTCTATGGTCCCGAAATTTCAGCCGCAGATGCAGTCTAAAACCATCAGAAATGAAGTTACAAACTGCCATGTTAGACAAAATTGCTTAACTAAATCTATGAACTATGTGAAAAATCGATAATTGTGAAATCTCCAGTCCCGTGGATGGCTTCTCAGATTAACTGGAAGTATAAAGATAATTTTTATTTAAGTAAATAGTTTAAGCAAAAATCCTGCAATCAGTACAAAATTATTCAATTTAGCTTAATAACATGGCAACGAAACATTAAAAGTCAACAGGATGGCAAACATGTTATGTTTGTTATATGTTATATGTTAATTTATAAACACAAAGGAATATTTATTTCACGTTTTTTTTTAAATTCCTATTACATTAGTTTACGAACGTTATACTATTTTAACTAAAGTTAGATAGGAAAATAGTTGACTGGATGATATGATGGAGAATGGAGATAATTGGGGGTGCAGTCAAAAAACCACCAAATAAGTCAAGACTTATTTATTATTTGTGCCGACGTTTCGACATACTTTGTAGGTCATCTTTAGGGCGTAGGGCGACTGGGTGAACTGTGTCGTTTCTCTTATCTGCCAACTCTATTTTAATTAAAGCTTGAATACGAAACTATGTTTATTTAGTATTATCCTATATTAAATTTGTCATATATTTATTTAATACTAGCCTTCCCGGCAGACGTTGTTCTGCCCTATTTCCCTAAATCAAAGGACTTATAAATTTTATCCAACATTTACAATGGCAACTTCATCGATTTTTGGAGCATTGAAACATCTCGCATGTTCTCCTAAAGAAGTTTTATCAGCTCTGATTACTGTTTTACAATTACCAGATGGCATAAGATCCAATACAGCTTTAAGCAATGTAATCAATTGATTGTGTCGATGAAACTAAGTTTGTAATTGCTCTACAATAGACCGCCGCACTAAACTGTTATTTGTACAACGCTGATCAATTTCTTCTGTTGTATTGCCCATTTATTTAATTTGCAGGAATTTATAGTCACCAGCAGGCACAGCGAATCAGCTTTATGATATATTTGGCCTTGTATCTGCAAATTAAACAGAAAATTTTTAGTTTTACACAACTTGAAAAGGAATAAACAAAGTAAGTCTTGTTACCTGAAAGTTGGCAAGGTATTGTCGCGAAGTATATTTTTTATCCCAAAAGAAGTCATTTGGTAGCACTTGTTACATTTGTGTATGTTTGTAAGGAAATGTTTTTGAATCCGTTCCAGTTTCTAAAACCAATGAATACAATGGCTCTGGTGGCGGAACCAACATTTATATAGATAATAACACGCAAGCCCTATTAAACGTTTATTAACGCGGCTTTGAAGTCAAATGTTTGACAGCTGGGAACTGAGTGGTTTGTATGAAAAAAGAAAAGTGTCGCTCTTATTATTTCCCTCGTAATTGTTCCGGTTTTTCTCTCCATGAGAACCTTAACAAAAATGTGAAAAAAAAATTAGTCGAATTGGTCGAGCCGTTCTCGAGTTTTGCCCTTAGCAAACACATTTAGCGAGTCATTTTTATTTATATAGATTCACATGATTATGTTTAGTATTTATTTTCATTATTAATGAATATACGACCATACTTTAGATTTTTTTCGTCTATGCTTCCAGCTTAATTTTTTTTTTCGCTTAGCTGTCTGTGATGTAACGAACCATATAATGCAAAATTACATGAGCTAAAAAACAATATAATATAACAAATTCGAAAAAATCTCTAATATAACAAATAATTGGCTCTATGATTGAGAAAAAATACCTAATTTTCTCATCCAAAAAATATTACAACTATCGAGCATTGAAATCGTGATTACAAAAGGGTAATCAAGAGCTTCAATATGAAATAATCAACTTTCAGGATCAGCTAAATGTATGGAAATGAATTATTGGAGTTCCAATGCTACTCCATGACCGCCTTTGTCGTGGGAAGTTGTACGACTGAATAGATTTATTTGAATGGAACAGACAATAAATGGAGCAATCATAATTTTCCTTACAAGCTTTCGAGCTTTAAGTATCCATATATTGGTTATGTTGCTCTCACTTGCCCAAACAATGACCTCAGGAAAAGTTAAGATCCATTGATCTTAATTATATTTAAATAATAATATGGGATGCCACCCTCAGATCTTTGCCACCTGAGGTACAGTAGTATTATATCATTATTGGTTAAAAATTATATCCTACTCTTTTATTAAGGGGGATGTGGTTGATTGATTAGGAGTGGTACAGTAACTAAAGGTCCTTTCACATGAAATAAAATAACTTCACTTTTATTGTATGGTGATAATGGCTACAAAAATATATTTCTACTTACGACAGGCCCCATTTCGTTATGCGTGGGCGCTTACTTCTGAAAATTAATGAGGTTCCCGGCATCTGGTCTCGCTCCTGTCTTGGGTACAACTGTCCCATCTCTTCTTTTTCAGGTGCTTCTTTGGGAGACCCTTGGGAAACCAGAGATACCTGGAGTGATACTGTCCTTCAATGCTGTATTTAAATATTCCTCTAAGCTCCCAAATAATCACAAAAGACTCTAAACATGGCAATCATTAGACAAATCTGGACTTACGGAGTAGAGCTTTGGGACTCCATTAAGCCATCGAATTCCTCTCGTATTCTATCATTATAATCCAAAATCCTTCGTAAACTCCACAATGCTCCTTACTTTGTTACGAACAAAGTAATCCATATTCACCTTAATGTCTCATTTGTTGCTGATTTGGTCCGAATCCGATATCAATCTTTTCATGACCAACTTCATTTCCACTCAAACCCACTAGTTTCAAACTTAGCAACCTCTTCAATTTCTGATATTCCTCCGAGATGTCTGAAAAGAAGATGGCCTCGTGACCTTCTAAGTTGAACTTTATATTTGAGTAACCACTGGGTAGTTTCTCTACTTGCCTTTATCTCGGGACATTATTTATCTTTGATTATCTTTACTTGATGTATTCAATATACAGTTGTAAATCTCAATAAATACATTAAAAATATATTCTACTTGAACTGGGGGGGTTTCACTAAGCCATCGAATTCGTCCCGTATCCAATCCTTAAAATACAAAATCTTTCATGAAAATCTTAATACTCCTTAGATTGTTTCGAATTAAGTCATCCATAATGAATTCAATGTTCCATTTCTTGCTGATTTGGCCCGAACCCGATACCAAATCAGTGTTATCATACTAACTTTATTCCGAATCAAACACACTAATATCAAACCTAGCTACTTCTTCAATTCCCAATAAACCTCCGAGGCGTCTGAAAGGAAGATGACCTTATAAGCTTTTAACTTGAATTTATTATTTCAATACTACCACCGGGTAGTTTCTCGACTTGCACCTTATTCATCTCATTATGTATCATTCATTTCATTATATTTATTTGTTGTATTGTTATAATACAGTTGTAAATTTAAAAAGAAATATTCTTAGCATTCTAAACAGTGTCAAATGTAACAGTATATGTACTAGAATACGACTATTAGTCGACCAAACATAAGCACCATAATGCTCGATGAAGAACTGCATCGTGGGTCGAAACGTTGGCTATTTTGACTATTTATAAATTGCTACATGTGAGGATGGCAGTGGGCCTGGGCCAGGTAGAGTAAAATGACCTTTAGGGTTTATTACTTTACTTTGAAGATGAGTTAGTTTGACTTGAGGGGACAGTTGTCGGTACGCAGCAGTCAAGTCAAGACGTAAGGAGGAGGATGCAGAATGAAGCCCCATGTATCATAAGTCACCTATAGCTTCCCGTTTTCATTGTAAGTTGTTTTTAAGATTTATTAAGTCTGTAACCATGATCAGCACAAATAAAATATAATGTTCTTCTATAATTATTCTTATTTAATAAACAACTCCTGGTCAGTCAACCACGTTAACCTTTGGAGAAGACTATATAAGTCTTTTATTTAAAAATAACATAAAATTATTACATATTAAGTATAACGATCTCAGGGTGGCATCCCATTTTAGTATTTAATTATATTCAGATCAAAGGATCTGATTTTTCCCTGAGATCGTAGCTTGGGCAGTAAAGCCAATATAGCAAAATAGTTTAATATTATTGTGGAATTTCCTCTGACCACAATAGATGATCCTTCTCTATGTACTTTAATTCTTTAATTATATAAATTATGTAAACCTTTTTATTATCTTTAAATGTCTGATATTTAAAATAAAATTCAATTGAATACACAGAGAATTTCATTTTATTTCCTCCAGAGATTGTGTAATCTGTAGCAACCTTTACACAAGCGCATCTCCCCCATCAATTTTCACCATCATCATCATCAAGAACCACTTATGGTTGACCATGGATTGCCGATTGGGGCTAAATCGGCCGGGAGGAAAGCTATTTGGCCGTTGCCGAGAAGGGGCCACCGAGGTTGTGGAGTGGCAACAGATTTAACAAGATGGGAAAGGAACCGTAAGGCGGCAATAGCAAGGCCACTTCCATCTTGCTATTTCAATATGCTAGCGAGTTCTCCGAGTTCTCTGTCGATATAACACTTTAGCGTATTACCATTCCAACAGCATGGAATAAAATAGGGATGTTTATAGTGCCAGTAATTTTACCCATATCATAATAAGTACAATAATACATCTTGTTGGTGTAAGTAATTAAATAAAAGTTTAAAAAACAAAAGTTGTTTTTTGTTTTAACAAAATATGAACAATAATTTAAATTTTCTTTATTAGAGGGGAGCGGAGGGCCTCAGTGCTAAATCGCACAGTTGCCGTGCCGAAGTTTCTAGGTTCAAAGCCCGTTCGCGGGAAGACTTTTATTTAATCTGTTAGCGACCGCAGATGGATCCAATGGGATCTAGAACCTTCCTGAGGCTCAACCAGCCTTTATAAAGGAGGAAAATTAAAAAATTACTATTTTTACTTCCTTGTACGAAATAAATAATCATGGACATTTTTGATTTTCATATTTCAATGACCAATGCCATTCTCTTATATTTGTCATGGACAGTCATTCATTGTGAACTTCATTATCTATGTGTTATTATCTTATAGATTTCTTTCCATTCTTAATATTTATCATCAGTTATTTCATAATTTATCTCTTACTCTTCGTATTTCCTGCCGTTTCTGTAATATAAACTGTTATCTTTCCTTTGCTACTGCATATTTTATGTTTTCTTACAAATAAATCATCTTCATAGTCAATCCTCTCTACCGCTCATGCAGTTTGAGTTTAATTTTTTTACTTTTGTTATTCAGTGTGTGGGTTATCGGCCCAAACACCTAAGCCTGATATGGAGGGGGGGCTGCCCCTTGAAGGGTCTACAGACACACCCTTCTCTCTGCTTCACCGTTCCTGGTTTTCTTGATGAGGCCACTTCCTGAGACAGTGCTTAATCGTACCCTAAGATTGCAAGGAGGGTCCCTCTCCTTTTTCCGGGCTTGGGACCGACAACTACCTTTGGGAGACAGCAGGCGGAGTTCTGTACAAATAAAATAAATCTTAATTATTTTAGTGTATTTTATTGACTTCACTTACTTACCCTTTGACGCTCTTAAAATTTGAATATAATTAACTTGAACACTAATTGTATTAAATTAAACTTTTTCTAAATAAAGGACATCAAAAAGTTTGGTTTATTTTTATTTTTTGTGTGAAAAAATAAATGGTCTGTTCAGTTAAGGGTGATCTTGCAGGTATGGGTTTAGTAGGGAAATCAGTGAATGGTAATTTGTAAGTAGAGATCGTCGTTATCGGCATCGAACCTTAGGGTCCACTTAGCATTTCACTATTATAGTTGCAGGTGTTAACTCAATATAGCTAATAAAGGAGGGTGTAGCCTACCTTCAATTCAAAAGATACCAAGATAGAATCAACAATAAGGTAATTAAGGGAAAACACGACATGACAATAGGAGTCAATTGAGTTGCCGCCATGACGATACGACACGAAACGATCAACAAGAGTTCCTGATTGCGGTGTAAGAGCCCCCTATTGTATAAAATCCCTTTGCTGTACGTTCCATCTCGATTTAACAAAGCGTTCCTTCGACTAATTCAGGTCAAGGATCATACACACGACTCCGATATCACAGATCAGGGATTAATCCATAGATAGCTTGGATTAATCCAATACAGGGAACGGATCAATTCAATACAGTCGGCAATTATATCTTAATTGGAATATTCTAAGACCATCACTGATCATGTGGAGTGTTGAAGGGTGAGTGTTCTGAATCTCACAAAATTTAAGATTAATCATTTGTTCCAAAAAATTAATGACAAAAAAAATTTGGACCGTATTTTTCTTTATTTTATTGAGATTAAATGCGTAGAAAAAAAAATACACGTGAGCATCGCTTATTTTAAGGTATAATGTGTGCTATAAATACGCAAAAATGCATAAGAGATTTCATATTGTATTTCATAATTAATTTGGGAAACAGGTTCTAATTGAGAGAAATATATTGAGAGACAGGAATACAAAAGGATCGTAGTTATAAGTTAGTTATTAGTTACTAGTTATAATAATTACTTATCATAAAAATTAGTATTGATGAAATCCCGATCCATTAAAAAGTAAATATATTTATTAAATAATACTTTTAAAAAATTTAAAAATCGCTTTAATTGGAAACAGTACTATAAGATGTCAAATTATTTTCTACTTTTTATGTTTGTTTCCTATTAAAATGTGTCTTTCAGATTTTTAAACCATTAATTATTTTGTACTTTTTAGTTCGGCTGGCTACAAAAGCCTGTTTTTTTTTAGTTTTATTAAACTACTATTTATTTTCCTTAAAAATAATAATAGTTATTCTATAATATAAATTTAGAAAATGGTACAGATGGAGGTTAGTGAAATAATTTCTTAAATATAATTTTTTTTTTTTTTATGGTGATTATTTAATTTTTTTTATTTTGAAGAGAAAAGATTTGTATAATTCAACAATATTTAAGATTTTTTTTATTTTGAAAAGAAAAGATTTGTCTAGGCCGGGATTCGAACCCGGGTCTTCCGCATCTCTAGCGCTGTACTCTACCAACTACGCTATCAAGCTCGTAATCAGGCCAGACAAATCCATTCTCTTCACCGATCCTATATCCCCAGTACTCGCAATTTTTGCGATGTATACATGGGGAAGAATGTTCATTGAACATTGCTTTAATAAGAATCTGATTGACGTACGTCAATTTTGTATTTATATTTTTTTTTTTTCAATCAGATTGAACTAGAAACTTCGGCACGGCAACTGTGCGATTTAGCACTGAGGCCCTCCGCTCCCCTCTAATAAAGAAAATTTAAATTATTGTTCATATTTTGTTAAAACAAAAAACAACTTTTGTTTTTTAAACTTTTATTTAATTACTTACACCAACAAGATGTATTATTGTACTTATTATGATATGGGTAAAATTACTGGCACTATAAACATCCCTATTTTATTCCATGCTGTTGGAATGGTAATACGCTAAAGTGTTATATCGACAGAGAACTCGGAGAACTCGCTAGCATATTGAAATAGCAAGATGGAAGTGGCCTTGCTATTGCCGCCTTACGGTTCCTTTCCCATCTTGTTAAATCTGTTGCCGCTCCACAACCTCGGTGGCCCCTTCTCGGCAACGGCCAAATAGCTTTCCTCCCGGCCGATTTAGCCCCAATCGGCAATCCATGGTCAACCATAAGTGGTTCTTGATGATGATGATGGTGAAAATTGATGGGGGAGATGCGCTTGTGTAAAGGTTGCTACAGATTACACAATCTCTGGAGGAAATAAAATGAAATTCTCTGTGTATTCAATTGAATTTTATTTTAAATATCAGACATTTAAAGATAATAAAAAGGTTTACATAATTTATATAATTAAAGAATTAAATTACATAGAGAAGGATCATCTATTGTGGTCAGAGGAAATTCCACAATAATATTAAACTATTTTGCTATATTGGCTTTACTGCCCAAGCTATGATCTCAGGGAAAAATCAGATCCTTTGATCTGAATATAATTAAATAGTAAAATGGGATGCCACCCTGAGATCGTTATACTTAATATGTAATAATTTTATGTTATTTTTAAATAAGAGATTTATATAGTCTTCTACAAAGGTTAACGTGGTTGACTGACCAGGAGTTGTTTATTAAATAAGAATAATTATAGAAGAACATTATATTTTATTTGTGCTGATCATGGTTACAGACTTAATAAATCTTAAAAACAACTTAAAATGAAAACGGGAAGCTATAGGTGACTTATGATACATGGGGCTTCATTCTACATCCTCCTCCTTACGTCTTGACTTGACTGCTGCGTACCGACAACTGCCCCCTCAAGTCAAACTAACCCATCTTCAAAGTAAAGTAATAAACCCTAAAAGTCATTTTACTCTACCTGGCCCAGGCCCACTACCATCCTCACATGTAGCAATTTATAAACAGTCAAAATAGCTATAGATCAAACATTAAAGCGTATATTTAAGTTATTCAATTTTTTTTTTTAATTATCCACTCAGATTATCTTGAATATCATATTATCAAAATGTTATCGGTCCATGAGAAGTGTGCAAAGATTTGTTTCGATGTTCTAAAATGGCTGAGAATCGAATTCAAAGATTCTGTTTCATACAAACATACGTACAGGAAAGGGTAATAAAAGCATGCTAAATAGATATTTCCTTGCATTCATTTTAATAATCTCCAAAATTTAACTAGTTCAAGTTTATTTTGGGGCCAAAGAACGTGCTGTGCACAAAGTAACAAATATGGATAAATGGAATTTACATATTGGTCACTTAGCGATTTATATTTGAGGCACGTATAGTGATATAGTCTTGAATACCTAATCCACAAGAGCTGAGATCATATGCTTTTGAAGGTTATATTCTTTGCATATTATTTGTTTGAAAAAAAAGTATTATTTTACCACAATCAGTGTATTAATTATTACATATTTACCCAATCATAAAGAGCTCGGAATATTAAATCATATCCCGAACTTCTCTCTGGTTAATATGTCCAGACAGTAAATTTTACTAGAAAGATAAGGTATTTCCAAAGACGTTAAGGGGTGTACCTTAATTACTTCGTAACTGCTGCAGCAACGTATCGAATTCGATCTCCTGAAATGTATTTCGTAGAGAACCTACGGAATATATCTCGACCTTCCCCCTCTATAAGCTAAAGATCCCGAGTTTGTCTTTGTGGAAGATGAATTAATTATTCAAAATTTATGTTATTTACAGATCCAACAGGGTCTCACCCAGCCCTTATAAAGTGGGTGTCTCTAATTTTGGAAAAACCTGGCTTTTGATTGTGACCTCAGCCAAAACACCTACTTACACAATCATCGGTTAAGAAACAGTACAATGTTTACGAATTACTGAGACCAAGACTCTTTATGGGCTCTTATGGTACTGCTTTTGCACCAGTCAGCATGTTTCATAATTTTTAGCTCCGTAAATAACATTCCTACTTCTTTTTGAATCATGAATTTCCACTAGAGTTTTCTTAATATTTCCGTGGAACAATTTCATATTTTTTTTATTTTCGAACATTACACATGGTACAATACTATTTATCAGTAATAGTACAGAATGTAATAAAAATAAATGATAAACTGGAAATATTATCAAAGCAAAGTTGTTCATGTATGATAAAGCGATCATTAATAAAAATAATATATGAAAAACGAACCCAATAAAATTTTTATAATAAGCTTGACAAAATCGAATACCACTCTATCTGCTAATAGGTAATTTAGTACTTTTTACTTATTAGAAAAAATAAATAATAAGAAAGAATCTTAATTTCATACTAATCTGGAATTATGGTGTGCAAAAATACTTATTTACCTAATTGATAATGTAATAGAATCTACATAGGTTGCCCAAGGATCCATCTACAAAGAAGTTTTTTTCCTTAGAGGATCATAATTTTTTTGCTGTTAGATGTTTTGTCCTGGTTCTGCCTTGGAGAAGAAAAGCCCCATTTTGTAGGTCCTACTCTCTTTGCCGGAGACTACTGATAGTACAACAATCCTTCTTACACAATACCGGGGATATTCTATGTGACCTATTGCAGGATGTACAATAGTGTCATTGTTCCATATTTTTATATAATTAATTATTAGAAAGTAACAATCCAGCAATAATATTATTATATGCGTATGATAGTTTAATAAATATTATTTTTTTAAATAGGTTTTAAAGTAAATATAATTCGATGAGTTAATGATACAGACGGAAATTACCTGACGTTATCGGTTAATTTCAATTCTTTATTTTGGGTTGATTAAGAGGTTAGCATCTGTTTTTGGCTCCATAGTTGAGAATAAACGAAGAGAAAAGTATTTACACGAAGACTTCAAGGAAGATGGTTGCAACAAATGAAACAGTACAAATTAGCCAGCTTTGTTTGTCTTATGGCTAAAGAGTTCAAATATCTGGGGGTGGTCGTAACAGACAAGTGCTTTCTTGAACTAAGAACTAATGAAATGTCATGGAATACTTAGGTAATAATGTTACGGGCTACTGGGTGTAAATATGAATTAAACTACTCCTAAATTCAAGATACTAATATTTATTAACAAAGTAACAAAAAGAATACAATGAAGTGACAAACCATTAAATTAATAAACTAATATAAATTTACAATTACAATATTCTAAATATTTATTATAACCTAGGCTTATCTAATTAATAAAATAATATAAGATAGTACTACTACGAAATAGCTTAACTATTTACATAAATTTATACAAATACAATAAAATTACGCTAGAGCTTATTACAACAAATTAACACTTACAGTCCTCTAATTATAAAGTCCACCGACCGTAAGATTCTCCAAACATCACAAACTGACACACAGTAATAAACAGAAACGGTTTATTACACTCACAAACTGTCACAGTTTCACTGATACACTTATTACTAGTTCATTACAGCGCCCGGTCCACTCTCTGACTGGGTCACTCCCGGCGAGGGGGGTGCTATTTATATCAAGGTAGAATGTTCTAGACGGGAAGTATTGGCGGAGGGCGTTCTAGTATCTTCGAGAAAGTTCTAATTTAATCTTAACTTCTCCCGCCGGCGGGCTTTAGACGGTAATCCCTTCCTTCCGTCCTTCTCTCTGTGACCGTAACAATAATTTACAGAACTATTTTGAGGCCCTTTATTACGATATCTAGGTCACCATTAAAAGGAATCGACTTAATTGGTTGGAATATATGAAGAGGATGGAGGAAGAATGGTTGCCAAAACATTTACTAAACGTTCGCCCAGGAGGAGCATGCCTTAAAGACCTTAGCAGTATGATAGACTGACGATGTCGAAGACAACCTAGTCGTATGGGGATAAGAAGATGGAGAAAAAGGCTTTTTTGAGAATGACTGACAGTCGGTAATGGGTAATTCAAGATGAGTAATTTCAACTGTCATTATTTCCTCTTATGTGAGTAGGCTAATATAATCTTTATTTATATTTATATGCAATCTTTAAACATTTTTGTAAGATTACATGTATTATATTATATGCAAAGGAACAGAAAATTTTGCCAGGTCCTAATTCCAAGACAAGTACGTATTAGCTAGGTTAAGTATCCTGAGTTATTGATTTATAACTAATTCATTGGGAATAAATGCTGGAGGACACCGCCGATATATTTAAGATCGTAAAGTTGAAATGACGTGATTTTAACAACCCCTATAACAAGCTGGAAATTTGCGGAATAAGTACCATCAAAATGGATGTCTAGATTTATTTAAATCTAAAAATGTTTAATTTTAAAAACAAGCTAAGGTGATAGCCCAGTAAGTGGTAGCAGAGAATGATTTCGTTTCTTTTCCTCCAGGGAGTGACTTCAAAGGAACAGGATTCCCCTCCTTGATGAGGTTATTACTCTGCCTCGAAGGGAATAGCTTTAAAATGCTCTCAGAATTCTCCGAATCTATTGCATGGCATTATGAGATTTCTTATATAAGAATTATTGCTATAATTTAGTCATTTTCTTCTTTGAAGAAGCCATTTTTTTTACTTAAAATGTCTTCATTTAAAGAAAAATCATAAGAAACCGAACAGACAATAGTAAATAAATCTTGTATACTTAACTTAGGTTCTGATTTTTTCTTAATGATTTTATAATATTCTTTGATAAATCGGCCCTTCTCCAAACCGATAATAGATTTTATATGTAATCTATTTATAAATAGGGAGCGTAGTAGATCAGTTATAAAAAAAATATAATTAATATATTAGTAAATAATAAAATAAAATATATCAAATCCTGCTAAGGCAGATAAATCATTTAATCTGTTAAAAGCCACGGACGGGTCTAGTTGGGAGGTCTGCAGACCCTCCTTGACTCGCCCAGCCTCTATTAAATGTGCTCCTTTAATTGGCGAAGAACCTGGCAGTTGAGTGTGATTTTGGTAAAATAACCTCCGTTGTCCTAGAAACAGTACAATCTCTATCGTGTACAGAACCAAGACCCTTCATAGTGTTACGGTCACAGAGAGGAAGACGGAAACAAGGGATTAACTTCTTAAGCCGTCGGTGGGAAAATTAAGATTGGATTAGAACCATCTCGAACGCCTCCTTTCGGGAGAGATCAAGAAGGTTCTCTACATTCCCAGAACATTCTTCCCCAACTTCCGTGTTCTAGAATGTTAGGCCTTGCCTATTTAAATGCTCCCCTCGCCTCAAGCGAGTCAGTCTAAGAGTAGACCAGGCACTGTGATGGACTCGTAATAAGTGAGTGTCAGTATGATAAGTGTATCAGTGAAATTTGACAGTCTCGCGAATGTAATAAACCGTTTCTGTTTATTACTGTTTCTCAGTTTGTGATATTTGGAGAATCTTACGGTCGGTGGAATTTAATTAGTGAACTGTAAGTTCTAATTAGTAATAGTTAAGTAGTAGTTGTAATTTTATGGTATCGTACAAATTTATGTTAATAGTTAAGCTATTTAGTATTAGTAAATCATATTATTATAATAATAATTAAACAAGAGTTAGGCCTAGATAATAAATATTTAGAATATTGTTATTGTTAATTTATATCACTTTAATAATTTAATTGTTAATAATTTAATTGTATTATTTTTATCATTTTATTAATAAACATTAGTATCTTTAATTTAGTAGTAGTTTAATTCATTTTAACTCCCAGTAGCCTTTAACAATAGGCTATAGTGGTATGGTGTTTTTTTTTTTTTTACTTTATGAGTTATAGCAGATTTACTTTACGATTTACTTACGTTGCAATATTATTACAGTTGTAAATATAAATGAATTAATCTAAAAAAAAAATGTATGAATAAGGGCACCTGTTAATTTATTTTTTATTCATATCAAGATAAAAAAAAAAGTATAGAAGGGAAAAAGTCTTGAAACATATTTAGTTGAGAACAAATACATTTTATATTATCAGTACATTTTAAAAATAATTACATCCTATTTTTTCTTTAATTCACCTCATCTTCTTTTGTCTGTTTCATTTTCAAAACTCTCTTATAGAAATCTTATAATATACATTAATAGATTCCCTGTTGGAAGTTTTTTTATACATTTTTTCTTTCATTGTAAATTATGATTCTGCTAGTTTTATTAATAGTTAGTTTATTAATAATGTGTAGTATGCAATATTGTTTAACAAATATTTCATATTACACTTCTTGAACATCTTGATTAAGAAAAAAAAACTTTTTCGTTATAATCCATGGAGGAATGGTTCATTATCAAATTCATTACTTGGTAGGAAGTGAAGTTTTTCAAATCCAACGGTTGTGCAGGGAGGATATCACGCTCAACTGCCATGTTTTTCTCAATTACAGGAGATACCTACTTTGTACAGGCTTGTAATGACTATCAACATATTAAATAATCTGTCTGCACCATTCGGATTTGAACCCAGAACCTTCTGATCAGTAACTCAATTCCGTATTGAGTCATTCCGTTCTCCCAATTTAGTAAATTTACTATAATTATTTATTAATTTCGTATATTATTCTGATGATACATGTGCATTATCAGTCAACACCAATCCAGTTATTGCAACCCAAAACCTCCAATCCCATATCACTGATCTTGAAAAATGGTGTCAAAGCTGGAGAATTAAAATAAATTCTCAAAAATCACATTAAATCACTTTTACTTTACATCGTAAACCAATGACTTCCTGCCCTTCAGTATCCTTTAATAACATCCCACTGGTGCCTGTAAAACAGATCCGATACTTAGAGTTGCACCTCGACAAACAATTAACCTGGAATCCTAATGCAAAACTAAAAAGACAAGAAACCCCTCGACGTTTCAGGCTACTTCAACACTTACTAGACAAACGCTCTAAGCTACCAATTAACTACAAAAGACCCATCTACATGACCATCATACGGCCTATTTGGACTTACGGAGCTTTGGGGCTCCACTAAGCCAACGAATTCCTCTCGTATCTAATCCTTACAATCCAAAATCCTTAGTAAAATCCTCGATGCTCCTTATTTTGTTAAGAATAAAGTCATCCATACCGACCTTAATGTCCCTTTTGTTGCTGATTTGGCCCGAACCCGGTATCTATCCTTTCATAACAAACTTCATTCCCACTCAAACCATCTAGTTTCAAACCTAGCTTCCTCTTCAATTCCCGATAATCCTCCGAGGCTTCTGAAAAGAAGATGGTCACGTGACCTTCTTAGTTGAACTTTGATTCGAGTACTACCAGTAAGTAGTTTCTCTACTTGTCATTATGTATCATTTATCCTATTTTTTGTTGTATTATTGCAATATAATTGTAAATATCAATAAATAATTTTTTTTTTTAAATTCGTATATAACCAATAATTTTTAATTTATTGCTCTATTTTTCTGCAAAGTATTATTTTGCCTAATTTCTATTTTATTTGATTAAATGAAAAAATTCCTTTCGTTACATTGCAGTTAGATTAATTGTAAAGAAGAATTGAATTGAAATTTATTACAGTGGTTAGTATGTGGTAACCCTGCCTGACGAATAAAGTCGAGGGATTTGTGAGCTACGAACAGACAGGGCGCATGCATCACTCGGAAATAATTTCGGAGACTCCGGGCGTTTGTCCCGTCATTGCTGTTTGTGGTGGATCTAATGGTTTAGCATCGAGTATAGTAGTTCAGTGATCTAGTAGTTTGGTGATATAGTAGTCGGTCTAGGCTAAAGGCTAGAGTTGATTGATAGCCTAGGACATTGGATATTGAATCGCTTGCATTGTGTGTTGTATCTAATTTAACACTCTAGTTTACATAATCAGTTGGTGATTATGTAAGTTAGGTATTGTTTTGAGCCATGAAACCACTAAAATATTAAAGGAGTATAACAATATTTAATAAACGCCGACAAATATTAGGCATAAATAAAAATTTAATAAAAATTCTGAAGTGAACAAAACATGGTTACAATCTGGTCCGATGACATGGGTACGCAGCCCCTAGAATTTTTAAAAGGGAATAAAACTCCTTGGTATTGCCGTCTTAGGAGGGGGGACCCGAGCATGGGCGGTGTCAAGCACTCGTATCCTAATCAGACAAGTAAACTTAGGGCTCCAAATGTTGCAACGTCTGATTAGCTATAGCAGTATTTAACGACCAAAGTAGCTTTAAATAAATAAGGAGCATACAAATGATTCCCTTCTATTGTACACTAATCTTACTAATATCATAAATGCGAAAGTATGCATGTTTGTCCCTCTTTCAGGCAAAAACTACTGAAAGGATTTGGATGAAATTTTACAGTAATATAGTTTATACATCAGTATAATATTTATACAACAGAATAGCACAACAGAATAATAACGAGGACACGTGCCTCCCCCCGACAGTTCTTTAGGTATTGTGGAGAATCCATTATAGTACATAATTAAAGGCAAATTACACGATAATAGTTGTTAAAATAACAGGAAGAACATGAGTGAAACTATTGTTTTGATATCCTACTAATATTATAAATGCGAATGTTTGTTACTCATTCACGCAAAAACTACTGAACGGATTTGGACGAAACTTATTGAGTAAAATATGTTATACATCATAGGCTACAGCAAGAGCAGATTTATGTGGGAGCACGAGGGCATGTGCCCTCCCCCGTTATAGTACATAATTAAAGGCAACTTAGCATCTTGAAATTTGTAGATAGGTTCATTGTATAGTTTAAGAAAGAAATTTGGATAATCCTACCCTAAGGGTTCCCCTTTAATATAATAGGGGTTCAAAGGTTGTATAGAATCCGCCAGTTTTGAAGTTAGACATCTGAAATTTTGGATGTACGAGTAACTAATATTTTAAAAATATAATGAAATTATTTATTTAAAATGATCTTTCACGAAACTTTATGTGGCAGATTAAATTCCACGCGAGCGAAGCCGCGGGCATAAGCTAGTTAAACTATAAATCAACATCTGTCTCATGTAATTTATCAGACTATAACTATACTCTTATTGAATGATAATTGTTGACCTTGATAATATACGTGGAAGAAATTGGTCCGGGTAGAGGTCACAATGAATTTCTCGTATAATTTGAGAAAAACTTTATTGATAGCCAACGTTTCGACCTACTTTGTAGGTCTTCTTCTAAGGGCTAAAGTGTTCATCTATAGCTGTGAATAGAAACAACCATAAACCACGGCCGGTTTTGAACCCGAGACATACGACTCAGTAACTCAGCGCTCTATACAATCATCGTTTTTATAAATATTAACGACTATTTCATCGAAATTATAATGTATTGACATTTTTAATTGTAAATTAAGATTTTACTAGATACACGACCGAAATGTGAGGAGTTATTTATGTATGATGGGTTTTTTCTGTCTCTTAATATGTTTTTACAAACAGTTAAATATAAAAACTTGGCAATCAGCAGATTGCCTTTCAGCGAAATTAAAACAAAGTGCCTGAGAGGCATGAAGAAGAGCAGTACCCAGAGCTAACTCTTCCGTGACTTGATTTAATTTCTTATGACAACAGTTCCCTCATCCGTGTTCTTTTTAGTTTCCAATTTGTGTCCTGTGGGCATTTGTTCGTCCAAAAGGTATCCCTTTTCTGGGAATTGTTTGTAATATATTCGTATATCTTCGCCTACCGTTGGTTTGTATGTTGTTTGTTAATTTAACCACAATTTATGCCACTTAGGCTAATCGGACGATACTGAAGTGGGAGTTCTATACAGATATCATTAGGTTAGAACAATTTAACGAGTACCTGACACCATACAAGTTCGAGAGGCCATTTTACGTCCATTCCGTAGAACTCCTTTTGAAAATTCTAAAAAAAATCTGTCGAGCTGAGAACTCGCGACTTTGGGCACAAGAGATTTTTAACCACTACCACAGGAAATCCTATCGAGCCTAGGTATTTTTAAATCGTTATACAAAGCTTTGTTATTATCATGGCATGGAGATTTAGTGAAAAGTCTCAGCATCTTCGATTAAAAAAAAAATTGTAGACGTTTACAAGTCTGTATATTAATGTCTTCAATTTGTAACTCACTCGGAGCAAACTAGTTTTAATAAATACGTGTATGCGTTTAATTGATGTCTTGTTTCTAATTAGTATTTTTATCTGAATAATATGTATATTAAATTGAGTGATAGATTGAATTGTGGTTATTTTCTTAACATGAAGACTCCATGTCATTCTCCCTCCTTTGTTTGCTTCTGCTTAGACATAACCTGATCTCTGTATACCTGATTGCTTGATATAACCTGATCTCTGTATACCTGATTACTTGATATAACCTGATCTCTGTATACCTGATTACTTGATATAACCTGATCTCTGTATACCTGATTGCTTGATATAACCTGATCTCTGTATACCTGATTGCTTGATATAACCTGATTGCTCAGTAATTTTACTATTTTCCTCTCTTACCCGTGAACGGGTGTAGTGCTACAGTTTTTTTTTGTTTAATATATGTATTTGATTAAGATAGAGAAGTTAAAATTACAAAATGGGCATCTTATTTAATTACAAGTGAGTTATAACTGGGTTTAATCTAGAACTTATGGTAGGCAAAGCCATGCTCAAGAACATAATCTGTTGGTCGCATAAATTAGCACAAATTACCGCTTACCTCAAGGGATGCCTAACTCTCGTTAATGTTCACTCGTGCAAAAAGGGATCCAAAACAACTATTTACGTTTCGAGAATATTGAAGAATGAACTGACCATTTATTTTTTACTCAAAACGGGACATGAGTTTACATACGCCAGTTAGAAGATCAACAATGAAAATCAACACTTTTTAATGTTTTTTTTTATTAGGAGAAAATTTAGCACAATACAATTAGTGTTCAGTAGATTAAAATCACAATTAGTGTTAAATATAGTTATATTCAAATAGATAATAATATTTTTATTATAAAAAATATAAATCAATCATCCTTTTCAGGAATATAAATAAATCAGTTCCTCTGACAGTAATTATAAATTTATATGTAAATATTTTTTAACTATATTAATCCATATTTGTAAAAGGAATAAATTTTCTTTAATAAAATTGGTGATGAATTTTAATGAAAATAAAATTCTTGGCAGGTTTTAATTGTATTGACCTTAGATATCAATATCGCCTTCAGAACTGGAACCTGTAAGTGATTTTTTTTCGTCCACATTTTATTCATTAGTTAAAAGATTCTTTTACCTGTCTGATGAGGCACATAATTTTATATTTTCGGTTTTGTAGAATGGGATTATTTCGCGTCCCAAATGTAAGCCAAAAATTCATATTCTTGCCTTTTTAGGATTTGAAATAGTCAAACCTATTACATGGACCACATTACTAGGAGTCATACACCCTCCTGCAGAGGGGTACTCCATCTTTTAATGGTTCAAAACTCAGCCTCCTCTTTGACCAAAAAATCTCTTATTTCTTGTCAGTGGCTGTGCCCAAATCCATGTTCGTAGTTATACTATTTTAAAAATCCTATGTATAGAACTAAATTTGACTTCAATAGTATCCTGTCTAAGACTTCGAACCTAATCTCCAGAAAGCAAATGGTTTAGAGGAATGCAAAGTATCGAATGTGAAAAAAACAAATTTTTATTGTCAATTGTAAGGCACAAAAACCAATATAATAACACACGTAAAATACGTTGAACGATACGCACAGATTATGAATGATCCTTGAAACTGTTTTTACACTCTCATAAAAAGTGATATTTTTCACATTCAATACATCGACCAAATGTTCTTATTCAAAATAATGGTTATCACTAAAATAGATTTTTATCTTTACTCCAATCTTGAAATCGACAAAATAGGTTGTAACCCCGTGGTATAAAAAGGAATATAAAAAGGAATCAACTGAACATAATTTAATTAAATTGTATATTTTTATTATCTGTTGATAAAGCCATGCACCAAAACATTATTACAACAAATTAAAAACCATTCTATAACATTTTGAGAGTGTACTATAGGTATAAATTAAAAAATTCCTCATGCCATGTCAAATAAATAAACATAAGAAAAGTAACAGAACCAAAATAATTGAATTGAACACTAGTTAACATAATCTCAGTTTTTTAAAAACTCTATAAATTTCATTTTTTGCATCGTGGACTTGTTATATTAACAATAATGAACCCAATAACATTTTGATAAGTGGCAAACTGCCTTCCAGACAAGACTCCAGTTGCTGGAAGGTCTTTTCTTCATGACTTCACCAGTCCTCGACTAGCTCCAGTGACCCAGAGGAACACCCTACTCTTCCCTCACAGGATGGCTTTGTTATACTTAGCGCCTAATCTGTTTAAAACTCCCTTAATACTCCCCCTCATTAAATTAACAATATTATATCTTGGCGATTACAGTATATCACCTTAATTATATTTTATATCTTAGCTCGTTTAACGATTCTCACTTTTGATTAAATTAAAATTTAATCCTGGTAAGCATAATGAGCTGAACCTCCTTTTCTAAAAGGAAAAAACTATACAAAACGATGGATTAAGTTACTTGTAATTACCTTTATCACCCCTTGGATATGTTAAATTATATCCTTAGTTTTGTTTATCAATGTTCAAGCACCCTTATCGCAATTAATCAGGGTCGTAAATGCATAACGGACGAAAAACAGTTAGTTTTATGTAACCCCAATATATAATAAAAAAGTAAGTTTATTGTGGAATTAGGTCCCTTTAGAGTAACAAGCACGAACAGAAAAAGAAACATAATATACATCTGGGCAAGAACCTATATAACACTAAATTATAAAAAACTAAAAAAAAACTGCACCACAACAACTCGAGAAGGGACTGGAATTTAGTACATGGTAGAGATGGTACTGTTTCTTGAACAAACGGCTGAGCGGGGAGGTGATTTGTCCTAAATCACGCTCAACTGACACGTTTCCTCCTTTATGTTATAGCCGTATATATATATATATATATATATATATATATATATATATATATATATATATATATATATATATCATAGCAACTTTATAGAGGCTGGGTGAGCCCCAATACAGTCCTAGATCCCATAGGATTCATCTCAGGCCGTTAACAGATTAAATAAAATCTGCCATCGAGCAGGAGTTTAATCCAGAACTTCGGTATTTACAAAAGCAAAGTGCTGAGCAACTTAAGTGAATAAATAAATAAAGCTAAACCTGTAACAATGCGAGCCGTGAACGGGTCTGGGGTTCAGTATTTGTTAGAGACTGTACTGTTTCAAGGACAATGGTTGTGCAGAGAGGTGATTAAAATAATAAATAAATAAACAACAGCGAATAAAAGCATAAAATGTGAAGAAGCTACCATGAAAAAAGGCTCACAATAAAAGCTATTAGTTACTGCTGGTCCATTTAATCAAATAGGTATACCTGCTAAGAGAGCATCAGTTTTAGAATGAAAAATATGTTGAAAAAGCAAGTGTCTAATTGAGGATAGGTAAGAAGCATGAAGGATATTTGGAGGGATTGAGTTCCAGATGGTGGTGGAAAGGGGGAGAAAGAAACTCTGGAATGTTTTGGTTCTGTAAGAACGAGTCGGAAAGGTGAGAACTTCTTTCTTGGTGCTGAACTGAAGATTTTACCTGAAGAAGACTGTATACACAGGCCGGGTGTTGAGAGTTGATGGATTGATATTAAAACGAGCCAAGGAAATATTATACAATATAGTAAGTCATTATAACATCGAATGTTTGTTGTTTTAAGAGCGTTCTCCTTGCTAAGGTTAACAATGCCTCTGATGAACATTTAAGTACTTAAGCATTCGCCAATATTAAACTCAAAGTAAACTATGTTAGTTGAAGTTAGACACTTTCTCTAGCAAGTTTTAAGCCTGAGTTCAGAGCCCTTCAACTAAGGACCAAACTTCCGGTATAGACATTGAGGTAAATGTAGACCTTAGAAATCGATAGCGCAAATTGTTTTGTTTGTTTAACTAGGCCAGGTGAGCATTTATTATGAGTTATTCTGTAGGTACCAATTAACCAAATTTAAGCGAAGGTATAAACCTATACCATACCACAGAGTATGTACTGTGTCTCGGACACACAGAGAGGTGATATAGTAATCAAATAACAAATTCAACTTAGAACATAATGAGGCAATGATTTTTCCAGACGCCTCGAAGAATCATCGGGAATTAAAGTTTATCATAAGAGGTCATAAAGTTCATTCATTAATTTGCATAAACTAATTGTGACTGAAAACAAAGTCTGCGTTTCATAGCCAGTGAGGAGAGGCCAGAGGATATAATAAAAATACTTATTTTTCAAATTACTAAGAATAATGTGAATGATGAAATCCAAAAAAAAAATAAAAAATAAAATAAAAAACAACTTAATATTTTAATCAAATTTAAAAGCTTTGAATTGACTCGGATTGTCATTATTTTTTCTATTTTAAAATTTTAATTTTGATAAAGTTATAAATTACAATTTTTTTTTAAAAATAATTTATTTAATGAAATTTACAACTGTATTAAAATAATACAAGTAAATATAATGATTGGTACATATTAGCATGAAAGGCAAGTAGGGGAACTATCCATTGGCAGTACTCAAATAATAAGTTCAACTTAGAATGTCACCTCGGACCAACCTTCAGTCGTCTCGGAGGATTATCCGGAATTGAAGAGGTTGTGAGGTTGGAAACTAGTGGGTTTGATTGGAAATAAAGTTTTTCATGAAAAGATTGATATTGAATCTGGGCTAAATCAGCAACAAATGGGAAATTAAAGTCATTATGGATTACTTTGTTCGTTACAAAGTAAGGAATATTGAGGATTTTGGATTGTTAGGATTGAATTCGAGAGGAATTAGATGGGTTTGTGGGGCCCCATAGCTCTACCCCTTAAGTCCAAACAGCCATGTATATTAGTATTTTTTAATTAATTAGGAGCATAGAGAGTTTTTCTAGTAAGCGTGAAGTAGCCTGAATCGGCAAGCAGTTTCTTGTCTTATCAGTCTAGTATGAGAATTCCAAGTTAAACGTTTGTCAAGATGTATGTTTGTTTGTTTGTTCATTTAACGTCACTTTATGCTGCTATGGCTAATCGGACGATACTACAGTGGGAGCTCTAAATTTGGCCTATCCAGGTTTAATTAGGATAGGGATTTTTAACGAGTACCTGACATCGTACAGGCTCGGGACCCCCGTTTAACGTCCCTTCCGAAGGACGGCGTAACTAAGGATTTTTTACTCCCTTAAAAAAATCCTAGGGCCACCTGCCGGGCTACGAACCCGCAATCTTGGGCTTAGTAGTTGGTTACGCTAACCACTAGACCGCAGGTGACCTTTTGTCAAGATGTAGTCCTCAGTGTTTGATTTGTTCTACAAAAGTCAGTGGGATATTATTAAAGGATACTGGAGGAGAGAGAGCTATTGGATTCCAATGAACAGTAAAAGTGATTTATTTGTATCCTCAAGTTTCGACACCATTGATATCTGTTTGAAGTGTATGGGAGGCTAAAACTGGATTAGTTTTGGCTGATAATACACATGTATCATCAGCAAACGTGGTACGTTTGGGATATCAGCTGTATAAACTGTGATGATTAAGCCGAGAATGAGTAATTATTATAGTTCGCTTTGAATGACCTGTTAGTGAGATTGAAATAAATTATCGGAAATAATGTAAGAAGAAGCAATTAACAGAGTTTGTAGAACAATCCCGTGATTAATATTAAATATATACAATGTTGATAGATTAAAATACTGAAATTAATGGTTGTTGAAATAAAACTCTCTGTAAAAAAATATAATTTTATTTTTATTACTGCAATACTTTCCTGTAACTGATTTACAAACTCATTATTCTATACCGTCTTGCCTGTAAAAAAAGAAACAACATTTAAAGCCAGCATTTCACACACCTTTTACAAAACTGTTTTCTTTTAACTAAATAACAACACACAAAAGGAATAACCTCCCCAGTTTTTCTCTCAGAGCTGTTACTATGGTAACCGTATCAGTCGCATTCAAATGGAAGACGTTTAGTGTGTCTTTTACATATATGATAACAAATCTTTAAAATAATTAATGTTTAATACATTTATATTTAGTTGTTTTTTTTTACAATTTCCTTACAATAAACTCTAAGAATTATTGATATACTTTTTTTTTTTTAGTCAAGTAACTAAAAATATATAAGTTGTTTGTTCATTTAACGACACTTTATGCTCCTACGGCTAATCAGACGATGCTACAGTGAGAGCTCAAAATTTTGCCTATCCAGGTTTAATTAGGATATGGATTATCAACGAGTATCTGACATCGTACAGGCTCGGGGCCCCAGTTTAACGTCCCTTCCGAAGGACGGCGTAACTAAGGATTTTGTACTGCCTTTAAAAAGTCTTAGGGCCACCTGCCGGGCTACGATAAAAATATATAAGGTCAATTATTAATATAAGGTTTATTATCAACATCAGACGAATATGTAATTATTTTAAAAATAAAAACAAGTTCATAATGAGAACATTGTAATGCATATAAAACGATAAAAGATAATATAATTCTATATTATAATCCTGAAGAAGTGGCAAATCTGTTTTCTTTTAATTTGGTTTGACAGAAATAATAAAAGTGCAATAACTTTCACATTTTTAATTATAATTATTTTAAAACAAAACTAGAGAACTAAACGACTAGAGTCGTTATGCTTTGTGAATTTGCATGGCTGTTTTATTTGAAAGAATTCATGCAAACTTATTCACTTCCAAGGAATTCCCAATTCATTAACCTGTTGACCCAGAATCCTGCAGGAATAAAAATGGAATGTTTAAAAAACATGGTTATTTTCAGCGAGTTGATTAAAGCGTTACATATTTCTGGCAACACGATATCGTTGTTCTCAGATTGCAAAACGTTTTTAACTTGGGCCCTTTCGCGTTTTGAAACTCGCGTGCGTCATGCCACAACTTAACGGTTTTCCAGCTTTGAAGAAGATATATTAAAAAAGTAAATGTAATAATAATCATTATATTTAACGAGAAACTGACATGGTATGTGCCCGTGACCTTCGTAATGACCGTGTAAGATCTCCTGCGGGCTGCGAACCCGCTATCTTGGGCATAGAAGGTTGTTATGCTAAATACTACACCACAGGAGATCCATTTCAATCATCCTCAACTTCACTTCCACTTTCTAGAAGCTCTGAGAAACATTTATACGCCAAGCTTTGATATAATTTTGATTTCCTATTGAATTTAGATATTAATAATTCAAAAAATAAATATGTACATTCTATATTACTTTAGTTAAGATGGCGTTAGGTTTCATAGTACATATATTAGTATAACAGTTACACTATCTTATTACAGACAGCGCCACTATATCACGATGATACAACAGTACTTAAACCGGGCTGGCAATAGTCCTTCAGCGAGCTGATACCTTTTTAATATAGTAGGAGCTGGTTTGAGTATCTAATTTAGTATTGTTGTGTATTTCATCAACACACATAGCAATAAGTCTGCAAGTGATAGTAGTTTTGGAATACTTCACTGATACATCAATATTTCTGAAACATCGATACTTGAATTGGGTTCGATGGGACGGGCAGCGATCGTTACATATTTTTAATCTACCTTCGCCGAATATAGAGTAAATCGGAAATTGGCGACCCGGGAAATCGGAAACAGGATTCAATTTATTTTCATCGGCGGCTCCCGTCCTCAGTGATAATCTGATAAATCTACAGGCCCGCTGTTGTGGGCTTCAGAAAAAGGAGCTTCGAGGCCGAAGTGATTGATTGAGATATCGCCACTGATTGAGCGCGCAGATATTTCTTTTGATATCAATTAATGATTCAACCGTCTCAATAACTGAGGACATAGTCATCGGCTTCTTCGAAATAGGCGCCATGAAGTTGGGCATTCCATTAATATCAACCAAAAAAGAATTTTTAGATTTGTAAATAAAAATTAAAATGAATTCAATTTATATTGTTGTTATTCGGGAACAACAATGTTTGGTAATTATTCCGCTGTTTGTAGCTTTTGATAGAGGTCATTTTAGTGACGTCAGTATTACGTCGGCACGTTCTCCACCTTCCCCTCCATCACTGACAATAAATATATTAAACAATCGACTTCTATATTTTTTTTATCTTATATCTTTTGCTATACTTCCAAATGTTTTTAAAACGTTCACGAAAGTATTATCTTCACGAAATTCATTTCATGAATGATCATTTCTTCACGAAAGTATTACCGAAATATATACATTTCCCATTATTACGCTCTTTTTTCGTAATATAATTAACACTATTCCATTCATCTGGTGTTTCTTCAGGTTTCTACTGTTTTTTGTTTGCTTTTTTGTCTTTTTGCCTGGCAAACAATTTAACTATACGGTCGAAACATGAAGAAATACCTGATGATTGGAATAAAAGTATTGGCCGTGGCAATTTAAGAGAGTAATTATTAACATTAATTACAACTATTATAAATAAATATAACGATATTATTGACATCAATTAATACAATTTTAATCTTTTAAATCAGCACACATAAAACAACACTATATTTGTATTACACTTATTATTTAATCTGTATTATAGTTATTATTTTTTTATAGAAATTAAAAACTTTGAAATCCCTCTGCCTCTCTCTGCCCAGAAATTGCCACATCCTTTATATATTAACAATCTCAATAATTACAATGAATAAAAAAAAATATGGGAAAGGAGGAGAAATGGCTGGGGAAAGACAAGGCCGTGCTGTAGATCTTGTCGACGTAACACTGACGTCACTAAAATAGCCGCTATCAAAAACTACGGGCCATGGAATAATTACCCAATTTTTCGTTAATACTATTGATTTTGGGATGCCATGAGTAATATCTCGATGAGTAATATTGATTATAATATCTCGGCGAATTGCTCATTTTAACCTTGTTTTAAATTGGATTCATTTCCAGAGATTGGTTGTGTGTTTACCACTTTACTAATCAGTCAACTTGATACATCAATTAGACCATCAATGTAGCATTCATAAATATATAATTCATCTGGGTTAGGTAAGCAATTAAATAATTATAATGAATATACATTATTAGTGCAATATTAGAGAACGAATGCAAACTCAAAAAAATGGTATTTCAATTAATTCAATTATTTTAACAATCCCAAAAGAATGAAGGACGAAAGATTACCTAGGAGTCCTGATGGAAGGAAAAGGCTAGGAAGACCATTAAAATGATGGATGGAAGGAGTTGAGGAAAGTATGCCTGGCCATGGTCTGAGAGAGGAAGATATAAAAGATAGAAAAAATGGAAAAATTAATTAAAGGAAATTTTTGATTGAAGGAAACCTCTCTCTGAGGAAATCCTTAGAGAAAAAAAATTCTTATATCAAATATCATTTAATACATACATTAAGACATGAGCAGTTTAAATTAACAGATTAAATAAAATCTGACAGCTGCCCGGAACTTGAACCCGGATATTCGGCTTGGCAACTCAGCGCTCTACCACTGAACCACTCAAAAAAACCTGTTCCACTGCAACCCGTGAACGAGTCTGGGGTTCAGTAAATTGTAGAGACTGTACTGTTTCATGGACAACGGTTCTGAAAGGAGGTGACTTGTCCTAGGTCCCGCTCACAGCCAGATCCCCCCCTTATTTTGGGTATAGGAGGGTCCTAGATCATATATGATCCATCTCCGGGTGCAAACAGACTAAATTAAAGTCTTGCCTGCAGCGAGATTTGAACCAGGATTTCCAGCATGGCAACTCAGTGCTCTACCACTGAGCCACTCAGCTCCCTGAATACTTCTTACTAGGAAATAAAATACTGAGTTACAGATCTCCAGGTACTGTGTTCGAGACCGGCTGAGACAGATAAATTATTTATGCTGTTAACAGCCGAGAATCGACCTTGTTGGATCCCGAGATTCTCCTGGGTCTCACCTAGCCTGTTAAAAGTCTATAAAAATCTAATGTAATCTCCGCCACAAAATATCCTTGCACAATTGTTGGCTTCGAACCTGTAAAGTCTCCACCACGTTCTGAACCCAATATTTCTTATGGGTTGTAATTCTACAGATAAGTTTTTACCGTAGGTGTGTTGTGTAGGTTGTGTTCTAAGCGCGCTATAGCGCTGAAAGGTCTGCAGCTGATCACATATGTATGTGCGGCCCTTATTGCGTCATGTGGCCAAATGCAGGCATCTTGTTTGTTATGCTACATCTGAAAGCTCGTAAATATCTACCAGTCTTCTTTCATTATCATTTATCTCTATTCAACAGGCAGTATGACGTCAATGTTGGGAGGAAATTGAAAAGATGGGAACAAATATATACTGACATACAGTTATTTACTCGGATACCACGATCTAATATTCTTAGAGGTTTAATGATCTAAGTAAAAGAAATAAATAAAAATAAAAAATAATGTATATTCATAAAATCTGGCGTTAAAGCCGTGTATTCGCAATTTGTAAGCATTATATTTTACTAATTTCATTGCTATCATTATTTTTTTATTGGGGCGAATAAGCCTGCTAGAGATCATGCAAATGTTATTTGCGTCACCTGTGATGTAGTGGTTAGCATGATAACCTACTGAGACCCAAACCGTCGCAACAATTCTGAGTTATGCCGTCCTTTGGAGCGGACATAAAATGGCGGTCTCAAGCTTGTGCGGTCTACTATACTCTTTAAAGACCCTTGGACACTCGAAAGCCCAAGTTTAACTAATAAAGTCCATGGTTATGTTTAATGGCATTCTAAGCAATGTTTGTTCCATTGTAGTGATAGTAAATATTATCAAAAAATATCAGGATTTATATGCATGCATATAGTATGCATTAATGCATGTTACTCATTGCAATGTGTAAACATAAACACAGTAAACAGCATAAGTCCTCTTATTCCACTTTAATTTTTAGAAATTATAAAAACAGATATTTTGTATGAAACGACCCAATAATATAAGTCACCCATCATCCATACATTAAATAAAGATTATTATGAAAATTAAATTGAATGGATAGAAACTTCATAAAGATTTTGAAGTTTTTTCTAATGTATATTTATATATATATATATATATATATATATATATATATATATATATATATATATATATATATATATATATATGTAAAATTTAACACATGCTGTCAGAGCCTTGTCAATTCCGTATTCAAAGATAATTAGTTTTCATCCTCAGAAAAGGATCCGCCAAGACATGTACTACATCCCCTCTCCATCCTTCCACCCTGAAGAGGAGCTCACAGGCTTTTGATCACTATTGCTCTTTACCCATCATTCATTCCTTTTTCCTTCCATTCTTGGCTTTGAGCACCTGATGTAATAATCTCCTGTTTGCTCTGTCTCAGACACTTTGCTTCATTAATCTGTTTTCTGCTTCTTTTCATCAGTGATTCTCTTTGTACTTACTACCGTTTTATACAATAGACTGCATCAGGGGTTAACACTAGAACATCTAGATTCTTTTAGTTTAATAAATATTTTAAAGCAGGACAAGAATTGAGGGAGAAAGTCCAATTCAGCTCTGCATTGTAGAATTATAATACAAAATTGTTATTGTAGATTAAGTAAAAGATATTTGTTTATTTTAATTTTTTTTTAACTTAGTTCATTCAATACAATTGAATTCTAATTAGTAATTTAAAATTCTCACAAATCCCGTCAAATAACCTTCATCGTAAACCAGTGACTTCCGGTGCTACTGTATCATTTAATAACATCCCACTGATTCCTTTAGAACAGGTCCGGTACTTAGGACTTCCCCTTAACAAAAGATTAACTTGGAATCCTCATATTGGACTAAAACGACAAGAAACAACTCGCCGTTTCAGGCTACTACAACATTTACAAGACAAACACTCTAAGCTCTCTGTTAATTACAAAAGACTCATATACATGACAATCATTAGACCCATCTGGACTTACAGAATAGAGCTTTGGGTCTCCATTAAACCATCAAATTCCTCTCATATTCAATCCTTACAACCCAAAATCCTCAATACTCCTTACTTTGTAACGAACAAAATAATCCATTATGACCTTAATGTCCCTTTTGTTAATTTAGCCCAATTCCAATATCTATCTTTCCATGAGAAACTTTATTTCCACTCAAACCCACTATTTTTAAATCTAGCCACATCTTCAATTCCGGATAATCCTCCAAGACTGAAGAGAAGATGGCCTCGTGACCTTCTAAGTTAAACTTATTATTTGAGTACTGCCAATGGATAGTTCCCCTACTTGCCTTTCATGTTAATATGTACCAATCATTATATTTAGTTGTTGTATTATTTTAATACAGTTGTAAATTTCATTAAATAAATTATTTTTTTTTTAAATTGTAATTTATAACTTTATCAAAATTAAAATTTTAAAATAGAAAAAATAATGACAATCCGAGTCAATTCAAAGCTTTCAAATTTGATTAATAAATTAAGTTGTTTTTGATTTTATTTTATTTTTTTTTGGAATTCATCATTCACATAATTCTTAGTAATTTGAAAAATAAGTACTTTTATTATATCCTCTGCAGATTTAAAAAAATAAAATAAACAACTGTAGTTATAAACGTAATCAGACTGACTTGAGTAACTAGAGATTTTATATTAGTACCTATGTAGTTGTTTAAAATTTATAACATTTTAAATAAGTATATAAAAAAATAGGTCTAGAAATCAGTGATCAGACATACATTATAACTTAAGATTATTTAATTGGCAGTCGATGAATTTTAACGTTAGTAAGAATATTGTAAGTATCCGAGTTAGTTTAATCATGTTATTCTGAGGAACCAGAGGTACTGAGATAATCCAGTAGGGTTTTAAAATTCATTTTATCCTGCATTAACATTTTGATGGCATTAATTGGGTCATTGTATTATCAAGAGCCTTCATAATTTTATAAAAAAAGTAATAAGATGTCTCATATTTAAAATTCTCTACACTACAATTAGTTTATGCAAATTAATGAATGAAAAATGCAAAGTATCATGCGCATGGCCATGCATAATGTAGTCTCTAAGTCAATGAAACTGTGGCCATGGAATATAAGAGCTCCTGTGACTTAAATAGAGATAAAGAATTTATTAAACAAGAATATTTTTCCATTTTTTTCTTATCTAGATCAAAATTCCTTTTATTGGATGGAAATATCTTAAATATATTTTCATTAGGTTTGAGGCAAATATAGTCATAAAAAATAATGATATTTTATATTCATTATTATAATTGATATATATAAATATATAATATATTAATTAATATAAGATCAAAATATCCTTATAGTAAATAGGGTATTTATCTCTTCACCAAAAAAAAAAAAAAAATTGCCTGTGAAATACTACATTAAAACTTTTACTTTTTTATACTTATATGTTAATTTTAAAAAGTGGTAATCAGTTGAAAATAATTCACTAATTAGTGGCAGAGGTGGTAGAATTAATTTTCAGATTATTCAATGTGACATATTTATCAGGTTAATAATTAAAAAATAATACATTATACAAAACTTTGAGCTCTACATCATCCTTATTTAACCGAGTTGTCTCCAACTGACTACCATTTCTTCAGAGTGCTTGACCAGATTTTTAAAAATGTATTAAAAAATAAAAACAAAGTAAAATTTTCATTCTCAAGATTAGTCATTTAATACTAAACAATGTAATTGAATCAGGGATAAAAAGCTTGTTTGCCTTTGGAAGAAATATATTAAATCTAACAAAAGTTATGTTGAGTCAAATTAATATTTTTAAAGTTTGCTCTCTATCCTTAACAATAATACCCTTCATTATCATCTAAAATGTTAACCATTAAACATTTAAAGTATATAAAAAATATTTATTTTAGGTATTTTAAAAAAATTTAATAAATAAAAAAAGTATGGATATTATGATTATGGATAGTATGATTTTCGGGCAAGAAAAAATTTACCTATAAAAAATATGTTCTAATATGACTGTAACTGTGAGAGGTTTCATGTTCAGTCATTTGTTAAAATTGGATGAATATTAAACATAAATTTTTCACTTATTATTATTGAATAAGTTTTTTTTTTTTAATTCTACTTAACATTTACTAAATATTCATGTATGATTTACCTTTCCAAGAAAAAATATGGAAAAAGTAATGAAAGAAATAATTTTGTTTTTTTCATAACTAGAAAAAATAAATTAAATTAATTTTTTAAAGTACATATGTTTGTTTTGTTTTTTTCTTTTCATTGTAATCTATATTATTTCTATTAAAAAATAAAAATATAATATATTATTATTATTAAAGTGTAATTATTTAAATTTCTAATGAAGATTAATAATACTAATGTATTTTTCAGAAAATCGAGCAGCCTTTTTTGGAAGCTGTAGAAATGACACTTGGCGACAGGTACACAGAAAACGTGGAAAACATCTACAAAGTGACGATAAAGCTGATAATAGAGACCTTAGTAAATGGCTACAATACATGAAAAGAAGAATGCATTTCACATTTTAAACATTTAAATCCCACTATTGCTAAGGCTTCTTCGAACGGATGGGAATTGCAACTGAACAAGTTTTTATGACTTTTCAGCACAGGAATTAATTTACACCTCTATGACATGTCCATTGACTCTAGGGAAATGTTGTGTAAAATATATATATATATACTTAATGTGGTGGATGAGTTTATTCTGTATAATATATATATAAATTTCCTATACAAACATCTCCAATGGAGGTGTTCTAAATGTTTATATTAAATGCACTTGTAAATGTTTAATGATAAGGAATGATTAAAATAAAGAAAATTAAAAAAAAAAATTTAAATGTGAAAATGAATATAGTTATAATTTTTTACAAGACTAGTTACCATGTTAAGTGTTAATGTGAATAGAAAATTCATTTTGTATTTAATGAGCTTTAATGGTTAAATGTGATGTCCCAGGAAGTAATTGCTGAATCATATTCATGTTCTTCCTTTAATTCTATTTCACTAAAAATTGTCTTTTGTCTGATTGACTATTATTTGTTTTTTTGTGTTTATCAAAATTTTTTCTCTTCTCAATATTAAAGAATTTATTTATAAACAATTTACCTTGTAAATTAGACGTACTCTCTTGATTCCCGGTTGACAGTAATTAAAAAAAAATAAATAAAAAAAGAAGTTAAATTTATTAAATGAAAAATAGTCTGTATAAAAAATAGGAATATAAGAGTAATAGAAAAAAAATTATTTATTTTCCATTTGTGTATATAGTAATTAAAATATGATTGGAAGATTACTAGTCGATGCCACTAATGTCAAAACTGTTATATAATTAGTATTACTGTCTACTGATGTTGTAAACAAAAAAAAAAGTGGGTTAAGTGTGATCTACAACCTCTAAACAGTCTAATATTAGTTCAATAGTTTTAAAATCCTCAACAAATGTTATTTATCAGATATTAAAGTTATAATTTTATTTTGATAGTATTGTACTTGTATTATACTTCTCAGAACCAGTGTAAGCACATACCCCAGCAGCACACTTGTCATACCTCACCTTACAAAGATATGTTATTATATAATAAGTAGTTAATAATTAAATTGCGTAAATTTAAAAAATAATAACATTTAGACATTCATAGGTTCAATAAAAAACTATTATCGAAACCGTTTTATGCACAATATAATGTCTATAGATGAACTATGTTATTAATTTAATTTTTTTAAATCCTTTGTACATTAATAATAATTCACTGTTGATGTAAAGTCTTACTAAAAGCTATTCTACAGTATTGTAAAATCTTGTTGAAAAAAAATGAAATTTTTGAAATTAATATTAAAAACTTACTTTTTCCAAATAATTTTATAATGCGCCTTTATTTACAAATTTTATTTGAAAAAATCTTCTTTCCTCTATGTTATTCAATAAACTCTATCGCGTCTCTATACGCAACTTGGGCTATAACCTAGTCCATAGTTACTTAATGCTTCTTTCAATCAAGCCTCCACTTCTTCCAAATTTTACTTCTAATTTTCATTCGTCAACTTCGTTCACTATTATTGAAAAATTTTCCTTTATCATGATAATTATATCTCAAAACCATGTCAACAAGTCACTGGTAGCATTTCTAGATTTATTAGGATATATTGTATTAGAGTTCTTCTTACAGCCACAACGTTTTGCCATAAATTCTTCTTTCTTTTATATTCATAGCCGAAGGCCCATTATTGGAAAAAGTATGTCTAAATGAGGAGAAAGATTTTTAGATTAACCTTCCTTTTAGTATATTAGAAATTTTTATTTACTTATAATATATTTTTTTAGTGTTAAAGAATATATCAGTTACCTGGTTTCTTTCTCATATTTATGTGTATATGATGCCATATTGTGGATGACTCCCAGGTATTTAGGATGTTCTTTTCATAGTTAATATATTCTGTATGAGGTAAATTGTGTTATCTCTGAAAAAAATTTGGGTGTTGAATTTAACCGTCAAAACATGTGGAAAGAACTATTGCTGATTTTTTTTTATGATTTTCTAGAGAATGATATTTATGTACAATCTTATTTTAGAATTTTCAAACTTATTTACTAAAACTTTTTCCTGGAGCAATATCAGGGACTACATTTTGGTCTTGATCTGACTCAAATGTGTTTGTGTCTATGATTCTCGGAAGCGTGTAAGGGTTTTCAGAAAACAGTTTCTATTCTATTATTAATTTTGTAAATCGAATAAAAATGTTTGTTACTTTCAATATATATTGCTGATATATAAAACCTTATTTGTCAACATTACAGAATTTATACAAGGGATTGTTTCTAAAATTTAATAGCAATGTAATTTTAAAATCATTTTTGTGAATTATATTACCATATTAACTCTACATCGCTCTGAAAATAGGCAAAAATAAATTTATATTCATACAAAATCCTATGTTTTGGTTAAATTGTGAAGTAAATTAATTTTGATTTAAACTATATGATATTTATTTAACACAGTATCATGAAAAACAGTGTTATATGGCAGAATAAACCTAATTTATTTTTGAAAAAGTGAAACTTCTTTGCTATCAATTAAAAATGGTATCATGCATGATAAAAGGTTCCTTATTATTTTTTTTATTTTAAAATTTGAATTAGTGTTTATTTGATAAAAGCGGCCTAACATTCCTCTTTAGTGTGGTATTTTATCAGAAATATTCAAATTATTAATCATGCATTTCTCTTTTAGAGATTTTGGATATTTAAATTTGTATCTATTCATTTTATTTTAAATAATAATATTTTGAATTAGAAACATTGTTTATGAAAATGTTTTACTCAAGTCTTATATTTATTTATTTTTTTAATTTACTCAAATTCAATTAAATTAAAATCCTATAATTTGGTAGTGTTTGGTTTAGAGGGTACATTTTTTCATGTTTTGTTTTTTTTGCAGCAAAGAGTTCATGATGTTTTTGTTTTTTAACGAACTTGACTTCAGAAAAAAATGTGAGTAAATGAAACCGATCAATATACCACGTGAATTCTGTTTCTTCGACTTACATGTCTTTTCTCAAAAGTCAAGTTAATTAGAAAGAACAAAACTATATATATATATATATACCTTTATCCAAGCATCACGGATATAAAAGATTTTTATGATAAAGAAGTTTCACTTTAAAAAGTTGAAATACAGATACTTGGATGGTTGTCTTATATTCTGACCTAAAATGTTTAGTTTATATCAACTTATTATAACTGAATGAGTAACTAAACCTTTTGTACTAGTAACAAAGACTGTAAAGGACCCAGTGATAAATTTAAATGAAAAAAAGTTGAAGAAGATATAGCATTATTTTTTTTTTATCATGAAAATGAATAAATAAAATAATGGTGCAATACCAATGGACACATTTGTAAATTTTAGGAAAATATTTTTCTGTGAAGAATCCTTTATTGTTTTCATGTCACCAGGAGCACATAATGAAGAATTTTCCAATGTCGTACTAGTTTTGACACAAAGATCCCTAGTCAATTGCCAATTATTAAGTAGATATCAAAATAAATGTCGTCATTGTGTAAAGAAGTGAATATTTGTAATCTACTGTTGTTATAAATTAGAAAATTTACTAACAGAATAAGATTTTAAAATTATGAACGTAAATAAAAAGTGTTCTATTACATATAAGTCTTTTCTTTTATCCATGGCACATTATAGATGGCATGTAAATAGTCATAGTCAAAACTGGCAAAAAAGAAATGGTTTAAACTTTTCTATTTTTTTTAATGTTTCTGCCTTCTAACTGAAAATAAGGAAAGTTTAAGTTATGGCAACAATACAGAAGTACTTTCCATTTGATTTTAAGAGGAAAAACACTTAACTGAACTTAATAATATTTAAAAAAAAAAGAAATATCAATTTCATAAAAGGTTTAAAAAATAACTAAAAAATGTTTTTTAAAATACTTCTGTAGACACTTCATTTGAAAAAATTTTTGATCGAAATCTAAACGCAAAATTTTTTTTTAACTTTTGAATTCTATGGCTTTCAAGGAATTGTAATCCAAAACAATTTTTTTCTCTCACAATGAATAGGATGTTAAAACTTGGCACTTTAACGTCATAACAAACTTCTTCTCTAAGTATGTTAAATAAAACTTTGAAGGATTTTACTTTTTCAAAGTTATTATTGTGGGATTACAGAAGTAAGGGTCAATAATGCCAAAAACACAACAAACACAGTTATTTTAATGAATAAAAGGTACGCTAAAATGACAAACCAAAACGTAATTAGACAATTCTTAGCATCTAGAAGTAAAGTCTGGATGGGTCTAGAAAGTTCCCTAAGCAATTAAGTGTAGTAAATTATTGTAACCAATAAATTTAAAATTTAAAAGATACTTCTTGATTGCCCTTCCAAAAATAACATTTATAAAAAATTATTATCTATTTATTTATTGTGAAGCTACATGATTATAGCATAATACAGATTATACCTATATTACGAGACATCATTTTTGAAGGGAGTAATATGTTGGAGTGGTTGACTGGTGGGGGTTAACTCCCCCCCATTAGTCAACTCTGGTTACGCCAATGTGTCCCACACCCTATTTATTTAGGTACTCCTATTGCTCCAGATAGTGTCGCATACAGCAGAACATATCATAATTAATAGCTTTTATGTGGTCCAAAGATGGCAGAAATAAATAAAATAATAATTAAGTTTTATGTAAATAACAAAGATAATAAAATTAAATAAGAATGCAATTTCCCAAAAATCTTGAAGAAATCGTTAACGAAATTAGTAGCCTTGTTTTTAGTGAAATATATTCCTTTAAATAAGGAATATTTCAATAGATCAAATAACCATTTTAATAATGTATTCTTTGCACAAATTGTTTTGACAATATCCAATTTAAACAATTAATAAAAAAACCTAAAATTGTTAGATGTTCTAAAATCCAGGTACTTGTAATTAAAATAATATCATAAAAGCTAATACAAAATACTATTAAATGAGAAATTATTCTTATTTCTAATTTTTACGAAGTATTTTTTAAGGAGACAAAAAAAGAAATTCAACTCATACAACAGAGATATTTAAATTTCAGAAAGAAAAAAATTGTAAATACATATTTGAATAGGACTTTTACCAATTCTGTTTCAAAATATTCTAGATAGCTCCATTTTAATACCCATTTCTAACATTCCCAAAAGACTTTCTCAAATGTTATTTCCAAAATTGGAATTATTCGATATTACCACAAAACAATCGAGTTTTTTCATGATCTTTTATGTGAAACAAAGATGTTTATTTCATATTTATTTTCAGTAATTTTTAAGAAAACATGGCATAAAGGCATCTTAAAAATGATCTCCATCTTTATTTGAAAACAATAAAAATATACTTCAATGATACAAAACTTTCAATAAAAATAATATGTTTGCCATTATGAGGGTAGGATGAATTTCTAAGGTGATTACGGCTAAAAACATTATTAACTTTGACAATACTAAATTAGAATTTTTGGTAACATTTAGTTAAATTTATTTATATAATACATCTTCTATAATACCTATGTATTGCTTACTTTTATTCCACAATGTGCGAACTTTTGCCCCATGGGTGGGGCAAAATTTCGTTTATGCATTTTTTCTTATATAATTTTTCTAAATATGTTTTACTGAAGATAATACCCCAAATAATACTTCATTTGGTTTCCAGCTACCGAAAGACTATTTCCTATTAATTTACGTCCAATTAAGTATCATTTAACTTATTTGGTAGGGGAGTTCAATTATGTACCATTTATTCATTATTAACAGATTAATCGCTGATTACACAGTAATTTTTCTTCTTCAAAAACAGAATAAATAGTAAAGTACTGCTTGTTAATATTGGCTACTTCGAGATTCATATGGGAAAATACCCAAATTAAACTGTAGTTGTTACACCTAAGTTGCTACCCAGTTAGATATTCTAGGTATTTATGTTAGTATCTAATTTACAAGAGGGAATTAAAAAAAAAAACTATGATGGAAAAAAAGGAAAAATATAATAATGCCAAAAATTAAGTTTTCACTTATTTATAGTATACATAATTTAAATAATGAAGTTCACTGAATAAATACATAATTTTTAAATTATCTTACACAAACAATCAAATGGATTAACATAAAATGTTTAATGGTAGGTATAAAAATATATAAAGAGTATGATTGTGGTAAGCATTTAAATATAAAAATTCGGATAAAAGGTCTTCTCAAAACGAATTATTGTTCATCCTTATCCTTAGCACCGTGTTTGAGAATTCGAGTAAACTCAATGTAATCAAACATGCCGTTCTTGATAGGAGCTTCACGATACATCTCATCGACCTGATAAATAAAATTAAACAAAATTAGATTTTTAAAAAACTAACAGATTTGAAATAAATAAATATATATAAACAAATTAAATTATAAAATAAAAATACAAAAAATAACCTTTTTTTTTAAACACAAATTAAACAATAAAATGAAAAAAGATAAACTCTAAATAAATTATTACAAATCATCTACCTAACACTGTTCCTAAACTTTTTTAAAATAACCATCTTATTCATAATTAGTTGATAAATCCTTAACTTGGCTGATTATCGCAAGTCCTACATGAAGGATTAAGACATTAAACATAGGAAGGCCAAAATTGAATTTTTATAGAGTAGTTATAGGTAAATAGTAAAAGTACTGATGTCCTTAGCAGAGGAGACAGAAGATAATATTTTTCATTTATATTTCAAAAATGAATAGGTAACAAAACATTAAATTTCCTACAAGACTATTTATATTATTTATTGTTATATATTATAGTTTACCACTTTGCCAGGCATTATGCCGTCCGTTGGGCAGCAGTCAGTTATTTTTGTTATTATCAGGAAATGGAAATTTCTAATGACAAATTTGGTTATATCTACAATTTCTGCCCTACAGTAAGAGGGTAAAAGTAAACCTAATTCCCCAATAGTACAGAAAGAGAGAATTTGAAAAAATTTGGGACCTGCCGTCCGTAGTACACCTTCCTCCTGGTTGTGTAACAAAATTGTCAACATTATACAAGTAAGAACTGAGATATACCTCTCGAAAAATAATGGGAGTACTAAGGGTTTGAGGACAGAGATTAGAGCAAGTTGAGAGTTTTAAATATCTAGGTGCTCATCCCAATGAAAGAAGATATATCGATGAAGAAGTGGTGCAAATAATTGGAGCAGCAGGGAAAATGTTTAATAAGGTCCAACGGGGTTCCCTGGGAAGAAGAGAGGTGACAAGGCAGACCAAACTGGCCGTCTATAAATCAGCCTTCCTTCCTATCCTGTCTTCCTCTTCGGAATCGTGGACCTTAACCTCAAATCACAGGAGTCAAATACAATCTATTGAAATGCAGTAACTGTGAAAGTAGAAAGGAATGGAGATACGATACAGGACACAACTATATAGGCTAATCTCGATATTAAACCAGCTGAGACTATCCTAGGTGAACACAAACTAAGTGTAGTTTGGACACCTTCTTAGGATGGAACCAGAGAGAATCACCAGGAAGATTTAGGAGACCCGCACGGAAGGAAAAAGGCCCACAGGAAGGCCTCACATGTCCTAGGAAGACTAGGTAAGGGATGCTTTCAGGATGAGAGGAATGGACTGGAACCACAGGAGAGAGCTGGTTCAGGAAAGAGAGATTTGGTCCTCTACATAAGCAGTATAAGTCTATATAAAGCTATATAAGCAGGATCCTCACACTGCACTTCCGTAGAAGAGGAAAAGAATATGGTGATGATGATGATCTCTCAGATTTATACTTGATGAAATACTATGAAATTTAAGGTTTTTAAAATTGTTATAATTCCTTATTATTATAAGGAAATTCATAATTCATTTTGAATTAGTGATAATATTGTAAATAATGATATGTTATAATTTTTCATAATTAGAATGTTAATAATAGAGTATAAATAATTTGAAAAAAAATATTAGTAATAGAAATAATATTTATTTCAATTGTGATTTAATTTTTTACTTTTTAGAATTCAAATATAAGATTTTTTCTTAAATCGGGTGTGACGAAAGTTTTCACAGTATACTTTGTTGGAAATAAAATTATTATCCATATACCATTTAAATAAGTAAAATTATTTGTAAATATAAAACCAATTTTATTTGTCAACTATTTATGGTTATCTAATTTTAAATAAATTCATTAAAAAATATTTTCTTCTTTATTTATACTTCTATTACTTATAAAAGAACAATATTATAATTTTAAAAATAGACAACAAGAACAAATATAATTATCATTAAGCATCATTAGGGAAGTGAAAGAGAACTAAAATTGATTGCCATGTAAAATATGGCTAGCACCTGGTTATGTTACAAAAGCATCTGGTGGAATGTTAAGAAATATTTGGTCTTCAAGGTAAAGATGGCAAAGGCCATACAAGTATGCTAAAATATACTTTCCCATTTATCAGCTTTACATTTGAAAAGCAAATATTCCTTAAACCATAACAGATACATTATCAATTAATAGAAAAATTCTTATTGGAATTTTAACTATTATTATTTTTGTATTTACAAAGTATTATGCATGGACCAACCATTTTTGAGATGCGATTAAAAAGCTGAAAGAAAAATAACCAAATGAATGAATAAAAACTGTGCCTTATAAATTTGGTAAAAACAAAAAAAAATTAGATTTGTTAATATTCAATAAATAATTTAATTCTGAAAAAGTTATCTAAATTAATAAACACGAATTTAGATAACTTTTTAAGGCATGAATCTAAAAATTCTAACAAAAAGCCTCAAGTCTATAAAATAAAAACAGGAAATTAAAACTTTTTGCCTATTTAGGTAACTTCAGGACAGAATATCTGATATGTTTGTTTCCTGTTTTTTATTTTAAGAGATTAAAGGCTTTTTGTAAGGGGTTTATCCATTAATATCTTAACAAAGTTAAGTATTTTATGCCTCCTTAGAAACTAAAGTACCACTATATTATTAGACAACTTTATTTAACCTAATTAACAAGAAAAACTTACATCTTCATCTGTGAACCTATCCCCCATGGTAACCAATAATTCACGAAGACGTTCCTCATTTAAGTAACCACTGTTATCTTCATCAAAGCATCCAAAAGCATTCTTAATGACATCTTCAGGATCGGTGCCTTGAAGCCTTTCACCGAAAAGTGTTAAGAACATGGTGAAGTTAATAGGGCCAGGGGCTTCATTCATCATAGCTTCAAGGTACTCATCAGTAGGGCTCTTTCCTAAAAAATGTTTCATTATTAATAAAAATTGAAAGTATTGCTTTTAATTTTCCTAGCGTAAATGTATATCGTGAAGGTATTTCAAGAATTTAAATGTTAAAATGGAAGTAAAGAATAATATCATACAGCCTTCTAATTTATAAGACCACTAGCATCCACAGCGAACCAACACTGGCAGGTATGTTTTGACAAAAAACACAGCAAAACTCAATTATCAAGCTAGTTCTCTCACTAATATCAGTACTTACCAGTAGTATCATAAGCAGAAATTGAGTTTCATTGTCAAATAACATTAAAATTATGTGCTATTTTATATATGATCTCCAAACATAATATAGTATCCAGCAAGAATAATAAGTTATAAAGACTACTAGTAACTAGTAAGGACTGCAGGGTACTAAAGATTAAACTTTAATAAGTAACTTAGTTCTGTACACTAAGCAAACTCTTCTCCAGTAGAATAGAACAACATTAGCTCTAATTGATAGAAAGTAAGTAGACATCTCATTATAACTGCTACAATACAGTATTATAATACAATGCATGATGGTTAGTGGTAGATGGTTAAGTAACACCCGTTCTTATGCTTTGAACTACAAAATAAAAACCACAGCAACTAAATAAAATTATATATATACAAAGAAATAAATAATCTAAAAATGAAAGATCGAAAACAATGGAATAATTGATAAATTACTTTTCTGACTATGACAATAAATGAAGAGCTACACAAAGTAAATATCTACACTACAGCAATAAACATAAGCAGAGATATCGGGTAGAAAATGCATATTTAAAAAAGATTTTTCCCAAACAAAATAAATGGAATAATACGGAGAACGGAGATAGTTGGGGGGTGCAGTAAAAAAAAACACCAAATAAGTACCAGATTTACGTTTAATTAGTGCTGACATATGCCGACGTAAAATGGAATGATAGTTTTTTTTAACAAATCCAGAACCTTCAAAAGGTTGAGAACTTAATTCTTAAAGTCAATTTTCATTCTGGAAGATGTTACTTTTGATAAAAGCTACACTTTTGAAAACTAAGATCTGTTTGAAAAAATATATGAATCCATGAAATTCAACAACCTCACTAATTTTCTTCATTAAGTTCTAGCAAAAACACTGACATATGACTAAAGAGATTTCCACATTAGTAAATTAATCAATAATTGTATATATTGGGGGTATTGGGCACAAGAAAGATACAATTATTTACATATAATAAGGCTCAAATGAGAAATAAAAATGCCAATGATAAAGAATGTTAATGCATTTTTAATTTCAGGAGGCTACCAGAACTTTTCTATAGATAATTCTCTAATATTAAAGGTGTGTTTCATTAAAACATTACTCCTCACTAAACCAATTTCTTTTTGACATACTATTAATTAAAAAAAAAATAGTAATAGTTAATATGTAAAATTATTTTTAATATGAGGTTTTAAGCTTTTCCATAAAGTTTAAAAATGCTTAATTTTTGCCTCAATCTTCCATATATTTAACCATAAAGTAATGAGGACTTATTCAGAAAGAGATGAACTTAATACAAGAAAGAATATTAATTATATAACCCATAATGAAACCCAGCATTGCATTAAACAAACTTTAATTCAGAACTATTCAATAAATAGCAAAGAAATATGAATAACAATATGATGACAGTAGCTACTTCTATTTTCTTAAAATGGAAATTAGAGCTGCTCTACTCTGATATAGAAAATATTTTAGCTGATCTCGATGATAATGAGCCTAATTATCATTGATAATACTTATCTAAACTATTATGCTCATAGAAAAAAAAGAAAAGAATAACACAAATTCACACGAAGCCAAGCAAAATATTAAACAATAGAATAAAATGTACATACCAAGTGAAGCCAACATATCGTGAAGATCTTCCTTATCTACGAATCCATCCCGATTCTGATCGATCATGTTAAATGCTTCTTTGAATTCTTGAATTTGGGCTTGATCGAACATTGCGAATACATTTGAAGTTGCCCTCTGAGCACGCTTCTTTGTTGTAGCCCTACGGCCGGCTGTTTTTCTTGAAGACATGGTTAAGTACTTAAATCACCTAGACAAAAAGAAATATTGATAACTTTGGTATAGAAGTTTTATTGGACATTTGGATCTTAAGTGAATTTTGTAGGGTATAAAACTGAAAAACTATTGTTAAAGAGTTGATGACAGTTCAGAAAACACTTTAAAAAGCAACGATATGCTATTTTTTAAAAAGAATTTAGATTTATAATAATTTCATCGCCCAATTGTTCAAGGACTTTTCTACACACAAAAGTTATTATTTTGAAAAAGAACTATATGAACTTCGATAACTTACAGCAAACGATTAGAAATAAAGTTAGTTAAATAACAAGATGTTATAATAAACTAAAAACTGTTAAACAATAACGACAAACAAAAATGTTAACGACCTATGACTCAGACAGCTGACTAACCTGCCTGTGCACACAAAATAACCACACCTTGAAATAGCATCTTTCAACTGATAAGGAATTTTTTCAACTAATAAATTAAAAAATATGTGTTATATTTTAAGTTTGTTATAATACAAATAATAATATTAAACCTCACTGCGTAAGATCGTCGGGAAAAACTTATTCATTTACGAATTTAACCACCAGTGGGGTTATAACATTATAAATATTATTGCAATATTAAAAACTTATCGTTAAGTTATTGTATTTTAATTTAGCGTGGACTTACGATGAGTTAATCGGGAGGAATACGAACAAGAAGTGAACTTCTATGACCATATGAATCTTGTCCTAGTTTACCCTCTCTCACTTCTCCTTATTTGGTCAGATATGGCTTCAGACACATTCCTTTTAAGGATGTCTTCAGCCTTATAATTCGCCTTAGATTTTGTGTTTATTAAGATTTGAGATTTTTTAAAACTATTTTAAACATTATCGTTATCTAACAAAATTGCTCAATTATATCATTTTTTATTTTGAGTTGAAAATTTTCCAATTTTATACATTTTATTTTTCATTACTTACTGAAAATATTACTTTCACATCTTCAAACTAAATTAATTTTGAAACTGTATTAATTATAATAAACTATGTAATATTTATGAATAAAGAAGAACCATGTGTCTCTTCAGTGCGAGGAGTCAGCTCTAGAAGTTCTCTTTTTTTTAGTGCTAAACAAAATATCATTATTTTAATCTATTATATAAAATGTTTTAGTGGTTTTATCAGCATTTCGTATTACTGGATCGAGGAACTATTATTTGTTGAGTATTTTGTTGTCCTCGATCAGTCAATTTATAAATATTTTTAACAATTGGCAAATCGCAAAACCACAGTTTATTACACAAAACATAAGATTATTTTTTAAAAATTTAAATGGGATCTACTTTATTCCCACTCAAACCGACTAGTTTCAAACCTAGCAACCTCTTCAATTTCTGATAATCCTCCGAGCCATCTGAAAAGAAGATGGCCTCATGATTTTTAAGTTGAACTTGTTATATGAATACCATCACTGTGTAGTTTCTCTTCTTCTCCCTATTCATGGCAATATGAACCATTCCTGTCATTTACTTGTTGCATTGTTATAATACAGCTGTAAATTTCAATTAATAAATTATAAAAAAAAAAATGGGATCCAAAAATTTAAAAAATAAAACTGGCAAAATTCCATTTCAATATTTAAATTTTAGGACTGTTATTTCAATATAGAAAATGCAGTGAAATGAGATTAAGACATTTATCTTATAAGCTACAAAATATTTTTTTATCAATGAACAATGAAACAAACCTAAAATAAAAAAAATATTTCAATATTTTATTTAATCCAAAATACTCAATATCTCAAAACAATACTAAGCGGGGACTTAAGCTCACTTGGTGGAGTACAAGATAAGTAAAGTATACTTCAATTTCTTTTTAGGAGTACCTCTACTAAAACTTCTAGTATCTACTGCAGTTTAATTTAACAGTTGTACTGTAAAACAATTAAACATTTGTATAATGTGTGAAATGATCATTAGACAGACACACAGTACCCCTCTAGTAAAATTAATACAAATACTGAAACTTTCCATTGATAACAAGAAATGTTTATCCAGCAATAAGTCGGAAGAAGAAAATATTTCTGAGTAAGATTGATACAATTATAAATTTAGCAGGAAACTCTATAATCAGCACCTAATGTTTGAAGGTTTCCAAATTTATCTAATCATTTATGAAAAAGATTCAAACAACAACATAAGTTTGCCATGGCTGAAAAATTTGATTTATTTTGTAAATATTTTTATGCAACATAAAAAAAAAATGTATATACTCCAATGCAATGGAGTGTATGGGTGCCCATACTGAGGGGTATATGAACGTTTATTTTCATAAAGTAGTTATGTTTTATAGAAATACAGTCATTTAAATTGTAATTATATAGATTTTATTTTAAAGAGAAAAGATAGGCCCTCCGCCGGGATTCGAACCCGGATCCTCTGTCCCCAAATCCTCTGTCAAAGACAGAGGAGCCGGGTTTGAATCCCAGCCGAGGGCCTATCTTTTCTCTTTAAAATAAAAATATTTAAAAATAATTATAAAAAATTATATATAGATTTTAAATTTAGTTCCAGCATTAACTACCACAAAATAATTAACCTAATTATCATACACATGCTCCATAGTTAGTTTCCTATCCTCAGGAAAAATTTTAATGGAGCCCATGGTGTCAGTATCTTTCTCTCAATGAAAACATCTTCAATTTTATAAAAAATAATAAATGCTAAGCCCACAATTCAACTGGCACTTCTTTTGTTTTCTCAAGTCTAAATTTAGCACTTCATAATAAATAATAAACATGTCTTCCAATATTCTCACTTCAGCCAATCTACTTGGCTTACACTTACTTATAACACTTACATTATTCAAGATCTGTTGCAGAAGTGATGGTATGTACAAGTGTTTCTGTTTAGGCATATCAACATTAGTATAATTACCTACTCTGCAAGATAATCATCAATCTATAATAAAAGAAATGAATACATTTATTTTTGAAAATAAAGAAGATTTTCATGAACCTGAAGTTTGTTGGAGACATTCTTAGGTATTAATTATAAACTTAGGTTTGAATTACCACCAGTATTTCTTTTTTTAAATTAGTATTGACTTCAAGCATGGGCCTTCATCTCATTTGCCTGATATCTAATAGCTTGAATAAAAAACACAAGATGGCAGCATCAGTAGGATGTTAATGCTGCCTATGTTGATTATATTAAATTTAAAAAGATGTCTTAACTTTTTCTTCATCGGAACTATTATACAGAGTATTATATGTGTACATTATTTATACTCCCACTTCCCTACTTAAGAAATATGTAGCAAGAGACATTATTGTAATCCCAAAAACTATGTGATCATTGTCAAGATTCAAAGAACTCTCGAAAAATGGTCATTTTTTTTGTGCCAGTGCATGTGGCATAGTTAAGAACATTTGTACGAAACTGAAATTACAATTCAAAGTTTCTGAAATTTTATCCTCAAAATCAGGCGTACCACTTTATATCAATAGTTTCAAACTTTTAATCACTCTATACTCTTTGTGACTTTTTTTGCTAAAAAAAATATTTTTCAGGAATTTCTGTGTGTCTATGCAATGGAATTAATGATTTTTTGAAAAAAGATGCAAAGTTTGCCAGCAAATTTCTTTGAACTGATTCTTTATCTCATGCAAAGTGAAATTTAAGTTACTTACGATTGTATTCATTTGTAGTTAGTGTAATTATTCTCATTTTATTATATTATGCTAGAATTAAAAAAAAAGTAAGATAAAGATGGAAACCCTATAAGATGAATTTGATTATTTTTGGATTATTATGCATTTATTTCATCATGATTAGATAGCAATCAGAGTTGATGACCTAATATCTTTACATCGTTTACACAGTTGAGATTCATGGTGAATAACAAGTATAAGGTCATTTTAACTTGTCGAGAATCCTTCTGGGGATGAAGGAACAGATGATCTTCATTACTGTTAACAATATATTTTTGCATAAAATGTAAATGTTAGTAAATCTTCTCTTTATTTATTGTTTATTTAATTGATAATTAAGTACAATCATTTCCTGCTTATTTTTTCTGTTCACAAAAAGCAGTAATTATTCCGCAGGTTGTCGCTTCAAGTTGAGTACAAGTTTTAACTTTTCATTAATTTCCCTTTTAATATTTTCCAAAAATACATGTTATCATGAGCTTTAGTGTGGAAAAGAGATAGTAATTATGGAAAACGGGTATACCTCGGTAATCATTTAATTTAGAAATGAACGTTTCAACCAACAGATATCATTGACTTCGAAATGTTAGTTGAAGCTTGTATTTCTTGATGAAATTATTACAGAAATCTACTCATTACCCATTATTACATTCTCTTTTCCGTACCAGAGCTCACAATTACTTGTATTTTTAGAAAATATTAAAAATGAAACGAATAAACTGTTAAAACTTGTGACTCAACTCGAAGCAACAACCTGCTAAATATATGCCCAAAAAGCTTTTACTAACGCTTGCATAAGTCGATAAAAATTGAATTGAATTGAAGAGGTAGCAGGATATAAGTATATATTGATTAGTTTGTTATCAATTTATATTAAAACTTTTGTAACTGCTTTGTAGCACATTGGGTAGAGAGAGAGATCATTTAGTCTGAATTTTAATTGGAGAAATAAGTTCTACATCACCACAATGTTAACATAAAAGACAAAATGTTCAATTGTCACTCAAGTTTCTTGCTCATAATAATTCCTGAACGAGTCTGTGTTTGGTATTAGAAGAGAGAGGACCACCGGCTAGCTCCGCCAGATAAGAATTTACAATTTCTTTTATTTTAAATTAATTTTTAACATAGCTGTATATATATTATTATTTTTATTTTTATTATTATAGATAATCTTTTCATTTGTCGTCTTCTTTAAATTTTTTTTTTTTCTTTTAATTCTTTTTATTTCTTATTTTTATTTTTCTGGTTTATACTTGGCTGTTAATTAGACTTTAATGGGAGATCCGATAGATCTCAGTAGCCCCAAAGCTAAAAGAAAACGGCTTCGTGCCCGTCTTAAACCGTTAACCGCAAAAAATGACGCACCACCAATCCAAATTAGCCCTTCTTTTTTAATCGTTCAAAGAACCGATAATAAAGACTTCAAAATGGTTTCACCATTTCTAATTAGTAAATTTCTATCAGGACATGTAGGTGAATTAAAAAATGTAAAAAAGTTGAGAGATGGCTCTTTACTCATAGAAACTACTAATGGTAAGCAGTCAGAAAAATTACTAAAATGTGAAACTTTTGGTGGTCAATTCCCCATTAGAGTAACACCCCACAACACCCTGAACTACAGCAAGGGAGTTATTCGCTGTAATGATCTCCAATTTCTGGAGATCGATGAAATTAAAAAAGAACTATCAACCAAAATTAAAGATATAATGAGAATAAAAATTAAAAAAAAATGGTAATGAAATTCTAACGAACACCTATGTGGTTAATTTAAGGAAGAAATAGTTGGGGGTGCAGTCAATCAAAACACCAAAATAAGCATAACTTATTTATTATGTGCCGACGTTTCGGCCTACAATGTAGGCCATCTTCAGGGCTAAGAGAGAGAAACAAACAGAAATATATAAAACGTAGCAGTAGCATGAATATATAAAGTGGTACAGGAGTGAAAATAAAAATAGTGAATAGATATATGATAAATAAGAAAGAATATAAGACTGGTTACAGAATATAATAAACTTAAAATAGTGATAGATAAAAATAAAATTGTAGATGATGAACAGAAATTCTAATGGTGACAGATATAATAATACAAGAATACGAATATAAAATAGAAAAAATACATGTCAAGAAATGATAAAATGTAAACAATAATATAAAGGGAAAGAAAAATGAGGAGGTAAACGGAAAGATACAAAAAGAGAAGATTAAAATATAGAAAAAGGAGGGTTGAGTATGAAGGATTTAGAAAAAACTAGTTTAATAATAGATATGGATAAGATACCAGACATGAGGGGTTACATAGGTAAAGTGTAATAATACAAGCATATATAGAAAGAAAAGCTTGATAAATTTCAAAAATTAAACAGTGAAAACAGTGGTATTTTTAACTATGAACTATGAAGAATGAAAAGAAAAAGAAAATATAAGTAAGGGAAGTTAATATGTAACTGTATACAGTTAGAAAGAAGTGGCATTAATGCAAAATAAGATGTGAATATAACATAAACATATAGAAAATAGGTAAAGAAATACAGTAGATGAAAAATATGAGGCTAAATAATAATGAACTCTATACTATTAACATATGATGGATGCCAAAAGTAGGTGTGAGAACAGGTGCGAAGAAAGGTGAATGTGAAAAGGATGGAGATAAGATAAATACTAAGATATGTACTAACCGAATAAAACACGTTACAGCTTGGGGAGCTCAGACACAAGTAAGAAATACGTTAGGCCGGGCGGGCGGAAGCGATAAAGGCGATCTCTGATGGCCAAAAAAATAATGACAAAGAAGGGGGAAGGAGAAATGCAGATGCAGTGGATATAAGAGACCGTAAATAATGTAAATTGCGTGAAAAATTAAAAATTAAATTAAATTAAAAAGGAGAAATGCAGATGCAGTGGATATAAGTGACCGTAAATAATGTAAATTGCGTGAAAAATTAAAAGTCATTGGTCAAAATGTAATTAATAAAAGAATGGCATAATAAATTAAGAATGTAAGGTTATTTTAGTAAATTAAAAATTTGGGAGTAGGTTAGGGATAGGTGATGGGAGTCGGTCTTGGTATTAACGGTGGAGGAATCTAAATTGATGTGAATGGTTTCTGAGAGGATGCGTTTATTATAATTAGGAACGGAGGCTAGGATCGTCGTATTTTCGAAGTCAAAAATGTGGTTAAAGGATAGGGCCTGTTCGGAGAGTTTAGAAGCGGTTGGGTTGTGGGAGGAAATGGAGTATTTGTGTTGGGTAATGCGGTCTTTAAGAAGGTTTTTGGTTTCGCCGATGTAGGAAGAGTTGCAGTTGGGAGTAGAGCAAGGAATACGATAGACGACCTGAGAGCGATGTTTTAGAGGAATGGGATCTTTAACTCGGGTATAAATATTGGAGAGTTTGTTGTGGGATTTAAAGGCGATGCGTAAATTGGGGATCGCGGAACGTAGGGATTTTTGAATGTTATTAGAGAGGGAGGGTATATATGGCAAGGATCTGTATATAGGGATAGAAGGCGGATGTGGAGATCGGGTGCGGGTGGGTGGGTAATATAGATTACCTTTACTTATTTTCATCATTGGTTTCCTTGTTTTCCAATCGGTTCTATTGGCTAGATAAATTAACCCTATTTCCTATTATCATTCTGGACCTGTCTTTTTTTTTTTCTTAAACTTTATGTCTTTTATATAACGACTTAACATAAATAGTTATAATTTATTATAGTGCAATTGGGAAAAACCACAATGCAAAGCCTTCAAATCCAGTAACACACCCACTTACCAGTCGACGTTTCGCCTATTCAGGCATTATCAAGACAAAAAAAAAAAGAAAGGGGTTATGTGAATCACATCTCGAAGAAAAAGGTGCAATATATCCCAACGATCAACAGCCCAAACAGTTTTTGGCTCTATATTATTGATAAATAGTTATAGTTACAAATTAATTTTATGAAACTGAAAATATTCAAATTATGTCTTATTTAAAATGTTATTTGATTTTTTTTTTTCTTGATTTATTCTGTTATTATTTTTCTAGATACCTTGAAATAAAATAATTTTATAAAGATATTTTTTTCTAATTTTATTACCCAAATTGTTTTTGCTTATAATGAATAACAATTATCTAACATTAATTATTACGAGTTCCCATACAAACTTTTCCATGAAGAAGAGCATACGGCCAGTTGTAACTGTTTCCTTTAATTTGAAAAACCTATGAATTTTACTTTATTTAATTTAAGTAAAATTGTACTTATGTATTCTATAACTACTTCATTCATCATAAGTCAGAAATATTATTATAAAATAAACAAAAAAGAATTTGGACTAAGGACAACAACAATGGCATCTCTCAGTACCTGTAGGGATATCCGTGTTATCTCATAACAAACCAATATTAATTGTACCAGATGAGTATATAGATCAAAAAAAAAATAAGTGCGAGATTTCCCAATTTTAGTACATAAGTTCTTGTAAATATCAATTATTAGGTGGTTAACTTCTACATATTAATGCTATGCTCGGTATTGACATCCTTCTTAGAAGTGCCTAGGAGCTTCAGTTTCCATTAATTTACACTTTTCACTTACTTATAAAGCTTGATTTTTCCAATTTGTAAGTTTCTTTTGATTACTATTAATGATAAACTATAATTTCAAGAAGGCTCCACCAGTGATAGTGGTATGTATAACATAATAAAATAAAAGGAGGTAAAACAATATTTAAAGGATGGAAAATAGAATGAAAATAAAAATAAAACAAGACATATTTGTGTACACAATTTTATTGCATCTCATACAATGCAGCTAACACAGTTACAATGATACAATCTAATAAATCCATTAGCCTGTGATAAATATTTTGTTATATGTTTAAAGATAAAATTATAAGGTCAAGTAGTATGCCTACAAATAATTGTTCTTCATAAATTTTAATTTTGTTCATTTCCTAAAAGAAACAAAACAATTCATTGTACATCGAAATCAGAAACAATAACTTAAAAAAAAAATGGTCAGAAAATGGAAGGCACTTTTTTTTTTGTCAAATTTTTTGAACACAGGTAGTAGATGAAGCCGAAACTAAGGGACAGGGTTAGGTACTAGGACAGTTACACCTCATTTGTAGGCACTATTTATGATCCTATAATATTTTGACAAATCGACAAGGTCAGTACCGGAATAGAGTAGATAAAAACATACTTGGATAAGCTTCAGATAGTTAAAACTAATTATTAATTATTTATTGAGGTCTCTTTTCATCATAACAACTTATGCCTCCATAATGGACGAGGCTAATTATAATACAATTTATGACCTCTTATCTCTCGGTATCTGATGCAAAGACAATATTTACGAAAATATTGTTCTAAATAGTATGAAATCTGACTAGACTAACTAACTAACAGGATGACAATCATAATCTACTCTTACACTAGTCTCGAATTTTGGTCTGCAATTTCGTTTCAATTATATTTTTTTTTAGCCAAAAAGTTTTTTTCGCCTAAATTATGTGCCATCAGACTTCACTTTATTATAAATTATGAAACAAAATAATTAATAGAGATTATTGATCCTAAGGAATTTCATATTCATCCTCAGAATTCTCGTATAAAATTAAAGGAACTGAAACAAAACATTGTCCGTACCATCTTAAATTATAAATAATGAAGAAATAAATTAAAATATAAATGAAATTCTATTCAGCGTTATAGTAATGCAAGTATATAATAAAAGGAAAGGAAATGTACAAACATAACTGAATGGACAGTAACAAATTAATCATTACATTTCGGGAATGTATTAAAACTATAACTTAATTGAAAAAAGCCAGTAATATTATACACAATCAAATAGAAACAGATAGTTTCATTACTAACTTGAAATATATCACTTATCATGCATTTTATTTTTACATATCTTATGTTATAAAATTCCATTTTTTTTTTTACATTTTTAAATTTTTATTTTACTTTGATAGTCAGATAGACGGTTATGTTACATAAATATACTCATTAAGTATATTTAGATATTTGATAATTATGCAACAATATGATAGCGTTTTGAGATTCCTTTAGGAAGCATTATAATTTTGTTTCTATACTTCTTAGATATATATTGTTAACATAATATTACATAAGCTTTTCACAATGACATATTTATCTATACATATTTATTTATATATTTACAATTGGGACAATTTAAACAATATATAGTTTTTCTAATTACAATCTAAATGATCTAAATATTGGGCATATGTAGTGATATTGAGGAAGGCAATCGCAGTCTAACCTTAATGTTTACAATATTTTTTTATAAACTTTAGATTTGGCTGAATTGTCAGGTATTGTATAATTGTATTTTTGACACAGTTACTATCTAACAAAAAATTAGTTTGGACATAATTTTCTACCAAGTTGACTGCCAAGCCAACTTTGAAAAATTTCGTTCTACACATATATTTTCCACTTTGTTATATACAATTAACGTAGAGAAGTTTTTAAACTGTGACTTTTATTTTAATTGTAATGAGACTAAATTTCATGACTAGGAGAGCAGGCCTCCTGTTGAAAATAATCGACAAATTACATACTTTATCGTTTATTTATGCATAGAACATTTATTCTAAGCAAATTATTAAATATAGTTTTTAAGAAAAGTAGGCAATTAAAAAAAAATTTAAGGATGATTTAAATTTGTAGTTATTGTCTTGTTTCCTATGATTTTTTTTTTTAAATTTGGTAAAAAAATAGAAAATAAATCTTTTTTGTCAGTAAAGTACTTTTAACCATTGCCCCTTGTATTTATAAAAGGTTAACTCTTGACAATCAACAACAAATTATATTGTGGTTGGCAGTCAACATGTTATTTTAATGAGCACAAATATTTTGATATTATTTTGACTATTAGCTCTGAACATTTTTCGAGATTATAGCATATTATGGTTATTATTACAAATTATTATTTGTGAAAGTGGAGACCTACTAGACTATTTTAATGCATAGTGAACTACTTTATTATAGCTTGTATATTGTATTAACTGTAATAAACATAAATTTTAATTGATACAGATGCGAGAACTGCACTACCAATTCAGATAAATAACTTCTGTTTAGTTATAAGTCGGAGGCCAGTATATATATATATGAATAATCCTGAGAATATTAAAAACAATCAACATTCACAGATCTATTATAAGAGTTTCTAATTCAGTTTGGAATATAATAAATATACTGTGTATATGCATGTACTAGTTTTATTATACGGATCCACCTATAAAATAGCCTACTATAATCTTCATATTTACACAATCTTATAAGTTTAAATAAATTATAAACAGGGTATAAATGATGATATTTGGTATTAAGGAAAGTTTTGTCTTTAAATTTAAATAAATACTTACATACTATTTTTTATTTATTCTTTTCAAATAGACAAAAATCAGATTAGTTTAATTTTTTTTATTTTTTAATTTTTAGTTCATCAATAGTTTATCCTTTATTCCTAATTTAGAGGATTTTAAATATATATAATTATATTTTACAATAACTTCTATCATTAAAGGAAGTTTTTAAAATTTAAATCATAATATATAAATATATATTTCTAAACACAAATCTTTTAAAAATTTATGGTCCTGAAAACTTTCATTAAATAAATAAGATTATCTTTCCATTTTCAAAATTTTAGAAGAACATTGACTTTAATATTTTTTATACTTTTTTTTAAGGCATCAGCAAAGAGGATAACAAAATGTCATTATATAACAAAGTATACTACTACCATGTGATGATTGGCTTATATTACTAACTATAATATGACATACAGTAAATTTAATAGTTACCCAAATATAACGCTGCACAACCCCGTCGTCTATGACGACTTATCACTTGTGCAATAATATTTATATACCAATATATTCACATATTCACAAAAACATATACAATTTTTGGATCAACATTGTTTTATACCAAATCATGAAAACCCCCCATTATCATCATGATAACATTTAAATAACTTTTTAAACAATAAATACTCGACTACGAGCCTATCCTTGTACTTTAGTACAGAAACTTAAAAAATAGTCAATATAATATAAGTCTTACATTTTAACACGACACTTTTTTCTTCATTTTTTTTCCTTATTTTTACAATGTTTTTTCAATACAAAAAGTAAATAAATAGACATTATAAAGGGATCTTATCTCAACAGTATACAAGCGTGGATGCTGATGGACAAGCCTTAGTCAGTACGCTGGTCGACAGACATGTGAATAGGCTCCTTCTGCATAGGTTGGCCGGCCTGAGGAGGGCTCTTCACCAAGTTTTCAAACTCGTCTTGGAGGAGCGAGTCCGGTCGAGGTGGACCGTATCCTTCACAGCTACCTTTGTATGTCATTCCACTGACACCGATACCGACCTTGAATAGAATAAAAGAATAATTATTCGTAATTAGTATGTAATTATAATCTTAAATAAATAAATTAACAAGTTACAGATTGCAGACATCAAAATATTTACATTTGAACACCTGGATGTTAATACGATTCACATAAACCGTTTTTATATTTATTTACATTTATAAAAAAAAATCAGAAATGCTGTTGAATTAGTCGCTTTTTAAAATTATTTATTACTTTTTTTTTTAAAGAAAAACAAATTTGATAATTACCTTGACCTTTGGTGGTTCGGGCTGCTGAGGGCGCTTCATCAGATCCATATCATCTTGGAACAGGTGATCAGCTCTGGCAGAGAGATCGTTGGGCATTGGTTTGTAGACCATAGGTTGAGGCTAGAAAGTTTCATATTTATTATTTTTATGAACTTTAATAAACTTTATTTATATTTTTTTATTTATATCTATAAAACAAATCACTCAAAGATCTGATTTTTATGATATAACATCATTAAATCTCTAAACTGCAGCTTTCATAGTTACTGATATTACAAAAAAACTTATCATAATTCAATTTAATTATTTTTAAATAATCAGATTAAATACTCACCTTAACTTTTGGGCCTTCATTGGATTGAGGCCTTTTTACTAAATCTTCAATTTCATCTTGGAATAAATGTTCGTTCGACCTAGGTTGCATGTTATCATTCACCATTGGTTTGTATCCCATACCCATTGCCATCTATGAACAAAAGAAAAATAAATTGTAACTATGGTAATAGTTATGCCGAACAATATTTGCTAATTTAAATGTTCATGTATATAAATATATATGATCTATTGCAGTAAAAGTATTTCACTTTATAACAAGAGATACAATTATTTATAGTTGTTATTATTTAAAAAAAAAACTAGTAGTTTAAGTTTTGCTTAATTTTATACATTCAATTAATAAATAGAGAGCAATATAAGTAAGTACTACTTATATACAATATATATTATTGTAATATATATATATATATATATATATATATATATATATATATATATATATATATACAATGATTATTGTGAGACATCAGTAAATATGCAAATTTGCATGCAACTAGTACTCAATAGTGATCTAATGGTTATGATCATAAAATAAAATAAGAAAAACAATCATAAATTTACCAATATGTGTAATTATATCTGCAGTCTCGATGAATAAGTGATTAAGTAGAATTTTGTCCAGAGAGAGGTGATTGTATGGAAGCAGAATTACATCATTATTGTAGTTTTCAGCTTGAAATGGAGTTATAAAATAAGCAATAACTCCTTTTTAAGCCAATGCTTGATTTGTGCATTACAAGAACAACACAATTACGCTTCCCTAAGTACAAGAGACTCATTTCATATAAATTATGATTTAAACCCTTATTCACCGAAACTGCAGATATAATAATGTAAGTACCCTCTCACACTGTTATAAAAATTAAGAAAAAAATATCATTCTTATAATTTTTTTTTCTTTTTTTAAGCTGGATTTATTCTTCATTTATTTTGGGTAAGAGAAATAAAACCGTTTTCCAGTTGTTGTTTATTCATTAATTTTCGCTCTTTAGAGACGTTTCGACACTATGGTGTTGATGTGCTGTTAGAACATAATTTGTGATTTTATACTAAAGTCTAATGACTCATAGAAATGAGAAAAAGGATCTGATGGTTCAAAGATCAAAATTTGGTTTTGTAATGCAATATTATTTATTGACCATGGAGGACTAATGATCTCCTAAGAATTTTTAAAAGTATGACTTTCCAGGTATTTATACTTATAGTGTGTTATCTACGGACATTTATGTTAAATTATTTATAGTATTGTAATTATTGTTAATTTATTTATTTAAAGTTAAAAGATGCAGGAGAAGAAAGGATTGAGAATGACACCATAGTGTCGAAACGTCTCTAAAGAGTGAAAATTAATGAATAAACAACAACTGGAAAACGGTTTTATTTCTCTTACCCAAAATGAAAAAAATATCATACCTCCATATTATTATTAGGTTGAGTAAGAGGCGACGACCGAGGGGAAGAGTCAACTGGGCTCGGAGAGTGAAGCATGAGGGAAGCTGCTCCATTGCCACAGTGTGCTGCCGCAGCAGCTGCTAGGAATCCTCCGTACTGGTGAGGGTGTTGCTCATGATGGTGTGCTGCGGCCAACATTTGCTGCCTCAAGTTCTGTGCAACAGCGACTACTGCTGCGGCTGCTGAGTTTGGTGACACTGAATCTGCCACTGAGCCTGGACCACTACTGCCTCCTCCGCCGCTTCCTCCACCACTGCCGTAGCTATGGACACTCTCAGGAGTGCACAGCTGAGATTTCTAAATAAAAAAAAATTGATTAATAAATTTAAGAAAAATTTAATATCCATAAATTAATGACAAATCTAAGTATACAAAAAATAGTTAAACATAAAAAATAATTTACAAGTACTCATTTTATTAACACATAATTCCAAAGCCAAAGTGGCATTCTATAAGTTTTTTTATGTTGGGGTTAATTATATCCTTCACAATTTGCAGCAATAAAGTCATTATTTATTCATGGCGAAGACTGATTTTATTTATTATTTTGAATCGACAAAGGGATAAATAATTATATCAAAGATAAAATAAATATATTCTTACAGGCATGCGATGAGGATATCCAAGATTGAGAGTTTCTTCTTTCATGTGCTGAGGGTCCCTGAAGACGACGGCTCTGATAACTCCTCTGATATGGTCTTCGGGCCAAATACCCAGCAATATTCGTTGGGGTCTTCCACGACCTTTTGGCCTCAAATCTGTAATTCATAAGGGAGAATTATTAGTTAAATGATAATACGCCTCAAATTAAATTTAAGATAAAAATAGCATTGGTGAGTGTGCTTAGCTAAGTGAATAAATCAGATAATTATTTACTGGTACATAAGCTTTAAGTCCACCCTGTATTTGGAAGGCCCTACTGGGGCATGGGAAGTCTCAATAAAGTGGATAACTCTTAATTAATAAAAAAAAATGGATGTTCAAACAAATTTGTAAATATTGGAAAGAAATTAATATTTTATTTGAAATAAGTCAAACTGTTTTGTTAAATATATCTAATACTCAAAGATATATTGGAAGATTTAAAACAAAATATTAAAATAATAACAAAACTAGAATTATTAAATTAGGTTAAAAAAGTTTATGAATGATGGAATGAGTATTTATTACAGAATCATCTCTGCTCCAGCAGATGTAGCATGAGTTTGATATTGTTTATCTCAAAACATTTATATTATATTTTAGATTTCATTACAGAGAAAAATCTAGTGAAAAATTTAGAAAAACAAGATTTTTCATATAAAATGATCTTTAATTATTATATTCACTAAAATAACTTTTAATTAGAACAATAACTAAAAGATAAAATAAGAGGTGGAAAGTATAATAGTTTCTATTGAAATGGTTAAATATTAAGAAGCATACTGATACTATTAATTCATGTTGACCTTTTCATATTCACGAACGGTTCATCTCGACATGAACTGTATACGAGGTAATATGTACGGGAAGACAATGGTATAGAATGGGCTGGAGAAAGCAGACAAGGATTTTATGCAAATGACAGAAATGTCATCAAGAAGCCATTGTCTTATAGAGCTATTGTGTTAGATACCTCTTACCCCCCCCCCTCTCTATACTCCCCCCTGCACAACTAGCATCTATCCTTTAGCTCTTACAATATGTCCTGTTTGTGTCACATCTTGTTAAATTTATTCATATGTGAGCAAATTGAATTTCAACATCGAACAGAGAGATAATCAACTAACTACAATATATTCCTTGAAATAATATCATAAAATTGTTACATCAACTTTAATTCAAATTTAATGGACGGTTTAATTTAATTAATGTAATTCCATGTCAATATATATATGCTTTTGAATTATCTTTTAATAAAAAGTGAAATATCAATTTTTTAGAGATGACGTTAACAGAAAGTTTTATTTTTATATTTTTATTATCTTATTATATTTACTTTCTTATATTCTTTACAATGTCAGTTTTACACACTTGACTTATCTCTAGAAAAAAAAAATTTAAAAGTGGTAATCAGTCAGGTGTCTTTTTAAGGATTTCAATTCTTTATGTAGCCACAAGGTCTTAACAGAGTTAATCATAAAATCCCTAGTTATTAATGTAAAAAAATGTGCCCTGATTCTCGATAAATAGTTAACAATATTTAAATTTCTATTGCATTCAATCATATTTTAATGCCTCTCTCAAAACTGATATTCCACACGATGCAGTGAGATAAGAATTAATAATCGGAAGTACTGAGTGATTTAGATTACTTTTTATAGTGTCTAAAAAGAGTAACCAAGTATTGTGATTTTTTAATGGGAAAATAACATGCAATATTTTTTGCAGTATTTACATAGAAATAATAATAAGTAAGCTTGCAAACACACATAATGCTACTGAAAGAATCTGTCGATTGTAGAAAATTTTTTAGTATTAATAATAATTTCTTTTTGAATGTCTAAATTGTAGTTACTTTAAATAAAGTAAAAAATCGTTTTTAAAATAATTAATTTATGTTAAACAAATTTTTAAAAATGTTTCAATTTTAAAGTATAATATCTGATATTAAGTCTTAAATAGAAGAATTGAAAAAAAATTATTATTATTATTTTATTTACTATCGACAGATTCTTAAGGTGATTAGGGTACTACAGTAAAACTACACGAACCAGAACCTCCATCAGCTGATGGTCCAAGCATGTTGTGCACCCTGTTTGCGTACAGGACGAACGTAGGATATGGTATATCATACTTCCTCGCAGCCTGCGACAGGGACAGACCTTCCTTCAAGACAGATAGAATGGCCTCAGCCATAGTTTCTGGCCTCCAGGACTTCAGTGGTCCTCTCTCTCGAAACCTCAAATTGTGAACTAAACTCTGGTTTGTATTCCAGCACTTCTGCCACATCGATTGCAACTGGTATTGGTAGCTGTCTGCTGAAAAAACAAGCATTACAAGATATATATCATTAAACAAACAATTCATTATCTTACCCACTAAAAGTTAAGTTTAAATATATATTCGAGAAATATATATACTATACACTATTAAAGAACAAAATAAAAAAAAATTTAGTTTGCCGCGCAGTTTATTTGAGCAGGTTATTAAATTATTACAGAAATTCTCATTATATACTGAAAATTATACAGATATATCATGTTTCACTGATCTGTTTATGAAATGCACAATACAATTTGATGATCATCTCAATTTAGAATATAATAATTATTTGTGAACTTCAATACAAATATTTGGAATGGCTATTTAAAATATCTGTCATATGTCTTATAAATATAAAATATTTATTCTTTTTTTAATATTTAAAATATGATAATTATGGTAAAAATAATAATAAATTAAATATATTTTTTTCATAAGAAAGTAATAATGAAGCAATAGATTAGTAAAAGTATAAAAAAAATTCTAGTTTCCTTAGAATAAAAAAGAATCTATTAATTATTTATAAATTGCTCGAACATATATTATATCATATATTATTAAATATCATATGTTTTAATAATAAAAAAATAAAAACAAAACCAGAAATAGAATATTTCTCACCCGCCAATGAAGATGTGGAAGCTCCCAGCCAGGCATGAGATGATTCAAGCATTTTAGCCTAAAAAGAAAACGTGAATTAGTTGCATTTTAGATGTAATGTTAAATCAAATTAATTGCAGTATTAAATGAAAAAAATGTTTCAGGCTATTTCTTTTAATAATGAAATCAAATATTTTAAATTTATAAATTTTACTAACTATATTTAAATCTTTCAGAATCTCTATTAGACAAAATAAACAATCAAGCTTGATTTTGATGCGGTATTTTTAATTCATACAAATTAGTTTCGCAGAGTAATGTTATTGCTGAAAAATCTTATTCAACAAACTAGACTTTTTATTAAAGACTTATATTTAACTATGTTGGTAATTCATTTTAAGACCAAATTACGTTGAACTAGCATTTCTTGTATCTTTTGCTTAAATATGTTATTCTCTTTCTACAATTCTAGGAAAATCATTCTGAATTTTTTATTATTTTAGAAAAATCATTGTTCTCATTCTGACTTTCTTGTATTGAAAAAAAAATGTCCTATATCTCGCACACCCTTTATTGTTCTTTGTTTCTTTTCCTCATCATAAGCCAATAATGAACATGTGATTAAAAAATTAAGGTTTTATAATCACTAGAGTATTTCTTATTCTTCCAATTATTTTTCACCATTATCACAAAGTATACGCTATGAGACTCGAATGTGATCAAAATTTTAGGCCAATGTTTGGTTGTACGTTTTGACAAATAGCAAATCAACATCCTATTTTGAATATCAAAACAGAACCATATCATGCTTCATATGGATGCAGCATAATTTTGCTTTGACTTCATAGCATTGCTTCCCTCCAAACTGGAATTAGCTATTTCCAGCAAATTTCGAAACTGTTTGGGTACAAATCGAGTTGTTGATTAACCAAGTAAATGTTCAGGCCTCGAAATTCAAGAAAATTGATTTTAGCATTACAAAAAATATTCTTTTAGAGACCAAAGAACATTTCAAATATTTAAATAACACCAAGTGTATAAAACATTTATTGATAAATTAATATATGAAGTGTGGCAAAATGTGCCATAAATGTGATGTGGCAGATAAAATATATTCACAAATCAAAGTGATTTGAAATGAAAAATACAATTAGTTCACATCTTCAAGAGACAATCATGACACAGGAAACCACAAATATGCCAATTATTCAAACAATAATAGGTTGTTTCTTTTGGATTTAGGGTTTCTGAAAAGTATAAAAGTATACATTTAATATATTTTTTTTTCTAGTGGATGTAGGATGCAATTGGATAATTGATAGTCTTTAACTATAAATCTTTATAATTCCATTAAAATCTCAGAATTTTTAGAGCTACTGTCATTGGAACCTATTTTTCAAATATTGTGCATGTGCGGTATCTATATGTTAGATTTTATTATTAAACTAGCTGTCCTGGTAGACCTTGTTCTCCCCTATTACCCTAAAACAAAGGGCTTCCAAGTTTTCTACAACCATTTGAATGGCAACTTCATCGATTGTTGGTGCATTGAAACATATCGCATGTTTTCCTACAGGAGTTTTATCACCTCTGATTACAATTTTATGATTACCAGATGGCTAAAGATCCAGTGTAGTTTTAAACAATGAAATCAATTGATTTTGTTGATGAAACAAAATTTGTAATTGTTCTACAATAGAACTCCTCACTGAACTGTTATTTGCACATTTGCTGATCAATTTCTTCTGGTTTATTGCCCATTTATTCCATTTGCAGGAATTTAAAGTAGTCATCTGTCACCGGCAACAGCGAACCTACTTTATGATATATTTGGCCTTATGTTGAAGTATATTTGCATTAAAACTCAATCACAACCACAAAAAGCTTACTGCTTTTAATATACCTACTTTATTTTTCGAGATAAAGCTCAATCACAAAATATTAAAACAATTCAAACAGTTGCTAGGAAATTACCTTTATTCTTACCTTTTTTCTCTCCATAAGAACGTTCGTTGGACCTTAACTATTGAAGGAAATAATATAACTTTATTATGCTGTATTCGATTGATGAGGACATGATTGAGCAATGTTGAAAATGGCCGGAGGGGCGGAGAGGTATAGTAAATAAAATTTACACAAATATTCAATAATTTGTTATTGCATCGTGAACTGTTTTTTTTTTTTTTTTTTTTTTTTTGGGGATCAAGAATACTGTTGTTTTTATTATTTCCCTCGTAATTTTTACGTTTTTTCTCTCCATAAGAACCTTCTTTGCTAGACCTAGAGAGCTGCAGTTGGGCTCAAATTGTAGCAAATTTAATCTACTTTAAAAATGGTTAGAAATGTTTTTTTCAAAAACGCACGGATTAGGAGATACAGGTCAAAAACTGAAATAACTCCAAAAATTTCAAGGTTTTTCGGCAACTGAAGGTTTCCCTCATCATTTTTACGGGGTTTCTCTCCATAATAACCTTCTTTGCTCCTTATAAAAAATATGAAAAAAGAATTTAGCCGAATTGGTCGAGCCATTCTCGAGTTTTGCGGTTAGCAAGACATTTGGCGATTCATTTTTATTATATAGACATAATAATAATAATAATAATAAATTCTTTATTTATTCTGGGACAAGTGCCTTTAGAATAACAATACAGGTATATAGGGTATTATTATGTCATATGATGAGATTCTTATGTCTCATATAGTGAGAAAGAATTAATGAGAAAAAAAAAATGTGAATTACCTACAGTGATAAACTATATAGTATGATTGAAACATGTTTTTCATTTTCAGTCAATTAGAGAAACTGGAAATTGAAAATCCAACAATTTTTTCATCATTTAAAATCAATTTAATATGTTTTATATTTACAAAGCAATGATATAAACAAATTTACAATCACTAGTCGATAAATACACTCGGAAATGTAATGCTGATGACGTCATTCCATATGGTTCGGTGTATTTTTTCATTTACTGGGTAGAATTTTGTAATTTTCAACTTTTTATTCTAATTTTTGTAATGTTGTTTATGGAGAAGAAATTCATACTAATAAAAATAAATGATTTTTTTTAATGCTCAGTTGTGCTCCAAAACGAATGCGGAAAAAACTAACAATTAAAAAAAAAAGAAACAGAGAATATAGTAAGCAGTGTAGAAGCGCCCACGAAACGTGACAGTGTAGCCAACTGCTAAAAAATGAATAGGGAGAGTGAATGATGAAAGGGAGTAAGGACAGAGTAGGGACGACGCTGTGTATCGCCCTTGTAGGGATAATTTAGTGAAGAGTTTCTCCTAATTATTCAAGCCTTAGCTCCGCCATTACTAGAAACTTCTCCCACACTCCCTCTCTCGGGCTAATAGTTACTTATTATTATTTATACCGTATCCGGGCGTGAGTGCGGGGTCACACCGATGGTTGGCGTTATATCTGGATCGCAAGAGGTTGAGTGCTCTCATGAACAAAGGGAAATCTGCCAAGGTGTGGTCAGCATCAAGCTTCAGTCCAAGATAAAAAGAAAATATTAGGAATCCGCCAAAATAATGGCTTTTTACACAAATTTAGATAGCTTCACTTTAAATATCCGATTTCGCTTCCCTAGTGTTATTTTAGCACCTTCGAGATTCTATTTTTTAGAAATATTTTCTCATTTAAATAGTGATGTAGTATTGAATTTCATGATGAAATAGATCCAATAGTTTGACTTCTTATGAAATTTGATTTTTTTTTGAAGAAAAATACAAGGGTTGTTACTTTCTTCAATCCATTATTAAAATGATGCACATTTAATTTATTTTGACAAAAATACAAATACATGATTCGTACTGTTTATATTGAATTCTTTCTTACAATTTTTCATAAGTATCTTTCGTGAGTTTACTATGACCAAAATCCTTGTTCAAAGTTTTGTTACCAACATTCTTTCTTAGTTGTTTTCCATAAATGTTAAGTGGTGCCTTATGATCAACAGGATGGGTATTGGATTCAATTTCTAGTAAGCTTTGCTGGAGCAATTCTTTTTAAGTCAAAGATTATGCAGAGAAGTCACAGCATTTTTTCTGTAAGAGGGTTCCTATAATGGCAAGCTATTTCATGTAGTTTAGATGAAGTAAAAATGAAAAATATCGGTATCAATAATTTTTTAATATTTTCCAAAAATTCAGGTTATTATGATGAGAAATTCATATATTTCGGTAATCATTTCATCAAATGTAAGCTTCTTGATGAAATTATTAAAAAAATCTACGTATAACCTACATTCTTATTTCAATATTACAGCTCACGATAATTTCTATTTTTGAAAAAATATTAAAAAGGAAGCGAATGAAAAGTTAAAACTGGTTGTTACTCAAATCGAAGCGACAACATGCGGAACTGATACCAAAATATCTTGTAAGGAACGATTTATGAAACTTATAACAAATATTAAATTACAAGAAGAACATCAAAATTAATAGTTAAATAAAAAAGACTCATCTATCTCGATCATTAATGTTAGCCAATCCCGAAGCAATGCCCATGACTTAACAACTTCCTCTTATTTATGGTCGCAATCAAATTTCTCTCTCTTCTTATATATTCCATTCCGCCTACGCCAGGGCATAAATTTCACTGCCCTCTCCTTCATTTTCAATACACATTTAATGATGCCGAGTTCAGAAGAGTTGTCAACATAGTGACGGGATTCCACCGTTAAGAACTTCCTAAGGCATTCAGTCTTATGAATATTAATTCAAAATATTCTCATAGAATATGCATTTCTAAGATATTTTATTGCTAAGAAAACTAGAAGGGAAAAGGATATAAATGTATTCGTTTATTGTTGTAAGGGTGAGAGGATTATTTAAGAAAGAAGAAGAGGTTTTGGCAGAGAAAAATAAAATTAAAGAAAAAAAAAGTACATTATTTATTTCTATCCAGTTAAATATATACATTGCAGACGGGTCGAATTTATTGTTAGGTATAGAAGAGGGTTTGGTTGACAGCCAAAATTTAGATATGTGTTTCTGTATAAATGCGAAAGATATGGACTTCACATAGGAGACGAGAAATACCTGTTGTCTTAAATGATTTACGAGCCAGGTTCGAACCGTTCTTGTCAAGATTTCTATATTCCCTTTATTATTATTTATGAATTATGTTTTCCGATTTTGGATTACCAGAACTAAGTCGGCGACTTATGTTTTTCAAGATCATAGAGAGTATTTCCAAACAATAAATTGGGGTTGTTTTAATATCAATCTATCCAGCTTGTAAATCATTAACAATAAAATAATTATGATAACATTTCTTATATATTTCAAGGATACAAAATTTTAGAGTAATTAAAAAATAATGGAAACCAGGGCGCATTATCTAATTTACTAATTACTAATTTACTTACTTACTAAACTACTTATAATATGATAAACATATTAGTTTCTTAGGAAATATTTATTCTTTAAAACTGATTTAGTCTTTTGTGTTACAACACTCGATACAAATTGGAAATTTTAAATATAGAATAATAATTATTCTAAAAAAGTTAAAATAGAAATAGCAACGCTTTATTCAAATAAATCTTATATATACGGTTTATTTGAATAAAGCATGGCTCAAGCAAGCCGCTATTCAGTCAACAACCTCTGTTCTTAAGCTGCCAAGTTTAAGTTTGAAAACTTTTCATCCTACAAATTGGGTTGTTCACTTTAGCGATTACCTTTTCTGGAATCGCAGACGGCAAACACAGCACTACCACCCGAATATAAAGTCCATGAAAAATCAACTGCTGAAAGGACGAACAATGTAGATAGGGAATCTGCCAGAAACAATCAGTCTAAAGCAATAAAAACTCGATGCATATTCAACACCCTAGGCCCAACAGAGTGAGAGAGTCGGGGAAGAATTAATACTCATAAAAAGTATAGTATGAGATAGCTCGTTAGACAGAAAGATATGCTAAACAGTCCCTTTATAATAACAGTAATAGCATACCTCCTATAAATGATCCTATTTATAATATTTAATTGTACATATACCCTTGTTTAATGCCCTGGTTTTTCGCTCGCGTTATTACTGGACTGTCCCACCGACCAGAGGAATATGGCGAGGAATCCTTGATATGTACTGAATAATAGCCTCCTCTTCGCCGTATATTTAATTTAAGCCTTTCTCTCCTCCCCAAGGCGGGAAATACATTCGTGCCCCCCCCCCTCGGCGTGTGTGCCGCATAGTTTTACAAGTATTTTAATTTGTCCTTCCTCCAGTGTCGCCTTTACCTAGTTAAAGCGGGGGCTAAGTTAACCCTCAACTGCTATTCATTACCACCCACAACCCTTGGGGATTTAGTTTTTTTTCTCTCCTTAGATTCTATTTTTATTAATCCTGGCTTCTTAATCCAAAACAAATTCAGTGGAGTGAAAGCGACATTTTAAATAAAGCTACCGTCATAATTGCGATGTTTTTTTATGGAGTATTTTCAAAAATTTTATACCAAAGAAGATAGAAAGATTATTGTAATAAAATTCAAGAACAATACTATTAAAAATAATGAAACTGACCTTAAACCACCATCTTAATAAACGAGCATTTAATATTGTTAGATAGCTAGTTTAATTAATTATAATTTGGTAACAAAAGAAACAATCAATTAAAAAGAAAACAACAAAACATAAAAAGTTTTAATTAAGAACAATAATGTAATATAAAATAATAATATAATATAAAATACTGCAAAGTATTTTAACAATTTTAAATGATTTTTGGCGCTCAAACATTGGATAAAAATAATAGTATACCTGTACCTCAAAGGGAACGGGGTATCTCACAGTTTAGAACGCTGTGTTACTAAGCTACAAGTCCCGGGTACTAGACTGAAGCAGATAAACTATTTATTTTGTTAAGAGTGGTAAATTGACCCATTGTAAATAAAACGCAACCAACATGGAGCGGCTGTTCTTAAACGAGTGAAAAACTTGGCGGTTATCCCTCCCTCCACAACAGTTGGCTTGCTGAAATTGAGGAATAAACTCTAAGTATTCAAACCTCACACTAGATTGAAGACTCAGGCTACTTCAACACTTACTAGACAAACGTTCTAAGCTCTCAATGGATTACAAAAGACTCATATACATGGCTACGAATAAAATCATCCATTTGTTACTGATTTTGTCCCGAACTCGATTTCAGTCCTTTCATGACGAACTTTATTCCCACTGATTTCAATCCCAGCTCGCTCTTCAATTCCCGATAATCCTCCGAGGCTTCTGAAGTGAAGATGGCCTCGTGTCCTTCTAAGTTGAATATGTTATTTGAGTACTAATGTATCATTCATTCTATTTAATTGTTTAATTAGTAATATAAATTAAAAAAATATAATATTGATACGATGCTAGATGATATAAGAGTATATTTATCCTTGTAGCTCCTTCGATTTCTTCCCCCTTGTGATGCTGGCCAGATGTTTTCACTATCACTGTATAATCGATCCCGCTGAATGCAGCTACTGTCTTACCACTGAAGGCCAAGTACATACGCAGTCATCTATATTTCACGACCCGCTCCTGATATTTGGACCGGGTACCCTCCAGTCTAAGACGATAAGGACCGTCTGGAGTAGCCATGAACAAACGGCGTATTTAAAGAGAGCACTCGAAGAGGAGAGTGAGATCGGGACCGCGATACTCGGCAACGTGTGAGGGGTTCGGAGATAAGAAGATGGTGACGCGATACATATTTAATATAGCACCAAGAGGGCGGGGAGATGGATCTGAAAAAGGGCGCATTGTCAGGTGAAATTGGTTGCGGGGGGGGCGCTCGGTAATTATCATTGCTCCGGGGAGGGGAGGATTTGAGAAGAGGCGACCAACAAATCCCGCTATTATGGAGCCTGTTGACAAAGCCGCTTAGACCAACTCGAGTGTAAAAACGCCCTCTATTTCTCTCAACTCAACCCCTCCAGCCTATCTCGGCTCCTTAGGGGGCTACGGGTCCTCGTTCGTCCTCCTTCGGGCAATAAAATCACTCGTAAATGTCATTATGAAATACAAATTTAAATTATTTAATCCTTTCCAATTGATTAATCATTTTAACGGAAGCAGCTATTTTAATTTTTTAAGTAAAAACTTCTTTAGCCACGGTTTGCGACTTTCGGTAGGGTGTAAACTTGTGTCTTCAAGTCAGCAACATGCTCGAGACTTCTACCTAGCTGCACGAATTAAGCAATTCCTTTTAATCAACTATAGTAAAACTAATGATATAATATTTACCTAAAAAGACGTTTAATAGTTGTGCGATTGATATAGCTTATATTAATATTGAAGCTTATATAATATTAAAACAGCAATTACTGTTTGAATTTTTCGTTTCCCTTAAATTTTTGTAACAGTTAAATATCTTGTTTTATGCAATGATTGAAAGTACAGATGATCTATGATCTATGCTGAACATAGATTCCTTTGCTATGCCGAAGGGGAGGTAAAATATCCCGGTACTCGTTAAAGATCCCTCCCTGTCTTAATTATAGCTGGATATGCGAAATTTAGGAATCCCACTGTATCATCGCTCGATTAGACAAAGCAGCATAAAGTGACGTTAAAGGACTACTAGCTCCACCTTGGTTTGAATAAAAAAATAATATATACTGGTTTTATGCGTCCTCATTAAGAATTTTATAATTAAATTTTCATTTTTGAATATTAAAAATAAAGAAATGAAATATAACTTTTTTTATTGCTACAAAATTTTTAAATTTTAGCCTAGTTAACGATTGATTTTTTTTGGCCCTTAAAACATTATAATAGTTTCCGTATTACTGTCAGCCATTCACTTTTAAAATTAAAAATTTTTATTTACTGTTGGAAAAAATACTTGTGCGTGATTGAAAAATATATTTAGATTTTTAGAGATTTTACAGTCGGCTGGATCCATGTTCAAATTAAGCCCCCAAGGATTATTTCTTGGGCTATGTGTGTTTCCTACACATTTACAACACACATGACAAATTAATTGCAAACATTTTAGTTTCAGTATTTGGTAAGGATTTTATTGTTTCTAAGCCAGCGATGTTGAAGGGAGGTGATTTGAACGAGATCGAGTTTATCGACACTTTTTTGCTAATATTTAGCTTCATTTTAAAAAAATGAAATTAATTTCAACCTTTAAAATCAGTTTTAAAATTTGAAAAAAAAAGTTTTTGTATCTTTTATTGTCTAGTATAAAAAACAATATGAAGCTAGTATAAGATAGTGAATAAAAATAATAAGCTGCTAATGTGTTAAAAAAAACTCAATAAAACTTCTCAAAAATTGTTTGCTAAGTGATTCAGTATATTATTTTAGGGATAAAAAATAATATATATAATTGGCAAAAGTTTGTCTTCATAATAAGTTGTTCGAAAAGTCGATGTGTGTTCAAGATCTGGTTTAAGATATTCTTATGTAGACTCGATAAATCCTTTAAGAACACAAAGTATCTTAAAAATATCGGAGTTTAAAAATAATGTGGCGGGTATAAGTTGAAAAGAAATACCACAGATCTCCTTAGCCTAGCCACCCCCCTCGCCCTATCTCTCTCTGTCCCGTCTCTCGCCATTCATCTCATTGCCTTTTATAAATCCTAACATTTTTTGTCAAGGAGTGAATATAGAAAAAAAACAATATGATATATCACTTCCTATTTTTTACTCCTTTTGTAGAGTCCATACTGATGGGACTTAAAATATAGTAAATTCGATTATAGCCACAACTCAACAATATTATTCTAGAGCACGAAGTAATTATAAGATATGCCAGTGTTTAATGATTATATATATAGAATAGAATAGAATAGAAAAATAATTTTATTCTGGGACCATGTCCCTTTAGAATAACAGAGATGAACATATTTAAGTAAATATTTATCCGACCAAAGGCCTACATCTGAATAGAACAATATTTACAAAATATCTTGAAAGTAAATAACTAAAATGGTATGTTTTGGTAGATAATCAGAAAATGTAATGCAAAATTAAAATAAAAAAAAATAGTAAATTTACAATAAAAAGAACTAGGCTTATGGAAAAAAACAGGGAATACATGATAGCATCAAGTTACAAAAAAAAAAATGATTTCATTATGAGTGAGGAATATTTACAGTAAGTAAAATTGGTCTTCGTCGCCGCTTGGTATACTTGCCCTGAAGATGGCCTACATTGTAGGCCGAAACGTCGGCACACAATAAATAAGTTACACTTGTTAAGGTTTTTAGTGACTGCACCCCCAACTATTTCTTCCTTATAATATTTACAGTAGTTCATCAATCGATAAAGTTGAAAATATCTATAAATTATTTATTGATTATAAAGCATACGATTGGGAATTTAGAAGATGTAGGAAAAGTTTGGATTTAAATGAGGTTAAAGAAGACGCATGACGGATATCGAGTGGGAGTTCCAAAGAGAGATAGAACGGGCGAGAAAGGAACGCTCAAAAGTTTTGGTTCTATGGGAACGGATATAAAGATCGAAAGGGCGAGTTCTTGTGCCCTGGGATTGGATAGAGGATTTGTATTGTAGGAGACTATAAATATAAGATGGATGTTGTGAGTTGATAGTTTGATATAAGTAAGAACCAAGGAAATAGAGTCTACGGATAGAAGGAAAAAGCCACTTTAACTCAACGTAACAGCGGGACACATGAGACCTTCTTGGGGCATCGAAGACAAATCGAAGCGAACTGTGATATATATACATATATTTATTGCGAATGGACCCAGGAGATTCACGCAAAGCATTCTTTAATTTTTTCATACTGCTCTGTCCATTTTGATTTTCTTCAATGCTTCCTTCTCTGACATTACAATCCACTTTTCTAACTTGTTTCCAAACATTTTTTTTCACAAAAATCACTTGGTTCTATTTTCGCTTTTTTTAAATCTAGTTTTCCATGGTGTGGTAGACTCGAATTTTTGTAAGTAACAATTCTATTGGCTAGCCTTGTTTGGGGAATTCAAGTAATGTGTCCATAAAATTTTTATCGTCGTTTTCTCAAGTCTGCGGCCAAGTTCGAGATATGTTCTACGTTTTTTTCTTTATTGTAATCAGTATTCTCTTTCATTTAATTTTGCACCTCTTCCACATTACTCACATTTTGTGAGGAATGTGAGTGTTACTGTTCAGTAGTGCGTGATCTTTGTGTTAGAGGAAATGATATGTGCTCTCATCATTCGCATCAGCTTTTAAATTATTGTCTTCGTTTAAAGAATTTTCTCAAAAATGTTCGTATATTTTCCTTTACCATATCTTCCCGATTACATTTCGCACCAAGGATATTGTTGGGAATAGTTTTCTTTAAATTTCCTTACATCTCCTGCTCGCAAAGAAGAACTCTATTGTATAAAAATAGAAAAGCATAAAGAAGAACATACAAACATAGGTTATAAGATAGGAATTTTCACAGAGTAGAAGGAGGCTAATAAATCCTTGCCATGAGTGTACACATATCCCTTATCGAGGGCTCCTTCAATCTATTTATATTGACTTGTGTAAGTGCACTCAGTTTATTATAGGTCTTCTTGAGTGTCCAGCGCCAGATGCCACTTTTTATACTTTAGTATTCCCAACATCTGCCCTCTCTAGGATCTCTAGGATATTATATCTTTATAGCTAATGTAAGCTATAAAAGTGTAATATTGTATATTATAAAGTATTTTTAACATTATACACTAATGCAAACTGAAATGAATTATTGTGCACTACTATTCAAGTGGTCAAGAACATGGTGCCTTCACAACAAAAATCTATCATTCATTTTATTTCTAACGAGTCAATGATGATATATATTCATTCTTTTTATTAACACGCGTGTGTATGTATGTAACGGAATCTTTGAACTCTCGATTTTCGGCCACTTCAAAACATTGAATTAAATTGAAAGATTGCACAAGTCTCAAAGACCTTATGACAATAAAATAATTTTTATTTTTATATACGAAAACACGGCAGTGTCAAGAACCAAGTACTAAGCACTGAGAGTTAAAAAAAATAGCTCTAAAAACTCAAAAATACGCTCAAATATGGAACAAAACTCATATTTAATGAGTTAAAAATAAGAATAGAGTGATAAACGAAAGAATACCCTTAGTAACCTCAAGTTTTGTTTCTTATTAAAGCGTGTTTTATAACTATCATTTACAGCATTAATTTTTGATGAGCATACACTTTAATTTTTTCATAAATCGAAAATTGAGCTCCTAATTAAGTATTTTTAAAAATATTATCTAAATAATGCCTGAAACTACTAAATGTAATAATTCGTTTATATTTATTCTTTTTGCGCATCATAACTTCCGCCTTGTGCGAAGTAAAGGAAGCATATTAATGATAAAAAATACTTAATTTTCATATTTCTAATCTATTCGTTTTAACTATCTCTAAATCCGTTTTTAAGAGAAATAGTAAGCCCTGATATTTATGCAATAACTGTTATTCGACGATAATAAATTAAAATTTATAAGTATTTATTAATCTTTGGCAAAGCAATATAATTCCACGCGACATTGATTCTATTTTGAAAAAGAATGGAAATAGTTATTTTCGGAAAATTTAACCAACACGATAACATTAATATATATACAAAGTTGCCCACACGATGGAGAATAAGGCCTGTTGAATGACTGTTGTGTTGAATAAATCTTCCAATTTATCGCCGAGACCAATCGTTGCCAATGAATGAGTTACGTCATTCATTCAGATAGTTACGGTCACATATATTTATATTGGCAGCTGCATTTGTTGTTGGGCTTGGCAGCCCATCTTGCGCAGTGTAAACACATCGCGATAATAAAAATATAATATCAAAACATATATTTAACAAATACTTTTCATATTTCTATTGGTGATCAAGATTTAACTTGAACTCCAAAAAATCGATATTGCTCAAACTCCGAATAAGTGTTATGTGACTTAGAAATCAATATTAGCATATCGTTACTCTCCCCTCTCCCGGAAATGTGTTTTTTTGCAAACTATATTCTCGACATAGTATATATACATAGTCTACAAATATGTACAACTGATGATTTAAAAAAAATAAAAATGATGAATATAGATCGAAGAATGTGGACTTTAAATTTCAACTTAATCTTTTAAGGGAACACTAGTGCGCCCCCACAGAAAATTTCTGAATCCACCTTTATTACAGAAGGAAGAATTTTTAAGTAAAATAGCGTCTAAGTGTCTTCACATACGATTCAGCTATAATTGTTCTTTTTTTTTTACTTTTAATTTCTTGCTCCTTTCATTTAGTAAAACGAAATATGCAATAGAATGAATTCTGGTATATAAACAAAGCAACGGATGGTAATGGATGGTATTATTTTTCTATTCGAACTTTTCTATTCATTATAAATAATAAACGTGTCAAAATAGTTTTATTTTCTCTTTATTACAAGTTTCATTACTGTACAACATAGACTCGATTTTTTGCTCTGTGATTTTATTTACATAAAATAGTAATAAGTATTTACAAATTACAATAAGTAATAATAAATATTTATAAAATATCCTGAAATTACTTTTTTCGCCTTGGTTTTTTTTAATATGCTGTTTAATTCAATAATAATAGATGTTTTAATCAATACACTTCTTTTCTCCCTCATTTATATTTTATTTACACAACCAGTAATAATTCTATAAGTTTCAAAGTTCCTTTCCTTTTTGTATTTTACAATTACTTTAATGAAATAATTAACTAATTAAATTGAATACTTTTTGAAAACGACTCGGTGTCTATTGCTGAATTATTTGTGAAAAGATCCGGCAAATAACATCAATATACCTCTATATTTAGTTGTTTTGGTAAATTAATCCTTTGTTTTTATTTAACTCACAAAAAATAATAATAAAGTAAAATTATAATTATCTAAATGTAAAATATTCTTGATTATATTCACAATTAATGCTTTTTATTTTCGTGTAAAGCTTAGGACAATAATGTAATAACTTTAATAAGGGGGGATTTTTTTTATTCGGAAGGATTGAGAAGAAGAAAGATATTAAGGATACAGGAGGAAAAAGGGTACCTCTAGAAGGTACCATAACCCTGGAAGGGGGAATATCCAGCCGGGGGGGGGGGGCAAGAATTGAAGAAGAATTAAAGAAGAATAAGAAGGCTCGCTCCTAATGGCTCTTTTAATTATAGCCTTTTTTAAATAATTACATTTTTCTCAAATGAGTGGTCTCGGATGTCGGAATGTGGTCATATCGCGCTCCCGTCCCTGGACAATTGCGAAGAAATTTTTCAACGGATATTACTTCATTAAAATGTAAGCTAAAAGTAATATCAGCCGTTTAATAAGATATGCATGTGTGATTCCGCAATGCAACCCAAGCATTTCTTCATTAAGAGGCGAATAGCTTCCAACTTTGTTGGGGGAAATAACTGCTCTGGAAAAAACCACGAGGTTGGAGGTGAAATAGTTCTTTACATTGTAAGTGTTTTTCATCATCGCTGTGTGCGCGACAGGATAATGAAACAGTAACTTGCATGATTACGAGATAGATAACACTTCAACATCAGAATTTAAAAAAAATAAATAAAACTTTTTGTTGATATACATAGAGAGAGAAACTTTTAAAGTGGCTTTGTAATGCTGCATTAATTCTAAACATATAGGACCATTTATGTGAACAAGGTGAATATTTTGCTCAATTTTATTTAGTCAAAATATGTGGTATTTTACCTGTAAATATGAATTATGGAAGGTTTAATTTAATAAAATGGCCGTTAAGTGCAGTCTTTTCGGCGAAGATAAAAAGTTCAAAGTGAATTAATTTTTCACTGAGGTACCTCTCATATTTTGTTTTATGTATTCCAAAGGTATTAACCATAAGTATAAGACCATAGAGAAGATAAGGACTATTTTGAGAAGTACTATAGTATTTGGGTTGGGGAAGAAAACTGACTGGATTGTCATATACAGTCCCTGGCCATATTAATGTGATCACCAAGAAAGATTATTTTCTTTTTGTTTTTTCCTATTTTTTTTTAATATACTTTTGCAAGTCTTAATAAATTGCTGCTTTAAGTAATGGCAACACTGTTATAAGTTTTTTGAGGTATTTTTTTTTTAGTAATGGCAGCATTGGTTTTAGTACAGCCATTTTGTTTTACGAGTGACGGCGTGCATAATTTGTGTTTGAAATTTTTGTGGATTTATTGCTTCTTTTTCATTAAATACAAGTCGGATTCGGTAAGTTTATTATTGATTTATTATTTGTATCATATATTTTAACTATTTCGATAGTTTTTTTTTCATCAATATGTAAAATAGGGTGTAAATAGGGTGACACCACAAAATATTAAAAAAAAGATAAAGATTTATTTTCGAAACTATTTTTATCAATTTCATATTATTGTCAGATGACTAACTTACCCATAAAACTAATATTTAAACTCGATTTACATCATTACGCATACAAAAAGATAATACAAACATGTAACAAGAACGAATCTATCCAGTGGTCACATTAATATAGCCAGGGACTGTACAATAGAGTGTAGCCAACATTACGGATGGAGATGGGCTGAATACACAACAAGAAGAATAAGAGACGAATGTACCAATGATATTACGAACAGCTAAACGGAACAGAGGAAGACCAGAATATACTTGGAATAAAGTGATGAAGATGAACTTGCATTCAGAACTATGAAATTGGTTTGGAAGAAAACAATTTTTTAAGATGCTATTTTAAAAGTTTAAATTATTCTATAAAGATTATCTGTAGTATTTTTAAAATTTATATGAGTAGTATTGGATCAAATACAAAAATAAAAAGGCCTCGTTTGGATGAAACATTTTGTTTTATGCGCACGAGAGTACTACCAGTGGACTGTTTATCAACTTGCCTTTATTCCATATCGTTACGCACCATTCATTCTATTTACTTTTTGAGTAATTTGAATTCAGTTGTAAATTTCAGTAAATAAATTTTAAGTTTTTTTTCTCCACAGTAGGAAAAAATCGTATTCGTGAATATGAGAACTGAAATATTTTTGGTTAGTGTTTATTACTCGGAGGATAGTGAATTGAATTGAATTTTCTCGACGTTTAGTCAGTACAACAAGAATGGAGTAGAATACTTCGATCAGTTGTCAAAACATAGATTAATCAAATTATTTTGAATAAAGTGATTAATGTTAGACCGGTTGCCGAATATCAATACCACACATTGTACATTGCAGAGCTGTTCGCTTCGTCTTCAGCTTGTCAATATCAGGGGACCTTCTGTTATGTCTACGTCAAATTTGGGGTGTTTTTGTTTGTTTTTGGTTCGAATGAGTATGTTTATTTGATTATTTATTCAGGACTGGCTTATGCCCGCTGCTTCGCTCGCGTGGAATTTGATCTGCCACATAAATTTTCGTGAAAGATCATTTTAAATAAATTATTTAATTATTTTTTAAAAATATAATTTACTCATACATCCAAAATTTCAGATGTCTAACTTCAAAATTGACGGATTCTATACAACCTTTGAACCCATGTTATATTAAAGGGGAAACCCTTGGGGTGGAATTATCCAAATTTCTTTATTAAACTATAAAAAGAACCTACCTACAAATTTCAAGATGCTATGTTCCTGATTTGCCTTTAAGTATGTACTGTAACAGGGAGCACACGCCCCCGTGCCCCCACATAAATCAGCACTTGCTGTAGCCTGTGATGTATAACCTATTTTACTCAATTTTTTTCATCCAAATCCGTTCAGTAGTTTTTGCGTGAAAGAGAGACAAACATACAAACTTTCACATTTATAATATTAGTAAGATTAGTAGGATATCAAAACAAATAGTTTCACTCATGTTCTTTCTGTTATTTTAACAACTATGATTATGTGATTTGCCTTTAATTATGTACTATAATGGATTCTCCACAGTACCTAAAAAACTGTCGGGGGACACGTGCCTCCGTGCGCCCTCCCCCTTATATACGCGCCTGCTATAACCTATGTGTTATTCTGATGAATAACGTATATTACCTTAAAGTATCATCTAAATCCGTTCAGTAGTTTTTGCGTGAAAGAGAGACAAACATACAAACTTTCACATTTATAATATTAGTAAGATTATTGTTCAATTTTTCAATTGGATTGATGGAGCAAAAAATATGTGTTTTTTTCTTCAAAATAGTATACGTTATACTAAATTATTACAGACTATCTCCATTTTTCCACTGCACGACTCGCTGGCTTATAGAATTGAATTTTCTGTAAGTGTAGAAGCATGTGATAGAAAATAATTCCATACTGATTTATGTATCTCCCTCCGTATGCCATATGCACTTACTTCACAACCACAATCTGCCGTAATTTATGACAGATTTTACAACTGTTCGTAGCTAATAAACCTGAATCTTCAGAACACGATTGACTGGTTACTTTATTATTATTATTATTTATGAAGGGAGCGTGGTAGCGTGTATATCAATGATTAAAGCTTGAGTTGCTTGTTTCCGGTTCAGGTTCCGAAGGTTTCGGGTTCAATTCCGGCTTTGACAGGTGGGCATGGGGCTCACCCAGTCTCTATAAAGTGTGTACCCTTAATTGAGGGAAAACCTGGCTGTTAGCGTGATCTTGGATAAATTACCTCCTTGAACAATAGTTGTCCTTGCAATATTTCTTTCTCTAACATGTACTGAGCTCAGAACTCTTCATGAAATGAAAAATTTAATTTCTTCAGCAAATTTTTCGTGAATCTGCCAAATTGACACCGAAAAAATGCAATAAGTTATCAAAACATAAGTTTTGGGGCAAACGCTTATTAGATTAATTTATTTATGCAAGGAATGGACAATTTTAATGTACGAGTAGTTCGAACTGGAAATAAGTCTTGAATTAAAATTTTTCTTCGTTTGGTGAATTAAATTATTCACAGTTTGGTGAAAATAAATTATTCACTGTTGGGGTCACATGTGGTCTAGTGGTTAGCGTAACAAACTACTAATCCCAAGATCGCGGGTTCGTAGCCCGGCAAGTGGCCCTAGGATTTTTTTAAGGGAGTAAAAATTACGCCGTCCTTCGGAAGGGACGTAAAACGGGAGTCCCGAGCCTGTACGATGTCAGGTACTCGTTAAAAATCCCTATCCTAATAAAACCTGGATAGGCAAAATTTAGAGCTCCCAATGTAGCATCGTCCGATTAGCCATAGCAGCAAAAAGTGACGTTAAATGAACAAACAATTATTTACTGAACTTATATTCTTTAGCGATTTTAATGAGTTTTACTTGAATGTTTATTATAAATATAGACCTGACCAGAATGAATTATATAATAAATGAAAATAATAACTATACTGCCTTTTATTGGCCCTAAAATAGCAATAATAATTAAAACATTATATATCTAAAAGGCACAATGCAAAAACAAATTAAAATTGTAAATTATATATATCAACAGTCTGTTTTTCTATTACAGTTCATCCGTTTATGAACCCATTAATATGCATTAGGGTAATAAAACTGACTTTTTGCGCAGTCAATAGATCGATTTTAATCTATTCTACAATGGATTAATAATAATAAAATTTAAAAAAAAAATAGAAGAAGGACAATGATTAAAGATTCTATTTTAAATAAATTTCCATCAGTAAATCTCTGTTAGTCGTAAATGTTTTGTCTGGAGTATAGTCATCATCTTAAAAAACTATAAATACTTTCTGATTCATCGTCTTCCTTCAATTGAACAAATTATAAAATTAGAGTTTACATATAAATACCACATCCCAGATCGTCTTTTAAATTGGATTATATATATATATTTTTTTTTCGAGATTTTTATAGCATTGATGACATTCGTAGAGGTGTCTGCATGTGTATTCATGATTTTTATTAATATATATATATATATATATATATATATATATATATATATATATATATATATATATTTAGTTTAACATGAAAAATTAAAGTGCCTGTCTATATTGTAATTTTATGGATAAGTTACTTTAAATAAAAAAATAAGACTAAATATAAGGTCATGAGTTTATAAATTACATTCGATATAGATGCATTATTTAGTTATAGTTTAGTTTCTATTTGTTTTCATGTTGACCAGTTCGGATCATGTTAAGATTCTAAATTCCATTCTTCAGCTGGAGTTTTCTCTGTCTCTGCTATTTCTTCAAGCGTTCACTGGCAAGTTTCTTCTGATCTTATGTCATCCCGAAATCGTTCCAAACGTGTAAGGCTGCTACCAAATACACTTCCATCTAGCATGTGAGAAACTTTTTAAAATCATTTTTTAGTTCTTTAGTCCACGAGCCGAAAATAGTCAATATATTTTTGTTCATTTTGAACAATTTCGTCTTTCCGCAAAGTGTTCCGAGATTGTTTCTATTTTTTGCTAAATTTCGTTGTTACTTTGCAGTTTCCGCCCGTCTTCAGTCAGAATTATCATATAATTCTTCTTTACAGGAATTCTTGTTGTAGATATTCGTTGCTAAGCCTATAATTTACAGAATATATCAACAGTCCCAGTGAACAACTGGTTAAGTCAATTTTTGACCAAAATTTGTTAATGGTGCTGAAAGATGTGATTTGTTTTTTTCATTGTCAATAATGCTTTGAAGAGTTTTAATGTTTATAACGCATTATTACATTTATAAGTAATCAATGTCACCTTAGAGAATTCTGAAACGTGATTTACCAAATAAAACTACTTTTTGCGAAAGAAAAGTTTTTCTCATTTTACTGACTCACCAAAATCTAAGAAATGATAACAAAATGCTATAACAATTTTTAGTAATAAGTGAATTATTGGTTAAGTATGTTCCACATGGTCGGCGAATATTCCAAATTTCAACAATCTAACACAAAACCCTGATTTAAGTAACTTCAAAACGCTATCCTAAAAAGTAGACAAAACCGACCTCACTATTCACTACTCAGTGTTACTTCAGATACATACAAAAAAACTATTCCTTTTGATTTGTATAATTTTTATTTTCTTGGATCGTCGATGTTCAATCACCAGTTTTTTTTTTTTTTTTGTTCAGTTAAGCCTTCAGTTATTTTGGAGTCCGCCATTGGCAGATGAATTTATTTTATTTATAGCCGGCATATGACTCTTTGAGATCATCAGATTCTTTTTGGGCATACACAGAGGCATGGGAAGTGAGCGTAAAGGATAATTTTACGGATATAGGTCAGATTAGTTGATAGTATCGGCATTGGCAACATACAACATATAGAGGATATATTTCCATACGCTCAGAAGAGGTTTGGCGCTAAAAGAGAGAGAAAAAAAGAAACAAAAAAAGTTGGTCGAAACGGGGTGGTGTATGGTCGGAGATGAGGTTTGATTATGGCCCGTGGGAGTGAGTGCCTATAAATGACTGATAGCGGGCTAAATGAAGACGGATTGCCGAGGAGGTTGGGGGAATAACGCACGGCTAGCGCAATGTTAATACTTATAATATTATGTAAATAGCTCCACCTTCCCAGGCCACATTAATATCTGTTCGCTGAGGGAACTGTTTGATTAGTCAGTGTCTACTCTCCGGGCTAACTGCCTCCGAGAGCAATAACGAAACAAGAGCTAGGACCATCGAGGAATACTATAACATTTGATGGATTATATAAGATCTGGAGACCCTCCTGAAGCTCACTCAGCCTTTATAAAATGGTTACCCACAATAGGGGAAACACCTTGAGTGTGATCACGGACTAATCAAATCCTTGTCCGACATTAGTCCTAGAAACATTACAGTCTCTACCTTGTACTGAACCCTTGGGTTGTACCATGGATTGTAGTGATACAGGTTTTTTTTTTAATTTTCATTATCACTTGAGTAATTATCCATGTCTACTTCGAAAAACCTAATAGTGAGTTGTACTACCTGCTGCTATTCTGCGTTTTTGATCCAGCAGACAGAAAAGTTTTTCCTTATTACTCAGCTTTCTTAGATGTATATGCATTAAAGATATATTTACACTGAGTTGGGTTTTTAATTTTATTTGTTTTCATCAATAGTAATACTTCTGTAATCTGTAATGAATGAACTATTTCTAAGCCTACAGTTATATAAGGTTTCTATAAGAAATTCATCTTATTTCAAGCCTCTAAAAAAAAACAGGGAAATACTAAATAAAATGATAAAAAGTATCTTCATTAAATAAAATATGGTGAAAAAATATGAGCAAGAAAAGATAAATATCAACGAAAAATCCTTCTCGAAAATATAAATGAAATAATAATAGTAAAAAATAAATCTGTAGATTCACCTGCGGTGTGTAGTGGTTATCTAACAACCCTAGGCAGTAAAAAATTCTTGATTATGCTGTTATATTCACATACTGTTTATAAATTAATGGTTATGCAGGGTAATGATTAGACAGAGATAACCCCCCCCCCCAATTAAGGGTAACAACTTTATACAGGCCGTGTGAGCCATAGGAAGGCGTCCCATCTCTCGAAATTTGCAATAACGATTCCTGAAAAATCAACATTAATTAAAACAGGTTTATTTTTTATTTCTCATACAAGACTGAAAAGACAAGAAACTGGTCGACTGGATGGTACTGGACAAACATTCTAAGCTCCCAATTAATTACAAAAGACTCATTTTTACATGACAGTTATCAGACCTATTTGGACATACGGAGTTGAGCTTGGGGGCTCTACTAAACCATCCAATTCATCTCGTATCCAATCCTTACAATCCAAAATCCTTCGTAAAATCCTCAATGCTCCTTATTATGTCTCAAACAAACTCATCCATCATGATCTTAATATCCCATATGTTGCTGATTTGGCCATAACTAGATATCTATCCTTCCATGACAAGCTCCAGACACACTTGAATTCTCTAATCTCTCAACTTGCTTCCCATACTATTCCTGATAACCCTCCGAGGCGTCTGAAAAGAAGATGGCCTCGAGACCTTCTCCTATAGAACTTTATTGGAGTGGTACAAATGGGTAGTTTCTCCACAAGTGTTTTTTGTTTTCATGTCATTTGTTCATATTAGCAAATTTACTTGTACTATAATAAAAACAACTTATACTAAAAAAAATTTTATTTAATGAAGTTAGAATGCTTCAGTTTAATTTTGCGTGAAGAAACATATCTCCACAGTTCAGGTTTTGACTGTCTATGATAATAATAAAATACACTATCCTGAAGGAGTACCTAACGTCGGTATAATGTATTTATTAATGATTAATATGTTTAGGTCAGCTTATCGTCCAAAGTTATTTACTTGATTTACTAAGATAACAACTTAGCATGAATTTATATACTTGGAATAAAATAAGTATATAAATATGCAGCTTCCCTCCGTGTATGAAGATTATTCCGCTTATACAAAGGCTATATATATTAGACAAGAGACCATCTTGGGAGAAGATTTATATTAAAAGGACTTCACTACTATGGAATCGCTTAGTAAGGGACTTGATGCGAAGGGACAGTAAAAACAGGTAGACACCTGGCAGACTTTTACTATGTAATCTTTCTTACACCTATATACAATTATAGAGCTTTGAGGCTTATGGAAGAGCATTGCGGAATGGCTCGCCCGCTCTATTACTTTTATGACGCTATAACTCCTCCCAAGCCAGCAATAATTTATCACGTAAATATTTTAATGACTCCGTCCGGGGGAGGAAATATGAATCATAACTATTACGGAGTGAAATACCATTATTGTTAATTATACATCAGGATGCGGAGGAGTCTCTATTGTAGAACAATGTATAAGGCCCCGACATCTTTCAGGTAATAAAATGATATGTTATTATAGGTGCCTTGGCAGGCAAGATATTCAGATGGCGGGGCCGCCCACGCTCTACAATTAACTCGTCTTTTATATTTATATCCCCGACAGAGATATGATACGTTTTATTTTTTTGCGCATTGAATCGCATGTCTTGCGGGCATTGTCTGCGAATCCTACCGTGGCGTGTTAGTAACTGCTTCTGTAAACCAATCAGTAATAGTTATAGCCGTGACAAATTCATTTAATTCTTACTTCTTTATTATATTATTTGTTTTGACAGAGAATTGTTTTCGACCAAGGACACAAGAAAATGTAGAATGTCCTGCCTTAAAAAAATACTAATCATAAATAAAATTAATTTACATATTCTTATTCTTTTTTATATGTCAAGTCTTCAGAAACCAATTATAAAAAACTCTTATGAAATGATTCGGTCTTGAAGCCATAATTGGTTTATTGTACAATTTATTTAGGCAACAAAATTGTCTATTGTGATCATTCAAAATCTTACTTTATAACGGCTTTGGCAATGAATCAAACGAAATTTATGTGATGGTTATTCTGAACACTCTGACACCTGAACGACTTGGCCTACCCGAACCTTTTAAGCCCATCCCTTATTTCTTTAAATAATTAAAAATATTCTCATTATATTTGCGGTTCCTATTAAGTACTTCAACTTCCTTCGTTCGAGGATCCACCACAAATAATTATTTCTTGTGTTTTACTTTTGTCTACGTAGTCTGGTTTATTGTTATAATGTATACTCAACATGCATAATGTATGTATAATTGCTATAATGTATTATGAAAATTGGTGGACTGTAAAACAGTCACTACCCAACAATAATTTTTTAAATGATAACATTGAATCTATTCTAGCAAAGATTAGGATGAATTCAGAGGATATTTTTATGATAAATTCATAAAAATATATTTTATATATTATTATTATTATATCTTATTTTTAGTGCTAATGTAAATGGACATAAATTTGGGTGTTTTGAATTTTTTATTAAGTAAATAGGTAACGTTTCGCAGACAGCACCACTCTCTTCAATCAACTATATATTCCTAAGTAGACATTATATTCTGAAACTTTGAATCATTTGTCGAGAGAAATTCCTAAGAGAAAAAAATTAATAATATGATATAAGAGTTAATTTATATACCAATCCAATTTTTTTTTCTCCTGTTGTACAGTAATCTAGAAATTTCCGTGACTGCTGTTTAAATCTTTAAGGATGTATTATCTGAATATATAAATATTAAATTTAACGCGTAATACTTCTTTCCATTGATCTATTAATGCCATAGTAGAAACTATTACTTCCATTATATAAATTAGTTGAGGCTTTTAAAAGGAATTAAATTCAACAAATCTAGGTCTAGAACCGTTAAATCCATATATTCTAGACATTAACATTTTTGTTTTATCTTTCTTATAATTGTTTTTATTATTATTCCCTTTCTTACGCCCACGTAATCTATCAGAATTGTAAGTCCAAATACACAAATATATACAAAAAAATATAGATTTAATAGTTTTAAAATGCCAAGAAAAAAATATCAAAACGAAATGACATACTAATTTCAGATTGATCCCTTTGAGAGTTAAATATAGCCCTAAACCGGATTAGCCATATTAATTGTTTTTAAAAACAGGCTGAGGGACTTGGACCGATGTATTAATGACAATCCTAAGTCGGCGGCAATTACAAGAATAATTGAAGAGGCCGGTAAAAAGTCTGTCCTTAGGCAACTGCCTTCTGGAGGGACACGTATTTCCTTCCGTTCCAAGAAGAACAACTTCCATGCAACTGCCATTATGATCATTCAACAAAGAGTCTAGTGCGAATCATAATGGCGTATTGCTGAAATAATTGTAAGAGGAATATTCAATAACTACTCCGCCCTAACGGGAAGTATAAATATCCCAATGGCAATCGAAAGTTTTGTTTAAATCTAAGAAATCGGCTCGTGGTATAGAAAAATCAATTATTGGTACTTGTGTATTAGCTGGTATCCAGGGAATGTTATCCGCCACTGTTTATAACCTGAACACTGATAATACCGATACTGATTAATATTATTCGTTTTAAATATTTTAAACAGGCCTAATAAATCTAACTTTATTGATATATACTTATAGTTTCCATATTTTTATTGGTATCTGTTCCGCAGGTTGTCGCTTCGAGTTAAGCCATAACAACTTTGAACTTTTCATTCGTTTCCTTTTTTATATTCACGAAAATAAAAATAATCGTCAGCTTTAGCATAAAAATAAGAGTGTAATTAGAGTAAATATGAGTATTTCGGTAATTACTTCATCAATAAATAAACATTTCGAAGTATATGTGATGATATAACTTAACAGTATGCTTTAGTCAGTTCATTTATCTATATACAGTCAGTAATAGTTACTATGTACAGTTTCAGTGTTTTTTCACTGATCATATAACGCACCAGCTGTTTGTATATTATCGTATTTTATCCTTATATTTGATTGAACGTCTTGGAGCTAGGTTTCTATTTCGACTCATGACTGTCGGTGTCATGACTGAGATGTGCTGTATTTCATCTCTTTTGAAGTGCATTTTCCGGAATGTGTCCTTAATTAACGAAACATTGACTGATTTCTAGTATTTCAGAGATTTACGGCTTTATTTAAAAAAAAAAAAAAAACCTATCGTATTATTAAAACCATTTATGGTGAAGGTCACCTGTGGTCTAGTGGTTAGCGTAACAAACTACTAAGCCCAAGATCGAGGGTTCTTAGCCCGGCAGGCGGCCCTAGGATTTTATTAAAGGGAGTAAAAAATCCTTAGATACGCCGTCCTTCGGAAGGGACGTTAAAAGGGAGTCCCGAGCCTGTACGATGTCAGGTACTCGTTAAAAATCCCTATCCTAATTAAACCTGGACAGGCAAAATTTAGAGCTCCCACTGTAGCATCGTCCGATTAGACATAGCAGCATAAAGTGACGTTAAATGAACAAACAGACCATTTATGTTGAGATTTGGCTCATTTCCGTACTTGTGTTTAGGCAAGACTTGGTTCGGTCTTAAACAAAATATAAAATAAAAACCCACTTATAAAAAATATTTGGAACTATACAAAAAATAGTACAAAGCGTTATGTACATAAAAGAACAAAACATTTATTATTGTATAATACAAATTTCTTTTATTTCATTGGTATTGTGTATATATATGTATATAAGTTACTAAGAATGTATAGTTACAATTTTTGTTTATTTTATTATTATTAATTTTTTTTCTTTGTTGGAAGTTTTTTTATACATTTTTTCTTTCATTGTAAATTATGATTCTGCACAGATACATTTTAATTTGTACAATTGTTTTTAATTTGTGCAATTGTGCAATTGCAAGAAAATGGATCCAGGCAACTACGTCAGAATATGGAGTTCTGTAGGGAATACCAGGATTTATAATTTCACCAAAGTGCAGAGAGAAAAATGCCTCGGAAACGACAGTGTACTCGTACTAGCAGACGTTAGACAAGTAGGAATAAACAAAGCCCAAGCTGCAGATAGACAATCCTGGGGCAAAATGGTCGAGCTGGCCAAGGACCGCTTTAGGCGCCTGTCGTGACACTAGAAGAAGATTATATTATAATATAAAAAAATCTAGGTGAAATATTACTGCCTTATTAACTTGTACAATACTTCAATCTAAATATTTCAAATTAAATTTAATTGTTATGAATCTCAACTAATCTCAACTTCCATGAAACGACAAAGTTATATTAAACTGAATAAAAACTATTGTAAATATGACTATTTTATTTATATTTGCAATTTTATTAATTTAACTTATAAAAGAACTAAAATTTATTAAACGAAATGCAATTATCTTCTCCAGTACTGTAAGAAATATCTTATTTTCAGTTCTCAATTTTATCTGATGGCCATTTTAATTAAGTTTAAAATGAAATAAATATTCCCAAAAATTGTTATTTTAATTAATTGTTGCATTATTGTATTGTTAATACCTAAAAGGTATTTATTTTACCTATGTGAATTTAGGTGAAAGAAAATGGTCAGGGTGGAGGACAATAAATTTCTCAAAAGTAGGGAGAAATGTATTCTATGAGATATTTATACATTTCTCCCTACTTTTGAGAACTTTATTGACCTAAGACATTTTCTTTCACTTTTATACAAGGTCAACTATTATCATTCAAGATTATGTAAATATTAGGTTTTCGAAAAATTTGTGCTATGAATTTAAGAATATAAGCTATTTTTAAGAGTGTATGTACAAAATCTAAGCCTAGACTGAGTAGAAAAATAAATAAACAGATAAAAATAAAAGGACGCGGTAAGCCCCATCAACGGAAAAATATAGAATTAGAAATATAAAAAATAAGTTAGACTCTACCGTTTCTCATCCCACTCTTAAAATGTACAACGTATAGTAAAAGAGATCCCTTCCATTATTTCCTACTTGTAAATAGCAATCTTCGTGCCCAAAAGGGGCTAAGAAAACAATAAAAGGAGAGAGTATTGAGTACAAACTAAAATATGTTTTTTATGAGATGAAAATGGTTGACTGGATGATCTTATGTAAAGGAGATAGTTGGGGGGTGCAGTCAATAAGAACACCGAATAAGTGAAGTACTTATATTATGTGCCGACGTTTCGACCTACAGTGTAGGTCATCTTCAGGGCTAACAGAGAAACAAACAGAACAAAAATGTAAAAACATCAAAGTTGTACAGTAACAATACTAGTGACAAATAATGTAGAAAAATACAAAGTGGCAGATATGAAAATAGAAGATAAAGAATATTAAAAAGGAGTCAGATTATAATAAAATAAAGATATAGACAGATTTAAAAATTACTGATAATGAAAAGGCATTGAACTAGTGGCAGATATAACAAAAATCAGATAAAGACAAATATAACAAAATTATTGAAATAGTGACAGATATAATTATAGAAAATGTGATAGAATATAATAAAATTAAGATAAAGACAGATATAACAAAGATATTGATAATGAAAAGAAAATGAAAATAATGGCAGATATAATAAAGTAAGACAGATTTAATAAAATTAAAGAAAATGAGCAGAAATGATAAATAATAAATAACGCATATAAAATAAAAATAGAAAATAAATGTACAGAATGGATAGTACAGTACAATACAATAATATAAAGTAAAATCAAAAGGAGGAGTTAAACAAAAGAAACAAAAATGAGGATATTTACATATAAAGAAAGGTTGGAATATGAAGAATACAGAAAAACTAGTAAAATAAAGGTGTAAAATGTATGATAACGGACTTAATGATGTTACCAAATTACAGAAAAGTATGGAACTATATGTACAACAACAAATGTGAATAATAGAAAAACTATTGTACAATAACACCAGTGTACAATGACTGTTTTGAAAATATAGTAGATAGGAATAGAATATGAAAAGTTAAAATAGGTGAAAACGCTAGTACAGTAACAATAGTTTACAATGTATGTATGAAAAAAATTAGATGGGATTAATGAATTAGAAAAATAAAATAGGTGTTTAAAAATATGAACACATGAATTACCAACATATGATGGATGCCAAAATGATAAGGGGAAAAATAAGAAAATTAAAATTGGAGAAAGGATAAAGAGAAAAGTTTAAAATAAATAAAATATAAAGAAGAAATGAAGAGGAGACATACCGAATGTTGGGAAGCGTGGCCGTTACATATAGCGGCTAGATCGTACTGGGCCACATTTGACCGTTGAGAACGAGGGAAGAGATGGGCGCGGTATCTAGTGGCCGGAAAGTTAACTATAGAAGGTAACTATACTGGAGTATAGGAAAAAAGGATAGAAAAAATATAAATAAAATTAAAACAATGAAAGAAATGTCGATAGAGTGATAAAAAAGAAAACATCAATGTCGGAGTAACGGGAATTTATCGGATTCCAGCAAAAGAACGTTAAGACTGGGGGAAAAGATAGGGGCGAAATCTAGTGGCCAAAAGTTAACTATAGAAGGTAACCATGCTGGAGAATAGGAAAAGATGGGGAAAGGGAGTAGATGGATAAAATTAATATGAATAAAATAAATAAAAAAATTGAAACAAAGAAAGAGATGTAAACCGAGTGATAACAAAAGAAACATAAATGACGAAGTAACGGAATTTAAGGTCTTTTGAGTATCCTTTCTTCCTATACTCCAGTATAGTTACCTTCTATAGTTAACTTTCCGGCCATTAGATACCGCGCCCATCTCTTCCCTCGTTCTCAACGGTCAAATGTGGCCCAGTACGATCTAGCCGCTATATGTAACGGCCACGCTTCCCAACATTCGGTATGTCTCCTCTTCATTTCTTCTTTATATTTTATTTATTTTAAACTTTTCTCTTTATCCTTTCTCCAATTTTAATTTTCTTATTTTTCCCCTTATCATTTTGGCATCCATCATATGTTGGTAATTCATGTGTTCATATTTTTAAACACCTATTTTATTTTTCTAATTCATTAATCCCATCTAATTTTTTTCATACATACATTGTAAACTATTGTTACTGTACTAGCGTTTTCACCTATTTTAACTTTTCATATTCTATTCCTATCTACTATATTTTCAAAACAGTCATTGTACACTGGTGTTATTGTACAATAGTTTTTCTATTATTCACATTTGTTGTTGTACATATAGTTCCATACTTTTCTGTAATTTGGTAACATCATTAAGTCCGTTATCATACATTTTACACCTTTATTTTACTAGTTTTTCTGTATTCTTCATATTCCAACCTTTCTTTATATGTAAATATCCTCATTTTTGTTTCTTTTGTTTAACTCCTCCTTTTGATTTTACTTTATATTATTGTATTGTACTGTACTATCCATTCTGTACATTTATTTTCTATTTTTATTTTATATGCGTTATTTATTATTTATCATTTCTGCTCATTTTCTTTAATTTTATTAAATCTGTCTTACTTTATTATATCTGCCATTATTTTCATTTTCTTTTCATTATCAATATCTTTGTTATATCTGTCTTTATCTTAATTTTATTATATTCTATCACATTTTCTATAATTATATCTGTCACTATTTCAATAATTTTGTTATATTTGTCTTTATCTGATTTTTGTTATATCTGCCACTAGTTCAATGCCTTTTCATTATCAGTAATTTTTAAATCTGTCTATATCTTTATTTTATTATAATCTGACTCCTTTTTAATATTCTTTATCTTCTATTTTCATATCTGCCACTTTGTATTTTTCTACATTATTTGTCACTTTGTATTGTTACTGTACAACTTTGATGTTTTTACATTTTTGTTCTGTTTGTTTCTCTGTTAGCCCTGAAGATGACCTACACTGTAGGTCGAAACGTCGGCACATAATATAAGTACTTCACTTATTCGGTGTTCTTATTGACTGCACCCCCCAACTATCTCCTTTACATAAAATATGTTTTATTTGGTTTTGAATCAAACTTTTCTCCTAGGTTTTCTTCTTCTTCTTTTTTTAGCGCAAATACAATCGAGATAGAATCGAAATATCGACGTTCCGATTTTTTTTTTTTTTTTTTTTTTTTAAATATTTTGTTTTATTTTATTTTAAAATATGTACAAATTTAAAAACATTGGTGGGATAATCCCTTACAATGAAAATGAGTTCACATTACAACGGTTTCTGATTAATATGTTTTTGTTGTTGGTAAAAGTTCCGATTTACTATCGACTTTAATAAATAACGATCCGAGGGAAAACATCAGATGAAATTCAGTGCGCTATCATTTTCTTTTTCTTTGTGGTTTAGAGACTTTAGAGGAAAGGCTCACTATAAAATATTCATACACGCTTTTGAGAATCGGGATATATCTGAATATGGAATGATCACATTTGTTTCTCAGGGCGTTTTCTTCTTCTCTCTTATTCACGGCAACCTCGAATCACAAAATTGAAATGGAAAAAGCACATGGCAGATTGGTAATGGGATAAGTTTATATACACGTGTGAAAACATGTCCATCATTGTCTCTTTGGCGTAGTTCTTAAAGACACCATATACAACCTTTGGTTATATTTAGTTCTTTTTCCCTCTCAAACAGAAAAACATTTTTTCTTCTGCAAAAGAGTGAAATAAATTTTAAAATAATAAATAAACTACAACCCATGAAGGATCTGGGCTGGTGTTCAGTACATCGTAGAGACTATATTGTCACTGGAGGCTGTACAGGGAGGTGATTTATCCTAGATCACGCTCAACCGCCATATCCCCCCCTTATTTTGGCTAGCCACTTTATAGAGAATGGGTGAATCCCAGGAGGGTTTGATGCCATAGCATCCTTCTCCAACGGCTAACAGATTAAATAAAAGTCTGCCAGTGAGCAGGATTTAAAGCCATTCAGCGCTCTACCACTCAGCCACACAGCTCCTGGTATAGATTAATACTATTATTAATATTAATAAAAACTACCAAAAAAAAAAAAAAGTAGTAATATAAAAACTTTCATATGATAGCGTGGAAATAAAAAAAAAAGATTGATTCCACGTATTCATTATTTGTTTTGTTGTTATCAACATTTAAGAGGTACACTAGACTTCATGGTCACCTGTGGTTAGAGTAACAAACTACTAAGCCCGGCAGATGGCCCTAGAATTTTTTAAAAGGAGAAAAAAATCCTTAGTTACGCCGTCCTTCGGAAGGGACGTTAAACGGGGGTTCCGAGCCTGTACGATGTCAGGAACTCGTTAAAAAATCCCTATCCTAATTAAACCTGGATAGGCAAAATTTAGAGCTCCCACTGTAGCATCGTCCGATTAGCCATAGCAGCATAAAGTGACGATAATTAACATACAACAACTACACTGGACTTATTTCATTTCAGTGCGATTGCCTACGATACATATATATATATATATATATATATATATATATATATATATATATATATATATATATATATATGTATATATATATGTATATTTTATATACATGAAAAGTTTAATGTATATAAAATATGCATAATTGATTTTAATTTTAAAGTTGACCTTTTTTTTTGTTTCTATTTTATTTTTAAGTATCTTTTTGTTGTCAAATACATTGGAACTATAAGCTTGAAATTTTTATTTAAATTAGTAAACAAAGGGATTTAAAAACAAAAAAAATTAACTATATTAAAAAAAAAAATGAATAAGTAAAGCGCAGGACTTATTGCCTTAATATAAAAACAAGTGTACATTTAAAGGATGTAATACAAATATGATACGAAATTACAGATTTATGTAAGATATAATTTAAATTTTTTTAACCCCCTTATGGGGAAATAGGGACTTTCGTTAACAAAAGCTCTCTCTGAAATTATAAAATATTGAAAATTTATAATGTTTTATATTGTTATTTATAATTTCAAAATTAATATTGGCTGAGTAATGTTTTTCTTTCTCTATCTCTCTCTTATTTTGAGCGAGAAGATAAATATAGTAGTTAAATGGAAGGCAAACATTCTGATGAACTGTTTATATAAGTACAATTCTCGATTGTATACATTACTAATTATTCAAGTCTTTATAACTTTCTTCATCAGTCTTCCTCTTTTATTTTAATAATAATAAGCCCGTTGATATTTTAATTTATTTCAACAAATACCATTAAAAGTATGAAAAATGGGAGAAAAAAGAAATAAAGGAGTTTTCCCTCCTATTATTAATGAAAAAAAATTTACATTTTAATTAATGGGTTATCCTTTTGACAGTTTATATATTAAAAAAAAAAAACTACAGGGAAAAGTTAATTAGTAGAGGGGGTGAGTTTTCGAGGAAGGTTGAAGGGGAGTTTTACCGTGGGGGGAGTGAAAAATAAATAATAATAAAAAAAATTAAGAGACCACGTGAGGGAAACTATAGCGAAGAGGTCGAAGTCATTTTTGTCCTAATGAATACAAATGGATGCTAATACAATAAAACCCTGTGGGCGTTTTCCGCGCTTTTCCCGCACATAGTTACAACAGCGCCCGCCCAAAAAGGATTCGTATATTGAATTAATAGAACCGATAGCGGGCGAAATGAAAGGAATTTGCTTTAATTCGATGCACAAATTCGGCCATTGTCAAGAAATAATGGCTCATTACTAATTCAGCCGCATTTATATCAAATTGTGACGGGGAAGGGGGTAGCGGTCAGTTTGTGGTCGGGACGCGGTCAGTCACACTTTTTGCGACGCTTTATATGTGTTGATGTTAACAGTTATACATATAGAGGCCAAACTGCACGGTCCTTGTTTTTAATATAACTCGTCATACGGAGGCCATGATGGATACAGAGGATGCAATTATAAGCCCGTCGCATAAATGTAATTTTCGTCGAAAGAATAAAGAAAAAGCACTTCCAGCGTAAGCACTGATAGAAACAGGTTGTTTATGACAAAATGCTTCTTCCTACGCAATATTTGCTTTATGCTGCTATGGCTAATAATACGAGGCTACAGTGGGAGTGCTAAATTTTGCCTATCCAGGCATAATGAGAATAGAGATTATTAACGACCGCTATTTTAAGTCCCTACCGGAGGACGGCATAACCGAGAATTTTTTACTCCCTTTTAAAATATCGGTATCTGTTCCGTTGGATGTCGCTTCGAATTGAAGTACAAAAAGTTTTAACTGTTCATTCGTTTCCTTTTTAATATTCTCAAAAAATACAAATAGTCGTAACTATTTTTAGTGAGGAAAAAACACTATGGGAAATGTTTAGATTTCGGTAATCTTAACATAAGAAATGAACGTAGCAACTAACATATGTCTTCAAAGTTAGTGGGAACGTTTAATTCTTTAGGATGTTATTACAGAAATTTTCATTTTTTATGGCTAAAGCTTACTATAAATTGCATGTTTGTAGAATATTAAAAAGGAAAAGAATGAAAACTTAAAACGTGTAATTCAGCTCGTTTCGACAAGCTGCGGTACCGATACCAAACTATCCAAGGGATACCTGCCAGGCTGCAATCCCGTGATCTATTTTTTATACAGTTCAATAGGTATAAATTAAAATTAAATATTTCTTGAAACTTTTAGGAATACAATTAAACCTAAAAAATTATATACTCTTAAAGAGGGGGTCTAAATATATAATAAATATATCTTACTGACATTACGCTGGGCTGTTTGAGTTTAGAACTCCAACTTACCTGTAACAGAAAAATTAATTATTATAAAAAGGTATATCAAAAAATGCTATGAAATATTAAGAATACTATTATATATAAATAATAGTTTTAAATAATGCAACTGCAAATAAATCTGGGTCGAAACGCATTATTGTTTAAGATCTGCAAGACCAGAACCCGATACAACGTCAGACGTCATTAATACAAGTCCTTTTGTTGTTTACATACTCAAATTAAAACAACGCAACATTTCAAACTGATTGGAACAAATGTTCAAGGATCAACATTTTTCTTAAACATCTGGCCTCGTTCCAGATTTTGTACAGATGCAAGAAAAACAAATTCGAGTTATTTTCAAATCGGAGTGAGGCCAGGGTAGTGATGAAATAGTTGTTAAAATTTTTTAAACCAATTTATTCTGTAAAAAAGTTTTATATAAAAAAGAGAGGAAAAAATTAACTCAGAACTGTACATTTTTTGGGTTTTTTATTACGTTAACTCTTGAAGTATGAAATATTTTTTATTTTAATTTTCCCCATTTTTTTTTTAAATTCTCCTTGCTTATTATTTCGACTTTGTTAAGAAAAAAACTATTATAATGATTGCAGAGTTGGAGGCAAGTTAGGTAATTTTTGTGGATATCGTTCCTGCCATCGCAAAGTATCGAATGTGAAAAAACAGTTTTCGTTTTCGAATTATAGCAGTTGCTTTAGGATTGATAATTGAGATAAAATTCATTTCTATCAGAGGCATCTATCAGTCACAAAAACAATGTAAAACGAATGTCATTGTTTATTTTTATTGAGGCACTAATTTTTATTGAACCTTGATACTGCTTTTTTAATACTCCTCAAAAGTGCCGATTTTCACATTCGATAGTTGGAAATGGCAGGAACGATGTCAACATTACACTGATAATTGCATTCACTTTAATTATCAATCACTATGACAACACGTGTTGAGATTGACAACTTCATTCCAAATAAATTTCAAAATACCACTTTTTCGCAATGCGAATGTTCAAGTATAAATGCGCTAATCGAAGAATAAACTCCCAGAAATACAACCTACAGTCACAAATATATTTGATGGAATTTTGCTGCGAACGAGAATTTGAATTAAATGAACATAGAAGCTTAGAAGAATTGGGTTGATAATAAATGATTGGGTGGTCAATATATTGAGTTATAACTTTTTTTCTCAAAATATTCCTCGGACATTGACGAATACCTCATAATTTCTCAAGTTTTCGATTGTCATAAAATTATCTCGTCTATTATCAATTTCCTGTAATGTCCTAGGGTTATTACTACTGAAAATGGTTGTGAAGGGGGATGATTGTCCAAAATCACGCTCAATCGGCAGATTTTACCGTAATTAAGGGTACACACTGTACTTACTTGTACAGATTTTGTACAAAGTACAAGATTTTTTGGAAAAAAGGTTCACCAAACTTTATAGGAAAAAGTCATATGAAAATAAAATTACCTAATAATAAATAAATAATGAATAAAAAATGATTTTGACTATAGATTTTGAAAAAACAATTTTTTTTATTACATTTATTTATGATTTTTTTTTATTTAAAAGGGACTACGATTGTACTTGAATAATAGAAATAGTTATATTTTGCTTAGGCAATTCAAATTCAGCCTAGGGGCTGGAAAGGCATCAATGACGTTCCGATTTCATCAAACACTTAAACAGAGTGTAATATATGATCGCAGGGGGACAGATTGTTGGTTAAACAGACAACAGATAATAGAAGACAAACAATATTCATATCGGTCCGAACAGATAACCTATGTCGATTTGTTTAATTTAACAATGAGCTACAACAATTCAATACTATCTCCCCCGTCAGCGATATATATGCACTGACTTAGCCTTGTTTTCATTGCAAGACCCTGCACAAATAGTACAAATAGCTGGTCAACGTATCCGATGTCAATGGCTTTAATATGGATATTGGGCGTAACATATTCCATGCTTATGTTGTCACGAAAATTCTTCACAATAGAATGGAAAAGCAACTTTACTCTGGAACTAAGTCCCTTTAGTTACTTTTCAGCAAAGCAATGCTTCAGAAACTTCAGGTTTGGAACTGGACTAAAAAAATAAGAAAAAAGGCGCCTTAAAAAAGTGTCTTTTTAGACAAAATTGCTTTATTAAAGCCGATTTTTAGAATTTTGAGTTTTCCGATTTTGATCCAAACCGTCTCTTATAGGTTTTGTTGCATGTCCCTTAACTCTTCTTAATCATATCCATACTTTAATTCGATTATTATACATGAATGTTTTTTTCGCATATAAATCATATCAAATTTTAGGAATGTCCCATATTGAGTTTCTAGGAGTCATTTAAGCAGATCCGAATGTTTAACAAACGGTATTAAAATAAAAATAATTTTTTTTTAGGGTAAGAGAAATAAAAATCATTTTCCAGTCATTGTTTATTCTCAATTTTCACTCTATTCGAGACGATTCGACACTATAGTGCCATTCTCAATCTTTTTTTTCTGCTTCTTTTAAAAAATTCCTTTAAACATTTTTTTACATAGTCAATAAGTTATAAGCATAGATACCTGGAAAGTCATATTTTTTAAAACCCTTGGGGATCAATTGTCCTCCTTAGTCAATAAAATAATAATTAAAATTAAAATAATTTACCGTAATTTTTAAGACGTCAACTAGTCAAAAATGAAAAAAAAAATATATTAAAGTTATAAACACTATTAAATTAAAAAAAAAATGCTTATTTGTTAAAATTCAATCATTCCCTGACTCATACCTAAATTCTGACTCTACAGAACTATTATATTGAGTACGTATTTAGTTGTTGTTTTTTTTTTAGATTTTAAAGTATCTTTCCGTAAAACTTAAGAGTACTGCAGCCTTATCAATCAGGCTTCACACTAGCGCTATCAAGCTCAATCCATGGCAACTATCAATTTTGAATTTGACTGTAACATTTATAATAATTAAAATGATTACAATTTTAATTCGGAAATAATATAAAATTATTGTTGCCATTCTGTCGGCTCTTTACGATCGTTCTCGAGATAAACGCAATTTATCCTTTTAAGATGATTTTGGGGCCTTACCGTAATCTGAGTAAACGCCTTGGCCAAAACCTCTACAGGCTCTACAAACCTCTAGTCTCACAAGGCTACATCAACAATAGTTTAAAATAAAATGAATGCAGTATTAATTTGAATAATTACAATGAAAGAAATTTAAAGTTGAAAATGTAGTTATGAATGATAGTATCCAAATAGTGTGGCAGAGTTTCTAATAGACAAGGAGGTACTTGATTGTAAATCTAGACTGTTAGAATTAATTTTATTCCATCGATATTACTAGATATTAAGATAATTTTAAAGACTGATGATATGTTGATGAAAAAAAAAGCTTACGAATTCTGCGATTTCAAGAGAGACTTGAAAACTTCCTTTTACCCCCCAAGATGGGAGGCATGTAAGGCGGAGATTGAACGTAGCCCGTTGTGCTGGAAACGACTAACATTTTAGCAGCTCATAAAATATGAGTGAGAACAAATGCCCATTAATGATAATGAGATGGAGGCGGTGTAATGATAGGGAGGACCTATTAGCGAGATAATCCTATCAGCGCCCTCTATAATCCCGCCGGAGCGGAGAAATATCTTTTGTGCTCCGTTCCCATCAACAGTCGGCAAATATCAACCCTTAGCGACGACAAGTGTCTTGAAGGGGAGGCAGGGGAATTGTGACGTCATCAGGAGGCCGTGGCGTGTCACTGGACCAGGATTTCTTGATCTTGATGGCAGTGAAAAGTAGAAAAAGAAAATCCCCTGCCGAAAAAGTATACCCTTACAATCTTGTTTCAACATTCATTTTTGTTTTTTGACTATAAGTTATATTATACCCCAAGGTATAACATAATACGTTATGCCCAATGGAGGTGGTTTGGCTCAAATCAGACTCAATCGTCAGGTATTTTCCCTATTAAGGGTACTCACTTTATAAAGATTGGGTTAGCATCAGGAGTGGATATTGGTCCCTTGTTGACCCTTAGATAATAATAGTATAAATAATTATTTCTTACAATCAATCTAGAAACGGGGACTCACAGATTAGGAGAACATAGCCTTTAAACCCAACAATGGCCACTTGGAGAACAATATCAGAAAAACTGTTTAACACTTCCAAATATTCACTAGATATACTTCATTAACATTTCCCGGTCTAGGTTGTGCCAGTATCATGCAGAGATTTATTGTTTTCGTGAATACAGACAGTTTCAGGGTGTCACTATGGCTTCCAATTGCAGAAACAGGTTGTCCATTTCTTCATACATTTTAGACCCTATACACCAGTGTCCTTCCCACCGAGAAAAGGATTCAAGTGCAGTGATATACTGGTCCGAAATGGCTGTTCAAGTCTAAGTGGTTCTATAATTCTTTTCCCTGACGCCTGTATGACAACATCACAAACCAAAACTGGAAGATCCATCATTCTTAGACCATGTCATTATGAGTTGGATCCAATAGTCAGACGGGTCTCATACCCGAGAGGGTTATGCTAGAGGAATCCGTATAAATATATATTTAAAATGCTTAATGACACAGTAAAAAGAAGTAAATTACAGAAACCTAAGAACATATTATTAAAATAATTTATTTAGATCTAAAAGAATGGAGTTTAACATTGACAAATTGGAATTCCTGGAAAGGAGGACTTTTTGTTCGGCTCAATAGAGAACGGTTCTATCATTGTTGGCCTAACCACAGTCGGACTTATTTAGGGTGTTTATAAATATTTATATACATACTTTTAATCTTCTCTTATAATAAGCCTTCGGTAATCACATGTGACTGCCCAGCCATTAATATTTAAGCGCGCACGAAAGGAGTGGGATAGGGCTGTAATTCCGGCTGACCCTGGCAGTTTCGATTCCTCTCTTCATATATTTATTACATATCCATGTAGCCGTATTTGATATAAAAATAGATTTATATGTTGATATCATTATCATCTTCATCATCGGTTGAAATAATAATACATATAATCACATTGTTTCAAGTAGGCTGTATATCTTTCTTGGATTAGTATCAAACAAATTATATATATATATATATATATATATATATAAAAAATTTTTGAAAAATATTTGTCCACATTCTCGACCACTTTCTACGTTACTTATTACTGTCCATACCTGATCTTTTCTGTATGTACAGTACTTATGTATTCCTTTTATCTTTGGTTTACTAGCCAGTAATAACAATTATATTTTGCTCACTTTAGTTAATTTAAAATCCATAAGATATATTTACAGCTCCAGTGAATAAGTGGTGTAAGGTATATTTATTGTCTAGAAAAACTGTCTTGATTATGTAACTAACTTCTCTAAAAATAAACCAAAAAAAAAACCTTGTTCAATTCAAATCAGCATTATTCTTTACTATATTTATTTATAAAGGCAAGTGGAAATAAAATTTAAGATGGTTTAGTCTGAAAATTTTGTAAACAACCTGCACAGACGGTGGGCACCGCATAGGGAAGCCACCACCCCCTTTCCTCCAATTACCTAGCTCGCTTCACTCGAGTGTCCTCATTATGGTTAATTTGTTCATACATTGTAGTACTTTTGTATTATCTTGGAGTTATTATTGCTGCTTTGTATTCTACCCAGCGACTCTGGACTTCATTTGGATTTGTTTTGTTATTTTGTTTTTGAATTTTCTCCTTTTGGAATACATTTCCAACAGAGGTTCCATTCTCCCTACTTCACCTCTCCAGTCCCACCTCTAATTAGACCGCAGGTTTCCTAAATTGTCATTTAATACGATTAGTTACTATGTGTTTTTTAAACTCTTTACATGTTTAGGTCTGTTCCAACAGGGGGTTTGACTAATACCAAATTATCGGTGGCCTGCTAAAATCTATTGATTTTGTAACCACATTCTTTTATATATTATGTTTATCCGCCTTATAATTGCATTGATGTTCTCCATTGCTCATGATATCTACTATTGAACCACTACTACATCTGTATAAACAGAAGTAATCGCCTTCTACCGATTTATATAACAATATGGTGACCAGGATCCAGCGGCAGATCCAACGGCTTAGTATACAGTAGCCGACCGAGAGCGGATATGAAACTAAAACATTAGAGAAGAGGGAGAAAGGCAAACAGATAACCGCCCTGAAGGGCCCATACATCTTGGCTTTACTGCCAAGTTCCAAGTGCAAATTCAGTAATTACTGTTTAGTTAGGAACGGACCCATTATAAGTTGTCAGGAGAAGGCGGGTAAACATATCCTAGTGTTGACCACCTTCCCGTTATTGTTCGCCCATAAATTAGGTCGAGAGAAAAGCGACTACTTAGCTTAGGGAGAACCTCCCTTCACTATAACTGCCCTAGTCAAACAGTCATCCCTCTTTAAACAATAACTCATAGCCCTAGGTCGTTAATAATAGTTACTTCTATTAGTCACAATGGGATCAATAGTCTATAGGCTTTAGCAATAGGATATAGGGTTTAGCCAGCCTTATAAATATTCAATATTACGAATTTGGTAGGGCGTATATCCTGTTTAGTCTGATTGTCACCATTATTGTATAGTAGTTGCACGGGTAGATAATAGAATCGAATAGTACTGAGGGCGACATTCGCTCCAACTTCGCACCAAACATAAAAAAAGTCATAAGGGCTGCCAACAGAAGTGAAAACTCCAAAATTTGGAATAATTGTGCCTTTTTTTAATTTCTAAATCGATTATAGTCTGAATTACTTAATTTCAAATTTGTAAATTTAAATTATTTATAACCAGACTAATGTCCTTACATATACCGACGTTCCAAACAATACTAAAATATAAATATTTTGAAATAGTTTATTTACAACTCAAAAAATATGAGTGACTGTTATAAGGCCTATATGGACTTATGGAATTGAACTATGGGGCTCCACCAAACCATCGAATTCCTCTCGTATCCAATCTTTGCAATCCAAAATCCTTCGCAAAATCCTAAACGCTCCTTATTTTGTCACAAATAAAACCATCCATAATGACCTTAACGTTCCATATGTTACCGATTTAGCCCATTTCAGATACCTATCATTCCACAATAAACTTCAAACCCATCCAAACCCACTAGTTTCCATCCTTGCATCCAATTCCATCCCGGACAATCCTCTTAGGCGTCTGAAGAGAAGATGGCCTCGGGACCTTCTATTATAGAACTTTATTAGAGTGCAGCCAGTGGGTAGTATCTCTACATGTCCTATCATGTATTATTTACTCTCATAGCAATTGTACTAGATGTATGTATTACAGTTGTACAACTCAATAAAATAATAATAAAAAAAAAAAAAAAAAAAATATGATTGGCTGCACAAACTCAATACAAAATATCAATCATTTAATTGAATTATTAATTAGTATATAGTTATATTATTTATATCTTTTCTTTGTATTTAGATAGATGTTAATGAACTTGATTTTCATTTTTTGCATTATTATCACCGTTAAGTTCAACAATACTTAGATCATTTCATAAAACACGACATTTAACTAATACAAACCCCATTTTTTTAGGGGAAACTACAAAGTTATTGATATTTTAAATTGTTATTATTATTGTGCATTACACAATTATTAAACGAACTTTTAGTTGAGTATATTCCTATATCAACGGAATTATAATCTTTAAACTAAAGTTGCTTGAAACAAATTCTACAACTCAAGCACTCAAGGCTTCGCAAGTCTCAGAAGATAGACAACGAGCATAAGTAATTGTGTATAAGTGTTAAAAAGAAGACCGAAATCATCCAATTGTAGGATATAAGAACTATTTGCCTTAATAAAAAATATGGCAAGAATTATTAAACCATTAATACTGATTTTTTATTATCTTTTTATGTCAATATTACTAGTTAATTTCCATCGCATCTATATTACTCGAAGTGTAACGATTATTTTTAAATCGACTATTGTCTTGAATAAACTATTTGAAAGCATCAGCTGTGACTGAAATACCAATTTTTCTTAATGTTATGCGTATTCATTTTTTTTTATATATTCTAGCACTGTGTGTTCTAAATAATTGAAGCACATAATAGCTACACGGTACCCTAATCGTTTTGAATGTGATTAGAATAAAATATTCTTCCATTTAATCTTTCAATAAATATGCAAAACGATTCTCTCATTCTAAATCTCCTAACAGGATGTCTTTGTAAATAAAACGGAAATAAAAATAATATGAATAAGCTATTAATGTAGAGTAGTGTTCTTACGTATCTATATGTATAAGTGTGTGTGTGTGTTTGTATACTTATGTGTATATATATATATATATATATATATATATATATATATACATAAGTATACAAAAATGTGACTTATGATATATTGATCTTGGCCATAAATATATAAAGATCATAACAAAAGATGAGAGCAGTAAAATATATATTTACATGATAATGCACAGCATGAAAACCTTTGCCTGTATACTTCTCCACCTCAGCGAGTTCCACCCACATTGGATCTTCTTGATTACTGTCTTTTACTAGAAAATTGCTGTTTACTCTGTGTTATTTGTTAAGAAAGTTTTATTTTTATTCTGTTTCTCACGAAGAGTACATAAACCGAGAGGAATTTTTAAAAATATATATATTATTCGGCATTATACGTTTCTTGGTAACGAAAGAGTACAAACAAATAATTTATCGTTTTGGAGCTCTCTGATACGCCTTTAAAACACATCTTCGTTGCTACGAAAAAATATCGCATGTGCCATTTTGGTCCCGTATTGTTCATTTTCATTACCACCCTCTTTTCAAATCCCTAGACTAAATTTAATTCTCTTTCAACGCCCCGCCAAGAAAGAGACCCAAGTGGGCAAGTGAATCGCCATGAAAAATATCGTATTTGTTCAATGGATACGTTCACATCAATATTGAGAAGAAAATCAAGAAATTTTTGAACCAAAACTGGATATGGAACAAATCAAACCACAAAACTATTAACAAAGTCTAAAACGGTTAAGATGACTGACACGAAAAATCCATTGTAGATAGTAACTTGAAAATACAAAAAAAGTTTGTTTTTACTCTTTGTTGCCTATCTTCATCAATTCTTCACATATATATATATATATATATATATATATATATATATATATATATATATATAGATAGATATATAGATGCCGTAGATTGAACCGGATGATAATGGAATCTGCAGACGCTTTTTAGGCTGACAAAATCTATTGTGCATAAGTAGTATTGGTACAGAATGATCTGGATATGCGATTATGAATCATAACTACTAGAATTAAATTCTCAATAACTCCAAACATATTTTAATTCTTTTGCTTCTCAAGGTATTATTACCTATTTAGTGAAACGCCGGATCAAGATGCATATGCTCGGTTCATTTATGATGTATGGTTGATTTCTAAGGAGTAAGGAGAAAAAAAAAAATCCAAAATCGGGGATCTCAAAATACACCTGAATGAATGCAACTCATTCCATGGCCTGCATAGAATAATTTCCACTCGACTTATTTTTGCAGAGGAGAGGTGCAGTTGGAGAACGGAGGTGATTAATTGTAATGAGGAACCACATGCGGGATGGACGGGAAGACTCCAGTAGGCGGCCATTAACACGATCTTCAGGAGTACGGCATCTGGGCTGGGGTGCACAAGTGGACCTCATATTGATTAATTCCTTACTTTCTTAACCACCCTCACATATGTCGCTCTCATGATGGTGGTGTATTCTACGCGGTCTTTCACGATCCTGCTTAGGATATCGACCATCATTAGGCCCGAAATGGTAGGATTTCAGTGGTTTTTATCACGACTAATTGAAGAAAAAATAGTAATGGAACAGAAAAAGAAGATCTATGATATGACGTTATGGATGGATCACTAAATCAATCTCAAAATCTCTGAGTTATTTACATTTGTGAGTTGTTCTCTGAAATATTAAAAAAAAAAAAAAATCAATAAAAACATTTCTCTTAAAATAACTAACTTCCGATCCTGTCCTTAGCCATCTGCAGTGTAATTATTTCCTTATACATTCATAAAATTTAATATTAATGAGAAAAGGTTCAATTAAGATAATTAAAAATAATTATGAGAATCCGATTGGAGAGAATGAATAATTAAAGTCTCTAAAACACTGGAAAATAACTAACTTTAGGCATTAAAGTGATGATCAAATACAGCGCATCTCACATCATCAGACTCATCAACAAGAGACAACAATCTCACCCCAGGTGCTCAGTACTAATTTCCAATACATGCATTTATGTATTTTTTTTTGGTTTATGCCCTGATGTCAGGATTGGCCAAAATAACCAAACCTGATGTCTGGTTAGTTATTTTCCGGTATTTTAGACACTGAAAGTTTTTTTTTTATTTTATGTTTCCGGTTGCATTCTTAAGAAGAAAAAAAGTAATCACATGACGGATCTTGGGTTCAGTACAAGGTAGAGACTGTATGTTTGTAGGATAACGATCGTGAAGGAGGTGGTTTTTCCCGAATAAGGGTACCTACTATATATATATAAGCTATGTGAGCCCCAGGATGATCTTGAGATCCCATCGGTGGCTGTTAACGGATTAAATAATTTATCTCCCACTGATGGATTTTAACGTAGCAACTTCGGCATTCGACATCTTATATTTATAATATTTATTTAAATAAAAAGTATGAAGAAAAAAATTCAGACGATAATGATTACTACAGAAAGGCATGATATTAGGTTAGTGATATATCCAGATATAGCTAGCTAACTATATAATCGTAGATTAGTGAGGAATTATATCAGATGAGGTAATATATAATTGGCGGTGTGATGGTTGACTACAGGGGCTAACATATGTTAATGTCACATATGTTGAGCTGACAGTGGCCATTGAACCATTGAGCCAGGTCGCGTGTCCTTGTCTCTTTTAACTGGCTCTCTATGTCAACTCGAGTTCCCACTTATTCTCGACAGCTCTTTCTCACTCTTCACTATATTTGCCATTAATTATTATCGATTTTTATTTCATCGTTTATCACCCATTATATTTACATCAAGTTTCGAAGCAAAAAGCTATTAAATGATATTTCATTTGTTTTTATATCTAAATTTTATTATAATAATAATGCTTGGCGAACCCGAAGGCTCGATGCCGATACCAACAAAATCTGCTTACAAATTTCAGTCCACGGACTACCACCCAAAAATCCGCAAGATCACTCATAATATATGTTCCCACCTACGCCTTGGTCTACTCCTCAGACGTTTGCCTGTCTGCAAAGTTTATTTATTCAGATTTCCTATATATTTTTTTTTATTGTGTAATCCACTCGGACTATGCTGAGGCGAACTGATCGGTTTCTGACTAAAATTTACTAATCTAGCTAACAAGAGTGGGAAACTCAAGATTCATTCGGTAGGTATGCAAAGAAAAAAAAAATCAGCGCCAGTGGCGAAACTAAGTTGCATTAACAACCTCGGATATCAAAGCCTCCGATTTAATGATTCGATGATAAATAAAAAAATCGAGACCACAAAGACTAAACTAATGACACTATTTAATTCCTAATAAAAAATCGAAAAAGAAAATTATTAACGTTTCGAATATTAATATTGGATTATTTTTAATACATAAATCACGTTAACTTAGAAGTGAGAGCTAAAAAAATACATAATTTTCAAATTCCATATTTAAATTTTGAAGGATTTATAAAAATATATTTTGTAGGAAATAAATTGACATTTTTAATCTCATTTTTCTTGTATGCACTATATGAGCCTTTTGATGTTACTCTTCTAAAATATTTTACAGAAGTTTCATAAAAATAATTTATTGTAAACTGTTTTATACTCAAACACTTTTATATACTTTCTTCAGTAAGGATTTGTTTTTCTGTAAGGAATTTTTTATACATGTTTTATATATATAACACGTATTTCTATGACAGATATTGCTGTAAAGCGATATCAAAAGCAATATAATAAAATATATGTTATATTGGACAGAAGACTGTGTTAATTCCAAAGTTGGCTAGTTAAAAGAAACCTTCGGCTCATGTTTTTTTATGCTCGAGAGTCGAGACGACGCGTCGTCGTCATAACAAATTAGTCAAAACACTAATTGCCTCATTCATTTTTAAAATGTGGCTCGTTCCCAGGCAGCTTGAGGACCAAGTAATGGATGGATCAGGTACGGCTCAGGTACCTCTATTAGTGATCTTATTGCTGATCTGTTTTATTAGCTTTCATCTGTTGCTATTTTAATAATTACATGAGTACTACACTAAGTGTGCTCTTATTCTCACTAATTTAGACAAATTAATGTACTATGTATATAAAACAGTATATATCATCGAATGAGTTCTTGATAATGCTCTTTTTCATATGATTTACTGTATTCTGTTTCTGTGTTGTTATTTGTTATTTTTTATTCATTTGTTTTCCTTCGTTTTGTTATTAAATTTGGAGAGAGTACTTCACATTTCCTATTTAATTTATTACCAGCTTTTTTATCTAAATTTTTTTAGCTATTCTATGGTAATCTTCCTTATGAATCTGTAGTTGCATTTGCGCTTTGGAGGTGGTGGGATGCTTTCTCCTGTTAGTTATTGCTGCATTTTATTAATTATTTCACTTCACTATTATCGTCTATAAGTCCAGAAGTTATAGAATTTAAGAAGCTATAGAAGTAACTTATTGAAGTTATATAGGATGTTGATCAATTCAGGATGCTTATTAAAATAATTGAAAATGACATTGATTGTCGAGACATTTTTTTTGTCCAGAAGATACTTGAATTGGTGAAATATTGAAAGGTTTTGTATCCTATTTTTCGTTTCGAGGCTTAATGTTTTTGATTTTGAATTTTCGGTATTTTTTGTTTTGGCAGGTGCCCATGAAACCTACCTCTATACCCAGGATAGTAAACTCTGGATACTACTGTAGAACTACCGATTTTTTTCAACTAATATCTTGTCTAGTATTTCATGTCTCGGTTAGGTTGATTATTTATGGACACTTAACGTTTAAGGTCTTCAGTGTCCTTATTCTATAATTTTTGGTCTATTAGATTTTATGAAATATACCTTCTTTTTTGAGGAATTCAATTATTGTTTTAAAATTTGTGTCATTATCACCCAGCATCAGATGAATTTTTCTCTCCATTCCTAAGTTTCTAAAATAGCTTTCATGTTGCGGGCACTCTTCAAGGATATGGCGTATTGTCAGTTGTGAGTGACAGATCCTACAGTTCGGAGGCGTTGTTTTTTCCATAAGGAAACCATGCGTAAGTCGCGTGTGGCCGATTCTCAGTCTTGTGATAACGACATCTTCTCTTCTGCATATGCCGTGGGAGCTTTTCCAGGCGATGGTGTTTCTTTTAATGCATTTTAGTTTATTTGATTCGTCGGTGGAGTGCCAAAGTTGTTTCCAAATCGCCAGAGCTTGCTGTTTCAAAAGGCTGCATACATCTGTTGTTGTATGTACTCTTGTAATTTCTATCGATGATAATGCTGCTTCTTTTGCCGCTCGATCTGCCACTTCATTTTCTTTAATGCCTACGTGTTATGGTACCCAGGCAATAACTAAATTCTTACTGAGGTTTCTTATCATCGAGGAGTAGACTTGAGCTTTCTTAATGACTGGATCTTTGGAGTATATGTTTGTTAACGCCATTATTTCATGTCTCTTTGTAGCTTTTGAATTTCTTTGTAGAAACTATAGAATTTATTGTCAAGAAAACAAAAAAAAAAGTATTTCTTTATACTTCAATTTAAATATTTCTTTATGAGAGCGTTGAGGTGTAAAATGTGAGGTTGGAAGTAGATTACTGGTTAATATTGTGAGGCGGTAGTTGAACCCCATAGGGAGACCAAGAACCCCCTAGCCACCTTATCGATTGCCAACTCTTATAAAGCCCCTAAACTCTGCCCAACAATATGCAGATGAGCCCTCTCATTCACCACATAGTTTAATTAAATTATCTCTAACTAATTCTGTCCCTGTCTCCTTTCACCCTCTTCTCTTTTGTTATACGCTTTGCATCTCTCTCTCTCCCGTTGTCTCTCTCTTTCTCTCTCCCTGCATCTTCTCTCCATCGATTGGCTCATGTAAATCCAGGCTATATATATGTTAATAAATATAAAACAATCCTCAAAAATGATAAATTCATAAATTATCATCACATTTCAAATCAACAATCCATAATGAATCAACAATTATATACTTCTACCACACTCCAAGACTTTCAACTTTTATAATTTATTTTATCTTTATATTATATAATTTTTTAAATATTTTATTTGAAAAGAAAAGATATGGCCAGAACCGGGACTCGAACCCGGGACCTTCACCTCTCCGTGGTGACGCCTTATCCATCTCGGCTATCCTGGCTTCGCTTCACGGCCAGCCATATCCCCTCTTTTCAATTGATCCTACATCTCCGTGTTCTCGCACTTTATACACGGGAGAATGTTACTTTAACATTATTTTATTTTGGATCTAGTTGACTTAAAGTCGTTAATATTATTATAATTTATTTTATCTTTATATTATATAATTTTTTAAATATTTTATTTGGTCAGACTCGAACCCGGGAGGCGTCACCACGGAGAGGTGAAGGTCTCGGGTTCGAGTTCCGGTCCTGGCCATATCTTTTCTTTTCAAATAAAAAACTTTCAACTTTTCTTTGATGCATTTTTTTTTTAAGTTCAATTAAAAAAAGATTGACAAGTAAGATATTTTATCAGTATTTTACTGGCTTAAGATTTATTTTTCCAAATACTTTCTAATAATGGCTATTTGATTGTTGTATATTTTATATTGGGTTCAGTGTTATAAGCTTAGACAAACTTCCAGTGATGTCTTCTACGATGGTTAAATATGACCCTTTAATCGATTTTTATCGTAGCCAATGTTATTATCTGATACAGTCATTTAAGGAATACAAATACTCAACAATCCCTCAGATTTCTTTTTCAGATTTCCTTGCCATTTAGCTTCCTGCCAGAGATCATTCAGCCGCTGATTCCTCGTTGGTTCTCACGTGGTCTTTCTTCGGGAGGATCCTTAACAGCTACTGTCCCACTCTTTAGTCGGTCAAATTCTTGTTCTTTTTAAGCCCCGGTATACCTCCTTAAGCCATGCAATAAGCACTTTCTATTTCTCTCGAAGGTCAGGAATTTCCTAATGCATAATTGAATTTTCAATATTTAATAATTAAAAGAATCCCTCCAGTTAGCGTCATCGTTTCTAAACCTAATTTTTGATAGTTAAAATATTAAAAATAATAAAAGTATAGAATATAATAAAACATTACAACAGAAAACTTTTTAAAGCGAATCGTTTTACTAAATCTTATAAATAATGCTAATTTTATAGAACATTTTTATAATTCTATGTTGTTTTTCGAAATTTAAGTTGTATTAAGACATGCAGTAATAACAAAAATTCATATAGGATCTTAGGGTCCAGTTCTTAACCTTTACCTAAGGAGGTGAATAAACTTCCATCTTCTGGGAGGTGGGGTACTGAGTACTGAGTACCCCAGCCATTATAATTAAACATAAATACTCAATTTTTTATTTTAATTACATTCAAGTAATTTATTCCAATTATTTAAACCTTCTTTTAGATATGTAGATAGTTGCATCATTAAACAAATATAGAAAAAAAAAATATGTATTTTTATAAAAACTTCGGTTAAGTGGTTACAACTCATTATAAAGGCTTAAAACACGTATAGAAAAAACGAATAAATGTAAAACTGATAATAATTTAAAAAAGGGATGTATAAGTAATACAAATATGTTTTAAAAATTGGAAAAAAATGAATAATAAAAAATACTGCAACAGTTTATGTTTTCCTACTTCTTGGCACAGTTTTTGCATAGCACTTGGGAACACTATTTGCATGTTGGTTGTAGACAAGAGTTGCACACATTAGCAGTTTTTTATCACTTTTTCGAGGACACGTAATGCAGGTGATTTAGGTTTTCTGGACCTTTTTCGATCAATATATATTTGGGGAGTAGTTGTTGCAAGAAGTACAACATTTGTTGATGTTGTGGGCTCCTCCCTTTGAATATAACTCGGTGGATTCTAGCAATCAGCGCCTTAGGGAGCCTAGGGTTTTCTATTCTTCTCTTCAAATGAGGAGAGATAAGGCTGTTCCCTAATTCCTTGTTGAAATTAAAAGCCTAGATGCACGAAAAATCATACATAGCCCGCCGGTACTAGGAGGGGAGAAAAGTTACGTTTGTAGGAAGGTGGGGTACTCAGTGCCCCAACCAGCGACTTTCTCATGGTTTTAATTGTTCAATAAATTTTATTATCTGATAAAATTAATCATTCGTTGATTTTAAAAAAGTAAATAAAAATTATAATTTTAAGAAAAAAATTCAGGTTTTGAGAAACGTTTCAAAGTCCTTTGGGGAACTGTATACGCCACGTCCTTAATTAAGGGTTAATGGTTGTTCTTTTTGAAAGCCATCGATTTGGTTTTCCCCCAAATATTGACCTTTGATGAATCCCAAAAGGATCTTCTGAATCCACAGAGTATATCCTCGAATTTTTCAATTAGGAGACAGTGCCATTATTCACTGAGATACTCTGCTATTTACTTATTAGAAATAAATAAATAAAAAATTTATAAGGTTCTCAAAATCTTGTAATATGGGTGGTCCGAAATTGCAAATTGTTAATTATAACGGATGATAAATTGAATTAACTTAATTCAAGTTATTATCATAATGGTCTCAAAAATACATAAATTAATATAATTGATCCCTAAACCAGCCCCAGATACATAAGAACAACTTCGTAAGTCAATTTAAATGATGCACGGTTAGGGTAATATCATATTACAACTGCCTGGTTATGCTCCTTAATAAGGCGAGGGTATATCAACTGGATGCTTCTCTACTAAATATACTTCGAGCAACTCCGAACCATTACAGCATAATAATTATGAAATAAAAATTGGATATTATTATTGATGAAAAAAACAAAAACAAACGATAAAGAAATATGGAGATTCGAGCTATAACTCCAACCCACACAGACATAAATCATATTCCTAAACTTTTATCTATGCCTAATCTAATTGTTTATAGACAAGCTATCTCGCGGATCTGAAATTAGATAATAACATGTAAATTTGACTATTAAACCGCTTCCTTCATGTTATTTGCATTTAATTTCTAAAATCGTCCCTGGGTTCCAACGATATGCAGTTAAGTCGGAATAATTTGTTTACACTAATCATTATAATTAATCCATTTTAAATAATTACTTATGATAATTATATAACTTTTGAATTTAAATTTGAATATTATGAATAATATGTGAATATTATGGAGGTCATTTTTATGTATAGTATAATCACACACACACATAAAAAAAAAATACTATATATATAATTTTAAATGTATATAACAGTTATAAATGCTAATCTATTTTTATCAAGCTGCTATATTTGTAATGTTCTATTTTTTATTTTAAAAAATAAATTGAATTAAAAAAAAATGATTATATACTAGGTATCTATAAATGATACAGGGTCAATCACTTCAACATGAGGTTTAGTTCAAACTTCTACAGAGCCTAAACCATTTTATTTTTAAGTTTTTTCATTTTTTCACCAGGAAATGAATTTTTATTTCTTAACAGTTAAGTTTTTAAAGCATGTTTTGTATATGTAAAAGCTAACTTTTATTTATATACTATTTGTTTGCAAACTATACCCTAATTAATTACTTAGTGTATAAGTCGTTAAAATGACTGATTCAAAAATAAATCCCCATAATAAGGAATTTTTAAAATAAACCTGAACAGGATTATTTTTTATATCATAGTATTACCAGACTCTTAGACCAAAATCAACAAATATATTATTATTATTATTATTATTATTATTAACAAATTACAGGTGCAAAACCTACAATCAATCAATTCATTATAGATCAATTCTTACATTGTTACAATAATAAGTTATTGATGAAAACAATTAAATAAATAAATATTAAAAATTTAAGTGTATTGATATTATCACCTTAAACTGAGGCTATATTATTTTAACAAATGCAATGCTGTGTAAACGTTAGATTAAGTTAGTAATTTTATCTACTCAATTAACAGATGAGGCGTTCATAATCAAAAGCGGGTAACTCCGACTAACTCAAAAATTGACTTGTTCACATTTTTTTTAATTGATTAATTTATTGATATTTACAATTATAATAATATTACAACAAGTAAATCTGCTAATATGAAGAATATGACATGAAAAAAAAACACTTGTGGAGAAACTACCCATCGGTAAGCACTCCAATAAATTTCTATAGAAGTAGTCGAGTAGGTCTCGAGGCCTTCTTTTCAAACGCCTCTGTGGGTTATCAGGAATATTGGGAAGCAAGTTGAGAGACTAGCGGATTCAAGTGTGTATGGAGCTTTTCATGGAAGGATAGTTATCTAGTTTGGGCCAAATCAGCAGCATATGGGATATTAAGATCATGATGGATGAGTTTGTTTGTGACATAATATCCTTATGCATTGAGGAATTTACGAAGGATTTTGGATTGTAAGGATTGGATACGAGATGAATTGGATGGTTTAGTAGAGCCCCAAAGCTCAACGCCGTATGTCCAAACAGGTCTGATAACTGTCATGTAAATGAGTCTTTTGTAATTAATTGGGAGCTTTGAGCGTTTGTCCAGTAAATGTTGAAGTAGGCGAAAACGTCGAGCAGTTTCTTGTCTTTTCGGCCTTGTATGAGGATTCCAAGTGAGACGTTCGTCCAGATAGAGCCCTATGTAACGTAATTGTTCGACAGGGATCAAAGGAATACTATTAAAGGATACAGTAGTGCAGGAATTCGTAGGTTTACGACGATAAAGTTGTTTACACAGTTAAGTGAAGAAACACTTTATGCTCCCGGAATTGATGGCTTAGAACATGACAAGATATAGAAATAAAGTTGCAAAGCGTAAGACAAAATTGTTTGACTGAACTAGCGAAAAATGTGAAAATATCAATTTTTGAAATTTAGATTTTAATCTACTTTTGATCCTGAACGCCTCATACAGCAATATATTATCTATCTTTCTACTCTCTATAAGTTACAATCTTCAGAAATAAAATATATATATAATTTTCTCATACTATCAAGAAACATTTCTAGATTTACTTCTCTTTATGGATAGTCATCTTTAAAGAAATATTAAATAAGTTAAGCTTATATTATATAGTATAATTATCGTTTTACCAATCACATGCGGTCTTTGTTAGTATAATGTGGTCTACGTTGTATACTATCTATTCCTCCCAACCGCGACTCCTAGAACGCGACCACCTTCTGCAACTCTCATTCATCTGTAATGGAACCGCGATGGCACGGGGGAGTATGACAGAAAATTAATGATCCCCCCTCGATGACAGGAGAACGCGGCGATGTAGCAGGAGACGAATGAGACATAAAGGCAGTGTGTCAATTAGCAACAGCGAGTGCGGAATCATTTAGGACGGGCACAAGGCATGCGGGGCCAAGCATCCAGGAATCCGATGGCGAATACCTGGCAACACTTGAGCCTATGTCACAGCAACGCCATGTATTTAAAACTGGATGTATGTCATACCACCGCTGCATACGTTGCCTGGATGTCGGCTTGTCCGATATCCATTTGGTGCAACATAGCTCCACGGCTATTCTCTCCGTCACCATCCTCCAATTTAGTGCTGACTCGATAAATTCATAACGCTACAATCTGAGGATACACCCCTTCTAATTTCGAAGTGCACTCTAGCGGCGTGAATTAGAACTGTTTGATTATTTATAGTAGCTATAGTAATCTTCAAATTAAAAACAAAAATGTTCTGTGACGTTTCAGTCTTATTTGTTAAATTGCAAGAAATAAATTCAGTTTAAGGTTGCGAGTGTGGGTCTTATGCAGAAAATCTCACTTACAGACCATTCAAATTTTCAATCAAAATCCCTTTGTTATATTACACGTTGTTCCTTTTACACTACTAATAAGTAAGAACACAAAGATCTCAACATACCACTCGTGACTGACAAAATCAAGAAAAACTACAAAAAATGTCATGACTCACTTTCTGGACACCCAAAATTACTGATATAATCATTACTGACAGACACATTACCATGGAATCCAACAAGGAGGCTGAAACGTCTCTGGGAGGAGGGGATCTACTACAGAGAGATGAACCACGTTAAGAGCGCCTTCAATGTGTCGTTTCTTCAAACATGCTTCCACGCGAATCCCTAAGGGAAGATTTTCAATATATGTGCCAAATGGCATTTGTATAGTTTCTCAAATAAATATTTGTATTATTATTGTTAGTGTAAGGTTATTAATGTACGAAGGATAAAATATCATTACCCGGCAACAAAAATGAATGAAGATATAGTTAATATACTTAAGAATAATAAAAAAAAAGATATATACAATACAGTTCACTAATTAGCATACGATCCTTACCGCTGAGCCACAAAAAAAGGTTAAGATATGGAAAATTTTAGATATTTCCTTGCTAAATATAAATTAAAATGTGAAAAGTTCTCCATCCATGTGTAACGATAGTTCATCAGAAAATGAATTGTATATGATGGCTTTCAAATCCCTTAGGTCTACCCCGATAGGTAGCAGCACCGGACTGACGAAACCTACAATGAAAAAAGAAAGTCCACAGTAACAGTGGGGATAAAATTTGTCATAAAAGGACTGATATTGGGTTCGGAATAAATTGTCAACAAAGGATCATTTTTTCGTAAAAAAGTAAGAAGCATTGAGGATTATACGAAGGATTTTGGGATGTAAAGATTGTGGAGCCCCAAAGCACTTGTCAGTTAGTAGAAATAAGTCTTATGGCAGTCATGTATATGAGTCTTTTGTAATTAATTGGAAGCTTAGAGCGTTTGTCTAGTAAGTGTTGAAGTAACCTGAAAAAAAAATTAAATCCAATACTTATTTACCTTGTATTTAATGCCTAAAAGACCATTTAAAAGATATTCAGATCCCTAAACATATTTTATGTTTATGTATATGTTCGAACAAACAATTGAAACAATTAATCGCGGATAGGAACAATAAGTCCAAATATTGACCACTTTGGAGAAAGTAAAAGCTTAAAATAACAGCAATCAATCAGAAGGGTTCTCAGAATGAGGCTATCCTTTAATCAATTTGAGTTCCAAACTGCTAAATTGTATACTAACATTCCTTAATAGCTTCCCTCAGCCCTTAGACAAAACTCAATCATAATATTTTCTAGGTCTATATTCTATCAACCATAAGCTCCTTTTTAATGAGAATATTCCAGCTAGAATAATACTCAGTCTTCACACTATTCTCTATAACGAACATGGCTTTAATTGTGAGAAAAAATATATTAGAGATGCCTTTAAACCTCCGACTATGCATGGTGCTCCTGATGAAATTATAATGCTGAGCCTTGGGCTTCCAAAAGGATAAAGGAAAAAGGACTTGCAAGAAGGATGGGCTTCCGAAAAAAGTCTGCTTAAGATTCCGAGATTAGGCATTTCAGGAATAGCGAAATCAGAAATTAAGTGGGATTAAAATAAAATATCATAGAAGCGGCTGAAGAAAGAAGACCTCTAATGCAATGAACAAATAAAGTGGAGGAAAGTGATGACAGACAGATTAATAAATAATCCGAAATTAAAAATTTTGAACAGGATATTTCTGTTTTTTTCCTGTCACAAACATTAATTATGGTGATTGTGTTTTTAGTAACTAATGTTTTTAATTTGAATTGCATTGAAGCTACATTTTTTTAAAATTATTATTTACAGAAAAACTTGGAACTTTCGAATAATAAGGATGGAGAAAGAGTACACTATTAGTCTTTAACAATTGTTGATATCTCTATTAAGGAAAAAAAATGTTTTCTACCATATAACATCTAATTTTACAGGATTATTGTGATATAAAATAGTAATATTTATTTTTCAACTATCCAACACTTTCAGATAACCATTAGAAACGATAATTAAATCATAATTTCATTATATTAATTTTTATTATAATATAAAAGCTGACTAATACTGTAATAAACTATATAAAATTGATGGCTAGCAAAACGATTATTCATTTCGTTCTTGCACATATCTTTTGCACGGATATGTAATAATAATAGTCTTCATTCAAGATATATTATTCTTTCCGAACGTGCATTATGCGCAGTTGATATTTCTCATAAATAATTCAAACGAGATTTTCTAAACTTAATTGAATTCAAAAGGAGATGAGTACATTTATTTGGCTGACCGTAAACTTTCAACGATTTCAACGCCTCGTTACTCCCACAAGATCGTTAAGTAAGAGTGATACAATTAAAATTAGATAAAGTAAAATATTATCAGTAAAGCGATCATGTAATTATATAGGAGTGATATATTGTGCATAATAATGTAGTAAAATCATCTTTGTTTTAAAATATCTAGAATGTACCATGTAGCCTTGTAGTATTACATTTAAAAGTGCTGTCTATAAATAATCATTTATATAACTTCAAATATTTGTATTAGTCTTACTGACATGGCATATTGTTAATAATAATGATACACTGAGGACTATGAGTGGGCTAGTGGAGGTACTATAGCATCTCGCTAAGTACAGTGGCGTTATCAATTACTGTTTGTTTGAATTTTTATACTGGGAAAGTGAAGGTGAGGAAGAGCTTAAAATATGCTGTTATGAAACATTGGAGCGAGGTAGCTCAGTGCGTAGGTCAAAGATTTGAGTCCGACTGTGCTAAATAAATTATTTAATCTGTAAAAAGCCTGGAAACCCATTTTAACAATAATCGTTATTCAGACGGTAGTTCGCGAATTTTATGGACACGACAAATAGTTAACTTATAGGATAAAGAGGCATTCAATTGTGAAAATCAAAAGGTCAGCGGGTAAATTGCTGAGATGCTATTCCAATTTGTTATAAATCAAAATAGTTATTGTTATAATAAAAATAAATTATTATCTGAAAGCAACGGATGGACCCAGTAAGATGTTATTGGGTTCCCTTTGCTTTAATGTGGATACCCGTAATTGGCAGAAAAACCTATGAGTTGTGTTTGAATTCAGTCTTTTCATCTTCTTGCTCGACTGTTGACTTAGAGACAGTACAGTCTCTAACACTGTACTGAACCCATTATATTATCACGGGTAGTAAAGCTAGGGATTTTATGAGTTGATGTCAGCTAATTATTTATAGTTTAGTAATTAGTCTATAAATGGGAATATTATTTTTGTTTTAGTAACTTGTAAGAAGAAATATCGATCCACGTTTCACGGAATACTTGATAAACAAAAACTATCGGGAACTGAGATCAAATGGGTTGTGGAATGGCCGGCGGCAGTGCAGTGGGTGGGGGGAAGTAGATGAATAACTATTAATCAAGACACCACTGAAAATTTGAGGACCTTCCGGAATATTCCGTTAGTAAATTTAACTAGCTAACTAACAGGCAGTTACATAAATAATGGCGAAGCTGGGAGTTGTAACTTTTCAGACTTGATATTTTAATAATCTATCGAGTTAAAGCCTCTCTTATGGGTTAATTAAAGTTGGCAGCGAGTACATCAGGTCATTCCAAAAACAGATACGCCCCTCAACTTAAACCCGCTCGCGAATATAAATCTAAATATATTATTAAACGCTTTCGCTTCGGTTTCTTGCCATAGTTGGGAATAATGCAGAGCCTGAGTAACTTTTTTTTCCCTACCTCATTTAGGTCGGAGGAAACTCTACTGATATAGCGATTTTTTTTTTATTCTCAGTGCATGCGGGGAAAATAATATTGATACATAGGTATCAATGTAACTGAAAAAATATTACAGAAAATATCTTAAGCCTAGCAGCAGACATAAGAAAACGACGGTTGAAATTCAAAATTACTAGACTTCTCCTCTATCCAATATAATTATTGCTTAAATACAAAAAGTCAAGTCAACCAAACCATGGACTAGGCGAATTGAAAAGGATTTACTAAAAGCCAGAATAGAACCATATGATGTTATAGTAAAGAAAAAATGGTAGGGGAAAAAGCAGAAAAGTGGATAGTAATGTCAGTGAAGGAAGTATTGAATAAAACCAGGAACTGAGTGGATAGAAGAGAGAAAAAGAATACGTGAAGAAAAGATGAAGAAAGTATGGGAAAACGACGACAGAATCTTTGCGTGATTCCTCTTGGGCTCATTCGAAATAAATAAATAATAAATATATCTATTAATGTACTTTCAATAGAACATATAGTTTCCTATTAAATAAAAAAAAAAAAGCTTGTACTACTCGTACTTCAGCGTCGCAAGAGATTCTTGAGTCTATAGAGGGCTGTTTACTGATTCTTTTGCCACAACGGGTGTCGAATACGGAACTATGATTTCCAATTAATAGCATAAAAATAGTAATTAAAGATAACAAAATCACTTGAAATTTTTTTTATTTGCTTGTAAGATTTTATTTTTTACGAACTAATTAGTTTGATCTATTGCTGCTGTTATTTCCATATTTTTTTTTTCAAAATAATTATAGAATCTTGTTCCTAAATAATGTTTAAATGCATATATATACAGACTATACTTATATATATACAGTATACACATATACATACAATTTCCGGAAATATTAACGGTTAAAAAAAATATTTTTTCTAATCTTAATGAGAAAAATGAAACAAAAACACATATTTCTAGCTGCGGTGTAATTAATTGTTGGCAAAATCGGCGGACTATAAAATTATACAACATTATAATAATGCTAGTAGAAACAAGAAATTACAAGGATGTAGGTTAGACAATGAGGTGCGTTGACCGTACAGGAAATGACATGTTCTTTATTAATGCCTCATTTCTCTTTTACGGTTCAGCAATTCCACATTTACAGATGCTTGATTAATGTTTAACTGTTTTTGTCTTTTAATATCTTTGTAACGTTAGAATTTTGTGGTTAGAGATTACTTTTTGAGGCCTGATTTTAGTTATTTCAGCTTGGGAATCGAGGAACATAGAATGATGCTCTTGAATGCCTTCTGTCAAGAAAGAATTGATTAAACTATATCATATAATATAGTTTATTGCGTAATTAAAAAGTATAAAATAAGAATTTTTAAATTTTGATTTAATGCCCAAAGAAGATTTAGCATGGAATGTAATTTTCTGTACCAGCCGTTTATTTCTTTTCACATTATTTCAACATAATTTACTTCTTCTCATATTATTTCCCAAATGCACAAAAATTAATTTTCAAATAATGTTTTTGAAGTAAAATGAATTTTATTCCGCCAAAATACTTCTAAATAATTTTAATTCAGGTCTTACTAGGAGGTTTGGGCTAGACATACTTTTTTGTATAATCTATTTTAACATTTTTTTTTTCATTCAACTTAAATGATATTCAGCGGAATTTTTTAATCATTTCTAATTTCATGAATCCTTTATTTACTTTAAACATCAACCAATCTAATAATTTATCGTGTTTTGTACATGGAAATATGATTATACATACATTTGATTCTAGTATGATTAAACTTAGATTAGTTACATATCGTATTTTTTTTTATTAATGCAGATTATTGTTGAATTTTAATGACCATTTTCTACACAGCTTTAAGTTAAATAGTTGAATGATGAAAACTGAACGAAGCTTCATTTCCAAATTGTTTAATCGTGGTATTCAAGCAGCTTAATGCCTCAATTAACTTAAGTTTATATATTTAAATTTTTTGGACTTAACTGTATTTGAAATAGGGGTTTAAGTATATTTTAAAAGCTCGAATATTAATAGCTACAAGGCGTGATGTAATCTTTTAATTAATAAAACGAACATCTTGAACACGGGTTTATTTTTATCCTTCGCCTGCATCTTGTTCTCGAGGATTTTCTAAATCTGGAATTAAGGATGAAAATAATTAAACAAAAAATAGGAAGAAGATGATTTGGTAACAAGGCCCAATTAACAGGATATATTTTGATTACGTAACTGAATTATTTAAAATATTACATGAAATAAAAAAATATAAAAATAAGAAATATTAAAATTTTAAAAAAATTCAAAAGTCGTGAGATATGACGTGAAGGTTGTCAGGTTTGTGTTTGGTCTGGAAGATAATTGTGGGTGCCTCGCCGGCATACTCCCACATGCGCCCGTCTAGTTAACTGATTTGGGTAAATTTTAGAGGGATTACTTCATGTAATAAAGTTATTATTATAGTACGACTGTCACATTAAAAATAATACTATAAAAAATGTAATCCAAAAAGGTTAAAAAAAAAATTGTAAACAAGTCTAACACGTGTTTTTTCAAGTATTTCTTAATTCAACATTTAGATATAATATACGTTTCTGCTTATAAACTTTCAACTGTATGCAACATATTTAAATAAATATTGTACTGAAAAGATGATATTATATATTAACCATTAACCATTCCATTAGAAAAAAAAAATTAAAATTCGAATATTATTAAAACAAGCTTTTAACGATGTAATTTAGATTCGATAAAACATGCCCCATCTACTTTTCACCTCAACACATCAATAGAAACGAACTGGAATTAAAAATTCAATTTAGTTGTAATTAAAAAAAAATCAAATAAATAAATATGGAATTACGGAAGTTCTACTTAAAATCGCTATATGTTTAAATGATTCTGACAAAATTTGGTTGCCAAATTTTGAAAGTGGCTTCATAAGTCTATAATTTTATATTTCAATTTCAAATCGTACTTTTTTATAAGTAGCAATAAAAATGGATAAATAAAAAAAACTATAAGTACTTTTCAAGTTAGAAAATGAACTTTCACAATTATGATTAGTAGTCCAGGAATAGATGTTTAATTGCGAGATTTATTATAATATATAATAATAGGAAACAAATAATTTCTATGAACATAATTTATCAATATCTGTTATTAATTGTTTCACTTTTTATTTATTTTTTTATATCATATTTATTTTTATTTTGGTTACTCTCTCTCTCTTTCTATATATATATATATATATATATATATATATATATATATATATATATATTTCAATGAGGATAAGACCGGATAAGATATGAAAATCAGAAGAAATATTTTGATTGAAATAAGCCTTTAATGCAAACTGTCAGGGGGTTATTATGCTTGTGAGGAAACATTTAACCAGACAAGATAAAGCTGTATCAGTAAGAAGAAGAACTGAATAAAAAACCATCTTTTGTTATCGTTGAATTAGTAATCATGTTTTATGCATAACTGCGATAGGGATCCCCATTATTATTCCTCATGTGTCGTAGCTTGATTATATATTTTTTTGTGAGGCTTTTTTAAATTAGAAGTATCCGATACAGGGACCGTGGGTAGAACAATGTGTAAGAATACCTTAAAAATAATGAACATAATGGTGTGTATTTAAGTGAAATTAAGATAGATCAGTTGTTCTTTTTTTATGATGGAACGTGTGCCAGCCAACATGTCATTGCATCCAATGATAAATTTTATTAATTATTTACAAACCTTAATAGAGTAACTCCAATTAATAGTTTGAAACGAGATATAATAATTTTTTTCTCTTGAAAATTACCCAACTAAAAATTTGGGCTCATATTTGTCTTCATTTTAATTTCAAAACTTTAGATGTGAGATAAATAAAAATAAAATATTAGCTCATTCAATATACATATTAATTAGTTATTAATGATATCTATGTATATATCAATACATAAATAGTTAATGGGTCATTAAGAATCGAGATACGCAACCGTTTTCCTCAATTAATAAATTAATTGAAAGATTCTAAATTATATTAAACATATATAAACAGATGAAATAATAGAGTAGAATAAGAGACAAGACGATCGAATTTCAAGTAAGAATAAATAAATTTAAAAAAAAATTGGGGTTTCGGCAACTTTGGTTTATGTTATATGCTACCTTGAAATTTTCTTTTTTTCCCGCAATACTGATATATTTTTACTTAATCGGGTCCAAGAAATTATACTTACCAATAACAATGATTCAATCCCAACGTTCTCAGTAAAAATAAAATAAATTTTTAGACATTTCTGTTTGTGTGCTTTGGTATTTTGATTGTTTTTTTGTGTGTGTCCAAGTGGGTTTGAGAATGGCTTAGATTCATAATTCGATCCGATGGATAATGTTTTTTAAATATTTCTTCCACCTAAACTTTCGAACAGGACAAAGTGTGTTGGGCCCAATATCTTTATATAACATACATTTTTATGTTCGTGTGTATATAGCGTCAGGTATTTTAATTTTTTTTTTGAAACGTATATTTTCATTAAAATGATCCAAATAATTACAACTTATTAAAAAGTATATATGTTAAGTTTAAAATTAACAATGTAATAAGGCCTGGGTACAAATCCCGCTGCTGTGGCTGACTTTGACCTGGGGCTTATCCAGCCTATACAAAGCGGCTACCCGAAATATGGGGAGAATTCTGGCAGTAGAGCGTGATCTGGGATAAATCACCTCCCTGCACAACCGTTGTCACAGACACGGTACAGTCACTATCACCTACTGAACCCAAGACCGTTTATGTATAATATAAGAAAAAAACGAGCTAAGCTGTTCGATTAAAACTTCTTTTCGGCATTTTTTTCTCTCGACAATAAAGTAAGGACATTCCATAAAATATTATTTTGTTTGCTTCAGCGTTGAAAAATAAAATTATAAATCCTTCAAAAGGCACATTAATTTAATTTAAAAAGGGACAAAGAGGTAAACGGTTGTCAGTAGCTTCATTTTTCATAGTTGTTGATGATTTTCATTCCAACCTTCCCTCCCCCCCTTTCTACCACTCTGACATCCATTCACACTCTGTTTTTTTTTCTCACTTCTTTCTTTCTTCCTATTTTCCAGAAATCCTTTAAATTAAATGAGGATCGATTCCTATTGGAATAATAATCGAATTGTTCCCACAATGTGACATAAATACGCGGGAAGGTTCGGAAACCCTGATTAATGAATATACCTCATTTAAAATGAAAGCCATTCGAATCCACCCCCCCACACTCACACAAACCCCTAATAAATGTTTTTCACTCCCTGTGTAAGTAATAAAAGCAGGTATCTATCTACCTCTGCCCAGCTCTCTTCTCTTGTCCCAAACACCAAAACACCAAAATCTCGCCTATTGTCTCCTGTATTTCGAAAAATTTCGACTACCAATGAGGCTGGTGATCAGGAATTCATCTTGATACTGGTAATTTTGAATAAATATTAAACATCAAAATTAATATTAAAAACACAAAATGTAAATAAATAAATAAGTATGTATACAAAAATGTATATATAAATGATTCATCTTGTAATGGTTGACTGGATAGTTTCTGTTATTACGAGTATATACTGTTATAAAGTTTTTCTGTCCTTTTATTTTCAGGCCTGAAGTTGGCCAAAACGTAGGAGCAGATAACACAAGTCTAACTTATTTTGTGTACTTTATTGAATAAACCCCCTGACCATTTTACCTACCATAAGTAGATTTTCTTTTTACCTCACTTGAAATACATTTTGACAAATTTAAAATTTTTCCGGAATTTCAGCATTAGGTTCGAATAATAATTTCAGAAAAAAAAATATAGTTAGTTCCTTAATTAACTTGTTTTAAATCTATCTCTGGCTCTTAATTAGTGACAGAATGTTTCTGTAAGACATATAAATTTAAAAATTAATTAAATTGTGTTTAAATAAAAAACACAATTAAAAAGGAAGAAAGATAATAAATATATAATGAAATCAAAACCTCACAAGTATTAAAATTTATTATTAAAATATTCATTATAAAGAAATAGCATAAAATGGTCTAAATTAATCAAAATAAAAAATCTTAATAACGGTAAAATTATCTAGCATGTTATTAACGGTTTCTCTAAGAAAAAAATTTATTGGCTATGCACAATTCGTTTATATATTTTTTAATAAAGTGATCTATTCATTGATTTTGATACTCAAATTATATTGAAATAAACTTTTACGAGGGGGTGCAGTCAATGGTAACACAAAAAATAAGAATAACTTATTTTTAAATATGTAGTGCCAACGTTTACATCCATTATTTATACATTTCTTCTATATTTAAATATTAACATCATATTTTGCATTAAAATTTATCTTTATTGATATAACTTTCTAATATGTACATTATCATACATTTTATACCATTAACCTGTAATATAACGAGGTTTTAAGTCTCACCAGATTTACATATGTACTTTTTTTTTCATAATGTATCTTACTACCTTCTCATTTTTCTTACTCTGTATTTCTTTACATTATCACCTTTCTATACACATATTCTGTTATTCATATATCTGTGGCACCTGTGCATAGTGGGCTAAGTCGAATTTTGTGAATTTCAAGCTATCTACTTAGAATCGTAATTTTTTTCTTTTTCCTTGTGTCTAACACGCTAAGTGTTCCGTCCATTGCAATGAAGGATATTCCTTTGTGAATCGTGGGCTGATACTCCAATCTTGAACTTAAAATAAGTTCAGAAAAATTACGATTCTAAGTAGAAAGATTGAAATTCACAAAATTCGACTTAGCCCACTATGCACATATGTCACAGATATATCCTTAATAATCTATCCGACGCTCTGTATGTCTTTACTTTTCTATAAAATCTATATGCTCTTCTATAGCCCTTTCTTGGTACTGCAATGTTATTTAATGTTTTCTTTCTTAGTCCTGAAGATAGCCCAGACAGTAGGCCGAAACCTTGGCACTATTAAAAAATAAGTTATTCTTATTTTTGGTTTATAATTGACTGAACCCCCTGACCAATTCTATCCTTCATATATATAGATAATTTATATTTTATGGATTTTAAATGTATATACTCATCAAATTCTAAAATATTAAATTTTATGAAAATAAACTGATTCTGGGATTTACAATTTAAACCTGACATGACTTTTTTCTTATTTTTTTTTTAAGCAAAACATTTTCAATTTTTTTCCCCAATCCATCAGACGACCAGAGAGCAATTAGGAACTGAAATATTGACCCATAATTGATTTAGCAACCCAGGTTCCAGCAGCAATAATAAATTGGAGTAGCAGAAAAAAAAAACTCCCAGGGAGGACGAAGTGAACTTTTGAAATATCGTATCATTATGCCCTTACTTACGGGAACCAGTTAGCGAACAACCTTAAAGTTTCTTATTCCATCTCAATAGTCGCCTTTAAAAATACTAATTGCCTTCGATTTTCCAGCTGATCGCGCGATTCGAGAAGGAAACGGAAGAAGTAGCAATATGAAAGCAACAAGGAAAAAACTAAACGGATATAGAGAAAATGAAAACAGTTTTAATAGATTAATAGAGTAGGATTAACATAAGATCTCAAAACAGCTTTGGAAAATAATTGGCCCTTTCAATATTCAAAATATGTTTGAAATATTCAATATGCACAGTCATAGAAAGTTTTGGACATTCCCATGTAAATAAGAAATTGGTCAACTTACTTCAGCAACTGCAATTCTCAATTTCGTAAATCTACAGATGTACTACTTTTACTTTACAAATACAATATTTATAATATATTAACTACTTTATTGTGATTTTTTATAGCATCAGTAAATATAATAAACTGCTAACAGAAACCCATAAAGGATGATAAAATGAATTTTTTTTTATATTTTTCTCAGAAAATTAAAAATTAAACCTAAAATAGTCATACCCCTAATTTTAGAAAGTATTTAAAAAAATCCAAATAAAAATAAACAACTGATTTTTTTTTATTTTCTCAAAAATAACTATATATTTTTTTCTTCTAGGACCACCTAAAGAAACAACACTTAACAAAATAAACAATTATTGTATCATGGGCTGCTTAAAAAAGTTTCATAAAATTAAAAAGAAAAAAAAGGAAGATTGCTGTGATAGAAGTTTTTGTTTCTTACAATAAACATTTGAAAATGTTGGTTGTGTGTTTTTGATGGAGAAAGAAGATTTTATAAAACGGTCATTGGATTATATATCATAATTTTGATTAGAAAAAAAAACTGATCTACTGTTGTCCACTAAGGTTCTTGAGTTAAGAACATGGTTCAGAATGTTTCTAAGCATACGGATGTGCATTATGGTAATAAGACCAGAATAATGACACTCGCCAGATTTTGTCCTCAATCACGGGCAAATGAGCCTCTCAAATGTCTGCAGATCCCACAGTGTCAGATTAAAAAATTTATTGGCCACAGCTCAGCAGTTCATCGCTATACACTCAAAGCTACCCTTTTCAGTAATTTCGATTAAAATAATAAAAACAAGTACTTATTAATTTCACGATTTACCAACTTTACTTTTGCAGTTTTTTTCCCTCAACGGGTTGCCTGATTAAGTCGTAGCGTCCCTCCACTTTTCTCTATTCCACTAGTAATTCTCCTCAAGTCCCCGGACGGCCATCCCTTCCTCCACACAGTCCTTCCACCGGGTTCGGGCTCTTCCTCTTCTTCTTCCGCCTTGCTGTTTCCACAGCTAAGGTCTCTTCGGCCACCTACGTTCTGGGATCCGCTGGTATCATCGTAGCTGTTCCTTCCAATCCCCTCCGGAACTCCTTCGGTCACGCCCAACCTGTTTCTAACATCTTCATTTCTGACTCTATCCAGGCAGGTGATCCTCAGGCATCTCCAGGTCTCTGAGGCGTAGCTGAGGGAGGACTCAGTAATATTTCTGAAAATACGCTTTTTGTTATCCGTTGAGATGACATTCTTGCCAGGCCAACTCTCCTCCTATCTTCTAGGTTCCTACTTGTTGTTCCCATCTATTGATGACCCTAAGTATTTGAAGGAGTCCACCCGCTTGCATATTTTCACGCTAATATGAAGGTCTGTGGCTACTCTGCAGATCACTGCCAGGTATTCGGTCTTATCAAAATTTATTCCTAGACCCAAAAAGGCTTTATTATTTTTCCAGGGCCATCAGCGCTTCTTCCAGACCCTCTATGTGACCACTGCCTGGTCATCGGCAAAGAAAAGAGAGAAAAGCACATGTCCGTCTATGTCTATGCCCTTTCCTTTCCAACGTGCGCTCCACTCCTTTATTGTCTGTTGTAAATAAATTTTAAACAGGGTTAGGGACATACAATTCACGATTTTAAAATGAAAAATATATTGTTTTTATTTTCCATTTTTTTTAGTAAAGGAGGTACATTGAATTAAAAATAAGAATAAATACTAAAGGTAAAGATAGTTCTTGAATAGGCTAGCTTTCAACGTTGATTTAAGAGATAAAAGTATATTAATTTAAAATTGTCCACCTTATAACCTAATTATTACTGATAATTTTACATAATAACAAATTATATTTTACATATTTAGATAATATGGTGAAGACAAGAGAAAGGGGCATATACACTGTGAATTAAAGAGAGAGCTGTCTAATAACAGACCCAAAAATGTCTACATTGTCCGGATGCTAATTTTTTAAAAGGGGCCCCGTTTTGGTAAATTTTAATAGCCAGGGTAGGATATGAATTTTCCATTGTATGACGAACATTAGCCTCGCTATTACCACGCAACATAAATTACCTCGTGAATATTTTAAATCGGGGAAATTATCTTCCGAAACTGGTAATATCCAGGGCATTATTGTCGTCATATCCAATATGTATGGATATGCAATATGCAGTCGCACCGCTTATGCACAATAAAACTGTTTGGTCAAGAGTTAAACATTCTTATGGATATGGTAAATATTTACATAATGTCTATGAGAGCCATTCAGCCCTTTATGCATAAATGAACCATAATATCTTTATCTATGCAGTAGCTCAGTTCATAACAATTAACTATTAAATTAAATCGAAAATTTAAAAAAAAAAGAAGAAAAAATATTGCATTGTTACTTATTAAAACTTATTATAAATTCTCTTATTATACAGAAACTAGACTCTTTCATAAATTATTTCTTATATCTTAATTTTGGTAGGAAGGTTCTAGAATCTAATTAGAAGGCATCTGTCTTATTTACATAATGAATTTCATAACTTTCTTTAATATAATTTTTTTTAAACATTTTTTATCATCCCCCTTCCAAAAAAATATTCTTAAAGAAATAATTATTATTTTGAAAAATCTTCATTTTAAATAACAACCTAAGTTAAAATTCTTTTAAAAATGAAAAAAAAACATAAATGTTAATACTATTTTAAAATATATCAAAACCTTTGATTGAATGATCTATGTCATGTAACAAATAATCAAAACGAAAGAAATTTTACTTTAAAAAAAATTGTTAAAACCCCCCCCCCCCCCCCCAAAAAATTATTAGATGTAAGTATCGTTGTGAATAATCTTCAATTTAAATAGCAATCTAAGTTAAAATTATCAATAAGATATAGAAATGATATCGTGCATTAGTTAAATATCATGTTTGAAAATGTTTAAATTTTATAATATATATTATAATAATTTATTGTGGCTTGTATATATTACTAATTAATTACATTTTTACAAAAGAATGATTGAGATTGATTGACAAAATTATTTTGTGTTATCTTATTATATTTTTTCTTCATGAAGTGTTGAGTAATTACGTTAACCACTAATTAAAAAAGATATGCAATTCGTAAATTTATAAAATTAAAAGTGTGGACAGAACATCCATAATTTAGCCCATTTCATAAAAAAAAAATAATCATTTAGCTCTACACTCATTCAAAATATAAAATAATCTTAAATTAAATGATTAATATCTTTTACTATTTCTAAATTAGGCCCTGTACCAAACAATCAAAACGAAATGAAAATAATTTTAAATGTAAAAAAAAAAGAAAAAAGGAATTGTTTACGTATCCAAGGTTCTCAGCGACGTAAAAAGAATTTAAAATATCACAATTATGCAAATGCTTATACATTTCCCGATGGCAGTACATTTATTTTAACCTATGCCAAGGAAACAAAAGAACTGGCACTAGAATAAAGTGCCTAAGCGGTATATCTTAATATATTATGCAAAATGAAAAAAAAAAAAAAATACCAAGGTAGGAACTGAAAACTAATTTGTGTCTGGGCCAAATATATGTATGTGTGGTATGTGTGTATATATATATATATATATATATATGTATATACATACACATACATGAACGGAGACAAGTAAGGATCATATATAGAAAGATATATAAGAGATAAGGCAATCTGCGAGGGACGGAGACATATAAAACATTGAATGTATTAACTGTAGAGCACACAACGACATAAATAACTGTTATATACGGCCCAAGGGGTACTTACAAATAACAATGTACTACGTAGGTCATTTGAATTTATATGAATATTAAATAAGTAATAAAATTGATTTAATAATATTTCGGTTATCTCCATCAAATTTATCACCTTATAAATTTTTATACCCTCGGTAAAAATATATATATTTAAACCATATTCGAATATCTCCACTTTATTACTTTGTTTTTACAATAAAGCCACCCTAAGTTAGTGTTGCAATTTATTTTATTTATGGGCGGCAGTTGTTAAAATGGTACAGCGGTGCTAATGTTATACGGATTATTTATTAAAAATTATTGCCGAAGCCCATTATTGGCTTTCTGATAAAGCTCTGCCGATAAGCATGTGTTTAATAATGCTGGCAATATGATATGATATATATATATACTTATATGGCAATATGATATGAAATATATATACTTATATATGTTATAAATTACGTGAATTTACATTAAAAATAAATATCTTGTACAACTAAAAGAAAAGTAAATAAAAATAATTTTTTAGAATGATGTAGGCGTTTTGTTAGTAAAAATAAGAGAGAGAAAAAAAATTAAAATAAATAATAACATTATAAAAGTCATATTCATAAGATACTGAAATAAGAAAAAAATAATTATAACTTAAAGCTTCAATAAGAAACGACCAATTAAAAGAGAAAATTGAATATTCTTAACTTTTTATTTGTAAGCTCCTTAGTTTATAGAGACGGATTTACTCGTATCATCAGCCCAGGTGAATAAGTTAAATGATGTGGTTAAGTCGGATTTTGTCCAGAAGAAGTTAACTGCTTTCAGGTTCGTATCATTCTCGTAGTTTTTGGCTTGAAATAGAGTTGTAACATAAACAGTGACTTTTCAAGCCAATGCCTTACTTAGCCCCTTATTCACTACGAAAATAACTCGATCCCGCTTAATTAAGTACAAGAAACTCATTTTGGAGAAAATTAGACTTAACCACTTATTCATCGGGGCTGCAGATGTATACTGAAAATCCTTTATAAATAGGAAGGTTATGTAGGAGTTATGATATAACCTAATCCTACCAGTGAAATAAGAAAACCTGCAACATATGTTTAATAGTCATTTGTTATAATTGTTACAACATTATGTTATAATGAAGAATGTAAAGAAAAATCTTAAATTGTGTTTATTCAGTTCATTTTTTCCAATTGTATTTTAGTATTAATTTGTGTTACTTGTTACTAACTTCTCGTTTGGTATAATTAATTTTCAGAGATTTGAAGATATACACTGAGATTCGTTCTTATTTACCTAATATAATATAGGTTAGTATTAACGTTCTTTAAATTGTTGGAATTAAAACAAATGACAATAAAACATATGCTAATGGATTTTGTACTTCACTAGTAGGTGGAGGATTATCACTTATACATAAACTTTCTATTTATCAAAAGCACACACACACACATACTCTTTATATATATATATATATATATATATATATATATATATATATATATATATATATATATATTGTTGATGAATTGAATTTATAACAACTATAATTGACTAAATTTGAAATTATAATATCGAACTTTTAACTTAACATTTATTTTTATTTTTTAAGTTAAAGAAATACCTTGCATACAAATTATACAAGAAAATGAAAGTTTGGTGTTGATGAGCTTAGCAGGGCACAGTTGGAGGTAATGAGCGATTATCTACTTCACAACTTAGTAAAAGTTAATTAATAAAGAACTGCCTAACGTTACCGAAACGCCACATGAAGTAAATAAATAAATAACACATAAAAAAAAAATAAAAAAGAAAAGAATAAAAGAAAAATAACCACTCCGGTTATAAGAGAGCTTTTATTCGGCCATTTCAATATGAATAGAGGAGCGAATAAATTAAATAAATTGTTGCCATTGCAGCAAGTGAATAATATATGTAGGCCGTCTCATGAATATAGATTATTCCTTAACAAAAGGATCTTTCTAAAAGAAGGCTCTACGCCCATCCTCTGGCCAGCAGTGACATCCTTAATAATTCCTTATATTTATTAATCAACTAATGCATAGCTAATGACACGTCAGCCGTCGTCAGGCCAGGCCGGGCCCGTACCATTCAGAAATGAGCATTTATTTTTAGAAGCTCGCCTTTTTTTAAATACCTCATTTTCTCTCCTAAATAAGGATGTTAACGACGGCTTAGACAAACAAGGGAGAAAACAAAATAACAATTAACCAAAAAACGAAAATAAATCACTGTTATTATTTCGACCTTCAAGGCCTGAAAAGGATCTAGAATCGGAAAGTCTTCAGATGACGTATAATGTCAAAAACAATACTTTTGAGGAGAGTGAAAAGACTGTTGCAAGATTCCTCAAAAATCGCTACGTTTCATCACGTATCTTACATGTGCCATAAAAAGTTGTTTTTTCCCCTGATAGATTACTTTTTATGAATTTTAATAAATAATAATAAATTATAAATTCTTTATTTATTCTGGGACAAGTCCCTCTTGAATAATAATACAGGTTTCTATACAGGGTATTATTATGTCTTATTAAATGAGAAAGAATTAATGAGAAAAAAAAAAGTTGTGAATTGCCAGCAGTGGTAGCATTTAAAAAAGAATAAAGAAAACAGAGTACAAGAAATAAAAAACAACAGAAATAAGATTACAATAATTATAAAGAGAGAAACAATAGATAATTACATATGTATGCAAGTTACAATGTCAAGTAGAAACTAAGAAAGCAAAAAATGAAACAAAAATATGAACAATATCAACTAATATAATTTTTTTTTTGTAAATATCAAAACTGAATGACTGAAGCGTCAGTAATATAAGTATATATAAATAATTATATAAATGTACTTATATATAAATAAAACACATAATTCATTTATCAGTTAGGAAATATTAATCTGGAAACTGAGTATGTTATTTCCGATTTTTCGGGGAATTGCAAGGATATAAGGTGATTGAATATATCGGATTTGAAGGTTGAAAGATTATTGGAACGACGAATGGAAGAAGGTATAGTACCAAAGGGATGAGGATCGGATAAGGAAAGCTCTATCAAAAGCAATTGTTCGGTGGGATGCTGTATAAAGGTCTTTTTGAATTTTATATCATATATCGGCTATAGACGCTATAGATCAGAAACGAAAAAAAATTGTTTTTTTCACTTTTGACACTTTTGTATCAACTGATAGAACATTTAAACTGCTCCATTAGTTCGCTTATTCGTTCCAAATTTCCCATTCTTTTGACGAGTCTCAAAGAATATTTCTCAACTTCCTATTCTCTGCCAAATTCATTCATAAGAATATCCTCACCCATCATTAAGTGCTGTGAAATGGTTACTCTGTTGACTAACCATCTGCAACCTTTTGACTAGATCTAATTAAGAACTCAATACAACATTTGTTATTATTCATAACAAATAATTATTTTAACTTTTGTGCCTATATATTTCTTATAACTCTACTCTGAAAATAGCCGCCTATTTCATAAACCAAAATAACTATTGAAGGCAGTTTTTCGCTCAGTTCTAAAACTTTTACTTCAGATTTGTTTGTACATTTTATAATGCAATAATAACAAAACTTCTAAATTTCAATGTATACAGTTTAAAAAAAAAATCAATATTAAAAACATATATTTTTCATCAAAACAAAATAAATTCATTTTAATCTATTAAAATTAACCAGTGAAATTCTCAACCGCTATAGTGCTTCGAAAATAAATCTATAAAATTCAAAACATAATAAAATACTTGAGAGGTAATCAAAATTGTTAACCCCATTAATCGTTCAAAAAAGATTTTGTATTCAGACTGGTAATACAGAATGTTATTACATAACATTATAAGTATAATAGATAAATAGAAACAGAGACATTTTGAGTAAACAACAGGACTAACATTAATATAAATAACAATATTAATCAGTAATAATCTGTTCAAAACGGTATATCATATTTGTGTCAACAAGTGATCCCTTTAAAAACAAAGGTCATTTTATCACTAAGATAAAATTGCGGTTTCGAATCCTTATTAGAATTATCCATACTTATATAAAGGATAGAACCAATATGGCTTCAGTGACAAGGTTCATGCCATCCCACACAGCATCTCTTTGTATAATGGTGCAGTTCCGATTGAGTATACGTGTTCTGAGAGAAATAACAAACATTACTGAGCAGTAAAGGCGAATGCATTTTATCATTCGGACAAGTGAGCAATATGTTTCGTATAATGTCTGAAGAATCGATTTATAATCGTTGTCCAAAGGAGAATATTTTAGGAGAAATATTTGTAATGTTGTCTAAAGGAATGTCTATAAAGGTTACTGGTAATTACTAAAGTATTTAACACACAGTATGGTTATAAAAAAGTGTTGTTAACACAGAGCTATAACCTCCTCATTTATCACATGACTGGGATATAAATTGTAACATAGCCTATGTGGGTATCCATTTACTCGAATTATTTATACTACAAAATACACAATTAAAACATGGAGAAGTATTAGAAATAATACTATAAGATTAATAGATTCCTCGATTTATTTAACTAATAAACTAAGTATACGATTCCCGCCAGCCAACTGGAAGCAACTTACCAGGACCGGGCATAAAAGAGGATCATACTCTTGGTTCAGGGACGCTCTTCTTTAGAGAAAGAAATTTAGGTCATAGTGCGCCTGCTGACCTCAAGCAGCCATATTCCATGAATTCAGACCGATTCATCACTGTCCTTGAATCGTAAGTGTTCTTAGGTGAGAAAGACTGGTGAATCGGATGCAAAGGTGGAGGCATGGGTAACTCAGTTCGCACGTCTCAAAAAATCATAGCATACTAATAAGTTAAATTATTAATAATAATTAATATGCCACTTGTAATTTAGGTTGGAGACAATATTATTGAATCAAATCAATCGAACAAACAGTGTTGAATGAAATAGTTTCGATAGAAAATCAAATAGTAGTGAATTTATTGTGGATTAAACTACGCCCTCAACAATATCTTTATAAATAGTTCTCTTTCCTGACCATTAAAGAGACTGTGATTGAAGCAGCTGGTCACAAATTACAAATTCTTCATCCAAGGTAATTATTGTATAATTGTGTTATTTCTTCGATTGAAAGTAATTAACCATGCGATACAAATAATTAACGTTTAATCATTAATTATATACTTAGTGCCCGTCGTGTTCTATAATTTGACTCTAAATCGAATCTATTAATTACGGATTATTACAAAATTTAATGCGGATATAGGGGATGCGGCCTTAATATTCTGTGTATAATCTGAGTCTTGATTCTATCCTAGGTAACTGATCTATATCCTTCAATAATGAATTAGATTCGAGCCTAGACCACAGTCAGGATTTAGTTCGGATCTCACTATTCTCAGCTGGAGAAACTCAATTATTGACAGAGTGATTAAACAGTACGTGAGAGAATGCAGACCGGAATGAAAAAATGAGATGGTAGAGGAATATAAGTTGCAATTATGTATTGTGATATTTTTTTTAAAATATTTTATTTAATTGTTATCCACTAAATACATAGATATTTGTAGGACACTTATACATATATAATTTATTTAAAGAATAAATAAAAAACTGAAACTGTAGCTCTCATATTTCTATAATATATGCGATAAATACTAACTAGTTGAAATCAATACGTAGGAAGTACATGGACCTAGAAACTTCTCATACTTTCATATTAAGAATTTATAAATATATTTATTAAAGTAATAATATATATAATAAATTATGTTTATGAAATATAATAATGTACGGAATGTGTCTAGCCTCATTGGTTTTCTGGTATGTGCCATATAAGACGGTATTAAACGCTTACGCCAGGCCAAGATAATAAAAATTCTTTACTATATCGGTAATATAGCAGTGGCAATATTTTATATAGTAACCCTACTAGACTTCTTATATCATATAGTGTATATATATATATATATATATATATATACATATAAATTTTTGAAGAGAAAAAAAAACAACCATAAAAAAAAAAAAAAAAAATATATATATATATATATATATATATATATATATATATATATATATATATATATATATATATATGTATATGTATGTGAATATACTACGATATCACAACTTTTAAGGGCATTAAACTAGATGAATTAAACACCATAATATGCTTATGTCTTTATTTTGTAAAAATTAAATTTATTTAAAAAAATCTAATATTAACTTTTTTCGGGAGCATTAAGCATCGCTTGACCAAACAAGAAAAAAAAATTAAAAGTTTTTTTTTAATTTGGAGTTCTCCGATATTGTCCTGAACCCTTCAAGCCGGGTAGCTCAGTGGTAGAGTGCTGAGCTGCCGTGCAGAAGGTCTCGGGTTCAAATCAGGCAGTGGCAGTTAATTTATTTAATCTTTTAACAGCCCCGGATGAACCCTGTCAGATCTGGAGTCCCTCCCAGGGCTCTCTCAGGGCCTAAAACTGGGTACCTTTAATCAGGTAAAGACCTGGCAGTTGAGCGTGATCATGGATAAATCACCTCCTTACACGCCCTAGAAACAGTACAGTCTCTACCATGTCCTGAACCATGACCCTTCATGGGTTGTAGTGGTACGGGTCAAGGGTATCTGCTGGCAAATCAGGCGAAACAAAGGTGGGGGGTCCTATGTTTTGCCTATCCAGATGTAATTAGCAAAGTGTCTTTAACGATCATAATACGATTAAAAATCCTCAAAAAATATGATTAAATATATAATTTTTACGATGACTCTTATATATGTATCTTCAAGAAAAGTAAAACTGGATATTTTATATGTAATCCTCCCATCTTCTCAAAGGACTCTTTAAGTGCTTCCTGCGAAGAACCTGTTTCCTGCTGGAGGAGCGGTGACAAAAGAGCCGACGATCCCTCACTAACAGATCTACATCCGTAACTTGGGGCTGAAAAGTCTGACGGCCATTTTCGCCACCCTCAGCCAACGAGGTCGATATTATACGTTGTTAATTATGCAAGCTATCGATCTAGGAGGCAGGGAGGGAAGGAGTGGTGGGGGGAGAATAATATAAACTGCATTTATTATATAATAGAGTTAAGTACAGTCGGGAGGAGAAGTAAGCCGGGGAGGGAGGGTACAGTCCCTGGAACCTAGTCGCCTAATTACCTCCCCGATAACGTTTTACACTCCCTTCACGGCCTTATAGCGCCCTCTAAGGGCCCTTAGTTATTTTTATAGTTTATATTTGATCATTTAAACTGGTTTATTACGCTATAAAGTATTCCTCAACACTTTGGATTAACATTGTCGTTGATATATATACAATATTATATTATTCATTTTTTATTATTAATTCTTAAGATAATTAGTTTCTGAACCTTCACTGAAGTCTTATATAATGTTTTAGAGGTAATTTAAGGATATTGTAACATCCCTTACATGTACTATAATAAAAAAAAAAAACTTTTTTTCTTCGGGTAATCAAATGCTGGTGCTCAAATCAATAAGATGTCTTAGGAAAATAAGTATGGACGAAAAGATTGTCTGATTTTTTCAGTATATTTACTTCATTGTAAAATCATCTCTATTAAGATATGACTGGAAAATTTCCTAACAAGAACCTCAAGTCTCTAAAAAAATATAAACCATAATCCTCCCCGATAGTTTGCCAACTTAGGTATCATCAGGGCAGAAGGGGGATATAACTATTAAAGATACTCGTACCTAAAAAAACTACACAACTAAAACTCTTGAAGGGTCTCGGATTCAGGACAAGTTAGAGACTGTAATGCTTCTAGGACAAGGGTTATGCTAAGAGGCAATTTGACCGAGATCACGCTCGATTTCTTCTAATTAAGGGTACTCACTTATAGAGACTGGTCGAGTCTCAGATCCTAAAGGGTCCATCCATGTCTGTCAACAAATTATATAGGTTATTTTCCATAGCTGGATTATAACCTAGAACCACCGGCACAAAAACTGAGTAATCTACACACACTACCACGCTCTTCATACTAATTTCCTCCAACCACTTCCTCGAAAAAAGAGTAGAAATAGTAGCCAATAATAATTATATAGAATAAGAAGTAATAAAAAGAATAATTCATGACGTAATGAGTGGTATTGGCTCGTTTCAAGGGAAAGACTATTTATTAAAACTAATTTACAAAATCAAAACATCTTTGTTCAAAATAATTCTCCTCATTTTCTATACATTTTCCCAAAACTGATCGATTTTTCACTATAGGCGTCTATTATGTGGGGTTTCCATCGTGGAAATGTTTTGTAATACTCATTAACAATTTGTTATATTTTTTCCTCAAAATTAAAATTTAAAATACCACCTTTCATTTATTTCTGACCCAATTTTATGGATATTAATTTTTATAAATCACAGGATGACGTGTAGCTAATGAAGCAGGCGAACAAGCTCTATCTAACTGACCACTTTCCGTTTAGTTGATCTGTAATTTTTGTATTAGATTGCGGACTGTATCGTGTAAGTTAGTGGCCGCGGGTAGATGGAGATAGTCTGCTCAGGATTAAATCTTCCATTGCATATTTCATTAATCGTTCGGTAACGATCCTGTTCACGAACTGGATATAACAGATAAAAATGAAATTGCCTCCGAGGCTTCCGAAATTAGAGTCTCCTATATCGGCCCTTATTATTCTAATAACAGTCTTTAACAATTTAAACTTATTAAACTCGGTAAAAGTAAAATGGATTCAGAAGAGGTAAAAATAAAAAATAAATGAATAAATTATAAACGGATATTGTAAAGGTCTAGTTAGCTACTAGGGAGAGGTAGAGTTTAATAGTTATTAATGTAAATAGGCAATCTTTTCTATTGAATAACTGGCAAGGCACGCCCAGTCTAAGGTAAATAAGAATAACCCCGAGCCTATAGAACAGAGCCTTTTTAAAAATCTCGCAAATTCCAAAATTTCTTCCTGCATATCATTTTTATTTATTTTATTATGTGCAAATGATTGGCTGGATATATCTTGATATATACGTAAAAGAAAATCATTTCTCGTGTAATTTTATTATGTGTTTTTACCTTCATCGATTTAATTTTACCCTAGTGACTTCTCATCATTTACTTGAACCATTATTATTGAAAGTGGTATAAGTTCATTTGGATCTTTAAAAAAATTTAGTCTTTAATTAATTTTAATGTTCATTATTTGATACTAAAGTTTAAAAGGTGTATAGGGTTAAAAACATCACTCATTCCTAAGTGTTATGTGATAAAAAAATTTACCCGTTTGCCCAAATTTTTAAACTAAATCAAACCCTTAGATATCGTGCATATGAAAAAGTGGTCTAAGTCCATTTTTCAAAAATAACAGGTCATTTTAGATTTTCACGTTTTGTTCATTTCATTCTTGTCATTTATATCATTTTTGTTTGTACAACGAGGTATACTTACTTCGGTATTGCAATGCTGATATTCAGTATTTTCAGATCTGATAATGGCCTAAAAATGAGGCCTAAACGTGGAACGAAATAAAATATGTTATAATTATTTTTTGTAAAATCTATTGACTCAACCCCCAATCGTTTTCAACATTTGATTTTTTTTATTTGAATATATTAACTACCTTTCATTATAGCGTTATAAAAAATGGACGAAATTAAACAATGAATAATGAACAATGAGTAAATAATAACTAAAAGAGAAATATTTTTTGATATTGAGCGGAGTGACTCAGTGGTAGAGGCAAGACTTTTATTTAGTCTGTTTGCAGCCGGAGATGGATCATATGGGATCTGGAGGGGGGCTCACCCAGCCTCTATAAAATGTTATAAAAATAGGGTACCCAAAATAAGAGGGAAAAATCTGGTGGTTGAGCATGATCTAGGACGTCACCTCCTTGCGGAACCGTTGTCCATGAAACAGTACAGTCTCTACCATGTACTGAACCGATCACAGGTAGTGGTACAGGTTTTTTTTTCGATATTGAAAACCAATTTCTTGTTCGGCAATGAAAAATGTTTTCAGTAATCAAAAGGAGTACCCGTTCTATTTCAATCAGTCGGATTAGAGATAACCTAATGTATGATATTAATTTCAGCAGTACATATTTTGTGATCAAGAGCATAATTATATTGTAATATTTTTTATTATTATATATTGCCACATTAAAATATGAAATGAAAATAATGATAAAAAAATCACCTCTTCTTCTTTAAATGTATAACGGAATGAAATATATAAAATATTTCTACCCTTTGTTGTTCGAAAAAGTATTAATAATTTAAGAATTTTATTTATGAATATTTTATCTTCGACACTGGCAGAAGGAGAGAGGGGGGAGGGGTGGGGATATTTTTTCAGAGAAAGAATAAAAATCGACTTCAGAATGGAAATAACAAAATAAAAATGTAAAACAAAAAGTATATATATTGGAGAAAGAACAATAAAAAAGTAAAAAAAAAAAAATCTGTTTATGACCAAAGAGGAGAGAATCGAATGACTTTGTTATAGGGACGACCTTTGCTTTTAGAATAGGCTTGGAAGGTTTTCATTAAGTCTTGCCGATAAAAACGGGCCCATAACAAGGAGGTATAAACCCGAATAAAATCCCCTTTCGAGGGCGAAATCAGTCTCATTCCATCGCTAACTTGTAACCATCTTGGGGAAAGATGGTATTTAGAGGGTTTCGTCACAATATAAAGTTTACATAAGAAGTTTGTAAAGACTTAAGCAATAACAATAAATCAATAAAAAATTACTTTGGAAAGACAAATGAGTTTTTACTAGATAGAATTTATTATATAGTTCGTAAAGCATTTTCCAAAAATAAAAAGCTCATTATTTACGCATGAGTAGAAAAATCCTTTTCATTAAACTTCTATTGTAATCAAAATTAAGAATGGGAGCTGGGTAGCTCAGCTTGTAGAGTGCACAGAGTTGCTGTGCTGAGTGTTTGCGGTTTTAATCCAGTCACAGATTGACCGTTGGGACTGCTAGCCCTGCCAGGGCTAACCCAGCCTCGTAACTTGGGGAAAAACCTGGCGATTGAGAGTGATCTTAAAAAAAAAATACTCCTTTCAATCGTCCTACAAACAGCACCGTTCCTACTATGTAAAAGTAGTTGTACAGGTTTTTAGGTAAGAACATATATGTAAATTTCTTTATATCTCTTCTGTCCTGATGATATTTGAACTGGAGAAATATCGACGGGAATTTTATTTTATATTATTTTAAAGACTTTATAGAGTGTTATTTAGAAATTTTCAAAAATTCAACAAGTTTTCATGTCTTAACAATGATAGCATACTACATACGAAGGAAAGTTCAGAATTTCGATTAATCTAAATATATAAAAGAGAGAGGCGTTAGTTACTACGGTTATAACTCGAGAACGCCTAGACCGATTTCGATGATTCGCACAAATTAGGACTGGTCTTCGGCCAGAAAAGAAGGATACCCAAGAAAAATGGAAATCGGTCCAAGCGTTCTTGAGTTATAAGCCTAGTAATTAACGTCTCTTTCTATCAAATGCTGGTTACGGCATTGCCAGTAGATGGCGTTGTGTGCACCAACTTTTGACAGCTAGTAGAAGATAAAGAATGTATCTGCCACATCTGTTATCGGATCCAGGACGCACACTGGACCAACCCGAATAAAATAACCATTGAATAAATTATATGCAATAACTAAAGCAACAATGTACTATTTTATTTTATTTTTTAAATCAACTATGTAGAGTTATTTACGCTAGAAAGAAATTATTAAAATTCGAATAGTCTATTAATAACAATTTAACAATTTTATTATTATAATATTTCACTTAAACAATTATATCGTTTATGAGATGCCCTTAGAATTACCTATGTATGTTATATTTCAGACGTTAGCGTACTGGAATAATTAAACAAGAGAGATGTAAAGAAAATTCAATTCATTGTGTAAAGGTAATAATAAAAACTTCTGTCGATTCCTACCTAATTTATTAATAAATTATTTTAAAAATGCCTCCCTTTTTATTATATCTTTTAATAGTCTCAGCGAACTTTTATTTCTATAACTTAATTTAACCATAAATGCAGCTTTTGGTCAAGAAAGATATACATTTTTATTGGAAACCATTTCTATAATTACAAAAAATGAAACAAAAAAAAAAGTGTAAAATACGGTAAGCAGGCTTTACATTTTAACATAATAATAATTGTATTCATAATTTTGCAAAATAAACCCCTAGATATTAACGTTTTTGATATTATATGGTGGATTTCAATAAAAAACTTATCGATAGTTCCGTAATTATGCCAATTAATATTTAATAGGAGAGTTTATTAAAATCTATCAACAAAGTGATAAACATTGGTAGGCTGGTTCAATTCACAAATGCTCTAAGTCATTGTTTATAGTATGGAGTTCATTTATGGAATTCAAAATTCACTATCCGTTTAAACTCAACGCAAAAGCTAGTTTATGATAAAAATCAGACAAACTTCTCGTAAAATACTTATTTCCTTGACTCGATTATTTCATTTAACGCCACTTTATGCTGCTACGGATATTCTTACGATGCTACGGTGAGAGTCCTGAATTTCCCCTATGTAGGTATAATTAGGACAGGGGTCCAAAACCAGTACTTGACATCGATCATTGCTCATTTACGTCCCCTCCGAAGGACGCTATAAACAAGTATTTTCTACTCCCTTTTAAAAATCACAAGGTCACCTGCCGGTTGTTCAGGCATAGTTAATTGTGGTAATTCTCAACTTTTTGTGTTCCATATTCAGTGACACCTCTGTAGTAATCAATTAAAATCTTTCAAGATTGATACTTGACTTAGGACTTTTATTTTCAATTTTAGATGAATGTAACTGATATTTCGATATGTATATATCTACATTCCTATGTCTTGAAGGATAGTTATACAGAAGCTCTAAAAAAAAAAAAAAAAAAGAATGAGAACAAATCCACCTGATCAAATGCTACCGCTCGTTTACTACCTTCATTAGATCCAGCATATGTTAGTTGGAAAGTTTTTCTTTTTTTTTTTAGAACAAATAGGCTACAATTTGACCGGATGAAAAAACAAAAGCCGAAACATCGTAATGACACATCTTTGTCATGGAAAACAGTTAGAAGACAACCGACAGGAGGTGTTTGAATGGTATATAAATGATACAACATAGGATATCGGATGCCATCCTGTAATACACATTGTATTGCACGGGACCAAATGTTCGACTCCTGGTATGCTTTATCACATGCCGCGCTATACAATTGGACGAGCGGCGAACCAAAAAAGATTTCAAGAAGAATATTGTTAATTGTCGTATCCTGTAATCCTAGTTTAACGAGGAATTGTTTAAATAATAAATTAAATAGGCAGTCATCAGGAAAGCAAACAGAAGTGAAAATTCACCTTTCGAATTTCCTTCCTTTTTTGAATTTCTAAATCAATTATAGTCTGAATTATTTGAATTTTAAATTCATAAATTTAAATTATTAACATTAATCTGGTTTTCACATATATTGAAACTCAGAAGAATTAATATATAAATTTTCTAGTAGTCTATTTAATCACCAAAATATATGATGAACTACACAAGCTCAATTTTATGCTTATTTTTAAAATTACTATCTTCGTTAAGTTCATCAATACTTATTTGTAGTTTTATTTACTCTTGTAATTACTGATTATTTGCACTTGCATAAAACAAGATATTTAACTAATGCAAATAAAATCTTTTAGAGGAAACGAGAGATTCAACAAGTTATTGACGTTTTAAATTACTATTAGTTTGAATGGAACTATTGAACGATTTTTTAGCTAAATTCAACTATTCTTATGTCAATTCTAGTCTTAAAACTAAAGTTGGTTAAAAGAAATTGTATAACTGATGTACAGATCGCTAGGTATCGCCACTCTTGTGCATGTTGCAGAAGTGAACTCATATCTTTTTCCCATACTAAAAATAATACGCGGCTAAAGGAGTTTTCACTTTTAATAAATTCTGTCGCTATGGATACTCTAAACCCTAAAGTCTAAAGTTACTCGGGGCCTAGAGTAGTACAGAAAATATGATCTATATGAGATAATGATCTCTGGGCTGTGAGATCCCTATCAGTTCTAATAACCATTTATTACCAGTTGTTAACTACAGGGAGCCGTGGGGAAGAAGGCATGTCTTCCTACTTGTTCTACACACGAAAATATGATCCTATGTCGTGGAATAATATCTTTCTATATTAATCAAACTTATTGCTAATTTATGGGCAGTTTATTACCTACATAAACAGCTACAATACCCGGTTAGTGGCTAAAATAAATTGTTTTGAAGTTATAAAAAAAAAAAATAATGCTCTCTTATCACCACAGGTGAAGTATACGAATCGTGCTAAAAATCACAAATCATAACTATTTTTTTAATAATCAACACCTATTTTGTTTAATATGGAAGAAGAAAGGTCTAAATACATTTATAAATAATAAGAAACAATTTTTGAACTCTAACAGTTCGACCCATCAAAAATATTTTGATTTAAAACAAAATATAATAATTCACATATTTGGATAGAGCATTTAATATTAAAAATAAAAGAAATTGATTAACAAAATAGATACCATAAAACAGAGGAATAAACAATCAAAAGCAATAGTAATATTAGTAATAACATACTTAGTTTTTAGATTAACATTCTCCAACTGATAAATGAATGATGTGTTTTTATTTACATATAAGTGCGTTTTACTTATGTCATTGACGCTTCACTCATCCAGTTAGATATTTTTAAAAACAAGTTACCTATAAACTATATAATATAGATAATATTATCTATCTATCTATATAATATATAGTTATCTATATACAAGTTATATTGTTTGTATTTTTGTTTCATTGTTTGCTTTGTTTTTTCTACTTGACATTGTAATTTGCATACATATGTAATTACCTATTGTTTCTCTCTATATAATATTGTTATCTTATTTCTGTTGTTTTTATTTCTTGTACTTTGTTTTTTTTTTTATTCTTTAAATATTATCATTGGAGGAAATTCGTATTTTTCTCTCATTTATCCTCTCTCATTAAATTGCTAAATTGTATTAATTAATTAATGTAATCTAATTAGACTCTAAGGCATAATAATACACTGTATAGAAACCTGTATTGTCCTACAGGTCTAAAGGGACTTGTCCCAGAATAAATAGACATTGTTATTATTACTAAATAGTAGCTAGTGTGGGAGAGTTAAAAGACATTAAGCAATAAATAATGTGCAAAGGAATACTAAGGAACCAGTGAAGAGATAATAATTATAAAAGAGTCATGATATTTAAATTGAGATGGCTGTAGGGGTTGCCAATATATACTAATATGTAGATTAAATACACAATTATTTCTGTGGCACCTGTGCATAGTGGGCTAAGTCGAATTTTGTGAAATTCATGCTATCTACTTAGAATCGTAATTTTTTCTGAACTTATTTTAAGTTCAAGATTGGAGTATCAGCGATTCACAGAGGAATATCCTTCATTGCAATGGACTTAGCGTGTTAGACACAAGGAAAGAGAAAAAAAATTACGATTTTAAGTAGATAGCTTGAAATTCACAAAATTCGACTTAGCCCACTATGCACAGGTGCCACAGATTTATGACAGTGAATATAAATAAGACTTTTTATAATAAAAAAGAACCACTCTCATAAATAAATGCCAAATATGATAAAACAATAACTAATAATCAATCCTAATAACAATTACGTATGCCAACGTTTTCGAGCCTGGGTGAACACCAGATCCCACATGGTCGGTCCACAGCCGTTAATATAATAAATAACATATCACAGACGATCTGAAACTAGACAGCAATAAACATAAAATAAATAAATTTATTGTTTCGTACAGTATATTTAGTTATGGCTTTATATAAATATTCTGCTACTTACTTTTGTTATTAATTATTACTCTATTCCTCATTTTTTTTCAATAATCTAGTCAGTAAATTATAAATACTCTTAATACGGGATACGCCTTAATTTCTGTGTTTATAGTTGCATTTCTAAGCATAAACAGATTTTTTTTAGTTCTGTATTCGTGAAAAAGCCTTTTTATTTGATCTCAAGGAGATCGAATTCGATATTCAAATCTGTACAATTTATATATATATTTTTTAATATCAATATGTTATGAACACACAACTACCCTGCTGGACGAACAGGAAGGATTCACACGAGTAAATTATCGACGAATGGTTCGAGATTCTCGAACGGGACTTAGAATCGATGACTCACTCTTCGATATTATTTCTAATAACAAAAATATTATATAAAAGACAGGAGGGGGGCAGCTGGCGGAGGTGAGTCACAGATGGGAACCGGAATATTAGAGGCAGTTGTTTACACAAATAAGTATCACTAAGAGTTTATATTATCGACTCCTTACAATCTCCAAGTCATCTCCTGTCTTAAACAAACATCAAGTCATTCCTTTGTAATGTTATTTAATGAAAAAAAAATCTGCAATAATAAAGAACATAAAATAAAAAGTTATATATGATTATTACTAAAAACGTCTACAAAAAAGGTAATAGTTTAAAAACTTACAGCTTAATCAGGCTTGCTTAAGAACTTCTCATGGTCGTTATTGTAAATTATATATTCCCTTAAAGTCTCACGAATACGGAGCTTAAGCTGATTAAAGAATCCCCTATTTTACAGTTCAAATCACTACCAAATAATTTTTTTTCTTTAATGATATCTGTTAAATGTATAGCTCCTGATCATACTCTATGCCATGCCTTAAAGTTAGATTCATCTGTAATTCTCCTAAGCCTTATATAGGGACAAAATGACCTATAAGAACAGCTTCAACAATTATTCTATTCAATGAAGGAGTAAAAAACAGCAAGTAGACAGCCATCAGAGTAAATAGCAACCTAACAAGCCAACCACCAAGACATGGTTATGCAGCAAAGGCATATTCATCAATCTTAGAAATAAATGTCGTATTACTATGTTACTATTATGAAGTATCTAAGTATATTTAGCGTGACTTTTCTTTCAATCAACAAATTGATATTATTAAATACAGTCCATGATACCAGAACGGGAATAGACAGTATCCCATAAAAAGAATTTTTCGGGGGTTTGTAAGCGAGAGTTGAACCGATGTTAATGTGTACCTACTAGTCTTTATAAAGCAGTCCCCTATCTCCAGTTCTATCTAGGACAGAAGGTACATATTGTTTGCATTACCTTCCGTTATCAGTTACGTTACTGCCTACATCTCAACCGTCAAATGATAATACTGGAATAGTATTGTTAAGATAGCAAACTAACTGAAAATTCTGTAGGAAATCGTCCAGAAACATATATTTCTTATATTCTAAACGTAAAACAGAATAAACGAAAGACCAAAAAAAAAAAATGATATTGTAAGGTTTTTTATTTGTTTTCTTTATAAATATACGATTACTTTCTCCCTGTAGCAATATGCTTGTTTTCCCCTCATGGAAAAACAGGAGGCCTTCATATATTAACTGAAATAGCTAAGCGAAACCGGTATATATTATAAGATACTACCACAAATCACATTCAAATATGAATTATAGACAAATACGCTGGCGTTGTAAACATAGGTAGAGGTTTAGCTTCGGGAGAGAGAGAGAGAGAGAGAGAGAGTGAGAGAGAGAGAGAGAGAAAGAGAGAGAGAGAGAGAGAGAGAGAGAGAGAGAGAGAGTGAGAGAGAGAGAGAGAGAGAGAGACATAGAGAGAGAAAGAGGGATTTATAAGTATCTCGCGACTTCCTTTTATTGGACACTTTTCCCTTGAAAACATCGCCTCCCTTCGAGGCATAACTCAAAACGAAGGAGGCCCAGTAGCTAAGGGTAACTAAAGCCCATAATGTGAGTGATAAATACGGAGGGAAAACTTTTGGATCGATGTATCAAAGCCCATGCGAAAACATTTGAATCGAATTTAAGCTTTAAGTTCGATATCACACTATCGATGACGCACACTCTTTTGTCACAATTCGAATCAAACAATAGAGTTCGTTTGAAAATAACTCAATAAATAGTCTAAGTATTTACAATTGTTTTTTTGGTTAGTAAGCAACTTTTTTTACTTGATATTTTGTTGTGCATCAAGTGGAAATCATAATTTACAATTGTATATGTTATTATAAATAATACTTGTCAACAGCTTACTCAAACTCGTACATAGCTGCTTAGAAATTCGGTTCAACTTACCTGCAACAAAGAAAACAAAATATGGTTAACATTTATCTAAAATAGGTCTCATAAATGCTGACTGCAGAATATAAATATATAAAATAAGTCCATATAATTTATGCACAACAATATTATAATTTTAAAACAGCTGATAAATTAGAAAAACAGGTATATTGTAATATGATTATCCAAGATCTTCAGAACATAAATAGAAAATTCTCAAACAAGTCAGTTCAAATCTTAAAAACAACATAAAACAATAGAACCAATTAACTTACATAATTCACAAATTCAGACAATACCAGGACTAAATGAAAAAATACAGATAAAGGAATATTGAATAAATATTTAAAAATAGAAATAACAGCTACAAAATATCAAACAATAGTATGAAGAACTATATTAAGTTAAAAAATAAATGATCTTGACTCTCACTAACTTTAGTATGCTTTTCCTTATGCTGTTCATGCATGAAAATTAAATGGTTTAGTGTAACTATTAGCGATAAAAATTTTCATATATTTCATTTAATATAATATCTTTTCTTTTCACTTTGTTTTTATATAGTTTATGGTTACTTTCATTTCATTTCCTTATGTTTCTTATGAACATAATTTTAAATACATGTTATGCCTAATTCTGCTGCTTTATAAAACCAGCCCTCTCATATTAGCTCTTATGGAGCTTTTTGATTTATTATTGTGGATAGATATGTAAAAAAAATAAAAGTAATTATATTTTATAAAAAATGAAAATATGGCCTAACGTTCAACAGTCACATTAATTATTTCTTCACATTATGATATAGCTTTTACTGGACTAGTAATTGATATTTAACTAAGAAGTAAAAAAAACATTCTCCAGTCATAATATTTTATTTTCTCACTTTCTACAAAGACGTTTCGACCCCTTGGGTCATTATCAATTCTTTCATTGTCCCTCCTGATTTACACCATTTTTCTGCAATTCACCATATAAATTTACTAACATTAACAACAACATAAATTATTAACAATTAAATTAAAAATTGTCCTAAAAAACCGAAATTTAAGTATAGATACCTCATATGGACGTCAATAATATAAAATATTTTTGGAGATATATTCATCTCCATGGTCATTTTTCAAACTCTGCCTTATACTTTGGACTTCCCCTATTCTTAAAAACACCTTGATATTGCCTTGAAGAAAATTAAAAATTGTAAATCTATAGGAGTTTATTTAAATTATGCTATATATTATTTATTTTTAATATTTTATGTTTAATTTTTGTTTTGTTTTTTGGGAGTATTAGAAATAATATGAATATGATAGAAATAATATTTGAAGTTATGTGTGACAGGTTATGTTATGGTTATCTATAGTGTAGGCTATTCTTTGTTTATTTCTTCTTTAATTTTAATAAAATAGAGGAATACAATTTACTGACCTCTCCAGACTCTTTTCTATCATTAATGGTGTAAATCAGGAGAGACAATGAAAGAATTGATAATGACCCAAGGGGTCGAAACGTCTTTGTAGAAAGTGAGAAAATAAAATATTATGACTGGAGAATGGTTTTTTTACTTCTTAGTTATTTCTTCACTTAAAATTGAATAAAAAAATTGATGAAATTAGTCATTTTTAGTTATTATATATGCGTGTATATATATATATATATATATATATATATATATATATATATATATATATATATATATATGCTTATAAGGTATCTACCCCCCAGCCCGGATTGACCAGATACGCCCCCTAAGAACGGCTTGATGAGGACACAACCCCCTTCCGATATCGAACATATTACCCACATCCCCTGCTCCGCCCGATATATTCCTTAGAATGCTTCCTCGTCTCAGGCCATCTTTCTTTCATAAATATTTAATTCCCGGGGCCTTTTTAAATTTACAATATGAATTCCACCGACGGGGAGGGGGGCAGCCTTTATATTATGAAATATGCTAAAGCCTTGCTGTATTTATGGGGCAATTCCGTGCTTTTTTTTTCTTTTTTCGTTTTTTTTTTTTGTTCCCCCATACCCCTGTTTCCCTCCGAGCTCCTGCAACAGTGGAAGAGGCAGCCATATGTGTGACATTCGGTATTGTACGTCTGTTATTATTTACAACCGACGTGAATAATTGACAGGGTTAGTTTTGTGTTTTGTTTCAACGAGAGAGAGAGAGACATTTATTCGCCTTAACACAATACTGCCGACCCAACGCCGCCGATTTACGGCCCATGAACAATTGCGGTGGCACTCATATCGCTCATATCGCCCGGGTCCGATATTTTTATATACATCGCATTAGCTCATGTCCTCTCGTTTTATTCAACTAGATATTCGTCCTGAATAAATAACACAGTCCCATTCCTCACAGGACGAGACCCTAAATGTTTAATACAATCAGCCAGAAAAGCATTAAAGAAAAACTGGAAACAAAAAATTACCTTATCTTAAATTACCACGGCAAATAGTTGTAATCAATTCATCACGTTTCGACTGTGCTGTCAAATTCTTTGCCGAAGCTTTGCTGGACATGCTGTAAGACCCTTCAGGGCCAAGTCTGAGATTGAAAAGGTTTTACGTCACACGATCATATTTGACAAAATAATTTCTCTCGTTACCTTGTTTTATCAAAGTTTTAATTCCTAAAGTATACAAAGAAAAAATTGCTTAAATATACTTTCAATAAAATAAGAAAGCAAATTTGGAATAAAAAATTATTTTTCTTTCAAACTATCATGCCAACTCTAGAGTTGCTTTCACTATACAGTTTCAAAATTATTCTCGAAGCTTCCCTCTCATCACTTTTTTAATTATATATTTTAAGTTGGTTTAAAATCAATAAACAAGTTTTGAAATGTTATACTAAAGAATAGAAGAAATAGCTAAATGAACAGGTGATAGATATTTATTTAGGCTTCTTACCTGTTCGCTCACCTGGGAACCACATCCAAGAAAAAATGAACGATCAAATTGACGGGGCAGATGAGCGGGCATATGCTTCCGGGATATTTATTTATATGCATATGTTATTACTTGTAGAAACTCAGATCAGTTTCTTGTACTACATCCTCGATGTTCCTTCCTCAAGTTTTATATTTAGGAGTAAAAATTTAATATTCGGTTTTGTTTTTTACTTTATTTATCAGTTGTTTGCCGGAATTGCTCCACCTCCAACAAGTACCCTAGTACGTTCCCACAGAGATGAGAGTATCAACATACGATTGCTATGAGATTTACGTTAAAGATAAACCAGTAATGCCTATACTCTTTGGGATCCAGGAGGCCAGGACTCACGAACCAATCGAATCCGTTCTCCAAAAATAATAATCCTTCGCCCCCCCCGCATAATTCAGGCGACCGCAGCCTCAAAAAAAAAACAAGAGACTATCCAGTCATTATTTAACTATTGTTTCTTTGAAATGTAATTTGAATGGGAAGGAACAAAACAACTTAATAATAGCAATAAACTCTAATAAGGAGTCATCTTAAAACAATGTAATATGTAATTGTGACTGGAAGGAATGGATGGTGGGGGGGGGGTTGGAATAATGTTATGGTAATTATCTCAGTTGAATTATTTAAGGTCACCACAATGGCAACGGGGTGATTGTCTCTCACTGAGGGCGAAATGGTGTGCCTGGAATGCTACTCGTAAAGTGGTGTAATATTTATGTTTGCCATAACCTTAAAGTGTGCATATATGGCTATATACTATACATAAACTTCTTATAGTCAAACGATCGTGATAGAAGGTTTAATATATATTTGAGGCTCAGGATTGAAATACATTTTCAAAAATCACAATTCAATGCTCCTTATTATGTCAAAAACAAACTCATCCATCATGATCTTAATATCCCATATGTTACTGATTTGGCCCAAACTAGATACTTGTCCTTCCATGACAAACTCCATGCACATTTGAATCCACTAGTCTCTCAACTTGCTTCCCATAATATCTATGATAAGGCTCCGAGGCGTCTGAAAAGAAGATGGCTTCGAGACCTTCTACTATAGAACTTTATTGGTGTGTTAGCGATGGGCAGTTTCTCCACCAGTATTTTTTTTCATGTGATTTGTTCATATTAGCAGATTTACTTGTTGTATTAATATTACAGTTGTAAATATCAATAAATTAATCTAAAAAAAAATCACAATTAGCATCCATAGAAACATATAGATTTCATTGATTACTAACATAAACACCTCATACCAAGTAGTAGGGTTAATCTTTAAACATTAAATTGACTTTTCACGAATAATCATTGATTAACTAAGCAAATATTTGACTATATAATACTATTATGAAACAATGTTTTTTTATTTAAAAAAAAATCAAAACTTAATATTAATTTGAATTTAATATTTTAAATGAAATGATTGATAAATGTAGATTACAAATAAATTTTATTTGTATAGTCATAAAATGTTAGAATAATATTACTAAAACAAAGAGGAAGTTACTAATAATCATTAAAAAGTAATAGTGTAAACAATAGTAAAATATAAGTAAACTTAATATTCCTGTGACCATGGAATGACATACCACTTCATTTGTTATTGCTGTCAACATTATTTGAAATAATGACTTGTGAATTACTTGTAATTTTAAACAGACATCTTTAAATTATTCTTTTAGTAATTATGTAAATTATAAATGATGATGTTGGGACATGGAATTCATCTGTTTAATTCTTTTTAATCTCTTTTGTTATATTGGTTCTGACATAGCGTGTTCGATTGATGATGTTGGATTTTTTTTTCTTTAATCGACTTCTATTGACCTAGATTTGGATCTGCTTTATCACGATTAGACTTAACACCCATTCATTCCTTACCTTTTTAACACCTTTTAGGCTAAAATAAATTAGTTAATTAAAATATAATTAAAAAAAAAATTGCTTATGTTATGTATCATCACGTTAGAAGAAACATGGCGTATCTTACACTTTAATAATATTTAAAGTAATCAAATTGTAAAAAATCGTATTTATAAAATTTGTTGCTTTTTTCAATAAACTGATAAGATAATAAAAGTAATTATGTTCTATTCTTTAAAAAATGAAGAAGTGAATGTGAATGAATTATTTTGTATATACAATTACAATAATAACAATTAAAATATCCATTTCATTTTGGAGATTTAACTTTTAAAGGAATTTTTTTTTTTTATTGATATTTACAACTGTAATTATATTACATCAAGTAAATCTGCTGTATGAACAAAGGACATGAACAAAAAAATCACTTTTGGAGAAACTATCCATTGATAGCACTCCAATGAAGTTTTATAGTAGAAGGTCTCGATCTTCTTTTCTTTTCAGACGCCTCGGAGGGTTATCAGAAATATGGGAAGCAAGTCGAGAGACTAGCGGATTCAAGTGTGTATGGAGCTTTTCATGGAAGGATAGGTATCTAGTTTGGGCCAAATCAGCAACATATGGGATATTAAGATCATGATGGATGAGTTTGTGAAATTGTTTGTGACATAATAAGGAGCATTGAGGATTTTACGAAGGATTTTGGATTGTAAGGATTGTATACGAGATGAATTGGATGGTTTAGTAGAGCCCCAAAGCTCAACTCCGTATGTCCAAATAGGTCTGATAACTGTCATGTAAATGAGTCTTTTGTAATTAATTGGTAGCTTAGAACGTTTGTCCAGTAAATGTTGAAGTAGGCGAAATTGTCGAGCAGTTTCTTGTCTTTTCAGTCTTGTATGAGGATTCCAAGTGAGACGTTTGTCCAGATAGAGCAATAGGTTAGAAGGATTTAAAGATTAAAAGAGGATAATTTTTATTGGTGATATTAAAATTTTCTTATGTAACATAGAAACTCAGTTTAGTTTTTATTTCGAAACATAAAATTTAGTATATGAATCTATCAACATTATCTGTTTATATTCGAAATTTTCGATATATTAGTACAATATTTATTTAAGAATAGTCGTTGGTAACAATAATGATCAATATTCCATCTTACCACCGAAATAAATATTCTACGAAAATTATTTTTTTAATTTTACATAAATGAGTGCGTGTAAACGGTTATTTTTTTATTGATACATATAATCAATTTACTTGATCATCGGAAAAGTCCAAATCGTCAGAATAAATTAATATACCTTAAATATTTAATACGAGATAAAGAATTCATAGAGAAAAAAAAACACAGAACGAGAATATAGGTCTAAGAAAAGAATTGTTAATAAATAATGCCCATTATTGGTAATAGATGGAGACCACATTATTATTTCTTGCTCAGCCGATTGTAAATAATGGATGAGTTATTTTCAGTCAAATAGAACTGTATCAGTTATTTATTCTCGAGACCATACGTGACAGTAAAATTCATAAATTCAAAGAACAATTTCGCCGAGAATCTATTATTTCGAAATTGATTTTCCTTGCCGGAGTTGGTAAATGGGTCTGGGTAGATTTGTCTTCTATGTCTGTCAAAACGGATGTAATATTAAAATAGAAAGCATATAGATGTAAATTATTTTCTCCTTCCTTTTCTGTTTTTTTTTTTTTTTTACAAATAAAGAAAAAAATAAATAAAGGAGAAATAATGGAAGATGTTATTTATATGCACATAACAAATCGATGTCTCACAGGCTTGATTTATTATGTATGGGAAGAGGGTTCCACGACCTTCCCTTAACTACTGCTTCTATATTAGATACACAATATATATGTACATACGTATTTATAAATAAAAAAGTATACCTAACTTCAGACACATACATAAGACAAACATCAGAAGATGTTATGGTAATAAATAATTCAACATTACTTTTTCTTCCAACGGATCTGAATCTAATTCAGATTAATGAAAGCAAATATAAAACAGTCAATAAAAATGCTCAAAATATCATTTAATCCATATAGTAATGATTAGTAAGTAATACTCAATTTTACTAACTTTTGACAAATATAGTCCAGAGAAATTAGTACCTTGTTATGGGTATGATTCCAAAAAAATAAATAAAAAAATTCAGAAGTAAAAAAAAAATCACCGCAATATTGCCTCTGGTACTCAAACGATTTATCTTTTCTCATACTGGCTGACTACAAATCAGGCCGAAATAAGTAGCACTGAGTAATTGCTGTTATTTCTCACTAGATTCCTAACAATTTATTTATAAAATTACTAATAACATCAACAATACTTTTAAAAAATTAGAAAAAAAAGTTTACTGTGTACTATAAAAATAGCCTTCATCTGAAATTAAAACGTTTTGGTTATCAATTTTTTTAAATGCTCAGTTTTACTTGGTATTACTTTTGAGGGAGCGATAATTTGTCCAAAACTTGTCAATTCTTGATTTATTTATACAATTACATACTAGCATCAACGATACTATTAAAAAAAAATGAGAAACAAAAGAAAGCTATGTACCAAAAATAGCCTTCGTCTCAAAATAAAGCAATTTAATCAGTAATGATTTTTTAAAATATTGAATTTCATTAAATATTACATTTTTGCAACCGATCTTATGCCCGAAAACATTTTTAAAACGTCAAAGAAGGTAAGCGATGAGAAAAAAAAGATTTATTTGTCGCATTCTTTGAATCTCAGATGAGATTCTTTTCCTTCTTTTATTTAGATTAGATCTTAGAAATAAGCCCTTATTTTTAGTTAAGAATAGTTTTGGGAATATTATTTAGTAACATAAAACAGAGCCATCAATCCGGTCGTAAGGGAGGCATAAAACGCGATAAGCGATGAAACATATTGTCATCGACCCGTACAAAGGACTGGAAATATTCTTTGATTAAACATCTTATTGGGTATCTGCCTTCTAGATCTGACAGGCAAAGATCCATTCCCTTCCGCGGGGCACATTAACTTAAGCCTTTGTCAGGAGAAGAACAGTATATCTTTATCAGGGCATTATATATAGTATTAGATGATCCTCTACGATATTGTAGCCAAAGGACACACTTTAGGTATTATAAATACAAAGATCTTTATTGCCTTGTTCGTACAAGAGCGTCCTAAAAGAGATAAAGGCCGTCTCGTTCCTTTTGCTCCCGTTCGTCCACCCACTTGACAATGGAGCCGCAGCGGCTATATATTATGCATGCTGCGTGTTCCTGCTACCGGCTCCAATAACTTAGCTCCACGATTGACCTAGGACCTGTGCGCTCCTGTCTACGCCTCGGTGGTCGTACCCTTTTAGACTGCGGTCTACCTTCGATTCATTATGGTGGGAGATCGGAAGTGGGAACAGAGCCTGAAGTCCGGAGAATGGCTGGAGATCTGAACCCCACTTTACTTCTAAGTTGCTCTTGAATCTTCTTAATTCTTGCCTCAATATCATTCATTGGGGGATGCACAGACCACCAGAGGAATAATACGGGTAGAAACCAGAGGTTTCTATTAGACTCTCCAGTTGCACAGGATATACGAGGAAAATTTTTACTTATCTGCAAATTCATATACTAAATAAAGCGCACTATTTGTAATTAAATTTACAAATTTTGAATATGAACACATAAAAGACTGGTCAATTTCTCGAGAACACGTTTAAACCCCATGCTTTTTACCCCATTTAAAGCTACCTGCTTTATTGAGGCTGGATGTGCCACCGGAGTCGATTCACGGCTGTAAATATAATTTATAATTCACAGGTATCGAACACAGGACAAGATAATAGTAATCCAGCGCCATTAATTTCTATTAAAAAAAAAAAAGAAAAATGCGACACTTTGTAGAATTTCGTCCATGTTTATTTTTTTTTTGTCACTTTAAGCTACTAAGGTTAATCTAATGATGATACTGAATTCTAAATTTCCCTCCATGTTTAATTAGGATAGTGATCTTGAACAAGTACCTGACGTCTTGCAGGCTCAGGCCCATTTTATGTTTGTTCTGAAGGACGATAAAACCAAATATATTTTACTTCTTTTTATAAAACCCTAGTGTCACCTACTACAAGGCATAACAGGTTGTTATGCTAAACAGTACAGCACAAGTCACCCTTTTTAGGAATTTGTTTTAAAGGACTGATTCTAAAAACAAATTAAACAAGTTTAAATTATGTACCAAATAAACAAAATTAATTTTTTATTGTTTTCAACATTTTATTTAATTAATAATCAGCCGTTTCAAACTTTGGTTGTTCTTGAGACGAAGTAAAAATCAAAGAGACCAAACTATCAAATAATTAAGATGATGGCCGAAAGTACAGAAACTTTATGCGTATTTATTAAATAATAAAATTTATATTGTTCCTATTTTTAACAACTTATGAAACAAAAATAATTTAATCGTCGCGTTATAAATAATACTGTAAGAAGCAAGAAAAAATAATTAATCCCTCGGGGGGAGATGGTTAATCGATTTTCTCAATGTCAAGGTATTATTGAGGGTTCCTCTGCAATCTTCATCTAATGCCAGAGAACAGATAAAACTATTTTTTTTATTAGTAATTCTCGATAGTTAACCAAAATAGTAAACAGATTCTGGAGGAGTTATTAAAGCTTAAAGGCTGTATCTCTTTTCGTTTAAATATAGCTCGGCGCCGTTTCTTAAGGTAAATTATTTGATTAGTTTGTTTTTACAGCCAATAAAAATATCATTTTTATTGTATAAATTGTTTATTGATTCGCTTTTAAACACTTCACTTTTTAACTAAATAATGGTTTTAGATGTATTGTAAGTGTATACGTTCCTCTATAATTCCTATAAATTATAAATTTTCTATGATGTTTAATGTGCCTGAATTCATAAGAAGGAAGCATGCCAAATTTTTAACTAAGCCATTCTTTCAAATATTTACACCACACACAATGGAATGAAGCAATCAACAATGCAATGAAAAAATTGTAATAAGAAATTAGTATATAAGTGACCATACCAATTAAATAAGAGTGTCCCAACATACCTGGCAAATTAAAAAAATATATAGAAGATATAGATATATATAAGATAAAAACAACACGAATATTCCTTAGAATGAAGCTGGTTTAAGGGAAAGAAAATACATTTGAAGGACAAACACCAGAACATATAATCATTAACAATAGAAACGATTTTTAGAAATTACGAACATAATTTTTTTAGATTTTTTTTATGAAAACAATAATTTATTTATAAATCCTAGCTACACCTCTTCCAGGATTTAAGTCCTACTTTTGGACACCATTATGATGTACTCGGTTCAAGCACTTATACAAATATTCAAATCTCATTGAAGAAATATTAATGACTTCCAAATTGACATCAATCAAGCAAAATTTATTCGGGCAACATTCTGGGCGCTTCAGGTATTGTCATAAATCACTTACACGCACGTATTTCGCTGACGTATCGTGACAAAATCCGATTGGTTGCATTAACATAAGTCCATTTATTCAGATTAATCACAATGTTATCTCTGAGAATGTCAAAGTAAAAATAAAAAGATAATACATAGCCATATTTTATTTAGATACATTTAATTAGATTATCCCCGAACGAAACACAAACGTGAAGATTTATTGCGAAAGCACGGCGAGGATTAGGAGGAAAATAAAAAATAAAAAAAATGGAATTTATAGCCGTTTTAAAAAATAGCGATGCACACATATTAATTCAGGATATTTTAAATAAGAAATTTGTCTTAGATTTAAATAAGATTTAATGGACAGCCGAAGGTGACTTCATGTCTCCATAGTTATATATCATTTTCATGTATTCACATGATTATTCTGTTTCTGTTTAAATTGATAATTTTTATATGTATATATTCAACAATATAAAGTATTGTTCAATGTTTCCTGGAAATTTAAGGACGATTTTTTTCCGCGTTTGTTTTATTGTAGTCATTAGAATGATTTTTGTTTTTAAGAAAAAAAAATATACTAATAAGTGGTGACTCGAGGAGAATTAGATTCGAGGTTCCCAGAAGAGAATCGACTCATTTTCGTGATGAGTGTCATTACAAATAATATAAGAGCTATGTTTAAATATTCTTAGAAACAAGAATTTCCTTTGAGATATGTTCGGGTTTCATTATGTTTAATATTTATCCAAGTATTTCATTATCCCATTTTTCTAGTTTTAGTCCATCCAATCTATCCTTTCAGTGATTCTCTGCAATTCTACTTTATAAAGGTTGAAGTTTTTTTTTTTTCCTTACTGCCATGTTAAATAATTTTTTGTTTGTTTTTTATTTCAATATTTCTTGTCTTTTTTCTACATAAATTCAGATATAGATACACAAAAATCTTGCTGAGATAATAGGACCATGAATCTTACTTTGATCTTGAATTTACCTTGGGATAGTGTATTTTTACATATATATAAAAAAAATCTAAATAAATATATCTATGCTGTAGGACTTACATATTATATATTTATATAATATGTATACAATTTTCAACAGGGAGCAAGAATTTTCAAAAGGTTCCCAGGAATAGCTCTGGCTAACATCTGCGAAATAACTATTATCTGGGGACGATCAAGCCTACAGAAGGAAGAACTTGAGGCATGATTTCGGCCAAATCACTTAATTGCACAAACGTTGGTTTAGAAACCATATAATCGTGTACTGAACCGCATTCACTTGCTTCGTGGTTGGTAGTGACAGTTTTTTTTTGTCTGTGTATGTGTCTGTGTGTGTGTGTGTGTGTGTGTGTGTGTGTGGAATAGCCGTACACCCAATGGGTTCTTGATATTGTACATTTTCTCTAGCAATTTTACTTTATTTTTTATATTGTTACTTAATTTCTGTTTTTGTTATTAATTATTATTATGATTTTTCTCCATTTGTGCTTTTTGAAGTGTATACATGCATTTTTTGTTTAGTATTTGGTCGGGGCTCAACCAGCCTCTATAAAATATTACAAAAATAGGGTACCCAAAATAACTAACCTGAAGATTCTTGAATGGGGAAAATATTGACTGAGTTTTTGGTTCCTTAGACATAAGGCTTTTTAGTTGGAATTTTCCACTAATTTCTTTTTCACTAAGTGCGTTTTATGGAGTATATTCTTTCATGCAGTCATGCAGAGCATTTATTAATATCCTCGAAATATGGCACGATAGGAGAATAGGATAGGACAAGGTGGTTCTTGTGGAGCCAGAAACTTCTCCAAGTCCTAACAGGTCTTAAAATAGTCATATATATGAATCTTTTGTAATGTATTAGGAGCTTAGAGCGTTAGTCCAGAAAGTGTTGAAATAGCCTAAATTCTTGATTCGCTTTTAAACACTAAATAACTTAACTTTTTAACTAAATAATGATTTTAGATGCATTGTAAGTTCATACGCTCATCTATAATTCCTATAAATTCTCTATGATGTTCAATGTGCCTGAATTCATAAGAATGAAGCATGCCTAATTTCTAACTAAGCCATTCTTTCAAACATTTACACCACACACACAGTGAGATGGCAGAGAATGAAGCAATCAACGATGGAATGAAAAAAAGTGACCATACCAATTAAAAACGGCGTTTAATAAACATTTTAATACAATTCTGTAATTATAATACTAAACTGAACTGCAATTATTAAAATCACATGTAATATGCTTATTTAAGCTTGGAGCATGTTCTAATATTAATAAACGGTCCAATGGGGTTACCATGGGGGAAAAAGAGAAAAAAACCCATTTCAATACGACTGTCTAATACGTAATTAAAGAAGAATATTATTGAGAAGCTGAGCCGGTAGAAATAATTATTTTATAATTAATGAACATTTTTTTTTTATTACTCATCACCAAGACTCTACTTTTTAAATTAAAGAGGCTTAAAAATAAACCCTACTTATTTTCATCTTACTAGATTTTGGAATATAATTTCATAATTTTTCTCGTTTAATTTATATGTTGCTCGAAATATACAGTGATGACAATAAAGTTGAATAAGAGAGGAAGGAGACAGGAGAAGACAGGACTACACTCCCCCGAGACGAGGCAAAGTCGATAAAGAGGTCCTCAGCAACAAATTGACTGATAACAACAATTTCTACTTAAATAGCTGCCCCTCCTCCCTCGGGAAGAGCTGCCATGTTTTACAGAATTCAATTATAAGTCAATCTGCCCGTCGAAACAATGGCCTCCGAGGGGTTTTTAATTTTTCCGACTCGGATGTTTCTATAAAGCAATTGTTTTAATTGCCTTGAAAATAATTTTGGAGGGAAAGTCTCCCGGGAGGTGTGGGGTGGGGGGAGTGAAGAGTTATAGTATATTTCATTCGGTTACAACGCCGTGTCTGACTCCTTCAAATTGTCTAAAGGTTCCAAAAAAAAAAAAAGAAGTGGTAGTAGTAGTTAGAAATATAATATTTCTATTTTTTTTTTATTTAAAATTCAATTATACATTAAAAAAATTGTTAACTATAAAATGTATAGTACAAATGGGGCCCGGGTAGCACACTGTGTAGAGCGCTGAGTTACTATACTGAAGATCCCGAGTTGAAATCCTTAATTAATCTGTAAAAATATGGATCTTGTGGGATCTAAAAATCCTCCTTGGGTTCATCCTATATCTACAAAGTGGATATCCATAGAGGGAAAAACCTGATGATCGAACATGATCTCGAACAAATTACTTCACTACGCAACCGTTGTTCTAGAAACAGTAGAACCTATGCCACATACTAAACCCAACACCCTTTATGGGTTCAAGTGGTACAGGTATTTTTTTGAAATTAAAAATTTATATAAAATTCCAATTAATCCATATTAAATTTTCATTGTTTAAAATCAATTGTAATTGTTTAAAATTTTGTTATGCGAATAACTAGCTGTTATTCTGGAGATAAATTTAAAATCAAGGAAGCTATCAAACTATCAAATAATTAACTTTCAGAAAAGTGAGATTTTACAACAGTCATGAATATGTCAGAGGGTACAGAAACGATATCTTTCTTTAAAATCGTGAGACATATGACTGTTATAGAGCATGATTTTGGGGAAATTACTTTCCTGCATAACCGTTATCCTAGAAACAGTACAGTCTCAACCATATACTTAACCTTCGTGGGTTGCAGTAGTATAGTTTTTTTTTATTTATTATAAAAAATCGTAATAAATCATATTTAGTTTTTTAATTAGTGAGACAAAGTATAATAAGCATTAATATAGAAAATAATATGTATATTTTTTCATTTTTTTTTTAAATTATTTTGAGTTGTACAACTGTAATATATACACCTAGTGCAATTGCTATAAGAGTAAATAATACATGATAGGACATGTAGAGACACTACCCACTGGCAGCACTCTAATAAAGTTCTATAATAGAAGGTCCCGAGGCCATCTTCTCTTCAGACGCCTAGGAGGATTGTCCGGGATGGAATTGGATGCAAGGATGGAAACTAGTGGGTTTGGATGGAGTTTATTATGGAATGATAGGTATCTGGAATGGGCCAAATCGGTAACATATGGACCGTTAGGGTCATTATGGATGGTTTTATTTGTGACAAAATAAGGAGCGTTTAGGATTTTGCGAAGGATTTTAGATTGCAAGGATTGAATATGAGAGGAATTCGATGGTTTGGTGGAGCCCCATAGTTCAATTCCATAAGTCCATATAGGTCTTATAACAGTCACATAAATAAGTCTTTTGTAATTGATCTGAAGCTTTGAGCGTTTGTCTAGTATGAGTTGAAGTAATCGGAAGCATCTAGCTGTTTCTAGTCTTTTCAGTCTTGTGTGAGGGTTTTTCAAAATTTAAAACTCTATTTTATATTAAGAAATTTTTTCCACTATACATTTTTTACTATAAAATATATAGAACAAATGGGAGCGGGGCGGCGCAGTTTGTAGAGCGCTGAGTTACTATGCTGAACGCTCAGAGTTATACCGCAGTAGCTGCTAAATTACTTAATCTCTATACAGCAATGGATGAGCCCCGTGAGATCAAAAAACCCTCCTGGGGCTCACCCAGCCTCTATAAACGTGGGGGAAAAGCTTAGTGGTCGAACATCAACTCTGGCAAATTACCTCCCTACACAACCGTTGTCGAAGAAACAGTACAGCATGTAAATGTGTGTATACGAACTGTAGTGTCCAGTTTATTTATTACAAACAAATCGTTATACATCTCCCATATAAATCTTTACGTTTTTTAATCAGTAAAAAAAATTATAAAACACAACATAGTAATGGAAAATAACAAAAAAAATGTAAGTTAAATTTTACATTAAGAATTTTTTTTCTCCATACATGAAATGTATTTAAAATAACTACTTTAAAAATTTATAATAGGTATTTATTACAAATAGCTAGAATAGGAAAGGAGGGCCCAATAGGAATACGTTGAGTTGCTCAGCAGAAGGTCCCGAGTTAAAATTCAGTTGTGGCTGATAAATTATTTAATAAATATATAGCCTTTGATGGACTCAATGGTATCTAAAATGGTCCCTCCTTGGGTTACTCCAGCCCCTACAAAATGGGTACCCTAAGTTTAAGGAAAACCTCGTGTTCGAGCATGATTACCGACAAATTAGTTCCCTTTACAATCCTTGTCCTAGAAACATTACAGTCTCCATCATGTGCTGAATCCCTTCTTGGATTGTAATAGTCATTTCTTCTTATTACAAGCAAATCGTTATAAATCTCCCACATCCTTATCTATTTTTTAATCAGTGAGAGCAATTATAGAGGTATACTATATTTAAGTATTCAAAGTATACGATAACTAAAAAAAAAACTGAAATCCCCGAAGTTTAGTTTTGTTGGAGGTTTCTTGTTCTTTCAAAGTTACAAAACTACTTAATTCGTGCTTTCTTTCCAGGATCTTAAAAGTTAAAATTTGCCAAATTATTAAACTTTCTATTTCCTTTTATACATGCTAATAACTAAGACACCATGCAGGATTAAAAGATTATGGAAGTAAAAAATCTTAATTTGCTATAATAATGTGCATGTATATCTATGTGTATATATATATATATATATATATATATATATATATATATATATATATATATATATTACTAATATTATAAACGTGAAAGAAGTTTGTATGTTTGTCTCTCTTTCACGCAAAAACTACAGAACGGATTTGGATGAAACTTTGCAGTAATATAGTTTATACATCAGAATAACACACAGGCTATAGCAAGCACGGATTTAGGGGGGGGGCGCACGTGGGCACGTGCCCCCCCGACAGTTTTTAGGTAATGTGGAGAATCCATAATAGTACATAATTAAAGGCAAATCACATGATCATATTTGTTAAAATAACAGAAAGAACATGAGTGAAACTATTGTTTTGATATCCTACTAATATTAGAAATGTGAATGTTTGTTACTCATTCACGCAAAAACTACTGCACCGATTTGGATGAAACCTATTGAGTAAAATAGGTCATTCATCATAGGCTACAGCAAGGGTAGATTTGTTTGGGGGCACGGGGGCATGTGCCCCCTCCGTTATAGTACATAGGTAAAGGCAAATCAGGAACTTAGCGTCTTGAAATTCGTGGATAGGTTCTTTGTATAGTTTAAGAAATAAATTTGGATAATTCCACCCCAAGGGTTTCCCCTTTAATATAATAGGGATTCAAACGTTGTATAGCATCCGTCAGTTTTGAAGTTAGACATCAGAAATTTTGGATGTTCGAGTGAATTATATTTTTAAAAAATAATTAAATTATTTATTTTAAATGATCTTTAATGAAACTTTATGTGGCAAACCAAATTCCACGCGAGCGAAGCTGCGGGCATAATCTAGTGTATATATATATATTTGGCATTACATATATATATATATATATATATATATATATATATATATATATATATATATATATATATATATATATATATAGTAATGCTTGATTTTTAAATTAAGATTTTCTGTTAACCCACTTTTTATTTTCTTTCTTTATGTTTCAATTTAAAAAATATATATATATATATATATATATATATATAGTAATGCTTGATTTTTAAATTAAGATTTTCTGTTAACCCACTTTTTATTTTCTTTCTTTATGTTTCAATTTAAAAAAAAAATCTAAATGAAATCGATCAATTTCCTATATAATGAAAACCAATCTGTGGAAATATATTGTTTTGACATGCGATAACTGTAACCACACATATAAAGTGCCCAGTACAGTAAATAATCTACAGCACCGGTAAATAAGTGATTAGGTCTAATTTTCTCCAAAATGAGTTTCTTGTACTTAAGTAAGCGGAATCCAGTTATTTTCGTAGTGAATAAGTGGCTAAGTAAGCCATTGGCTTGATAAGGAGTTATTGCTTATATTACAACTTAATTTCAAACCAAAAACTACGATAATGACACGATTAAGGTTATCAGAAAGCAGGTAACTCTCTCTAGACAAAATCCGACTTAACCACTTGTGGATATATCAATGGCATTTAAAAATGTAATTTGTTCTTCATGTTTCTTAAACACACTATCGTGTTGGTGAAAAATGAGAATAAGATGTGATGAGATGTTTTTATAATAACTAAGTTTATGACAAATAGTTTTTTTTGTTGCTATCTCTGGTGTGCTTATTGATTTATTTGTTTATGATGTTTTAAACAATTTTTAATATTCAATATTTTTACGCTATATTTGTGATTTGCAATTGCTCATTTGAATATATATCTTCGGGCAAAATAAGGGAGATAGTTTCAGAATATTTTTTTTTTCTATTTCGTTAGCGTATAATATGATTTTTAGTTTTGATTGAACAAATGAAAAGCGATTCATAGAAGCAAAATTGTTAATAAGTCGCTGACAAGGAATATTTTAACGCCGGTCAGCGATAAATACTAAATTCTGATTCCAGATCTGTATTAAAGCCATTATTCTATCGTTACAGCAAAAACCGTTCGCCCTGTTTTATTTATGTATATATGTACTCTTTTAGGGAAAAAAACACACACCATCGCATGGCTATTACCTTTAATTAAAAAGATTGTTCTAGTATTCCGATTTTGTTTTTGTTTTTTTTATTTTTTAACTCACTCTCCATTAACATTTCCATTCCATCGAAGGGTGATAAAAACCATCGAATTAGGCGATTCGGGAAAATGCATTTGTGCGACATTGTTCCCGCGATCAGTCAAACAAAATGTTAGAAATAATTCAGTAGCATTGGCAAAAACAAACTTGAAATGAATTCAATTAGTGAAGAATAGGTATTATAGGAGGGTTTTTCTGTCTGTTTGTTTTTTTTTGTTTTGTTTTGTCTCTTTTTTTTTTCGTATACGAACGCAGAAGCTTTCAATGCCCGTTGCATTTGCATGCATTAACGACGCCGACAGGAAAACCATTGTTTATATTGATGTTCGAATGCGATGAATTTTTCAAAAGAGCGAGTGACATTATATGTATAATGTTTGTTTTTCAGCTTAGGGAAAACGAGATGGAGATGGAGAGTGATATGAATGCGCAGGGCTTATCATACCTTGCATGAAAGGGCTAAATGTTAACAAAAGTAGCCGGTAAGGACTCGAACCCGCGGAATCAGATGCAAACTAGCTTCCATCTGCGTTATTGCCTATCCCGCCTTTGATTCCCTTTCGCCCCATCAGCTATATTGCACTATGATAAAGAATATAATAGGGGTTGGCTAGAACTAATGAGACTAGGGTGCATCCATAGATATGCATTACAACTGCATACCTACCCTTCAAAGCATCGCATCCTTTCACTACACGACTCGAGTGGGGGTGGTCATTTGGAAAGGATCTTTTGAATGCAACGCATTGACCTTATGCCTGCGAGTCCATCAACTTCTTTTACGCTTCTCTGTAATTATGTAAATTGTCCCTTGCTAATATTCAACGATGGGCAGTGAATGGAATTCCAGCCAACACTCTTTCAGGCCTTCCACTCACAAAGCTTCTGTAGACGTAGGGATAGTTTTCTTTGTCCGTTATTACGATTTTATTTCTGTAATCATTATTCGGTTCTAGCTTTTCTTCTCTGCTTTGAATAAACGAGTAGGCCTACTCCCTCTTATACCACAATTGACGTTAGGCACTCTTTTTAGTTTTTGATTTATGATAGGAAAAATACAATTGAAACAGTCCATGTACAGAAATAATTTGCTAATTTTCAAGTATGTCAGTATTCAAATAAAAATAAAAAATTGGATTGGAGTAGCTACTTCGGCTATTGATTCCTAGGTTCCAAATTCCTATTTGGATAATTATTAAGGAATATAATATAATTCTAAGGAAAACTTTGACTACAAGACAGTAAGAACAATATTTTGAACTGTTTATCCTTTATGTTGTGTGACGATGTGTTTTTATTACATATATTTTATATATAATACCCTTGAAACATAAATTAATAATAAATGATAAATTTATAAAATTGCTCCAACATTTATTCAAAGCACGAAACTTTATATTAATTTTTTCATAAATAATTTTCGTTTTTAATATCAATGTTCTGAATTGTAATAAATATAAAAAAACAAAACAAAGATTGGCTAAACATCTAGAAGATTTAGTATATATGACAATCACAAAATGTTTAACATTTATTATTTATTTATAATAAAAATAAATCATGAATTACACTGGTGCATTATTTATATCGGTTAGTATTCGAGTGATAATTCTGTATAAAATAGAAATAAATTGAATGAATCAACCAAGTGTGAATAGGATTGTAATGCTACCAGTATTATTATAATATATTAAATGAAATTAATAGCGACAATTAATCTATTTTCCTTTGTATAATCGTTATTGCGTTATGTATATATATATATATATGCCTATAATGTAGATAGGTTATAAGGAAGTAAATGATTTTAATTTTTATATTTTTTATATTAATAACATTCAGTATCATTAAGAAACAATTAATTGTTTTTAGAGTATATACATAATATATAACAGATTATACATGAGTACATACAAAACTAAATATGCTACAATCGAGAAAGTGAGAAGGTAAGATGTATAAATGGCAATTTAATTATTTTGTGGATTTTTTTTTTTTTTTAAATAACTTAACTCAAATTTAGCATTTTTAGTTAAGCCTTCAGTGGCAACTATATTGTTCAAAACTTTTTACTTTAGGAACGACCCATCTGATGTTCCATTTCCAAAATTTCTTTTTTTTAAATGTCATATTTAGAGTTGTATCGTGTTTGAAATTGATGTTTTATGGCACTAATGAAATGAGTTAAAATAGAAAAAAATTCAAGCTTGTAAAATGTTCTAATGGTTAATAAAATAATTTCAATACCATCATTACAAACTTTCAAATATCTCTATTGAAAAATTAAGTTTTTTGAGTTAAGACATTGTTCTTTTGAAGGAGCTATATAAGAAATATATTAAAAATAAAAATAAGAGGAAGAAAAATTGGTCCGGGTGAAAGTAAAAAAAAAAAATATATTTTAACTAAGGTGGGTTGTTTATCGGAAAGCCAACGTTTCGACCCACGCTGCAGGTCTTCTTCAGGGCTTGTGATGGAGTCAAATGTCTGACAGGTTTAACTGAAACGTCGGCTTTCCAATAAACAGTTTTTCTTACTTAAGAGAATTTTTTTTTCACCTCAACCAGGGCCACTTTCTTCCTCGTATATATACGGTCAACTGTTGATATTCAAGATAAAATAAAATAGGTTGAAACTGCCAGTTCAAAGCGCCAAAATATCTACGAGGAAAAAATTATTATCGATTTTTAATAAATATTATTCAGATACATAACAACTTACCGACCTATGTAAAGTTTAGTCACGAGAAACACTACAAGAACATAAATTAACACGATATCGTGTAGCTTGTCAGAAAGGAACTATTTACTGTCGAATAACATAAAGGGAATCAATAAAGGCTTATTTCTTCAAAAAGAGCTCGGTTGCATCTACGCATGTGATTATGCACATGCGATTCCGGTGTAAAGTGGGCAAAATGCAGTTGAGTAATGCGAAGTTAGGGGTCGCACTTATTTACGACCACGTGACTAAGACACGTAATTGTCCTTCGGATGAGAGAGATAATGGAGCAATTAACACTGAATTATTTAATAACTTCATTCTTAGCCTCCTCCGAGGGTAGCGATATATTATTGATATTTGCTGTATCAATTGTCAACTGACATTGCTACTCTATTGCGCTAATTAATAATTTTAATTAATTATAATACGCGCATATACACGCGATATTCTTGCCAGGACACTATCGCAGCCTCCTACGCGGAATACCATTTTAACAAGACATTGTCATAACCGAACACGAATCTCACATTACATCAACTGAATGAAATCTAGTCTGATGCGAACATTCTCTCATTATTTTTCCTTCAATAATTATTAAAAATAATGAAATATTTTTTGAATCATAATTTAAATAATAACATATATCATCAACGTAAGGATGCCCAAATCAGAAGAGTGATATTATTGCCATAAATCAGATATTCAGAAATTTAGAAACGACATTTTGCAGAACTGGAGGTGGGGCTGAGAAAAAGTGTTGGGGAGTTACTATCGGTTACCATCGCTTTAATGTATTTATTATTTGTTATCCAGGTTGTATTCCTGTAAAAATAAATGCCAATGCCCACCGCAAAAATACCTAATTGATTCAGGAATAATTATAGCCTTATAATTTTTAACTATATAATATTCTAATATAATTTTAGCCATGACGAGGACAAAAGGCGAGTGAAGCTAGCTAGGATGTGGGTTGAAGGGCGTGGCACTCTACGTGAGGCCTGTACGAGTCTTCTGCGCAGGTCGTTTTCTAAATTGTCTGTCTATAGTAGCACTTACTTTTATTCAGAACAACTCAGATACAAGTAACAATAATACTAGATATTTTGAAATTTAATAAGATAAGGTAATACTTCAATATTAAACATAAGAAATAAAAAAGCTTATTTTATTTATTATTTCAGGACCTTTTTTGACCGACAAGCAAGAAAATGGATTTTTTTTTGTATTAAAGATGTGGTTTTACGTTTAATGTAATAAAGAAAACAAAAATCCTACTCACATTTTACACCCAAATCATATCTAGGTATCATCGGATCATCGGAGCTTGACATTATTATTAACACCAAAATGGCGACCGAATAGATTTTTAAGATATTTACGATGATAGAGAATACACATATAGCATTGTGGAATCCCATTGTAGCATCGTCCGATTATAATCGGTTAATTAACAACAACAGCATAAAGTGACCTTAAATGAATAAACAACAAACTGATACGAATCCACAAAAAGTTGTCTAAAATAATTCTCAAGAGGTCGTAATGAGGAAACATTTTGAATTATAGCAAATAAACTTAAGGGATGATATTAAAAATGGCCAGGTATGATTGTAAAGGATATATTCAGAAAATTTGAACTTTTTTTTTTCTTGGTACTTATCCTGCTTGACTAAGGATTACAAGAAGAAGTATATTCAAGAAATAAACTGATTGTTACAACGGGAACAACAATAACATACTCTTGTTGGCCATCACAAACACGTGTCTTAGGCGCATGTTAATCGTAGTAACTCCATGACAGAGTGGAATACACACAACACAAACAATTACACTATTTCCTAACACCTTGTCCGAATTAGAACAGCTGAGTCAGAGCAGCTTTTGTTTCGGTACATGATTCATCGAAAGCAACAACGGTCTCTATTTCGATTTCGATACATCGATTGTATGTATATATGTAAGGAAATATGGAAAAAAAACTCTACCCAGAGCTATTTAATAAATGCCTTCATCCGGGAGTCGAACAATACCTAGTTGTAAGCCCCTAGTTTTATCCTCTATATCTATACGCTCAATTTCATTTAGAGTGTAATATATATGGAAATAGTGGGAGCGAGTATTAGGGTCGCTTGTGTCTCTAGCCCTAACTTCTATAAGGGAATATATTCCTTGCCCCCAGCTGGAATCGATTCCCCGACTCTGTATCATTTCTTATAAAAACATGAAATACAAATATTAAAGGTAAACCTTTATAATATGTATGCCATAATTTACATTCCCCCTCGCTTTTCCTTCTAAAGATATTTTATATTTTATATAAAAAGGGGTCGAGATGTTTATACTGGGGAAATATAAGTCTGATTTATTAAAATATATTTATTTTCTAGATTTATTCTGAAACAGAACTGAGATACAAAATTTATTCTTGAAGGAAGCTGTGCATAAAATGTATTAAATAAAACATTTTAAAAAAAACCTTTTTATACTGTATTATTTGTTTAAAAAATGTTTACAATAACAAGAAATATACACTGATATAATGGTAGGATAAAACAATGTGGACATCTTGCACTGTTTCTAAGGCAAGTGTAATTTAGGGATGTAGTTTGTCTGAGATCACGCTCAAAATTTTAAGCCAGATTTTAAGGGAACCCACTTTATAGAGGATGGGTGAGACCGGGGAGGATCTCAGGGTCCATTCTTGACTCTCAAGAGATTCAATAATTTATCTCCAATAGCCGGATTAAAACCAGCCATAGTTATTTAAAATATATCTGAAAAATAAAATATTTTTGGAATAACTTTAAAACGCCAAATCACTCTCCACTAACCCGGAAAAAAATCATTTATAAAAAAGAATTACTTAGAAGTATTCAAATTACAGAACCAGAAAAAGTGTTGTTGCTTTTATTTTATTTTTTTTCTAATTTTCCTTCGCCGTTTCAGGCTACTTCAACACTTACTAAACAAACACTCTAAGCTCCCAATTAATCACAAAAGACCCATATACATGACAATCATCAGACCCATCTGGACTTACGGAATAGAGCTTTGGGACTCCACTAAGCCATCGGATTCCTCTCGTATTCAATCCTTACAATCCAAAATCCTTCGTAAAATCCTCAATGCTTCTTACATTGTTACAAACAAAGTAATCCATGATGACCTTAATTTTACGTTTTTGCTGATTTGGCCCGAATCCGATATCAATCTTTTAGTGACAAACTTCATTTCCACTCAAAACCCACTAGTTTCCAACCTAGCAACCTCTTCAATTCCTGATAATCATCCGAGGCGTCTGAAAAGAAGATGGCCTCGTGACCTTCTAAGTTGAACTTTTATTTGAGTACTACTGATTTATCTTTCATTATATTTACTGGATGTATTCTGTATACTGTTGTAAATTTCAATAAATATATTTTTTAAAAAAATATTTTCGTAAGTCTAAAGTTTTCAATATAAACAATGTATCTGTTAGTTACTCTAAGGACTTTACTTATGGCAGCATTCAGAGCCATAACACTTATAAATAGAAATACTAATCACGTTATGACCAATTGTTGTATAGTGTTTTTCGTCATAGTGTTGTTTTACGAATAGCATACTTGAATGAATGAAGCCTTCCCTAGATATAATTTTAAGAGGTTCAATGTATAATTAATTCATAGTTGTATTGTATCGGAAACCAAACCTACAGTAGATCATTCGTTTGATGCAGTTTTTATTTTAATATGCAAATAGTTCTCATTTAATGCCAAAATTTATTTGCGTTTTTTTTCAACATCTAGAAAAATATAATTGCAGACTGTCTTCTGGTTTTTTACCATTCCAGACCAATTAATATTAAAATTTCTTCTTTCCTAGAATTATGTTTTCTTCTTTTTAGATTTTGATTACAATATTTATTGTGCCACTGTTACACTTTTAGTAATTAACTAGTGATATATCATAAAAAGGGAGTGGTCATAAATATCGCAATATTTTAAGTTATAGTAATAACATCTACTGCAATATTTTATTTCGTATAGGAGCTAAATATCGAATAAACAATGCATACGAATATCAAAAGCTAATCATAGAAACGTCCATAAAGTCCGTAAGCCTGTTATGAATTAGGCATACATTCCGAACATATGAATGAGATAAATACAATAGAAAATATTCAATATTAGGCCGTTTATGTTTCCTTCCATAAATCATAAAACAATTTTTTTTTACAATAATTCAAAAGCTATTACATTAGACGCCATCTTATCGAGGTATCAAGTCATCTTGATAGCTTAATGTTTCCGGCCATTGAAGACTTTTCCATTTTTTGATCATTTCCTATTAAATATCCATTTATCATAGTCAATTGACTGAAACCATTTGTTAAAGAAAAATGTACAAACTTGAGTGATTTCAATTGAAATGAATCATTGTTATTTAAGAACTAATTAATGAAATGGAACTATTTGTATATTATTAAATTTTAAAAGTATACATAATATTTGTTTTGTTTATTTGTTTTATAAATGGTATCAAAATAATATCATACGCTTTTATGAAAAATAAACATTCAAAGTCTGTTATAAAATAAGTAGTATTTATATTGTCATCAAATATGAAAGAACACAACGATTCAACTTATAGTAAATAATTTATTATATACAAAGTTCAATGTTAAAGTGTATATTGTTATAAACGGAATTATAGATAAAATATCACAGAATCATTTTAAAAGAATTATTTATGTATGAACATTTATGTAATTAAATAAATCTTCAATAATATTAAATAGACAAGCTATTTTTTTCTTGCTTGCTTGAACTATAAAAAAGTTTGATTTTAATTCAGTGCCAAAGGTTCCAAATGATGAGCTTTAAAATAAATTAGAAAGAACATTACCTGTGTGGAAAGCGAATAAAAGTTTTCAAATCGATAAATGGACGATGCAATAGTTGGAATCCTAAATTTTGCTGACTCAGGAATTATTATGATAGGGATCTATGACGATTGCCTGACAGGCTCGGGACCGCTATTTTACGCCTCCTGCTAAGGTCTGCACTACTTTGGATGTTTACTCCATTTAAAAATCCTAGGGTCGCCTTCTGTAACAGTACAGTCTGTGAAGGGTCTGGGGTACAGTACATGGAAGAGCCTATACTGTTTCTTCGACAACAGTTGTGCATGGAATCACCATGGAATGGTGATTTGTTCTAGATCACGCTCAACCGGCAGGTTTTCTCCCCTTAATTTTGGGTACCCACGATACAGAGGCTGGATAAATCCCAGGAGAGTCCTAGATTCCATGAGATCCATCTCCGGTCGCTAACAGATTAAATAAAAGTCATGCCAGCAGCAGGATTTGAATCTTCGGCATGACAACTCAGGTTCATAGCTGAAGACAATGAGCTCCCTGGTGTCAAATAATAAACTTTGTTAAATTAAAACAAAGGTATTAAAAATTTTGTGTATGTAGAGTGGTAAAAATAACATTAAGGCGCAAGAATACAATTATGAATAGTGATAAAATATAGATTTAATGATTTAATTATTTAAGTAAAATTTGAATTCACCAAAGTTTTGTTAGGCTTATTCGGAAACAATATACTATAATCTTTTGATATGGTCACCCAATGTCTTATATATGTTTCCTGGCTCAAAACTCAGCGGAGGCTTATCTGATTCAGCTACCTAATCCAGTAGCGTTCCTTTATACCCGAGGGTAATCCATGGAATATATGTATATCATGTTTACGGCGTATCCTCTTGCATGTATAACATCGGCAGGGAGATTTTATTGAAAGAGACCCCTGCATAAGATATGTGTCTCTAAATTATAAATTGGAGGGAGGGGGCGGTGGAGGAGGTTCTGAAGGGTAAGGGATCGGGGAATAAAAAGAAGATTGAGCCGGAGGAGGTTGTATTAGGAAGAAGAAGGAAAAAAAAAAGATAAAGAGGGATATGTGAGGTTATGTTTGCAGTGTATTGCTACACAGCTCTCAATAGGACCCGACAAATTGGATGGATAATATCTCCCTACATGTGTAACGCATCCAGGCCAGGAGGAGTATAGTTATGGAGGGGGATAATCATTAAATATAATAACGGGATTACAAATAATAAACAAAACAAAAAAAAAATAAAAAAAAGGAAAATAAAAAAATAAACGGACCTTGAGAAAGTCGTGACAGGACCGGGAGGGAATAACAATAATAATAAATGGAGAGGGGCCTGGTATAATACTAACTATAAACATAACAATAATCATAACAGTAGTCGTGGGGAAACAGTAGGGGGAGGTTTCCCCTATCTCAATCCCCCCCCACAAACCCGCGGGCTCAATTTATCTCAATGTGACTCATTAAAACTAAACATTATGATAAAACTCGAGGACGGAGAATTAAATAAGCAGAGGAAGAGGAGGAACAAACAAGTTTAATTACTTTAGTTATTCCGATTCTTATTGTTATTAGCGCGTGTAGGCGCTCTCAGAAACATTTTAAACTTTAATTAACGCTCTTAACTATCTATATAACCGGGTAATGTCCCCCCCCCCCCACCGCTACCCACTTTTCATACTCGCCCGAGATAGTAGGGCTCTCTAACCCTTTAGTGGATATCATTTTAGCGGCCCTTCATTATCTTTTGTGGCTTATATTTCCTCTTCTTCTCACTCTCTCTCTCTCTCTCTCTCTCTCTGTATTCCCCACCTCTTACGTCTTAACTGCTGATGTGTTAATTTTTTTCCGTTTAATTTGTAATACATGATCGAAAATCTAGTATGAAATTTAAATTAGGGATACAATTATTCTATAAATGAATATATGCAAAGATTCATCCTATTGCACTTTTTTTATTTTTACTATTTACAGAGAAGTAATTCTATATTTGTTCGGTCGTTTCATATCGTTTTTTTTATTTTTAAAATTCAAAATGGACTTCTATTAATAATTAAGTTTATGAGGAAGAAAATGGTCCGGGTGGTGGACAGAAAAAAATCTCTTAAATAAGGAGAACTATTTATTTATTGGCTTTCAAATAAATAATTCCTTATTTATCATGATTTTTTCCCGATCTACACCGGTACTATTTTCTTTCTCATATATATATATATATATATATATATATATATATATATATACATATATATATACATATTCATAAATATACTAGCTGACCCGGCCACGCGTTGCTGTGGCTGTTGTAATAGTTTAAAAAAAAAAACACGTTAAAATTTGAATTTTAAAGAAATAATGAATGAATGGAAAAAATGAATTAAAAAGATTTTTGATGTTATATTTTATTCATCTTATACCTAAGTACAGTAAGTAATAATTAAATAACATACAAAATTCTTTACTGATAAAATATAAACATTAGATTAATGAATGAGGAATATCATGGTTGTATATATAGTTGTACCATATATTCTTAATTATGGCTAATAATCCTTTTTTAAATTATAACTATTTATATCAATTTATTTAAGCGCTAATCGATGCACAATATATTTTTTTAATCTGTCCTTTGCTATTACGGATAGATTAGATGGTTTATTAACACTTGAGCATGCAACATATAATTATCCATGGGAGAAACATAGATGTTATAGGTCCTAACCGCAAATGGACATATAAATATGGTTTTTCCAAAAAACGCACCGATTAGGAGATAAAGGCCAAAAACTGAAATTATTCCGAAAATTTCGAAGTTTTTCCACAAAAAAAAAAGTATTCCCGTCCGTTTTTTCGGTTGCGAACTTGGATTTACACTACTCATACATGCCCTTACAGCATACCAAAAATGCAGCGTCATCAAGCGTCACTGCTACGATCGACGCTTAATCGATAATAATGGCCGACACGTATCACTTAGGGGTATGAAAAATAGTTTACATCCTATTCTCAGACCTACTGAATATTGACACAAAATTTCATAAGAATCGGTCAAGTCGTTTCGGAGGAGTTCTGTTACAAACACTGTCACACGACAATTTTATGTATTAGATATATATAACTTATATACTTCCAGAAACAAAACATTAAAAAAAATAAAGAAATTGAGGATGAATTGTCTCGCACGATAACTGGGTTAACACGGACTGTATTGCCATCTTGAACCTATAATATTTACATATTAACAGCTGTTACAATGATCTTAGGGACTATGCGATCATCAGTCTTATCCTAACTTATATATGTTTATATAAGATACCTAGGTGTTAGAAAGTGGGAAGAGTTGAGAAGAACACTTATAGATGAAATTTCTCACAATGCGATAAGATCAGTGCTAGGCCATTAAATATTCATTAGAAATTAATTATATTAATGAGGTTACTAAAGCGTAAAAGTTCTACAACAGTTATTACTAATACCGTTCATTCCATTTACATTTACAGTTTTCTTGCTACAATATATTATTTCTAAGGATGATATTAATTTCTGATTGTTAAGTAATTATATTTTGTATATATATATATATATATATATATATATATATATATATATATATATATATATATATATATAAAGGAGTGGAGTGGATCAGTGGTAGAGCACTGAGTTGCTAGGCCGGAAATCCTGGTTCAAATCCCGCTGCGGGCAAGACTATTATTTAGTCTGTTTGCAGCCGGAGATGGATCATATAGGATCTAGGACCCTCCTGGGGCTCACCCAGTATCTATAATATATTATAAAAATAGGGTACCCAAAATTAAGGGGTGAAAACCCGCCGGTTGAGCGTGACCTAGGACAAGCCACCTGCTTGCAGAACCGTTGTCCATAAAACAGTACAGTCTCTACCATGTACTGAACCCCAAACCCGTTGACGTTTGTAATTGTACAGGTTATTTATATTTCTTTAATCCGTATTGCTGCACTATTTTAAAACAAAAGTAACAAACGTGAATAAATAAAAATTAAGAATCATAAATCCTCCAAAATTTTAATCATGCATGTGAAATATGTGAAATAACTAAGACAAGCTGTGTATACTAAAATAATATCAAATACAAAGCTTTTATTTATTGTATCACACCAATTTAACTTCAACTCGATTTGCATATTTATATATTTTTTTAATTAAAATTTTTGTTCATAAGGTATTTTCGTGTTCCTGAATAATTTTTAAATGTTCTCTGGTAGTGAACCAGGTTTTAATTTTTTTTTTTGGGGATGGAAAAAAGGCAAAAATTTCGAAATTGAGATTTCTATATTTAGCACACACTACACATAGCAATAGGGAGTACAGTTTTCAATAGAAAATTTTCAGGCTATTATGTGAAGCAGATAACTTACAAGAATTAATAGAATTTTTTATCTTTTTTCCTTGGCACGATATTACAAATATTACTTAAAGTAAAGTAAATTAATATTCAAACACTGCTCTTACTCCATTTCATTTTTTAATTCTTCGTATTACTAAAAAGCGTGAGAAAAGCAAATACTTTCATTTTATTCAAAATTACCCCAAATCGTAAACCTGAATCTATGAAAAATTAAAATTAAATCGTATGAAAAAATCCACATTCTTTAATGTTTTCTTAATTGGGTGTTAATTTTTATGAAATATTTAACTTAGTAATTTATCTGTTAATTGTTCGGTTAATTACAAAAAATATCTCTGTTTGAAGGCACTCCTGACCTGGCTGGAATCATCAGTTTGTTGTTGCGAAGGCTTTGTTTAACCTAAATATGTATTTCTTTTCTCTTGATTTTATAGTTATTTTTTTTAAATATTTATCTTCATTGCCATGTTTAGGGGTTATTGCTATATTTTTTAAAATATTTTTTTCCTGTTTAATATATTTTAAATATTCCAGAATATTAGATATTCCGGAATACAGATCCAGAATTATAATTGTGATCTCTGAATTACAAAACGGTGTAATTAAAAAAAATATGGACTGTAAATGAAATCGTTTTTCTTTCACTAGATTTCTCTCTGAATTACATTTATTAAAGTATTGAGACTGCGCCACTTCACTACCAAGGCTGAGTGAGCCCGGACAGTAGCAGACAGCCGGTGAAGTACATACAACTTTATCAGAGAAGGCGTCGGCAGCTCCTAATCACCACTAATCCACCTGACGTCTTAATTGGCTCAGATAGATGAGTCCCTCTGCTATCCGCTACCTGTTCTGGGGCTTCCTTCATTGCCCAAGGGATTCGTAAACCAGTCACCTGCTCTCGTAGCATGTTATTACTTTGCGGTACTGTGAACTGTATTTAACTCTCTGAGAACATCTGTTGCAGTGGTTGAAACTTTTGAATATTATATCAGCAAATGTATACATTCTTCATGCTGCTTGCTTCCCCAGAGGTTGATCTGAGATGTATTTAAAAATATATTTTTTTCATAACGAAGGCAATTAACTTTATTCAGATCACGTATTTTTCAATTTATCACCCATTGAAACTTAATCAATTAATTATGAGATATATCTTTTTAGATTTCTTTTATGCAAGAGTGGATACACCGAAACAACCAATGGTTAAAAAATTAGTTTTTTTTTACTTACGAAAGATGCCCAAGAAAATGTTTTAATAAAATTAATATCATTATTAATAATTAATAAAAAATAATTAAATTATGTGTTGATGTGGCCTCACCATGAGAGAAACCGTGGGACTAGCATTTATCATAAAATCTAAGAAGGTAAGATAGTAATTTTGAATGTCCAATCATAAATTTCAAGTGTCCAAGAATTACTGTATCAAAGCATAAAATTATATCATCAATATTATATTACCTTGATAATTTGTAATGCATGATAATTGGATACAATTAATAATAAACTTGAATCTTGTAAGTTTTTATCTATCATGTTCTGTTGGTTGTTTTCTTTAATATACCTCATACTAAAGGAATATATTAGGATAGGGAATATATTTTTGTTATTTAATTGCTTCTAAAACAGATGTTGAGAAACGTTATAATTAAAGAAATTGATTGGGGGAAAAAAGATATTTATAATAAGATCATGAATTACTTAATTAAATTATTAAATTAAACATAAGTTCTCTCTGCATCTAATAATGGGGAAATCTCTATGATAAAATTTTTGTTCAGAACTTATTTCTGAGTTTTTCCCCTTTTTTTTCTTAATAAATCTTAGTTTCTTAGAGTTAAGTTGTGGCCAGATTTAGTGTATGTCTCAGTATTAATATTAGAAAACAGAATCTCATTCAGGTTTAATTAATTAATTTTCTTGAATGAATTTGAATTTTAAAAGTATATATATATATTTTTCTTATATATAACCCTTAACCAAAGGAAAAGCAACCAGATTTACTACAAGTAACTCTTATAAAATAAAAATAAAATTCAAATTATATAAGGCCGCGAATTCCGGTCTTCAGTCCTGTTACAGTTCAATGGTAGTTCGACCCCGAATATAGATTAATTGAAGTCGCCCAGCGTGAAAATTCCTTTGTATACTATCTCAATTATATTGTATATATTCGACATAAGTCCGCTCAGGAATCCCAATCGGCCTCCGCTGATTAAAACATGGAGTAGGGTAAGTGTGAACAAGGTTGAGGGGGAGTTGATAACTTGTAAAAAAAAAAAAATGATGAAATAATAAAAGGACATTCCCACTCGGCCCTATTAGGGTTTTTATCATTTAACACTTTCAATATTTGACCCCTCGCGTCAAAGGAAAAATTAAACAGTGACGATGGCGTGTGTCAAGATCGAGCATGGTTCAAAGCCTCTCTGTCCTTCCCAAAAAAAAATAAAAAATGGTAAAAATATACTTTTTTGGAACGGACTGTTTACACTGGCTTCGACTCCCTAAACTCTGTTAGTTCCCTCCACTGCCTCTCCTTTTTGTCTTTATTTTCTCTTTTTCCCCCTTTTTTTTTCCCTATATTTTTTTTTTCTCGATACTTGGATATATTCTCGATATTGAGTTCACGAATGACTGAGGTTCTATGTTCGGTCGACGTCACCCGAGACGTCTCGCCAATAAATCTGCTTCGTTTTTATCACTTTGCGCCGCCTTGTAAAAAATACTTCTACCCCACTCAACTTCTTCCTCTTGCGCCATTTTTGCGAGGAATTGAATTTATAAAGCAAACCTATACGGCGGTGCCCGGGGCAATGATTTGGATATATTGAAAATAGAACAGATCTAGAAGGCGGGTCTCTTCCGCTACGGGAGGCATAAAGATTTCATCTTCCCGCTTCCCCGGCACAGCTTGTCTTCTTATCAATGGAGGAAACACTTCCCTTGTTTAGAAATGCAATATGAAGCATTGAAATGAACCGGATACATATATATATATATATTTATTATTCTTGACTACAGAACAACCAAAAGAAGTGGCACATAATTGTCAACCACGCAGTACATGGTTAATGTAAGTTTGTTTATTCATTTAAAATCACTTTATGCTGCTATTGCTAATCGGAAAATGCAGGTGTAGTTAAGTTTGGATCATTAATGAGTACTAGTACGGTACTCTATGATGTCTAGGACATCGTACAGGCTCGGTACCACACATTTTACAGCCCTTCCGAAGTACGGCATAATCAAAGAGTTTTCACTCCATTTAAAAATTCTAGAGCAATCTATCCGGTTACGAACCCGCGATCTTGGGCATTGTAGTTGTTTATGCTAACCACTACAAGCTAACCATTATAACCAATATATTATTTATTAATATATTATTCCACTGTATATATGCTTACATCGTAAACAAAATTAAGACAGAATACAGTTATATAAAAGCCAAATTATGAAAACATGTTTTAAACTATTAAATACATTTATTCTGTGTGCTCTTAAAATATTATTCTAACAATAAAATTAAGCTAAAATTTTATTTCCATTATTTATTCCATATTTATATAAACCATTAGTCATAAATTTTCAACATGTTGACTAATTAATGGAAAAAATAATAAATACAATGTTAAATACTCTCTCAAATTGCCACGGCCAATACATTCGTATATCTTCTGTTAACGGCTGTATCGCCTCAATAAATATTCATTTAATCATAAATTAGTATTTAACTACTAAATAAAACTCTTCTTAATTTTTCATAAAAATAAAAATATATCTATTTCAACTAAAATAAAACATTCTACACATTTACATATATATTTCTTAGTTGGAAAATTTAGCAGGAATGAGGTCAAGGACGAAAGGAATGTTGAGATGATTATGGAGGGAGTTGTTGGAGACATAGTAAGGAACATTGACAATTGGAAATATAAATATAAATAATACAAAAGCATGGTAGAAATTTGATAATAAACGAACTTCTAATAACATACTAAACTTTATTAAAAAACGTCAACATTTGTTAATTTTACTATTTAGTCTTTACTACTTAGTATTTAGTCTTTACATTGTCAAATTTTTCCATTCATGTGAATTGAATAATTTCATCAATGAATCGGCGTGGTAGCAGCATATACATATATTTCCGGCTATTAAATATAATATTTATTTTCGTTTATAATAATAACAGGATTATTGAAATTAATTATAACAGATACATTCATACAGTTCTTAATACTTACATAATGTATTATATTCTTACATTACTCACCATCTTTTGTATTTCCATCGAATTAACTTTTGTAATGATTATTCAGATATTCGTCATAAAATAGACAATGGCGCATAACGTTGAATATGCTGGTATTCCTCATCGATTCCCACATACGAATACAATAATTAAAATAAACTTGCCCGATACCTGACAATTTATGTTTCCTCCAATAAATCATGTATCCTCTATTCTTCATAATTAACTAGATATTCCTGTAGACATTATCTTTATCGAATCATAATTTTCCTTTATGTTTCCGGCCCTTCAAGAGGCTACCCTTTTTTAGGGTTGCTTAATAACGATCCATAGATAGATAATATTTTTTATTAACTATTTTATAACCGTATTTTATGAAATATTAATAACTATATTGTTACGGATAAATAAGTGTATTGATAGGAAGCATTAGCAAAAAAATTCTTGAGATAGACACAGAGAAGCAAGGAGCACTCTGGAGACGTACAGCAAGGAGGAGAGATCTTCCGGAAGAAGGAGCCGGCGAACAACGTGGGCCCAGAAGATGGAGAGTCCCGGAGGCGACAAGAAGAAGACCGACCTGTAATCCAATCTACCCCTGTTCACAGATAAGTTTAATTTATTTCCTGTAAGGCATTTTATGGCAAGCCTTTTTATCTATTAAAATCTGAATCACTAACCTTGTTTGAAATTGAATAAATAAACGATCCTTATTGTAATTCGTTTGGTGCTTACATACCCCAGATACACTATTTATTTATAAATAATATATTGAAGGTATAATAGATGAGTAAATTGGTAAACACAAGAACAGGCCTTTGGAAACGAACCCAATTAAGATAAATACATATAAATAATAATTTGAGTACTCATCCAGTAATATATAACTACGAAGAATTTAGACATTGTTTATAAATCAATAGAAGTAAGAAGGGTATTATTATATATAATAAGGGTATTAGAATATATATATATATATATATATATATATATATATATATATATATATATATTCAAAATATATTTAAGAGTAGAATCATAGCAATATATACCTATCTCTCTCTCTCTCTCTCTCTCTCTCTCTATATATATATATATATATATATATATATATATATATATATATTCTAATACCCTTATTATATATAATAATACCCTTCTTACTTCTATTGATTTATAAACAATGTCTAAATTCTTCGTAGTTATATATTACTATGATGCTACTCTCGATATTGTATATTTTATTTATGACCAAAAACCATTAGGAAAATGATAATTCTAACTAAACACATGCGAAATAAATGAAAAACCCAATTTCTTAATATTTTTACTTGATCTTTTTTAATCGAATCTCCCATACTTGTTAATTTTTTACTTTTTTTTTAAATAATATTTTTCCAATACTCAGGTTTTAATATTGAATACTACCGATGAGCAGTTTCCCTACTTGCTATTATCTCATGCCATTATATATCTTGTAATCTATTTACTTGATGTACTATAATATTACAATTGTAAATTTCAATAAATATAATTTTTAAAAATAGCAAAAAATATATATTAATTAAAAAAAATGGTTATTTATATTGTATAGATCTCTACTTGGGTTACACAACGCTAATCCTTATTAAGGGAAATGGATGCTGATGCTTCGTAGTCTCAGACGAAGCCGCTTAATCTTGGAAACTGACCAATAACATTCCACAACCGTATAACGTTTAAGGCGTATAAAATAAAGAACAGAACGCATTTAATTTCTACAGAACCAGCGAAGACTGCCCTCGGAACATGCACCGCGAACATGTACTCGTGTTTAGTAGTTCATGTAACTGCCATGCCATGCCATCTCAGTGGCGTGCTTTAAAATAGCCGCCATAACATATGGCAACTGAGACACAGAGTTACATATCATGGCGTCCCGTGGGCATAATCATATCCATGTAGCCCCTCCAACTCATCATTCTAGGTCAGGCGTCTTCTCAGTTGTGTCACGTACCACGAAAGTACTCTGTCTGGAAATTACATACCATTAACTATCCTTGACATACCAGAAGACGGGCTGATAGTTTTAGAATTCCAAATAACTAAAAAAAAAATCAAAGAAATTAAGAACGAAGATTTTAGTGGTAGAAACGACTACTGGAAATTAGTACCGTGGAGACATCCACTTAAGCTCGAATTCTCGATTAAAGTCGCTCCTTGTGATGACTTTCTGATGATAATGATTCATTCAGTTGATCATCGGTGATTTCCATTTGATAACGCGCCCGTATATTCTGCTATTAAACATCTGCTTGGGGATGAGCTTTTATTAGATTTTTTTTCGTTAAATAATGCTTATTTATATCTTAATTCCTCAGATATAAATCATAGATTAATGGGCATTTAATGCCAGGTTTGTGAAGACCTATTCGTCAGGGCAGGTAAGATTGTAGGGCCAACGTCTGTGAGAGTTTAACCTGCGGGTAGGGTGCATTCCTCGTTTCATTTAGTGAGTAAATAAATCTGAACACTCAAAACAGGTCATGAATAAACTAAACACCTGTGTTTAAGGGATCAAAGTCGGCTATATCTTATTTCATATCCAAATGAGTGAACTTTATTGTACCCTAATGGCAAAAGAAAAAATGGGGATATTTACACGACTGAAATAACAAAGGCAAAAGATTTATAAAGAGATATCTCACATAAAGTGATATAAAAAAAAAATATATATAAGATTTCCAATTTACATTTCATGATCCAGTTAAATATCCATCTTATGTAATTGCGAAAATATTTCAAATTACGTCAAATTACTTTTATGAATTTGTATGACTATTATTTTCCTTTATACAATGTGTACATACTGTAGTACACATTGTATGGAAAAAGAAGTTAAAGATTCAAATCCTAATTATAACTAGATAAGAAAAATGTAAGACTCCCACTGTAGCATCGTCCGATTAGCCATACCAGCTTAAAATTTAGTTAAATGAATAAACAAAAAAAATTAGGGACATTAAAATAAGTTAAATCAGGTGGTTTTAGGATTTTTTAAAGGGAGTAAAAAATACTTGATAATGCCGTCCTTTGGAATGGCCGTAAAATGGCGGTATTGAGCTCGATAAAAATCCCTATCCCTATTATACCAGGGTAGGCAAAATTTAGCACTCACCTTGTAGTATTGTCCGATTAGCAATAGCAGCATGAAGTAATGTTAAGTGGGTACAAATATAACGAAATAATCAAATGATATAATTAATTATAATCAAAGTATAAACAAATAGTACTGCAATAAGGTACTAGTTCAAGAACTGACCTTGTGGGTACTTTCAATGTATTGTTATAAAACAATTTTTTTATAGTTTTCTGAGAGCTACAAATAAATATTTAAAACTAAAACAAAGTATTTCCTATTTACAATAATGCATTGCGAATAGCTTATATTGAGTTATAAATAAGTATAAAGGTTTGGAAAGTAAGCATTTTCCATAACGAAATGAAAAACCTGACTCAGAAAACCTTCATGTGCGTTGCAACGTGCAATTAACCAAGAAAACCATGACTTTTAAAATGATTAGCGTTATCTTAGGATTCAGGGTGTGGCAGGGCCGGGTTTTTAGTAGTATTAAATTTAAAGATAGGGGGCTACTAATTTTAGAATCGGGCGTAACATTTGTGAGGGAACATTTTTACCAAATGATAAGGCGCCTAGATTAATCTAGCTCTGATTTGTGCCGTCAGCTTTAATTAAATCTAAACATTTCTCTCCTGTCTTGAGGGATTTTTTTTGACAGAAATCGTGTCACGCAGATGGACTGGACATCCGATATAAGTTCCATCCAAGAGATTGTGGTCATAGTCCTCGACACACACGTAAATCAGAAGATATACTTCATCATGGATGATAAAATTGAGATTTAGTAAGGTTCATAAAAATACTAATTTTATAAGTTAAGAAAATATGTTATGACAAATTGTCCCCAAAATATTATAATATTGTACTCTAAAAAAATATATTTCAACGAATAATAATTATAAACATGTATAATTCGAATTTATATCAAGCCATAATATTTTAAAGTGAAGATGGGAATCAATTCCCCGAAACATCTAATTGACACTTTATACATAAAAAAAAAATATTGATATTTACAACTATATTACGAAAAATACAATAAATAGGGCAGTTAGGTCACTATGAATAATTTTATCATCCATAACAAAGTATGGTTTTGGATTGTAGGGCTTGGATAAGAGAGAAATTCGGCTTCTTGAGACGATTTAGTGGAGCCAGAAAGCTCAACTCCGTAAGTCCAAATAGGCCATGTAATTAACTTAACTTATTACAGACAAACGTTCTAACAAATTAAAAATATTAAAATTAATTAATTTTTTGCGCCTAGATCTACTTAAGCCCAATAAAAATATAAAATTGGTTGTATTGAAAAATATTTCGGGATAGAGCTTGCTTGAAACAACAAGACGTTCAACTTCATCAAGATATACAGAAAATAAACCAAAGCACTACTTTAGCTCCAGAAGTTATTTCAGGATGGCAAAGAGTTATTATATAGATGACCAACTGCATGTTTGAGAATCTGGAGCATATTTTGAAGGAAAGCAATGTAATTACATTAGAGGTTTTATTAAATGAAAGAAAAGCATTTTTCCGATCTCTGAACTATAGTAGAGAGTAGAAGGTGCTAGACAGACACGGTGGGGGTGCGCGTAAGTGTAGCTTGGCATGAGGGGCCCCCCCGATTTACCTTATTATATAGAAACTGAGAGTGGGCCTGTAATTGCAGTTGTAATGTTGGCCAACTTGGATATTCGTGCCCGCGATAATTTGTTAGCTCCTGGCAACTTCAGACCGACCCCCTCCCCCCCGACCAAACCGAATTATTGAAACCCGACCAGCAAACTTTCTGTATCAATTTATTCTCACAGTTATCGCTCCCCACCTGTAGTCTTCCGCTCCCGGCAAAAGCATCGATTGCAGCAAGATTTAAATTACATAAAATTATATTTATGAAGGATAAGAAAAACTGGGATGTTAGACATAAAAAATAACATTATAGTATTACGAGAAAAATCAACTGAATATCAAGCAAGAAACATAAATATTGAAATAGTTAATAGCAATCAGGAATGATGGTAAACGATAAAATATAAATACAAATGAGCCTCTAATAAAAAGCACAAAATAGGAAAAAATCATTTAAAACAAAAACTTAGTCATTAAAATTAATATTAGATCTAAAGAAAGAAATATATCGATTGGATTTGAAGAGGTTATAGATAAGGAAAGGGATTTAATTATTTGGTAAAAGAACGAACCCAGGAGAAAATCGAACCAAAAATTCTGCATTGAAGCTCGCTTAGGTCAGGAATCAATAGCGTATGTTAATACCCACACAGTATATCCAATGTGGATGAATTTTAATAATAATTAATTTAATGGATGAAAATAATTTAAGTTTAGGACTTGCACCTCATATTTTACATCACAATCCGCAAATCATGTTCAATTATAATTATGCATTATAAATATCGGGATTCATATCCCGATTATTTTTATTTTTAAAATTTTATTTAGGCTCATGTTATTTTTTGAAGTTTTTATTTTTATGGAAGAAAATAATATTATTTATTATTTGTTTCGATTTTATATGAGAGCGGATTAGCTCAGCAAGTAGAGTGTTGAGTTAATAAAAATACGATTACGGATTCAAATCCTGATGTTAACAGCTAAGGATCTATATGCTCTTCTGGGGATAACTCATCCCTACAAAGTAGTTACCCACAATTGGGGAGACTTGGGGATTGAGCTTGATTTCGGAACTCTCTACCATGTACTGAACATTTTTTTCTTAGAACTAAGAAATATTTTTCCAAATATCTTTAATCATAGAACAAGAAAATAGCTTATAATAATTACTTATTTCCTAATTAGATCGCTCCAGTTAACATATAAATTATATTTCCCAGGCAACTAGCATATACTCGTACGCAATCACACCAGAAAATCTAGAAGAGATTAAAACTACCATAAACCGGGCGTACAGATAAATATCCCATTATTGCAACAGAAAAGTAATTTCCTACAAGTTTTATCTCTATATCATTATTTGCATAAATTATAATATGATATTTTTTATCCGTACTTATATCTAATAGCTAATTGAGAGACAACTGAAAAAAAATAATCTCGCTGGAACTTTTCGAATAATTGGATGGAATGATTAAGTGGTTAGAAAATTAACAGAGCTGTTGTCAAGCCTTTTGTAGTTTTCGGCCCCTTCCTGATCAAATCTATGATAAATATTTACATCCTCTATTTTCTTTTTTTCTATTTTTTATTTATTACTTTTTTTTGTTTTACATGTTATGTATATCGCGTTTTTGTTCTGAAGGCGGCAAAGCGTTAAAAGGAACCAGCGAAACGGAACAGACAATAGAATTACTACGAAAAGCGGAAAAACGTGATCACTATAATTTTATTTTAAATATAACTAATTAACTTAAAAATACTGCTTACGAACGAAGTAACTGGGGATTTCTCTTTGCAGGACATCCGCAACACTGGCACTTACCTGAAACAAAAAACAGAACAAGTTAAGTATATATTTTTTTAAATAATTAATTTATTAAAGCTTACAAATATATTAAATAATGCAAGTAAATATATCGAATGATATTTAATGCCAAGTAGAAAAAATACCCAATGGTAGCACAACTGATTTGAGCTATTAGGTAACAAGGCCAATTTTTTCAGACATCCAGGAGAATTAAAAAAATATATAGTAATAAACAAAATACATTAAAGATACAGGACTATCAGACAAGAGTCAAATATATTTTATTTAATTATTGTAATAAAAAAAATTACAGTTGTTATGCTCGAAATTAATTTTAATTACTAATTATACAATTATAAAACTTTCACCTTATATATTTATATATAAGGTAAAAGTTTTTTTATAGTGTTTATATATTGTAAATTATAAATAATTCTATCATATAATTCATTATTTTGTAATAGATGAAATCCTATCGCTCCAACTGGAACGACTGAAAGTGAAACGTGGAATTTTAGGAGCAATGAGAGTTTGTTTGCTCAAGATTGAGTAGACTATCCTATAATGATTATTATTATAATTGGTCAATAAATGTAGTATTAATGAAATTAATTAATAATTAATTATGATCTTAAAACTATATATATTTAATGAAAAATAAATAAATATTTTAAGATTATTCTAAATTTATAATATTTTAAAAATAAACATTACTTTTTATTTTTTATTTATAATTAAATTATTCAATGTTATGGCCACTTATATGCACTATAACAATTCCTTTTATTCTCCATAGATATATTGTGTACAATATGTAAATATTTTATTGTAATGTATCTGTTTACCAGCACACTACACCAAATATACCAAAGCATATAATAGACTGCACCAATGCAAAGTATGTTAATCATGTAATTTGGAGTGGTATGTTGACGATCATGCAATTCCATGTAACACATTTTACTATTTCTGAATCAAATCTATTAAAATCTGGCAATTACTATCATTTCAGGCATTAAGAATTATTAAGCCTAGCCTATAAATATAATGTAAATAATATGAGTATATAGGAGGATCTTTTTTTACTGTTTTGTTGACTAACATTGAGCGTAGATCAAAGGTTAACATAAAATAAATGAACTGTACACCAGGAAATACCAGCGCTTCTCTTGAAACCGCGTAATAAGTATTGAAAGACAATGGAGACTGTGAATAAAACTCATAATGATGCCATTTTTTCAATCAAAAATAATTTTTCTGATGAAAGAGCTATTAAACTTAGTCAATTTTTCATGTATCGATATATTTAAAGATTTTCGTTTGAATTAATTTACAAATATGGGCGAAAGTTATGTTTTAAACACTAAGCACCTTTTAAATTTTATTATGAAATAATAATCATTAAAATTATATAAAAGAATAAACTTTTTCCGATGTATTTTTAGATACAAACGGAGATTAAGTCAAAACCTATAAAAAGGAGAGTAAGGTTGCCAAGTAAGGTTGATTTTTTAGTGTAAATTTAGATGAAAAACATATAACAGCGAATAAATTTGTGTTTATTCCTTTTGTTGGAGATCCTGAGATTGCTATTATGCCGCATTGAAACGAGACTAGCTACATTTTTTAAGGACTCACACCGAGGACTTACAAGGATGTAAGTGGTCGCTGATGAGAGTGACGGGGGAGGAAAATAAAAGGTCCTTTAAAAAGGAGAGAAGACAGTTTACGGCTAGGTCCAGGAGCCGATAAATTCACGTTAATGGTTAACTTTTTGCATAAATGTGATTTATTTTATGCTCGTACGGGGCCATTTTAATACACTTTATAAGTCGCCCGCTCCTCCGAGTGGGTGCAATATGGCCCTAGCGAGCTCCGGGAGTTCGTCACTCAAGCTCTTTACGGCCGGTATAAAGTGCGCTTATCCATATTAAAAATTTGTTAGGGAATGGCGACGGTTATTTTAGGGTAGGCTCTGAGGGCATAATATGCGGGGTTAAGATGATAGAGGATTCGAAGGGGATGTTAGGTTAATTGAAGTCATGGCATCCGTATTTTTAGTCTTGTATGGCATAGTCACGACGAAACATCATATGACTTTTTTTATGACTGTAAAATTATTACGATAATGTCCCCTTCAAAATAATAATGTCTTGACTCACAACACCAGATGAGTTAATAAATAAAAATTTGAGCATTGGTTAAGCATATCAGTTTTCCTATTGGAAATTGGTATTGAAATTCTTTTATAAATCGTTAGAAAATTCTTTCAAAATTTTTTTTATTTTAACTTATGGAATTATTCCCATAAAACTTCAGATTTAAACGTGATAAAACTCAACATCATATCATCAATACAATTTGTACCATAGAATTAAAAAATGCCAATTTTTCGGTTACATCGTTATTTTTTTAAGGAGCGGTATAGCATCTGCGTCCTTACGCGGATATAATATTCAAAGCTTGATATGATAAATTTCTAAATAAATTTTTTAATCAAACAGAAATTTTTTGATTTTATATTAATTATGAAAATAAGTATTACGTAGAGTAATAGAACAAATGAGTGAATCACTGCTTGCCATGCCGAATGTCCTGGGGTTCAAATCACTCGCTGGCAGATTTCTGTTTAATCTGTTAGCGACCGGATTGATTCTATGGTATCTAGGGACCCCCTGGGGCTCACCCAGCCTCTATAAGTTAGGTATCCAAAATAAGGGGGGAAATCTGGAGGTTGAACGTGATTCATGACAAATTCTTTTATATTTCTTAATAAAATGTATTTCTTATAATCATTTATGTTATCATTGATATCAGCAAGCAGTCTACATAACCATCACGATCCTCCCTGTACTTTGTAAAGTGAAAAAAAATTAATGCTTCTAGGAAGGCTTGACAAGATTTGGGGGAGGGCGTAAATAATACAGAAACCCTTGAAAATTACAATTATCAGATTTAAAAAAAAAGAAAACTTTAAAAATTCAATTAAATATTTCTGAGTTGAGGGTTGGAACAATGCAAGAAGAAGATGACTACAATATTGAAGTGATCAAGACGGCCTTGTACAATTGCTGTGTGGTCACTACTGCGTTCCTGTCCCATCAAATGATATAACTCCCCAGGCTATATGTTTAATTATATCGACAAGGCCGAGGGCAGGAGATATAATTACCGCTTTACTATATAATCGCGAAGATAATAAATGCTATTTGACGTCGCCTTACAAGGCGAACTCTCTCATCAATGGTGATATAGCCCCCCTTCCATGACTGATAACTGAGATCCGACCATCACACCATCACATTTGCATTAATAATAAATTATGTAAAATATTGTGACGTCAGTGATAGGGTATGTGCATAATAATATTATGGTATAAAATATAAAAAATAAAACGTTAAATCTTGCTATACGATCTTTTTTTTATGGAAAAATAAGATTAGCTGCGTAAAAAGTGCAATGTACAGAAACCGTTAAAGAGTGCACATTAATGTTTTTTCAATCTCTATCACCACAAATCTTTTTTTCTCCAAATATAGCAAGATTACATAATTATGCATTTTATTTTTTTGAAATTTATTTATTGATATTTACTACTGTATTAACAGTAATAAAACAAGTAAATAGGCTAAGTGATACATAATGACATGAGAATGACAAGTAGAGAAACTACCCACTGGTACTACTCAAATCAAAGTTCAACTAAGAAGGTCACGTGGCCATCTTCTTCTCAGACGCCTCGGAGGATTTTTGGGAATTGAAGAGGAAGCTAGGTTTGAAACTAGAGGATTGAGTGGTAATGAAGTTTGTTATGAAAGGATAGGTACCGGGTTCGAGCCAAATCAGCAACGAATGGAACATTAAGGTCGTTATGGATGACTTTATTCTTAAGGAGCATTGAGGATTTTGTAGGGATTGGATACGAGAGGAATTCGAAGGCTTAATAGAGCCCCAAAGCTCTACTCCGTAAGTCCAAATAGGTCGTATGATAATCATGTAGATGAGTCTTTTGTAGTTTGTAGTTGGAGCTTAGAGCGTTTGTCTAGTAAGTATTGAAGTAACCTGAAACGTCCAGCGGTTTCTTGTCTTTTCAGTCTTGTTTGAGGATTCCAGGTTAATCGGTTGTCGAGATGCAACCCTAAGTATCAGATCTGTTCTACAGGCATCAGTGGGATATTATTAAAGGATACTGAAGGGCAGGACGTCATTGGTTTACGACGTAAGGTAAAAGTGATTTGATGCAATTTTTGAGAATTTATTTTAATTCTCCAGTTATGGATGCAATAACTGGATTGGTGATGACTGATAATACACATGAATCATCAGCATACGTGGTAAAGATAGTATTAGGATGAGTTGGGATGTCAGCTGTATAAACTGTATAAAAGATTGGGCCAAGAATACTGCGTTGAGGAATTATGCATTTTAAATCGAAGTTATGGGCACTTTACCTTAATGTAGGATCCTCTAGTTTTCATTTAGTATTTATGTTGTCAATTACTTGCGGGGGAAGGTGACGCAGCAATCGAAAAATTATTTGCTTAAAACTTGTATTTAATAGGATTTAACAGTAAACTTCATAATCCTGAAAATACCTGAAGTTGGCGAAAAGTTGACAGGTAAATAATTAACTTTGACTCGAGGGTTTTGTTTTAGAATATTACTAAAAGTAACCTGATTATAATTCTCTCTCAGCTTCTCTCTTATTTCAGTTTTACCTTCAGCTCATTCCGAATAAAATATAAATATAAAAATGCTACATTTTAGTCGTACCGTTCCAGGAAATATTTAGGACTTCCAATGTAGCATTGGCTTGTCAAAAAAGCCATAACAGCATAAAGTGGCATTAAATAAATTTTAAATGCGTTTCTGTAAGCAAAAAATATTTCTAACTCAAGGACTTCTTCGTCCACAATAAAAAAATATCCCTAAAATGTGCTTATATTATTAATTAATGATGAATTGCTATAAAACATAGTTTCATATTTAATAAACATCCACCAATACCATTCCTTCATTTAACTCCATTTTATTGAATTGTAAAAGGACTATAAAGGTGTAAGTTGAATAAATAAATAAATTCATAGCGTTATAAAATGAACTATAATATATTCCCAATGATACTCTTGTAATACGTCCCACTCTATTTTATTGAATAATATCTATTAAAAGAATTTCACAATGTCCTAGACGTTTTATCGTCCTCTTAAAATGAATTGTCAGTCCTGAGTTATTGTTTTTCATTTAGATGCTAATTTTAAGATGGTCTGTTGTCTATCACATTTTTCGACTTGTATCTATTTGCTCAAGGCGGCCCAGATGGAGCCTCAAGACCGCAATGGCATTTGCTTCAGTGTCCAATATTTTTGTGGTCGTGAAATCGCTTGTGATTTTAGCATATTAAAATAAGGATCTCAGGGGGATTTTTTCTTTTACTGTATTGTATCTAGTACAACGGTTGTGCAATGAGATGATTTAACCGAGATCAATCTCAACTGCCAGGTTTTCCCCAAATTAAGGATACCCACGTTTAAGAGGTTGGCTGAGCCCCAGGAGGGTCTGTACCCAGAGGGTCCATCAAAGATTAAATAATTCATCGGCCACAGCCGAATTTAAACCGAAAACCTTCAGAATATTACCGTACAACTCTGAATTGTCAAGTTATATAATATTAAGGAAGTTTCATGAAAAGTTTTAATTCATAAAACACATTGAAGCAGGGGTTGCCACAAGAAAAAATCTTTGTTTCAACACTTCGTGAGAATTTTTTTGTTTCTAAGACTAAGTTTGTGCAAGATGATTCTTTCAAGATAATGTTTAGCTGCAAGATGACTTATTTCTCAATTAATGCTAACCATTTCATATTACTCAATTTATTATTTATTCTCATAAACAATATATATTAACAAACTTTCTGAATAATTCTAAAAGAGTTGACTTCCAATAGGGCAATCAATCAAACGTCAAACAAGTAATGAATTTCATACGACCATTGAAAACTTCCCCTCCGGATAGAGTTGGAAGAAATATAAGCCGTTTGGCAGGAGACACGCAATAAAAGACTATCATAGTAGATATGCGGGCTGTTATGGGTTCTATTGTTGGATATGAACTATATTTATGACCTCAAATTCAATTATATTGCACCATATAACCGCCTAGGGGGACTTACAATATTCCCGATGTATTTTGCACTTGCTATGATATACATTTCAAACTTTATCGTCCCTAGGGCTTAGGTTTAGGGTTATTAAAGGCGAAGGGATGTCTAATGCCATAGCGGATAGGCCCTTTATAGTTATCAAGACTAGACTAATTCCAAGAAGGCAAAAAAAAGAAAGAAAATTCAAATCCATTCTTGGTATATATTGTTTAATGTACATAATTCAATATTTTTCAAATACTATTGAATAAATTTATCTATGACACGAAAAAATGTCTTTAGGTATTCAAAAATTAGGTTTTGGGTTAAATTTTCGGTGTCGAGGCTTAGATGGAAAGATGATAATATGGGTTTGAGTGGTAATCCTCGGGCGGTTGTAAACAGTGATAGTTGGAAAAGGCGTTGAACTTTTGTGCTCGCAAAGACATTTATTATGATTGTTAGAGATAAGCAATATAAAATAGTATTGATATAATTTAAACCTGTAAACTCAAAGAAAATGTGAGTTTTAGGAATCTGGTAATTATTCTTACTGTCAACATCACATTTATGCATTACCCTTGTTAAATAAATTCAAAAGTATCAGCTACTGGATAAATCGAATTAATGTAAAATAAAGTTTTAAGAAAAAATTGCAACAGCTAAAGATTAATTTCTGATTATTTATAAGCAAAAACTAATTTCAATAATAAAATCAATTTTTAGATAGTTGGAAAGCAAGCATAGTTTTATGTTGAAGTGGAAAATAGTTGGCTGGACAGTTTGGGGTGCAGTCAATGAAGCATAACGTATGTTATCGTGCCGACGTTTTGGTCTAAGATGTATCATATGATGTAGATGTAGATCATATGATAGAAATATGTAATTTAAGACTATATACTATGAGAAGAGGACATATTTTTGAGTATATTAAAATGTTTTAATGACAATTTTATTTTTTTTAGATCAGTAATCGACTGTTGAAGTGGCCTATCAATACTAACATAGTTATCACTCGCACTGATCCTCGATAAAGCTGCAATCGATAAATAACCAAATTAGCTAGAAGGAGATGCGACAACTGATCCACCTCAGTAGGAACGCTACATCGTATAATTACCCCGGACATTAGCTTCAGAGGAGATTACTGGAGGGATATCTGCGGCTGATCCTAGAGTTAGCCGGGACGTAGGCCTAGGTTTTTACCACCCATCAATCATAGCTATGACAAATCGATCCCTAGAGCTTATGGCCGAAATCGATATTGAATAGCTAAATACTGTGAATGACGGATGCTGCCACATCGACTATGAATAGTAATGTCGGACCTAGAAGCAGGTCGGCAATTCCCATAAAATAATTGACAGTCGGATATTATAAAGGGCCAGAGATTGATGGATTTAGGTATGACAATTTTCACCTCTTAAGCTATAAAATCATTCATGTGTATTGCTGATAAATTATTTTGGAGTGTTAAGTACTGGTATTGGTATTGGTCTGGTTGACACGGCCTCGTCAAAAGTAACAAGATTTACGAATCCATACTTTTTTTATGCGCACAATATTCAGCAAAATTAAAGGCGTACAATATTAAACAAACCTAAACAGAACTCGGTGATTGATTGATATTTTGTCATTTTTAATTCTATCGTATGAGGTCAGTTCTTTTTATAAAAAAATAATCCTTTTATTGTCAAGAATAATATATTTGGTTGTAACAGAGATGAAGACAAATTCTTAATTATATTGTATATAATGTAAATTAATATTTTATAATGCAATTGAAAAACTCCTAGATACAGCAAAAAATAACAAAAAAATGGATGTTCCAACAATCCAAACATAGTCTTCAACCAGAGGCAGAAAACTCACCCCAAGACGTTCAATTAAATAATATATTAATAAAAAAAATAATGTAAATAATTAATAACTAAAACAATACTTGTAATTGAAACTGGTGTAGTGAAATCCGTGAGTTACTTCTTATAACCTTATTTAAATATATAATGTTAAATTTATTACAAAAAATAAATGTATTGATAGGTACCAATAATTTTTTGTAATAATGATTAATTTAATGTTCTGAGTTATATTTATGTTTTAGGATACTATTTTTGCATTAATCAGAAATAATAATTATTTTAGTTATTGCATTTTATATATTTTTTTTTTCCTCCTAAAGCAATCCTAAGTGAGTCGTGTCAAACAGAAACAGAATTCTTATGAATCCCAATCAGTAATATGCATGTTACTACCATTGTAATAAAAAATGTTGCCTCTGTGGACGTTTTTAATAAAAACATATCAAAAATAAATAAATAGCAGAAAATATGAACAAATACACCAACAATACAACCTAAGAACAAAATTACAATTAACTAAAATTACTGTCTTAAACAGCTTGTTTTCAATTATTTATTTTCCTAGGTTATAAGTTTAAGATTTAAAAAAAAAAAAATCCTCGGAATCACAATAAGAATATATCTGTCTCTACAGTTTGATTTAAATCATTAGTTTATTCACTTTACTTGTATTATTAGAACTATTTGTAGGAGTTAAAAAGATTTAATAATAGATCTAACTAGCAGGTTACTTATGTAACATTATTTTATTGAATTTTAAAATGTACGTTAGCTAACTTTTTAAAATAAACAAGAAATGAAAAAAAAAACACGGATAATGAATATAAGATTGAACAAAATGGCCGTCTTAAGCATCTTGTTTTTCAAGCATTCATTTTCCTGTTGTATAAATATTTATGATTTAATAAAAAATAAACTACTTAGGATCACAAAGAAGTTTATAGTCACTATATATTTATTCAACTTTATTATTATTATTTTATTGATTTAAGTGTATATATTATTATAAATATCTTATAAACCTTAAATATTGGTTCAGAATTATTTCATATCTACATAGGAACTCAGAAAAATTACCGGAGAATGTTCGGCCGCTGTCCAATGGAGTTCCCACCCCGGGGAAAGATATTGCACCCATTAATTCTCAGATATTAATTCAGCGAAATAGTTTAGAGGAATTTTAATAAACCATATTAATGGCCTTATAACGAATAAAAAAAAAGAGAAGAATGAAAAGAAAGAAAAACGAAAAAAAAGAGCATTCTTTGAGGAACCTGTCTACATTAATCTCGCCTTAATTCGAGTGATAAAATATAATGTAAAAAATTTCATTATTAAACCTTGTCATTATCCAAGGGGCGACGACATTGTTGTCCGCGATGACCCCTTAAAGATGGACATTAAATAATATAATTCAACTTTAATGACTCAAGGGTCATTTCAGCTCTGGAAGTCTCGGATATAAAAAAATAATAATTTATAAGCGAACTGAAATATAGCCGAAAATAAATGTTATTACATAAAGCTGTCTGCTATAATATTCTCAATTATTTATCTTTAAGCAGATTATAAAGGGGATAAATGGATCTGAAACAGGTTTCCACTTGCCCAAAAAAAAAAAAAAAAAAAAAAATTCAAATAAAAGGAAAGAGAATGTAGAATCAGTGATTATATTAGAATAGATGGTAGGATGTGATAGTTCTAAATACCATCTTCTTTCCATCCCCAAACAAGAAAACTCCCAATAAAACAAGAATCTTCCCCTACAATTATGCATTCACTTTTTGCGTGAATTTAAATCTACTGTTTACGGGGTTTCGTGAGTCTTTGTAATAAAAGTCGATCGCATGAAATCATTATGTTATATCTGTTTTTATCCGAAGTAGCGGCCCGTGTTAAAACTTTGAAGTATCACTTGCTTATGCTAATTTTGATTAGTGCCTTTATTTTTATTTTTTTTTTTTGTTTCGACTCAACACCAGAAAGATATAGCTTCAGTCGATAACAGGGAACAATGGTAATAGATAAGGTAAATGAAGAGAAAGTCTTTAAAGAGGATTCTTTCGGAAACATAAGTAATATAATGTAGTTTAAAAAAAAAAGAAAAAAAAGAAAACCTGTACCATCACGATCTCTTACGGGCTTCAGTACTTTTTCTAAGAAAACGGCTGTGCAGGGAAGTGATTTGTTCGAGATTGTGCTCAGCCGCAAGGTTTTTTCCCCAATCAAATATAGCCACTTGATATTGACTGGTTGCAGAAGGAGGGTCTGCAGAACCCAAAATGTCCTTGGGCTGTAGACATATTAAATAATTTATCGGTCACAGCCGGATTTTAACCCATTACACTCAGCATACCAACTCAGCACTTTCCACACTGAGCTATAATTACAATAACAATATTTGAAGAATTTTTCATCTGTAATGTGACCATCCAAAAATTAAAACCCAAAACTTTGGATGATAAAAGTATAGAAAAGTATAAACTTATCCTATTTCGATTATTAACTTCGCTTGTACTTTCGATATGAGCCCATCCTTAACAATTAAACAAGAAGATCTATCATTATCATATTTATTTTGTAATAATTGATGATTTCAATCATTGCATCAATATGTAATTGATAAAATTATTGAGTTGTTCACATTTTCGCTGATTCTAACACGATATTGTTCCATTTTATTTATAATAGTTTTAGACCGGTTCTGAGCTTGAAGTTTCGGGAGCCTAGAGTATTGCTTGATTAAAATAGCGAAAAATGTGAAAAAATCAACTATTTCAATTTGGAGGTGTCTGCTATTGATCCTGATCCTCTCCCTTCATGTCGATTTTCATATCGGCTTTTCATTTCGTTTACTATTCATGACTTTTTAGTGGTGTAAAGCATTGTTGATAATGATGAATATTTCTATTTCTATTATAAATTATAGAAAGTGAACAATGATTTTCTCATTTCTTTGTTGTTGTTGTTTTTTTTTCGACTTCTACACTGCTTTCGATATTGAAGAACCCGATGATTTTTACAAGCTCAGAAGGAGAAGCAGAAGACCCGGTAGGGTGGGGAGAGCAGATGCTTCTCCATGACTGGGCACTAATAATGAATGAGGTGGAGGAATCGGCCATAGGCCCTGATATCTATAGTATATTGCATCCTCTGAATTAGTTAGCGCCTCTGAATATTAATTTCACAGACAATTCTGCCAGATCTAATCTCGGTAATGGCTACCTCAGGGAGAATCTCCAGGAATTATTTAACTCGAAGAGATCCTGGAGCGGCTCGGAGCAAACACAAACAAATTGCAGAAGCCTCGCTCTCCCGAACACCAACACCCTGGAGGTAGGCGGAACGCTATGGGAAAATTTGATTCCAGTTTTAATAGCGGTAGTAGTAATAATCGTGGTTGAAGCAGTAACTGCTTGGTAAGGGCTAGGCCAATCCACTATTGATGGACTTCTTAGCGAAAGGAGTCCACAAAGTTTGGACCTTACAGTCCAAGCCTAAACCTAATTCTTAAGTTTGGCCAGGTAGGGCTGGCTTAAAAATAAAATATAAATCAATTCCTAACGTTTTTTTTCTGCAAAAACAAAATTACCACAGAATAAAATAAATGAACAGAATAATCAGAATGAATTATTTGTGCTCTATACACAATAGGGGTAAAACCTCAGATTTTAATTTTTTAAACAACTCAATGTGTATTTGTTTTTGGATTGAGTGGTAGCTTAGTAAGTATATAATAAGTAAATGCAATTCGAAACCTATAGTCGACGACATGATATTAGGCAGCTCAAAGAAAATGCGGTGTTGCCACTTGTAACGAGAATGTGGGCGTGGTTTTATCAAAACTGCCAGCATTTGACAATAATGTGCTAGCAATGTTGCCTAGTTTTTCTCGGTTTCAGTTATTTGGTTTTTACCTTTGGTACGCTTTTGTAGGTCGATTTGTCAACACGGCATTTCTTTGAGCCGCCTAATTTCATGTCGTCAATTATAGATCGAAAACTTTTGTGGCAGATGAATTATTTCTTCCACCAAGAGCCTTGGATCGAATCATAAGCAATATAATACTTCGATTTGAATCAATTCAGTACTCGGCTCACTGAGAACGAACTACTTCGCATGAACCTGTAGTCAAAGTACAGAAAATAAAACGGTTTCATGTAATATATTCTAATTTACAAACTAACCCCAATTTAATTATTTAATTTTATACTATGTAGAAATAAAAATGTTAAGAGCTATTGTATCTGCAGCCCTGGTTTAGTCGGATTTTGTCCGGAGAGAGTTAACTGCTTTCAGATAACCGGAATCGTACCATTCTCGTGAATTTTGGCTTGAAAAGAAGTAATATAAGCAATAACTCCTTTTTAAGCCAATACCTTGCTTATCCCCTTATTCACTACGATAATAACTCGATTCCGCTTACTTAATTACAAGAAACTCATTTTGGAGAAAATTAGAATTAACCACTTATTCACCGGGATTGTAGAAATATGTTTTGTTGTATATAAAATACAATAAAATAAAAGAAGTGAACTATTATCTCATTTCATTTTCGAATATGAAATTGCCATAATTTCTTCAGCTGCTATTTAAGATATAGCTATTTAAGATATTTACTAACGTTTTTAGGGTGGTGCGATGGGAATAAAGCATTTTCGTTATTGAAAATAAATAGAAATTTGAACTTTATACCAATATGATTTTTTATATTTTCTTAAAATATTAAGTTAGTAAAACGTTTGTTCATTTGCAGGTTTAAGCATTATAATCAAGGAAAATATACTAACTAAAATTAGAATTACTTAGATATACTAAAATAGAGCAAGGAAAGGCGAAGTAAACATCGAGGACAGATTTGAAAAGTATTAATTTTATTTAAATATTTAAATATTGTACTGTGTATAGCACATATATCAAAAATGCGTTTAATATCTGTATTATGTAGTTTTCGGTCATGTACTCAATCGCTATTTCCATGTTCACTATTACACATGTTCCAGGCAATTGGGGGAAATAATATGAAATTAATGAGAAATCACAATTATCGGAACAGTATTCTGAGAAGATGCGGGGGATAAGTACACGGCTAGGAGCCTGTTACAGTTCGAGAACAGTTATCTATCAAACCATAGGGCACGAGAGCGTGGCATCGGACCTACACACACCCACACCTCCCACGCCTCAGCCTCATCCACCGTTAGAGCAGGAAATATATTTATTTAAAACGATCCTGAGCAGGATGAATGGAGAAATCGTCGAGAAAATTTGCTGAAATTCCTCTTCCTTTAGAATAATATATATAATAATAAAAAAAAAAACTGAAAAAGAAAGGGAAAATCTAATCTTATCCCTTATTTCTAAGGCAAGATCCAATATAAGTGCGTGGCAATATATGTGGCATGTATAATCGGAATTTCATATTTCCTTCCGAGGAGAGAATTATTCTTCTAAGTTTCAGACATATTAAAGGCTTCCCAGCCAACTTGAGGGAAAGCGGGCGTATTACTTGTATTTATTCTTAATATTGAAGTCTTCATATTAAAATAACAGAGCTTGGTAATCGAGGCAAATACGATAAATCTGTACGACGATAGAAAAAAATTGTAATGTAAATAATAATATTTTGCGAGGAAGAAAATGGTCCGGGTGGAAGCAAAAAAAAAAAAATCTCTATCCAGGGAGAACTGTTTATTGGAAAGGCGAAGTTTCGGCCCACATTGCCGGCTTTCTTCAGGGCTAGTAGGATCCCGATCTCTACCGAGTAGACATAATAATAATATTTACATAAGTTAGAATTTACATCACATAATTATTTTGCCTAATTGATTTATTATTTATTGTAAAAAAACATCACCTCTACGGTCCATGAAGTGATTTTGCTTGTATTGTTAAAAAATATAAATTAAACGCATTTTAGAGTCACATATTGAGTTCAGAGGAGATAGGAAGCATTGAAATCACCGAGAAGAGAATGATGTCTATAAAACAAAGGGGTCGTTATCGAAGCAGCTGACCAAACATCCTATACAGGAGTCCTCCACTTCCTCCTCAACCAGGGCTGTCCTCTTCTTCCAACAGTTCTCGTCAAGTCTGCAGGATCTTACGGGGAGATATTATTCAACCAGGTTTATGGGAAATGTAGTGTTGATAAAATTGTCAATTAAAAAAAAAGTTGAGAATTATTTAGGTATCATGGCTAAACATTATTGTGATTAATAATTACTATTAATTTTTATTTAAAAAAACAGATAATAATAGCACTACAGCACGTATTTTGGTTGACTTTTAAAATTGCTTATACGATTCAGAAAATTTGATGCGAAATTCGAAAATAAAATATAACTTCATAATCATTCATTCATAGCAATTCATAGAAAACCGACTGATCTTTGCAATTTTGTCATATCTTCAAAATCGAACACCATCTTGAGGGGACAAGATGTCAGAATGACCAAAGGCTGATTTAATTATAAAATATTACCGAAGAATCTCCCTGATGACTTATCGACGAAATTCTTAAAAGACTAGATACTTATCAAATTCAAATATTACAGATAACAACTCCGAATATCATAAGAAAAGTTCGACGTTTAATTAGTCAGCTTAGTTCGAAAACTTTTCGAGAAGTTGCCGGAATTAAACTGTATGTTGAAAGGGCTTGCCAAGTTGTTATAAGATTCCTGTCATTATGACTTATAAGAAAATAAGAAAAAAAAATAACGAAAGAAAAATCGACTGTCAATACGCCTTAGATTCATTAATATTACTAAACTTAAAGGGATTAGACTTTGCTAAATCGATGTTTCACCCAATAATCGAATTAGAAAGTAATATAACAGAATAAATAAAGACGATAAGAAAATATATTAAACTTGTCAGTTATTCTATAAGTAGATAAATAAAGATGACTTTTTTTTTTAATAATAAACGTTTGTATTGTTTTATTTACAGCCCGTTTTCTTTGGTGAAAATAGATTAATTAAAAAAAACTTTATTTATATATTTCTTAAGTATTAATAATAATAATAAATATCATCCAGAATATTTAATTATTCTATTATTTACGCATGAAGGGTCGAATTTCAGTAAATAGTAGGGACTGTACTGTTTATAGAACAACGAATGTATAAAGATGTGATTTGTCCGAGGACAAACTCAAGCCAATTTATAGAGGCTGGGTGAGCTGCCTGAGGGTCCGCAGGTGACACAAGGTCCACCCAAATTAACAGAAAAAATAATTTTTTGGCCACAGCCGGATTCGAACCCGGAACTTTTAGTACAACTCAGGCCTCTAAACTCTGCGCTGCCCCTCTCCAAAATTTAATTAACAAAATATTAAAATATTTCTAAGCTCATTAATAAATGCTAATTAACTTTTTATCAATAGTCATGGAAATATTTAATTATTAACATATGAAATCTAGTAGGAGGAAGATATTTTCATACCCACCACTTTAGGTAAAGTATTAATTTAGTAACGAAAAACATACCAATTATATAAAAATTATTACTGTTTTTTTATTTTAATAACTAAATATCCTAATAATTAAATTTATATATTACCGTTGCATTATACGACAGATCCTTATTATATCTACTCTCTCACACATTGTGTAGTTCGGTTTGACCACAATCATTACCCGAACGCTGTGTGCTTAGTTTTGCCATAGCTTCCCGCGGTTTCCCTCGAGTTTTGCGACAATAATATATTACTAATTAATAATTAAGATGTGTGTTGCTGAGCGAGACTATAATTACCGAGACAAGACAACTGACTGCAGGAGTAGTATATTAGAGTAATATGTGTCCTTATCAGGGAGCTCTATAACTTATTCATAACAACCCTTACCCGGTGGTTCATTAAAATATCCACCGACCGTGGCTCATCGTTCGCCTTTTAATTGCACTCTTGACCACAACTATTTATTATATGCAATAAAACCTTTCATTGTTCAACATTGTTCTTGTTAGCAATAAACGAATGTGTTTCACTGCAGTTCACTCCTTACTGGTAATTTTAATTCTATTTTCTATTAATTTAGCTTTACAATAAACAAATTTAATATATATATATATATATATATATATATATATATATATATATATGCGTATATAATTTTTTTTAACTAGGTAGAGCTCATGAGATAAGTCAGCAAGTGTGTGTGATTGAAAAAAAAGAACTATGGAATAAAACTTGGTAAGAAAAAAGATTAAGTGCATTTATTCTGTAATTTGAGTTAACAGTGAAATATATTAACATAAACTATAATATAAAATCATTTTAGTGCCGGGTGTTGTATAGTGACGAAAGCAAGCACAAACCGATGACGAATAATCTATATTTTCGTGTGAAACATGGGCAATATTAAAAGCAAACGAACACATAACAAATAATGGCATTGAGAAATCTGCCATAGTAGCTGACTCACTATCGGTGATAAATGCATTACAATAACTTTGGACAAGAAATATAGTTTTACTAATAATTCAAAGCATGAATATGGCCTTAAAATAAAAAATAAATAGTTCCACTATTAAAGTCCCTTCGCATGTAGGCATAATCGGCAACGAACGAGCTGATGGAGGGCTAAAGCAGCAGAAAAAAATGATGACGTTCCCTTGTAAGAATCCACCTTTTCGTCGAATGGCTGGCAGTGATAAGAAATAAAATTAAAGAAAATTGGGATGAAAAGTGGGAGAGCCTTCCTTAAAACCACCTGCGTCAAATAAAAGAAAAAAACTGCTTGGATCCCTCCAAACGGCCTAACGCCAAAGGAATGTACTGTAATATGCAGATTAAGGATCGGCTGCCAAAGCTGTAACAATGTATAATGCATCTATCTGAATGCAAGAAGTATCAAATAGAAAGGCCAAATTTGTACATTGAAACGTGCCAACCTTCCAAAAATAATAAGAGGACTTTGATGAACCTAAAACTGACAAATTTAATCCAACAAATATAAGAGCAGTCGTCGCTAATGGCCTCAGCAGTCGAAGCGATGTAAAAAAAATAAAATCATTTTAACAAGGTTTATTAAATATCATATATAATATCCATATTTATCATAAAATATGAGTTAAGTTATCGGTGATCGGTAAATATGATCTTAAAGTGTAAATATAAATATCAAATGCAAATAAAAATGTACGCATATAACATCATAAGATCATAAATAATAATCCTGATGATCTAGATAGTAGAGGATGTATCCTAAAACGTGTTTTTAATTTTTTTTTTCTTGAAAGCGATTGTTGAAAGAGAGAAATATAGGAGGTACTAGCTTTTGCCCGCGGCTTCGCTCGCATAGAATTTGGACTGCCGCATAAAGTTTCTTGAAAGTGCTTTTTAACAATAATTTAATTATTTAAATAATTTAATTTTTTTCACTATAGGTTACTCGTACAAAATTTCAGATGTCTAACTTCAAAACTGACGGATTCCATACAACCTTTGAATCCTTATTATAATAAGGGTGGAATTATCCAAACTTCTTTCTTAAATCATACAAAGGACCTACCTGCAAATTTCAAGATGCTAAATTCCTGATTTGCCTTTATTTATGTACTATAGATTCTCCACAGTTCCTATAAAACTGTTCGGGGAGGGGGGCACCTGCCCCTATGCGCCCCCCCCAAAATCCGTGCTTGCTATAGCCCATGTGTTATTCTGATGTATAACCTATATTACTGTAAAGTTTCATCCAAATCCGTTCAGTAGTTTTTGCGTGAAAGGGAGACAAACATACAAACTTTCACATTTATAATATTAGTAAGACTATAAGATTCATGTTTTTAATTAAAATTAAAAACAATAATATAAAACTATTAGAAAACGAATTTGCTTTATTTTTTTTCTCAATTTCCTGAATGCATAAATTTTATCTTCACTGATCTCGTATAATCGTAGAATGAATCTAATTTGTCTGAATCATGGCATCTTAAACTTTTTTTTAAATTTCAAATAAGAATAAGAAATATACTATCTAGTCCTTCCTAATAACTCACTTGTAGGTAATAAATAAATATATAACTCACTTAAAGGTATCTTGGAGCAGCAACAGAAAAATATACAGTACATATTATTGCATTTCCTTGTAAAATTATGGAAGGAAACATTTTTTTATTTCATTTCGCAACTTTTTTCACTTAAACTGTTATTCAACTTCGATTTATTTGATTTTAAAAGAAATAATTTTTTTTTTTTAATTCAATGGTTGTGAAGGGAGCTATATTGTCCGAGAACACACCAAACTTGTAGGTTTCCCCAAATGTTGGGTCTTCACTACTCCCCTAGTGATATACCTATTACATAATAGTCCCAGGATGATCTACATATTTCATGATTTTTATACATAATTTACTATTAGACGGAGTCTTTGCTCACAAAGCCACCAACATCCCTTTGTTCAATTTTTTTCTCCTATGGCATTGACATTATTCCGATTAAATGTTGTTTTTTGTATATTTTTTCTTTTGCAGAATTTTCAAAAAAAAAAAAAAAGAAGTGAAAAAGGCAAAATTATTCTTGAAAATATTCGTACCCGCCAGCCGCCACTGTCCTCTGTTCTTTTTTAAAAAGAAAAAAGACGCAAAGAGAAAGGATAAGTATTAAGTACAAGGAGAAAAAGTCCAGAAGAGATCTTTCATAAAGATAAAATAAAAAAAGAGAAAGAAAGGGAGAGAGATGACAGAGAAAAGATAGGCCCATTGTTTTGGCGAAGGCAGGTGGAGGTATTGCCTCGACTCACTACCCAATCCGTCCATATTTTACTGATAACAATCATACCTTCAGAAAAGAACATATAATTGATATAGTAATTGTACCAGCAGCTGGGCAAACCGAGTATCCAACTGCCTGGTTATCCCAGCGTAGAAGGATTCGAAGATACGTAGCTCGGTGACAACTATGATGATATACGACCCTACGTTGGAACATTACTATGGTAAAACTTTACCTGATCGTTACGTTTGATTTACGAGGGAGATATATATGAAAAAGTTAAATTGAATTGTATGAAATTACCCCGAATTCGATCGATAAATAGGGCACAATGTAAACATCCTCTTTTCTCGATATGCTCACTCCTTCACGCACCCCTACTCAATTCGATAGGATCGATTCCACAGAATCGATTCTAAGGAAATTTCCCATCCGATGTAATGGAAAATGAAGTTATGTTTGCTAAATAACAATCAATTATGTATTATCCGTATATTGTTATAGTGCTATCACTACAATTAGATGTAATCGTATTAGGTATGTAATTATACAAATATCAGCTTTAGTTCAGGGAAATAATAGTTAAGTGATTGGTTCGATTGTTCTAGTGTATATACTAATTAATTGAGTGAATAAATATTGGATAAATTCAGAGATATCTCGAATTGTATTATAAATAATACATTGTACTTGTCCTGATTAAAATATTAGCGTTTTAAAGTAAATATCCACGTTATAATTAATTTTTTGTGAGATTAAAAGGCAATATTGAATATATTAAAAACTAATTAAAATGTTATTACTATAATGTAGAAAAACAATTAAGGAGCCACTTGTGGTCTAGTGGTCAGTATTACGTTTAATGCCTAAAATCGCAAGTTCCTAGCAAGGCAGGTTTTCTTAAGATTTTATAAAGGGAGTAAAAATTCATTGGTTATGCTATCTTTCGGAGATGTAAAATGGACCCTAGCCTGTGCTCTGCCAAGAATTCTTGGATAGGCAAAATTTAGGTTTTCCACTGTAGCATCGTCCGTTTAGTCAATGTAGCATGAAATGACCTTAAATCAATAACTAAAAATACAACCAAACCGAAGTTAACCGTTTTCAAATAAATTAGGTTCATCATGATTTCTCAGTGGCGTATGGCAGAAGTTCCACGTGCTGGCATTGGATAAATAAAAAAAAATGATTTGATCCAATTCCACTCCAGTTCGCTTTAAATGTTGATTATTTTAAATATTGGTATAAATTCCTTGCCTTAATTTTAAACTTAAATACCAGTCTATGTTATATTATAGTTAATATTTCGGCTATCCAGTCACACCTCATGGAAAATAAAAGTTGATATATTACTGTTCTTTGTTATATGTAATAAAAGAATATTGTTGTAACCAATACTTATCGAATAAAAAAGCGATAGGTTAGAATTCATACATAAACTTCCTTCCGAACCTGCATTGATAGTACTCTCTAAAAAAATAAATATCAGCGGTGCAAGAATAGATTTAGAATAATCGGTTTTGTTTATTCATGGATTTAAAAAAACCTGTATTAATACAACCCTTGAAGGGTCTTGGGTTCAGTACATTATAGAGACTGTTGTGTGGTTTGTTCGAGATCTCGATAATCTTTCCCCATTTTAGGTTATCCAAAATTAGTTCCAAGTAAAAATTATTCCAAAGGCATAATTAGTCCTACAAAAAAAAAAAAAGAAGAAAGAAACAAAGAAAAAGGAAATAAAGCATGAGATTATGAGGGAAAATGCAATAACATTAAAATGTATCCCTAATAAAGAATCAGCCATAAAAAGCAAGGCAAGATTTCTCGTAGATAGCGTTCTTTGAAATGGGCCATAGAAGTTATTAAAAAGTTGGTTCATGCATAATTGCAACTTTGGTTCTTTGCCGTTCCGTAATAGCCTCTATGGAAATAAATATCGATATTTAAACTTTACTCATATGGCTCACAACCCCCTCCTTTTCTCTCTCCTCCCCCGAACACATAACGGTCATTTAAAAACTCTCTAAACAATTTACATTCTGTTTCTTTTCACGCACGGCCGTAGATTATGTAAAATATTATGCAAACTGCCCGGGTAAAATAGAGCTTGTTGAATATTATAACAAACACGCCATATTTACATATATTTTAATAATGTAAAAAAAAAGATAAAAAGTAAAAGAAAAGAATATATTGTACTTATAAATAATCTGTAAATCTGAAAAGAAAAAATAGGAATAGTTTCGTGACAGTGAACAAATATCATGATATGTATTATAATAATGGAATTTACCTAATGTTTTATTTTATGATAAAAAACCCTGGAGTAATTTAAGATTATTTTATTGCTGTATTTTTACATTTAATTGTATATAAAAATAATAGGAAAAGTAAAAAACAATTTTAAAAGAAAGATTTTTTTAAAATTAATGAAAACAAAACAGGGCGGGTTATCATGACAGGCTACTGACTGATCTGTCATTAAAAGATACATTTCGGTCAAATTTAAGACAACTATAGACATTTCTAAAATTAATTTTAAATAGGGCAGATAATATTGGAACGCAAATTCTAATTATTGCATCGCATTTCAAATAACATTACTTTTAATAGTATATAGCATTATTTTTGTTGTCTTATATCATATTTAATGACTGTCAAGAATTTATGAGTTGATAAATTTTTGACTTGATGCAGGTCCAAGTTTCTACTTATATGATATTCTTGTCATGAAATGTTTTTAACGATATAGTTTCGGGATATTTATTTTGGCAAAAAAAAAAAAAAAAAAATGTATCATTAAAACCCGTGAAGGATGTCTATTACAGCGTTTCCGAATCCGAGACCTATTTACCTATTTATTTTTTTAATTGAAAATTGAGATTTATTGAGAAAATTGAATTTATTTTCTTAATTGATACCATAATAATAATCATTATTATAATAAATGATGATTATAAGGAGAAAACGAGGAAAAATCGAGTTATTTTTCCAAATATGTAATTAGAAACTGCAGTTTCTGACACATATTTCGGTGTCCCACATGTTGGTGTAGTCAAAACAGAATAAAAATCAGTCAAACAGCTCTTAATGACTGAAGAATTATGCTCGTAAAGGGTTAAACTAGTTCATCCAAAGTGTGCAGTGAAAGACCGATAAAAAATATGTTTTTTGAGCTTGGAGAAACTGAAATAATCTCTTCATTGTCGGAGCCTGCAATTGATAAGCTTATAGTACTAAATTAAGAAAAATAATGATAATTATAATACTGATAGAATCCGAGGTTAATTTCGCTCTCTTGAACAGTTAGGAAAAAGTGAGTTACCTCGGTTTTCCTCTGTAGTCTTGACATAATGTATGTAATAATATGATGTGTTACTGAAACTACATGAGGATCCTTTTAGAGATGCAAGATGGTGCAAATTAGCTGAACATTTTTACCATAAGCATATACATTTATAATTATTTATGTATAATATTCTCTGAACCATGATATATTTTAATTAAATTAGTTCTGACTCTTTGGGAATGAGCATCATATGAATGGCAAGGATCCCTGTAACAGATCGATGCAGAAAGTAGACCTGAGCTGAATATAAGCCAGGCCGCAGACAAGGACATGACAGGGGGTGGCTGGAGGGTGGGGAATGTTAGGGGGGCAAGTAGGATGGCTAATCAGGGCTGCCACTACTTGCGCGCAAATTACTCTTCAACTTTCACAGCCTCTAAGCGACGAAAAGAAAAAAAAAATTATTCTAAGGCCCGCATTAGAGGAAGGCTCCCTGCACTGAGTTTATACATATGTGGTAGATCAAAGAGGCGCTGAAGATTTTTGCTAGAAAGACAGGAAGGGGGGGGAGAAATGTAAGGGAGGGGGTGTTTTTGTGAATTAGCTCCCCCCTACCCCTCCCCCGGGAGTGCACCTAATCTCTGTAATGTCCCGGCCTTTGTCAACGTCCTGACTAAAGGCTCATTGTCGCCTAGGCAACAATAACATCCGCGTCCCCGTGTATCTTACAACAGTCATTTAAACAAATGAGTCTCCCCTGGACCTCGCTAACCATATACAGTAGCTCCTACAATTATACAGAGAGCGCAGGGCGAATAGCGTCTACCGCCTCTCGACTCTAAAGCGTTTTTTTTTTATGTTTAGCCGAGATCACAGGGTACCCGCGACGCGTGCTCAGTGACGAAAATCGAGATTTCTAATCTAAAGTAATGTGTCGTTGTGGAGGTTCCTCAATGTTAACTCCCGACAAACGTCCTCAGATTCAAAAGGGGGTAACAATAGAGCACTTTTCATATTTTTATAACAATAAAAAAAAATCCTAAAGAATAAGCTATTGCGTAGAATATTCAGCACCAGAAAGTGGATGTGCCACTAGAGAATCCAAGAACATTCAAAAGCATCAGCGTTCAACCTTCAAGTCTATCATATAATTCCAACAATAATAATATAAGTGAGAGAAAGAACCATAACGCCTCCCAGGAACGCATTGGTCCCGAAAGAAACCATTGAGGTCTGCGAAGAATTGGGAATTGCTGATTATATCATGGAAGGGCAAAATACTGTTTGTTTTTTTAATTTTTCAAAAACAGAGCTAATGGTTGACTTGACAGTTGATGGTTTGGGATATGTTCTATGTCAATAATAATAATTAAAAAAAAAAGCTATAATAATAATATTGAATGATAATAGTTGACCTTGATAATTATGTGGAAGAAGTGGTCCGGGAACAGGTCAATGAATTTCTCTTAGAACATTAAACATTTCTCCAATACTAAGAGAAATTCATTGACCTCTACCCGGACCACTTTCTTCCACATTTGATAATACTCTCATGGACACAGCCAGAATAGTTAGAAATTTCTCAATGTTTGAACCTAACTGCATGTGGTTGGACTAGATCCTCGTCTCAATTTCGAACCCAGAATTGCGTTGAATGAACGAATAGTAATAATAAGATAACTGAATATGTTAAGGACGTTCAAGTACCGCAAGTATAGCTAGAATTTTTTTTAATATTGGGAGAAATAACCAATGAGCTTAATCTTGATAACGGTCAAGTGATAAAAAAGAATATTAATAAGGTTTTTTTTTTAATTTTATTAATATTTAATAATATTCAATATTATTATTATTATACAAGATAACTGTGATGATAGCGAGTAATGGAGTATACTAGTGTAAAAAAACTCTGGGTATTTCCTTATAATCATTTAATTATACAAAGCAATATTTGTTAGTCTACTATCCGTTTTGTGTCTTTTTTCTTTAAATGTTCACCAAAATTTCACAAACATCATTTATTTCAATATATTTGAAACTAAACGGGACACTGTTCATCTGATTCAACGACTGGATTCTGTTTCGTAAATAATTTTTTTAGTTGGATTCTTCTCCATCGTAAACCAATGACTTCCTGCCCTCCTGTATCGTTTAATAACATCCCACTGATTCCTGTAGAACAGGTCCGGTACTTAAGACTACACCTTGACCAACGCTTAAACTTGGAATCCTCATACTAGACTGAAATGACAAGAAACAGCTCGCGGTTTAGGCTACTTCAACATTTACTGGACATACGCTCTAAGCTACCCATTAATTAAAAAAGAATCAAATACATGACAATCATTAGACTCTTCCGGACTAATGGAGTAGAGCTTTGGGGCTCCACTAAGCCATTGAATTCCTCTCGTATTCCATCCTTACAATCCCAAAATCCTTCGTAAAATCCTCAATGCTCCTTATTTTGTTACGAACAAAGTAATCCACAAATGTCCCATTGACTGCCGATTTGGCCAGAATCCGATATCAATATTTTCATGACAATCTTCATTTCCACTCAAACCCACTCGTTTCAAAACCTAGCAACCTCTTCAATTCCTGATAATCCTCCGAGGCGTTTGAAAAGAAGATGCCCTCGTGACCTTCTTGAAGTTGAACTTTTTATTTGAGTACTACCACTGGGAAGTTTCTCTACTTGCCTTTATTTCGGGACAATATTTATCTTTCATTATATTTACTTGATGTATTCAATATACAGGTGTAAATTTTAATAATTACATTTAAAAAAAAATGAATTCTTCAATGAGTAATTATTATAAGGGTATCTTTGGCATGTTCAAAGCTCAATCTTCATTTTCCAATTTATTAGAAATGGAGGATCCCAATTCATAATATTACTGGCATATTACTGCTCTTCGAGAGTTAGTGCCAGGGGATATCTCTAATTCCAAAATGTACAGGCTATTGCGATCAGCCAGGTTTCGAATCCATCAAACGATTCGACTAGTACTGATCTCTTGCACCTCTATTACCATTTTCAACAGCAAATTCTCGAATACTGAAGCTTTATTATGCCGATATTCGCAAATCGTTCTCAATGTACTGTATCACTTTGTGCTGACGAAATATGCGATATTCTCCTTTGTACGATAAGCGATTGTTCAGTATGTAAATTTTACTAAACTTCAAAGTGAAGCATTTGTTAATATTTATGTCTGATGTCTTATGAATGAGAACTAAATAATCTTATAAATAATAAAAAACTACAATAGGCGGTACTAGGAAGTTATTATGATAATACAAGGGAAAAGACGGGGTTTGACTGAAGAAGAGAATTGAAAAAATCAGTTATATCAATTAAATATATCAGTTACTACTGTTAGTGCTTCCTCGGAACTTGAATATACAGCGATTCCGACTCTTGAAACTAAGTTTCTTAAGATATCTTGGTGATAAAAATACATAGTTAGAACAGGAGTTCCATGACAGCATTACAGCACTGAGATTCATGTCATAATAAATTAGTAATTTCGAAGATAAACTTCTTGAATTTAGTGAGAATTAATGATTTCCTCATTCTTAGAGGTTCTAATGAGCTATGTAGAACACAGCCTTCACGAGTAGAGCAATTAATCTATAACGTCAGTTCAATTAACGTTAATTACTTCAATCAATTCAAATTTTACTCAACTGGGAAAAAATTGAAAATACATTCTACTATACTATGTACATGGGGGAACCATATCTCTTAAATATATTTTACTGGATGCTACAGCACCTGAAGCCATTTGTAAATGCCAAAGGTTGAGAAGAATGCATTATGAATTGCAATAGTATACGGGTAAAATATATTACAATCGTCATGAGTATTTCAAAGGTTTTCAATTATTCACTTTTATTACTATCCGAAGCTCCATATCTATATAAAATATTACTTGGGCTTTTATAGGGGCTTACAAGAGAATATGTCCTAAAAAGAATCCTATACTAAGTCATCACATGGCCTAAGTGTTGTATGTAAATATGGATATAAGTGTGTGTGTGTGTGTCCCATATTCATCTATGTACTTTTTCCTGTACCACTAAAACCTTGATGGATTTTGGGTTTAGTAGATGGAAGAGGTGGTATTTTCTCCTAGAAGTGCATGCAGTGAGTTGATTTGTCCCACGATTTCCCTTCTCACCCGCCAGGATTTCCACCAATTAAGGGTACTCACTTTAAAGAGACTGGGTGATCCCGAGGAGGGTCTGAAGATTCCACAGGGTCCAAAGGTGGATTTGAACTTTCAGATTAACTCAGCTCTGAACACATTGAGATCCTCATTAATGGTACAAACCAAAATTTAATATAACAAATTTTAGGCTACAGGTTGGTGACCTAATAAGCAGTTTAATAAAAATAAAGCTCCAATCAGAGACGGCACACACCTGTAGATTATTTAGTACTTAGCTTCCCTAAGAATTTTTACTATATTTTTTTCGTTGTGATAAATATTTCTATGGAATGTGATGAATTTGAAGAAATAATAATGTCTCATTGAAGTTAATTAATGTAAATAATTAAAAAATATACGAACTGATTGAATATTATCTCCTGAAAAGTGCAAGATGTTATCATGACTCTCCCCCCCCCCTCCCCCAGCCTCAACTAATAAATAACTTGGTAGATTTCATTATAATTTCCAATGCTTGAGATTGCCCCAACTTCTTGATTAGTATTGACTAATATTTTCAGATATTGAACTGAGATGGGAGAAAACTGTCCTCTTTCATTTATATCGAATGCAAATGATCCGATGTTTATAAAATTAATATTCCAAACAGTGAAATAATTAATTATTCCAAACAACATATAATTAATGCGAATAAATTCCTGATAAATGAAAAGCCAATGATTAGGAAAAACAAACATTTGTGCCAGAATAACAAACATTAGTGGAAAAAATAATATGATGTAAATTATAAAATATTTTGAGATACTTATTTGCAGCATTGTAAAAATAAATTCATAATTGTTTAACAAAAACATCTCGTAATAAACACGTCTTTCTTAATTTTTATTAATCGATTTCGTATTTTTCGGCATAATTTTAATTCTTTATTTATTATTTTCGTTATAAAAATATATTTATGATTGTTACTAAAAGAGAGAATATTTTGTATATATTTCGAACGTTTCTGTATACTCTTAAAATTATTGTGAACATTTTTATTCTATGTTAGGAAATCATGAAGAAAGTGTAGATAATAGATAAGTAAATAATAGTTGAAACTCTGTAATAATTTCCATTGAATTGGTATACACATTTTATTTTTTAATCACAGGGTATTGTTTTTTAGTTTTATAGTAGGGATACATTTGATAAGTATGCCTACACTTATATAGCATAGCATACAATAGTTAAATTCATACATTTATGATTTTAATAATTCTTTATTTAAACCGCCAACTGAAGAAAGGTAAGTAGCATATTTTATTTCTAAATTTTATAAATGAAACAAAAAAATCTTATCGGATCAAGGAAGAATTAGTGATAGGATGAGTTCTACAGTAAACCAAAATATTGAATGCCTCTCAAGACTGTGGTTTTCTTGCTGGCTATTGTCTCACTGTAGGAAACGATGACTTCTGTCACTGGTAAAATTTAAAAGATGGATTTTTTTTCTATTACCAAAGAAATGGATAAAATAAAATGGATCCGTTTGCCCTTGAAAACTTTGGACGCCGTATATTCGCAGAAAATACTATTTAATAATTTCTTTTTTTTTGTAGAAAACGATTCCATTTTTTTGCTGTTGTAAAAAGCAGGAGAGAAAATACTCAAAATATGATTTAAATTTATTTATAATTTCCAACGCGAGAATTATATTCATTAGGCACCGTAAATTATTAAATACATGATGCAGTAAAAATTCGTTAAGTTAATACCTTTACGCGGGGGTGGGGTGTTGCGATAACAAGCTCATTTTTGGAACTGGAATAAATCTAATTATGTTTATAAATTAATTAAAATAGCCGTTATTAATACAAATTAAACAAGGGGATAAAAAGCGTTCCTGGATTTCGGAGGATCGAGGTATAGCGCAGAGAATTCCTAAGCATAAAAAGGCATAACATTAATGTGATTCCTATGTCTATTGAGTTTGGCGAATCCGTGATCCGGGTAAACCAGTTAGAGGACATATACAACTCTTTAAATTCTGTCACACCTGGTAAAAGCTGTAATGGGGCATTACTCCTGATAAAGTATGTTAATTTACTCTTTTGCGCTTTTAACGAGGGATGTGGAAATGTACGCCGGGAGTCCCCGTGTGTCCTGTCATCAATCACAAGCCTTTTATTTTTATTTCAGCTGAGCAGCCTCTGTCATGGCGGCGGTCGTTTCCACGTTTTTTGTCCGCTTTTATTTAATGTTTCACTCGAACATATACTCGATTTGTATAGCCCTCGTAACATCCCGATATCCTACAACAGGATGCACCTTGTTCTCTACCTCGATGGGTGAAATATGATGGGAATGATGTATAAGTTTTGTCTTGTAGCAAAACAAACATGTACTAATAACAACCGCAACATACATTTAAGGCAAGGCTTACAAACTACATTTTTTTTTAATTTCCAACCTATAATGGAGTACTCCGTGTCAATCATCAGTGCTTCATCCGCTTCGTTCTTGCAACAAACCTCATCCTATTGGCTGTTCCATTTCTAAGAATATCATCCGTAACCCCGAGTTCTCTCACCTCTTAAATTTCTTTCCGTTAGCCTAGTTGCATTCATTCGCAGGAAATGCTTAAAGTAATTAACCCGGATTTTTCTCATTTTTCGGAGATTCTGTTGCTTTGTAAAGGGTCTTATTTAGGGTATGGGCTAATTTTTCGTTGTAGAATTTAGGGCCCTAAGATTTTCCTCAGTATATTAACCTTCCGCCATTCTGCTTTTATTACGATTGGAATAAAATCGATCCATACCCTATAACCGAAGTTTTAGCCTTTCGATAAGCAGACACTGCTCTCACACATTTGGCCAGATTTAACAGTATTTCTGAATTAATGTATCATTAAGCATGTACCTGAGTGAATTATGAATCACTGCGAATTCAATCTCAGGACGATATGGTTACTACACTGGCATGACCGTTAAAAGGTAAAAAAAAAGCTGGATGAGAGATCTTCTAAATTAAGGGACTAATTTAAGATCTTTCCCTTGCCTGCTACGATTATCATCACCTACGATTTTCCTTTTTATGACCCTTCTGACAGGTGTAAATACAGATTTAAGATTTTCATACAATAAAATAATACCGCAATAAAGATATTTTGTTCCAATAGATTCCTTTACATAATTCCATCATCCCCACCAACTCATGGGAATAATCGAATAATTTCGAAATCAACATTTTATGGTAATCCAGCGATGACTTAACGAAAAAAAATCTATATTTATGATGAGGAGTGATTATACGAAGACAACTATGCCTTAGCATAAAGGCCGAATCCTTTTGTCTTGTCAATGAAATTTTCATTAAATGATCATATCGAATAAGATGCCTGTCAACCATCTTGCATACATTGAATGCATCGATTAATAATGAAACTTATCGATCCTTAAAAAGGGTCATAGAAAATATGGGGATGCATGTTGATTTAGTTTTCTGTCAATCTATGGGTTACATTCTTCATTTTCATATTTACATAATTTAAGGAATAAATATATAAAATAACCCTTATCAAATAACAGTCCTATATAATTAATATCTAGAATTTTAAAAATAATTAATGTGCAACATTAACTTATTTTTTTAATATTTTATGTCTGAAAATAAGGCTTTTCACATAAATAAAAATTTCTAATGGTTATTGTAGTGTACGTTCAATAAGATGCAGATATATATATATATATATATATATATATATATATATATATATATATATATATATATATATATATAATAATAATAATAATAATAATGTCATTATTTATTCTGGGACACGCCCCTATACAATAACAATACAGGTATTGTAAGCTATTATGTGAGTGTAAAATAATTAAATTTAATTAATTATTACATGTTATTTATTAAGTGAGAAAGAATAAAAAAAATGCGAATTATCTACAATAACAATATTTAAAAACAGATTAGAAGAAGAGAAAGAAAAAAATTAAATTGAGTAAACAATTATAACAAGAGAAAAAATTTATGGTTACATAAATATCGAATTTATGCCAAGAAAAAAAATGAAGAAAAATTAAACAATATTATCAGAGATTTACATTTAATCCCTTCATGTCTTTTTTCTTTTTTAATATCTACCTAGATGATATTGGTAATACATATGTACGTGGTTTAAATTCCACACACTCATATATATATATATATATATATATATATATATATATATATATATATATATATATATATATAAATACATAATCACACACACAAATGTGCATCAAAACACATCAATCATTCATCGAATGAAGAGAACTTTAAGCCAAAACTGATCCCATAATATTTTCGATTTTTTGGGAATAGTAGCGATAATAGGTGATGGAATTTACAGGATTTGAAGGTTGGAAGATTATTGGAACGGCGGATGGAAGAAGGTATAGAGTTCCAAAGGGACGAGGATCGGATAAGGAAAGCTCTATCAATATATATATATATATATACATATAAAGTGTATTTACACGCAAGTAAAGTGAACATTAAAAGAATAATACAATAGGTTATGCTAGCGGATTGCTTATTTTATTAGGTTATTGGTTATTTTGAAGCATATTAAGAGTTTGAAATAGTAAATATAATAAATTACTAAAAAAATATATTATTATTATATTATATTTTTATTATTTACACTGTTATATTATATTTTCTATCACTTCCCAGTAGGAATTGGTCTCCAGGGAAGTTAAACCATCACTCCCTAAGGGAAAGGCCTACATAAATTAACAAGCAAAAAATTGTATATAGTATCTGTAGTAAAATTATTTTAATTTTTATTATTTTAATAATTCCTCTTAATTTTTTTGTAATAAAGGCTTTATTCATTCATTCATTCATTCATTATATTTTCTATATTATTATTCTTTTACAGGATTACTAAACTAAAAGATAAGTTACTTTTTTATTTAACTTGAGTAATAGTTTATTCACTACAATGGTGTATTCACTGTAGAAATGTATCTTACAATAAACCAAAAAATTAAAAATTTGGGGTGAATAAACTGTTCTTTTTTAAACAAACTACAATGAAACGTGATTAACAAACTAACAATATATGGGCCCTATTAATTCTTACTCCCACATTAACAGGTGATCTTTTACAAGATATCCAAAAGGAATTTTGTAAAGTAATTAAGACAAGGATTGGTACGGTTGAGGGGGCCAAGCATAGAGACTCCATGTTTGTTAACAATGACCAATGATATCCCGGGAAAGGCATTAGGCCAATGAGATGGTGCGATAGAGGTAGTTAGCATTGCCGATGATAGGGGCGCTGCATTACAATAATATCAAGCTATCCATATCATCAAGATCCTTATCTCTTTCTCTATATCATTACTACAGGATACAGTCTCCGCTGGAATACAGGAGTGTGTTTTTGCCGCCACTTCCTCTCACCTTTGCCACCTAGGCCGGAAGTCATCTTGGCAGAGACATGGTTTTTTCTCGTCCAATTTTATGATATCGATGTTTTTTCACCTCTAGGATCGGATAAGGTATTAGACATCCTAGAAACATCTTGTAACGGAATGCCGGGTTGTATACAGGTGCCATGTTCTCTGTCACTCTTCATCTTCCAACTATCTACGATCGATAATACTTCAAATATAGAATCATAAAATTTCTTTGCATTTGTTCATTGTATGAAAAATGATCAATGTGATCCTCTTGTTATTTGACATAATATAAATAAAACTAACTAAGATTGTCTTACGTTTGGCGTCAAACTTTTAGGCATCTTCATCGCTTCGTATTGGCATTAAAAAATAAGTTTCTGATGGTGTAGTTTTTTACCAATATTAATTTTGACTATGGCTTACAAACTGCATCTCGGCTATTTATTTCATCATTAACAGCAAAGTCGCCAATTAACATCATAAAATGAGAATGCCTTATGTATAAAACCTGATTTATCAACAAAATTAACAACAGCATATCCAGCCAAATGAGAAATATCGAAATATATATATATATATATATATATATATATATATATATATATATATATATAAACCTGTAACCACTACGACCCGTGAACGAGTCTGGGATTCAGTACATGGCAGGGACTGTACTGTTTCATGGATAACGGTTCTGCAAGGAGGTGACTTGTCCTAGATCACGCTCAAAAAATGTATATATACTTGTGTACATATTTTTTCTTCTCTTTATCTTTTGTGTGATTCATTCTCTACCCTTTTCTATAATTCCTATTTGGTTTTAGACATGTTAAGTAAACGAGTTTTTTTTTTCTAAATGAGTAAGTTGTTCTTATTGCATCCAGGATTAAGCATATCAAATTATAATGAATAAGAAACAGTAGCAGTATATTAATACAAAAAATGGTTGGTTATTAATGCTCCGGTTGGTGGTTAAAAAGAATTTAGTCCAGAGAGAGTTACTTGTATTGTGAGAAGCGGAATCGTGTGGTTTGTTGTTCTCATAATTTTTTGGCTTGAAATGGAGTTATTGCTAATATTACAACTCCAAGTCAATGCCTGACTTAAACACTTATTCACCGGGGCTGTAGATGTACTAACAGTTTATGAATGCTATAAATGTCCAATTGCAATTATGTTTTATTTGGTCCGACTATAAGGAAAATGATGAGTGTAAATTTAGTTTCACTGCAAGTTTTATTTAAAGAAATTAATAATTATTATTACTAAAACCAGTATGTCTTTCTTTCTATAATATTTGCACATTGATTGTTTGAGATCTGTAGCAACCTGAAGGACTAGAGCTTCATACTTCGCACGACTCGTCGGCGGAAACAATGCAGACTTCCTGCGGTCAATGGATCCTCCACATCCAATCAGAGCTGACGACTCTTCTAGAGAATATGTGCGTCCTCTCTCTAGTCGTGGATCGGGCCGAGGATACCGCGGCGAACGAACCGCCCTACAAGAGACTGTCCCTATGTAACGATTTCCCCATCCATATTTATGAGCAATAATAATCAACTCATTGCATTAATTTATGCCGAGACCGTCCCCCATTCCCTTCCCGAGGGCAAACATTTCTAAAATAAACAGGCGCTAAATGTGAGCTAACTCCCAGCGGCGAAAAATGGCTATATTTCCGTCCCTTATTTATTTTATAATATTTCTCCGGGAAGGGGGCGCTGCAGGAACCCGTCAAATGAATGAATCCCATATTCCAAAACTCCCACGGATAGCAATTAAAACCATAGGGAGCAAAAGTTGTTTATACCATCAGGAAGAATAGGAACCAGTTCATGAAAGTATTCAGCAACGTATCAAACATTCCTTGAAGTACTGAGAAGAATTGAAGCATTACAATTTATAAAAATTATATCTTCTAAAGTCTTCATAGCATTCATATTTGTCTACGAAAATAAATTATTTTAATAAGCAAACCAGAAACTCTTTATTTGTTTGGGCCATTTAAAACAAATGCCATTTTCAAGCTCCCTAGTCTAGTCACCTTCATTTCTCCATTAACAGTGCTTATTTCTAAACATTAAATTGGTTGAACAAACTATAAATCTGAGGTATAAATATCAATTCCTCAATATTGAGAGTAGATAAAAGCTGATGTCATAATTACAGTCCCTTTAGTTACTGTCCCAGAGCTGCTTCCAATTTTTCAAACATTGGGTTGGTGCTGAAAACCTTTGTTTTAAATTTTACGTTGTATTTGAAGTGAGAAATCCTACTTCAAGGTCAAACATATAATTCCATGAAAAACATTTATATAATATATATAATATGAGGCTAATCGAGTTGTAGTTTGGAAATTGTGTCCCATTAGTTACTTCATCAGAGCTGCTTCCAATTTATAAATAGTAGTTTAGTGCTGAATTTTACAAGTTATCACTTCCCTTTCATATAGCGCTGCCTTGTATTTGAAAAGAGCAATCCTACATCAAGGTTAAGGATATGATTCCTTAGAAAAATATTTGTCCACAGAGTTGTCGAATTAGTTAAATCACATTAGTTACTGAAGTATTTGTCAGAAATCGTTACAAATAAGTGTCACGTTAGGTACCGTAATAGGTGTAAATGAATGTTTTTTTTTTTTAATGGCCCTTTTATAGAAGAATAATTCTGTTTTCAGACATTTACCGAGTCATTTATCATGGGTTCATCATAGGGGAATAAAATGATTTTTAAAAAAATATTAAAAATGTTTAATATTGACCTCACTAGTGACTATGAACTCTCCTATAACCACAATATTTCATCTCAATTTGAGAATAAAATAAAGTATGGACTGTTAATTGTAGGAATCTTTCATTATGAATCTTTCTTTAACGATATATGTTGCCTGCCGTATAATGGTCGGCTTCCAAGGCAAAACTTAATGATTTAGATGGAATTCATTAGGAATTAAATTAAGAAAAGCTAACCTCAGAGCGCTGCTAACTATGAATTATTCACTTAAATGGCAGTTAGCGAATAATAATAAAGGGTCTTCGGACCATCTGCACTCGGTTTGGATTGTAATCTAACAAATTCAAATTCAGGTACTCCTCATCAAGATCTCTCCGATAGTGGGAGCTACCTAGATTGTAATTATAAAAGAAAAAACAATAACAATGGCCTACACACAAAGAAAATGGTATAATAAGAAATATAAATAACAGTAAAAATAAAGTGATTTTATAAACATATTAAAATTACGAGTACTTCTAAAAAAATATTTGTACACAAAAACAGGAATATATTTGTTATATAATAAAAGTTTAAAAAAGTACAGTTTAGAAGAAAGTTTTAAAAATCAAAATATTTTGAAATAACTAGAGAATCACCATCATCTTAACCCATTCTCTCTACCGCTCATGCAGTGTGAGGTTTTCTTCTGTACAGCCCGGACCACATCATAACATCCTCTACCATGTCTCTTCTGTTCCATTGCAGGCTTCTCCTGCAAAGCTTTCCTTAACCTTCTACCTTCTTTACTTTAGCCCATGAAAACATGTCCAAACCATCTTAGACTGTTTTCTTCAATGACTTTTACTGCAGGCTCCACTCCGAGGCGAATTCGGTCACTTCTTGTTTTACCCTCTATCTTCCTAAGGAATCTCATTTCTGAAGCCTGTGTTTTATGTTTGGTGATTGATGCCCAAGATTCCGAAGAGTATGTTAACATGGGGAGAAAAGTGTATTTATATACCTATACTCAACTTTGTGTCCAAAATGGAGAATTTAAAATACAATACAAATATATTATTATTATTCCGAAAATCCTAGTTTCATTCCATTTTTAATAGTAATTATTATTTCTATTTCTTAGGGAATGGGATAGCAGATCAATTACTTAATCGGTCAACATCCTCGGATGAATACTTTGTGATTTGGATATCCACATGGTTCTGGGGTTATCCATTCACTATTCTATAAAATTGGCCCCCTTATTTAAGGGGGAAACCTGGTGTTGAACGTGAACTCTGACAAATCACCTCATTGCACAATCATAGTCCTAGAAGCAACATTGACTCTACCATGCACTGGAACTGAGACCGTCATTGGAATAATAATTATTCAATAAAATAAAATAAAAATCTATTTTATATTTATTTATAAGTTTATTCCTCTTTTTTTTTTCAGTTACAAGTACAAGGAATTGTGCCATCTTCATATCAAACAGGTTATTTCACCGTGAGGTAATGCCTTAGCAGAACGTAAACAGGGGAACCCATAACGATAAAGAACATTAGTATAGTATATATATGGGCTAATGTAAATGGGGCTTGGTAGCGACGAGGGATTGCAGATCCACGATGTCATCGGGATGAAATACCCCCCCACTGACTACAATGCCGATAATAATCAGGAGACATATATTAACCCTCGCGGAACACAAAATGTCGTCATCCCTCTCAGATATCCAGCTCTCATGGCAATTAAAATACAATAAGCAATACAATCCTCTTGTCTTGGACTCCTAATATTGATTCTCTTCGGGGAAAGTTCAATAGCAAATATCGCCGGCACATACCTCCTCTTAAATACTAATTAGTGAGCTAGATCTGAGATTCTGAGTACTCATGTCAAATAGTAGGTCATAAGGTAATACTGATGCCATTAACTCATGGCATTATGTATCATTCATTCAATCTACTTGATGTATATTACAAATTTAATAAATTAAAAAAAATCTTTAAGACGCATTTTTGCTTTCTAATTTATTGATTTTTTACTTAACTAAGGCCGATTTTTATGAGTGTCTTATGGAGTTGGGAAAATGGTTATTGAAGAGTATGCCCTCAATACCGAACTCTAGGGAATTTTCCATCAACCGATTCCGTTAGCCTGTTTTGTTGTTCTTGAAGTATCTCAGGAGGCAAGTGGGGGTAATTGTATTCAGATTAAGTCAAATAGCGTAAAATACAGTCACTCACGGATTAGTTAGCTATATTTTTACCTAGAATTAATCGTTTTATTGTTAGAAGCATATTTAAAAATAAGTAGGTAAAACAGAGAAAACATTAGTTGGCAAGTAAAAATAAAAGAATAAATAACGGCCAATAAATTAATTATTAATATACAATGAATTATAACTAAAAAAATAAAAATTATTTCTGGACGATTGGAGCAGCTCAATGGGTATTGAGAGGTACTGATTACACCTTCCTTCAATTGACCCAGAGGTTTATAAAGTGGATGCTTATGCCTTAAAAGGTTTGGGAGAAAAAACTAGAAGTCGAACGTGATCTTGGTCAGACACCTCTTTAAGTAGCCCTTGGGGAAGAAACGGTACTTTTCAATTTGATGTATTTTACTGGAGTGAATACTTTAGATATAATAAAGTAAGAAGAAAACCATCATCCAGTCGACACTTTATTAATATATTAACTATTAATACGTTTTGACTTTAAAGTCATTTTCAATTTTTACAATTTTTTGGTTTTATGCATCAAACTATAATGTATATAACTATAAAAGTTATAAGTCAATTTTCTGTAAAGACATAACAATAACAATTACATTAATTAAAATAATATAAATTTAAAAATATTTACTGTCCTCATAATTAGCGAAATAATCATTAACTATTTTTATTAGCAAATGTTAACATTTACCACTTTTAATGACAATGAGAAACAAAGGAACTGGTTATTTAGTAAAATTTTGTAAATATTTCGCTTACATGACCATCATACGACCTATTTGGACTTACGGAGTAGAGCTATGGGGCTCCACTAAGCCATCGAATTCCTCTCGTATCCAATCCCTACAATCCAAAATCCTTCGTAAAATCCTCAATGCTCCTTATTTTGTTAAGAATAAAGTCATCCATAACGACCTTAATGTCCCTTTTGTTGCTGATTTGGCCCGAACCCGGTATCTATCCTTTCATAGCAAACTTCATTCCCACTCAAACCCTCTAGTTTCAAACCTAGCTTCCTCTTCAATTCCCGATAATCCTCCGAGGCGTCTGAAAAGAAGATGGCCACGTGACCTTCTTATTTGAACTTTGATTTGAGTACTACCAGTGGGTAGTTTCTCTACTTGTCATTCTCATGTCATTATGTAACACGCATTCTATTTACTTGTTGTATAATTGTAATACAGTTGTAAATATCAATAAATAAATTAAAAAAAAAAAAAATATTTCGCTTAAAACCATCAATCCATCTCGAACATTAGCTTTAATTAGAATGTAATTGGGAAAATCTAGCCAATCAACGTTGCTGCAATTCAGGCATCAAATGAACATACACTAACAAAACTTTACATCAAAGAATATCTAATGCAGCACATCACACATCAACAGTTCAAAAACACTCAACTATGAGAAAGCAACCTTACTCTAAGATGTTCAAGGAAAAAATACTTTTTTAACTTACTTGTTATCACGTTTTTGGCTGATTTATCGATGTGAGATGTTTTGCATTTGGTCATCTTTGATGTGAATTATTTTGTGTATGTTCTGATGATGCATTAGGGAAACGTTGACTGTAAGTATTCCAGGATTTTAGAGACTTTAGGCTTTATTTGTTAGGTTTTCCCGTAGTACAATCTAATTAATTCTAATGTTGTGGATGTGGAACTTGATGGGATTCCTAAATTGAGTTGATTTTCTGAATTTATATTTAGTATTATTTTTGCCTTCACGCATTCATTTTTCAAATTTCAGATGTAATAGATTACTAATTATTACATTTTTTCTATATTAATTTAACAGTGTCTTCCGAATATAACAATATTTGGGGTATCTACTTCGGGGCTCACCCAGCCCTGGTGATACAGCCCTAGAGAAAATTTCTTTTATCTATATTATTCTTCCATCTACCCCTTATTGTTTTGGTTTTCTATCAAGAGAAATAGAAGCGTTCTGGCCAATCATCAACCCAGCTATAGAGTTAGCTACAAGAGCAATAAATTTATTACAATGAAGTTAACTCCTCTTGGCCTCAGACTGTTATTGTTTTATGGTTGACGGTCATCCCGTTAAAGTGCCGATCTCTCATCACTTCTCATAAAAGAATGTGAACCAATTGGTAGCCTTAATCTTCGCCATCAGTTCACAACTTTTGATGGGCCCGTTATTCTATTTATTATAAGGGTGATTGGGTGTAGCTCATCTTCAGCGAAGATTGGGTATCAATTGAATTCCTTCCGAAGCAGGGAGTGCTGCTTTAATTACATTTTCCAATTTAAAATATATACCACGATCTATGTATTGTGTATATATACGCATACTGCTTTATACAAAAAAATTGAGTTCGTGAAGGGTCTCGGATCAAGTACCTAATAATAAAACTGTGCTGTTTCTAGAACAACTGTAGTGCAAGGAGGCGAATTTTCTGAAAATATGCTCAACCGCCAAGTTTTTACACCAATTTAGTGTACCCTTTATGCATAGGCTGGGTGAGCCCCTATACGTTCTGTAGATCCTGAAAGGTTCTAAAAACGTACTGGATTGTTAGTACTCCGTTGTTATTGACATATTAAATAATTTATCCCTCAAAGTAGGATTTGAACCAGTTACTGTCAGTATTACAACTCAGCGCTCTTGACACTGAGCTAACCTGCTCCATCCACCAAATATAATCTGTTTTTATAGGGTTTTTTGAATTCTTTACCATAAAACATCTTCAATTAAGTACTTGAAAACAATTCACAAAAAGTACTTTTTCTATAATGTATATAACTACAAAAGTCATAGGTCATTTTCTGTAAAGAAAAAACAATAACAATTACATTAATTTACACAAGGAAGATAACACAATTAAACGGAAATCCTTAGAAGCTCTGTACATAAATAATAAATTAAATATTAAGGAAGAAATAGTTGGAGTAATGATAACCTGACCAAGTAACCTACCCACATCAATTTAACCACATCTCTTCATTAATTTTCAAATAATTTTATAAAATATCTTATAATGATAATACAAATTTAAATAAAAATTTAAAGAATTATTCTTGTTTATTTATACATTTATATTTTAAAGCATAAAGGTTTTAAACAATAGTAAATATTATATTAAATCTCTTCTTATCTAATAGGTCAAAGTCTTAAATCATTTTTTAAACATGTAATTTGACTATACGGGATAATTATTCCCTAGACGATGAACATTTTTTTAAATTAATATTACAACAACGTTTTTTAAAGGTATCTTGATTATTTATAACGAATTTCGAAATATAATGTGCATTTCATTTATATCTGATTATTATATTTTAGTCAATTTGAAAAAAATGAAGAAATCATGTGAAAGAATGAAAAAATAATTTTAAAAGAAATGATAATCTAATTTTGAAATAATTTTGACTTTACTCAACGTATTATGTCATGGAATATTTATAGGCGGAATTGAATATTCCTATTCGAATAAGGACACATACGGGTTTCAAAATTGACCTTGCACCTTTCCTATATGATTTCACTATTTCCTTTAGTCCACATTATTGTCATATGAATAATTCTCTATCTTAAAACAAACAAAGGAAAATGGAAATAATTGAATTAAATATTGGTAAATGTTGATTGACTTGTAAATGGTTCTATATACCGGGTTAATTAAACCCCAAGAAGAATAAATAAAAAAAAAAAAAGGTAAAATGCGATTACAAATTGTAATGAAACGCAATGAATAAAGGAATATTTCAAATCGAAGGTTATTAGACAAAAAAGAAATACAAACAGTATTTCTTTTTAATTTATAATGAGCTGTTTGAATTAAAAAGAACAGATTCTAATGCACTTTTTTTTTCCTATTTTAGGACCATTATCAGTTTGTCTCTTAAGTAACAAAATAAATATGTAATAAAGAGGTTAACAGAAAATTAATTAATTTAAGCTTTAATCAGAGTAAGGAAAATAAAATAAAAGAAAATGAGAGACCAATATTCAGAAAAAATACTATAATATCAACACATCTATGACAGAAAATTATTCCAAAATGAGAGAAGAAAAAAAAATTATCAAAGATGTCTAGCATCAAATATATCAAATTGTATTAAATCATGCACAATATTTTTTGTTTTGAAAATTGTCATAAAAAAGTTTTTTAAAGGCTAAAAAAATCACCATTTCCGGTATATGATTATATATATTATGAAAAAAAAAACAAGCAAAGATATAAGCTACATGCAAGGGAACAGTAGATTAACATAATAATTAAGTGCTGAGCATTCTAATTATAACCTTTACACTGATCACACGTGGAATGCAAATATTTCCCTTAATATACATTTCCGAATAATTACTTTATATATATTTTTTATTATAATATTAAGAAACGTATTAAAAGTCAATCAAATGTTAATTTACATTGAAACAATTTTTAAGATTATTAAAAAGTAATTGTGAATTTTATATTAAACTGAAACTAAATTGTTTATTAAACTTAATGAAAAATATATTTCAACAAAACTCATTCGAACACCGTAAATCATTTCACTAATGGCAGTAATAAAATTTGGAAACTAAAAAGTAAAAAAAAATTAAATAGTATTTTTTATACAATATGTAATAAAATGCATTTTTATAAATACAGGTTGAAACGAATTCACTACATGCATATGTTTTTCTTATGCTAAGTTTCGGCCACAAAGTTTTTTTTTATTTAACAGCAAAGAAGCCAAGATTTATTCTATTCTTATTTCTATATTTTATTTTACACTGTTAAATAACAGCTACAACAATTCATAATATATAATTGATGAGGCCCAGTAAAATAGTGGTATATTTTCAACATTTAAATGCGATTATAGAAATAGCATTTTGTAGATAAACTAAAATAAATGCCTTTTTATATATCTCCATAATTACGTACATATCAATAATTCATATTAAGATAATAATCAGTCACTGACTGAATTCATTATTATTTCATCGAGTATTAGATTTATTTCTTTTAATTGATAACATACGAATTGTTTAATTAATCAAAAAAAGGAGTATAGACATATTTTCAATTAAGTTCTAACAGATTTTCATATCAAATCATCATAAATAACCTTTATAAAGCATTTATTACAATTATAGAGGCAAATACTTAATCATAAATTGAAGAAAACTATATAGATATGAGCGGCCACTCTGGGCCCCATTGATTGGTTGCTTTTACAGTAGATTGCTTCATAGTCCATCGTAAGTTATTTCTAAATGCAGAATTAAAATTCGAAAGGCCTTCCGTTAGTTAAGACATTATTCTCTGACATAAATCAATTTCATTTATGGTCAGCAATTAATTTTGCAAGCCCGACTTGACCAATGCAAAACGTGTAGATTAACCACCAACACAACAGTATGTATATATATATATATATATATATATATATATATATATATATATATATATATATATATATATATATCTAATATATAAAATTGTCGTGTCACAGTAGTTGTAACAGAACTCCTCCGAAATGACTTGACCGATTCTTATGAAATTTTGTGTCTATATTCAGTAGTTCTGAGAATCAGATGTAAACTATTTTTCATACCCCTAAGTTGTACGTGTCGGCCATTATTATCGATTAAGCGTCGATCGTAGCAGTGACGCTTGATGACGCTGCATTTATGATATGTTGTAAGGGCATGTATGGGTAGTGTAAATCCATGTTGGCTACCGAACAAACGGACGGTAATACATGTTTTTTGCGTAAAAACTTCGAAATTTTCGGAATAATTTGAGTTTTGGTTTGTATCTCCTAATCGGTGCGTTTTTTTGGAAAAAACACAAATCACCATCTTTAAAGAAGATTAAATTTGCAACAAATTGAGTCTAAACACAGCTCTGTAGGTTCAACAGATCGTGAGTAAACTAGAAATCATATAATAATTCACCGGAATCTTAGCCCTATCTAATATATAAAATTGTCGTGTCACAGTGTTTGTAACAGAACTCCTCCGAAACGACTTGACCGATTCTTATAAAATTGTGTGTCTTTATTCAGTAGGTCTGAGAATCGGATGTAAACTATTTTTCATACCCCTAAGTTATATGTGTCGGCCATTATTATCGGTTAAGCTTCGATCATAGCAGTGTCGCTTGATGACGCTGCATTTTTTATATGCTGTAAGGGCATGTATGAGTAGTGTAAATCCAAGTTCATAACCGAAAAAACGGACGGGAATACTTTTGGTGGCCGAAAAACTTCGAAATTTTCGGATTTTTTCAGTTTTTGCCGTTTATCTCCTAATCGGTGCGTTTGAGGGAACAACCACAAATGACAAGTTTAAGAAAGATAAACTTTTCCACAATTTGAGCTCAAAAAATAAGCTCTGTAGGACTAACAGATCGTGAGTTAAGTTCCAGTCATGTAATAATTCACCGGAATCTTAGCCCTATCTAATATATAAAATTGTCGTGTCACAGTTTTTGTTACAGAACTCCTCCGAAATTGGTCATCAAAAATATCACCGGAAATGTTTTTGAAGGGGCAATGTTGAATGGAATCTCAAAATGAGAAGTTGTCCTGTAGCCACATATTCCAAAGAAACCATCAGAACCCATAATACTGTTCAAAAGACTTCAATTTGATATAGGCTTGGCTATTGCTATGACCATCAGCAAGTCTCACTCATTGGACACCCATTGAAGGTTTGGACCTGGAACATCCATGTTCCTCTCATGGACAATTATATGTTACATGCTCACGTATTTGTGCCGCATGATGATGACCAACCGGTTTTACGCCTCTAAATAAAAACAACCAAAACAAAGCGTGTTTGTAAACCATCTAATCTATTTGTATTAGCAAAGGGCAGATTAAAAAAAATATTGTGTATCGATTAGCGCATAATAAATTGAAATAAATAGTTATAATTTTAAAAAATATTATTAGTTGTAATTGAAAATCAACCATGATATACCTCATTCACTAACTTAATGTTTTTTTTATCAGTCAGGAAATTTTTATATTATTTATTTATTATATACTGTACTTAGATATAAGATGAATAAAATGAAAAATCAAAAATCTATTTAATTCATTTATCCATTCAATCATTGCTTCTTTAAAATTCAAATTTTAACATATTATATTTTTAATACTATTACAACAGCCACAGCAACGCGTGGCCGGGTCAGCTTGTATATATATATATATATATATATATATATATATATATATATATATATATATATATATATATATATATGTAAAATCCAAGTACTGGATATTTAGTTAGCATTGATTGAGGTTTTGTAACCTTCATCTTGAGATTAGATCACATGGTGCTCACAATCAATGTCATTTGATTATTTGGATTACAACCTGTAATTTAATTAATCTTTTCAGGTTTGTATTGTTTAGTTGTGTTGTGTAAATAGTGTGATAATATTTTTTTTTAATATCTTTTGAAACGTTATTGTATAATTTTTTCAGATTAATAAAAAATCAGTTACTATCCAATTTTATATATAATATATAAGTCAGTCAACAGAATAATGCTGTCAACCAATCAGTATTTTAATGTTAAATTCTTATAAAACAGAATTATGACTTAAGATTAAACTGTGAGGACTATTAAAATAATTGAAAAATAAAAGTGTATTTAAATTTTTATGCCCAAGGCTGTAAATATTTATAAATGGCCAAAAATATTTCATTGAAAAATAAGATAAAACAACTCTAATTTCTCAAAAAAGTTTATTTATTTGTGTCCCATTTTGTTAGAATAGAATGCTATCTCTCAAATATTTACCAAATTAGTTAAACTTTAACTGAATCTTCGTGAAATAGATAAACTTAACAAACTTTTTAAGAAATATAGTTGATTTAACTGCACCACTACATTAGGGTAGACCAAGTAGAGAAGTCTGTTCCTAAAACTTTGTATCAACACTTATAGAAAAAAAAAGTGTACTTTTATTAAGCTCTAACTTGGCATAAATTAAGCCAATTTTTATTCTCTGGCCAGTCTAGAGTTAGTGCTTCACTGATCCAAAGATGTGTTGTGTATTAAGTTAGAGAAAAAAAAGTTTTTTTATTACATTTCTTTCAACAATAAAATAATACGATAAAAAAAAAGTCTTCACAGTGAAATAAAATAGGAAAAGAAACAGTCACTGCAAATAAATTAAAACAAAATTAATTATGCTTAAATATTAATGAGAAGAAATAAGTATGTATATTTACATACTATATTTCTTATAATATACTATATTTATTTTTATATTCTTATCATGTAACTATTATTCACATTTTCGAGGATACTGAGAGGTATTTCATTTCCCAACATTGATATAGGATTTTATTTTTCTTATATTCAACTGGATTTACTTTCTGATATAAAAAGAAAAATGAATCATTGAATTCATAACATCCTTAGATAAATATTTACAAGCATTCTTGCTCAATAACAGCACACTTCCAACCACCCCCCCTTGGAATAGAATCGAAGGCTGATTCTACAGCGTAGAAAAATATTAATTTTATTATAAATCTATTTATTGAAATTTACAAATGTATTATAATAACATAACAGGTAAATAGAAGGAATTATACATAATGACATGAGATAAAAGCAAGTAGAGAAGCTACCCTCTGGTAGTACTCAAATAAGAAATTCTACTTACTTAAGAGACCATCTTCTTCTCGGACCCCTGGAAGGATTATCGCGAATTGAAGAGGAAGCTAGGTCTGAAACTGGTTGGTTTGAATGGGAATAAGACAGTCATTGGGAACAAGATCCGAGTTACATCAGAAAAAAAAATGACATAAGGATCATTATTGATGAATTTATTCGCAACAAAGTAAGGAGCATTAAGGATTTTACGAAGTATTTGTAAGGATTGGATACGAGAGGAACTCGATAGCTTGGTGGAGCCACTAAGTTCTACTCCGTTAGTACAAATATAATAGTCATGTATACGAGTCTCTTGTAATTAATCGGGAGCTTAGCGTGTCTAGTAAGTAACTCTGCCCTCATTCCTGGGGAAGAAGCTTAGTTCGGGGACCCAGGCAAATTGTATATAGGGTTTGAATGTGTACATTATTTTATTTATTTTTATTTTTATTATTTTTATGTAGACTTATTTTATTTTGTTTATACCACTTTTTTTGTTTTGTTATGGAATGGTTGTAGCTTCATAGCACCATTACTTATTGCCCACAAGTGGCAGATTGTAATGTCTGAATAAAGTGTTTATAAAAAAAAAAGTAAGTAACTACCCTAAAATAGCGAGCAGGCTTCGTCGTATCAATCAAGTATTATACAAATGCATTAAATACTTTAAGTATTCATAAAAACAAATCTATTTGCATTGAGTATTCAGGTCCTTAAAGTTAATATGGCATCTCTCGGTAAAACTCTGGAGTCGATTTGAATAAACGGTACAAAGAAAGACAATCAATCAAAAGAAATTCTACAACAGTGGTCCATGTAAATGATTTCTTATGCTTCGATATAACAATCGAAAATTACTAAATAATCGATTGTCTTCCTTACCTAACATCGACGTACGTACATAACGGAGCTTCATTGTCCGGCTTTCTTCTTAATTCCTTCCTGACATCCGACGTTGACGTTTTGTTTTAAATAATCAATCACTCACTTTTATGCAATGGTTGAATCTGGTTTCAGAATAATGCACAACTCAAGTATATATAAATCAAGAAAGTAATATAGACTATATATATAAGACTCTCGAATCAACTTTCGTTTGTTCAGAAATATCGTTCAACAATCCGTTTACGCGATGTCATGTTTGTTGTTAAATTGAAAAATATTTATATTATCGCATTTCAACCCTATCATCATAATCTGATAAATATTTCTCTACTCGAGTAACTCGATTTTAACTGCGATGAGGGATACATATGGCTAAAAGTATTATCTATTTATTTTTCTTATTTGTAAATGTTTCTTCATCTGTTTAAAGGTAAATGAAGTGGCTGAGAATGTTCAAGCTTTACCTCAGGAACTCGAGACATTAGCGGTGACTGTCGGAATTCGGCTTGTAGTATCTCGACATTCCTACTTTCGTTAACAATGGCAGGAAAAACCGTAAAAGACGTCAATAAAATAATAAAAACCAATAAAAAAAAAACATTAATTCAAGAGATTCAAGGGAGAAAATTCATGTTGTAATGATTTATATAATAAACAAAAGTTTTTTTAACAAAAACGTGTTTTGAAAAATAATTTTAATAATAAGATATTTAGTTATCTTTTAAGAAGAATATTTTTTTTTAACGCAACACAATAACAACTACCATTTGTTTATGACTCATTGGTATATTAGTGAACAATTTAAAAGAAATAAAAAAAAATTTGTATCAATTAATCAATAATAATTTATTGAAACTATATAATCCCTCGGAAATATGTCCTGCAAACTCAACAAATCTTGTTTATTGTAAGACATTTTAAAAATATTATGGTATTTTTAAAAGTTTAGTGTAAATAAGAATTGTTTGCTTAACTTAAGAAAAGATACAAATAAAGAAAAAACATCCTTTGCGCTTTATAATTTATAAATCGTCAAGATCGAATATCTGCGCATTATATATTTATAGCTTGCAAAGGCTTCAACCATCTTATTTATACTATTGGCGTCATTTAAATAATTTTAAACTGCTAAGTTTAAACAAGGAGAGTTGGCGAGTTAGAAACCGATATTTATGAGGAGGGGGCGCTCTAAGCTAAATGTTTATTAAAATCCGATATTTATTAATATCCGGTTTATATAATGAGATTAATTTTAATATTTATATTTTAACATAATGTCTAAACAAAGAGCCGTTCTAACCATCTTGGAAGGCTAAAATGAATGTCTTTACGCAGTAACATAAGAAACATTGGCCTTGATGTCTACGATTAATTTATGATATTAAAAAAAAAGGATTCTTAATGGAATATCTTATTATTTCTTGTTTTCCATTAATATTTATTATTACTAATAATTTTAGAATTTTATGATACCGTATTATAAAATACTTTTTTTTTCCTTCTGTCTGATTTATACAATATTACTATATGATTATATAAAATATTTATACCAAATAAAATATACTTAATACTAATACTGATATATTGAAATATTAAAATATATACCGACAATTTTTATTTAAAATAAAATATGTAAAAAAATAAATACAAACTTTTTTAAAAAAAAAAATTATTTTGCATTACAGTTATTTTATGTTATAGTATATACAAGATTGAGCTCATACATGATTCAAAACTCAGGTAGAATATTATAACCTAAACCTAGCAAAAAAAATAAATATTGTAGTTTTCTAATCCCTTCTTTTACTCCTTGATTTAATTTTCTGATATTTCAGTTAATCTTGTAAACATGTTTATTTAAATTTGCACTGATTAACAAAGAGTTATAAAGTGAAAATGTGCGAGTTTACTAATTACAGTTTTTGTAATATTATTATATTTATGAAAGTTGTAGTATTTTAGGCCAGTTTTATCTCTATAAAATGGTCTGTTTTACCAATATTTCATCGTCAATACACTTTAGAGATAAGTAATAATATTTATTAATAAAATGCTTAGTGAAAGTGAAGTCTCGATGCCAACGCCCCTAATCGCTGTTACAAACCAAAGATTGCCGCCCACCCACAAATCCGTAAGACCATACTTGAAGCAATCCTCCCATCTACGCCTTGATTTATCCCTGTCATGTTTACCATCCATATTAACTTCTTTGGAATTCATTCGTGACTAAGCCCAGCAACTATACAAGCCCATATCAAACTTCGTGATGCTATGCCACCACTTGAATATCACATTTTATTACTTATATTATTAATTGTTTTTTATTTTAACTGTGCAAACAATATGAATTCTTCAATGGTTTCAGTCTTTATCGGGTCGAATGCAATTATTTGAATGAAAGCGAAATTATCTCACTTTATCAAAGTGCTTCTCAGAAATTTATTGTTATTGCCATATGCTAGGCACTTCATGAAACAATATTGTCATAACATTGTGATGCTACGTTATTTTAATAATTACGGTATAGATTATTACTGTTCCTCGTATATAAATGTCAAATTTCCAGTACTTTAATTAGCAGTTTGAACACATATTCACCTTAATAAAATCAAATTAAATTTATACTTCGGTTATATAAAAATTTATTATATTATAGGTTTATACGAAGCCTAAATTTCAAATGCAAGGAAAAGGTTAAACCTGTATAAAACATTCAATTTTTTGTAGTATATTTGAATGAAAAATGAAACGTAAAGTTTTCTACAATAAGGTATTCCATGTAGCTATGTATACGATCTGATATGCTGTTTTCCAAAAGTAGTAACTAATAAGATTACAGTATATTAATATTTCACTCTCATGCATCACTATTTCAATTTGGAATAATTTTATCTTTGATCCTGATCCTAGAATGAAGTAGCACTCGAAAAATCTTTCTATTTAGAACTGATCTGACTGACATCAATTCCTCTTTGTCTATCTCTCAGAAAGATAGATACGCCATCCTTTGATGTAATTGGAACATGGCGAACTTCCCGATATATGTTATAAATAAAATGTTCTATTAATACTTAAAACTCTTAGCTTCTATTTTTCTAATCCCATAACGCTTGAGTGGTTCAGCTACTCGAGTTTACTGCCTTGTAAGAAGGATCGGCGGTTAAAATAAAAAAACCATTATTGCTAGATATAAATAGTTTTGTAACTGTGGTTATACTGTACCTGATACTTTTTGTCACATATACCGAATATCTACTATATATATTTTTTCTTTATTAAACTACTTGAGCGAGAGCTGTATCAGCGATTCAGAATGAACTAAAAGTAACTGATATCTGTTTATCATATAATAATGTACCTATATCATACTGATACATTTAGCCTCACCAAAAAAAAAAAAAATACTGTACCACTACAACCCATGTCTGAGGCCCGGTAGAAGATGGAGACAGTACTGTTTCTTAGGCAACGGTTGTGCAGGGAGGTGATTTGCCCGAGATCATACTCAACAACCAGATTTTTCCCCCTGCTAAGGTAACTCACATTTACTACAGTTTACAGAGGCTGGGGTAGCCCGAAAAGGGTCCAACAATCAATAGATTAAATAATTAATCTTTTACAGTCGATACTTAAGGATACGATAGTTATAACTCTACTATACTTATAGTATTATAGGATACTATAATACTTTCCTTTGGGATGTAAATTATTACGTTATTTTATATTGTATACAATGATATATTTTTGATGTTCTTTATTCCCTACATTCCATAATCGGCCAAGAAAAGTATTGATAGCGAGTTTAAATAAAATGGATACTTTCATTGGTTTTGTAAATATTTAAAATACATTAATTTTTTTATATTATATATTATAGATATTAACGGAGGATGGAGATAGTGGGGATTGCAGTAAAAAAAAAATACCAAACAAGTCAAGACTTATTTTTTATTTTTCCGACGTTTGCCGACCTACTTTCATCATCTTCAGGGCTATGAGAGAAAAAACAAACCAAACAAAAAACTATTAAGAAAACATTACAGTGCCAAGAACATAATAACATGTAGAGCAATAGAAAAGTAAAAAATAGAGCTGGATATATAATTAAGGATAATGAATAAAAAATTACAGAATAAATGTACAGAAAGGGTGATAATGTAAACAAAATACAAAGAGAAAGAAAAATGAGAAGGTAAACCGAAAGATACAAAATGAAAAAGTATAAATATAACAAGGTGAAATATAAAGGTAAGGAAAACCTAGTTTAATTACAGATAAAATATAAAATGGTGATAATAGACCCCTAGAATGTTACATAAGTAAAATGTATGAATTAAATATATTAATTATTCGATTAATCTTTGCTAAAAGAACTTGAAAACTTTTTGTTGGGAATTATAAATTACCTACGTATACACTAAATTTGCCTCAATGGGTAAACTAATATCCCGAAATAACCAAGTTTAAAATGTTCCAGTTCCAGATTATTGTTCACTAATTACATTAATAAAAAAAAAAATGTTACAGATAATAAATGTATAGCTTAAATTTGATTAAATAAATTAGAATTCATTAGAAGCAGCTGATTTCTGTAGGTTTGTATATCTTGAAAAGCTGACATGAAAAGCTGAAATCAGTATTGAAAAAAAATTGATTTAGGTATCAGGAAATAAAAAAGAAAAAGGAAAATATGATACAAAATATGATGCCAAAGGATAAATACAGAAGAAATATGTAGAAAGTAATGAATAGGAATCTCGTTGAATGACAGATACAGATGTAAATATTTGAAAATATAAGTATGGGATGTTATATAAATGTATATAATTACAATAGAATGAAGTTATATTAATACAAAATATGATGTAAATATAGAAGAAACCTATGGAAATAAAGATATAAAAATTCCAGTCAGAATATGAGATTAATTTAAAAATTAAAAATTTAAAAAATGATGCTAATAAATTATAAGCTCTTATGATCTTATGATGATCTTCTACAGTCTATTATCATACATTTTATATTTTATCTTTAATTAAACTAGGTTTTCCATACTTTTAAATCTCACCTTTTTATATTTATACTTTTTCATTTTGTATCTTTCGGTTTACCTTCTCATTTTTCTTTCTCTTTGTGTTTTGTTTACATTTTCACCCTTCTGTCACTTATTCTGTAATTTTTTTATTTATTATCCTTAATTATATATCCATCACTATTTTTTATTTTTCTATTGTCTATATGTTATTATATTGTTGGTTTTTAATAAGTTTTTTAATAGTTTTGTTTTGTTTGTTTTCTCTCATAGCCCTTAAGATGACCTACAAAGGTCGAAACGTCGAAAAGAAAAAATAAGTCTTGACTTATTTAGGTTTTTTTTTTTTTAACTGCACACCACAACTATCTCCATCCTCCATTATATCATCCGGTCAACTATCATATAGTATAGTAATGAGATATAGATAATTAACATTTTTCGTATTTTTATATAATAAATGATAGAAATAATTGTATAAATAATAAAGAAACTTAGCTGTCCCTCATCTAAAATAATTAAATATTTTTAGAAATTTCATCCGCCCCCTCCCTAGCCTTATCCGGAAGCTATTATTAAGATAAATTAAAACATTCCTCGAAGATTAATTAATTAACGATTCAAACTTTTTCAATTACGCAACCGAGAGGACCCCGGGGGACCCCAGCGCTCTCTATTTAAAGGCGAGAGAGACACACAGCTGAGGCCAACTTACAGTAGTGTTAGAGAGAGCAATAGAACATAGAGAGAGTTATGAGGTTAGCGATAGGAAACTTAATAGCATTTACTAATTAGATTCTATAACAGGCCCGTTCCAAGTTAATAATTTAATTAGATTAAATTAATTACCTTCCTTAATTAATATAAAGTAGGAGATCCATTGCAACTTGTTCGTAATCCGGAGCGCCTTGGGGTCTCAGTCCCGCTTGTTATTAAGTTTATCCCCTCGATATATCTAATTATGCCGTGTGTATTGCTATCGATTTATTATCGAAACATCGCAGCCTCTGTTTGATCTGCCACACAGGTCCCCCCTCTCTGTATCTCTCTGATCAAATCGTCTGGCTATAATTATAGCTGATTAATTGTCAACTCTCATCGTATAACTCGCTAAGCAAACAAAATGTAAGTCTGTCGTGGCAAAGGAGTTTTCTTAATTAATAAAAAAAATTAAATGCCTGGTAAACTCTTCTTTAATTACAATAAATCTAACGTAATGATGAAGTTTTTTAAAAATCTCCCCACAAAGGCAAAGTTACATTCATTGGTTTGGAAGACAAATTGATCTAGAGGAGCATAAAACATTCCTATTAAAAATACGAAAATGTTCACAATCATAATGCTTCCCTCACTGTTTAAATTTATTTTCCTAAATTAAATAGTCAGAACGTTACAGAGCCGTTGACGTAGTTTTTGAAATCAAGATTACTTCATAATAATCACACTTGGCCATTAAAGTAAGACTTTTCGTCAAAAAGCGAAATCTTGTACTTACGAAATGAATACATATATTGTTTTATATAATATATAATTATTAAATATATTAATTATTCAATTAATCTTTGCTAAAAAAACTTGAAAACTTTTTGTTGGGAATTATAAATTACCTACGTATACACTAAATTTGCCTCAATGGGTAAACTAATATCCCGAAATAACCAAGTTTAAAATGTTCCAGTTCCAGATTATTGTTCACTAATTACATTAATAAAAAAAAATAAAAAATGTTACAGATAATAAATGTATAGCTTAAATTTGATTAAATAAATTAGAATTCATTAGAAGCAGCTGTTTTCTGTAGGTTTGTATATTTTGAAAATCTGACATCAAAAGCTGAAATCAGTATTGAAAAAAAATTGATTTAGGTATCAGGAAATAAAAAAGAAAAAGGAAAATGAATTAAACTTTAAACCTACCAGAACAATTTGATCGATTGAGAATCAAAGAACAGAAAGTTAATCTAGGCTCTGATAAAAAAGAAAGAAAAAAAAACATAGCATCATTCATAACAGATAAACTATTTACAGGTTTCAGCCAATCCTCGTCCGCCCAATGGTAAAATATTTTCACCATCTCAAAAACTGAACTTTTTTTTTTTAATTTCGTGCTCGCTAGCGGAAGGGAATAAATTAAAGAATATATATTAATAAATGAAAGAAAACAAAAAATAAGGAAGAAATGTTATATTTCTCTCAATAAATCCTATATTTAACCTCTGCATATTTAATAAAGTAATTTCGAGACTCTGACTCAAGGAATACTCGCCATCCATATTTTATACATTTGGGCGCTATGAAATAAGTCGATCGCCAACTTGATTTAGCTAATTAGTAAAAGTACTTGAATTTTTAATCGGAGAGTACGCTTCGTATGAATTAGCTCTTTATCTGAATAATTAATTTTAATTAAGAATTACCTCTTCCCAGAAGGGTTTATGGATAAATCGATAGGGGTAGGGCCTTTTTTCCCAGCTACTCCCCTTCTTCCCCACTTTTCCACAAAAGGTATATAAAGAACTTATTTAATGAAAAACTTTTATGTTGTCGCGTAAAAATTTTAATTTTTGTAGCTGTTGTTAGGGAGGAAAGAAGGGTAGGGTCATTTTTGTAAAAGTGTAAGAAATTCTTTTATTTTCATAAAAAAAACAAAAACAATGCAAATACTTCGTAATCAAACCCTTTTTATCGCCAAACTGGGTTTTAGGTGACAATTAGAAGGTTCTATCTCACTTTTGTTGTTTAATAATTATCAATGTGTTAGTTTTTTGACAATAAAGCTATCAAAACACTCATATAACTGTATGAGCTGATACGTTGTAGAATATATATGTATGTAAAAAATAAATAAATATGTACCATTATTACCCATTAACCCTTCAGTTTCAGTATAAAGATGCTCTATACTACAGTGTTTCTTGTGCAAGTAGACAACTTGGTCGGTATTAGACTCAACCAGCTATATTGATAACATATTATATAGAGCCTGGGTGAGCCCTGAATACATTATTTATCTGCCAGAGCCAATTTTGTATTCGAGACATACATCTTAGAAACACAGCGTCTTACATACGGAGCTACCTTCATAAAAAAATATTAGCCACAGAAATAATTAAAATTAAGTTTGTAATAAAAGAAAATAAGCATAAATAATGAGAATGAATAAAATAAAAAAACATATTATAGAAGAATATTTAATTACGTGTAAGAGCAATTGGGCGGTGGTAGGTGGTAGTTCTAGTTGCGTTTTTTTCAACACAGTATTTAGAATGTTCTTTATTTTATTTTAAATGTTTATATTTTTAATTTAATTTTTTTCTCCATATTGATACGCGAATAGTCAAGTTTGATAGGCAATTTTGTTTTCAGATATTTTAGAGATTTCAGGTTTCTTGTTTGACTTTTTTCAAACAAGAAGTCTTCCTTTTTTCCTCAGCAATTATTACGAGTTTCGTTGTAGCTTTAGTTTTTCTATAATACAAAATAGAAGTCAGAATAAATTGAAAAGTAAATCAACGACTAATGCAAATGCTAATTTTTCATACAAACTATTTACATAACCTTCCTTTTTCTAATAGCTATTTATTATATATTATTTATTTATTTTACAACGTTTAAATCAGTATTTCTAAAAAAGACAAAATACATTATAAGACAATTATTATGCAGTTTAATTATTTTTATATGATTATTTTTATTTACTCGACCATTAAAAAAAAAAAAAAACCTGTACCACTACTACCCATGAAGGGTCTGGGGCTCAGTACATGGTAGAGACTGTACTGTTTCATGGACAACGGTTCTGCAAAGAGATGACTTGTCCTAGGTCACGCTCAACCGCCAGATTTTTCCCATTTATTTTGGGTACCCTATTTTTAAAATATTTTATAGATGCTGGGTGGGCCCCAGGAGGGTCCTAGATCCCATATGATCCATCTCCCGCTGCAAACAGACTAAATAAAAATCATGACCTGCAGCGGGATTTGAACCAGGATTTCCGGCATGGCAACTCAGTGCTCTATAACTGAGCCACTCCGCTCCACCGACCATTAAAAAATAAAAAAGAAATTTCACCCGTTTCAGATCATGTCACAATAAAAATTATATACAAATAAAAAAAACTCACAAAATGAAATTAAGTAATTGGCAGGTCATACAATAAAATATAGAACACAACAAGTGATTAAGGTCCAGTCCTTAGACGCCTTAAGCAGTCTGAGAAAAAAAAAACACGCTTCAATAGGTCAATTTGTCAGAAGCACTAACTATACAATATTATACCTAGCGATATTCCTAACCATTCCAGCATCTCGTGAGCTCGAGATTTTTTTGTTATTTTTTATTTCTGTCTTGTTTGAGTAGTATTAACTTGCGGTCTACCGCAACGTGATGCCCTCTAACGGAACGAGGAAATATAGCGTCTACAGGCGAACCTTATTTGTCTAAGCGACTCAGGAATTTTCTTCTTTTTTTGTTTGTTTTTAATTTCCATTTTGAAATGGATTCATTTATCATAATGAGATTTATTTAAAAAAAAAACAAGAATATATTTTACTATACTTGGTACATCCACAATTGGATGAAAACTAACAAATATGACATGTTAACTGCAGGAATAACAATAATTCTTGCAATAACTATTTAATAGAGCATCCAATATAGTGCATTATTTAATTCTAAATTTAAACCTAAAGATCTTGCTGTAAACAAGTAAAAAATAGAAAAATAAATAAAAATTTAATCAACACAAATGTTATATGTGTCCTAAATTAATAAACATAATTAACGAAAAAAAATTAGTTAAACCATGAAACCAATGGTAAATAATTTCTTGAATTTTATATTGAAATATGCAATGAATTATTGTAACCAAATATATGATCATATAAAATTTAAAAAGCTCACCATCGAAGCAATCATCCTATACTTATGAACATAATCGGCTACTCACCTATAAAAAAAAATTAAATTAATAAAACTATTTAATCTCATTATAAAAAGTAATATTTACAAAAGTATATAAAGTAAAATAAATGTTTTTAGACATGTAATGGATATGCTTGAAATGCTTTAACTAAAAGATAAAATAAAAATCAGTTTAATAAAATAAAAAGGCTACAATTGTAAACATCAAAACTTTTCTTATTGGTACAAGCTGATGTATGGTAAATATAAAAATTATATTAATTTTTATGACATCAAAAAATATTATTTAAATTAATTTTTGTTTTAACTTTAACGGCGTATTTTAAACGAATATTAAATACATATTTACCTTCTGTATCGGAACCTTCTGTAGATTAGTTAAATAAATTTTATTTTACCAGAAAAAATCTACCTTAGAGTTAATTCATATTTATAAACCTCCCCCAAAAAATATTACTTGACAATTATGTCAATAAATAAATTCAGTAATATTAAAAATATTGATATATCTAAATTTGATAATTATTATAAATCCTACAGCAAGAATTTTCAACACTATTATATGTGGAAAATAAATTCAGTGACGTTAGTTTTTTTAACATTTTTAAAGCGCTTTTTCGTTGTAAAGTGGTTCATTTTATCAATAATTGTAATAAAAACTTTAAAAATCCTCTCTCTACATTAGTAAGTAGTACAAAAGATACATTCTAAAGCTTACAATAGAAAGCAATAGTTTTGAAGGGGCAATGACACGTATGAAGGCCTTTAACACATATTCAGTGTAAATATTTAACATTATAAAAAGAAAAGGAAATGGCTCTTTTAACATCCGTTAAAAAAAACATTACAAACAAACAATTTGTAAGTCTGGAATTGTTCTTTTATAGGCTCTTATTTTCGACTATATATCCACACGCTCCATAGACCGTACTCCTGGATGTGAAGCTTCGACAGAATTATTCTCGGATCATCCTGTGAGGTTGATGAGCTAGAAAATTGTTCAAGATTTCCAACAACTACGGAACTGCTGGAGCGGTTTGTGTTCTAATCTGTTTGATATCAATTACTGCAAAGCGTTTACAGTTGACTTATTATTTTCTTACAGCATTTAATCTCTTTTCCATTATATTCAGTCGTTACTATCGCGCTATGGAACGGTTTCGCACTATTACCATAAATTGAATGAGAAAAAAAATCAAATAAAATGGCCTATTCAATTTAAAATTTTACTATCAACAATCTGAAGTCATCTATATCCACACTTTGCAAGAAAAGCTCCTTTAATAAGCGTGACATAACTCTATTACACAGGCCAACGATGAAAAAACTTTTTTAATGAAAATACCTTATTCTTATGTTGTTTAGGTTGCTGAATCCAAATATGATGCTTAAAAAGTTGTATCACCCACCATTTATTCACATTTTATAGTTAAATTCATGAAATAAAGAAATATTTTTAGAATTTAACAGCTTTTTCATAGTTAAGATAACATGAAAAAATAGGTCTAATGAACAAAGATGATGTTGGCAGCACTGCTGAAACACATGCTAAACAGCTGATGTTTTGTTTATTTTCAACATAACCTCACTTTTACGTTTCCTGTACATGTGCTCAGTGCAATGTCTCATCGCGGCTGTAAAAACTCTGCTGACAGTTTTTGTTATATTTGTGGTGAGTTTGTTATTAAAAAGCACCAAAGAAACATTACAGACTTTGTGAAAAAGGTTTATCTAGCATACTTTGGAACCAAACTTGGAGACCAGGATAAACCTTGGGCACCGCATAAGGTATGTTATGTATGTGTTGAAGACCTCAGGAAATGGTCAAAAAAAGAGAAAAAACACTTTAAATTTGCTGTTCCCATGATATGGAGGGAACCAAAAAATCATTCCGATGACTGTTACTTTTGCAGTGTAGATATTACTGGTCATAACTCTAAGAACAAGAAGGTAATAAGCTACCCTAACCTTCCGTCCGCCATCCGACCAGTAGGGCACGGTGTAGATTTGCCAATCCCGGAACCACCAGAGGACTTAAATTCTATTGAAACAGAAGTATTTTCTGATGTACAGTCGGAGTTAGATGAACACGATGAAGAATTCCAATGTGTTACAGAAAATGTAGAGCCTAAATTGTTCACTCAGGTCGAGCTTAATGACTTAGTTAGGGATCTGGGCTTGACTTATGACTGGTCATAACTCTAAGAACAAGAAGGTAATAAGCTACCCTAACCTTCCGTCCGCCATCCGACCAGTAGGGCACGGTGTAGATTTGCCAATCCCGGAACCACCAGAGGACTTAAATTCTATTGAAACAGAAGTATTTTCTGATGTACAGTCGGAGTTAGATGAACACGATGAAGAATTCCAATGTGTTACAGAAAATGTAGAGCCTAAATTGTTCACTCAGGTCGAGCTTAATGACTTAGTTAGGGATCTGGGCTTAACAAAAGAAAAAGCTGAACTGCTTGGCTCTAGGCTAAAAGAAAAGAACTTGCTGGCGGCTGGAACCAGCATTCATGTGTATAGGAAGAGAGAACAACAATTTTCGAAGTATTTTGAACAAGAGGGTGATTTGGTGTACTGCTCAGACATTCATGGTTTAATGAATGAGTTTGGAATTGAATACAAAACAGAAGATTGGAGGTTGTTTATTGATTCATCCAAAAATAGTTTGAAGGCAGTTTTAGCACACAACGGTAACATGTATGCCTCTGTACCTGTCGGTCATTCTGTACATATGAAAGAGAGTTACGAAAATCTAGAAATAGTGTTAAATAAAATAGGTTATTCTGCACACGGTTGGATGATATGTGGTGATTTGAAAGTTACGTGCATGCTCCTTGGTCAGCAAAGGGGTTTTACCAAATTTCCATGTTTCTTGTGTGAATGGGACAGTAGAGCTCGGAATCAACATTGGTGCAGAAAGAACTGGCCTGCTAGGGAGTCTTTAAAGCCTGGCGAGAAGAACATTTTACGCAAAAACCTTGTAGATCCAAAAAACGTGCTCCTACCACCACTACATATTAAGTTAGGTCTCATGAAACAGTTTGTAAAGGCTTTGCCTAAAGATGGGCTTTGTTTCAAATATCTCTGTCAGAAGTTTCCACACCTTTCAGAAGCTAAACTGAAAGAAGGCGTCTTTACCGGGCCTGATATTAGAAAAATGATGTTTGACGTTAACTTTGAATCCACAATGACCTCAAATGAAAAGGAAGCATGGGTTTCATTCAAGCAAGTTGTCACCAAGTTTTTGGGAAATGAAAAAGACCCAGAATATAAGGCTATTGTTGCTAACATGTTAAAAAAATTTGAACAGTTAGGATGTTTGATGAGCCAGAAAGTTCACTTTTTGAGCAGCCACCTCGATTACTTCCCGGAAAATTTAGGAGATGTTAGTGAGGAGCAAGGTGAGCGTTTTCACCAGGACGTTAAAGTGATGGAAAAACGTTACCAGGGCCGCTGGAATACCAACATGATGGGGGATTACTGTTGGTCACTTCACCGGGAAGTTCAGCAAGCTATTCATCGCAGGAAAAGCTACACAAGAAGCTTCAAGGAAAAAAGGGAAAGAAAATATAAACCAATTCCAGTTGACAAGTGAACCTTGTATCATCACATAAAATTACTATTCCAAGTATTTTACTGTAAATACAAACCATTTTTACGATTCTACAGTGTTTCATTGATTTCCCTATATACTGTAAATGGGTATTAGACTATATAATAAAATACATTTTGCTTGGAAACTAAGGGTGATACATAAAAACTACGAGCAGATTTGGATTCAGCACATAAAAATCTATCAAGATCAGCTATTAAAATTAAAAAAGTTTTCAAAAAGGTTTTTTTTGTTGGCCTGTGTTATTTTCAATAGTTTTTCGAACTGCACATTTATTACTGAATCCATGATATGGTTGTTATAGAAATTTTGTATACACCAATCGTGCATCAAATGATAAACCAAAGTTACTAATGAATTCCAAGATGTATGTATAAGTCCACCATTGTCCAATATAAAAATATTACACAGGCTACATATCATTCCATTTATATTCCCACTGCAAATAAAATAATTGTATATAAATAATAAATATTGTATAGTTTTTAATCAATTTATTTTGTTATCATCCTTTAAAATTTGATATATAAATAATTACAATGTAAAATCACATTAGGATTTGTTAAAATTGTATAGGAAAATAGTGACTGTATACTGTAAATATTTATAAATAAAATATTGAAATATAATAAAAAACAAAAAATTACTTTATTTTCTATTTCATTGAACCGTAAAATTCGTATTTATTGCAATTATTTAAACCTTCGCTTTAATTTAATATTAATATGCCCCTGGACTACACATGATGACTACACATGATCGCTCCAGAGATTAAAAAAAATAGGTGATACTTTTCAGTTGAGGTCTGAAATATCTATATAGATACCTCCTGCTGCATCTGCTCAAAAGATATACAAACTCCTTCAGGTGAACTTGTATTTTTGAAGATGATATACAGCTGAATACAAATCACTCAGCAATCATGCGCAAGAAAGCACTAGTGCAGAACACTGAACTGATTGATAAAGCGATTGTTTAGTTTTGAGTTTTAAATTTTTCGTTCTCAGTTTTCTTCATATTATGACAAGATTCATAAAAATAAGGTAGAAGATAATTTAGAAAGAAATGCTCATATTAAAAAACATGGTGGCCAGCGAATAATAGAAAGAGGAGGACAAATGAGTAATTACTTAGGAAACAAATAGGGCTAAGTATAAAAGAAACGAAGCTAGGTTATAAATGCAGCTAGAAGCCAGTTATTGTGTACTATACAATCATGAACCCTCCTGTATCTGTATGTAGTTATATATTTCTCATACAATTCAACGTTTTTATTATTTTTTTAATTGTCGTTCTAATAAACAAATTATTAAATGTGATTAATTCAATTAGAAAGATTGTTTCTTTGTTAAGAAGTTTCCTGAGACACGTGTGATAGGGCAACGACACCAACTGTCCAGTTAGACGGTAAATATTTTTGAAGACTGTGTACACCCAGCGCACCTATGTTGTCTTTCCCCCTCACACTATGTCAGCTTAACGAAGTGTATTTTAGCGCATTATATTAATAATAACCAACACACTATATAAATATTCATCATACTAAAAATATAATATAATGTAAATAATGGATTAATAATCTACAGATTAATGATATTGTTTTATGACCGGAACAAAGTCATGGTGCGAAAAACGCAATTAACCGTCTAGAAAATGTGATATACAAAACAAGAAAGAAAAATTGATATGCGGCGTTTATTCAGAATCTAATAATAAAATATTTGGATATTTAAGAAAATTAAATAAGATTTTATACTTTATTAATTGAAATACAATATAAGTAGGTAAATATAATGAATGGTACATAACGGCATGAGATGAAGGAACGTATAGAAACTACCCACTAGTAGTACCCAAGTAACTATTTCAACTTAAAATATCACAAAGTCTTCTTCTTTTCAGATGCTTCGGATGATAATCAGGAATTGAAAAGGTTTCTACTTTCAAACTAGTTGGTTTGAGTGGGAATAAAGTTAGTCATGAAAGGATTGATCAGAGTTCGGTCCAGATCAGCAACAAATGGGACATTAAGGTCATTATGGATTATTTATTCGTAACATGGTAAGGAGTATTGGGGATTTAAAGAAGGGTTTTGTAGTGTAAGAATTGGATACGAGAGGAATTCCTTATTGGATGACTTAATGAAGCTCCAAAACTCCACTTTGTAATTACAAATGGGTCTTTTGTAATTAATTGGATGCTTAGAGCGTTTGTCTAGCAAGTGTGGAAGTAGCCTGAAACGGCGTCTTGTCGTTTCAGTCCTGATTTTAAAAAATAAATAAATTTTCTAGTCATATTATTATAATACCAAAATTAATTAATTATTTAGATTATTTGTCATTTACTTTTTTATGTTATGGTCTAAGTTAATATGCAAAAAAATTAAATAATAAGGAGTTAAATTATGAGCTTGTAAGTTATGGACTTGAATATTTTTAGCAGATGAAAAATAAATTTGTTTCAAAGAGAAAATTAAGTATTGTCAAAAACTTTCTGAACAATTTTGGTATTTGCCATTGAATTATGAATGCATAACCTGCTCCTGACAATATACCATGCTTAATGCAAGAGCAGTTCTGTATTACAACACGTAAAGCAACTGCAGAACACAACTCACTTTCCAAAAGTTGGCATACAAGTTGTAAACAAAAGGTTAAGATAATCTGTAGCCAGGAGGTCGTGGGTTCAGTATCGGTCCGAAGGCAGACATATGTTAGTCCCAGGACTACATTGCAACTGCCACCGCTATCGGTGCATCCCCTCTCTCCATAAATCTGTTTGCATGTGGAAACATGACTCGTCTTATAGATGTTGGAACGGTGGAATAGGTACCTCGTATATTATGGAGATGAGCAGCTTGCAGGAATCATAAGAGGAATGCACTTGTATTTTAAGTCGTATTTTTCTTGTAAAAAAATATATAAGTAACTGCACTGAATAGAAGGTCAGCAAAGAAAGGTGAAAGTGAATCGGTTGTATCAGTATCAGAACACTTATATGATCATGTCCACAAGATTATGAAAAGTTTGTCGCATTTACTTAAATTATTTATTAAATTTAAATAATGGTATAATAATGGTTATCCACATCTATAAACATCTCACCACTGTCATTATGTTTTGGAATGTTGACTTCTATTATATCTGACTAGCTTATGCCCGCGGCTTCGCTCGCGTCGAATTTGGTCTGCCACATAAAGTTTCGTGAAAGATCATTTTAAATAAATAATATAATTATTTTGTTTAAATATAAGTTACTTGTACATCCAAAACTTCAGATGTCCAACTTCAAAACTTACGGATTCTATACAACCTTTGAATCCCTATTACATTAAAGGGGAAACCCTTGGAGTGGAATTATCCAAATTTCTTTCTTAAACTATACAAAGAACCTATCTACAATTTTCAAGATGCTATGTTCCTGATTTGCCTTTAATAATGTACTATAACGGGGAGGGCACATGCACTCGTGCCCCTACATAAACCGGCCCTTGCTGTAGCATACGATGTATAACCTATTTTACTCAATAACTTTCATCCAAATCCGTTCAGTATTTTTTGCGTGAATGAGTAACAAACATAAAAACAAAGATTCGCATATATAATATTAGTATGATATCAAAACAATAGTTTCACTCATGTTCATTCGGTTATTTTAACAACTATGATCATGTGATTTGCCTTTAATTACGTATATATTGCCTAAAAAACTGTCGGGGGGCACATCCCCCCGTGCGCACCCCCTAAATCCGCGCTTGCTATAGCCCATGTGTTATTCTGATATATAACCTATATTACTGTAAAGTTTCATCCAAATTTTGCGTGAAAGAGAGACAAACATACAAACTTTCACATTTATAATATTAATAAGATTTAAAAGTATATCACAAATACTCCCCTTAGATTATTTCTTATATCTTCAAATTAGAGAATTTGCTGAAAGTTCTTGTGATATAGTAGAGTTTTCAAGCATCCAATTCAGACAACTTCAACACTTACTAGGCATACGCTCTAAGATCCCAATGAATTACAAAAGATTAATATACATGACTATTATAAGACCTATTTGGACTTATGGAGTAGAAATTTGGGTCTCCACTAAGCCATCGAATTCCTTTCGTATCCAATCATTACAATCCAAAAGCCTTCGTAAAATCCTCAATGCTCTTGACTTTGTTACGAATAAAGTAATACATAATGATCTTAATGTCCCATTTGGTGCTTTCCTTTCATCCTTTCATAACCTAGCTACCTCCCATAAATTCCCATAAATCCGCCGAGGTACCTGAAAATAAGATGGCCTCGCGACCTTTTAAGTTGAATTTGTTATTTTTGTACAATCAATCGATAGTTTCTCCTTTTTCTCATGCCATTATGCATTGTTCATTTTACTAAATTGTATCATAATACAGCTGTAAATTTCAATAAATAAATTAATTTTAAAAAACCTATAATTTTGTTGTAAATACTATCTTACTGAAGGAGTTTTACTATTCCTTTTCGTTTATTTTAATAAATAAATAAATGCACAGTGTCGTATTTTTTAAACAACGGACCCAAATCTACCGAAGAGTCGAATTATATAAGCAAAACATCCCCGCCACGATTATTTAAAGTCTTCCTCGGATATATTTTTTCTTTTGTTATGTTGCGCAAGGGCTTTGAGATTTATCGATGATAATGAACTTTTCACTGACTACATTTAAAGGGGCAAAAAGATGTATTGACGACGTGAATAAATGTTTCACGATAAGGGTGGCTTACGTAAGTGGCTCATAGGTACAACTAGGTCCTCGGTCATATTATGTCCCGTCTCGGGAATTTTTTAACATAATGAGAATTCGCTCAAGAGACATAGCAAGTGTGCGTCTTATTCGAATCGATATCACCGCTTCCTCCAGATCTTCGTCTGCGATAAGCGAGTATTTGCGTCATTTCCTGCACAGGTTCTCTAGAACGGAATCGCTAGTTCAAAGATCCCAATCAGTAGCTAGAATTATGTCTTCTATATTTTAATCACATCTAAAAATCTATTAATGCAAAGAATATGAGATAGAGATAGACAAACATATCAATAAGATAACATTTTACAAAACATGTTTTTTTTTATTTTTAAAGAGAAAAGATAGGCCCTCGGCCGGGATTCGAATCCGGATCCTCTGTCATTCCGTCACAGCGCTCTACCATTAGGGCCAGCAGGCGGCCTTGGTAGCTCAAATGGTAGAGCGCTGTCACGGAAAGACAGAGGATCCGGGTTCGAATCCCGGCCGAGGGCCTATCTTTTCTCTTTAAAAATAAAAATATTTAAAAATCAAAAAAATTGATCAATAATTATAAAAAAAAAACATTTTTTTATATACAACATTTTTTAATATTGGATAGATTCGAGAAACTGAAGAAGCATTATATAAATTATTGTTTTATATTCAAGTGAAATTCGTATTCTTCAAAATTACTTGATTTATACTGCCTAATTCCGCTGGTATGAGGCAGATACACAAACAAGAAAAAAGCCTGTACCATTTCAACACTTAACCACCATGCCTTCTTCTTAGAGGCTTAGTGTGCCATGCGAGGGTCAGTAGATCCCACGGAGTCCATCCGTGTTAACAGATTAAATAATTAATCTGCCATATCCCAATTTCAACATGGAACCTTCAGAATAGCAATTCAATAAGAAGTGATAATGAACTCAGTTATAATTTCATATATTATTATAGGCTAATCCCACCTCTATCAAATATATTTTTTTATTTTGTAAATTACATATCTTTATACCTAATTTAGATTTATAATGGAATTTAATTTTGATATAAAAGATGATTATCATTATATTATGTAAATATCCAAATATTGCAATTTTCAGTAAGTGACCTGCCAAAAATATACCTTGAACTTTCTTTGTCTGAATAATTGTTTATAAATAAATACACTCCCACGAAATATTAAGGTATGTATCCTTCAACACAAATATAAAACCGCTTTGTACAAATCGTCTAAACATTAATAAAAAAATAATGAATCGCTTAATAATAAAATTTTATTAATATGTAGATATCTGTGCATGAGAAAAAGAAAATACTTTGTGTGGATTCAGCCGGCCTCAAGAAGTCATTAGCGACATTAATGGCGGAAAAACATCCATATATATATATATATATATATATATATATATATATATATATATATATACATAATATCCATAATACATAAAAAATGGTACATTAACTCCTCCATAGTTGTTGAGTGTATTATGTATTATTATATTATCGATAACTGCATAGAGAGATATCTGTTCAACAGTTCTCGCTTCGAGTTGAGTTACAAGTTTTAACTGTTTATTGGTTTCCTTTTTAATATTTTCCTTTTGGGGCTCTACTAAACCATCCAATTCATCTCATATCCAATCCTTACAATCCAAAATCCTTAATGCTCCTTATTATGTCACAAACAAACTCATCCATCATGATCTTAATATCCCATATGTTGCTGATTTGGTCCAAACTAGATACCTATCCTTCCATGACAAGCTCCATACACACTTGAATCCGCTAGTCTCTCAACTTGCTTCCCATTATATTCCTGATAACCCTCCGAGGCGTCTGAAAAGAAGATGGTCTCGAGACCTTCTGCTATAGAACTTTATTGGAGTGCTATCGATGTTTAGTTTCTCCAGAAGTGGTTTTTTTTTCATGTCATATTGTTGATATTAGCAGATTTACTTGTTGTAATATTATTATAGTTGTAAATATCAATAAATTAATCTAAAAAATATATACATATTTTCCAAAAATAGAAGTTGTCGTGAGTTTTAATGTGGAAAAAGGTAATTATGGATAATGAGTAGATTTCTGTAATCAAGAAATAAAAGTTTCAAATAACATTCGGAATCATAGATGATGTATGCTTGTTGCAACGTTCATTTCAGAAATGATTACTGAAGTATACACATTTCCAATAATTACATTCTCTTTTCCATATCAAAGCTCTTAATAACATGCATTTTTAGAAAATATGAAAATGGAAACGAATGATAAGTTGAGAGTTGTGATTCAACTTGAAGCGACAACCTGCGGAATAATTACCCATATTGATATAGAAAATGAATCATATGTTGCAACCCTCAAGTATCTAAAATGTATAGTCATGTAAGTTATCGCAGAATAAAATTACATTATTCATTTGAACAGAAGAAAAAAAAAATCAGAATTTCCTATATAAAAACTAATAAACCGTATCGATATAGGAAACTAAATAAAACAAGAAAACAAAACCAAATGTCGAATGTATATTTGCCGATATCTCGCTGAAAGTTTCTACTTGATAAAACGAGAAAGTTTAAAACAAATGACAACTTTCAATCTAATAGCAATACTGGAGCGGGAAAATATCAAAATATTCCTCTACGGGCGAATCATAAAATTTTCTTAGTATTTGTAATAAATGCATTCGTAAAGAAAATTGCTCTCTAATTGAATAATAAACGAGTTAATTAAAATATATAAAAAAAGAGGGTTAGGTTAAATATAAAGAGAAAATGTAATAAAAAAGTATGTAAAGTGTTTTTATTATAAGCAATTAGAATTGTACGTGACTCTGATAAACAATATAAATGTTTTAAAACGCGTTAAAAATTTATTTTAAAAAGGAAATAACAACAGCGGAATAATTGAGTTAATTTGTATAATTTATTTTAATTTGTATACAAGGAAAACGGAGAGGGGATACAAACAAACAGGTAAATACATTTAGAAATTAAAGAACTGAGAGGGACTGCAACACCCACCTGTTGCACGTATTGAATGTGAACATCTAAAGTTATTTCTCAATGGCCGGTTAACTTGTATAAACTAATTTGTTAAAATAAAAATACTATTCAACGTGTTATTACAATTAAATAATATTTATTAAACAGCCAATTAGAGAGTAATTATTTGTTTCATTAGTTTGTATGTTAGATCATTCAAGCAGAGTTGATTAGATAAATTAAAACTAATTATAACTTAAACAATTTATTCATTCTCCTATGTTGGTATGATTTAAAATGATATTTTTTTTTTGTTAAATAATTATTTTTCTTCAGAATTTAATGCTATCATAGTATTACATACAGACCCACTTCTTTTTAATATGTTTTATAAATTTAAGACTAAATATAAGTATAGTCTGTTGGAAATCATGGATAGTTAATTTTTTTTTAATTTACATTGAAGTAGCTCTGCTTCCGAATAAACATTAAAAATAAAACAAATCCTCAGCTTTACTGTTATAAACATCTAACGTGGACACTGAAAAATTAATACAAAGTAGAATTAGTGAAGAAAAAATACCGAATGGTAATTTTTGGCACGATTTCTTAAACTATCTTACCATGCGACGGTTGTTCCATAGAATGAATTAAAAAAAATAAAATAGCATAAAGAAATATTGTTTAAGTTGAGAAGTGCAAACGGTGTAGGTTTTCAAAAAACTAAATACTACCGTGAATATAACTTCGTTAACTTTAAATAACTTGCATAAATTTGGGGTTAGTCCTATTAAATAGATCTTTGGAAAAAAAGGAATATGCTATGTGAAAATACGTTTTGCCGTTAGTATGTGCCGTGTATTACGATTGGATCGTGAGGAAGATCTACCAGTTTTTTAATAAGACGTGAGTGCATGAGATCAGGGTGTATTAAGAAGAAAAAGCTTTTATTATCACTCAAATATAGGGGTGGCATGTTCGTAGGAAGGTGGCCCTAGGAGTTTTTAAAATGAAGTGAAAAACCCTTAGTTATGTCATCCTTCGAAATGGACGTAAAATGGGTGACCAAGTCTATAAGGTGCCATGTAGTCGTTAAATACATTGCCGAATACCTATATAGGCAAAATGTATGATCCACACTGTATCATCGTCCGATTAGCCATTGCAGCATTAAGTCACGTTAAATGAACAAAACATGTGTCCCGCAGCTAATTCCAATTTTTTAGTAATTTACTGCTGAATAACTTTATTTTAAATTTTACCGATTTTTTACATTTTCATTCTAAGTCATGTTGAGGCTTTAGTCACGTTAGTTACCATATTTTGAATGAATGATTTTTTTTTTAAATGACCCTTATACGAAACTTGTAGAACATCCAAGAATGGCAGGTACACTGGTTAGTTAGTAGATATTTTAACGATTGTAATGCCTTCAACTGTTTTGTAGTATATCTTCCAGGGCTATAGAGGGATATGCCATCATGATACTGTAAACGCGGTGAATACTAGTTAAGCATTGGAAACGAGCTACACCGTTATGGGGTCGGAAAATGGGCGTTGGAAATGTGTTTGTGTGTGGGGGGGGAGAAATCCAAAAACTAGCATTGGGGGGGGGACGGATTATTGTCATTACTCCAGAACGTCAGAGAGAGTGGAAACCGGCTCGTTATATCCCCAACTGACAAAATGAGTCCGATCCGAACGGTAATGAGGACATTTAGCCAGAATGTTAATCGTTGCCGTTGCAAAGCTCGGCAAAATATTAGCCTATTACCGTATATCACGGGGACAGATGGCCGCGAGGGCGATATGTGTTTTGTTTACCTAGTTCGGCCCTTTTGACTGATTCACGCCCGCAAACCTCGCCCCCCCCCCTCGAGCTTATAATTAATAACACGGCCCTGCTAGGGATATTGCCACCAGCACATTTCCTCTATTTTCCCACTGCATTTTCCCCCCAACTTGCTTTTCCAAATGCTTGTATCTACTAGCAATAATACTCAGTTAGGAAAGAGAATTTAATTATTTAAAAAAAAATTCTAAGATCCACTACACGACTTATAGAAGAGACTTATATAGTAATATACTACAAGGGTTTTCACCTTAAAAAAACCAAAATGCCGAATACGCGGATTGAGGAGACTGGAAAGGACATTGAAGAGTCTTTGATGGCAATGAAGCACGTTCATCGCTTATGAAGAAACTTCAGAATGCTCAGGGATTTCAGGAAAGACCAAACAAAAAATCAGGCGCAATTTGGACTCAGGAAAGGACGCAAAAATACGGGAGACGAATGAAATAGATATGCAAGAGAAGAAAAGAGAATAGTTGAAACAAATGTGGTCCTTAGAGGCAGTATCCCTAAAAAAATTAGGTTCGTGTACTGACTCCAAAGGTTTTCTAGCCGAGACAATGGACAACCACCAGCTTTTCCTTCTGACAAAATCTGCTGAACGTAGCCTGAAGAAAGTTTCAAATCAAAGAAATAGCACATCTTTCAAACAAAAATAGTTGAAAGATTTTTCGATTTCAACATTATTACTTTAAAATTTAGTTTTCCCTTAAAATGTACATGATTATATTAAAAATGTTGAATTGTTTTTTCAATATATCGAAATTTTTTTTTTTTTTTTCATTCCAATCAACCTATATCATCGATTACGATACCTGGCAACGAAGAGACCAAGTACGACAGCTGTCTTTAGCGCAAGGATGATAATAGTGTCAACGAGGATAATGTTTTGTTTATTTATTAAGCATCACTACAGCTCTTGAAGGTTCTTGTGTTCTTACATGACAGAGACTGTACTATTTTCAGGACATCGGTTGTGTATAGAGGTGTTTGTCCAAGATCATTCCCAACCAGCAGGTGTTGATAGAGATAAAAAATATATTAATCCAATTATTTAAATAAAATTTCATGATGATAAAAAAATAATTTATTAAAAAATATGAGAATATTCCTATTTAAATAAATTGGATAATCGAAATTATTTAATAAATGATTTATCCTTCATGTGATATACATAACATAATTGTTTTATTTTCACTTTGGAAAAATACTGTTACACTAATGGGGTTGTGTTTTTTTTATTTATGTCGTACGAATAATTTAAATGAACCGATTTTAATTACTCAGAAATTGATTTTTTGAATGCAGCTAAGCATGCTGTAGAATTTATATACTATAAGGCTATTCACATATATATATATATATATATATATATATATATATATATATATATGTATGTATATATATATATATATATACACATATGCATGTATGCATATGTATGTAGGTATTTATAGCACATTCAATGACCAATTTTCAAGACAGGTTCTCACATACTTAAAGATTCCATAGAAGGGTGAAACGCGCTCATTCATAGTTTAAGTTGTGCAATTTCGCCTGAAAGGAAACTCATAAATTATTTTTCCCCGGTTCCCTTTGTTCTATCAACCCCCCCCCCCAGGGCTTTTTGCTCTTGGCCATATTCTCAGGGCAAAGAGCTAATAAAACTAAATTGTTACAATTAGACTGTTATTATAATTAATCTTAACAATAGTTTCCAAGGCCTCCCGTATCCGCTGGATATAATCTTATATTATTACCTCCACGATCTTTCTTTGTTTTTTTTTTCTCTATTTTTTGCCTTTACATTCCTCGTGTAATTTCTTTCATAATATTTTATAATTCGGTTGGAAATTAGTCAGAGCCATTTAATTGTCTCAAGCATTTCGCCCCAAAAGTATTTCTGTTTGAAGATGTCATGTAATAAATAAATAAATAATAAATTCTTTATTTATTCTGGAACAAGTCCCTTTAGAATAACGTAACAGTACATTATTGTGGGCTTTAGAGCCTTAGAGTACAAAGAAAAAAAAACAAGTAGAAAATCAATCTGTAAAGCTGATTAAATAATAACGAATAAAAAATAGCTTCTTATGATAATGAAAAAATGAAGATTTCACATTACTACACATTAAAAATAAAAATAAAAATGAATAAACAAAATTAATAATATTCTATCGATAATTTTATGTATGCACTTCAGGGAACTGGAGGGATAGAAAGTAATCAAATAAGCAGGATTTGAAGCAGGGTTCGATGGGCCTCTACTTACAAATCGGAAGGGTGTGAACGATTATCACGGGAATGGATGGAGGATTTAAATTTGAGGAGCTCATATATGTATAATGGACGGCAGGATTGGATAACTTGATAGAGGAAGGATGCAAGGAAATACTTAAGACGATAGGAAGGATACAACCACCTCAACTCTTCATAAAATCGGGAGACAGGGGTGTCCCTATAATATATTATAGTTTTTTCGATCGTGAATTTTATTTTAGTAATGTAGTATCATAACAGTGGAACAGAGCAGTAAATTAATATTTATAATGTTGATAAATAATTATTTTTAAAATATTCATAATTAATTATTTCAAAGAACGGCTGATCTCAAGTAGCTTAGTGTAAGAGTGCTGACTTGCATTGGTGAAGATTCCCAGTTTATTTATTGTGGTTAATAATTAATTTGTTAACTGCCACGGATAAAACCTCCTCGAGCTTACCCAGCCTCTATAAATCTTGGCGATTCAGCGTAATCACTTACAGATAACCTCGAAGCACAACTGTTGTGATGTTCAACTTTTCCGAATCATTCCTCCACCAATATTTGCTAGCTCAATCTATTCAGTGTGTAAAGATGCCCGAGGAATGTTTTTATGCATTATTAGTAGTTAATTTTTTTTATTTACGTATTCAATTCTTTTTCATCAAATTTCTAAAATAGCCTTAGATTGATTTATCATTTGTGTTTTCTTTCATCCTACTCATCCCATATAAATCCAATTCAAATTTGAAAATAATTTACCTTCCAGCAGAGCATTGACCCTCCCCCCCTATGTAAACCAGGTATTACATAAACAGCTTTTATTATATACACTAGAGAAGGAGTAAAGCAGAAAGGCGCTGAGTTACTCTGAATACCCGCGAATATATTTATAAATTGTTCCGTAATACACCGGAGTCGCTAGCGTTAACTCCTCTAAATGTATATTTAACCCTAAAATTTACGTTAGAATAAGGTCTTTGTGCCGTCCGCAACCTGTCTCAGCCATTGTTATCTTAAATTAACTTTATTGTTCTAACTACAATATATAATTTCTCTTTACAATTTCGATAATTGTCTCGGAGTTATAATACAATCATGTACTACAATAGAAAATTAAATCAAAATTAAACATTTAATTTTTTTTGGTAAAATACTTTCTGCACTCATTTTAATGGAATAATTTAAATTGGTGGAAAGATGAATTCTACGGTTTTTATTATGAAAAACAAACATATATTCTACACATTTTTAAATATTTTTATTTTGAAGAGAAAATATTTGTCTTGGCCGGGATTCAAATCCGGGTTGCTCGCGTCACTAGCGCGGTGCTCTAACCACTATTTATGTATTTAAAAACATTCAACATCAAAAGAACGATATAAAAATTTAAAAAAAATATATTCTACATATATTGTCTGTAATAAATATGTCTTCATTGCAAACTGCAAAACGCATAATAAAATGTATGAACTATATTGCAAAATTTTTTTTTTAGAATAGAATAATTTATTGACATTTACAACTGTAATTATATTACATCAGGAAAATCTTCTGTATGAACAAAGGACATGAAAAAAAAAAACACTTGTGGAGAAACTATCCATTGATAGCACTCCAATAAAGTTCTATAGTAGAAGGACTCGAGGCCATCTTCTTTTCAGACGCCTCGGAGGGTTATCAGGAATATTACAGGAAGCAAGTTGAGAGACTAGATTCAAGTGTGTACGGAACTTTTCATGGAAGGATAGGTATCTAGTTTGGGCCAAATCAGCAACATATGGGATATTAAGATCATGATGGATGAGTTTGTTTGTGACATAATAAGGAGCATTGAGGATTTTACGAATGATTTTGGATTGTAAGGATTGGATGGTTTAGTAGAGCCCCAAAGCTGAACTCCGTATGTCCAAATAGGTCAGATAACTGTCATGTAAATGAATCTTTTGTAATTAATTGGGAGCTTTGAACTTTTGTCTAATAAATGTTGAAGTAGGCGAAAACGTCGAGCAGTTTCTTGTATTTGCAAAATATATAAAATATATTCACGAATTCTTGTTAAATTTAATCAACTAAACCACATAATTTTAATTCACTACTTTAATAAAGAACTAACGTTTTTCATGAATGACTCACAAGTTGGGTACATTCTGAGTATTAAATAATACATGCATACAAAAAATAAAAATCTGTACCATTGTAAACCATAAGACATATCGGATGAATTACATGGTAGAGACTTTTTTACTAGGGCGACAGATGAGAAGAAAGATGATTTGTCCTAAATCACGCTGGTGTTTCCACCCACTTTATAGAGCTAGGCTGTTAACAGGTTAAATAATTTATCTGTTCCAGAAAGACTTGAATTCAGGATCTTAAGCGTAGCAGATGAGCGCTCTAATGTTTTTAATTATGTGTTTAATAAATTTCAACTGGTAACGCCATTATTTTTAGTGAATAGAAAAGATAGCTCAGTACGGCGTGTGCTGGATTATTAGTCTTAACAGACTAATAATTTTCGTCGGTCTCTGGAATCAATAAATCCTACTGTAGTGGATTAGGCAGAAAAACTGGTTAAGCATGCTGCCGGCTAGATTACCTTATTATTACAAGGTATTATTATTAAAAGGTTCCATGCGTTTCCTCTTGCTGTGTGGATTGAATGTATTTCATCTCCTTGCGGTGGTTCCGAACAATGGTGGTTAGACCATTCTATAGAGGAGGAAGATATTGATGACGAGTCGATATCTCGTTGAAGAACCCTCCAAACCCCGGGACCAGCAGATGTGAATATCGATTTTAAGATCGCTCTACGAGTTAAATCCAGTGTGGGCCACTCTCCGAAGGGAGCTGTATTAAATTAAAGTTGAAGTTGAAGGGGGGGGGGGGGGAGGAATTACTATCGATTTGATGGCACTAATGAACGTCTGTCCATATCTGGCCTATATAATATGTACACAGGGGGTGGAGGAGAATGGGAGAAGGGTAGGCCTAATTTTATTTGAGGCTGACTCATGTTACATTCAAATCGTTGCATTTGATCAAATATTGAAGGAGCAGCGGATGGATCGGCTTGCGGCCTAGAGGACACATCGATATGATTCAATTCATGGCAAAACTTTATAGGTCCTCCTCCCCTCATACTTTATGTATAGCTGGCTTGATAAATTGCACTTTATACTATATACTGTAACCCCTGCGCTCGGTGTAAACATCCATCACGTAGCTCTGTAGCTCCAACCTGCCCAATCCCAGTCCAGTCCAGTCAACAAATGTCATAGAAGTTTATTGCACAACGATTATACACACTTTTTAGGAGGGCGGGGGACCCTTAATGGCCACCGATAGCAAATGTCGCTCAAATAATGAATTGAAAATTATTTAACATGTAAACAGCCAAGGACAGACCCTGCGAGATCTAGAGATCCTCCTAGGGCTAATCCAGCCTCTATAAACTGTGTACCATAAATTGGGGGGGAACCTGGCGGTTGAGCCGGATTATCGGCTCACTGCATAATCATTGTCCTAGAAACAGTACAGTCTCTACCATGAGTGAACTCAAGACCATTGGTGATGGTAACTAGAAAAAAAAAATTCGGAGCTGATTCTTTGTACATAATTAAAGTAAATATAATTCTTTACACTTTAAGTATATTATATTTATACGATACAATTAAGGCACCATAAAAAAACTAAAAAGGATCCTTCTTACTAAAATCAAACACTTTACGAATTCCAGTTCGATCTTGGGCAATTTTTTTCAAAAAATATTTTGTTAATTTAAATTTTTTTTGTTTTTTTAGTAACTTCAACTTCTTTTTTTCTATAATTTCTATAACTGTAGATTTTAAGAAATATTTTTATTTTCAAACTTCTGTTATTCCATTAGAGTATTTATTTCTACAGTGGATTTTGGAAAGCAGAATAAAAAATTAAAATCCAAAAGCTATTTCATGAAAACCATTTACTTGTAACTAATAATAGGAAATAGAACCTAATGATAGTGTTACAGAGAAATCTCAGGGACAAAAGCAAATTAAATAAGAAAAAAAACGATCGAAAACGACCTCAAAGGAAATGACACCACGATTTTAAAGACAATTGAATAAAAACAATTTCAATAACAATATCAATTCAATATTACCTTAAATTACCTTAAAATTCAGAACTTTTTTGTCAAGGAAATAAAATATAATATCCAAATATTCTTATTCTAAATTACAAGAAATGTAAAATATTGATTAAATTTTGTAGATCTTCATTTTATTTTAAAAACATATAAAATATTTTTAGGTAGTAAAAAATAAATAGCATTGATATAAGGGGATGTACTCCCACAATCATCGAAGGCAGAGAAAATGTGAAAAAAAGTCTGAGAGAAAATAATTTCAATCACAATACAAAAGAAATATTAAAAAGAAACAGAACGCATTTAAGTACAAAAAATAAAAATAAATAGTTTTTTGGGATGTTTAAATAAATATATTGCATGAAAAATATTAATTTTATTACAAAAACATTAAGGCGTTATTCTTATTCCGTTTCTGAGGTACCATTTCAAAGATTTTATCGCTTTAAATTAAAACACAAGAGGCCTTTTATGGTAATTTTTAGCGAGTTAAGATATTAATTTATGAAAAAATTTCTATATAATTTATTCCTTTATATATAAAAAAGTCAGAAGACATTAATGCCGGTAATTTAACAGGATTAGTGGATCGGGTGTACGAGGCGTGAAAAGGGAGACCTCTGGAGGCCCTGGAGCACAACATCCCTTGTAAATATTATAAATCCGAGTTTCATATTTGTAAAGAGGCCGCTGGAACTGGAAGGTGAAATAGACGTTAATGACTGCCCTAATTAACATATATATGGAGCATTAGCTCTCTTGCTAAATGTCTCTGTTTAGCATAGCACCATAGCACCCTCCACTCTTCTACAGCCATGGAAAAACACTCACTAATGTCTTCTATTTATGGCCACTTCTTAATACTTCTTATAGTCTTTCCACTTTATTTAGCGTTTCTTTTTTTTTTTTTTTTTTTTTTAGCTCTTCTTTTTTTTATCGCTCAACGACATTTCAATATTGTCTCCTCCAAAATTATAAAATGTATGATTCACTTAAAAAAGATTAGACTAAAACTTCTATCAATTTCCATAACAATAAATTATAATAATTCACTCAATATTATAATTAGTACTTAATCATGAAATTATATTAAATTCCTGTATTCTTAATAATTATTAAGAATATTAAAATTATTTATTTAGTATAATAATTAAATTATATTAACGTTTGAAATCTACAAATGTTAATAAGTTCATTAAGTAAAACTTCAGTATGTTTTTTTTATAAATCCAATCCTGAAGACTTGATGACATGGCGGGCAATCACTGATTAAAAACTGTCAACCACGGGTTACCATCCAAATCCAACCCCTTAAGATCACCCTTAAAGTAATCTTTCCACATATGCCTTAGTCTACACCACGAATTTTTAGTCTTTCCCCGAATTAATCTCCTTAATACTTCAGTGGACACGTAAATTATAAATATATACATAAATACACACACAAACACACACATGTATATATATATATATATATATATATATATATATATATATGCATAGTCCCAAATGGGTTCATCGCCTGAGGAGGAAATTATAATTCTTAATCAACCATTGTACAAGGATGTGGTCAACATCAAACCCACAATCGCCACGTTTTTTTTCTAGATCCTAATTGATGAGTCAGGTACCTATTCTATTGAAGTTGGAGGGAACCACAGCACATGGATCAGATAATAAAATTATAATTTAATATCCAATGAACTATACTTAATTAATTATTACTCCTTAAATTTTATGAATTATTTTTAAATTTCAATATCAGAATATTAAGTCGAAAGTAAAAATTTTTAGCTCGAAGTGAATAGGTGAGTTCATTGTTTGGATGTTATTCCTGGAATAATGTCTATATTTAGCTGAATTATTCGCATATGAATTGCCTTTAAAAATAGCACAATTATTTGTTCGAAAATCCCCCAGATGTCTCTTGTTCTATTAATTAATACATAATTTTAGAAATACAAGTATATACTTCTTTTTTTTTTTTTAAACAATACAACGTTTGCTAAGTTATTGAAGAAATATTTTCCACTTCATCACGATGAAAAGCTAAAACTGAAAAATATATATAAATTGGAAAAAAAAAGGTGAGGTATCCTAACTAGGTATGTTTTATTTTAACAAGCTCCAAAAGAAAAGGCGATAAAAAATTATATTTTTTAACAAGACAATCATGTAGAACAGTCTTACTGACAGCATGTCTTCGGGTTGCCAGAGCTCCTTCGTTGTCTGAAATGACACAGCAAGTCTCTCCACTGAAGAAGTATTGTTAACCATATAACACTCACGCGTACAATCCCTCAACCCCCGGGCCTATAGCTGTTTAACTCATCCGTAAAATAATTATTTCCCGAGGAGTAAGTGGGAAAATAACAAATTGCCTCGATTCTGCCTGCCAGTTCACGTGTGGTTTTCCCCGAAGGGGGGAGCGGTGACTTCGCCTAATCGTATTTGTACTTGCGAAGGTTCTCCTGCTTGGCTTGTTTACACAGATTGGTTGGGTGGAATTTCTCCACAATTACACTCCTCCTATGATAATTTAATTAAACGTGTAATTTACGTTAAATATTAATCAAGCAGTGCAAATTAATTACACTAGCTTTATAAAAAGAAATTCACAATTTTAATTTTAATTACGGAAAACTATAATATAAAGCGACTTAAAAGAATAAATAATATTAAATGCAATATTACTTATAAATTATAACATCAAAAGTAAAAGAACGCTACATAGAATGAATATTATTCAAGACGACACTTTTTCATTTAAAAAATCAATAAAAACATAATGAAACCATATTATAATATATCAGTATAACTTAAAATATAAAATATGAGTTCGATTATTGAAAGAAATGAAATATATATTGATATTAAAAAATTAAATTTTGTATTACAAATCCATCGTGTGCATTAAATTAACACATATTAGAGCCTTATAGTACGATGACAAAAATGTTTATATATTATTATAGTGAATGCTGGACAAAGTTCGAGAAAAAATACGAATAGTAAATGATTAATTAATAAAGAATAATAAGTAACAAATAAAAGATAAGAATAAAAATAGTTATTAATGTGTTATGAAGAATGTACTGTCAATTAAATTTAAATAAATGAGCCGTTCAGTGCAAAAATTGATTAATTCCATAAAACAAAAAGTAAAGAAATGCCAGAAAATAGTTTGCATTGCTTTTTTAAAATTTCCTTTGTAATATAAATTCAAATAAATATTGTAGAATACATAAATAAAGATGTAGCGTTCAGCAAAAAGTATACAATAAGAAAGACTAGTCAAAAAGCTATTGTCAGAATCGTTACAATTTTTTGTGAACGTTGGAGTTCATTAACTTGGCAAAGAAAAGAGAGATTTTTAAGTTTCTTATCACAGAAAAAAATAATTATTAGATATTTATTTATTTATTTATTTATATGTTAACAGTTTTGTTATATTATATTATTATTTGAGATTGATTAGTCAGCAGTATAAATTATATCTTCTTCATCAGATATCCGTGGGGCTCGTCATTTCGATTTCTTCGCAAGTTTTTAAAGTAATCATGTTTAACAGGAGGAATGAATTTCAGCAGATCCATCATGTCTCTCCTTTTTTCCCTTGTTACAGATCTACCTTTAGGATATAATAAAGGCTGATCAATGTTTTTCAAACTTTGCGGTCTATCTGCCTAAAGTCTATCTGATTTTCTTAGATTGCGTTAAATTTTGAATCTTCATAATAGTAACATTTAAATGGGAAAAGGTGTAGTTTGGACCTTGGACCCAAATTGAATAAAATGGAACTTTTATTAATATAAAAAGTTATGACTATACTATACTATGAAGCGCTTTTACACTTAAAAATTTTGAAATAAAAGTTATTCAAAAAGTGGAGTTAGTCCATGTGTGCAGTGAAGGCTGATGAATCTATTTAAGCCTGAATATTGAATAAGTCTTAACAGGAATTTTAATAATTTCATTATTCGTGCAATAGATGTATAATTAATACAAGGTAAACCACTGTATATGTTACCTGACAACATTCCAATATAATATATTTTTGCTATAATAACACTGGTGGATCATATTGGTACAAAGCCAGGGTTATTTTCAATAATTAGGATCTATTCTGGTACTTGTCCGAAATAATGCTCCCCAGAGTTTTAAAAGAGTTCATTTTAGTTTAGAAAAAAAAGGAAAATAAATAAAATAAATATTTATCTGGAAATAGCTCAAAAATAAATAGTCTTTTTTTCTAAGACTATAAATACACACTCTTGGCACTCACTAAACGAAAATAATGGAAGTTTAACAACCTATCTATAAATATTAACAACTTTTATCTCCTCTGTTGTATTTTTAAAACTTGTGTTGTTTATTTGCGATAAAGTTTTATCTCTAACGGTCGAAGAGAAAACCAATAGAAACAAATCAAAATGAGAAAATATATAATAAAAGAACCTAGCATATTTAAAATCTCTCGATCTCATTTCATTCTCTCCAACTCTATAACAAATGCATATATTCCTCTAGAGAAATTTTATAATATAATGATACATATTTTGTACTATGTATGTGTGTATATATATATATATATATATATATATGTAGATATATATACACATATATAAGCTCATAGGGTAGCCAAACGGTAAGGCACTTACAAACTTGGCAGGAATTTGGATTGATTACGAGTCCTTCTTTTCTTAGTAGTTCTCGAGACGATTAACTTCTTTGTTAAATTTTTAGAGACCAGTTAGCTAACTGGAGTCAACTCAAAAGATCGTGCTCGGTAGTGACGACCCTAAAGCGTGCACTGATGTCGGGAACTGCGTTGCTTTGAAGGTCAAATATCTGACCCTGAACAGCCATAATTCGTGTGCCTAGACCGATGTCTTAATATCTTTCCGAGTACCACTGGGCAAGGTCAAGGTTGAATCGGCCAGAAAGGAATTTCGGGCTGTCCGGCATTGCACTACGGAAACCATGGTTTGTAGCAACATTGCTGATCCCCTCCAAGTTGTTCTTGCATTGTCTGCTAAATGTCTATCCCAATCATCCAGGAAATAAATATTAATTTTTATCATCTGAAACTAATATGATCTTAAGAGATTATACTGAGGAGGAACAGGCAAGTACATGACGCATATAATAATGTAACATAATGCGCAGGTGAAGAAGGGTGGTATCATAAAAACTAAAATAAAAAAAAATAATCAAAATCTTTTTGTATATTAGTGGCCCTTAGCCCCCTTCCATCATACTTTATTATAGTCATTACTCTACCAAAATGATATCATTTTTTTTGTATCATCCACACAGAGAAAGGGTCCCTAGCGGTCATTAAATAATGTAAATGTACATGTGATGACTCCGACTTAAATATCTCCGATTGAGGATTGTAACAACTAATGCGTCCTTTTTTTTTTATAACCATATCCTCGAGCCTTCGAGTTTTTTATTGTATAATTCCCTATGAGATGTTCCTCTGAATTACAGGGCTGGAGGTAATGGAAATTGTGAGCCTGCCTCACTGGTTGGCACATAATTGGGATTCTTTGTTTCCTGTTCTTCATCTCTTCGGAGGAGGAGGAGCACCTGCTTCCTCCCTTTTTATATTTCATTTATTGCATCCCCTCTGGTCATTAATGAGTTTACTGCCAATTATTGGGGAGAATTGGTGCTGTAAATATCTGCATCCGAAGCCAATTTTAAAAAATAAAAATTTAATGTAGCGTTTTCAAGAGCATAATTAAGGAATTTCATAATTAGCGTTACATATATAACATAATGCGATTTTGTTATATACATATTTGTCACTTATATACAAATGAGTCCTTGACAAAAAGTATATCTGAAGAAGAAAACATATGACTTTCTTGCACATTTATTAAACTATAGATCTGTGGGTCTGAAGGTTATCCTAAATCAAAATAAAATCTGCTTATTCAATATCAAGCATATATTAATTATCTAAATTAATTATTCTTACTTTGTACATTACCTACCTTAAAGAGTGTAAAATTAAAATAAATAGTCCCAATGTAAGAATGGTCAAATTCTTGTCATGACGCATCCTTTAAATTAGGATTTTAAAATCCAATTAATGAATTTTGAATTCATTATGTCAGTTTAAATTTCATAAATCTATGCATGAATCAATAAATATGTAGAAATTATTTATCACGAATCCTTTCTTTAGGTATATTTTTAAAGCCACTGCCAAAATGTTGCTAATCATAGAAAATAATCAAATAAGGCAAAACTTTATAAATTGTGATAACAAAATAAATGAGCGATTGAATAATTTATGAAGTCAACGGATTTTTGTGTGTATTTTTAATTGTCTACGCCTGCTTTGCTTTTTAATTTATATATACATCAAAAAGAGGATCGGTCTATATTTTAACACTTGATACCTAAGTGTCGAATCTGAAGATTTGATGGCTAAAGTTTATTTAGGACGTCCTATCAAAGAAAACGCTCTAGGTTCCCTTGCAGCTACAAGATTTAGGAAGGATTAGGTACCCACTTTAATGAAGCTGGTATGGGGAAACGTCTTCTTACCACGGAAAATACCAATATGCACTTTAAATTTTGAAAAATATTCAGAAACTTGTTCCAAACGGAATAAATAAATAGAATAATTAAACTTTGATAAATTAATGCTAGCAATATGGACAAAAATATATTGTAATTTTTATTTTACTGTTGTTTTTTTTTCACATATACGTATACTAAAAATATTTATTTCTTAAAAAGTGATAACAAAACTTTAAGACATACACAAGATTAAAAACCATTGAAATAACCGAAAAATCGAACATCGAAATCATTATAAAAAAAAGCGACTGAAGTATGGACATCTAGATTGGTTACCTAAAAACAGATTAATTGTGACTATGTGAGTTCTCTTAAAATATCAGAGGATGAAGGAATTCTTGGAAAATTAGAAAAACTCCAAGAAACATTGAAACCGCCTCATTACAGACCCCCTTACATCAGTTATAGTCCATTACTGGGGCATTCTTTGATAAAAACAATATAAAGCCGGAAAAAATTGTCTTTGATATAAATTCATAACGTTCATTTTTAACTTTTATAAAGATTAATAAACTCTTAATCAAATCATTCCAAATCGAATAAAAAAAGATCATAATGTCCTCAATCTTTACCGAAAATTAATTAGTAAACCGCACTGTAGAATACGAGGAACGATATATTCCTGTGCCACGACCAGAGAGAAATTAATAAATTTACTGAATTTTTTTTCTTCCTCTCATTGCTAATATTATGTATTTACGTTTAATTAAAAAAATAAATAAAAAATCGTGGCATTAGTGAAACCTGTTTAGAATAATCTGTCACAAATATCTACGCACAGATGGCCTCGGCAAAATCCATAGACAACAAAGCTAATATCCTAATTAATTACCAAATTGATCTTGCCTGAAACAAGTGGATAGCCATTATGTTTAACACGTAACACGCAGCGGGCTCAGAGACACTTGTGTTTGTGCCAACACCGACTGTGAAAGCTCTCCCTTCAACACAAAATTCCAAATTAATTAGCATTGCGGGATTTAGCTGAGTAATAACTAGTGGTCGCCCCCCCCCGCCGAATTTCCTAACTAATTATTTTATCTTCTATATCTAGGCAGCGTATCGAAAACCAACTTCATCTCGTCTGTTATACTTATCGATTTATTTCAAGTTTCGATTATTATATTTTATTGTAGGTGATATATTATGCGCTTATCTTCGAATATGGAACAGAAATAACATAAGATTATAGTTATATTTCTTTATTGGGATTATACGAGCTATATACCTACTCTAAATATCTATATACATAATGAGTTAGTGATCTTAGGCCTCGATGCTGACGAAACCAATTGTTATTACCAATATATCGCCGCTGTTAAAACAATACCGCCTATCTACAACTTTTTACGAAAATGAGTTAGTAACGGTAACGCATTCTACAGGTTGAATTACGCACTAAAGAAGACGGGTATTAAGGTCAGTAGCCAGGCTGATTATGATTTTTTCATACTTCTCTTCAATAGTTCTAAAAAAAATTGCCAAGTCTACAGTCAGCGCGTTTTTTTTTCTCTCCTGTGAAATCGCCCCAAGTGTACCTTAGGCGGTATTGTTTTGACTGCGACGATATGTTACTGAATACCTTTATATATTTCCATAGGTAAAATAAAAAATACTAGTTTACAAACTACTAATATTAGTTGACGAACATTTTTATAAGAATGTCTTATTAAAGTATAATTTATATTACATTATTAAGATACATTTCATCTAAGATATAACATTATATATTATTTTTTATCTTCAAATAATAATTATTTAATCTGTTATTAACTGTCAGAGATAGGCTCTGTGTGTTTCTCGTGGGGTTCACCCCGCCTCTAATTGCTGGGCACCCATAATTCTTTTCGAAAAATTAAAAAAATACTCTCAACCAAATATTCTTGATTCAGCATTATCAGTAATTACCAATTCTTGATTTTTTTATAGCGATTACGTACAATTTATTATTTTTCATAATATGAAAGAAGTTTATTGAACAAATAATTAAAATTTATTTTTACTGATATATATATATATATATATATATATATATATATATATATATATATATATTGTTCAACTGAAGGTTCTGGTTCAAATCCGGTTGTGATAGATCAAATTTATATTCAATTAACAGCAACGGATGGACCCTAAACTTTCTCAACAAAATTTTAAAAAAGCTATAAATTCTAATTTATAAACCAAGATCTGTTATATGGTTTTCTTTAAAACCATATTTTGAATACTGCCTTTTTTTTTTCCTGGTAAACACAGTAATCGAAGAGCCATCGATCTGAATAACATGGGATCTAAATAGGTTGGATGCCAGCATTGGTTAATGATGCTTGCTGCTATAGGGACCAGATGCTATCTCAAGTAATAAGATAGGTCTCCAGGCATATATCATCTTACCGGAGTTCTGTTACACCCGAAGAAGTTGCGAATCCCCCCTCTACCGCCTACGTACTGCTATAATGTATACTTGCCATAAATTGCCACGGTATAGGCCTATACAGTACTCCTTCTCTAGTTACTGCCGTAATATATAGATATAAAAAAATATCTAAAAAAATCTTCAAAACATAGTTAGATTATCTTTCATGCGCAGATTTCCTCAAAACATACATTATAATAAAAAAAAAAAACATGTACCACTACAAACCAATGGTTCACTAAATGGTGGGGACTGTACTGTTTCTATGATAACCGTTGTGCTGGAAGGGGAATTATTCTAAGATCACGCTCAAACTCCAGTTTTCCAGCCAATTTAGGATACCCAGTTCATAGAGAAAAGGTGCGCCGCAGTAGGTTCTCTAGATCTTTATACACAGTAAGCTACCCTGCCCCCATTTATAGCAAACGTAAAATACTTGCAAAAAGGAAATACTGACGATCTACTCTGCGATCGTCTATGTATTTCCATGATCAAAAAATGAAAATGTTAGAAGAGAATAATTGTAGATAATTATCATACAATTGTAATATTTAATTATAATATACATAGATTAAACATTCAGACCCAGTCTTCGTCTAGAACATTTATAGATTTATATATAAAAAATCTGTACCACTACAACCCGTGAACGGGTCTGGGGTTTAGTACATGGTAGAGACTGTACTGTTCCATGGAGAATGGTTCTGTAAGGAGGTGACTTGTCCTAGATCACGCTCAACCGCCAGATATTTCCCCCTTATTTTGGGTACACTATTTTTATAATATTTTATAGAGGCTGGATAGTGCCTAGATTCTATACGATCTATCTTCGGCTGCAAACAGACTAAATTTATATATATCTATATAATAATTTAAAATTTGGGCAGTTTAATTATTTTATATAAAATATATAAACTAACATTATTTAGGAAAAATCTGAGTTTCGTTTTTGTAATAAATAAATAAATGTGTAAATTCAGTTTCTATTGAAATACATGTCAAATAATTCAATTTTTTCTGGTGTATATTTTTTGTTATATATATATATATATATATATATATATATATATATATATATATATACATATATATATATATACATTATATTCTAACATATATATATATATATACATCATATTCTAAAATATATATACATATATATATATATATATATATATATATATATATATATATATATATATATATATATTAAATATTTTAGAAAATATCCCATAATTTTATGCCCATTTCTAATTCTTCTGTTTTAATATCTGGATTTATTTCAGTAAATTAAAATGTTTTATATCTTAAATGTATTTGGTTTTATTAAGAGAATTAAAAGAAAAAAATATTATTAAATTAGACTCATGTTTGATATCTTTCTTAAAAATATTACAGGGGCCTTCATAATTGATTATTTTTGTTAGTAACTTATAATGACGTAGTTATTACGAAGATCCAATAAGAAAAAGTGAATAAAGAATACAAGAGAGAAAAGGGCGAATAACATTGAATAAAACAGAAGTAACAATGTCCAACGAAAGGGTCCCTGAATAAACGATCTCTACTAAATGAATAAGAAGAAACTCGGGCGACAAACAGCACATAATCGTTAATGGTAAGAAAATTGTTTTGTTTTAAACTGTAATGACAGGCAGCAAAAAGAAAAGGAAAAAGAAAAAAGTCACTAAACGGACAGGTCTCGAACAAGTTATAAGAGACGGGAGGTTCGCGTGCTCAACCGAGGATTGTTGAACTTTTCGTCTGATCTGTCCCGGGTTTTTTTTTATCAGTTGGCGCGTGGCCCGCGGTTGCCAGGCAACGGGACGCCCGCCGGCGGTAATCTCTTATCAGCACCTGATATACCCCACAATTATGATTTAATGATTTGACATAGTAATTGCCCATTGTTATAATAAGAAGTTATTTTTCAGATGATGTACGCTGAAATGCATTCATTTGTGAAGTAAAAACATGAGTGCCTTTATCATGATATACTTTTTAAAAGTAAATATTATAATAAAACTCGAGAAATATTAATATTAAAATAAATAAATTTTGAATGTTATAAAATGTTATAACCCGGACTCCCGAGTTCAGTGTACGGCTACACAAAACAGAACAGTACACTCGACAATTATTCCGACTTAAGGCCATGGGCAGTACACACCATAGGGCCACCTTCCCTGGGAAGACCTAAGTAGGGAGGGTACAACCAAACAAACAGTTGTCCCGAGAATATGGGGCCTTTCTTGCTCGGCTAATCACCCGCAAGAGAGTACATTTGATTCAAAGAAACTCAGCGAATAGCCGCTCCCCTACGCTGAGAGGCACAAAAGGGTATTGTGAAATAATAATAATATACAGATAATTAACAAATTTTGCCACTATTGGATGGGGTGCACATATCATTTTTTTAAAAAAGATCTGATTCAGTTTAAATAAAATTAAAAAAATGTAAATTAGCTCATAATGTTAAGAAAATATTGGTGAAGCTACAAATCAACATTACCTAGAAAGAAATTACGCTATAAATTAGTATATATATATATATATATATATATATATATATATATATATATATATATATATATATATATTGCTAGTTTGGACGCATTCAAACCCAGGCTTGGGAATGGGTAATCGAGTTCAGTTTAATATCATAATATGATATCATGGCCTTTGTTTAACTATATTACCACTTCTCGTATTCAGGGGAGGATTAAGCCAGGGCGAGGCTGTAGCTAATATCACCGAGAGGACCTAGCTTTTATAGGCATAATAATAATAAAATATAACAAACCTTATATCAATTAAATTAAGTTTAGAGATAGATAACAAAAGAAAAAATAAATTTCTTCTATAATATAAAGTTTTAAGTCCTCTTAATAAGATGCCTCATAATATCATTATATTATTCTTACGATATTACAATATCATAGTGTTATAATGCTCGTCCTTCCAACTCTGGTCAAAAAAATATTTGGACCTAGAAATAACCGCCTTGTTTGCCTTAACTGGGGTAAAAAAGGATTAATATTCACAGGCAAATGAATAACATTACCATCAGAAATGGTACTCTAATCGAAAGTCTTAATATATTTTTAAATCTAACAGAAAAAAAAGTTGGAGATAACCGTATTAGACATTCATAATTAATCCTTCTTTTGATAGAAAGGCGATGACCTTGTTAATGAACTTTTCTTTATCTCCTAATATCATGGATAAATTGGTAGGCGGTCCTATTGTATCCTCCATCGGTCTTTTGGTACAGCCTTCGAAGATATGGGTTATTGACAAGTTCTCACTGGACTTCTTATATATATATATATATATATATATATATATATATATATATATATATATATATATATAAGTATATATATATTATATATATAAGTATGTTAGTTAAGCTTTAAAATGTCTTTTAACGCCCATCAAGTAGGAGTGGAATCGTGATAAAAATCATCTGTAAAAGTTATTTTGTAGGTATTCAGGATATTTTAATTGTTTCTTTATAATTCCATGACTTTTCTACAACGAAACCTCACTATTATTTGATAATAAAATCAAAAAAAGGAAATGAAAGGAAAAAAAGTTGCTAAAAGCTCTGCGGAAGTATTTTAGCGAAAATACACGATTTTCTGATATCAGATAATGGATTAACTTTGGCTACATCTGCATTCAAATCGGTAATGTTAGCTTACATTATTTTATGCATAGTTTGTAATATTCCACAATAAATAATAAGCTATAATTTAAAAATACATGGTTCTGTACACACAAAATCTTTATTTTCAACTTGTGGTATGACCTTCAATATGTTTGCCACATCAAATTTGTTTTGTAATGATATATTTAGTTACAGTTATTTTATAGATTCAAGCAATCGCTCTTCTCCAGTCGAAAGTTAAAAATTCCTACCCTAATTGCGAGGTTCAAAAGACGCGTAATGCGGAAGATCCCGTGAAGAAATAGACAATGCTGACCAACAATAGTCAATCCACGTCTATCCTTGCGTAAGGGACTGGAGGAGAGAAAAAAAGAAAAAAAATGATCCGTACAAATGGTACCTATAATTGTATGAAGACCCATTGTAGTATAAGGTCCCTCGAAAGTGAAATACTGCCAGCTGTGAATAAAGATCCCAGAGGGCAGATAATATTGACTCGATCTGGGGAGGGTGTTCGTGGGGGGAGAGGCAATTTTCTGTTTCCTCATCTGCGAATCCTCCTTCCGCTTCCGATAGTTGCGGAAATACACTTCTAGTCGAGCGGCTGCCGCGCTAATCGCCCTCCTTATTATTGCCGCCGATGCGGCCAATAGAGGGCACGATTAGGGGGGCTATGGAAATGGGAGGACCTGCGGCCACCTCCTCGCCGCGGCAAAAAAATCCTTGTTCCGGCTCCGAGCTTTGTCGGCTGCAGTTCCCGAATGAATAATTTAAGAGCATGAGGTAAAAAAAAAGATTGAAAAAAACGTGTTAGGAGCTAGGAGGTCTCGCATTCCTTGCTTACTACGCGATTGATACACGAAAAAATATGGAGATTTCACTTAAACAAAACTCAGGATCGCATTTTCTTAGAGGTTTAACTTTACTATTTACTATTTAATTATAACTTAAGGAGATCACCCTACCTCTATGAAGTAAAAGGTTCTGTGATTGAGTGTCGCGGACAAATCACCTCTTTGTCCTAAAAACAGTACAGTCTCAACCATGTACTGAACCCGAGAAAACCCTTCATGGATTGTAGTAGTACAGTTTTTTGTCTATAAATAATGATCAATTATAGGTTCATAAATAGATGGGATGATAGTTGCATAACTAAAGTTCAGTGAAATATAATAGGCATGAAAAAAAAAACTTCCAAGAAAAAGTAGTCCAGATAAAGATATATAATAGCGATAGCATATGAAATAATAACACAGAAAAAACTGCAATTAGGAACGGATCAGGAGAATAAGACTTGAATAAGTAATAAAGAAGATCTGAAAGATGACATGTCGGAACCCAAAACATATGGACTGATCTACGAATAAAATACATCTCTGTAATAGTCACTAAATAATAGGCCAATACTTAAAAGGGCTTATAAAATATTTGTGATGATAACGCTGAAAGAAATCTCTGTTTGCGTCTCGAAATCAAAGTTGGATTGCTGGAAAGTGGAACCATCCCAGGAGGGCCTCGCACTTATCTAGGAAAATATTCATTAGGTAATAGAGACTGGATGAATAATTTAATATTTCTCTTTCATAGGAACACTTATGAGGATCGCTTTACTTTTGTCATGAGGACATCTTTCATATAGGGTAAGCTCCTTTCATGTCAAATCGCTTTATTCAATTATTAATAGACATGATTAAGCTAATAAGGCAGGACTTGCTTGTAAAAAATTCTGAAGCAATAGCAGTTAAAGACATAAATAAGAGATATTTTCCTAGAAGATATTGATGGGTTTCTTGATTCTGTATCCTGCCTGTTAATGATATTTCTACAGCCCCGGTGAATAAGTGGTTAAGTTGGATTTTGTCCAGAGAGAGTTAACTGCTTTCAGATAACCGGAATCGTATCATTCTCGTAGTTTTTAGCTTGAAATGGAGTTGTAATATAAGCAATAACTCCTTTTCAAGCCAATGCCTTACTTAGCCGTTTATTCACAACGAAAATAACACGATTCCGCTTACTTAAGTACAAGAAACTCATTTTGCAGAAAATTAGACTTAACCACTTATTCACCGGAGCTGTGTGATTTATTTATAAAGATTTCATGTAGTGAATAATGAGACATGCATGTCTGATTGTTGCCAGTAGAGACTTGAACATCCCAGCATGTTTTGTCAAATTGAAAATGGACACAATAATTCATATCAATCTTTTTCGAAACTAGAAGATGAATTATCAAATATTTATTTGTAATATTTAAAGTACTGAAGGCTTTGTTACATTTAAAGTATGTGATTATTTTAAAATAATTAAGGCATGTTATGTTTCGGATTTGAATTAATTTAAAATAAATAAAACGAAAAAAATAAGGTTCAGGGATGCATGGGACAGGATTGTTGGAACAATTTTACACTTAAAAATTTTATTTTGTTGCCTATTTCTATTTACAGATCTTTCCATAAATGCCATTTAGGATAAATTATATTATATACTGAGGACTTTTATTAAGCATTGTAGCCAAGAGTAGAATCCAGCTTCTATAAATCGGGTTTTCTGAATATATTAATTATTTAAAATCTATAAACTCACAGATGAATATCAATTAACATTCTATGCACTAAGGATTTTTTTAAAAGATATATAATCTGTTCAGTTATATTTATTTGACGTATTACATACCTATAGAGAGTACAATTTTACATAAGCAGGATTCAGTGACGTATAACAGTATTTTCAGTATAGATTAATTTCACAGCTGTTTATTTTAAATAATAGCAAAATAAAGTATTAATTAATGGCTGTAAATATAGTTCAACAATAGCAGATACTTCATTCATTAAAAAAAATACATATAGTTTTCAAAAAATAATATAAACAATTTCAAAATAGCGGAATGATTCCAGCTTATGTCTAGAGGTGGTAATTTATCAGTCGAATTTAGCTGTTATTGTAAACAGTTGAGAAAGTTAAGAATAAACCAACTAATTTTATAGCTGTTAATCCTCGAATCCAAACAACACTAAAATTAACAAATGTTACTGCAGTTAATGCCAACTTTAGAAGTTTATGATGGAGGGATACAAATTATTCTGTTATTAGTAGGAATGTTATCAGTTAAATGACGATTTAGTCGATAAAATGGACCATTTTATTGAATTTTGATGTTACAAAAGAAAAAAGTAGACTTTTTGAAGTAAAAATTTCTTTAGCCGCGACTTTTGGTAAAAGGTAAATGTGTTGGTTCGCATCAGCAACATGCTCGAGAATGGTACTTATCGGCATGAATTAAACAATTCCTTTTTAATTTAATTAGTTTAAAGGTTAGAGTTCCATAAGAATAATAACATGTATAAAAAAACTCATTTAAATTGTTGTGCAATTAATATTAATAATAACTGTTAGAGCTTTTTGTTTCGCCCAAGATATTTTATTTGTTATAGTTAAGTGATTTTATGAAATGATTGAAAGTAGAAAGATCTATGTATTGTTGAGCTTTACGTGAATAATAATGCTAAAAATGAAAATAAAATCTATATAAATACAAATAAAAGGTATAAATAATATAACTATATACTGATTATTATTTCATAATAAATTATTAATAATAAATAAAATATATAAATTATTTATATTTTGTAATGAGCTTTTGCAGCCCATTCTATGTTTTAAATAAGAAATAAAATACTTGAAAATGAATATAATTATTGTCCTGAGTGTTAATATATGTGAAAATCAGTCTATGTGAAATTAACGATTTCAATTTAAAAAATTAAATTTAAATAATTCAGACAATAATTGATTTATAAATTCAACTAAAGAACACAGTTATTCCAAAATCTTGAGTTTTTACATCTATCAGGGTCCTCATGACTGCCTATCTAATTTTTTTTATTCATTATGAGTAGTTGGAAACGACGGATTGTGCAAACGGGGTCAATGACCTAAGGTCATTGTAGGGCGGGGGGGTGATTAGTGAGGGCGGGAGGGGGTGACCTTGGGCTAGTGGCTGGTGTTTGTGTGCACAATGTGGCAACAGTGTAAGGAATTTATTAGATCTGGCAACGTCGCATTTGTTTACATTGCGTTTCATTCATGTAGTGGTTTGACCTTTGATGACGTCTGGTCTTATATTTGTTTACTTCCGCGTCGACGCGGCCGGTTTCGTCTGTGAGATCACCTTCAGGGCTGCTTTAAGTGGTTTATAATTTATCATCGGTAGTTAACCTGGTGCATTTGTTTTCAATGGTGGGGGTGATTGAACTTTGTACCGGTCTTGTGAGATGGGTGTGACGTAATTTCATTAAAACATCGTCGCTTTGTTTACATTTGAGTTGTAGTAGGAGTGTAAATAACCTTATGACGTAACGGGGCATTGACCGTGTGACGTCAGAGCATGAACCTGGTGCATTTGTTTGCAATGGTGGGGGTGATTGAACTTTGTACCGGTCTTGTGAGATGGGTGTGACGTAATTTCATTAAAAGAAAAACATCGTCGCTTTGTTTACATTTGAGTTGTAGTAGGAGTGTAAATAACCTTGTGACGTAACTGGGCATTGACCGTGTGACGTCAGAGCATGAGTCACAGCTGGTCCACCTCCCCGCTTCCCAGTATGCGTTTCTCAGCAGTTCATACTTTATCTCACGGATGATAAGGCGCTGTAGTAGTGCGTAAAAATGACCTTGTGACGTCAGTTCCGTCAGAGCAGACACCACTATCGTACTTTGAATTATATTCAAAGTGATCAAGGGAAAGAATTTTACAACTCAAAGTTTAATTCTCTGATGAAAAAAAAAATACTCTATTAATCATTATTCTACTTTTACCTCAATGAAGGCTTCCATTGTAGAAAGGTTTAATAGAACATTGAAAGCGAAAATGTGGAAAGCATTCAGCTTACTAGGAAATTACAAATTTTTAGATATTTTACCCCAGATTCTACATGAGTATAATTCATCCTTTCATTCAACTATAGGTATGAAACCGATTGATGCTCGTAATAAAAAAACGGAAAAGTACTTGCAAAGCAATGTATATTCTTTGGTGCCTAAATGGAAAGGACGAATACAAAAATTTATTGAAGACGATTTTGTGAGAATATCTAAACAAAAATCGGTATTTTCGAAAGGATATTTTTCAAATTGGTCAAGTGAAATTTTTAAAATAGTCAAGGTTCAGAAGACATATCCATACACATATTTGTTAGAAGACCTGAAAGGACAGCCAATCAGTGGTTCATTTTATGAACAGGAGTTACAAAAGGTTAAATATCCAGATGTATATCTTGTAGAAAAGGTTTTGAAGAGAAAAGGAAACAAGTTGTACGTGAAGTGGTTGGGATTGGAAGAACGCAGCTGGATTGACAGAAAGGATATTGCATAATGTTGTGAAAGAAAAAAAAACACTCTGATATTAGACATTTATTTTTTTTTTTTTTTAATCCTGTTACAACAAAACGTTTATTAAAAACATTCCTAAAATATAAAATAGGATTTTTTTATTGACTTGTTGCTGCTATAACATGTAAAATAAAATCTAGTGATTGATAATTAATGTTCTTATTTTTTTTTGGGTTTTTTAACCTACACTTCTATGATTTAAGTAATCATTTATTTATTCATTTATTAATGTTTTAGAATTAATTAATTACAACTATTATATACTTATAACTACAATTACATATAACAATTAACAATTATATAACTAATGCAATGAATAATGGCCGTAAGGTAGCGTATCTGTATTGTTAATTGCTGTATGGCGTTTATCATCATATGGGGAAAGAGACTTTTTATTTATTAATACTGTTTGCACTTGATGTCTTTTTGATTGTATAATTTGAAATTGACTGTACATCGACTCGTAATTTCTTATAGTATTTAAATAATCTTGAAATGTGAATTCACGAACTGCACATTTTTTAATCCCTTTGGATCGTTTTATAAGTAAACCATGTTTAGTTATAAATGAATACATTTTTGGTCTTAAGCCAACGTATTCAACAATTGGATCTCCAGCTGTTTCATCTTTGAGCATTCCTACAATTTTTTTGTTTTTGTCAGAATAAGAACGATGCTCTGTCGGATAATTACTTGTATCGAAATAGTCTTTTAAATTGTTACTTATGTCGTCGTATATATCTTCTGTATTAATAAGGTATAGAAGTGAATCGGTGTCTATATAGCACAGGTTTATATTTTGCGGACCATAAGCTTTTAAGAATACGTCATAATGTAATTTGTACATTAAAACCTTTGAAAGTTCCAGTATGCTAAAACCGACATAAAGGGGCTTATCAAATACAATTTTTTCCTTCTCTAACTGGACGGATACTACATTTTCAGTGAAAATTATTCTCTCTTTGAAATTTGGCTTTTTAACTAGTTTGTTTAACGATCTTTTATTTGTTACAATTTTTAGGTCTATTCGTTTTCTAACGTTTTCCATAAATTTCCCAAAACAGGAGTTGTTCATGAGTTTGAAAAAATCTGACTCAAAAGGATTGGTAGACTTAGCTCTATGTTTGCTATTTAAATTAATGTATGGAGCCAACCAATTCTTTTGGTTAAATTTTAAAACTCTATGTATTTTTTTCAATTTAATCCCGAGATTTATAGCTTGTTTCAAGTTAACATAATGCACGATATAACGGGTTTTTGGTGTGAGTGTCGTTAGTAACTTTTCTGTAGTTTTATTGCAAGGGGGTTTTAATCTTTCGGGTAATAAAGGTAGTTGACAGTGCAAATCGTGTATGTCTTTAGGGTAATCAATGTCTACATCAAGTATGTACCCAACTTCAGAGTCATCGGGAACGTTTAACACGTCTAAATCTTCATTATGCCATTTAAAATCACTATATGGAAGGAAACAGTTCATTGCATAACCATACAAATTATTTACATCAGCATACATTAGGTAGCTAATGGGCAGATTTGGATCATAATCATCTACGTAACAATTATTTGCTTTGGCATAACGCTTGACAACTTGTGTAATACCTCCTCGAATTCCTTTTTCGATAAATAATACCATATCTAGGTCTTTTATAATGTCTAGCTCAATGTTTGTAGTTTTTAACATTGCTTCATAGCTAAGGCCCGGAAGAGACATAAAATAGGCTGGATCTAAGCGATATATATCTATACAGAGTTTACGAAATTTTTCAAAGACTTCGCATAATAAAATTACATCTGTTTTTATATACATTTCGGTATACTCTTTTAAGTTCTTTATATTGAAGGTTTTCCAAATGGTTTGAGCATGTTGATAATCAGAATTAGAAATATTTTCTAAAGTTAAATTGTTGTAAAATTTCTCTATTGCAGGTAACTTAGTTTCCTCCAACCGCGCGAAAGAATTTATGTAAGAATACGGGTAAATTCCTTTTTTTGTCAGCAATTCAACTTTGGTTTCTTCAGAAAATAACTGGTACAAATGAGGGAATGTGATTGAATGATTCACAGAACCTTTCTTCATGTTTTGTACTAGGGTGTCTAGGCTAGCTGCTAAAAATTTATAACTGTCTACGAACCTTATTTTAGTTTTACAATTTTTAAATGTTTTAGTGAAACTTATGTATTTTTCTGTGTTACTTGGAATTACAGTAACATCTCCTTCATGGTCGGCTAAAAAAGGAACAATAAAGTGCGAGTCATAACCCTGAAAGTTATGCATAAATACCGGAATAAAATTGGGAGTTTTTGCTTGTAAATTGCAATTGGAATGAGCCGCTCCAATAAACTTAGATGTTACATGATCGTGATGACGTACTTTCTCATCGTTATTTAAAGTTTTCTGGCATATAACGCATAAATCAGTAGATTGATAAATTAACTTTTCTTGCTCGGTCATTTCAGCCATAGGTTCGACATTTCCATATATTTTATCAGCTCTTTTAGCCAATTCATGTAATGCTTCCATAAACATTGACATACAGTTTTCACCGGTGAAAATTGATGGTTGTTGTTGATTAAATAATGGTATATCCGCTTTGACCATAAGTGATGCACAAAAGATTTTATGATTTTGAACTGATTTTGTCCAAGAAATTGATGGATTTTGTGAAGGACCCTCAATTGGTTCCAGATAGGATTCAAAGTCTGCATATGCTACAATTTTAATTTTTTGTGTGCATTCGAATTTTTTAAATTTGATTTTATCAGCAACTGGAAAATCCGATCTCACTGGTTTATGCGTACCGCAAAATAATAAATGCTCCTTTAATCTTTCTTCCGCGTTTTTTCCGCTTTTTGTTTTATATCCCCAGGAAATAGATGTTAAACATCTGTGACAAATTTCTTTGGCAGATTTGTCATCGGATATTTGTCTACTAACAAGCCGGCTTAAATTTGTGATGTAACAATAGTGCGAATTTCTTTCATTTTGAAGAAACAAAAGGTCAAATCTCTCCTTGTAGGTTTCTCTTTTGCTTATTCTTAAAGGAAATATATCATTTTTTTCATCTAAACCGTAAACATTAATTAAAACATTGTTTACATTTTCAAATTTTTTAATGTCTTTCATGGAAGTGGGATATGTAATACAATCGAAATTATAATTATTATCAAAATGTTCATACGACTTAGGATTGCTCGAACCAATAGTTTTGCTTAATATTGCTAATCGAAAACAATCATTGTTTACGTTTTTTACATTAATTACGGCATGCTTGTTTTCTATAACTTTTGGCAATTTAATAAATTGTTTCCCGCTGAGAGGTTTATATTTAGTTAAATGCAAGTATAGAAAGTTACATGATACAAATGTCCAACCAGAACCTTTAGCTTCAAAAGAATCTAATTCCAAGACTATTTTTTCGAATGATTCTCTAATATATTCGTCCAAATCGGTTGAAGAATCTATAACTTGCTGACTAGTCTTAAAATTCATATCGGACTTTTCCTCATTATTTTGACTTATTTTTTTATATGTACAGTCTAACTGTAGATTAACTTTAAATATATTCCATTGAGCCAAATATGATTTTAAAATCTTAATCAATTTTTCTTTGTTTACTTCTAAAAATGTTTTCGGAATTATGTTTTTATCCCGATTTTCAATATAAAAATCTAAAACTGTATTACCAAATGCAGCCTTTTTAATGCCTTGTTCATACGTGATTAAGCTACTGAGTTGTTCCTTATGATAAAGTTTATATTTCTTAGGAGAACTAATTCCTTTTTCTGCACTATTAACACTGGAGAAAGATGGTATGTTTGAATGTGTCCGTTTTTTAAATGGTAAATGAAGTTGAGATTGTTTCAAAGATGACCCAGCAGGAGTTTGGAAATTTTCCATTGCTAACGATTGGCTACTGTGGCCCACGAACGCTTGAAGGGAACTGATGCGCTTTTTTTTTTTCTCACATACAATTTTATGTCGTGAACAGCTAAAATTTGATTTAAATTCGCGACTGCAATTTGTGCACGAATGAAATTCCCATTTACATATATGAGAACTTAAATTTTGTAATAAGAGCCCACATTTTGTACATAAAACATCCATACCTTATGACACAGATACTTCCCCTAGGCCGATATTCACGCTTTTCTTATTTACTAAAACTTAAGATGTATGTATTTTTGCACTTCCCTCCGTATTTCATCTTCAATAATCCTAAAAATAAAAAAAAATCTTACTTTTTTATTCTGAAAATTAAGTATTAATAACATTGATCGCAATAACAATTAATGATATGAAAACTCACCGTCATACTGCTCTATCTCTTCATCGGTGAAACATTCGCGGTACCTCTTTGGAAGAAAGGTTCGGATGAGTTCTCCTTTCTCTCCCTCTATGATGGCCTGCAGTGATTGGCCGTATTCAGTATTTTTTAAATTGAGTTTAAGTATTTTATATGCCGCTCCCTCTTCTAATTCTCCTATTGTCTTATAGGCTGTAAGACCGTTTAATTTATTCAAAAGAGTCATCTGCAATGTTTATAACAATCATTGTTAAAATGATTCAATATTGTCAAGATTTTTATCATAATGTTAAGATTAGTTAAAACAAGTAGCTTAACAACTTACGTTTAAGCAGTGACTAGCGACAGCGGAGAGCATAACACGGAGGCAAAACAGAGTGACGTAGGCCAGTGGCTGAAGAGGGAACGCTTATAAAGACTTGGAATAGGTGGTATCATGACCATATATGGACACAAATATAACCGCTGAGCAAAGAATAATGGAAAACGGGTAGGTTGCATCGCGATGACTCATGCTCTGACGAATCTGTCATCACATGGTATGACCATATATGGGAATGGAAATATAGAGAACCGAGAATGCAACTATGCGAATGTAACTCACAGACAAGGTTGATTATTATTACCGTTTATCTGTAATATTTATAACCATTAGATTGCTATCACTATGCTAGGATTAGTTTTTGTATCATCGGATGAAATGTTTGTAGCTCTTTTGTAATAAGATGTTTTTGGCACTAATGCTGATTTTCTGTAAATATTAACAGACTTTATCTCACTTTTATCAGGGGATTCGCCCCAAACATCACTCTCTCTTCTTTTTATTCTTTTGGGCGTCGACGATATTTTAGTTATGGTCGTTAAGTAAACCATGTTTAGTTATAAATGAATACATTTTTGGTCTTAAGCCAACGTATTCAACAATTGGATCTCCAGCTGTTTCATCTTTGAGCATTCCTACAATTTTTTTGTTTTTGTCAGAATAAGAACGATGCTCTGTCGGATAATTACTTGTATCGAAATAGTCTTTTAAATTGTTACTTATGTCGTCGTATATATCTTCTGTATTAATAAGGTATAGAAGTGAATCGGAGTCTATATAGCACAGGTTTATATTTTGCGGACCATAAGCTTTTAAGAATACGTCATAATGTAATTTGTACATTAAAACCTTTGAAAGTTCCAGTATGCTAAAACCGACATAAAGGGGCTTATCAAATACAATTTTTTCCTTCTCTAACTGGACGGATACTACATTTTCAGTGAAAATTATTCTCTCTTTGAAATTTGGCTTTTTAACTAGTTTGTTTAACGATCTTTTATTTGTTACAATTTTTAGGTCTATTCGTTTTCTAACGTTTTCCATAAATTTCCCAAAACAGGAGTTGTTCATGAGTTTGAAAAAATCTGACTCAAAAGGATTGGTAGACTTAGCTCTATGTTTGCTATTTAAATTAATGTATGGAGCCAACCAATTCTTTTGGTTAAATTTTAAAACTCTATGTATTTTTTTCAATTTAATCCCGAGATTTATAGCTTGTTTCAAGTTAACATAATGCACGATATAACGGGTTTTTGGTGTGAGTGTCGTTAGTAACTTTTCTGTAGTTTTTTATTGCAAGGGGGTTTTAATCTTTCGGGTAATAAAGGTAGTTGACAGTGCAAATCGTGTATGTCTTTAGGGTAATCAATGTCTACATCAAGTATGTACCCAACTTCAGAGTCATCGGGAACGTTTAACACGTCTAAATCTTCATTATGCCATTTAAAATCACTATATGGAAGGAAACAGTTCATTGCATAACCATACAAATTATTTACATCAGCATACATTAGGTAGCTAATGGGCAGATTTGGATCATAATCATCTACGTAACAATTATTTGCTTTGGTATAACGCTTGACAACTTGTGTAATACCTCCTCGAATTCCTTTTTCGATAAATAATACCATATATCTAGGTCTTTTATAATGTCTAGCTCAATGTTTGTAGTTTTTAACATTGCTTCATAGCTAAGGCCCGGAAGAGACATAAAATAGGCTGGATCTAAGCGATATATATCTATACAGAGTTTACGAAATTTTTCAAAGACTTCGCATAATAAAATTACATCTGTTTTTATATACATTTCGGTATACTCTTTTAAGTTCTTTATATTGAAGGTTTTCCAAATGGTTTGAGCATGTTGATAATCAGAATTAGAAATATTTTCTAAAGTTAAATTGTTGTAAAATTTCTCTATTGCAGGTAACTTAGTTTCCTCCAACCGCGCGAAAGAATTTATGTAAGAATACGGGTCAAACATCACTCTCTCTTCTTTTTATTCTTTTGGGCGTCGACGATATTTTAGTTATGGTCGTCACATGAACCTTGATTGCTTTTATTTAACACAAAGTTATGTTTGTATCCCGAGACACCTTATCAGATGTAACTTTAATTTTTTAATAGTATTTCCTCAAGATGAGTTAAGTAGTTAGAAACGACGGATTGTGCAAACGGGGTCAATGACCTAAGGTCATTGTAGGGCGGGGGGGTGATTAGTGAGGGCGGGAGGGGGTGACCTTGGGCTAGTGGCTGGTGTTTGTGTGCACAATGTGGCAACAGTGTAAGGAATTTATTAGATCTGGCAACGTCGCATTTGTTTACATTGGTGGGGGTGATTGAACTATAGCGGTTCATCAGGAGGTCGTTTCATTCATGGAGTGGTTTGACCTTGGATGACGTTGTCTTTTACTGGTCTTATATTTGTTTACTTCCGCGTCGACGCGGCCGGTTTCGTCTGTGAGATCACCTTCAGGGCTGCTTTAAGTGGTTTATAATTTATCATCGGTAGTTAACCTGGTGCATTTGTTTGCAATGGTGGGGGTGATTGAACTTTGTACCGGTCTTGTGAGATGGGTGTGACGTAATTTCATTAAAAGAAAAACATCGTCGCTTTGTTTACATTTGAGTTGTAGTAGGAGTGTAAATAACCTTGTGACGTAACGGGGCATTGACCGTGTGACGTCAGAGCATGAACCTGGTGCATTTGTTTGCAATGGTGGGGGTGATTGAACTTTGTACCGGTCTTGTGAGATGGGTGTGACGTAATTTCATTAAAAGAAAAACATCGTCGCTTTGTTTACATTTGAGTTGTAGTAGGAGTGTAAATAACCTTGTGACGTAACGGGGCATTGACCGTGTGACGTCAGAGCATGAGTCACAGCTGTGCCACCTCCCCGCTTCCCAGTATGCGTTTCTCAGCAGTTCATACTTTATCTCACGGATGATAAGGCGCTGTAGTAGTGCGTAAAAATGACCTTGTGACGTCAGTTCCGTCAGAGCAGACACCACTATCGTACTTTGAATTATATTCAAAGTGATCAAGGGAAAGAATTTTACAACTCAAAGTTTAATTCTCTGATGAAAAAATACTCTATTAATCATTATTCTACTTTTACCTCAATGAAGGCTTCCATTGTAGAAAGGTTTAATAGAACATTGAAAGCGAAAATGTGGAAAGCATTCAGCTTACTAGGAAATTACAAATTTTTAGATATTTTACCCCAGATTCTACATGAGTATAATTCATCCTTTCATTCAACTATAGGTATGAAACCGATTGATGCTCGTAATAAAAAAACGGAAAAGTACTTGCAAAGCAATGTATATTCTTTGGTGCCTAAATGGAAAGGACGAATACAAAAATTTATTGAAGACGATTTTGTGAGAATATCTAAACAAAAATCGGTATTTTCGAAAGGATATTTTTCAAATTGGTCAAGTGAAATTTTTAAAATAGTCAAGGTTCAGAAGACATATCCATACACATATTTGTTAGAAGACCTGAAAGGACAGCCAATCAGTGGTTCATTTTATGAACAGGAGTTACAAAAGGTTAAATATCCAGATGTATATCTTGTAGAAAAGGTTTTGAAGAGAAAAGGAAACAAGTTGTACGTGAAGTGGTTGGGATTGGAAGAACGCAGCTGGATTGACAGAAAGGATATTGCATAATGTTGTGAAAGAAGAAAAAAACACTCTGATATTAGACATTTATTTTTTTTTTTTTTTAATCCTGTTACAACAAAACGTTTATTAAAAACATTCCTAAAATATAAAATAGGATTTTTTTATTGACTTGTTGCTGCTATAACATGTAAAATAAAATCTAGTGATTGATAATTAATGTTCTTATTTTTTTTTTTGGGTTTTTTAACCTACACTTCTATGATTTAAGTAATCATTTATTTATTCATTTATTAATGTTTTAGAATTAATTAATTACAACTATTATATACTTATAACTACAATTACATATAACAATTAACAATTATATAACTAATGCAATGAATAATGGCCGTAGGGTAGCGTATCTGTATTGTTAATTGCTGTATGGCGTTTATCATCATATGGGGAAAGAGACTTTTTATTTATTAATACTGTTTGCACTTGATGTCTTTTTGATTGTATAATTTGAAATTGACTGTACATCGACTCGTAATTTCTTATAGTATTTAAATAATCTTGAAATGTGAATTCACGAACTGCACATTTTTTAATCCCTTTGGATCGTTTTATAAGTAAACCATGTTTAGTTATAAATGAATACATTTTTGGTCTTAAGCCAACGTATTCAACAATTGGATCTCCAGCTGTTTCATCTTTGAGCATTCCTACAATTTTTTTGTTTTTGTCAGAATAAGAACGATGCTCTGTCGGATAATTACTTGTATCGAAATAGTCTTTTAAATTGTTACTTATGTCGTCGTATATATCTTCTGTATTAATAAGGTATAGAAGTGAATCGGTGTCTATATAGCACAGGTTTATATTTTGCGGACCATAAGCTTTTAAGAATACGTCATAATGTAATTTGTACATTAAAACCTTTGAAAGTTCCAGTATGCTAAAACCGACATAAAGGGGTTTATCAAATACAATTTTTTCCTTCTCTAACTGGACGGATACTACATTTTCAGTGAAAATTATTCTCTCTTTGAAATTTGGCTTTTTAACTAGTTTGTTTAACGATCTTTTATTTGTTACAATTTTTAGGTCTATTCGTTTTCTAACGTTTTCCATAAATTTCCCAAAACAGGAGTTGTTCATGAGTTTGAAAAAATCTGACTCAAAAGGATTGGTAGACTTAGCTCTATGTTTGCTATTTAAATTAATGTATGGAGCCAACCAATTCTTTTGGTTAAATTTTAAAACTCTATGTATTTTTTTCAATTTAATCCCGAGATTTATAGCTTGTTTCAAGTTAACATAATGCACGATATAACGGGTTTTTGGTGTGAGTGTCGTTAGTAACTTTTCTGTAGTTTTATTGCAAGGGGGTTTTAATCTTTCGGGTAATAAAGGTAGTTGACAGTGCAAATCGTGTATGTCTTTAGGGTAATCAATGTCTACATCAAGTATGTACCCAACTTCAGAGTCATCGGGAACGTTTAACACGTCTAAATCTTCATTATGCCATTTAAAATCACTATATGGAAGGAAACAGTTCATTGCATAACCATACAAATTATTTACATCAGCATACATTAGGTAGCTAATGGGCAGATTTGGATCATAATCATCTACGTAACAATTATTTGCTTTGGCATAACGCTTGACAACTTGTGTAATACCTCCTCGAATTCCTTTTTCGATAAATAATACCATATCTAGGTCTTTTATAATGTCTAGCTCAATGTTTGTAGTTTTTAACATTGCTTCATAGCTAAGGCCCGGAAGAGACATAAAATAGGCTGGATCTAAGCGATATATGTCTATACAGAGTTTACGAAATTTTTCAAAGACTTCGCATAATAAAATTACATCTGTTTTTATATACATTTCGGTATACTCTTTTAAGTTCTTTATATTGAAGGTTTTCCAAATGGTTTGAGCATGTTGATAATCAGAATTAGAAATATTTTCTAAAGTTAAATTGTTGTAAAATTTCTCTATTGCAGGTAACTTAGTTTCCTCCAACCGCGCGAAAGAATTTATGTAAGAATACGGGTAAATTCCTTTTTTTGTCAGCAATTCAACTTTGGTTTCTTCAGAAAATAACTGGTACAAATGAGGGAATGTGATTGAATGATTCACAGAATCTTTCTTCATGTTTTGTACTAGGGTGTCTAGGCTAGCTGCTAAAAATTTATAACTGTCTACGAACCTTATTTTAGTTTTACAATTTTTAAATGTTTTAGTGAAACTTATGTATTTTTCTGTGTTACTTGGAATTACAGTAACATCTCCTTCATGGTCGGCTAAAAAAGGAACAATAAAGTGCGAGTCATAACCCTGAAAGTTATGCATAAATACCGGAATAAAATTGGGAGTTTTTGCTTGTAAATTGCAATTGGAATGAGCCGCTCCAATAAACTTAGATGTTACATGATCGTGATGACGTACTTTCTCATCGTTATTTAAAGTTTTCTGGCATATAACGCATAAATCAGTAGATTGATAAATTAACTTTTCTTGCTCGGTCATTTCAGCCATAGGTTCGACATTTCCATATATTTTATCAGCTCTTTTAGCCAATTCATGTAATGCTTCCATAAACATTGACATACAGTTTTCACCGGTGAAAATTGATGGTTGTTGTTGATTAAATAATGGTATATCCGCTTTGACCATAAGTGATGCACAAAAGATTTTATGATTTTGAACTGATTTTGTCCAAGAAATTGATGGATTTTGTGAAGGACCCTCAATTGGTTCCAGATAGGATTCAAAGTCTGCATATGCTACAATTTTAATTTTTTGTGTGCATTCGAATTTTTTAAATTTGATTTTATCAGCAACTGGAAAATCCGATCTCACTGGTTTATGCGTACCGCAAAATAATAAATGCTCCTTTAATCTTTCTTCCGCGTTTTTTCCGCTTTTTGTTTTATATCCCCAGGAAATAGATGTTAAACATCTGTGACAAATTTCTTTGGCAGATTTGTCATCGGATATTTGTCTACTAACAAGCCGGCTTAAATTTGTGATGTAACAATAGTGCGAATTTCTTTCATTTTGAAGAAACAAAAGGTCAAATCTCTCCTTGTAGGTTTCTCTTTTGCTTATTCTTAAAGGAAATATATCATTTTTTTCATCTAAACCGTAAACATTAATTAAAACATTGTTTACATTTTCAAATTTTTTAATGTCTTTCATGGAAGTGGGATATGTAATACAATCGAAATTATAATTATTATCAAAATGTTCATACGACTTAGGATTGCTCGAACCAATAGTTTTGCTTAATATTGCTAATCGAAAACAATCATTGTTTACGTTTTTTACATTAATTACGGCATGCTTGTTTTCTATAACTTTTGGCAATTTAATAAATTGTTTCCCGCTGAGAGGTTTATATTTAGTTAAATGCAAGTATAGAAAGTTACATGATACAAATGTCCAACCAGAACCTTTAGCTTCAAAAGAATCTAATTCCAAGACTATTTTTTCGAATGATTCTCTAATATATTCGTCCAAATCGGTTGAAGAATCTATAACTTGCTGACTAGTCTTAAAATTCATATCGGACTTTTCCTCATTATTTTGACTTATTTTTTTATATGTACAGTCTAACTGTAGATTAACTTTAAATATATTCCATTGAGCCAAATATGATTTTAAAATCTTAATCAATTTTTCTTTGTTTACTTCTAAAAATGTTTTCGGAATTATGTTTTTATCCCGATTTTCAATATAAAAATCTAAAACTGTATTAGCAAATGCAGCCTTTTTAATGCCTTGTTCATACGTGATTAAGCTACTGAGTTGTTCCTTATGATAAAGTTTATATTTCTTAGGAGAACTAATTCCTTTTTCTGCACTATTAACACTGGAGAAAGATGGTATGTTTGAATGTGTCCGTTTTTTAAATGGTAAATGAAGTTGAGATTGTTTCAAAGATGACCCAGCAGGAGTTTGGAAATTTTCCATTGCTAACGATTGGCTACTGTGGCCCACGAACGCTTGAAGGGAACTGATGCGCTTTTTTTTTTTCTCACATACAATTTTATGTCGTGAACAGCTAAAATTTGATTTAAATTCGCGACTGCAATTTGTGCACGAATGAAATTCCCATTTACATATATGAGAACTTAAATTTTGTAATAAGAGCCCACATTTTGTACATAAAACATCCATACCTTATGACACAGATACTTCCCCTAGGCCGATATTCACGCTTTTCTTATTTACTAAAACTTAAGATGTATGTATTTTTGCACTTCCCTCCGTATTTCATCTTCAATAATCCTAAAAATAAAAAAAAATCTTACTTTTTTATTCTGAAAATTAAGTATTAATAATTTTAAAATTTTAAATTAAGTATTAATTTAATTGATCGCAATAACAATTAATGATATGAAAACTCACCGTCATACTGCTCTATCTCTTCATCGGTGAAACATTCGCGGTACCTCTTTGGAAGAAAGGTTCGGATGAGTTCTCCTTTCTCTCCCTCTATGATGGCCTGCAGTGATTGGCCGTATTCAGTATTTTTTAAATTGAGTTTAAGTATTTTATATGCCGCTCCCTCTTCTAATTCTCCTATTGTCTTATAGGCTGTAAGACCGTTTAATTTATTCAAAAGAGTCATCTGCAATGTTTATAACAATCATTGTTAAAATGATTCAATATTGTCAAGATTTTTATCATAATGTTAAGATTAGTTAAAACAAGTAGCTTAACAACTTACGTTTAAGCAGTGACTAGCGACAGCGGAGAGCATAACACGGAGGCAAAACAGAGTGACGTAGGCCAGTGGCTGAAGAGGGAACGCTTATAAAGACTTGGAATAGGTGGTATCATGACCATATATGGACACAAATATAACCGCTGAGCAAAGAATAATGGAAAACGGGTAGGTTGCATCGCGATGACTCATGCTCTGACGAATCTGTCATCACATGGTATGACCATATATGGGAATGGAAATATAGAGAACCGAGAATGCAACTATGCGAATGTAACTCACAGACAAGGTTGATTATTATTACCGTTTATCTGTAATATTTATAACCATTAGATTGCTATCACTATGCTAGGATTAGTTTTTGTATCATCGGATGAAATGTTTGTAGCTCTTTTGTAATAAGATGTTTTTGGCACTAATGCTGATTTTCTGTAAATATTAACAGACTTTATCTCACTTTTATCAGGGGATTCGCCCCAAACATCACTCTCTCTTCTTTTTATTCTTTTGGGCGTCGATGCAAGTTCCGGTTTGGCCTGGTACAATTGTACTGATTGTTTAATGTCTTCTAGAGGTTGAAGCACGGGTGTAAAGAATTCTTGTCGACCTTTTTCAATATCTTGGAGACTACGCTTCAAAGACTGATATTTGTTTTTCAAAATCTCGCTAGTTTTTATAATCTCACGAGTGACTCTTGGGTCCATGACTGCCGTTACACCCCCCCATGAATGCTCTTTATATATCCACAATGAATGTATCGATTCCTTTTCTAAAACGCCCATTGTTCAGGTCTCTACTTTTGTCAATGACGAGATAACTAAAAGAATCTTTCCAACATAACGAACACATATCTTTAAAAAGTGAAAAACTTAAATCTGGAGTGCTTACATGTTCTTCGTAAATATGTTTCAAATTTAACTCATCTTGAGGAAATACTATTAAAAAATTAAAGTTACATCTGATAAGGTGTCTCGGGATACAAACATAACTTTGTGTTAAATAAAAGCAATCAAGGTTCATGTGACGACCATAACTAAAATATCGTTTAATTATATCCTGATCTTCCATAGTCACATCATCGAATATACAGACCGAATTGGATTCAACTTCTTGAGGCAATTCTTTTGCATCTTCAAATTCGAATAATCCTATTTCAGGAACTAGATTTATGATACTTTTTAAATATTGATATTTCGGTTGATGTAAAGTTTTTCCGAAAAGATACACATTTTTAAATTTTAAGCCATTCGGATTTAATAAAAGTCCAATCATGATATTAGTCTTTCCGCATCCGCTTGGTCCACAAATCGATGCCCTAATGGTGCTTGGTAATAATGAACTGTGCCTCCTCTCTGAATCCCACTTAACAGGGGAGAAGTCAGTAGTAGAGAAACGTTGTCCTTGTCTAACTAATTTCATTCTGAATGCAAACAACATCATCTTTCCTCTGTATATATATATATATATATATATCTCAGTTCTTTATTTTCCAAGTACAGTATGGTTCGTAGGACTCGCAAAGGAAGAGGCTTGCTGAACAGTGTTATTAACAAGTTACCAATTGAATTACACCTTCCGGGATATCAGTATTGCGGGCCGGGTACGAAATTAGAAAAACGTTTAATTGCGGGTGATAGTGGAATAAACAAACTTGATAGAGCTTGTAAAGAACACGATATAGCTTATCGCAAACATACGAATATGGATAGTCGCAAACAAGCGGACAAGATCCTAGCTGATAATGCTTGGAAACGAGTTAAAGCTTCAGATTCGTCATGGGGAGAAAAAGTTGCAGCTTGGCTAGTTACAAATGTCATGAAGGCGAAAGGGAAAACTGGTTCAGGTTTAAAAAATAAGAAAAAGAAAGGGAAGATAAATTTTATGGATTTGGTTAAATCGTCAAAGGTTGATGATGTATCATCAATTCTGAACGCATCGAAAGTGGCGTATAAGAAGGCTAAAAAACATTTACGCGGTAAGGTGAATCCTTTACCGCCTAGAATTCTACCGCTACCAAAGGAGGGAGGCTTTCTCCAATTTCTTGTACCGTTGATGGCAGGACTTTCCGCTGTAGGATCTTTGGCAGGAGGAGCTGCGAGTGTGGCAAAAGCGATCAATGAGACGAAAGAGGCCAAACTTAAATTAGACGAGCAAAAGAGACATAACATGGCAATGGAAGGTCAGAAAGTTGGTGATGGACTTTATTTGAAGCCCCACAGGGATGGTTACGGTCTGTTTATAAGCCGACAAAAAAGACCTAGAAAAATATGACTACCAAATAAACCGTTGACCGATCTTGAATTAAATTATATGGCTAAAGATTTAAATATTCAAAATTTTCGTGGAGTATTTATGATCGATAATCTCCCTAAATATCCGAATAAATATGAGACAGCTATTATAAACTTGCAAACAAGTTCAGAACCTGGTTCTCATTGGGTGTGTTATGTGAAAAAAGATAATCTTGTGAAATACTTTGATTCGTTTGGAAATTTGAAACCACCACCACAGCTACTTGACTATTTCAAGGGTTCAAAAATAACTTACAACAGACGTCGTTATCAGAAGTGGAATACTCAGATTTGCGGACATCTCTGCTTAAAGTATTTAGCTGATGTTTCTCATAAATTTTGATCATTCATAATCATGAGCTATACAGTATCGTTTACGGGAAATTCTAGTGTTCTTCATGCAAACTTTTTACCTCCGCTGGAATTAGGCTCAAGTTATACAGTTGGTTTATTATCTTTTGACACATACAATACTATTCCGAATATAAGAAAGGATGTTAACGATAAGTTTTATTTTGGAAATTCGACGATCCAGATACCTGAAGGATCGTATGATATCGATGCACTAAATTCTTTTCTTCGCGAAGAAATTGCTCACCAGGAACCTGGTGCGGGGTTTATGCTGCGAGGAAATCAGAATACTTTAAAGGCTGAACTTAGAACAACGAAGCCGGTCTACTTCAACTTCCCCGACAAGCCCCATTCTATTGGTCCACTGTTGGGTTTTCATCGTCCAAATCATGTCATCAACCCAGTGCATCGGTACAGCGAATCGGATGGTATTGTGAAAATTCTTTCTGTAAACACTATTTCGATTCATTGTAACATCGCAGTAGGGTCTTATGTCAATGGAGATCCGGATCATAGCATACACCAATTCTTTCCGGCTGTAGAACCAGGATATAAAATAATAGAAACCCCGAATCCTGTCATTTACTTTCCTACTAACGTGAGGACTGTTGACAATATTACCGTTCGGTTAGTGGATCAAGACGGAGAACTTATTGACTTTAGGGGAGAAACTGTTACATTGAGAATACATTTGAAGAAAAATGGGGATTGATTTTACGATGGATGGTGTCCAGAATAATAGTGTAGCTCGTTATAAAAGGAGAGAGCAAGCCATGTTAAGAATTAGTAATCCTAAATTGACGAGACAGTTAACAAATGCAAACGCTAACTTTTTGAAACAGTGCGGTTTTCGGTTACAAAATAAGAAAAAATGAATAACATACTCAACATTACATCAGATATAAAATTTGATGATTCCCTTACGCAATTCCAGTATCATTCACATCAGCCGTATGCGGGGAACACCTTTAACAGGTCCGACGAAATCAGAATACCTATACATCAACAAGATGTCTACACGTTTCCTTCATTAAGTTATGTTTATCTTGAAGGACGAATTTTAAAAAAAGATGGTACTCCTGGAGCTACTTCAAAATTGACTAATAACGCATTTGCGTTTTTGTTTGACGAGATTAGATATGAATTGAATGGCATTGAAGTTGATAGAGTGAGAAATCCTGGAATAACTACAACGCTTAAAGGTCATGCATCATTTTCACCTACTCATGTCAAAGGGCTAGAAAATGCGGGATGGACGATGCCCGGTGTTAACAATACTCTTTCCTTAGACAAAAACGGATTTTTCAGCGCATGCCTGCCCCTGGATATTCTTTTAGGAATATGTGAGGACTATAGAAAAATTTTAATAAATCTTAAGCAGGAACTCGTTTTGATTCGATCTAGTACGGACTTGAACTGTGTGAAGGGTAACGATGATAACGTCCAAATAAAATTGGACAAAGTGGTTTGGAGGATGCCTCATATTCGTGTTTCTGATCAAGAACGTCTTAGATTGCTGAAGATGGTTGACAAAAACAAGGTCATATCAATTCCGTTTCGATCATGGGATCTTTACGAATACCCTAGTTTGCCTGCAACACAGCAGGAAAATTGGACTGTCAAAACATCGACAAATTTAGAAAAGCCGCGGTATGTTATTATCGCATTCCAGACTGATCGAACGAGAAACGCTACCAAAGACAGCAGTCAGTTTGATAGTTGCAAATTGAAAAATTTGAAACTCTATCTGAATAGCGAACAATATCCTTATGACGATTTGAATTTAGATTTTGCACAAGGAAAAGTGGCTCTCCTCTACGAAATGTATGTAGAGTTTCAAGAGAGTTATTATAATAGGAGACATTCTCAGCCTCTACTGTCACGATCTGATTTTGAGACATTCGCACCTATAGCCATCATAGATTGTTCTAAACAATCTGAAGCAATAAAAAGTACGACTATTGATATTCGTGTATTACTAGAGGCGAGTGAGAACTTTCCGCCAAATACTAAGGCATACTGTCTTATTCTTCACGATAAAATTGTAGAATATGAGGTGGGAACCGGTTTGGTCCGTAAAATGTACTGAAACAACATGTATATATAGAGCTTAGATCGACTGCAAAAAATATCACTTCACCGTAGGACATTGACTGAAGCATATAATGCGTTCGGCGGTCATTGATTTTCAGGGCTATCGCTCGGCTTCTAATTCATTGATCGTTAAAGAACTATCTGTAATCTCCATCAGCCATGGTTCATCGTGGCATTGGTTTTTCAAACCACCTCGAGATGTCGGAGAAGTGGGTGAGTCGAAAACAAATCTTTGGGTAAAGAAACATATTCACGGACTGGAATGGAACTATGGTGATGTACCATATGAGGATATGAGATATTTCTTACTATCCATCACGGAAGACTATGACACATTATGGGGAAAAGGAATGGAAAAATGCAATTTCATAGAAGAACTTATCGATAAACCAGTCTACGATCTTCATGATTTCGGCTGTCCAAACTTGAAAATTTTAGAAAATGATAAGATTGCATGTAGTTTTCATTTGAACACTTCCTTTGTCTGCTCATTAAATCAAGCCCATCGATTGGCTGCATGGGTCAGAAAAAATTCTGAGGCTTTAAATTTCAATAAAGAAGAGGTACGTAAGCAATCATTTAGAAACATTGACTCGCCTCATCATCTGCTGTCGTTTGCAGGATTTATACGCGGAGTCAAGGATAGTGTTAAATGTGTATACTGCGGACTGGTCTATGATTCCAAATCACTAATCAATCCTCTCAAGTACCATAAGGCGAGTCGTCCTCAGTGTTTGTGGTTTGAAAAGGAGTATTTATAAAAATGACAGGAAGGACCTTGTATCACTTTGATAATGGACAGAATGGAGGCTGTAATACGTCGCTTGGGAGAAGAAGGCATAGAAACTCTAACTACTGAAGAATTGAGAATTTTACCCCGCTCGTTGCTTTTGTACGTTTTGGACTGTACATTGGATTATATCTGGGACAACTTACCTGAGGAATGGCAACATGACGAGGAATTTATCCAGAAACGAAGACTTTCCTACATTGATGAAGACTCTACTTATTATTAATTGTACTATATGTATTTTTGAAATTTTGTTTTATTTGTTTACATTATTTTATTGTTATGAATAAACAATGCACATTTTATAAGTTGGTTTATTATTTTATTATACCTTATTTTTTTTTTTAATTTATAGGAAGGGTGTTGGGTAAAAATAAATGCAACGAAATATAGAAAACAATTATATATTTTTTCATATCGATACAATTACACTTTTTATTCCATTAATTATTATTACATATATCGTTAAGTTCGTTTAAATTATAAAAAAGGGTATTGGTATTAATACTAAAATCAATCGGCACACATTCCGCAGGTTCGGTGAGTTGACATTTTTCATTTTTCTGGTATAGATCGACCATCTTGGTTATCAAGACCAGCGAGTCATTGATTTTCTTAATGTTCGTACATAGCTTAGTCGTTTCTATCCTGTTAAAACATGCTGAAACAGACTCAAGAGTCGATGGACTTTGGTTAAACATTGATAAACAATGAAAAACCTGTTCTATTTTCATTACTCTGTTTCTACCCCTCGTAGAATATAAACAAAGTACATTTTTACATCTTACTCGCTCATCGGCATCCACCTTCTTGTTACGTCTGTTTTGTAATAGAGACAGCATCCTAGGAATCTGCGCTTCAACGAATTTCCACTCTTCTGCATCCATATAAACAACTGTTTTCTTATCCATAACGGCGATTGTAGGCACATAATCGCACACACCGACTCGAACTAGTTTGCTCCTAGTTATGGGATAATCAGTTACTAATTCCAATCGACGTGAAACAACCATCTCGCAAGGCTACAACGTCGACACTGAGAGATTTTAAACGTTGGAGGTGGGAAGATGAAGTTTTTCTAAATTTTTTATTAAATGATTTATCTCTAATTTTTTTTCATACAATGATATCCAGTTTTTCAAGTCGTTGAGTTGACGTAGAAAAATACATAGTCTCCTGCGAGTATCAGCAACATCCATATCTTTTTTCTTCTTCACCATCAATTACATCACCTATTTTTAACGGCAAGCTTTCCAGTTGATCCAAATACTTGATAAATGCACAATTTTCAGACCATTTCTTATGATCTAATAAAGGATCGTCAAACTCTTCCCATTCGTGCACTATTACTCCGCAAAATGGACACCTTGTTCGGTCAGAGACTTTTAAATAATAAAATCCCGCAGACGCTAACCTCAAAGGACTCACTGGTGACGTCCAACCGACAAATGTCGACAGACGGTCTTTCTCATACCTCAAGTTCCTACTTGTCAAACGTCCCATGATAAACTAACAAGTAAGGGCAATTGACGAAGGAGCAAATTTATAATTACCTCGACACCCTGCGACGAACGGGTATGCATTAGCTCATTAAACTAAAACATGACCCCCTCGAAGCGACGATCTCACAGGACGACAACCAGTTCACGTACAGGGTTCTATACCCCCACATCAATGTAAACAAAATACCCTAAGACACGGGAATACTTGTCAATGCGGCAGTAAATATACAAGGATAAGTGTTTTTTCTTTTAATGAAATTACGTCACACCCATCTCACAAGACCGGTACAAAGTTCAATCACCCCCACCATTGCAAACAAATGCACCAGGTTCATGCTCTGACGTCACACGGTCAATGCCCCGTTACGTCACAAGGTTATTTACACTCCTACTACAACTCAAATGTAAACAAAGCGACGATGTTTTAATGAAATTACGTCACACCCATCTCACAAGACCGGTACAAAGTTCAATCACCCCCACCATTGCAAACAAATGCAACAGGTTAACTACCGATGATAAATTATAAACCACTTAAAGCAGCCCTGAAGGTGATCTCACAGACGAAACCGGCCGCGTCGACGCGGAAGTAAACAAATATAAGACCAGACGTCATCAAAGGTCAAACCACCCCATGAATGAAACGCAATGTAAACAAATGCGACGTTGCCAGATCTAATAAATTCCTTACACTGTTGCCACATTGTGCACACAAACACCAGCCACTAGCCCAAGGTCACCCCCTCCCGCCCTCACTAATCACCCCCCCGCCCTACAATGACCTTAGGTCATTGACCCCGTTTGCACAATCCGTCGTTTCTAACTACTGAGTTAAATTTGAAACATATTTACGAAGAACATGTAAGCACTCCAGATTTAAGTTTTTCACTTTTTAAAGATATGTGTTCGTTATGTTGGAAAGATTCTTTTAGTTATCTCGTCATTGACAAAAGTAGAGACCTGAACAATGGGCGTTTTAGAAAAGGAATCGATACATTCATTGTGGATATATAAAGAGCATTCATGGGGGGGTGTAACGGCAGTCATGGACCCAAGAGTCACTCGTGAGATTATAAAAACTAGCGAGATTTTGAAAAACAAATATCAGTCTTTGAAGCGTAGTCTCCAAGATATTGAAAAAGGTCGACAAGAATTCTTTACACCCGTGCTTCAACCTCTAGAAGACATTAAACAATCAGTACAATTGTACCAGGCCAAACCGGAACTTGCATCGACGCCCAAAAGAATAAAAAGAAGAGAGAGTGATGTTTGGGGCGAATCCCCTGATAAAAGTGAGATAGAGTCTGTTAATATTTACAGAAAATCAGCATTAGTGCCAAAAACATCTTATTACAAAAGAGCTACAAACATTTCATCCGATGATACAAAAACTAGTACAATGCAAACACCTTTATCTCACTCAACGATTCCCGTTCGTGAAATTATGTCTTCAGAAGAGGTGGGCGAGTATGTTACAGACGATCCAATTTCAGAACAAGTCAAAGAATATGCTAAAACGCCAAAGGGAGAAGCCGAAGTTACGGAGCACCTCGCCGCATTTGGAAACCTGCAAAGGGAATACTTGGATAAGATGTTGAAAGGTGATAAGACACATGACTCTCGTTACGGCATTAGAGTCATGCCTTCTGGGGGATTAGCCATTGGCGACTCGACCGATGTTCAGCTTTTCGAGAACAGTGATGATATGTCTATAAACGGTGTGGTTTATGAAGGAACACCGGGGCTGCTGCAGCTACTCTACTTGAAAAATCCCGAAGGTTATAGCGAGTCCGACTTGGATAATTATAAGAATATTTTACTCTCGACCAATGGTCACAAGAGAGGCTATAGTGAGGAACAGGGGGTATTAGGAAATAGATCTGATAAATATAGAAATATAATATCGAAGTTATTCCCAACACAATCTTTAAAACAACGGCCCCCTTCTTCCGCTTCATCAGCTTCGAGCAGGCTAACTTCACTCCGTTCTCACACTTACAAACGGGGCACTGGCCTTATGAGAGCCAATAAACCCTTGTACGAGTATTGGAACGACCCTAACGAACTTGTCGATCGACTAAGGCTGTTAATGTCTTCAACTCATGCCGGGCATGAAGGACACCAAAACGAAATAGAATCAATAATTGAAGAGCTGCGAGAAGAAAATATCATATATTAACGCCAATACTTTTATATTTAGTTTCAGTATAAACATGACGATAAACAAGTTCGGAACCCACATAGCGAAAAAGCATTCAAAGTACAAAACAGCTTATTTTCCATATAACTTATTAAGGTCTGAAAAGGATATCGATGCAAGTCAGTTACGAATAATCAATATTGCAAATCCACTCGCTGCACACGATGCTGCCAATAAAGTATATTGCGATACTCTAGCAGCTACCTACACTGATTTGAAAAATTGGCCTGGTAATTATATAGACGGAAAGAGAAAAAGACTTGTAAACTTTGCACCGCCTATAAATAAATATGATGTTGTCACCAAAGAATTCTTAAGCAGTGTTGCCTTAACTTTAGTTGGAAATATATATGACTCTCTTGACAAGAGAATAACAAACGTAGGTGAGCCTAAGAAGGAATCTGATGCGGTCACACTCGGTTATCTTAACAAAATACTCAAAGAGAAGTTATAGATGGAATCATCAATATTAAAAAGAACTGTTGTAGATGAATTGCATAAGCCAGCTCGGAGGATATATCCCAGACGTAAGACAGTTTTGAAAGGAATAGATGACTTGTGGCAAATAGATCTAGTAGAAATGATACCTTATGCTCGAGAAAATAAAGGGCACAAATATTTATTGACAGTTATAGACTGCTTTTCCAAATATGCTTGGGCAGTGCCTCTAAAGCAGAAATCAGCAGACAATGTGACTAAAGCGATGGAGAGTGTGTTTCGGTCAAATAAGCAGACTCCGAAAAATATTCAAAGTGATCAAGGGAAAGAATTTTACAACTCAAAGTTTAATTCTCTGATGAAAAAATACTCTATTAATCATTATTCTACTTTTACCTCAATGAAGGCTTCCATTGTAGAAAGGTTTAATAGAACATTGAAAGCGAAAATGTGGAAAGCATTCAGCTTACTAGGAAATTACAAATTTTTAGATATTTTACCCCAGATTCTACATGAGTATAATTCATCCTTTCATTCAACTATAGGTATGAAACCGATTGATGCTCGTAATAAAAAAACGGAAAAGTACTTGCAAAGCAATGTATATTCTTTGGTGTCTAAATGGAAAGGACGAATACAAAAATTTATTGAAGACGATTTTGTGAGAATATCTAAACAAAAATCGGTATTTTCGAAAGGATATTTTTCAAATTGGTCAAGTGAAATTTTTAAAATAGTCAAGGTTCAGAAGACATATCCATACACATATTTGTTAGAAGACCTGAAAGGACAGCCAATCAGTGGTTCATTTTATGAACAGGAGTTACAAAAGGTTAAATATCCAGATGTATATCTTGTAGAAAAGGTTTTGAAGAGAAAAGGAAACAAGTTGTACGTGAAGTGGTTGGGATTGGAAGAACGCAGCTGGATTGACAGAAAGGATATTGCATAATGTTGTGAAAGAAGAAAAAAACACTCTGATATTAGACATTTATTTTTTTTTTTTTAATCCTGTTACAACAAAACGTTTATTAAAAACATTCCTAAAATATAAAATAGGATTTTTTTATTGACTTGTTGCTGCTATAACATGTAAAATAAAATCTAGTGATTGATAATTAATGTTCTTATTTTTTTTTTGGGTTTTTTAACCTACACTTCTATGATTTAAGTAATCATTTATTTATTCATTTATTAATGTTTTAGAATTAATTAATTACAACTATTATATACTTATAACTACAATTACATATAACAATTAACAATTATATAACTAATGCAATGAATAATGGCCGTAAGGTAGCGTATCTGTATTGTTAATTGCTGTATGGCGTTTATCATCATATGGGGAAAGAGACTTTTTTTATTTATTAATACTGTTTGCACTTGATGTCTTTTTGATTGTATAATTTGAAATTGACTGTACATCGACTCGTAATTTCTTATAGTATTTAAATAATCTTGAAATGTGAATTCACGAACTGCACATTTTTTAATCCCTTTGGATCGTTTTATAAGTAAACCATGTTTAGTTATAAATGAATACATTTTTGGTCTTAAGCCAACGTATTCAACAATTGGATCTCCAGCTGTTTCATCTTTGAGCATTCCTACAATTTTTTTGTTTTTGTCAGAATAAGAACGATGCTCTGTCGGATAATTACTTGTATCGAAATAGTCTTTTAAATTGTTACTTATGTCGTCGTATATATCTTCTGTATTAATAAGGTATAGAAGTGAATCGGTGTCTATATAGCACAGGTTTATATTTTGCGGACCATAAGCTTTTAAGAATACGTCATAATGTAATTTGTACATTAAAACCTTTGAAAGTTCCAGTATGCTAAAACCGACATAAAGGGGCTTATTAAATACAATTTTTTCCTTCTCTAACTGGACGGATACTACATTTTCAGTGAAAATTATTCTCTCTTTGAAATTTGGCTTTTTAACTAGTTTGTTTAACGATCTTTTATTTGTTACAATTTTTAGGTCTATTCGTTTTCTAACGTTTTCCATAAATTTCCCAAAACAGGAGTTGTTCATGAGTTTGAAAAAATCTGACTCAAAAGGATTGGTAGACTTAGCTCTATGTTTGCTATTTAAATTAATGTATGGAGCCAACCAATTCTTTTGGTTAAATTTTAAAACTCTATGTATTTTTTTCAATTTAATCCCGAGATTTATAGCTTGTTTCAAGCGTCAAACTCTTCCCATTCGTGCACTATTACTCCGCAAAATGGACACCTTGTTCGGTCAGAGACTTTTCAATAATAAAATCCCGCAGACGCTAACCTCAAAGGACTCACTGGTGACGTCCAGCCGACAAATGTCGACAGACGGTCTTTCTCATACCTCAAGTTCCTACTTGTCAAACGTCCCATGATAAACTAACAAGTAAGGGCAATTGACGAAGGAGCAAATTTATAATTACCTCGACACCCTGCGACGAACGGGTATGCATTAGCTCATTAAACTAAAACATGCCTAATTAATCGAAGCGATGATCTCACAGGCCGACAACCAGTTCACGTACAGGGTTCTATACCCCCACATCAATGTAAACAAAATACCCTAAGACACGGGAATACTTGTCAATGCGGCAGTAAATATACAAGGATAAGTGTTTTTTCTTTTAATGAAATTACGTCACACCCATCTCACAAGACCGGTACAAAGTTCAATCACCCCCACCATTGCAAACAAATGCACCAGGTTCATGCTCTGACGTCACACGGTCAATGCCCCGTTACGTCACAAGGTTATTTACACTCCTACTACAACTCAAATGTAAACAAAGCGACGATGTTTTTCTTTTAATGAAATTACGTCACACCCATCTCACAAGACCGGTACAAAGTTCAATCACCCCCACCATTGAAAACAAATGCAACAGGTTAACTACCGATGATAAATTATAAAAACCACTTAAAGCAGCCCTGAAGGTGATCTCACAGACGAAACCGGCCGCGTCGACGCGGAAGTAAACAAATATAAGACCAGACGTCATCAAAGGTCAAACCACTACATGAATGAAACGCAATGTAAACAAATGCGACGTTGCCAGATCTAATAAATTCCTTACACTGTTGCCACATTGTGCACACAAACACCAGGCACTAGCCCAAGGTCACCCCCTCCCGCCCTCACTAATCACCCCCCCGCCCTACAATGACCTTAGGTCATTGACCCCGTTTGCACAATCCGTCGTTTCTAACTACTATTATGAATATAGGGGAATGAAAAGTAATGCCAAACTTATATTTATTTTATGTGTCATGACGTCTGGACTAAAGAAAATAAAAAAAATACAACTTAAATGATAAAAAAACATTCATCAATAATGTTGTCATTCGTTCCCACAACAGAGGCCGTGAAAAATGGGAATAAAATCCTTCAAAAAGGTAATTATTTTGAGAGGCGGAAGGGGGGGGGTTGAACGATGCCCCCCATCGTAATATTTTTCCACGTCACAGCTGATTGTAGTTACCATTTATCAATAATTCCTTCGAGCTATAATACAAACAGTCACTGGCGGGAGCAAGCATATGACAGTTGTTTAAATTCTTAATGCACTCCCTGCTCGGATCAATACTAATGCTTGTGTTCACGAAAAACCAGGCATCGACCGATCACTTCTCCGACTCCTCTTAGGAGGTTCTTCGTCGGATAACCGTCCAGATCATCCTCGTCAAAGAAAATTCCTAAGGCCTAGAACTACGAAAGCATTTGCGAAAAGACTGGAAATTAAAATCGTGAGAACTAAGTAATAATCGAAACATTACATGTTACATAGAGGTTTTTCAAAACACAACAATTATTTTAGAAATTTGCAGAATTTACCACATATTGAAACTTTTATGAAAGAAAAATTAAGTTATATACTTCTTCTTTTATAGACAAAATCAATGAAAAATAATGACAACTTTACACTTGATGGGTGGGGGAATATAATATTGAAAAGGGGATAGAAATAAATAATTTTTTTTTAGGAGCAGAAGAACAATTCCGTTCTAAATTTTTCCCCTTCTAAGCTTTCCATCTTAGACTCATTTTTTTCGTCTCTGTATCAGACTGATAAGTGAATAAGGGGTAATCAGAGCAAGTTGGGCTTATTCCGTAAATTTTTTAAAATATATTTTTCAATGATTACATAAACTCTTAATAATATACTATTAATAATAACTCTTAATAATCATAAACTTAAACAGACCCCTGAGGTGTCAACCATTTTAATCTGTAATGCATATTTATAAGGGAATGTAGGAAAAACGGTATGTAGTAATATGCAATGGTAGTGTTGGATTATCTTCTTGTAGCAGAGGTTAGCAGGATATAACTCCATATCATATGATTCTATAGTTGTTATATACGAAAACTTGACCATCTAGTATATTCTTAAAAGATGGTTCATTAATTTAAACTATTCATTAACATTTCAACGATAGAATTTTAATTATTTGAGTTGACAAATTTCACAACGATTCGATTATATTTGAAAATATAGATTCTCATAAGGTTATCCTCCCTCAACCAAATTTAGTTAATGATAATATTTATCACAGTTGCTTACGGCTATAGTAATTTTAATATTTAAGTAATGCGTACGTTGTAATTTTTTATTTTCTCATAAAACATAAAAGAATTACGTTCATAATCAATGTAAAAGAAATACACTTAACTTTAAATGCATTTAAAAAAATATATAAAAATTCTATAAGACTTACGTGGAACGTACATAAAAAATTAAAAAGACAAGAGCTCACAAGACGCTACAAACAACTGTCACATCTTCACTTGACTTACGGAACAAACGACTTATCAATAACAGTATACTAAAACCTATTTGGAAATATGGAGCAGAACTTTGGGGTTCAACAAAACAAGTCCACGTACACAAGATACAAACAACACAGTCCAAAATTCTCAGAAAAATTGTTAATGCTCCATGGTATATTTCGAATCGCACCATACACAACGATATGAACATTCCCACTATGTCATAACAAATACATAACATTCCACTCATCGACACAATATCACCCAAACCCACTCGTTCTTCCGCTTTCCTACTCCCTGTTACCTGGACTTGATACGAAAAGATAAAAAATATATTGACCAAGAGACCTACTCAAATATTGATATTTCCATTCCAAAACTCGATGTCCCTGTACAAAAGCAAAGAGTAAAACATTTGGATTAGATGCTGGATGCGCAATTCCGCAGGTGCAAATGAAAATTAAACAATAAACAAATTCTATAAAATAAAATAATATTATATTAATAAGTGAAAAATAAATGTAAATAAAAAATAAGCTAAGAATTAAAATATTGTAAAATAAATAGGTCATCTTAAACGCATTTATTTGTAAGCATTCTTAATTTACAGTGATTTATTTCCCATAGGTTATTGTTATTTGTAAATTACAATAACCTATGGGAACAACAAACAAGTAAGTTAATACTGTCGAAAATTTAAATATTATATAAAACTATTATCCTTCCAACTTTAGTCTGTGAATTGGGGCTTTTAATAATGAAGGATTATTTACTACTTATGGCTATTTAATTTCTCAAAAAATAAGATATTGCTTACAACATTCAGCCTCGTTCACAGGACAATTTAGGAGACTACACCACGCGGAATTGCAAAGCATGCTGTTAATTTAATCGAATTAATATAATCGCGAAGGGTAGGTGAAGTTTTTGGACTTAGTAACAAACGAATCTAGACGTAGATGGGAATATAGCAACCAAGATTTTTAATACAAGGACGGAACTTTATGAACAGCGATCAGTGACGTGAGCATTGCACTTTTTTTACAGTAAACCTTTTATTGTTTAATTATAACTAAAAATTCTTCTCCTCATGTAGATCAGCCATTGCTACGGAATATTGTTAATGAAATATCTGTGCTTGGGATTGAATCAGGATCAATAGTAATTAACATAAGTTAATTGTTGTGTAGGACTGACTAACAAGCCTGACAATAATCAGGCCCTAATGACGACTGGATGTACGGAGATACAGAGGGCTAAGAAACATGATTCAATACAAGGCACATTGAAATTTCGTGTGAGGCTGCGAGGGATCCTTCTTGAATCTCTGATGAGGACGGCATCTTTATCATTAAAATGGACGGCGACTTAAAATATACTCACAACGGGTCAATATTTTTGTACAAGAACAATACCTCCTAAATGGAAACTGGACTATGAAATCTTCCTGGCAATGGTGGCCCGTGTAATTTCTACCTACAACAATAGAAGGTCCTACTACTTACAGAACTATTTTTTTCTTTTCCGTGTTTTTGTATTCCTTATCTACCGTTTGAGTGTAGTCCATTAGTTATGTGTAGAGAAGAATACAATCGTTAGTGCAAAGAACTCAGGTATAGGTAATGAGATGATCGAAAGATCAATACCTGTTTTCTTTTATAAGTAGGTATCCACATCAGCCAGCAGCCTCTGTGATAAGTGGTAAAGTCCATTTTTTTTTCCAAAATGAGTAAGTTGTACGGAAGGAGGCGGTATCGTGTGATTTTCATAGTTTTCGGCTTATGTTATAACTACAATTATAACTACATTTCAATCCAATACCTGACTTAGGCAACTAACTACTACGATTACAGCACGATTCTTGAACTCTAAATACAAGAAACTCATTTTGGAAAAAAAAATTTACTTAACAATTTATTCTGCAGGGCTGTAGATGTATCCCATGGAATAGAGTATTAATTTTATCTTCAAATTGTAATGCTTTAAAGCAAGCCAATGGAGAGGTACCGCTGGGTACTGTTCTTCGTCATGCCTTCCATATCATTTTGGATTATTTTTCAGTCAGCCAATCTACTAATTGTCAATTACTTGTATTTGACTGGTTTGGATGAAAATATAAAGAAAAAAAATTGTAATGTGGACAACACATGATTTCTTTAATTATTTGCCGAGCGGTGAAAATTTGGAGTAAATTATCATTTCTTCAAATGTCTATTATATAAATATTTATTACATAAAAAGTTTTAGTGTTGTAATATTTTATCAAAATTGCCTAGTAAGAGATCAAAAAACTAATTTCTGCTAAGTCTTTATTCCTGCTCGAACAGTTGAACTATAAATATTTTTAAAAATTTGCAAATTATAAAGCCTGATTTCTTTAAGCCGCTACTCAAAATATTATAATATTTGAATTTAAATAGAAAAATGAGATGTATCGATTTAAAAAATTTAAACAAGCTATATATTAAATACTCTTTCAAGTTTACACGGCCACTATTTATACAAAAAACTTCAGTTATTTCTTCTGGTTTAGACCGTGTCTTTGAATTTTCTGCCAACGTTTTGCCAGACATGCTGCTGATGTACTCAAGGCTTAATTGAGACTGAAGATGTTCAGCCCACAAATTAAGCCTTGAGGAAATCAGCAGCATCAATTATATGACTACGATTTCAATACATATAATGCATTGAACAACATTTAATGAATTTATTCACCGAAAAATACTCAATATTTCAAAACAATACAAAGTGGGTAATCATAGGTCAATAGGGGGGAGGGGTTTACGAAATTACTAAATTGAACATCAATTTTTATTATAGAATTATATGAGGGTACCTCTAATAAAACGTGTACCTACAATTGTACAATTAAATGAACAGATGGATAATTTGTAAAATAGGGGTTAGTACCTATTTAACTAAATTTCAATGATATTCCCATTTATATTTTTGCATTCGTCCGTTATTTAATTATTACTGCATTAATAAAATAGTTAATAAAATATAAAATAAACCATAACTTTTAAATAATGTAGAATAAGTTTATTTATATTATTTTTTTGGCTATGACGATTGGGTTTCTAAGCTTAAAAAAATCTATAATAGACATGCTTTTTTGCATTATGACCAATGATTCGCTTTAAAACCTTTTACAGCCTATTTCTAATCATATTCTACCGCTTTTAGAGCCTTGGATGAAGACACATCTTGCGTTTTTTACAGCCAAACCATTCCCTCGGTTTATAGCGTGAAAGGCAAACATAGATGATCTTTTTTCATTTTTTTTTTTTTTAGTTGTATGGTTAGTTCTGACTGATGGAAGGAATCCGTGCAGAACAGATTCCCTTACCTACTTCATGGCTCATATTATTGCATCCTTTCGTTTATTTTAAATATGCAGATAGTGAAAGGGATTCTTGTTGAGTCGAGTCTATGTGACATTGATCGTTTCGATTATTGTAATTATCATAATTTTTTTTTCTAGTGATGAGGGTTTTCACCGTAATAAAGTGCAGTAATGTCTACATAATATATATTTGGTTATAATAGTAAGTCTTTTCCCCCCTGAAATGCTTCTGGCTACATTAATTTCTTTTAAAAGGAAGAAAAGTGCTCGGGTGGAGATAAAAAAAATCTGTTACATAGGCCTGTTAATCGGAAAGTTGGCGTTTCGACCCACATTGCAGGTCTGCTTCAGGGCTAATCTGATGGAGTGATTTTTTTTTTATTTCAGTAGAAGAAAAAATAAATAATTTATGATTCGATTTATAAACTAGAAGGTTATTCAATTTATTTTTATTTTATTTTTTTACACGAATCGGCCAGCAAGGACCACGCGAATATCACTTAATAATCTTCTTCACACTCTCCGCCTTCCTTCTACTCCAATACTCTCTCATCTTCCTGGACTGTTCCTCTCGCTCTTCCTTAGTCCATTTTCTCCTTCGTCTCTCCTTCCTTCCTGCAAGAACCTCAACTTTTTTTAGTATTTTTCCGAAAAGCTCTCCATCCAAGAAGTGCTTATCCTTGATTTTCAGCCTATCTAGCTCCTCTTTTATTTGTTTCACACATCCATCTATAATCTTATAGTTTAAGACTTTAACGAAAATTTTTTTGTTCAGCCTCTTATTGTTCATTTGACCATGTGGCCGTAGAACCTCAGTCTTCTGGTCCTGATGACTCATTCAGATCTTCCAAATTTCTTTATATTTCTTCGTTGGATTTTCACCTATACCTCTCTTTTATTTTGTTTATTTATATAATTGAATATTCGTTAACCTTTATATTTCCTGAAATGTCTTTTGTGTTTTCTAGTGTTATATATGACGCTGTAGCTCGGGGGTTAAAAGAGTAGACCAGGCGGTTGACATTGTTCACAGACAAACCACTTTTATGTACTGCAGATGGCTAAGATACACTTCAGTTCTAGGCGTAAACTAAATCCTAGGTTCATAGGTATTAATAATAGTTTTTTACTTGTATTATGAGATAAGCGACCAAGGCAGCACAGTATGTAGAGTGTTGAGTTCCGGGTTCAAATCCGGCTGTGACAGAAAATTATTAACCTGTTTAATGACGCCCCTCCTGGAGCTCACCCACCTTCTATAAAGTGGGTACACTAAATATCGAATATATCACCCCCTTGCGCAATCGTTGTCCAAGAAAGTCTCTAGTATGTACTGAACCATTTATGGGATGTAGTAGTACAGTCATTATTTATGTATCGCATTTGCTGAAATCACAATCTGCAAATGACTTATAAATGATATATTTTTAATATATAAATGACTAATGAGATATAAAGGCGTGATGAAGATAGAATTTACTCTTCTTGGGAATCTCTGAACAAACCGACTCAGCGTGAAAAATCCTCACCTTTCAAAGCTCAAGTATTAATTATTCCTTTAAGTGTCCACAATTTTAGCGAGGCCCTCTTCTCCTCCTGGATATTGAATGAGGCAAATTTCTCCAGCCCCAGCCAACACACACAAGTTTTACTACTCTCATATAAAATGTATCATTCGGAGCAAAATTGTGATATGAATTATTTCTGGTCACGGGAATCTTAGACCGGGGCCAAATTCATTACTAAATGGTTAATTAATGAGTGGATCGAGGACGTAGGAAACCCTTGGGATATCTAACCGGAAAAAAGGTCTATGATTCTATACTTCGTAGGGACTACACTGTTTCCTTAGCCAGCTGTTGACAATATAAGATCAAGCTGAAATTGTGGTTTTATATACTCTTGGTGAAATCAAATTTTAGTACATTTACAGCACGGATTCGAGATTTAGTTGTATTAAAAAATAAGCGACAGCTAGAGTTTTTTTTTTAATGTTAGTTGCATATATTACGATTTATTTGTAATATAAAGGTAATAATGTTTTATTGAATGTATGATTCGGTTCAAAGACATTTATGAAGAAACAATTGGCGGGTTTAATATTTAGACTAGCGTCTTGATTTACTATTAAAAAAACAATTTTACTCTTACTTGACTGGTCGAATGATATTATTTAAGTTTCACTGTGGGCATCGAATTACGGGATCGTTAGATTAATAGACAGTGAATGCCCTAACTTAACCCAGTCATCTTCATGGTTATAATGGTACAGTTTCTTTGAAGTTATTTGCCAATAAATCTTTAAAAATTTATATTATATTATATTTATAAATTTATGATACGCTGCAGCATAACAAATTTATACATTTTTTTATACCGGGTATTTTAAGCATAAACTCGTATTCGGGAGATACATAAAGACAAACAGACGTTTTACCTTCGACAATTTCAGGACACATTTTTATCTCATGCAAAGCCGCGTAACTTTACGAAGCATCAAAGTACCTGGTTTATTTAGCTCGAGCCAACTGTTATAGGACAGTTTGCACTTTAGAGGTCCAATCTTTGAAGCGACCACAATCAAGCTCGGGGGGGGGGAGGACTTAATCTTTATTAAGCCTCATAAAAGTCACTTCCTTTCCGGCCTTCTGACCGGTTTGATCACTTCCATTCACCCACAAAACCACTCGTGATACCTGTTCTCGTTCGAATTATTATTTATTCACATTTAAATTTATTTTTTATTTTTATATAAATTTTTGTCTGTAATATGTGCCTCCTCATTATGGGCGATTAAAAAGATGTTTTTTTTAATTATTTCACAACATGAAAACATGAATATTTTCTTCATTTTTATTGCTAATTATATTATAATATATATATATATATATATATTTTTTTTTCATATTTTTATGTTATTATTATTTACCATATTTGAGCGTTTTCAATTGTTTCTACCATATCAGAAAAATAATTTTCCCAAATATTTTTTTAAACATCAGATGCTTTACATATTTCAGTCATTTGCATAAATGATCCGACAAGACTAATTATAGCTCAATGAGTGCAAAAAAGTAATATGTATTACCCTGTGATAAATATACAAGCCTGACCTAATAGGATGTATTACAGTTTTTTTTTTCTGAAGCATCTGTTCTTTCTGTCAACACTTATATTATATTAGTAATTATACCTAATTATACCTTTATTTAAGCTGTTAGTAATTATCGTCTCCTCTTATGATCTCTTAGATCAATCACAAATATAAATATAAAAGCTTAGTCTAATAAGGTGATTTACAAATTATTTTTCGGTATCATTTCTTATTTCTGTCAACCTTTATCTCGCTATACTAATAATAAAAATAATCACTACACTAAATACCATATAAATACTCAGCATACACCCTTTCTTCAGCTAGGACACATGATCCTGAACAAGATGAAAGGACACATATGATGTTATCTTCTATGCCCCCCTACATATAATAAAAGCATAAAGATAACCATATCAGATAAATACTAACAGAGCACATGGTCTATATAGTATAATTCAGAGCCACCATATGTCCACCATATGCCCCGAAATGATCGAAAGAGGCGGAGAGAATCCTTACTTAAGCCGCATGACTTGAATATTGGAACGAAATTCTCCTCTAATAGTACTCCGACTTCTATCATCTTTCTTTTCTTTTCATTGTTTTTTTTCTCCTTTTGTTCCTATTTCGGCGACCATCTTCTGGATATTCTTCGGCTTTGAAGTGAACAGTAAGGTCCAATGTTTCCCACGAGAATAAATGATTTTATGAAATGTATAAACTGACCAATATAATTAATGTATGTATTTATTTTGCTATTTAATTGGATCGTTTCATATGAAATATCAGGTTTTATTATTTCTGAATTTTTTTTTTTTAATTTATTTATTGATATCTACAGCTGTATTACAATAATACAACAAGTAAATATGCTAAGTGATATATAATGACATGATAATGACAAGTAGAGAAACTACTCACGGGTAGTACTCAAATCAAAGTTGAAGTAAGGAGGTCACGTGGCAATCTTCTTTTCAGACGCCTCGGAGGATTATCGAGAATTGAAGAGGAAGCTAGGTTTGAAACTAGAGTGTTTGAGTGGTAATGAAGTTTGTTATGAAAGGATAGATACCGGATTCGGGCCAAATCAGCAACAAAAGGGACATTAAGGTCGTTATGGATTACTTTATTCTTAACAAAATAAGGAGCATTGAGGATTTTACGAAAGATTTTGGACTGTAAGGATTGGAGGAATTCGATGGCTTAGTGGAGCCCCAAAGCTGTACTCCGTAAGTCCAAGTAGGTCGTATGATGGTCATGTAGACGAGTCTTTTGTAGTTAATTGGGAGCTTAGAGCGTTTGTCTAGTAAATGTTGAAGTAGCCTGAAACGTCGTGCGGTTTCTTGTCTTATTTCTGAAATTTAAAGTGGAATTATTAAAGTGGACTTCTGCTATTTACTGTGTTTATGTTAACAGTTTATAATGAAAAGCTAATCCTCTCTTTTTTACAATACCTGCTACAATTGAACACTGTTTAGTAAGCCATCAAATATGACCACGGTGGATAAATGATTTTCGTATAATTTTCTTTATATCAGCTTAAACGAAGGCATTCGGTAGCTCAAGATTCGAAAAACATTACCACCGCGTTCGGGGCAATGACAGAAATAATTCATTTTTCTATTCTATCCAGAGGTGAAAACATTACATCCAGGTCGTACTGCAGGGATTCTACAAAATCGCATGAACAACGAAACAACCTGCTTGGTTAATCGGAAGGGACCTATACTCTTACTCTTATATTCTTACACAGCAACTCCAGAACGAGCTGGACTAGGAAGCCTTTCCACACAAACCTTGTTCGCCAGACTTTATCTCCAACAGATTTCCACTGGTTCAAAACTTTGAATCTACTTTAACAGTAAAAGTTTAAAAAATACTTTTCCAGGAAAAACGCATTTTGAGGCTCTATTCATCACAAAACCCTGAATTATCTAGTTCTTGGATTGAAAATTTGATGAAAAATTGGGAAAAATGTATAGAGGGTAAATATTCTGAATAAAAATGTTTGGACTCCATAAACATTTTTAATCAAATAACCTTTGCTTTGGAAACGGACATTTAATAAGGTACTGTAGAAATTAATACTAATAATTAGGCATTTACTCGTAAAAATCATTATAAATAATTATACCTTTTATTAAATCCTCATACAAGACTAAAAAGACAAGAAAATTTTATTATCAGACCTATTTGGACATACGGAGTTGAGCTTTGGGGCTCTACTAAACCAACCAATTCATCTCGTATCCAATCCTTACAATCCGAAATCCTTCGTAAAATCCTCAATGCTCCTTATTATGTCACAAACAAACTAATCCATCACAAACGATCTTAATATCCCATATGTTGCTGATTTGGCCCAAACTAGATATCTATCCTTCCATGAAAAGCTCCATACGCACTTGAATCCGCTAGTCTCTCAACTTGCTTCCCATAATATTCCTGATAACCCTCCGAGGCGTCTTAAAAGAAGATGCCCTCGAGGCCTTCTACTATAGAACTTTATTGGAGTGCTGTCAATAGATAGTTTCTCGACAAATGTTTTTTTTATTTTCATGTCCTTTGTTCATACAGCAGATTTACTTGATGTAATATAATTACAGTTGTAAATATCAATAAATTATTCTATTCTCTCTAAAAACCTTTTATTAATAGAATAAGAATGAAATACACATTGTAATTTGTGCCTCTATAGAATCATATTTATACAGCGACATAGTAAGTTTTCTATAATATTTCCCAGGCCTTTGTTGCTTCATAAATTATATTTGCAATCTTATTTATCTTCAAAGAATAATAAAAAATAACGGAAAAGGACAATTTTTCAATAACGATATCGGAGCTAAAATAGGCTTATAATCAGAAAAGAGGCGAACAGAGGGAGGATATAATAACTTAGAGTGAAGCCCCTTCCTCATACATTTGTCAACGACACAGATAATAATCCATCTTATAGGCACTAGTATTTTAATAAGTCTAGTCATTCCTGTTAAATGGGGGGCTTTGATGAATGCCTTTCCGCCATTATTATTAATAATTCATTCTCCCCTTCGTTATCAATAAGTTGTATTGTTATCAGTGGAGTGCTGCCGTCATCCATCCTCACGTGGCCCTCGGCATTACATTCTCGAATCGTCTTGGAGCAGGTCGTAATTAGAATAAATGAGGGACCTAATGTATATTTTTAAATCTTAACAATAATTGTCATCTAGGCAGAGGTTCGCGAATTTTATGGACAATACAGGAAGAAATTACATTCAATGTACGTTTCGATGAACCTAATTCTACTACTGTACTTATTAAAATAGATTAAACAATTTTTGAATGCGGAGCAGGGATTGGTAGATATGCGGCAGCCGTCCTGAGTGGATATACTAAACGTTCCCAGTGGCAGACCAATTATTTAATCTGTAAAAAGCCCCATATGGACCCTGTGGGATCTACAGACACTCCTGGGGCACTACCATCTAGGTTATACAAAGTGGGTACCCTCAATTATAGGAAAAACCTGGCATTTGAGGGTATAATAGAATCAATCACCTCCCTGCATGATCGTTGTGTTAGAAACAATACCTAGACCATCAATGCAAACATAAAACCCTTTATTGACTGTATAATTTTATATATATATATATATATATATATATATATATATATATAAAATAAATGTTTTACATTTTAAAGGAGTGTACTATTGATTGTCTTGTTTAATATTAACGATATTGAATGAATTCTTTCATATTTAATACAGTGCCAGAGATTCTCATTCCAATTCTTGAATTAATTATGACACGCAATGTTATTAATTTATTTTATTTTTATCAATTAATTGAATATTTTATCAGCCTCATTTCATTATTCCCCATACTGAATAATTAAATGGGAAATAAATATTTTATCTGCGGTGTATCCGTTATGAAATCACATTATATAAATGGTTGCGAAATTAAAAATTCAACATCTTATAATGATTTTCAAACACCGGTTGTTATAAATAATAAATTTCGGATTCATTTAAACTGAATCGCTATTATAATAACAGAATACAGTAATAAAAAAATTCATAAATATAGGACTGCTTTGCCGTAGTATAAATTGTTATAAAAATAATGTTTGATTTTAGTTTGTTGCAACAAAATTATGATCCATAACACGCTACTTAATCCAATATTGACCTACGCCTTACAAGTGTGGGGCCCATGTGAAAAATCTCATTTACAGAACATTTAAACCTTTCTACCAAAATTCCTTCGTTATATTACACATTGTCTCTTATATAATTGCTAATCATTACAAAAGATCTCAACATACCACTCGTGGCTGACACGATCAAGAACAACTACAAAAAATTTCATGACTCACTTACTGGACATCCAGACTTACAGGTACAATAATTACTGACGTTTATTTTGAAAAGGAAGTGGATGCGAGACATCTTGGTTTGAAAAAAAATCGATAAAGTTTTATCGATTATTCCACCCATTCAAAGTTAATGATTTTGAAAAAAAAATGAGTAAAATATTAGAAATAATAATAACTAGAAAACGAAACTGACAATATGCATACTCCTGTCTAGTTTATTTGGCTAACATTTGAATTGCGAAATTCGATTAACGAGGTATCTATATTTGCATATATGACATTCGAATTTCACAATTGTTACAAAACTATTTTTTGGGACAACCGTGAAAGGATAAAATAAAGGAAATTACAACAGTAAATCCAATATGATAATATCTCTTTGGCTGTAACGCAACTATGAAGGAAGCGGTGTCAAAGGTTACCGTGGAAAAAACAAATAATTTCATAAATATTTACAGATTTTGATGAAATGAATTTAAATTTATTGAAATTCAAATCAGCCATTTACCTTATTGTTGTATTGTCCCCTCTTGGGTAAATACAATGGAAATAATGAAAATCCAACTATTTCCTCTATATTTTGCATTTGTATTATAATTTATAAATCTAAAAGTCACCAATAATTTTTATTTAAATTTATTAATGCACAACGATTATTCATTGAGGATATTTGTTATCGTTTATTAGGTAAATTGAATTTCAGTTTTTCAGTCAATCAGCGATAAAGGTAATTGACTGAGCAAGTGAAATATAATTTAACATGAATTAATGAATGTGTGAATTGACTAATATTAAATAATACTATGAAGAAAAAATTAGAATAGATCCTTTAATGATAACTGCAGGAGCCAAAAACAAAATATAAGTAAAGAAAATATAATATAATATAACATCATGGTATAGTTCAGTATAATTTAATATACTCTTAAGTATAATAAAAAATATAGCTCTTAATAAAAAAGAGATATAAAAATACGATGAGAAAATTTAATTTTCATTTTTTTATTTTATAATATTGGGGGGATTCACAATTAAGAATTTAGGTTTTTCAAAATATAAAAAAAAAATCAATCAAAAAAATATTCTTGAATGGACTTATCACTAATTATCAAGCAAATATTTGGTATCAGCTATGCATATTTTATTTTATTTTTTTAAATATGAAACAAGTTTATTGAACTGATAAACAAAATTATTGTCATTATTATATTTAATTTAATTCGGATGCTGAGATATCTAGAGACCTTCCTGGGGCTAACCCAGTCTTTAAGTGGGTATCTTGATTTTAGACAAATCACCCCCCTGTAGATCCACGGTCCTCTAAACAGCACAGTCTCTACCATGTAGCAAACCTTAGACGCTTCATTTTTACGGTGCAGGGTTTTTTCATAGTGTAAAATTTATTACAAAATATACTGACATGTTTCGATAATCATTTTATAATAATGCTGTTCCTTGACTCTATTATGTTTATTTTTCATATGAATTACTTTTACTTTCTCATCTCTTCTAGCAAATTGTATTACATTAAAATATAGAATTTCGATGAGAAAAAAAAGTTATATATTCTATTTCGTTTCCTTGGTTTTTTTAAAGGTTTTTTTAATTGTAAAAAGAACCGCCTTGCTTGGAGACATATCTTTATAATTATTTGCCACAGTAAATCTTATTATTTTATAATTATATGATTTTTTCTTATTTATTTAGTTTACAAATTAAGTTAAATTTAATTATAAATTTTAATTATATGCTTTCTTGATTTTACTTTTGCTACGTAAGCTTCTAATAATTTAATAATATTTTATCCTAACTTTTTTCCTTTCTTTTTTATTTTTGTACAATAAATTCTTTTACTAATAGAAAGAAGTTATTTTAAACTATTTTTTATTGAAAAATAATATGAAATACCGTTGTGTTTAACGATACATCTCTGTTATATTTTATAAATTAGATTTTATTTATTTTGAACGATATGCGATCTTATATTTTTTTTTTACATAAATCACTAACACCTCTCCTCATTTAACATATCATATTAATTAAAAATGTAAAACATTTTTGACTAAAAATATATATACACAAATTATTATTAATATTTATATTTATAATTTTATTTAATCTTTCTTATTTTTTTACACGAATGAATGATACATCTGGCCGTTGCTATGCCAATTATAATACTTATAAAAAATCCTTTCTTAGAGCTTTATAAGTAGTAGCGTATTTAAAACCATTTCTTTCTTACTTTTTTTTTTACTTTTTAAGCTCTCATATGGTGAAACTTGTGGCACTTAGGGGCAAAGCAGCAGACCCTCCGCCGAGGACTTAGACAAGCTTCTCCCCCTTTGTGGCCAGTCATTAGCCCCGCGATATAAGGAGGCGGCCGAAGTGGGCCAGTTTGAGGAGCCCATTGTGCCTAACTTGTAAGAAAAAGAGAAGAGAGAAATAACTGCTGAAGAGGTGGCACTTTGCCGCGGCTCAAGTATTAAAATGGTTAGGCAATGACGACTCCGAGTGCTGTGTGATGCGTTTTTCGAGTGTAGTCAACCCTCCCCGCTCCCCGACCAACCCCTTCAGAGCTCAGTGGTTGCATTATTACCACCCCCTCCAGATTGTTCCTTGCGCCCCCCCCCCCCCGCGCTACGGGGCTTAGTCCATTTGCACACCGCGTCTCCACATGTATCATTTATTTAAATTATTCCAGTATATATCTCCACCCTCCGGAGTTAATCCTGCAATTTAAACGTTTGTTCAACCTGAGCTCCTTGAATTATACCTTGAGAAGGCTTCCTTCTCCTGATCCTACCTAGTTCGGGTGGTAAAACCTTTGGTAAACTAACAAAAACAATAGGCCATAATCTCTCCCTTAAATAGAACCTATCCAAATAGAAGTTCTGGAAGTTCACTAGAACATGAGATTGGGTGGGTGTTACCCCTCCACAGCTGGACCTACACCGAACCCTCCACCCTTCCTCTCAATGAAAACCAGTCAATAGGGTTTCGAATAACCAACAGGGGTTGGAGGTCCAATAGCATAGTGGGGTGGAAAGATAGATACTAAAATCACGTCCCAACAACAAATCATCATAAATATAATTTTGTATTATTCTAATCATTAGTTACCATAATTATTTTTTCCAATCCTAACTATTTTTTTTTAAATATACAAAATAAAACCTGTACTACTACAAACATGAAGGGCCTTTGGTTGAGTAAATTGTGGACGAAATACTGTTTCTATGACAACGATTGTGATTTGTACAAGGGAGTTAATGTGTCCAAGATCCCGCTCAACCTCCAAGTTTTTCCAAAATGAAGAGTACATAATTATAGAGGCCTATTAAATAATACCAGCCATAGCCGGACTTAAACCAGGACCTTAGGCATTCATAAATTTAATCCACACTTCATAAGATCCTTGTGATTTTAAGCTTAAGGGGATATATTCTGTGATAATTATCATACATTACAATTAAAATACACTCATAAAGAATAAATTAATTATATATTTAAATCGATGCGCTATGGTTGTTACTCTGAACAGAACTTAGCTCTGCAAAAAAAAGTAGGAGAAAGGTATATAATTCTTACGTTTAATTGTAGTTATTATATAAAAACTAACAAGACTATGCATTAAAAAGTGTACTATATCTAAGCCACCGGTAATTTAGCCGACAAGCAAACTTTTTTCCCCAATAAAGGACCCATTATAGAGGCTGGATGAGCCCCGGGGGGTCTCCAACAATTTACAACTCATTACCGTTTTATGGTTGTTAACAGAATTAATTATTTTATCTGTCTCAGCCAGTCTCCAACTTGTAACCTGGAGCTCAACAACTGACACCCCATCCCCTCCTTAATAATTACGAAACAATCTGTGTTGAATAAGCTCAAGAATGGCTTTTAGAAATCAATTAATATTAAAAAAAATTAATAAATTTTATTCAATTAAGTAGTAATTAAATTTTATCTTTGTTGTACTAGGAACACATATATAATGACCTGGTTTTATTATAATTTTCTTTTTTTTTTTTGCATAACGCAAATATCATGTTTACACACGCTCATTCTCTAGTTCTAGTTCTTTTCCAATTACCCTTAATTCTCTCCGAATGTTATCTTTTTCTTCTTCCGTCCATCCCCAATGCCCAAGCTTCGTTCTCTGCATTGTTGCAGCTCTGTACAAGACGGTTGGTATCAGCATGTAGATTCAAATCTCTATTCTTGCCCGGTCTACTAGCTCCTATATTACATTTAAAATTGTCCTTCAGAAGTTAAGATGGATACGAATTACATCTCTTCAACCCCTCCCCCCCTCGTACAACCAGACAAGACGCCTTTATCAAATCAATTTCTTCTTGGACCGGTCCCAAAGTCGAGGATCATCTTGGAGACGTCGGGATCTGCCCGTTCATCGACCATAAACTTGATTAATGTTCCCTGAGCCATTTGTTTAATATAATAAATAAAGTGGGGGAGAAACTTGTAATATTCTATAGGTCGTTAGTTATTTTTACTAATGAGAGTTTGTAATTAATGTTTTAGTTGCCTCGGCTTTCTCTAACTAATCGTTGTCTCAATTAATTGTTCCCTTCTGACAAGTTATTCCCTGTTAATAACTAGGAAAATTACATAATTCAGATTGATTTTTATCTTGATACTATATTGTATTATTTATTTATATAAAATAAAAAAGTAAGGTTAAGTTTTAAACAGTTGAAATATTGAACATGTCAGAGAAAAAAACAGAAACCATTTAGAGAAAATTCTGTATGAATGCTCAGCCTTTTATGTACTCGTAAATATTTTTATTTATAGTGTTTTTATACCATTGTATATTAATTAGGAAATAATTAAATGAAAATATTTGGGGAAGGTTATGAAGCACAGAAGGATATTATGAGATGACAGGACATTGAATTATTATATATAAAGGATGAGGCAGGATAGTTGGGGGTGGTGTCATAAATGCCCCGACACAAACAAATGATGCCGGGGACTGCTCAAGTTGCCCGCAACTTCTCTTCTCAGTTTTGGCTTACGCTCGGAAGAATGTCTCATTAAACAGTTGAGTCAAGTATTCAACTCTGCCCCCGCCTCAACCGAAATTTCGTTTCCGATATAGCAGAGTTCTCATTATAATTTCGACTTAATATATAATTCCAGAAAATATTTGAATTTCTGAAAATCGTAACTAATAATTGAAATATGGACGGTTAGAAAAAAAAAATGTAGCCAAAAATCTGAGGGTACATAATATACAAACAAATCTTTTGATTCTTTTCGTTTGGTTCAGTAACTATGTGCTATACACATTGAGCTTTTCCTGTTCTCTTAGGCAATTAAAAAAATTGAAATTGTATATACAAATACAATTTTTTAAAAAAATTCAAAACCAATTTCGTTAATATACCACATGATATTATCATTCAGGTGCGAATAATGTATAATGTATTAGATATTTTGTATAAATAGGAAAAATATTGAAATTTCACAACCCAAATATATTAAAAACATCAGTCAGTCTTATAACTTCATCAGAAAGCAATAATTTTTACTAAAATACTAAATTCCAAGTTGAATTTATTTTATTTTTTATATTTTTAGAGAGTGGTTTGGATGAGAGGACAATTCGTTTACTACTAATCTACTGATCTAAAAGTCCCAGGCTCAAAAGAAACTGATAGAGTATTTATAAATCATATTGGGATTCACCCAGCCTCTATTAAATTGGTATCCTTAATCATGGTCTAAAAAGAATCACAAACCATTCATGGGTATTATGAGTGTGATTTTTTGATAACATATGTTTTATCTCAACCTGATTAGGTAAACAAAGAGAGCCATAACGTTAATAAAAGCTCCAATATTTTTTTATTGAATAAATAAGATCAAATTTGAACATTTATGAAGCATCAATTGATTAAAAAAATAATATTACAAATAAATTGTAATGTATATTGCAAGGCACCAAAATTCGTCTGATTCTTAACACTACTAAATCTTGAATTGTGAGATAAAACCATTAGTTGTGTATATTCATTAAAATTAGCGAAACTGACTCCTTACTAGCTATTAATATACAAATCCTCCATTGATACTTAATTAATATTTCAAATACATTTGAATAAAACCGTATATTTCAACGGAAATATTAACTACAATAAATGAAACTTAGTTGTAAAATAATATTGATCCTTTCGCTACACGGCTCAAGGCTAAAACTAATATCGATTTATAAGAATATATTTGCCAACTCAATATTAACTAGGCTAATGAAATAAATTATCGATTGAAAACGTGTAATTTTGATATTATTGGTGTCTGGACAAGTTTCTCTACCTGAGGGCTTGTGGCGCAACTGGAATAGGAATATATAGAAAAATATTCCAGCAAGGATATATTTATTTATATATATGTAGACAGTTATATACATATATACAGACACAAATGAGATAACCTTTTCCCTTGGAGGCTCAAAGAGGGTGGACCAGAGCACCTGTAAAAACTGTACACACAGAACAAGGCTAAAGAAATTCCACAATGCTTCATGCCTTCCATGACAGAGGATTGGATCCATGATAGTTGATGGAATCGTACACTGATGGAACTCATTCGTGGGAAAGTGAGATTAAAAAACTTGGGTCTAGTTTCACCAAGTGGAAAGTGAGGAGATTAGAGGTTTTGTCAAGGCCTGTGTCTAATTATAATATTTTTTATAGTTTTCTTTTTTCAACTAAAAAGGTTTTTATCATATATTTAAATAATAACGTTTTTTTTACCTTGATATTTTCTTCAAAAAACAAAGATCTTGGAAGTACTTACCTAAAAACAGAAAAAAAAATTGTTAAAACATATATTAAAAGTACTACTTATTAATACTAAAATATATTAATAATATCATCTACAATGTTATCCTGTATAGTTGATCAGACTGAATTGTCAATTTTTTTTTTTAGTTTTAGATATAAAGATATAAATATATAAAAGAAAAAGATATAAAGTTAGTTAGATCTTTTTTGAAATTTAAGATATTATTGATGTACATAGTACGGGTTATATATATATGTATATATATATATACATATATATATATATATATATATATATATATATATATATATATATATATATATTTAAAATATTTTAAATTAAGAAATATAAACTTAGTTTACTAGTTTAACTGTCCATTATAATTAAATCAATACATAAGTAAATTTTTTACAATATATAATCGTATAAATTGTAAAAGAAATCATATTTTCAGTCTACATCGGCTTTACTATCGCATCTGTATGATATGCATTAAAAGAAGGGTTACGCAGAAGAATTTTTAAAAATACAAAAGACAATTCGTATGTTTTTTTTTTTAATGTTTTTTTTAAATTATATATTATTAAGCTTATATATGTCTCTACTTTAAGTATCTGAAAATGACAACAGACGGCTCTTATTTTATACTGTTTTTTTTTTGTTTTTTTAAATCCAAGTATTAATATTATCCGAGGATGGACATAGTTGGGGTGCAATAAAAAAAAAACACTAAATAAGTCAAGAATTTTAATTGTGCCGACGTTTCGACCTACTTTGTTGCTATGAGAGAAAAAACAAACAAAACAAAAAACTATACAAAAAAAAAAACATTACAGTACCAAGAATATAATAGCATATAGAGTGAAAAGAAAAGTACAAAATAGTGATGGACAAATAATTAAGGATATATTAGCATCACTTTTTTAATTTTTTAATTTATCTCATTTCCCGACTGGAATTTTATATCTTTATTTCCATAGGTTTCTTCTATATTTACATCATATTTTGTAGTAATACAACTTCATTCTATTGTAATTATATACATTTATATAACATCCCATACTTATATTTTCAAATTTTTACATCTACAATTTAAAAAATTTATTAAAAAAATTATTACCTGTCATTCAACGACGAGATTCCTCTTCAATAATTTCTACACATTTCTTCTGTCTTTATTCTTTAGCATCTTATTTTTTATCATTATTCATACAATTTACTTATGTAACCTCTAGGAGTCTATTATCATACATTTTATATTTTATCTGTAATTAAACTAGGTTTTCCATACCTTTATATCTCACCTTTTTAAATTTATACTTTTTCAATTTGCATCTTTCGGTTTACCTTCTGATTTTTCTTACTGTTTGTCTTTTGTTTACATTACCACCCTTCTGTACATTTATTCTGTAATTTTTTTTATTCATTCCTTAGTTATATACTCATCACTATTTTTTACTTTTCTAGTACTCCATATGTTATTATATTTTTGGTACTGTAATGTTGTTTATATATATATATATTTTTTTTTTCTCATATCCCTGAAGATAACCTATAAAGTAGTTCGAAACGTCGGCACTAATAAAAAATAAGTCTTGACTTATTTGGTGTTTTTTTTTTTACTGCACCCCCCAACTATCTCCATCCTCCATTATATCATCCAGTCAACTATTTTCCTCTCTAATATTAAAATTATCAATATAAAATAAGATATCAAAATGAGAAAATAAAATTTAAAAAGTATATACTTTGGTAAGTATCACTAAAATAAATAAAGTTATATTTTTTAAATATTACTTGCATGCTATAAAATTAAATGTAATATTTCCTTATTCCTATGTGAAACATATGAGTTCCAGAATAAATAAGAATATGAGTTTTAAATTTTTTTTTAGAAGTAAAACTTCATTATTTTAAGCAGATGCAATGATTTAAAGGGAACACAATTGCATCCTAATCCACGTGGGGCGTAGAGTCACGATTCCTTTATAATCGAAAACGAATTCAAACAATAATAAAATAGCAGTTATCAAAATTTAAACAATCAATCGACTGACAATTCATCTGATTCATAAAAAGAATCGCCATCCGATTTAACTCCATCGACAATATTGGAAAGCTTAATAAGATAATTGGAAATCAGGGTGGAATAAAAAAAAAGAGAGAAAGAGTGGGAAAATAGAAGAATCAAAGGGGAAAATAATTAAGGTAAATATTTTCTGAAGAAATGAGGGCAGGAAAAATAATGGAGTACGACACCCTCTTAATGCAGGAATGACATGGAAACATTGCCACTGTAAATAAAATCGGTAATGTAGATAATTCGTTAATAACTCCCAATTCCGAATTAATAATTAAAGTACAGCAGGCAAAATCAACAAAAATATCATTTATTCAATTTAAAACTCTTTCAATATTTGTTTTTAATGAAATACAACAGACGGGGTTTTCCAAAAATCTCTCTCTGGCTGCGATGAAATACAAGGGGAGGGGTTATATATATTTTTTTTTGGACAAAAAAGAAAAATAAAAAATTACAGTTTAGAAGTAGAGTTGGGGTATTTTATATAGCAATATATTTTAATATATACTTCCTCCTGGGAGGGCCCGTTAGAGAAATATGGTGGGAATAAAAGTTTAGTTTCCTCGCGGAAGGGAAAAAGTTTAGGAAATGTATGGCTATATTATATGTCCTGAATGATATACATTCGCCCCTCTTTTATTCGCCTCGGCCCAGGTTAACTAAAAATTATGAATTAATGTATATTTCAACCCCGCCCACCCCTCACTTAAATTATTATAAATGCGACAACCGCCCTTTATATGAAACTGTAAAATAGATGGGGCGGGGGTTATTTGGAAAAATATTTTTTAGAAAGTTTCCAAATGGTAGGTGTGCCGAGTATTTTAATTTTATGACCCCGGTCGGTGTCCTGCAGAGTCAGTTTATTGCTTCAATGATGTCATTGCGACATTTTGAACAAGTCAATGCCGGCTAAGGTGATATTTATGATAATTATTATACAAATTTTATTCGACAAACATTGCTGCAATTTACATTGTCATTACGGATGAATAATTTCTAACAGTGTCATTATGTCTATTGTATATTTCACGAAATACCTTTTACATATTAATTAAAGAAAAAAAAAACAATGTACTAATACAATATTCCGTTACAGTTCTGATAGATTATTCTTTCTTTTGTGGGTTTAAATGTAATAAAAATACATTTTAATGGATAAAAGAATTTTAATGGGAAAAATTAATAAAATAAAATAAAATATTAAAATAGTTTCCTTTTTCAATTATTGATTTAATATAAAATCATTAGAAGACATCTCTAAACTAAGTTCTTCGATTTTTTTTTTATGAACATAGTTTGGTTAGTGAAACTTATAAAAAAAAAAATGAAATATTTAATTATGAAGCAAAAAAACCATTCTCCAGTCAAGTTTTTTATTTACTATAAATACGTTTCGACCCCTTCGGTCATTTTCAATTTCTTAAATGTTTATCAGGATTCACATAATATGTCTCTTATGTACGTCTATAATTTAAAAATTACTAGGAGATACATTTTTCTCCATGGTCATTATTGCTCTGCAGAGATAGAATATAGACGTCCATAAGAGACATATTATGTGAATCCTGATAAACATTTAAAAAATTGAAAATGACCGAAGGGGTCGAAACGTATTTATAGTAAATACAAAACTTGACTGGAGAATGGTTTTTTTTCTTCATAATTAAATATTATCAATTATAGTCCAGTAGAACCCATATTATAAAAAAAATGAAATTGAATTTGATATGATTCTAAGATTTTTCTAAAAAAAATTCTTTAAAATATCTATATTTAAGTTACTATAATAGTAAATTATTTATTTTATAGTATTCGATACAGTGTTCTTGCTTTATGGTCAACTATAAATACATATTTCGTTTTTCCTATAATTGTTATAATGTTTAAAAATTAAAAAAATGTATAGCACAATAAATAGACCTATAGTAGTTAATATGGAAATCTCGATTTGATAAAAAGTCATTAATATAGTTTATTTCTATTTTTATTATTTTGTTATTGTTTACACGTTATCCATCAATCGATAATAAAATAGGAAACTTTTTTTCTCTTTTCTTCTAAAATTTGTATTTTATTTTTATTACACCAATAAACTTTTTCATACCGTTATTTTTATTTTCATTATAAATTGAACAAGTCCCTAGCATACAAATTTCCTCCTTCTTTAATCTGCATTACAATGTTTATAAAAATTAATACGTGCGTATGTTTCTTACAACAAAAAAATATTAACATTCTTATAATTTTTTTTCCTTTTTTTTTTAAACTGGATTTATTGTAAATTTCATCTTCGAGAAAAAAAAAATCTGCTTCCAGTCAATTATTTTATTGTTTTATAAAACAAAACGTTTCGACACTATGGTGTCATTTTCAATTATTTCTTTTTCTGCATTCCTTAACTTTAAATAAAATAACAATAATTACAATAATATAAAATTTTTTTACATAAATGTCCAAAAAAGATAACATACTATAAGTACAAATATCTGGAAAGTCAATACTTTTAAAAATAATTTTTAAGGAGATCTCTAGTCCTCCATAGTCAAAATTATATTGCATTACACAAAACCAAACCTTGATCTTTGAACCATCTGATCCTTTTTCTTATTTCTATTAGTCATTAGACTTTAGTATAAATATAACTATATAATTAATTTTTTTCGATAAAATATTTTTAAAAATTATATAGTATAATAAATAAATAAATTAAATTTATATAAAAAAAAATTTTAATTTTACTTAGTTGATGTACGTTTTAGAACATAATTAGTTATATTTATACTAAAGTCTAATGACTAATAGAAATAAGAAAAAGGATCAGATGGTTCAAAGATCAAGGTTTGGTTTTGTGTAATGCAATATAATTTTGACTATGGAGGACTAGAGATCTCCTTAAAAATTATTTTTAAAAGTATTGACTTTCCAGATATTTGTACTTATAGTATGTTATCTTTTTTGGACATTTATGTAAAAAAAATTTATATTATTGTAATTATTGTTATTTTATTTAAAGTTAAGGAATGCAGAAAAAGAAATAATTGAAAATGACACCATAGTGTCGAAACGTTTTGTTTTATAAAACAATAAAATAATTGACTGGAAGCAGATTTTTTTTTTTTCTCGAAGAAAAAATATTAGCTTAAAAACACACTTTTGTAGAAGACATAACTAAGAATTAGAAAATGATTTTAAAATAAGAATAGTGTGAAGAACAAAAAAAAAACTAATTTTATTTTAAGGTGCTTTTTAAGATATTTTCATGCTCTACTTTAATCCATTTCAGTCAATAAAACATAAAGATGGAAGGTATTTTTAGTTCATCAATTTATTCTTGTTTTAAACGTATTGAAAATCATTCAGAAAGTGGAAGATGGTTATAAATTGCTGAATTTAGGCTTTCTGAATTCCTTATTATTATTATTTATATTAAATATAAATACAGGGGGGGGGGTCCATTTATATAAATAAGACAAATATATCCCTGAGAGAATGTAAACCCTGCGGCCGAAGTGGAGTCATACGAGAAAGAACATAAACGATTTAGAAGAAAAGAAGACTGGGGGGGAAAGAGGCAGACAAAAACCGGTCTAAATTGATATAAGGCAACCAAGGGGGAGGGACATAGAGTGGGGAAAGGAAGACGGCACAAAGGAAGAAACAAAAAAATATGAATATTTGAGCCCGCAGGAGATGACTCGCGTCTTAAATAGTTTAGATAACAAATTTCAAAAGCGAGTAGGCCAGGCCACCGCCCGAGGAAGACTTTGTATTATGTTGGCCAAGAAAGAAACACAAGCCATTCTCGTCGGTGTTTACACAGAAAATAAGGACCATTCCGTAAATAAAGTATTATTTACAATAGGGAGGTGTCCTCTGTATGACTGTCCGCTTTTGTCCGCAATTGCGCGATAGACAAATAGAGCCACGAGAAGAAAAGAAAACTTCCTTGCGACCGCACTTCATTAGCGAGAATTTATTCCAGTTTATTCAATCCCTACTTAAATATTATTAATGACGCGTGGACCGAGTGGTTAAATAAATAATGGATATTTTTAAGAAGTGCCTGCTGGTGGTACAATGAATATGCAATGGTATTCGTTAGCCTACAAATAAATATAAAATCTTGTTTATTGTGAATGCATTTTGAAAAAGTAAAATAAATAACCAGCAAAGGATTATACATTTAAAAATGTCCTTTTAATGAATATTTTAAGAAAAAGAAAACAGTAATAATAACTGAGAAAACCATAAAATTGGAAACATTTTTCTTTTAATTTCATGGTTAAAAGGCAAAATTATCCGGAGATTTGTTTATTGCTTCTTAATTAATTATTACAAAAATATTTTTAAATAGCTTTCTTAAATCCCTCACCCAAATTAATAAATTATTTATTAATACATAAAAAAATGTTTGTAAGAAGATTATTAATATATATCTTCTGAATGCGATCAGCTTCATACCTAATATATTATAAGGTTATTATTATTAAAAAAATAACTTTTAATTTAATGTTCCAATAGATCGCTGCTTCGTTCTTGTTTTTTTTTGTTTTGTTTTTTTAATAAAATAAGCTTAAATAAAAATTTATAATTAATTTAATACCATTATACTTAAAAATTATTTAATATTAAAACAATATTTTTAGTTTGAAATGTTGGAGATAAAACAATTATCTAATTTAGTTTTTTAAAACTTTACTTTTAAAATCAAGTTTATCATTTAACATTTATAATAAAACTCGAGCTTTTTTAATAAATGATTTTCCAATTTTTTTTTTTTTATATATTAACACTTTATTGAAATATTACAATCTACCACTTGTGGGCAATAAGTAATAGTGCTGTGTAGCTTACAGTCAGGTATTTCCAATAAAAATAAAAATTATATATTTTGCTTATTTTTTATCTCATTACTTAATTAATTGCTTTATTAACATTAAAACTATAAAATAGTGTATTAATCATACTAACATCACTACAATATATATATTTTTTAAAACATGTCACTAAACAATGTCATGTCTAGAAGAGCATCGATGCTGGGTGAGCCCAAAGATGGCTTACTTATCAAACAGACTTAATTCGCGACTGTTAAAACTCAACAATAAGCAACATTTAATATTTAAAATTACCCAGCAAAGCTTTATATATGGCTGAAATATGACCTTAAGCTAAAAATAAAGAATGAATTATTTGTTTTGACGAATGATATCGGTTACATTAGTAGTTCAACTAAGAAGGTCACGTGGCCATCTTCTTTTCAGACGCCTCGGAGGATTATAATTGAAGAGGAAGCTAGGTTTGAAACTAGATCGTTTGAGTGGTAATGAAGTTTGTTATGAAAGGATAGATACCGGGTTCGGGCCAAATCAGCAACAAAAGGGACATTAAGGTCGTTATGGATGACTTTATTCTTAACAAAATAAGGAGCATTGAGGATTTCACGAAGGATTTTGGATTGTAAGGATTGGATACGAGATGAATTCGATGGCTTAGTGGAGCCCCAAAGTCCAAAAAGGTCGTATGATGGTCATGTAGACGAGTCTTTTGTAGTTAATTGGGAGCTTAGAGTGTTTGTCTAGTAAGTGTTGAAGTAGCATGAAACGTCGTGCGGTTACTTGTCTTTTCAGTCTTGTATGAGGATTCCAGGTTAATAGTTTGTCAAGATGCAACCCTAAGTATCGGATCTGTTCTACAGGCACCAGAGGGATATTATTAAAGGATACTGAATGGCAGGAAGTCATTGGTTTACGACGTAACGTAAAAGTGATTTGATGCGATTTTTGAGAATTTATTTTAATTCTCCAGTTTTGACACCATTCTTTCGTTAGTAGTGAAATAAGGAAATTATTTCCATCCCTAAAAAGTTGCAGGATTGTAAAAGAAATACAAGCAGAAGAAAAACCTTCGGAGTGTAATAGAATTATAAGTCTCAGACTTCTTAGAGTAAAATACCGGACGAAGAGCAACAGATAACCTGAAATAAAAAAAAAAAGTGTAAAAATAAAGATGAAAACGTCCATCGGAGATTAAAAATAACTCATTTCCAATTCGAACTTAAGATATAAGAGCAAATATCTATAGAAAGAAATAAAGCTTTCGCAATTCAATTTGCATTAATAAGCAATAATATTAACTTTTATCGCTAGGAAATAGGATACTCAAGGCTGGGATGTGGGTGGTGTTTGATTGATGGGGAAAAAATAAGAATGCATCGGCCACATGGAACACAATGCTAATTTCATTATTCCAAGTCGATATTTATTAAAATAAACAATAATATATTAAAATCAAATTAAAAAAAAAAGAAGACCTTTCTACATCAATATTCATGCAGGAAGAAGAGAGATTGGATACAGTATGGCCATCTTTCGAATCGACTCATTCCTATTTTCAATTTACATTTCAAATTCTTCATTACCGATTAAATTGTTGCGTGGGAGAAACTTAGTGGAAGCTTCAAAACGATTCGAAATGAGAAACTCTAGAATGGATCTTCATGTTTAAATTTATTTTAATTGTTTTTCTTATATGTTATAATTGTTGTGTTTTTTTTTTTAGTTTCACCAACACTTGGGGATCTGCGGATTAAACATTAGTGCTGCTTGTTCCGCAACTTTAACTTCTACTTGAGAATTTTATATATTTAAATATAATTTTCTTTTAATTTACTTTGTTTGCATTTAAATGTACTTTTCTTTTATTTTTTATATATTGTGTAATTTAATACTTGCATCCTTAATAACTATTGTTCTTGAGTGGGAAAAATTGCATTTTTTTTTAATATTTAAAAAAAATAAACAAAGACTTGGGTTCAGTGTTTGGTAAGCAATTAATGGTTTAGATGCCAATGATTGTTCTTGGAAGTAATTTAGTTTTTTTAATTCTTTCAAACATATTTCATTATTTTTATTTATTTTTTTTAAATTAGTGGGTCTTTCCTTTTTTATTTTGTTTATACTTGCAGGCAAAATAATTACTTATTTTAATTATTTCATAGTGGGCCAAGTACAGTCCCTGGCCATATTACCGTAATGTGACCACCAAGAAAGATTATTTTCTTTTTGTTTTTTCCTAATTTTTTTTAATATAATTTCGCGTGTCTTAATAAATTTCTGTTTTAAGTAATGGCAACACTGTTATAAGTTTTTTAAAGTTTTTTTTTTTTTTGTAATGGCAGAATTGCTTTTAGTACAGCCATTTTGTTTCAGGAGTGACGGCGTGCATAATTTGTGTTTGAAACTTTTGTGGATTTTTTGTTTCATTTTCATTAAATACAAGTCGGATTCGGATAAGTTTATTATTGATTTATTATTCGTATCATATATTTTAACTATTTTGATAGTTTTTTTTTCATCAATAGTTAAAATAGAGTGTAAATAGGGCGACACCACAAAATATTTTTAAAAAAATTAAGATTTATTTTCGAAACTATTTTTTTCAATTTCATACGAAAAGATAATGCAAACAACAAGAATGAATCTATCCAGTGGCCACATTAATATGGCCAGGGACTGTAAGCCTCAGGAATTTATATTTCATTTTTGTTCAAACATAGTACTCTATAAGGTTCTGTAGGAGTATTTCAGTTATTCATGGACCTATACACGGAAAATAAAATTAAAAATTCGAACTTTTAGTCGAAATAAAAGCTGTACCACTACAACTCTTGAAGCGTCATGGGTTCAGTACATGGAAGAGACACTATTTGGAGGGCAACCTGACGTTTCACCAATTTTTTATATCCACTTTACAGAGGCTGGGTGAGCCCCAACAGGCTAACAGGGATGGAATCGATTATATCAAAATACATTTTTTTCTGATTCGGTTGATAAATTTGTTAGTTTATCGGTAGATAAATGATATTTTAATTTGCATTTTGCTCCGATTAATACACAGGTATTATGGTCCTCATGCAGACAACTCAAGCTAAGAGAGGTTATTAGTAAGGACAGTTTTAAACAAATCTAAACTCAAGGAGGGAACTAGCGGTGGCTTTCCTGGCCCCTTCGGAATAGAAAGTTAGCAATGATTATAAGTTAGGCTTTTCATAAGTTATGAGTTTCATAAGACAAAAGCTTACTATAGGAAGAAATTTTCATAAGGGATTCCTGTAAATTTCTCAGTATGAATCCTCTAGTATTACAAAAGATTGCTTTCATTAGAATCTATTGACTATTAACGTTGCTTCATCATCCAATTTTCCATTTTTCATCATTCGTTTTTTCATTCTTTCTTATCTTTTGGTTTACTTTTGTTTGGTACTTTTTTTTTTTTTTGGTTTAATATTACACCCTAAGTTCATCTGCTCAGACAGGCAGTGTGTGTTAAACTTCATTAACTTCACCCTCAGTATAATTGTGCCTGAGCTAAGTTCCTGAATGGGTATAAGATCTTGAAATATTAATTCTTATTACTTCATAATGAATTCATCTTCCTGCTCCATGAAATTAGACATGGTACAACATGTATGAGAAATGAACAAGAGTAGACCGAAAACAACATAGCAGCATTTCTACGTATCCCAACATATCCAGACAGGCTTTAAGTAATATTCAAAAGTAAATAATATGATAATAATAAAAGATAAAAAACCCTGTATCACTGTAACCTACGAAGGTAAAGCTTCCCAAATTAAGGGTAAACACATTATAGAGACTCGGCGAGATCATACAGAGTCCATCTGTAGCGGTTAACATATTAAATACAATAATTTTCTGATACTGCCAGATTTCAATCCAGAACATTCAGCCTAGCAACACAATGAGCTAGTAAGATAATGATGTTAGAATAGTTAAATTTTCAATTAGTAAGTATAGTATTTGTGAAGGGAGAATGTGAATGCTAATTATGGATAATTAGCCACATAAAAAGTAAAATATTTTAAGGTTTTATTTATTTAAATTGGTTAAGCAAGAAGCATAATTGAAAACTACAAATGAAAAACAAATCATAGAATTTCCCTTCGTTTTACTGATTACAGCTCTGTAAGCGTGGTTATGGACCATTTTCTGATATTTTTTAAACATTTTTAGTTAATAGTTAGGTTACTTAATTACCAGGATGAAAACGTAGATAGCATTTATCAAACAATAAATTTATTTTTATTTTTGTATCTGCAAAATATAACTGCAATATATTTAAAATTATCACAAAAAGGTATAAATCTGAAAGATTTCATTAAACCTTTGAACGCTCCTGATTATAGATAATGAACGCTAGCAAATAATTACAAAAATTCATATGGACTGACGTATTCCAATTGGAATGATCATTGGGCTTCACATACTTACATATTTTTTAAATTTTATTGTAAATTTGTTTCATAATGCTTATAACAAATACAACCCTAAAGTCAGAAAAAGTTGTTAACCCCCAATTACAGTATGTTACAAATTTTTTTTACAATTTTATGTTAACTGAGATGTATTGGACTATAATATTAAACTTTTTCCAACTCGTATTCAGAGGAGTTGTTACTTGATTTTTTTTTTGTAGAGTAAACATTTAAAATTTTCTTTTTCAAGCTGGGATCTTCAGTTAAGCCTAGCTAGTAGCTATTGAAGTCTGGAATCCCAGACTTAGGAGGAAGCATTTATTTAAAATGGAGGCTTCAAATATTTGAAGACGTTCTAAGGAGTATGGGAGCGAATAGGGGAGGAGAAGGGATGACGTAAGCCCCACACTCGAGTGTCTTCAAACATTGCATAAATATGAATAATTCCACCAAGGCGCATACGAACACATACACAAGGGCATACACACACACACACACACACACACACACACACCGACAAACACACACACGTAGGTTACCCCCTTTGCCTTATATATAACCTGTTTATATAATCGATTCCTTGTCAAGATGGTTCACGCACCAGAGGAGAAGGGGATGTCAAAATATTGACCACGTAATGAATATTATCCTCCAACATTCTTATTTTCTCCCTTATTCTAAGTATATACACAATGTATTGCAAAACAATGGAGTCACGTTTTTCTCGAATGTGAATAGGTAGGAAAAATAATTTGGTTGCACCATTATTTGACAGTTCATCTTGTTTCAACAATTATAAACATATATAAATATATATATTTATATATATATATATATATATATATATATATATATATATATATATATATATATATATATGTGCGTGTGTGTGTGTGTGTGTTTGTTTGTGTGTGTGTGTATATACATTTATAAGTTAAGTGTATATATAAAGGATTTTCTAAGCTATGATAAGGTCAAGGATTATCTTTATTTAAGTTCTATTATAAACAAAATGTAGCTATAAATACTGGTGTAGAATGAAAATAATATCAGTTATTAAGTGAATTTGTGTCGTTACTCTGCACGAAATGTTTTTTTTTTTAGGGTGTATATTCAGTCTAATCGTAACTTATATTTGTATATATATATATATATATATATATATATATATATATATATATATATATATATATACATATAAAATTATTATTGAGTTATATACACGTCAGAAATTCAGTAATCTTTGTATTGTTTCTTGATGAGGAGGTTCATTCTGACATGGCACCAGTATAGTTATCGAAGTTATTAAAAAAAAATAATTTATAAACAAATAAAATTAATTTTGCCTTCTAATTCAGCATTAAAACGAAAGAAAAAAACGACAAACAATATTTAGCGTCCACTTTTATTTAATCTTATTTTCATATTAACATCAATAATTACAAAAAAAAAAACACTAAGCAATTTTATAAAATTATTTAGATATTAATACATTTTAAAATGAAATAATTATATTTAAATTCTAATAATTCAAATGTTTGTTAACTTATAGATATTGGGTATTTAGAAATTTGCGATTAATTAAAAAAAATATGGATTACGATATATATACTAATCAGTAGAGGATGTATCATGTATGTGTGTGTGTGTAAAAAATATATATATATATATATATATATATATATATATATATATATATATATATATATATATACATATTTCCACAAATACGGACTCAACCATACCATACATGCTCTCAATTTAACTCTAATTTTATTAGGAAGCTGGACGCCGGTCCTTGTTTTAAAAACAAACCCTACACGATCTCTATCTTGACTGATGCATATTTTCACAGTGGCTGACATGTATTTTTCCCGAGTTGTGCATATTTTATGCAGTTTGCACAATTATTTACACAGAGAGCGGTGTCCGGATGCGTTCTAAAAGCTGTAATTTTTGAAGTATGTATTTTTCTGAAAATATATGATTCTGGCACCCCTAGCGGAAGGGAGGGGGATTGTTTATAGCAGCTCAGCCATGTTTTATTTAAATTTTTGTATCCATTCGCTGAAATGTTACAACTCTTATACATGGAATTTTAATGCTCATATCGAATTCCCGATTATAAGTCTGGATTAAATATTCCTAAAATGAAGTAAAAATAGAATTAAAATGTGTTACCGAATTATTAAAAATAAAATAAAATTAGGCGTATGAAGTCAATTTTAATTAGTACGCATTTTACTTGGTTATTTTCAGACCATATTATATTTTCATTTATTAGATTTAATTTGTGTAAAATAAAAATTTTATACTACAGAGTAGTTTATTTAACCTGCAAAAAATGGTATACATTTTTTAAAAATAAGCCATATTTTCAAAGAATGTCCATGTTATATCTCACGCCTTAAAATATATGTTACATATATATTAGAGATTACATTCCCAGGCTTATATCAAGCGTAAAATATGATAACAGAACAACAGAATCAGTCTTCAAAGTTTTAAAATTGAACTACCTTTTATCAGCATATGGCTTTAAAGTAATCAGATAAAAAGATCGCACAGTTTAAAACATATATATAAATTGAATAAAAACTCAAAAAGAGACATAAATGCAGCACATCTAAAGAAGACAAGGCGCAGCACATCTCAAATCAACAGTATAAACAGACTAAGAATATAGAGACATTAAATTTGTTCCAGGTAATGATGTTCCTTTATTGGCGAAACGTTGACTGCTTTGTTTTTCTAGTACTTTAGAGACTTCAACCTTAACTCTGGAGGATTTTTGGTATTGCATTCTAAAAATTTATGGTATTATTTATATACCTCGGAGAAATCATATGCAGTAATGGGATAGGGAGGGGTTTAAGGAGAAAGTCGCAAAAAATGGAGAAATTAAGCTTCGCCACTTTTCGCCAAGTTCTTCCTATCTATTGAAGCTAGGGTACAACATTAAAACACAGTCATCAATCCGGTGATACTTCATGAAAATGAAACCTCTTGTCTTCCCAGCCTAAAGAGGCTTCTGAAAATTGAAAGAAGAATGCTCCGAAGAATCTACGGACCTAGGAGAACACCAGAAGGATTCAGGTTGAGGTCCAATCAAGAAATTTACAAGAAAACCACAGACTTAAATACTGAAGTTAAGGTGGGAAGGCTAAGGTTCTATAGACACATGATGAGAATCCTGAAAGACTGAACCATACAATTTCACACCGAATCCACTGTCACAAAAATTCAACAGGATATTTCACACACCTTGAGGGTGATATGGACCAAGTGGGGCTAACAGACCAAGATTGTTTTGGAAAAGATGAAAACAGAAGGATGCTCAAGAGAATAAAGGTTCTTATGGGGAAAAAAAAACCAAAAGGGAGAGAAAACCTTGCGTGGAGGAGAGAAAACTTGGGCACGCTTAGCTCATGAAGGACATATGGGAAAAGAGGAAGCAGGTGAAGAAGAAGCATTAGTTCTTTAAGGGCTTTTCGTGGGGGGAAAAGGATGTATGAAAAAGGTATAACTTGAGAAAAAATATTAAATAAATAAACGTCGTTAAGAGAGCGGAGTTGCTCGGTGGTAGAACACCGAGTTGCCATGCCGGAAATCCTGGTTCAAATCACGCAGCAGGCAAGACTTTTATTTAGTCTGATTGCAGCCTGAGATTTATCATAGGGGATCTAGGACCCTCCTGGGGCTCACACAGCCCCTATAAAATGTTATAAAAATAGGATACCCAAAATAATGGGGAAAATCTGGCAATTGAGCGTGATCTAGGACAAGTCACCTCCTAGCAGAACTGTTGTCCATGAAACAGTACAGTCTCTACCATGAGCGGAACCCCAGACCCGTTCATTGGTTGTTGTGGAACCGGTTTTCTATCGTTAAGGACAAATGGAGCTTTAAATGAAGAATGCGATTAAATCCTATCAAACAAACGAATAAAAAAATAATATTTATATTGAGGATAGTTTTGTGGTGAGATGGTGAAACGATTCATCCACGGAATGGATGTTGAATTAAAATTGCAGATTGTCGGTAGGATGTTTGAGCACTATATTTTAATAGTCATAATCCGTTGTTTGGTTTTGTAAATATTCAAAACGATTATAAAAGAAGACAATCGGTCATTATGGAATAATCACCGCCGGGGATAAGTTGCCTCCTCCTCTTCTTCTTATATAATTCCTTTATTTATATTCTTTTGTCGCCTTATTTCCATTCTTTGTCACGATTGGCAACTCCCGCTGATAAATTATTCATTCATATTCCGCTATCTTTGTTTAATCAAGAGATATATAAAATGAAAAAAAAAAAACAAAGGTTTTTGGTGTTGAAGATATGTACAACTGAGACATAAGGATGAGTTTAGTGACGCATGTTCCTTCAAAGCCTATTTAGTGGATACTGACCTGCTCAAATTAATCAAATAGAAGACTATCTATAGAAGAATCTATGAATAGATGAGTAAGAATCTATGGAAGAAACGAGTAAAATAAAAGCATATTGAACCACTTATTTTCAGACGCCAAGGAAAGTCATCGGGAATTTATGGAACAGCACCTGCCCACGTGTGAATGCGCAGGTGCATAGTCACCTGCTAATAAGTTGCATTACAATAAATAAACGTTTTTTATACTGTTATTATTTCACAATTCAATGATGATTTCACAATTCAGTTAAAGATTTAACTGAAAAAAAATATGCTAACAACTAAAGTACTAAAACAAATATTTTTTCTAGATCTAGATCTGGTTTGTTCACATCCTAATCATAGCTGTACACTTATATGTCACCAATCGATTGAGGTACAGATATATTTCTAAATTATAAATATATGGGATATTTCCACCGTAATTAATTTATGAAGTAGAAATGCGCATTAAGGATACGACAGAGGATTGGAAGAAATTGGATGGAAAGACAAGCAAGGAGGGAATTTGAAGGGCCAGGTTAAGGCTAGATGAGCCACAGGAAGGTCTACAGAAACCACTGGAAAGATTCAAGAATAAAGAACAAATAATTTATCTGTCAAAGCTGGTTTCAAATTTGGGACCTAGATATTAATAGAGTCCTTAGATAATGAGACATTGTGGAACCAGAAAAGAAAAAAATTAAATAAATAGGCACAATTAAAAAACATCTTCATTGAGCAGATCTTCTGATCCTTAACACATTCAAAGATTTTTTCTTAGGTTTTATAATATTCCATATTTTCTTTATCAAGCAATATTCGACGAGCTGAAGACGTATACATTGTTCAACAAGCTTTTCTTTTTAAATGTTGCTGTAATTTGTTCTTCCTTTCTGTATGGTTCCACGTTTAATCTCAAACATATGGCACTATTTTTTTTTAAAGTGAAACTACACAATTTTTTTTTCGGTGGTGAGTTGTGACAGCGAAAAAATGAGTAAATATATCTTCATCACTCATAAAAAATATACTCACCAGAGCTTGTCACTCTTAGTGTCCTAGTGCTATTACAAGCTCACTAATATTTTTCCCGATCATCCGCAAATGTAGAATTTCGGCCTCCGTCACTTTAGAAATGCTAGAGCGATATGCGACCATTGACTCATAACTTGCCTAAATTATAAAAAAATTAAATTAAGGTATAAACCAATATGTTCTAAATTTACAACAAACTTGCTTTTTGTATGTATATATGACTGTTCGTTAAAAAAAAAACAAAAAAAAAACAGCGATGCTAAACACAGGAACAGAAATAATAATAAACAAATATTTCATTTAACTTGTAGAAGCTTTGAATCATTAAAATTTTCCTGATCATTTGATTATTATTTATCGCATTAATTATGAGTATAATAAAATTCGAGCTTAATAACCCCCCAAAAAGTTTAACGATAAATATTACAATAAAGGCCAAGCTTATAAATTACCCAGAGCTGGGCCATTACCTGCTCGGGACAGAACTTATATATAAAATAAAATGAACGTTGAAAGATAAATGGAGCATAAAATATAAATGGCTCTAAAGGTTAATATGTATAAAGTATAATATATAATGTATACAGTATAATATATATAAGGTCAACGCTACCGGAATTTCCACCCCTTCCTCCCCCTCCAACAAGTTCCATTAAAGTGATATATTTGCCAGCTAAGCGGTAACCGAGCAATATAGTGGAATTATTAAATAAATTAATAATAAGGCTCAGCAATACACACAACGGTCTGAGGGGGGGGATCTCCGTCTCCTAAGAAGATTATCAAATGCACTCCTAATTCCGATGGATGCCCAATGTCTTCGTTCTTTTTGGTATCCTCTTCATCGGGTTCCTGGTACTTATCCGGGGACCTGTATCGATGAATCACATCAGAGACCGTCGCAATTTTAGGCCAGACAAACTACGCAAGTAGAGTGTATAAGCTGAACCTGTGCCACTACAACCCGTGAACGGGTCTGTTCAGTACATAGTACCGCCAGATTTTTCAATTACCCTTATTTTGGGTACCCTATTTTTGTAACACTTTATAGAGGCTGGGTGTGCCACGGGAGGGTCCTAGATCCCATATGATCCATCTCCAGCTGCATACAGACTAAATAAAAGTCTTTCCTGCGGCGGGGTTCGAACCAGGATTTTCGGCTTGACAGCTCAGTGCTCTACCACTGAGCCACTCCGCTCCCCATAAAAAAATAAAACCTTCTCATATTAATCAATAATTAGCGATTAAAGTGTTTCATTATTAGTTAAATCTTAACCTCACACTAGGTATTTGTGTTGTAGATGCCACTGTAGTATCTGATAATATAATCATATATTCGTAAGATGGCATAAGCTATATCAATCCTGTCATATTTAAAATTAGTGGCCCCATAAACTACTAATGTATTATTACAGTAGAAGTAATAACATATTTAAATATTTATTTTAAGAAATATAAAACTCGCAATGAGTCTTAGGTTTAGTACACGGTAAAGACTGATATCACACTCAACCGCTAGGCTTATCCCTAACTGAGAGTACCTACTTTACAAAGCTAGGGTGAGGCCAAGGATGTTTGCAAATCCCACAGGGTACATACGTCGCTATTTACATTATAAATAATTTATCTACCACAGCTGATTTTTAACTCGGTACGTTCAAGATAGCGACTCAGAACTCTACACATTTTATTTTATATTATACTCCCTCTCCTTACAAAAATAGGGACAGTTAAAGATTCGAAAATGTGTTTTTTAGAATACATGGCTTCGAAATGCAATCCTTTGAAAACTCAGGTAAAAAATAATATTTTTAAAGTGATTGAACTTTTTTCATTTTAATTCTCTTGTGGATGCTACTGGAGTGCATATTTTTGAATCATTCATTCAAGTGAGTAAAAAACCTTTTTCCAGTCAAAATTTTTTTCTTTATTTGAAATACGTTTCGACTTATTAAGTCATTTTCAATTGTTTCAATGTTAAGAATGACCATGGAGAACATTACAAACTCCAAATATATAAAATTTTTTTTAAAATTAATTGACAACTATTAAAAGGCTTTAATATTCAAATAATAAATCAAAAATTAATGAGCAAAAATGTTTAAATTAAATAAAAATAGACTTATAAGAAAAGAAAAAATTGAAAATGACTTAATAAGTCGAAACGTATTTTAAATAAAGAAAAAAATGTTTGACTGGCAAAAGGTTTTTTACTCACTTGAATGAATGATTCAGTAACTGAACTTAAGCAATCCAGTTTCTTAGATGAATTTTATTCTCAATATGTTTTCGTAATTTTTGAAAAATAAGATACTTAAAATTTTACAAAATGATAAGACTGACAATAAATATAATATGTATATCGTATCCCGATAATTTATTTCATCAAAAATAACACAGTCGACTAAGTAATACTTCTGTAATCAAATAAAATAAATATGTTTGCTAAAAGCTCAATAATTACCTTAATTATTATTAATTTTAAAAGAGATTTAGCCTGTTTTACGATTTTACAATTGGGCACCTTGAATATTTGTTTAATGATTGATTCCTAATAAATTAAAAAAATAAAATAAGAAATCTAAAGTTCAGGTTTTTCTTAAGAGAATGTGACCAGGGTTCATATGAACGTTTTTGTTACTTTTATGGTACAAAATTCAAATCTGAAGTTTTGCGATTTTATCTGGTCTTCTGGAAAACATTGATTAAGACACTGGTTGAAGAATTCCGCCCGGAGGGACCAGATTTACTTCCCCCCCCCCGTATTCTATATACCTTGCTATTTACCTTACTTTATACTATATATATAAGAGAATCCTAAATATATATGTATATACATATAAATTGGTGGGAATAGAGTAGGGTGGGAACGCTCACCAGGCGCCCTCCTACCCTATGGACTGAATAATACAGCAGTCATTCATTATTCAAGAGACAGGCCTGTGTCTATAAATAATTTAGAAATATGATTAAGTTGTATGTCGATACTGGTACTGGTAAGGGTGCGGCGATCGTTAAATTGCCTTCGATACTTGATATCATTTAATTTCTGGTCTAGTTAGGCCCGATATCAGGTTCTTTGTTAAGACGTTGTCTCTGAAAGAATCGAGAGAAACACATATATATGTAGAAAGGAGATAGTTGGGGGGGGGGGTGCAGTAAAAAAAAACACTGAATAAGTACTAGATTTATATTTATGTGCCGACGTTTCGACCTACAGTGTAGGTCATCTTCAGGGCTATGAGAGAGAAACAAACAGAACAAAAAATATAAAAACGTACAGTAACAATAATATAGTGACATGTAATGTAGACAATTAAAATAGTGACAGATATGAAAATTAAAGATAACGAATATTAAAAAAGTGACAGAATATAATAAAATTAAGATATAGACAGATTTAATAAAATTAAGGATAATGAAAAGAAATTAAAATAGTGACAGATATAATAAAATTAAGATAAAGACAGATTTAATAAAATTAAGGATAATGAAAAGAAATTAAAATAGTGACAGATATAATAAAATTAAGATAAAGACAGATTTTATAAAATTAAAGATAATGAACAGAAATTAAAATAGTGACAGATATAATTAAAGATAACGAATATAAAATAAAATACAGAAAATAAATGTACAGAAAGAATAGAAAAGTAAAAATAATATAAAGGGAAATAAAAAAGAGGAGGTAAACCAAAGATACAAAATGAGAAGACGAGAGAAACACATACTTCGATACATGTCTAAAAATTACTATTAATAAAAGCCTGATTTTATTCTAACATTGCCTAATTTAATGTTTCAATGATCAAGCATAGCACGTTTATTATTTATTTTTTATTCCTTCATCCCTTATATCAATATTATGTATTAATATTGCCCCAGTGAATAAGTTTTGTTGAATTATGTCCAAAATGAATTTTTGTACTAAGCAGAATCATGTAATTTTCGTAGTGAATGACGGTTGAATAAATCAGGCATGGGCTTGAAAATGAGTTATTGTTTATTTTACAACTCCACTTCAAGCCGAAATCTACGATAATGGCACTGTTCCCTCATAAAATTAAACTTCTACAGAGAAAATTAGACTTTTTATTCACCAGAATAAATCTTAACCAAGCTATATTAGATTAGTTAATGCGCTATTTAACTATAAAGCTAAACTAAATAAATAAATAAATAAAAAACTGATGAAAAACCCAAAAGTGAACAGAAAATATGTATCGAAAATATATAGAACGTTTTACTTAATTTACACTCTAGTAAATTATTAACTCAATAAATAAATATGGAGAATATTATAATACTTAATTCATATGCATTTTATTTTAACATTTTCCGTGCTCTTTACTATGAGTTTCTTCATTCATTGTATGCCTCTTTATGCTGCTACAGCTAATCGGACGTGCTAAAGTGAATATTGGGACCTTATAACCGTTGGTTTTTAATTTTTCTCCCTTTTAAAAAATCCTAGAGCCCTCTACCGATCAGCTATCCGAATATCTTGGGCGTAGCAGGTAGTCATGGTAAACACTACACCACATGTGCCCCTATTTATTATTAGTAAAGTTAATGGACTTCGGCAATTTTTGATATAAATCAACGTTCAACTTTTTTCACAGAAAATAAATTCTATAAAGTCATTTTAGCTTATGTTCCATTTGTCATATTTAAAAAAAAATAATCTCCACTTACACATGGATTTCTATGAATGTTCTATATACAAGGCATTATTTTTATGTTTTATGCAGTGATAAGAGATAATAACTAAGGTGATGTAGCAAGGTGTCATTACACATCGACACTACTAACAAATTAGGGTTGCTCCAACCCAACTGTCGACATATGGTCTCCCCACCCCGTTCCCAACCCCGGCATGTGGTCTGAGGTTCAGCCTCGTCTGTTTTAAATGCACTTTTAACGAATTTCCACGGGTTTATCAGCCGGATGAATGTGGTTTGTGGTTTCCATGGGTTACGTATATATCAGTCTGAGTATATGGGGTGTGTGTATATATATATATTTATATAAGTTTTCAGTTCTTGAGATTCAGTCGTATATTTTTTAAAGCATCTTTAGGTAACGTAAAATATTTTCTCATAAGCATGTGCTAACAGTGAAAAATCAGACTTGTAATGAATTATATAAAAAACACGCTACTCTAAATACAAAATTGAGACTTGCACGATGATTATACATAAATCTTACATTTGTAACAATTTATGTAAACTATTATAATTAATAGTATATAAATGAAACGGATCATCTCGCTGTTTTTATTTCAACATTTATATCGAATTATAAATTAAGTTATATTAATAATCTCATCCTTCAACTAAAAGTAGTTATGTAATAAACCAATTATATATTAATATACCAATATACCAATATTATATTAATACATAAAATATTAATGGAACTGCTTTCATCAGAACTATATAGAAAGAATCAAGTCTACAGTACAAAATAAAAAATATAGAATAAGCCATGATTTCATTCATTCTCCTTATTTTTCTTTATAGAACCAATATAACTTTATTATTGTACAATTTTTTCATTATCGACATAATTTTATCTTTTACTATAAAGTCTATAACAGAGGTCATTCCTTTTAGTTTTTGTGTATGTTTTTCCCCATTGTTCTGATTTATGTTTTCCTTTAATTAGAAAAAACGAATAAAGAAAATGGATTTATTCTTTTATATTTAATCTTATATTTATATTAAAAAAAAAGCATGAAGTCATACTTTTACATTATTGGTTTGTATTATTTCTTTTAAATTTTTTTTTTCAGATTAACAAAATAAAATTTTGAGAAATTGTCTGGGCCCTTAAGGTGAAAAAAATATCATAGCAAAATATTTAGGTATTAAAAAAATCAGAATTTTATTACTAAGATATAGAAATGAGGTTTTATAACAGCTGATTAACAAGATTCATGAAAGATATTTTTTGGTGACAAATAAAAGAGATTTTTTAAATATTTTATTTGAAAAGAAGAGATATGACTGGCCGAGAAACGAGCCAGGATGGCCGAGATGGTTAAGGCACCACTACAGAGAAGTGTGAGACCCGGGTTCGAGTCCCGGTCTTGGTCATATCTTTCCTTTTCAAATAAAATAATTAAAAATTTATATCCTATAACAATAAAATAAATTATAAAAGATAGTTTTATTTTGTTATCAGTCATGACATATTGTTTTTTATTGATATTGTCTTGTTAATTTTGTTTATTGTCTATTTAAATTTTTGTATTCTTATATAAAATTACATTAGTTTTAGTCTTATTCCTTGTGTTATTGCCTGTTTATAATGAACAGTATGACGCCTTGGGAATAGCCGTCTTTTAAAGAGGAGGGCCTGAAATACTTCCAGAAGTTCGGTATAATTCAAAAAATGAAATTATGTGAAAAAGATCATCAAATGGATTTAGACAAGGATAGAATGGAGATGTTTTCGTCTATAAGAGTATCAGAATCATCAGTATTCAGGTAACAAACAATGGCGGAAAACTGTCCCTGGGTACCGGCTAATAAACAAGTACCATATTTTGATCTTGATACGTCGAATTTGGGTAAAAATTTGAATTTTTTTTTAAATTATGAATTTATACTGCATTATGAGCGTTTTATTTATATAGTTGACAGTATAACAAGAGAACGCACCTCTGTCTTCTTCGGTAAATTTCTCTCGGTAAAGGTCATACAAGTGTGGGTGCGGTGAATTTCGTTATTCAAAGGTCCCTCGGGGTGAATCATCATTTAAATACGTTGACTGACTCATCACTAGCTAACATATTATTTAAAGTGGAAATGACTAATTCTAGGTCTGTTTCGTAACAATAGAGCATCAAACACCTTCGGGTTGCCAGCCTTTATTTCCTCTCCCATCAGCCAACATTATATGTAGATTGGTATCGGGTATCGCACCCACCGGGGTATAGTGCTTTCAGTTCGGGAAAGAACCTCATACCAAACCATCAATATAAACAGTGTACAAGAAAGTGAAGATGAATATAAATTAAATTATTATATATATTAGATAATTTATCATTTAAAAAACTATTATAAATTTCTACAGCACCTAAGCAAAATTATACAAAATTGTTTTAGGAATTAACTTATAAGCAGGATTGCCCATTTCAAAAACAATGTAGCTCTACATTCCCAAAAGAGTAATAATGACCGGTAAATTTTAAAAGAAAGTTCAAAACTACTGTTGGAAAAATAGATATAGTGGCTGTGGACAGTAACTAAGGGGACATAATCGTATTATCAGCTTTTCTCACCAATCAGCTAAGCAGATGATATTTATACTCAAAAATGTAGTTCAGTAAGTATTAAGTTTAGTTGTTTACAAATAAGCATTATTTTCGGTGAAATGAAGGTGACAAGGTAGAGGACATTGAAAATGACCAATACCAAAATATTTCAACTTACAGCAATAAAATCACTTGAACAAACCAAATACTTGAGGTTGATCTGTAATGAACCACGAGCATTCTAAAAATTATTATATATTCCTAATATATTTACAGCCCCGGTGAATAAGTGGCTAAGTAAGGCATTGGCTTGAAAAGGAATTACTGCTTATATTACAACTCCATTCCAAGCCAAAAAATACGAGAATGATACGATTTCGGTTATCTGAAAGCTTTTAATTCTCTCTGGACAAAATCCGCCTTGACCACTTATTCACCGGGGCTGTAGATACAATGAATAATTGTATTAACTAATACAAATCAATTAAAATATAATTTGTGTTAAATATATTAAAACGATATAATATAATAATTCTGTATTAGATTTCCTACCTACTTTAAAAGGGAATAAGGATTTTTGTTTATATTCAAGTGTAAGTTTTTTAAATCAGCGATGAGCTCATCAATGGGAACGCAAATACATTACGCTGTTTCTGAAATCATAGATGTAACTTTTACTTCCAAAGATATTTCAAAAGCTATAATAAAAAAAAAAATTAAAATCTTAGTTGATTATATAGATATTTTTATGAAATTTTTTCGGGAGGATTCCACTCTGACTAGTTCTACCCTTAAATAAAAATGAGTATATAAAAATATAGAAAAGGATAGTTTGATATTATATCACTAATTAAATCCTAAAACGGTAATTAAGTACCTTCTCATAATACATAATCCGATTAACGGTTATTTTCCAATACATAATAATCATAAATTAGTTTAATATGTCAAAAGCCAACAAATGTTTTTAATAATTAGTGTTGAAAGGATCAACTCAGTTAGAAATATTTTTTCTCTATCCGGCCTTATGGGGTGTGGCGAGACAGGTTTGCACATTTAAAATTTACATTGTAAATTCCCGGAATGAAAGCTGTGAAGTCTGATACAACAGTTGAATCAGCCGTAAATCAAGTGTGCTGTTCACACCTACTAATGAGATTTTTCTGTTTCTTCCAGCTTCTGTGTAGTAGGGAATAATAGAAAACTTGTATAGTGGTGGAGACGTCAAAGTTTCTGACAATATATATATATATATATATATATATATATATATATATATATATATATATATATATATATATATATATATATGAGTGGCTCAGTGGTATAGCAATAGAGTAGAGTTGCCATGTCGAAAATCCTGGTTCAGTTCCCGCTTAGTAGGGGGGGGATCTGGCGATTGAGGCCAACAACAACCAGGGGCGATCAAATCACCCCCCTGCCCCTGTCCATGAAACTGTACAGTCTCTACCATGTACTATACCCCAGAACCGTTCATTGGTTGAAGTTGTACATGTTGGTTGTTGTTTTATATATATATATATATATATATATATATATATATATATATATATATATATATATATATATAAAACAACTATATACTATATAAGTACTATATACTATATATATATATATATATATATATATATATATATATATATATAGTATGTACTTTGTAAATACAATGCTATGAATTCCATTTACTTTTTTTTAGTAGGGTTTCTACTGTAAATGGTTCTAAGCTGTGATTATAAAAAAACAGCTAACAACTCATTTATAAAAGATCGGATTATCTAATATATTATAATTGTCGATAAAAATACTATACGAAACAAAATAAAACTTTCACAGTTGCTTCAAGATATTTTAAAGATTAAAAAAATCTGATCGAGTTCATTTTTTTTTATATGTTGCTTTTGAGTTTTTATATTGACTTACTTCATATATTAGAGTATTTATTGATTGTTTACAATAATTAATATAATAGTTTACAATAAAAAATGATATTACAGGGATTTTAATCATGTTGCTTAGGAAACAAATATTATTGTAGCACGTATTGTGCTGTGTCGTTCATGAGGAAAAGTTCAAATTAAGCTGATGGTCGGCTACAAACATAGATAGGAGAGGTAATGAGAGGTTTTTCATTACATTTGTGGCTACAACGTCCTAATAGTTAGTTTATAAAGATAAGAAAGGAGGGGGAGATTCCCCTCCCCTGCGATGAAAAAACATTAATAAAAGGAGCCTAAGGTAAACATAGAGCTCATTATGTGAATGGGTCGTGATGGATTGCCGGCATCACAAAATGTTATATATTAATTTCTTTAATGTTTGATTAATTAATGAAACGTTTTTAGCCTATAAGATAAATTAGTTCATTAATATTGTAAATTTAATTAGGGGAGCTATTGTGGGGAATTATTGAATAGGGTAAGTCACTTGGTGGTTCTCTCCTCATTAATTTTAAGTTTAGAATTTTCGGTTATCTCGATCCCCCCTATCGGTGAGTCTCTTATATCTTATCTTCACGAAATAACAATAAATAAATTAATATGTTTTTATAGATGGATGAATTGATGTTTATTAAAAAGATTTATCATTAGTGCATATAATAAGCATTAAAATTATTGATCAAATGTACCACTGCGACCCAGGAAGGATTTCGGATTCATTACATGGTAGAGACTGTACTGTTTCTAGGACAACGGTTGCACAAAAAGGCGATTGATGGATATCACGATCAACCACTTTTTTCTCCCAATTGAGGTTACCCATTTTATAGATACTGTCATGCTGCTTTAGATCGTTAAAAAAAAAACTTCCAAACCCATTATAATTCCTGATTTAAAGAAAAAAATAGAATATTAATGCAGTATTTATTTTACATTTTACTCACGAAACCATATGAACTGTTGCAGAGGGTGAACTTGTGTAAATCCAACTTGAAAACACATTGCAGCATAGTTCACAACATAATGTGTACAACGGAATCAGGATGTAATGGAAACCAAACGGAATAAGGTTTTTCTATATCTTCCACATAGCAAAACCTTATCATTAGATTTCCAGAATACACTTAGAAAATATAGAAAAGAAAAAAAAATGTCTTAAATCTAGTTACTGTCTTATCAAAATATAATGTTTGCTGGGAAATATTATCAATGCAGATCACACATCAATGAAATAGTCCACTTGGAGTGAAGCTACGTCTAAAGTTGAGACGTAATGTTGTCCATATAAATTATTTTATTTATTTGATTAGCTGATTAGTCATTTATGCAATTTATATTAATCAAATCTCCGGCGAGTCAAAGGATAAATCGATAATTAAATGATTCGCTTCTAGATCGCTAGCAATATACAAAACGAGGAATGTAACACATAAAACATGAGCAAAGAACGACCAGAAACAGACAGAAGAACAGACATCGATCCTGAAACAGAAAGCTGGAAGAGCTAATCCAAAAGTGCCATTGGGCGATAGAACATAAACAGTCCAAGATTAGTCCTATCGGCCATTCCCACCGGAGCCGATATTGTATATAAATCAGTTAATTATCCCTTATCAAGGAACACATCCTTCTATTACAAATACAGGTAACAAAACAGCCCCCTAAATCCGAGCCACCACTGGCTTTAGATTGGCAAAATACATTTCGATACAACGCCTTCCAATACATCGGATAATCGAATACATGCCCAGATTAGAACTGCCGCTTCGTGCAATTCGATTAATCGATAATTTATTCCGCTAATGTTTTAGAGAATATTCCTCTCCCGGGGAGGGGACGGAGCCATGAAAGAGAAATCGGCATTATAATATAAATGACTTTGTGAATTTAATTTTGACTAGCTCTATTTAAAGTAATATTACCTTATTTCTTGCTATTAGCTATTTGCATATAGATTGCAACTAGTGCCTCTTTTCTACGTTAGAAGAGATTGAAACAAAAAAAAGTTTTCAATAAAAAAAAAAAAAGATATGTACTATCAGGGTCCATGGAAGGTTATTAGGTTCAATATATGACATGGACTACTGTGTCCAAGCCAACGGTTTTGTATGAACACACTCAACCACTCGATTTATCCTTCAAATAAGGTTAGCAAAATTACTGCGGCTGGATGAGCCCAAGGAGGTTATTCTGATCCCACAGTGTTGATTCACAGCAGAAAACAGAATAAATAATGTTTCTGTCTTAGCCGGTACATACTCAAACTCGGGAAATCAGATACTAGATCGGTAACTCAATACCCTAAACCTGTTTAGAAATGTAAAGTGATTTATCATCCCATAAAAGAATACATTCATTCATCATTCACAATTCTGTTATGAGAATTCAATATTGTTGATGTGCTAAAAGTACCTTGTTCATAAAATTTATCAGCAGATAATTTATTTAAGCTGATAATTGCTATGAATAAACCTTGTGAGATTTTCAGAATCTCCTGGGGCTCACCCAGCCTTTATAAAGTACTCTAAAATGGGAGAAAACCATGCGCTTTGGCGTGATCTCTGCACAACCGTTGACTCAGAAACAGTAAGATATTCAACGTGTATAGAGTCAAAGATCCTTCATGGATTTTTACGGAACAGGTTTTTATTTTTTTATTATTGCTTCAATCAAATGTTAGTAATATCGATTTTATTGTTTTATTTTTTCTAATCTTAATTAAAATTTATTAAAGTTTAGACCAGTCTAGAAATTATAAATTGAATCAACTATTTCTCTTTAAATGATCTTATTTTACCCTTGATGAGATTTTCAATTAAAATCTTAATTTGCTTTAGTTCATAAATAAGAGGTCGCAGTTTAGAATTGTAGGTTATGATACGAGGAAAAGTTTATTGTCCTTCGCAATATTACTCCGCTTCGGAAGTAACTATAATAAACTGTAGTTGAAAAAGTAATAAGAATTTAAAAGAACAAGTTAATTATTTTTTATTTGTTTTGATCGATAAAAAATAAACATTAAATAAAATCCTAATACATATTGTTCAAAAATAAAGAGGAAGTAATAGTCTCAGGATAGTTAAAATTAATTAAGTATAAAGAATATATTAATTTACCACTTAAAAAGGAAAAAAATACACTAATAGTCATAAAAAATACTGACAGTTGAATAGAACAAAAAATTATAACTTAGAACCAGAAATAAGCTATAATATTTTTTAAGATTCTGATTCAATAAAGTACCATAAAAAATATAGTAATTTTATTGTATTTATGTTTACGATTGGACGCCTTCGAGTTACTGTAACTGACTGGGAGGAGGGGGTATGTAAGGAGTCTTGATGTGGAAAAGGTTATATTTGATCTTCAATAATGCGAAAGGCTTAGTGTGTAATATTCAAAGTATTATATATGTAATTATTATATATCAATTTTTTAGTGTTGACTTATTTTTACTTATAAGTATTTATAATTAATTCATTTGGCTAATGGTTGCGGGGCATTTCAGTGGTAGAGCACTGAGTTGCCGGGCCAAAGGTCCAAGGTTTCAAATCCGCCAGTGGAAGATAATTTATTTAATTATTTAATCTGTTATCTTTATTTAATAATTTACAATTTATTTAACCCGGGATCTAGGGATCCTCCTGGGCTCACCCATCCTCTATACGGGGGGAATCTGGTGGTTAATTTATAGTTGAGGTTGAGTGTGGTCTTGGGAAAATAACCTCTCAGAAGCAGTATATTCTCTGCAACATAATGAACCCAATACCCTTCATTGTGTTGTTCTTGACCAAGACTACAACTAAATTCCTTGTTCAAAATACACTAGAAATTCTGAAAAGAACATGGATGGATTGTCTCCTTGCCTTGCTATATATGTACAAATCAAGAACGGAAGGGGTACCACAGTGTATGATTAGGTGACATGTCTGTATTGTTGATATATAAAATTTTTAGTCGGAAACTTTTCTACATTTCTATTATTTTCTGTAGTTATATATTATAGTAATTGGTACAGGTGATCAGAAATTTAATCCTTACTATAAATTGTATAATGAAATTAATATTTAATCTTTAACAGCCTCGATGGACCCTTCTTGCTCGCCCATTGTCCTAGAAACCAGGCACTGAGCTTCATTTTTCCCCTATAATTTTATACTGTAGTACAGAGATTGAACGTTCTTTAGACTAAAACAAACAAATGTTTCAGTAGATAAGAAGAATCTTTTCTTTGAATATTTGTAACGGTTCTTTTCAAGGATTGTTTCCCGGAAGATTGGGGAAGTCCAGGAATCAGGAGCCTCCAGAGATGAGGATGACCGCAGACGATGAACGGGAAGAGAGAGGCCGGCCCATGGAAATAATACCGCGATGTAAATGAGAGGGATCCTGATTCCAATACTCATGCAAATTGACATTTTACGCAATTATAATCATGAGAGACGGGGGCTGGGAGAGGGCTTGCTCTCCGCTATTAGCCATGGCCGCCCATGATTGCCAATCACCAGCTCCCAGCTAACGCATCATTTAATAACTCCGCCACTACCGTATCCACACACTCGTCGAAAAACTGTCCAATCCTGGAATACTGCAACTTCTAGGAGGAACGAGCCCAGAACCTGCTTTGTCCACGGTTCTTCCAAAACATCTTTCCGATCGAAAAGAAGTAGGTGGAATCGTAATCAACAGGATGTTTTCTGAATGCGAAAAAACAACTTTTTTTTATGGAATAGATGATTGAGATAAAAAATACATCCTTTTTGTTTATTACAGATATGAAGGAAGAAAAAGTAACAGATATTTTTTATTTTGTTGGTCTATTCCACTAAAATACACGAAGGGTCTTGAGTTGCGAAAGGAAATATGGCACAGATCACACTCAACCATCAGGTTTTCCTCCAAATTAGGAATACACTTTATAAAAGATGGGTAGGTCACAAGAATAGGGGTCAACATACAATACAAGTCCTGAAGAAGACCTGCAAGTTGGGTCGAAACGTCCGTTTCTAATAAATAGTTTATCACTATTTAAAGAATAATGTATTTCTAAATCCTTAGTTTTCTACATGGACAATTGATTTCTCTATGTATACAAATATTCGTAATGCACAGTCGAATCACATAAATTAGGCTTAATAGATTGATAATATTAAGATTTTATTAAATTATTTTAATAACAGGAACATAATTCCTGCATTATAATTAAAATAGTTAAAATCATAAAAAAATAATAAACTCACAAATACAAATTAATTAACAATTAGACGCAATGGAAACAACATAAATAAATATAAAAAATAATAAATTTTTATTACAGATAAATATTTCGAAAAATGAGTACATGCCATCAAGCTCAGCCATAACAAATTGAGTCATAATTAAAAATGACAACTGGAAATATGGACATTACGTTATACAAAGATGCTATCTAGCTCACTGACAGTTTGGAAATTGAGCTGTATCCAGAGGAACAAACATAAACAAAGTTCTACTCAAACACAAACTAAGATCTGGAGATACAGACCAGACAAAAAAAAAATCTAAAGTGATAATTGAAATTAAATTATGGTTAATTGGAGCGACAACGTACGACGCTGGGCAAACAAGAGGAAACGTAAATTTGAATACTTTCGACCGATGGACTCACAAACAGCTTAAAAATATAAACGAGATAATTAACCAAATATAGGCTTTAGATAATTTCCCATCATAGCCTAGTGCAAACATTTGTGTGCCGTGGCATGCCCTGTAGCCATTACCTTCCGATAGCGGGATGAGAGGAGCCGAGGATTTATAAGCTTAATACAAACAGAGACAATATCAATATCAATATCAATATGAACATAACGACATTACAGGATAATTGATAAGTTCAAAGTCATCCCCTCGATATTGTCTCTTATAACTTAATCCATAGGTATTACCTCCGGCCTCCTGAACCTACAATATCCCTTTAATCTCACCAACACAATTGCATTCTCAGGTTTATTATCTGTTAATAGATAGTAAAATAGATTAGAAACGTAATTGGACAACTAATTGATGTATGATAATACAACAAGGCGAATTTAAACTAAGTAACCGATACATTCATACCATAATCTGTAAACAATTGAAACAATTTAATCCTTAAACAGACTAAAATATGTCTAAAATTCATAAAGATTTTTTGTAATTTTACTCATCAAAGAACAGTACACATTATATAAGAAATATTCGGTGATATTACTGAAAACCAAAATAAAAAATTTCAAGTTACGCCCATGGTTATCAACTATAACTAGGATTTAATATGTTATTTCTACTAAAATAAAACCTTAGGAATTCTATATTTTTTTCAGGAAAAAAATTAGTTTGTAAAAATTTATAAGTGACCAAAAATGAGGGGTTCACGAATAAGAAATTTCTACTTTATTTAGCTTATGTGGGAGATACTAGGAAAAAAAAAATCACATTTCATCATGGCTACATATACCTTTTGCTTCCTTTAGTTTGTTTTTTGTTCATTTAACGTCACTTTATGCTGCTATGGCTAATCGGACGATGCTACAGTGGGAGCTCTAAATTTTGCCTATCCAGGTTTAATTAGGATAGGGATTTTTAACGAGTACCTGACATCGCACAGGCTCGGGACCCCCTTTTAACGTCCCTTCCGAAGGACGGCGTAACTAAGGATTTTTTACTCCCTTTAAAAAATCCTAGGGTCACTTGCCGGGCTACGAACCCGCGATCTTGGGTTTAGTAGTTTGTTACGCTAACCACTAGATCACAGGTGACCGTAAAGTTATGCTTCCTCTAGTTTTTTATAATTTATTATATTATATGTATATTAATTATGAGTACTCATTATTAGCATGATTATTCCAATAAATGAAACATTTATAAGTAAACACTAATATTTTAATATTTTTATTTTGAAGATAAAAGGTTTGTCCTGGCCTGGATTCGAATCCGAGTCCTCCGCATCTCTAGCGCGGTGCTCTTCCAACTAAGCCACCAGGGCTCGTTACCTAGGCAGACCAATCCGTTCCCTTCACCGATCCCATATCCCCGTGTTCTCGCCATTTTTGCGATGTACATATGGAGAAGAATGTTCATTGAGCATTACTTTAATTGGGATCTGGTTGGTGAAGGTCAATTTTATATTTATAATTTTTTGTTTGTGATTATTTAAATATTTTTATTTTGAAGAGTGGGATCGGTGAAGAGAATGGATTTGTCTGGCTTGGTTACGAGCCCTGGTAGCTTAGTCGGAAGAGCACCGCACTAAAGATGCGGAGGACCCGTATTCGAATCCCGACCAGGGCAAATCTTTTCTCTTCAAAATAAAAATGTCTTCAAGAAAAAAAAAATCGGCTTCCAGTCAACTACTTTATTGTTTTATAAGACAAAACGTTTCGACACTATGGTGTCATTTTCAATTATTTATTTTTCTGCATTCCTTAACTGGAAAGTCAATATTTTTTAAAAATAATTTTTAAGGAGATCTTTAGTCCTCCATAGTCAAACTTATATTGCTAAAGCAATATAAGTTTGACTATGGAGGATGTTTTAAGTTTGACTATGGAGATCTTTAGTCTCCATAGTCAAACTTATATTGCTAAAGCAATATAAGTTTGACTATGGAGGACTAAAGATCTCCTTAAAAATTATTTTTAAAAAATATTGACTTTCCAGTTAAGGAATGCAGAAAAATAAATAATTGAAAATGACACCATAGTGTCGAAACGTTTTGTCTTATAAAACAATAAAGTAGTTGACTGGAAGCCGATTTTTTTTTTCTTGAAGATGAAATTCAAATAAATCCAGTTTAAAAAAAAAAAAAAGGAAAAAATTATAAGAATAAAAATATTTAAATAATCACAAAAAAATAAAAATAAAATATTAATATTTTAAATTTAATTAATAATATAAAATTGTATTTATAATAATAATAACAATGTATTTATTTATTCTGGGACGAGTCCCTATGGAATAGCTAACAATACAGGCATTGTAAGCTTATATCTTAGAGTGTAAAATAGTTACATTTAATTAACTATTACAATTAATTTATTTTTTTATAGTATAATAGTATTTTTTTATTTAATTTATTTATAGTATAATAGGTTAGTGATAAAAACAAATGAGAAATAGCAAGTAAAAATGCTAGTGATAAAAACTTACAGCCACTCACAATTAATAGTTGGAAAAGATATATTTATTTCAAAGCTATGGTAGTAAGATTTCAATTAATTTATACATTTATCTAATTAACATCAGAACAAAAAAAAAAAAAAACTCAAGGTATCTGGGTAGACTCTGATAGTAAGCAAATATCTGTGAATGAAATTATCACTGTTGTCACTAAGACTACTGTAAAGAGCGGGCTAAAAAGTTAAACGGACAAGAGACAAAAGCAATAGGCGCCTTAATTCCTCCCACTCATCGAAATACAAAACCGTTTTTACTCAGAGTAGGTAAAAAAAAAAAAAAAATTCAGTCCTGTGCAAACAAAAGTCCCTAAGGTATACAAGAGTAGGCTAAAAGGTATTCGAGACTCTGTTGTTCCACGGAGAGAGACGTACAAACACACGACAATGTTTTAGGTCTTTTGAATAAATAAATCAATTTATCACTTTTAGAAAGTAGCAGGTATTTGTTTTTGGTTAGGCTGTGGCGAGGGGGTCAGGGGGTCGTCAGATAGGAGAGACTTGGAGGAAGAAAAAAAGGCCAATGAAACTGGGAGGGCGAAACCCCCTTACTCATATATTGTATAAATATTATATTTTTTTTTTATTCAGAGTCCTCTTTTGTGGCGACTACAATTCAAACAAAAACGCCGTGGAGACAAACAAATGGAACGCATTTATCCTTAAAACGCAATAATAGGAACCTGGGAGGGGAGGGTATTGGGAAGGAAAAAAATAACAATCGCTTTTGTCATAACAACTATCTCGGTTAGCGCCCCAAGTGGCAATTTAGTGAAACCAGCTCAACACGGAGCCAATTCCGATTCACACTTGCCAACATAGCGCCGATACACAACCTCGCTCAATTGTTCTTATTTTCAAGGGACCCTCTTTTTTTTTTCTGTCATTCTCTTTTTTATTATTTTTTCCGTTTTTTTCACTGCGATCGCTCTGAGGGGCGCCCCCCACCAATAGCATTTTTTATCCGCGGCTCGTGACGTTTCAATTTGAGCGGGCAAAGGCAGGGGCTAATCGCAGGAGTCCACACCTCGCTCCCGCCAGTTCATCGAGTTCTTTCTCAGGACAAGTTTGTCGCAATCAACTATCCAAGTTGAATGGGCGATGTACCATTTATCGTAATACCGTTCATGTCTGTGTTGTAAAGATAAAAAAAACAAAAAACAAACGTATGTTAGTGACAATTAGTTAAAGAGATTAGAACAAATCATATAATATCATATGGAAGAAAACGGTTCAGGTGAAGGTCCGAGAAATAATTTCTTAAATAAGATTGACGTACCTATTCATTTGAAAGGCAAGGTTTCAGACTACATCGCAGTTATTCTTCAAGGCTTAAAAATTTAAATGATACATACAATTGTAAAGAATAAGAGAATAAAAATGAAATATAGAGATCATGATATTGGAGAAAATACTAAGCAAAACATAAACTACAGTTGGGGGGGGGATTAATTCTAGGATAACATAAAAGTATCTTTTGAATTATTTAAATTCAATATTTGGCTTTGAAATTAATAGCCCAACTATATTACTCACCCAAAAACTTAACCATAATCAACCAAATAGGAAATAATAAAAAAAAAACGTTTACTAGATACAAAAAGAAAAACCATTGAATCAAAAGTTATGCTTTTTCCAGATTTTACTTTTTTTACGATATTGGATTCGTTTTGATTTTAAGATACGCTATTTTCAACAATTTAAAGAAGAAACCTTTCTTGTAATCATCTAATATAGCCCTCATTTTTTACTTTAATTTTATACTTTTTAGTAATAGAAGCCTAATTCATTTCCAAATGACTACTTAAAATTTCGAAGGTCGTGTATTATAAAAAAATCCATTTTTCTTGACTCCTACTTGTTTTTCTTTAATTTTACATCACAAGACGATCGCCCTTTACTTGGTCATCCATTATACTGCACACCTATGACCAAAAAGTAATTAATTATCAACTAAGTAATATTTATTAGAAATAAACGAGGCCCATAACGAGGTGGTGGTAATAGGCTCATTGTGATCGTGGACGGGTCTCGAACCCGGTTGGCGCCTCCAATTCAACGATTTTTCACGGTAGCCTATTGTCCGCAGGTAGCCCCTATTGATGATAGACGTCGCCGGATAACGACCATCATTCCCTTACTGGTTCGCCTATTCTCTGGACTAGCGTCATTACAACCTCTTGGACGTAAATGACGCTAGGATGACCCTTGTTAGGCCTCCCGACGTCCGAGGAGACGTGGCGAGCGAAACACATCCGAGGCAGTAGAGGGTGGATAAGGTATAATGTAGCCAGGGCGTACCGTTATGGAGAAATAACACCCTCCAGTAACAATCACGACTTAACAACCCACTAGAAGGCTCAATATGAGATCATATTATCCCATCCCCATTTTTCTTCAATCTCGTTTTAATAAATATATTTAAAAATATCGCAAATCCTGTCAAATCAACTTTACCCCCAACGTCGGGATCCTATAACTTCCTGTCCTCCAGTAACCTTTATTAATATCCCGTAGAACATATCCGATACTTAGGACTACATCTTGACAAAAGTTTAGCTTGAAATCCTCATACAAGACAGGAAAGACAAGTAATCATTCACCGTTTCAGGATACTTCAACATTTACTATGCAAACGAAAAAGAATCATACATGACTATTACAAGGCCAATATGGACTTACGGAGTAGAGCAGTGGGGTTCCACTAAGCCATCGAATTCTTCTCATATCCAATCCTTACAATACAAAATACTTGGTTTAACCCTCAATGCACCTTACTTTGTTACGAATAAAGTCATCCATAATTACCTCAATGTCCCATTTTTGTATATCCATTCATGACAAACTTTATTCCCACTCAAACGCACTAGTTTCAAACTTAGTTACTTCTTCATTTCTGGATAATTCTCCGTGGCTTCTTAAAATAAGATGGCCTCGTGAGCCCCAAAGTTGAATATGTTTTTTGAGTACTACTAATACGTAGTCTCTATACTTGCCTTTATAAAATGTCAATATGCATCATTCATTCTATTAAATTGTTGCATTGTAATCTGTTGAGAATTTCAATTAAATATATATTTTTTAATTGTCCTAATTGTACGCTAGCTGCAATCGTAATCCAATGAACAATCCAAAATCCTTCATAAATCTTTACTTTGTTATGTACAAAGTTATTCGTAATAACAAACTTCATTCCCACTCAAACCCACTATTTTTAAACATGGCTACTTTTTCAATGCCTGATAAACCTCAAAGGCTTCTGAAAAGAAGATGCCCACGTGCCTTATAAGTTAATTTTGTTATTCAAGTGATATTAGTGGGTAGTTTCTGTACTTGCCTTTATCTCACGCCGTTGTATATATTATATGATGTATTATTAATATATAGTTGTAAATTTCAATACATTTTTAAAAAAAGTTGAAGCAGCATTTATAGATACAACGGGAGATATGACTGAAGACAATCAGAGACATCTGCCCTCAGAGGACGTCAAAGAGTAAGGAGTATATTTGAGTGCGGTTGAGTTGAGGGGGGCAAGTTGTTGGGGGCGGCACAAGTTGAGGACTTCCGGCGAGTCAACAAACCACTGCCCCTGAGGCATCAACCTCTTTCCGCCCTCAACCGGTCGCCGCTCGCTCTCATCTGTCCGCCTTTCTTGTTGCAACGTGCCTCTGTTCTGGTCCACTGGGGCCGTGGTATAACTATACATAGACAATGTGAAGCCTTTGATAAGGCTAGTGTATGATTTAATTAAAGGATAATTTACAACTGTATTATAATACAACAAGTAAAAATAATGAATGATGCATAATGGCAAAAGATAAAGGTAGGAAGAGAAACTATCCAGTGGTAGTACTCAAATAACAAATTCAATTTTGAAATGCACTAGTCCATTTTATTTTTTGACACCTCGCAGGATTATCGGAAATTGATGAAGTAGCTTGATTTGAAAATATTTCGGGCTCGGACCAAATCAGCAACAAAGAAGGTAATAAAGATGCCTTCATCGTTACAACATTTTTTTAAAATGTATTTATTGAAATTTCCAACTGTATATTGAATATATCAAGTAAATATGATGAATGATAAATATTGATCCGAGATAAAGACAAGTACAGAAACTACCCAGTGGTAGTACTCAAATAAAAAATTCAACTTATGGTATTAAGATGGCTTCGTGACATCTTTTTTTCTGGCGCCTCAGTGGATTATCAGGAATTGAAGAGGTTGCGAGGATAACTAACGGGTTTGAATGGAAATGAAGTTTGTTATGAAAAGATTGACATCGGATTCGGGCTAACTCAGCAATAAACAGGGCATAAATGCTGTTATGGATGGCTTTATCCGTAATGAACATAGAGGATTTTACGAAGGATCTTGGATTGTAAGGATTGAATACGAGAGGAATTCGACGGCTTTGTGGACCCCAAAGCTCAGCTTAAGTCTGAATAGGTCTAATTATGGTCATGTATATGAGGAATCGGTGGGATATTATTAAAGGATACTGGATGACAGGAAGCCAATTGTTTACGCGAAGGGTTAAAGTTATTTGACGGGATTTTATTTTTATACTCAAGTTTTGACAGTATTATTTAAATTAATGTAGTTAAAATGTTTTTTTTTTTAGTTTTATTCATTTTTCAGGACCCCACTATTTTCATTCATTAATGTATGTACTAACCTAGCCAAGTACATGCTCACAAAGGACCAAACAGTTATTTTTCTTCTTCGATTGCCTTTGAACAGTGCTCTATACCCACTTTCTAAAAAGGCAAGAAATGAACTTAAACACGGGTAACAACCTGGAAATAGACTACAAATAGTCCTAGATCGTTAGTGATCAGAAACGAACGCATGGTCGTAGTCATTTGCGAACGGATATGGCATACACAGCCATCGTGAGGGCTTGAGCAATCCGACAAGTCACGTTTTTAAGTCGCTCCTAGAGAGCGAGCTATGTCCGAGTAATCGCTAACTATGTCAGATTCTTGGAGGGAAATGAAGGTGTAATGTTATAGCTAATACTAACATGCACATATCTCAAGGATAAAGAGCTATGTAATAACCAGATGTACGATGAACTCGTAATTTATAAGTCCGGATAATGTCTTCACTTACCAAGCATTTTATTACATATATATATATATATATATATATATATATATATATATATATATATATATATATATAATTTTAATTTTAATGTTGATCATATATCATATAACCTCACATATAACCTCCAAACAAACCAATTGCAATTAAATTTGTGAATAAAAATCAGCAATGCTTTCTAAAATCTTAGTAAACATTCTTTCTCGTACCTTCTCCTTCATATGATTTCGCATTAATATGAATCCTACATATATCTACATTATTTGTTGTTTCTTCGTTTGACTGAAGCCCAAAGTAATTCCACCCTCTGGGTTTGATCACCTGCGTTTAAGTCAACGAAATTTTTTGATTGGTTAACAGCGTAATGTTGATACCTCAATCCTTCAATTTGCCTTTATAGGTCTTTAAGCAATCAGAATATATTGTTGTCCCAGGACGTATTTCAACTTTAATGCTTAGAAGACAGCATTTCAGCTGTTCTACACCGGCCAGAAATATAGGAAAAACTCCCTAGTTTCCCTGTAAACGCCCCCGAACACCCATTGCTGCGGGTATATCCTCCCCACGAAAATACACATTGTAAATATAAGTAATCATAATTAAAGAATAAGTAATCTGCATGCGTTTTCCGAAACAGACCCAAGATTTCTTAATGTATTCTAAATTAGAATATTTATTAATAATATTAGTCTTTATCTAGAAACCAAACTAAATTTGGATGATCCGAGAAATAATTGAAACAAATTTTGAATTATTTTTCTAATCGGATCCGGATCCGGAATCGGAACAATAATTTTCTTCCAAATTCTGGGTGTTAATTTCACGATGATATGATGCGATTATAATGATCGTGAGTTGAGGGTATTCGCATGTTGGCGAAAGAAATATAAGTATCTACGATAACTTTCTGGTTCTTTGGGATATCGCGTATACCAGAATAGATATTTCTATTATAGCATAAAATATTCTTAAAAACTGTTGGTTTATGATCAATTGGTCTGCTTTTATATTTTAGTTGTAACTAAAGCTTATATTATAACTCCATATTAGAAGATGTTTTCTAGTGGTGATATAATTAAACTCCTACTATAAAAAATTAGACAAATCAATTCTCAGATTAATTTTCTTAACAATAAACATTAGTGAAAACTCAAAATGAGATAACTATTTTAGGTGCAACAATTAGATACAGCAATTTTACTCCAAGAGTTTCTACAAACAAATAAGGCAAAGGAAGGTCTTTCTCGTATTTTATGAGTCTGTTTGGACTGTTGATGTTAGATGTGCTGCACTCTTCTATGACCAGATTTTTTTTGTGTAGATCCGGAGATGTCTGAATTTTTTTTTTTTACATTAGTTTAAAATCTGAAGCATTTGCTTTTTGGGATTTTTCCTATAACATTCCAAATTAATGTTCTTGTATATTTTATCTGAAAAGAAAAGATATGACCAGGACCGGGATTCGAACCCGGGTATCTCACCTCTCCGTGGTGGTGCTTAGCCACTTCAGCCATCCTGGTTCGTTTCTCGGTTAGTCATTACAATTGAATTTATAAGAAAATATAACTAAGAAGAAACTGCTGGTTTCCAACCCACCACAGATTGATATTAGTAGATGCGTAACCCCAAAGTCGCACGCAGATACAACAAACTTCTGATCAGATAATACCTTAACACTCCTATAGCGTGTTAGTACTGTTGTCGAATTAATCTAACGCTATAAAGGTGTTAGCATAATGCAATTCGTTTTTCTTTTCTTAAGTTTTTTTTTCTTCCATCTCTGCTCTCACCAATACTACTCCTTTACTAGTCGTAAAGAAATAAAAAGAAAGATGCGAATAGACCTGCAATTAATTTAATTTGCGGTTTGTAACCGATGAATCTTTTATTCGTTTATTTATAATAACCATTATTGGCCATTTTTGTCATAAAAGGGGTCCAAGATAATAGCTCTTTCAAGAAATGAAGAAGTAAAAAAAAATCTGTATTGTCAAATTGACTCGTAATTGGAAATAAAAAAAATAAATAATAACAATCGATATTTCTTCTGCCTGACCGTTCATCCTTTCATAAAATGCCTGAAGGTTTAATAAAAGATAGTTTATTTTTATAATCGATTTGTATTAATCGACTGTAGTGTCGGATGTTTATCGAATCGAAGGGACTAATCTAATGCGTTAACATTCAATGAGAGATGTAGTGCTAATACAGAACTAAGCTGTTATTAATCCCTGACCATTAATAACTCTATACATAGAATCAATTACCTATAACAATAATCCCACTAGCCGCTAAGGCTTCGTTGACCCGATGTAATGCACGCTGATCTAGCATTGGTTTAACTCATAAGCATTGCAACAGTAGGGCAAGTTAACACTATGTTAGAATAACACTTTCAATAAAAATAATATTATTTTAGTAATAAACATTCATTCCTCGCATTTATCATTGATATTTTACTTAGGTTTTAAACTCCCTGAGAAAATAAGAAGAGACTAAATAGAATGAAATAACAAGGACGCTAAAGGATAGAGTTAGTTGTATATGTATATATATATATATATATATATATATATATATATATATATATATATACATATATATATGTTTATATTTGCCTCGCACAGGATCGAAAATGGGGTAGATAAGTTATTTATTTGTAATTACTTGGTGATCGACCTTTCTCGTGGTTCATCCAGCCTTCATAAAAAAATTAATAAAAACACTTCTTTTCCCAACAATAATCCTTACCATGCACTGAGCATAAAACACTTTATGGTGCAGACTTTTTTAATATTTTTTATTGGATTGATCAGCATTATTCAATTTAAAAAAAAAAATATTTTTAGAAAATAATGTTTCAATGCTTATTATTACACATAAAAAAGAAGAAGAGAATAAGTAAACTTTTATATTTTTTTAGGACGGTAGTTTAAAAAAAAGAAAACAAAATTGAAGGAAATAACCACAGTACCGAAATAGCAGGGACAAAAATATAGTGACGTTATGTAAAAATAAAATTGTTAATAACAAATTAGTTAATAAGTATTTCCCAAAAGAAATGAAATGTGTAGCTCATAACATTTTTCATTTATTTAACATACAGCAATAAAAGAATAAATTAAAATTCATATACAAACAAAAGATTAAAATAAAAAAAAATATTCACTTACTCACAGAGGTTTTATTACCGACATACGAGGCATTTCCCTGACAAGGACGATATATTCAGGGAGGGTAAGACACAATATTTTTTATTCCGGAAACCGCGACACAGAAAATGACATCAATTTTTCAACAGGTTTAGGCAGAGCTACGTCGTAGTTTAGCAATGTCGTCCTAAAATTACCAACCTTATAAGCTTCAATGTAAAATTGTTTTTTTCAGATTATAAATTATTTATGTTTTTTTAATTTAATCTATAAAACAATCTATATAAGTTAAAACTATCTGTAAATCGAATTTCATAAAATTTAGATTTTGTGTTAATTTGTATTTTTTAAATTACAGCAATACTTTCAACTAATGTACACCTCAAAACATCTAATTTACACCTACATTACTGTAAAGTTTCATGTTATTTTAACATCTATTATCATGTGATTAGCCTTTAATTATGTACTATGATGGATTCTCCACAGAACACAAAAAACTTTCTGGGAGGGCAAGTGCCTAGAAACAGTAAAGTTTCATCCAAATCCGTTCAGTAGTTTTTGCGTGAAAGAGAGACAAACATACACACTTTCGCATTTATAATATTAGTGTATATATATATATATATATATATATATATATATATATATATATATATATAAATTTAAATGCTTGGGTATACAACAAAATTAACAGACTGACTCGTATTTTATTTCCTTTAATTCAGGGGTTTAATAAGTTTATATTCTTTAAATAAGGTCATGGCAGAAGTCAACTATTTCTAATTAATTCAATATTGACCAATGATTCGAATTGCCGCTCGCCCGCATGAAGAAGTGAACATGATTTCTATGACGGGACTGAACGAGGGAAGGCTATAAAAAATATAATAAAAACTATAATTACACCTAATTATTAATCAACATTGAGTCTGCGGTGACGTTTGATACGGGTTATATTATTATATTATTCAGATCTAAAAACTGATCGTTAATTTTTTTTTTCTAAGTAAAGGACTTTTCATGACTAATACTAATAGAATAATGTTAACCCTTAACTTGGCAGAATTTTATTTTTTAATATCAAAATAATATTCATAACACTTAACCCTATATAATATTCATGACCCAAGGATGCCTAGAATAAAAACTAAAAACAACCTCATAAGGGTAGTTTAAAAAAATCACATGCATCTTGGGCGATACATTGCCAAGAATGTTAATAAATACATTACGCTAAATTCTGATGTATTCCCACAGATACATTATCAAGAAAAGTGTTAACAATATAAAATATAATATATATATATATATATATATATATATATATATATATATATATATATGGGAACGGAGTGGCTCAGTGGTCGAGCACTGAGTTTCCATGCCGGAAATCCTAGTTTAAATCCCCATGCAGGCAGGACTGTTATATAGTCAGTTTGCAGCCGGGGATAGATCATATGGGATCCAGGACCCTCCTGGAGCTCACCCAGTCTCTATAAAATGTTATAAAAATAGGGGAATAAATAAGGTGGGAAAATCTGGCGGTTGAGCGTGATCTAGGACAAGACACCTCCTTGCAGAACCGTGGTCGATAAAACAGTTCAGTCTCTACCATGTACTGAACCCTAGACCCGCTCCCGGGTGTTAATGATAGAGAGTGGTCAGATACTATAATAAAATAATATCTATTATAATTGTAAAAAAAATGTGATTTAAAGACACTCCCATTTCAAATGCTGGCTGGTGGGTTTCCAGGCAATTCCAAAATATAGACATTATTTATGATTGGTTATTCATAAAGTTATTTCTCATGCTTTATTGATATAAAGTTTATTAGGGTTCTAGTGGAAGTACTATCGAATCTTGGTTTATACAGCGGTGCTATCTGTAGTAAGATGGTGTAACTTTAATCTATTCTTTTACAATTTTTTGTGTAACCTTTACGTATGTTTGTTATAAGTTAGTTTGCATTGTATGTATTGATGCAGATCCAACTTTTTAAATTGTTGTATAGTTTGTTGTATATCTACACTATTTATTGGAAGAAGCATAGAATTAATTTTTATTTACCATTCAGTAATAAAATTCAGTTGTTCTGAAATAAATAAATATCTGACAGTTATTGAAACTAGCGAATTGATAAAATAATATGGCGGCCATTTACAATTTGCTATTATTCAGCTTCAGGTTAAATCCCACTGCAGGCAGACATTATTTAATCTGACAGTGGCCCCCTCGGGTTCACCGAGCCTCTATAAAGTGGGTACCCGAAATAGGGGAAAATTTGATATTTGAGCATGATCTAGGACAAATTACCTACCTGTACAACCGTTATCTAAGCAACAGTACGGTCTCTACGATGTACTGAACTCTAGACCCTTCATGGGTTGTAGTGGTACATTTTTTAAAATTATTATTATAATAAAAAAAAACCCAGCTTTGTGTTGCCGAAACGCTGCAAATAGCGTAGCAAGATAAGATACGAAGTTGTAGTAATTTTTGGTAGGACATAAGGTTGGTGTTTACGGCCTAGCCAGCAGAGACCAGGTAACAGAAGGCCGAACAAAAAATCCAGTTTATTGCAGGTAAAGAAGTCAGGTCGGTAATTATATTACCCGTTCTTCTTACAGGTGTGAAGAAATAGTTCAAAACTGACTCCGTAACTCTCCACTAACTGCTGTCTGTGTTTTGTGGCTTTTTGTACAATTATTTAAATCTTACCCAGCATTTGCATTAATCAATAAATAGAAAATACTTAGAGTCCATCGGAAATAATTTATAAATTTATTTTTATTAATTTCCACTAGAGTGTTTTACGACTTTACTGTAGGATGGTATACGATGCTTATTTGATTAGGAAAATGCCGAGGCTGTAAAAAATGGGTTAACGACCCCAACTATAATTCAAGCCCCCATCAAACTTTATTGTAGGCATTTCGATAATTAGGAATCTTAGTCAATAACCCTTTATACAATGTTGTAGACGGAATTGTTAATACCAAGTATAGAACTAATTATCATAAAACATTTACTGCTATATCATTCACTCAAATAACATTAAACCTTCTTAAGAAAAGGAAAACCGCAATTTGATCAACTCAAAATTTAAGCCTACCCATAGCAAATAATCATTTCTTGCACTAAATGATCCTAATTTTGCTTACTAGCATTTGTTGAGTCAGATCGATGAGCGGTTCAAAAATTATACCATCAGTTTCTGAATGATTTTCCGTCTGTATGTACTTTCAAATATGTACGAAAATAAGCTTATCCTACATCGCCAGATTTTTCCCCTCATTTAGGTTACCCCGTTAATAGAAGCTAGGTTATCCCCAGGAGGTCCTGGGAACCACAATGCCCATCCGTGAATTTTAAGCGTTAAATAATTTATCATGACCATGTACTGGTGCCCTGAAGGAAGAAGAAGAAGAGGCCTACCAAGAACTGCATGGATGAACCAAGTCCAGGAAGACATGACAGGATATAGCATTAATGGAGAAAATGCATTTGACAGGAAAACCTGGGAAAAATGTTATCCTAAAATTTGGTTGAAGAAAACTTTGGGGAAACTCTCAATTAAAAAAATTAAAAAAAAAAACTGCCACACACTAAGTCTTAATTTTGACTTCCAGCATTTATGGGATCGGACCAATTTAAATATCATCAACAGCTTTTGATAGATTTTCAGTCATGATGTCCAGGATGAAGAATGTGTAATTTCAAATATGTACGAAAATAAGATTTGCTTATACTCAAATTATAATGATTAATTTAAATAAAAACACAGTTAACAGTTAATTAAACGTGCCATACTACTATAAGATCGTACCCCCTACGTTGATCAAGATCCCATTCAAACGACCCTTCTTCCCCCGTTGGTGCAACTACTGGATTGGAGGGAGTTGATGACTTGGTGCAACAAACCCAGCCGTAGGAGGCTGATGAGCTGGTTGCTGGATGTAATTGTATTAATTGATAGGGAATAATTAGGCTAGTATTGAAGCGGTGCCTTGTACACCCTGTCCCTAATGTCAACACCCTACCAGCCGTCCTAAGTAAGGGAGGGTTCAAGAAACTCAACTGAACATAACTCCATTTGTTTACAGCTTTCGAAATATTACTATTTAAACTAACCCCAACTTTATTCGCAATTTATAACCAACACTGTTTTATCCCGATACTCTCCGGTTGTTGTTCAACTAATCATAATTTATTCAAACGGCGCATCTGGTCTTATAGCCATTATCAACCGTTTTTATTCACCCGTTCTTTCCCAGAATGGGGGCGCTATGATTATTTCTCTAGTTGCCACCCGAAAGGAAAACAAATAAAATTATATAGTCCTCTTTCTTTCTGAATAATACACAATCTTACTAACCCATGCTACGTAATATCCCTCCGTTAATGCTGTGCGGAAATGATTGTAAAATATGTTTTTAGAGCACCTTTAACCTGGAATAACGTTTAATTCCCTTCTTTTGATATAATTTATTCTATGATATAACTACTTCCATAAATGCTATAACTATTACCTTTACTTTATAAGCAATTAACTAGTATTATTACTTTGTGTTCTTATCTTATTGCAAGAGGTTTAATTGTTTTATCCATAATTTCAAGCAATGGAATTGAAACAATGAAAGAATCCAATAAACCACTTACTATTTATAATTATTTTTTTATTTTCAGGTCCAAGTAACATACATTTGTTTACTCAAATCACTTAGATATATGATCTTACCAAAATGATTCATGCAAAGAAAGTTCAAATGTTCGTTATATAGAGACCTACACACATCAACCCTTAAACGTACTTTACTAACCGTTTGAATACTATAGCTGGGATAAACAAAACCATTAAAAATAAAACTTATACTAACTAATAAAGACATAAAAATATGCATTCTGTATCCCACAGCTATAAATACTGATAAATTATACTCCATAAATTATATTTTAAAATCAGAAGTAAAGTGTGTAATTAAAGTTATGTGTAATAAATTGACGTCTTGAAATTACACAAGCATAGGTAAAATTTTAATAAATAATAACAATTAAATACAACTATCTACCTACTAATACGTATTTACATATAAAATGAATTATTAGTGATAATGAAAAATGTAATGATTTACAAAATTTCTATTAAATACTATTTTACTTTTGCCCAAAATAAAAATAAAAATAAAATAAAAAATAAACATGCAAATGAAATATGAGTAAGAGCTTGATTTTTTATGTAGAAGTTTTTCTATGTAAAGTTTATCAATTGACAAAAAAAAAAGGTTAGGATCGATTCATATTAGCCAAAAGTATTTTTAAATTAATGCATTCTCCATTTTCTTTTTTTTTTTTATTACAAATTCAAAGGTGTAACTCTAAAAGAAAACTAAACAGGTAATTAGAAAAAGTTCAACGTTCAAAACTGAAATACGCTTTTAAACTGACGCAGGGTTCAAAGAATCCTGCCGAGTCACCTGATGTAAAGGCACAATCATTCTTTGCGAGCATCGAACTTGCGCAGGTATTCAATCACTGTTTCTTTATTTCAAATAAAACAGGACTTTTTTAAGTTTCTGCTAACTACAACTATAAGATTGTTAAGAACAGAGAAATTGTTTTTAGATAGGAAATTAGCAGACAAAGATGCTAAAACGTGAGCATTTTGCAGACGGTTGTGGCATGCTAAATCGTTAACCTCATAAAAGCCATCAGCATTCGGATCAATTACCTGAAATGAATCGATAGGCAATCTTAGATTTTGTTAATGCTTTTGACTCGGCACACACGATCGGTAATTTTGCGGCCTTATCAATGAGAACGAAACCATGTGCTTTGCAGAAGATAGCATTCAGCATAAGTAGAGTATATATGTTGTGCCTTGCGCCGATTCGTACGTATTAATCTTCGCTCCTGGTGCGAATGTTGCATCGTTACATGTTAGCATGTTTATTAAGGATTTTATTGAGGTTTAGTCATTTTGGAATTACTACTCATTTGCGTGCAGAATGGATGTGGGAAGGATTATCATTAAGTTTACACTACGTTTTGTTATTTTCTTAGCATCTTTGGTATATGGTTGTATCTTGTGTATATGGAAGTATTTTGCTGAACCTCAAAGTTCTGCTCTGTATGTCCAAATAAGACTTAGTATAGTGTTTTTTACTAGTCGTTTTGTTTCCTAATCACATATCTGTAATCCAGATCTTTTATCTTTATTTTCTAAGTTATAAATACTCTACTAACATATTTTTTTTTAAATATAGTCTAGTTTCAAATAAACCACGAAATAAAACAAACATGTTAATGAAGATACGTTGCCTATACGAACCGAACGTGACTATGAGATCAGATGTAGGCCTCAAACGGCCAACGTATATCATACTATCCCGCTTCGGTAACAACCGTCGTTGCGTCTTTATTAATATAATTTTCCAATTAATAAATTATTTATTATAGCTAATTATTAGAGACAAATCCCCTGGGGCCTGCGGTATCCACGGCAACATAAATTTATCTCGGAATACAAAGAGACTTATCAAGATTTCCGAGGAACCATTTATAGTCCGAAGGAGCATTAAGATGTGGGCCCCACTTGCCGGAAAGGTCTTTTTGTTGTATTATTTTATCTTATAATTTATTCCCTTTATGATGGTATTTATTGTATACTTGGGAATGGGAATAATGTCTATGTAAGGATATGTCTGTGCGTTAATAAAATAACTTATGGCGATAAGTATTGATTTATGTGGGTTTATTCCTTTCGACTTTAGATTAATTGCGGAATCGTGACCCGAACGGTGATATATCATTGGCGGTCGAGGGGAAAGTATTAATTATGTTAAATACATGACACCACCTAGTATAAACTTCTTCATTGTTTTTATATTTTATGTACAAGATATTATAAATTATAATAATAAAAGGTTTAGTGGAGTATAAGGTTCTTTACCAACACTTCAAATCGCTGCTAATAAAGAATTACTTTTAACGCTATCCTCACACCTACGCTTCGGTCAACAGCTTCAACCCCTTTAGAGCTTATTCTTTGGGGATTGTTTCATTTAATAAGTCCCAGGAACTTTAAAGGATCATCTCAAACTTCGCAATGGCTTTTACTTCGATTATATTAACCGTATTTATGATTTGTGATTTCACCTACTATAATCTCCTTTTTTTTCCAATGTAACTCTAGCTATATTCTTTCACTAAACTTAACGTAAACATTTCAAACCCATAAAGAAAAGTTATATGTATAAAAAATTATATTTTTGAGATAGAAAGCACGAAGTAGGCATTGTCCGGACAAACAACAAGCATTTCCCGTCTTGAATTTCTTTATTTCTAGTTAGTTATAGACCATCAATAACTATAAATACTAAATTCCTTAGCGTATTCAAACTATGTAAGTGTCACCGCTGTTTCTGCAACATCTAGAATGCGTCGTCTTGCACATTCTTACTAGATTTACCTATGCTTACTAGATACTTATAATTCTTCAGTATAACCTGTTCGACCAATATGTTCCTAAGCATGTATCTGTCAATGAGATCATGAGCCTTTTTTAAAACCGATGTATAACCTTAGGTTTATTCTAATTTTTTCTCGAAAATTGTTTGAGTAATTTTAGCATATGACAAATATTTGACCAGAAGTTGAGAGATTTCGTTTAATCTCCGATAATTTCCGCAGCATAGTTTGCGATTCGACTAGTCAGCATTAGCGAGAATATGTTTTAAGCAGCCGATATAATTGGCAATGCAGGACAAGTATACACAGAATCATAGTATATATCGAATAGATTGTTTTAAGTTGAGGAATGATACATGGAGTCTTAAACCATTTCAAAATGGTTCAGCTGTGGAGTAGTCGTTAAATTTTTTTTTTTACTTGTAGCACTACAACCCGTGAAGGGTACATGGTAGAGACATTACTGTTTCATGGCCAACGGTTGTGCAGGGAGGTTATTTGTCCTAGATCACGCTCAACCGCCTGATTTTCCCCCTTATTTTGAGTATCCACTTTTAGAGGCTGTGTGAGCTGCTTTCCCCCGGCTGCTATCAGACTAAATAAAAGTCTTGCCTGCTGCAGAATTTGAACCAGGAATTTCGGCATGACCACTCAGTGCTCCATCACTGAGCCACTCCGTTCCCCAGTGGTTAATATTAGCAACCTAAACCTCAACCTAAAAATGCCCAAGATCGCGGGTTCGCTGTATGGTAGGTGGTCTTAGGATTTCTTAGAAAGGAGTAAACAATTCCGTTCATCGGAAGGCACGTTTAGTGAAGCTCCTGAGCGTGTACGCTCTCAGGTACTCGTTTAAGATCCCCATCCTAAATATTCTTGCAAAGCAATCTATTTTAGAGTAAAGAATGAAGAATGAATGAATGATAAAAAAAAATTCCCATAAAACGGGTGAAAGGTATTATTTCTGTGTTACACATTTTAGCGAGAATCAATTTCTTTATTATTTTTTTTCATCAGAGACTAAGTGGAGTTTCGATGATATTTTATTTCTCGACAGTTTAGGAAGGAGTTCAATTGCTTAGTTTAAATGTGAAATTAATTCGTTGGACAATAACTTTTCATCCCTTACCACCGACTTATACCGAGCTTACTCAAAATTTCATGAGACTTTTGCCTCAATTACGGAGCGTTTTCTCGAGAAACTAAGGATCAATGAAATTAAAATATGGCAAGTTAGAGAGTAGTACTACATTATGGAGATAGGAATTGTCGCAAGGAGGGGCGATCAACTATTAACGGATGAGGCGTATCATTAGAGGCAACGGGCGATATTTATCAGGAAAGTAAGAAGGAGGACAGAGAAGGAAGTAAGAATTTATTGTTAAAAGAGAGCAAAGAGTATTATTCATGAGAGAAATTTTCTGAAGGGAGAGAGGCCTGGGGTATAAAAATATCGCCAGGAATAAAGGCAAGTATACATTTTAGTGGCTCATAAAAAGCTGTCACAGTGAAAAGTTGGAGTTTACAGGCCTTTGGTAAAAGTTGGGCTGGCTGGGTGAAGCTAAAGGAGGGGGTTGCAAGTTACACCTCTAATCCCTTCCTGCTAATCCATAGCGCCCTCCCTAATCGTCTCTGCCCCCTTCCTGTTCCCCCAACTGTCTTCCGATTTCTTGACTCGCATCTTCATCGTATCTTATAATCTCTTATCTCAGGTTATATTTACACGTATTTTTTTTTTCAAGCCACTAAAAAGATTATCTAGAAATTAACGTTTCCACAAACATTTATCATTTATAATAATTTATTTAATTGTTATATGATATAATTTTTTTAAATATTTTATTTGAAAAGAAAAGATACTTGCGAACACGAAAAAAATTGCTAGAACACGGAGATATAGGATCAGTGAAAAGAATTGATAGGGCTGGCCGAGAAACGTGCCAGGGTGGCCGAGATGGTTGAGGCGTCACCACGGAGAGGTGAAATACCCGGGTTCGAGTCCCGGTCCTGGCCATATCTTTTCTTTTCAAATAAAATAGTTTAAAAAATTATATCATATAACGATTACATAAATGATAATCATTTATATTTCGAAATGTTAGTTGAAATAATTATGAAAATCTACTCATTTTCCATAATTACATTCTCTTTTCCATACTTAAGCTCACGATAACTTGTATTTTTTTAAAACATTAAAAATAAAATGAATAAATAGTTAAAACTTGTAACAATTCGAAGCGACAACCTGCGGAAGAGATACCTTCGTTTCTTATTTCTTAGAATTTTTTAGAATCATATGAATTTCGAATATTAACACAATTTTTGAATAATTTACAAGTTGAGAAATTAACCCAGGAGAGATGTCATTTATGTTCTACAAGACATATCTCCGAAAGCATATCCCTCGCATTGTGATTTTCATCATTATTTCTTTTTAATTGTTGCTTATAATTATTCAAGACGCCGGCTCTAGGAATAATAAATAATAGGAATATGTAATAGGAATGATAATAAATACATAGATTAGAAAAATAATTTTATTCTGGGACCAGGTTCCTTAAGAATTGACAGAAGTGAACAAAATTTAATAAAAATATATTAATACTTTACACTTAATAAACAAACAAAAATCAGCCGCAGTGAAAATAAATATGGGATTATTGTTGACAATATTGGAGGAGATTAGATAAAGAGTGTAGCAGTGAGGGAAATTCCGCAATAAATAAAAAATATTTAAAGATTGTATAAAAGTAAAGATTGTAGCATTCTCCTTCACAGATCTTGAGAATTTTAAGGTCAACCCCTGAAAGCGGATATGACCGTTTTAAAATTGTCTTTGCAGTCTTTTTGGCATGCAGTACGACCAGTTCCAGACAATCTCAGTGGACCGAATTTCAGTAAATATCCTTCAATAATGATCCATGTAAGGGAAATGCTCATGGGGAAAAATTTCAGATGAAAGTTTAAGTATTGCGAACGTATAACAGAAATCGATATAATTACTACGACAACAAGATCAGTGTATACAAATATTAGAGTGTAAAGTGTGTAGCCGTGAGGGAATCCCCGCATTTCCATATGCCCGAACAGATCCTAAAAGAAACATGACTTCATGTTATAATTCGGAGTAAATATGATAGTTTTGAGCATGCCTGTCAACTGCTTGCCTATTCAGGTAAAGGTAGACAAATCCTCAATTATAGGATCAAATAGGATGATTGGTTCGATATTTATATTTAAATAATGATACGTGTAAGGTGAACGCTCAAGGGGAAACGTCTCCCGCAACACTTTAATTTTATCTAAATTTTCTACAGCTAAGACAATATATGTTCTAAATTCTCGTACATTACATTTTTTTTTTTTTAAACATATATTGTAACATTAATGTTGATACTCATTCTATATACCATATATTATAGAATAGCCCCGCTATTCACCCACCTCAGAGTCGGAACGCAGCGCCAATTACAACTGTTTCAGGACACTATACTCCGAAAAATTGTTCGGTCTACATCGCTGAGAAAGCTAAAACCGGAACAATTACACAATCTCTTCAACATACCCACAACAACTGAATTCATAAAGCGAAGACACATAAAATTCTTCGACTCCCTCAAATGCACAACTAACGAAATATTTAAAACTCTGACACCTGCTTCAGCTCCAATAAGGTGGCAACAAGTAATGGAAGAAACTCGTAAGATTGATGAAAGTAGTATGTATGATTGTAATTATAAAAATAAACACAAAAATTAAGTGTGCCCCGGCACTTAAACAAATAAGAAATACAACTAAAACAACAAAAATTCCAACCACCTCAACTCCTTAAAATGTAGTCATACTACAGTAGAAGGAGAAGAACTCAGAAAAATAAATGTGCCCATAAGAGAGCACAAAACCCAGTTGCACAGTAAAAAAAAAACAACAACATACTTAGGGGTTATAAAAAAAAAAAAAAAAAAAAAAAAAAAAAAAAACTATATACCATTTGAATAAGATTATTCTTATTTATTAACTAGAAATTCTAAGAACCCATTAATTGGCAAATATGATCTATAGACGATTGTTTGTTACTTCAATCTATTTGTTAATATATTACGAAAGGAGAAAATATTAGTAAAATGACTAATTCTAAGTTCGAAAACGAAAAATGACAATTAAATGTTAAATATCATCAGTAAGCAATACGCCACACAATAAAGCAACACTGAGACCAAAGATATTTTCTCCAGGACACAATAAACTGGAATCCTTAATCGTTCCAGCAATGGACGGGACTCTCCTTATCATCCGCTATTAAATTAACATTAACATTCCTCAATCCTTTATGAAAAAATAATAGAAGAAAAGCTCCCTAATGCCTCGCTAGGGGGGAGGAGTATAGAGACGGATAGGAACAAGACAAGGAGAGAGGATGATATACATTTATAACTGTCTGAGCGGGTCAAAAGAAGACGGCCTCAGGATCATTATTATTAACCTTAGGATCCCTAATAATACGCCACACACACATAAACACACTGAAGGCTTTTTGTCCGGGCAAAGAAAGCCAACTCCAAAAGGTAGCTCACGAGTAAAAATAAAAAGAGAAAAAGGAATTCTATACTCCTCGTATTTTATTGTGTGTTTTTTTTTATTATTATTTCTTTTTTATTTTATTGTTCCTGCTACATAAGTTATGTTTAAGTGTATACCGAAGGCATTAGACTGGACAAAAAAGTTTATCCTGGATGAGAGGGGATAAGGCAGACCAACTTCCAAGGCCAGGTCCAACAAATAACATAAAGTTTGTATAAACGGTGGTAAATAGTTAGCAGCTTTTTCGATTGTGGGTAATAAAATCGGTCAATGAACAATAACTCCAGCTAATAATAGAACAGACATATCCTTTACTTCTATATGTTTTCATATCTCCTGTATATTCTAATACAGACTATCTTCAACATTCTCAAATAAGAAGTAATTGTTTCTTAAATATTAATTTTTTATTTATTTGTAGAACTAATTATTCATCTCAACCTTGTTTAGAGATTCATATAAAAAAAATACAAGTTGATGTAATCTGTTCACTCATAGACAAGGATTTAAGTCTAAAACAGTTGGTCCTCTTTAAAATAATATTTTGTTTTAATTTCTGAACTATTATTAAAATAAATTACTTAAGATCAGTAATGATCTCAAATCTATTTTAGATATAGGTCTCAATAAACAAATACCACTTTAATCTATAGGCATAATTTATTGAAATAATGTACCGATGCTGTTCACATTAAATGTATTTAAAATTAATCATCCATTAACTTGTCCATTAATACTAAATCCGCTAAGATAAAAATCATGGTACACAGCCATTCATTTAAAATTAATAGTCCTAAATATAAATGTATTAATTTCAACAGTAAAGTTCAACTAAGAATTAAAAGTTTAACAATTCGATTTGTATAGTAATTCATTAAGTTATTTATTCTGATGAAGCGTTTTCAAATCAATTGAAGGATGTTCCTATGTATGTCGTATGCTTGAAGCGTGTTGGAGGAAGATAAATTGATGGAGTGCGACAAATATTTTTTAAAATTTTCGATCATATCTTATCAAATCCGGGTGTATCAGATACATTATTTTCCATTACAACATACCATCCCGGAGCTCACACTCTATAAAGTGGGTACCCTTACTTGGGAGAAAACACAGTCTCTACTGTGTACTGAAGCTAAGAGAGATCTATAGGAGTCCTAGAACTCTACATGCCTTAATTTAATTTATTGTTTTTCTTTTTTATAATTTGCACTCTACACGATTAATAAACAGAAAATAAGTACATAATATAAAAAATATAATTCTTGAAGAAACAAGACTAGGAAAAATATTAACTCATTCCTTACAGACATACCTTAGAGACCTCCAGGCGTCGGACAATGATTTGCTTTCTTGATTCTCTCGCCGAAGCAGTCAATAGGTAGCCGTGACAAATCGATGACAATAAGTCAACATATCAACAACAGCCGTGCGAGAAAGTCATGGACTGATTGACATGGCAAAGCAGTCCATTTTGATTGGATTTGGCCGGTTAGAGATCTCTCTGGATGTTTGGACATGTTAGTCAATTGCAAACCAATGCGATGCACCGCCCTTCCCTACAATATACCCAGTCATTACACATCAATGCATGCTTATCTCTTGAAATGTTGTATTAGACATCCCATGAATTGGATTTCAGTTATATATTTAGAAGATCGTACTAATAAATAAACAAAAAGATGTATTGAAAAAATATCAATACGCTATATATAGTTTTAAGATACATGGAAAAAATATAGGTTAAATGAACTAGATTATTTAAATTCTTTAATGTCTACATTATGCAGAATGAGTCAGGACCGAGATCTACGGAAGATAATGGAGGCCTGATCTACTGGCTCAAGACCTCGAGGAAGACCCAGGATAGTCTACAATGAATATATCCGAAAGCTGGGAGAAAAGAAGGGGAAAATTCTTGCTCAAATGGGACAACTCACACAAGGTAGAGAGGAATGGATGAGATGGGTTGAGGCTCCTCCACACTGAAAGAATGAAGAAGGAAAAGAAAAAGAAGACTACATTAAACAGAAAGCTAAGATGAAAAAAATCCGTTTTTGGATAACGGAGATGCGGCGAAGTGATTTGTTCATTATTCTTCCAAACGGTACCTACTTTATAGAGGCTGGGTAGACCACAGGATGCATCCGTGACACATTGGGTTAGACAATTCCCTTAATTAGGAAGACAAACAATATTATCATATATTATATTATAAATAATATATATATATATATATATATATATATATATATATATATATATACATATATTATACAATAATATTATAAATAATTTATTATAATGCAATTGGGAAAAACCACAATGCAAAGCCTTATGTTTCAAAAATACACCCACTTACCAGTCGACGTTTCGCCTATTCAGGCATTATCAAGACACCAAAAACAAAAAGGGGGTTTATGTGAATCACATCTCGAAGAAAAAGGTGCAATACATCCCAACGATCAGGCTCCAAACATGAGACAGCACCCCACCACCAAGACGTTCAACATACAACCGGTTTGGGCTGTTGATCGTTTGGATGTATTGCACCTTTTCCTTCGAGATGTGATTCACATAATCCCCTTTTTTGTTTTTGGTGTCTTGATAATGCCTGAATAGGCGAAACGTCGACTGGTAAGTGGGTGTATTTTTGAAACATAAGGCTATGCATTGTGGTTTTTCCCAATTGCATTATAATAAATAATAGTGTTTCTTTTTGAGTTTTTGGCTCTATTTTAGTGATTATAAATAATTGTTTATGTCATTGCAGAAACATAAAGAAGGAAACTATATCCCAAAATAATAGGATATTTTTTTTCTCTTCATTGTTGAATTATTAGCTCTCTGTGAAATGAACCAATACAAGATGAGATGCAAGAAGAAGAACAGTATCCAGCAGTACCTCTCCTCCCGCGGCCTGATTTAATATCTTATGATAACAGATACCTCATTCATTTTCCGTTTAGTCTCAACCTAGTATTCTCAGCCATGGGAATCGTGGCAATTTGTTCTATCTATGGGTTGATAAAATAAATTAAAAAAATAAAAATAAATTGTTAATAATATGTTTTGAACATTTCAGGTATATATAAATACATTTCAGGATTAAAAACCGCTATGAAGCAGAGATAATGGAGAATCCTAGACAGATGATGTGAGCCGTGGGCTCGCCGAGAATCCAATCCCAGTCTAACAAAGGCGCCTTATTACAGCCTCACAATCATTAGTACTAATTAAAATCGCCGCCAATAGCGGTCGTAATAATATATTTTATAAATTGTAATGTCTTTCACAGGGCGAGAGGGGTGAGAGGGGGGGGGGTTAGGAATTGTACCGGAGACTATTATTATCATAACAGAGGCTCCTCAATTGTTCCTTACAATGGCCTTAATATTCTCAGCGATGGTTAAGAATAATGGAAAGGTACAGGAGGAAAAAGAAAATGTCATTGAAAGTAGAAGTTGGGGCAGAGGTTGGACCGAGGGACAAGTTTCTGTCTCAGGGCGTTAAGTTGGTTTACGCCCTTCCGAGTTTCCCTACAAACGACTTTTTGAATAGTCCTTCCACGCTTTAAATACTTAGCTTTTCTCTTTTAGGCTATGTATTGTGCCTTCTTGCCACTATCTCAACGTCTGTTTCATTGATACGTATAAACGATTAATAAATTAAGATAAAGACAATATAAAAAAAAAAATTGTTTTTAAAAACCCAGAAAAGATCTTAGGTTAAGTACAAGTAGAGACTGTAGTTTTAATGAGCCAAAGGCCGTTTTATGAGGTGATACGGCTCAGATCACAATCAATCACCAGGTTTTACCCCTTTATCCACCTTGCAGCGGACGAATGGGCCTCATATTGATCAGATCAGGTTCGATCCACAAGTCTTAATAGAATATATCTACAGATCGTCGAATATTCTACGAAATGAATTTCTTATACTTAAAGAAGCGGCATTGTGTTATTTTCTTAGGTTTTGGCTTGAAGTGAAGTTGCAATATAAGCAATAACTCGATTTCAAGCAAATTATTGCCTTAGGCACTTATTCAAAACGAAAATAACACGATCTCGCTTCCTTAAATACAAGACTTTGAAGACAATTCGACTTATTTACTGGGGCTATAGATATAAACCTATGAATTATCCGTTTACGAATCCGAGAATAAATAGTTTTGCAAATTTTACTAATCTATTTTAGTATTAGTATTAGTCATACAATGGATCTATTTCTTATTCATAGCATAATATAATTTATAAATGTTACGCTAATGATGCGTTTTATGCAAATTTCCTGCTTCCCAAAAGTTGAGAAAGTTGAAGATTATACTTTTATGCACCTGTTTGGTTTTGTTTTAAATTAATTTAATCTTTTTTAATCAATTCTTATAAGATACCCATCCGACAACTGTCTATATGAGTATGACAAACGACTGTCTGCCTGTGACAGGTAAAAAATTTTCCTCAATATGGTTACATTACATAATTAATCACATTACTGTTCGGACATTATATTGCTATCGCTATGTACATTTACAATTTGAAAGTAGAATCGTTTTTGTCGTTGTTTTTTTCATTAAATATCCTACATGGGGACGCGAAGACATTTACAATTCATGAGATCCCTTCCCTGTGTATAACTGCTCCTACACTACACAACATGGAGCGTATATCATTGTAACTAACAACGTTGCGATAGAATGCATTCAGTAATTTCCCTCAGTTCTCAGAAGTTAGGAAAAAGAAAAAAGATAAAAAAAAAATTGCGGCCTAGGAATCTTGGAGGCAACCTAGTTTCTGAGATGCTATCTCTCAGTTCAATGAGAGTCTAGATTTATGCATTCTCATTCCCGAGAGATAGTTCTTATTCAACTATAAAGTAATTTAACTCTCTCTGTTTTTGAAAAGTTTGAATTTCTCCGAGAACCTTACGAATTGTGAGAGTCGTCTCGATCTCATAAATAAAACCTCGTAAAAATCAAGATTTTCGTGATATATGAAATAAATTTTCATCCCTTCAGAATTTATGTTTTCTGAGAAAAAAAAATCATCCAAGCCCTCCAAAATATATTTCGTATGTTATATCGAAATCGTGCTGAATCTATCGAGTCTCTTTGTTTCTTTTTTTCTTGTTTTTCTTCATTATTTTTTATTTATGGGTAGTCTTATTATGTGTATTCTTCTTAATAGAGAGCCCTAGAACAGAAACTAAACTTTTCTTTTTTCCTTATGACTTTTCAGAAACCTCTCATATATTCACAGCTTCTTCCTGTCCAATTACCAATTACTTTCTCTTTATTTCTATTTTATATTGTACATCATCTGAGAAAATGATTAGACATCTTCTAAGATTCACCAATTTTATTTTAAGATAATCCGAATGCATGGGATTAGGTACGTCATGTGAAGGGAATTGGAGATTCTTAAAAACACATAATGTTATGTATTTAATTTAAATATAATATTAATCAATGCATTATTACCCATAGTTTTTTATGATTCATGCACAGGGCCAAACAACTTAAAATCGGCAGTATTAATAGCATTAGTCAGTATTAAAATCAATTCTAGCCGTCATAAAATGATGTACTGCACAACTCTTATTTTACAAAACAACTTTGATACAATTCTTTCATTACTTACATACAATTTAATTTTTATTATTTCTACCAATATTCATTATGATATTGTTGTTATTGGATAAGCTTGTAGGGAAAATTGAGTCGGTTCCTGAAGAAAAAAAGGTTATATATTTAATTTACTGTATATATTTTTTCCTTGCACATCCGCCGATATGGTATACAACAAGACATACCGATACCAAAGCCTACGTAGGATTGCAAGCAGTGGATTGGTACCATTAAGAGCGAAGACAGAACCTGGAAGATCAGCGATCATGAGATGATTCAAAACCCGGCTGGTTCGGACAAGGGTCACATCTATTATAGAGATAAGGCACCGTGTACGCAGGGCAATAACTTATCGGCCTGGCCCGAGACAACACGGAATGGTTATGGACAATGCAATAATAATTTAAATATAATCTATCGTCTTTATACGCTTCGGCTACGATATCATGTTTTTTGCGACTCCTCGTGTCTCATTCCCTTGATCTATCGCTCGTTGCGTTCGCAATTCTTGCTCTTCCAGTCGGTATATGATCATAATCCGTAAATGGACGTTGTAAAGTTCTCTATCAAAATATACTGTGGATATCCGTATGTACTTATAGTGGAATCCAGAGTACAATAAATCACATTAAATACATTTAATTTTATATTTTAAAATATTTCAACAAACACCCTCAAAGGTCAGCGTCTAAAAATATTCATATTATACCAAAAAAATTTTTACACTAATGGAATTACTTCAGAGCGAAATTCATAGAGAATTAATTTATTTATTTGAAAAATCTTTTTATTTAAGTTTCTGTTTAATTTGTTTAAGATCAAACGGTATAAGGAATTCGCTACCCTTTTCACGTGTTTTTTCCTATGTGACTTCAGCTCAGTACTTTATTTCATCGCACTTTATTATCCTCCAATTATCATAATATAGTATCAAGTATCATATTACTCCCGGGTTCCGACAAGGGGAGATCAGTTATTTAATCAGTTAGTAGTTAGACGGGTCCAATCTGCAAAAACGTCCCAGAAACAGTATCTATAATGTACTGAACCCAAGATCCTTCATGGGTTGTAGCGGTGCAGGATAGTATCATATTCATAGGCGTAACAAGGGGGGGAGGTTATTGGGGATTTAACCCACCCCATCGCTTAGAAGAAATTAAAAAAAAATTGTAAGCAACAATTTAAAAAAAATAAAACTGAAGGATTTTACTTTTCAAAGTTATTATTGTGGGATTACAGAAGTAAGGGTCCCCTATGTGTCAAAATACATAGAAAGTTCAAACACAGCTATTTTAATGAATAAAAGGTACACTAAAATGACAAACCCAAACCTAATACTGTTTATTTACAATTAATTAAATTATCATAGTGGCATCTAGCGGCAACAATAAGACAAAATGTGAGAAGAACAGTTTAGAAAATTCTTAGAATCTAGAAGTAAAGTCTGGACGGGTCTAGAAATTCCCATATGCAATTAAGTATAGTAAGTTATTGTAACCAATAAATAGAGCTACTTGTATTTAAAAGATACTTCTTGATAACCCTTCCAAAAATAACATTTATAAAAAATTATAATCTATTTATTTAATTTGAAGCTACATGATTTATAGTATAATACATATTATACCTATATTACGAGACATCTTTTTTAAAGGTAGTAATATGTTGGGGAGGTTGACTGGTGGGGGTTTATCCCCCATGAGCCAACTCTAGTTACGCCAATGACCATATTAATAGTATTATCTTCAGAATAAGTCCACATATTTCTTTCATACTTCACTTTAGTTAGAATTATTTATTTAATAAAAATATTTTTCTTGAATATTAAAAAAAAAATTATAAATTTTCTTTATTTTATTTGTATGATTTTTTAAAGACAGAACCGTTCAAGTAATGTTCATATAAATTTTTACGGTTGTTTTCTTCTGTAATTTCAGTTCAGAGCATTATCATATTATATTTTTTCAAATTTTAAGAATTGTTTCTTTTCAATTAATAGAATAATTGACAAGAATGAAGAATAAAGAGAAATATTTTACTTAAAAATTTAAATTTAGGTCGGATTAAATCGTAATGTACAAATTAACGGGTGGATAGAGAATGTAAGCTATCAGAATAAAATAAAGTAATTTTTTAAAATACTTATCACAACTATAAAATATATCTATCTTTCGGGATAAATGAGAGATTACACCAAGTAAAAATCCTGCGGAAAATATAAGAGGAGCACTAAGACAGATATGGGAGAGAGAAAATGACGACAGAGATAAAAATAGGGGGGGGAGAGGAGGAAGAGGTGAATGGGTGTAAGGCGATTAGGGAGTGAATTGAGCGAGGCAACAAGTGTCGGCAAGTCCCGTCTCTCCGCCCCGCCGTCCCCGGCTCTCGCCAGCTCTACTCCCACTTTTATATACTAGCAATTAGCTCTTTTATCTCTTATATCTTCCTACTTCTTCATCTTCTACTTCTTAATATATATTGTCATCATCGTTTACATTTAAATCATTACATATAATAAAAAAAAAATTCAGAACAAATAATTTTCACGCTAATTCATCACTTACTAGATCAGTCGATCTTAAACTGGACCACGTCCCCCTTGTATAAAAATGATTAAGGATATGTGATAAAAAAACAACAAGTATTACATTAAAAACAAAACATTATGTTTTACTATCACAACAAACAACATTATTTTTTTATTTTTTTTTTAAAATATATATATATATTTTTTAATTTTAAAATATGTACAAAATTTAAAACATTGGTGGGATAATCCCTTACAATGAAAATGAGTTCACATTACAACGGTTACTGATTAATATGTTTTTGTTGTTGGCAAAATTTAAAAAACCAACAGAAAAGAGAATACAACATTATGACTTATTAAACTTACCAAGAGAAAGAGAAACAAACCCTAAAACTATGTGAGAATTTTTTACCTTCAACTGGTCTCGCGCGCTCCCCTGACTTGTCCTTCCCCCAGTTTGGGAATCAAAGTACTATACAGAGGCAAAGAACCATGTTACTAGAACGCTGTAAGCTCCTAACCGATTACAAACAGACTGATATACACGACCAAAGACTATCTGTGGATTCACGGAGCAGAACTTATGGGCTTCACTAAACCATCCAATTCCTCTCGTATCAAATCCTTATAATAAGCATTTAATTATATTCATTTCAAGAAAAAAAAGTATTTCATAATTTACTATTAACATTAATTTAATATTATTAGAGTGCGGATTAGCTCAGTAGGTAGAATACTGAAATACTCCTCTTCGAGATTCTTGGTATGGATCTGTCAATAGTCGTAAAACAACTCTGTGTGGTTTGAAACCACCTCATCGCAGCCCCTATAAAGTGGCCAAGCTTCATCGATGCAAAGTATATATATATATATTTTTACACCTTCGTTATTGTTCTCATATTACAAAAAGCTAACAAAAGTGCATCATTATAACAGCACTTATTCGTATATTCGAAATAAACCTACAATACAAAATCCTTCAAGGTTTCACAAATTAACGACGTAAATTTTTCATTTGCTGCAATAAAATGAATTCAATTACGGAATAAATTGCGCCTGATTAATGATTTCCTAGTATTTTAAAAATTCCAGAGACCGGATGAGCCCAAGGAAGGTATGCAGATCCCAATGAGTTTATCTTACATTTTTGAATATTATAAAAATAAATAAGTTACCTATAACAAAATCAAGATTTAGCAATAGCGATTTTAAATTCATTTGAGAAAATTCTGAAAAGTAATAAAATCGATAAAACTAAAAATAAGTGATCTACCTTTAGTCATTAACGAATAATACACCATCTACATTTTGAAACATATGTTTATTTTGAATTTACACTAAAATTAAAAAAACAAAAACAATTCAAATAAAAAAAAATGAATATACAGAAAATTTTCACTTCTAATCAAATTCCAATATTGGATTAACCCTAACAAATCTTAAAAATAAATAGTTTTTGAACATTAAAAATATTATGAACCATAACATTGTATATATACTGCTTTATTCAATAATTAAAAAATAATACGATTGAGAGAACACTACAGAGATTTATAAATATTTTTAAAACACACACAAATCATGAAACAAATTAAAACCTTGAAAACGGAACGAGTCGCCATTAACTCTCACTTAATTAATTACACACAGATGAAATTAAATTAAGCTAAAATAAATTTAATTACAATTTACTTACGGGTGCCTAACTGAATCAACTCAACAAATCAATTAGATAAAAACACTCACCTGAAACAAATAAAACACAAATTAGGCTTTAATTGTTAAGCAGCATTTTAACATAATTAGGAAATATTTTAATAATAAATTTCACAGTTCATTAAACACTAAATGGTATGGAAATTGGATTTTGATTGAATTATGATTATTACTTGTATATCTGATTAGATATTTTATTGTACAAATGTTTCAAATTATCATTTAAAACGCAATTAATTCCCTCATACCTGGTATGGATTTTATTTTCTTACTAATCATGTAAAACGATAATAAATAAAAATAAATGAACTCAGTTCTACTAAATTTTCAGCATTAATTCTTCAATTTTTATTCAAATTTAAGGTAAGTGTTAATATGTTAGAAAAAAGTTATTTTTCAGAGAAAATAAATTACAGAAAAGATACCATATAAAACAATAGTTATAAAAGTATGATTTTTTAATTCTTTTTTTTTTTTAAATCTAAAAATTCTTCACTCATCGATTTAAAATTTTCTCTCTACAGATCTGAAACATTGACAATAACGAAAAATGAGGAAAGGAAATTGTTGGTCATGGAGATGGACTTCAGGAGACAGTTGCTCCATTAATTAGTTTATAATAAACTAAGCAAAAAATTAGTTTATAATAATTGTGTATCATTGAAATAAAAAACTGCTTCATCAAGATCAAAATGCACATATCTTGTTAGAATAACTAACTCTTAACAGAATAGTAAAATCAGGTACAAGGCACTCTCTAAGGCATAAACGCCTTATCTGACAAGCAAAATAACAGACTGGCCTGATACAATTTAATCGACCCCCATAAAGGAATTTCTATTATTTTCTTCTTCTTAAAATAAAAAAAATCTTCGTTCCCGGTAAATTATACAATTACTTGTGACATGGCTGAATTTTCCGGCATGCGATAAGGATTAAATTATTCCGGGAGGAGGCTATGCTGACAGCCAACGACTCGCGGTCATGAAATACACTTCATGTTTTTAATATTAGTCATTCCATCAATTAGTTAAGGTCTCGGAATAGAAACTGATTATGAATAATATGAAAAAAACGGATCAGATGTTTTTTTCTTTCAATTAATTTTAGAAAAGGATGGGAACTATAGTAATAGATTTAAGTAACTTTACAGTAATCTTGAATTTAGAAACTATAAACAAGCAATAGTTAAATTCATTCTACAACAATTCAAGAGAAGTTCAAGGAAACTGATCTCCAGGTGCCAACTTCGAGACCGGCTGTGTCAGATAAAATATTTATTTCGTAAATAGCCGCAAAAGGCTCAGTAAGCTTTGGACAGCCTCCGGAGATTTTTTAGCTTCTCGAAAAATTGGGGTGAAATTAGTGGTTAGGGGTGGTTTAAACAAAAACTCCAATCTCCATAACAGCTGGCAAGACAAAATTTAAATTCTTAACTTCAACAGTTCTTGCTTGCGCATTTTGTTCATATACTTATTAATTGGAATTTTTAAAACTGTAATCAATCACTTTGATGGAAGTACAATGTATTCGTAGAAAATTAGGCCCATGAAATGAGGTGCTCACCAGAGAACATAACAGTTTAACATAACTGAATTGCTGCCATCAAAGGACTTGTAATGCTGGCTCAGTTACAAGTTGGTGAAGAAACTTGAGATGCCAATAATAAAAATCAGCTGAAATGCATTTCCTAAAACGGAGCTGCGGAAAGTCCTTATTAGAAAGATATAGAAATGAAACAGTTAGAACATACAGTCACAAATCTGATGGAATCGAATTGAAACACGTGAGCTGTGATGGAACAAGATTTAAGGTTGGACACCCACAAAAAAATGGGGTGCACGTAGATTGCTTCCACCAATTCAGGACTGGGTGGTTGCCGCAAGAAAGGAGGAAAAAAGGATGCGATAGAATCGATTGATTTGGTAGAAAACATGTGCTTCATCAGAGAGAATCGGAAACTGGGAAAGGAATGGTGGCCGTGATAGACATAATTATCGATTAGCAAAACGGCAAACGTTGGAGGGGTAGAACAAGCAGTAGGGGAGAACTGTATTAAGGATGATCTTAAGAGTTTAGGATTCGTTGATGGGATGGGATTCGCAGTGGTTTCACAAAAGAGCTTTCTTGTTCACTCAGTTTTGCATTAATATTATTATTGTTTACTGGTGTTATATTATTTTTATTATTGTTATGTTGGCGCTGACACCAACCGCCATGGTTTTATGTCGCTGTTCCCTTCTGCTTTCTTGGCATCATTTGCTAGGCAATCCTTCCATCTTGGTCTTGACCTACCACCGCTCTAAGTTCCTATAACTGCTTTGTTATCAGCATCCTTTAATGGCATTCATTTCCATTCTTTGCCGCCGAAAACGATTTAATGTTATCACTGCAGCAATACAGTGTTATACAGAATGTTCAATAGGGAACACTGCTATATTTATGCTTCCTTAATAAAATATACAGACGGTCACTAGACCCCGCCCCGAAGACTTCATAGCAAGAAGGCCGAAACAATAACCCTTTGTCAAAGGAGCAGTAAAGAGTGGAAGAGCAATATGAAAGTAGTTGGGGCATTAGAGTAGACCACTAAACTAGATTTATCTCCCCAACTCTTTTCCAGAGCCGGTATAATTTTACATCAATTGAGAACTTTTATATGGCCCGGAAGCCGAAAGTTAACCGAGCCAAGATGGACCAAGGGGGACCGGGGAGGGGACATTAATGTACATTATGGTAAAGTTAATAATTTGAATAAAGGGCCCCCTTCCCCCTTCCTCCGCAATTTTAGTTTATAATATACATGACTAACTACCCTCCCCTTGTTTATATATAAATTATGCAAAACTGGCGGCCCCATTTTCCTCTGAGGCTTTCCTATAATATATTATTCCATTTTGCCCCTTAAAACCCCGTCTTCCTCTTCCTCAATATTACTTCATTTTCTCACTCCCTCCTACCACGGGTACTTCCCTCGCTCCTCTGCCTTTCGATAACCTCTGGAATATTTTCATTGATTCACGTTTTAAATATTTAAGAATGCTTACATAGATAGATATGTGTAACTACATATCAAACAGATATATTTATGGGAGACTAAGGTGACTCGGTATGTGCTGAGCATTGAGTTGCTTTGCTGAAGGGTCCTCGTTCAAACCTGGCTTTGACATTACATATAAAGACGAAGACTGTGCGATCTACAGATTACCCTTCTTGGGCTCCACAGCCTCTAAAGTGGTTGCCGTTAATAGGCAAAAGCATCATTATCCTAGAAACAGTAGTTTCTACCATTTACTAAACCCAAGACCTGTCATGAGTCAGTTGTGTTTTTTAATACTTTGGAGAGTGGGACAGGCCAGTACGTAAGGTACTGAAGAACTCTAATCAACATCCTAGATTCGAGACCAGCTGTGACATATAAAGATATTTATTCTGTCAACAGTCAACAGTCGTGAAACGACCTTGTATGACTTAGAACCTACCTCACCCTGCCCCAATGAAGAAAGTACCATTAATTAAGTTTTTTTCTACCTCCATTATATTTCTCATGTTCCTTATACTTTGGGGTTCCACTAATTCATCAAATACCTCTTATTTCCAATTCTAAAATTCCAAAATCCTTTAAATCTTCAATAATCCTTACTCGACGTTTTCGCCTACTTCAACATTTACTGGACCAACGCTCTAAGCTCCCAATTGATTACAAAAGACTCATTTACATGACAGTTATCAGACCTATTTGGACATACGGAGTTGAGCTTTGGGCTCTACTAAACCATCCAAATCATCTCGTATCCAATCCTTTCAATCCAAAATCCTTCGTTAAATCCTCAATGCTCCTTATTATGTCACAAAGAAACTCATCCATCATGATCTTAATATTCCATATGTTGCTGATTTGGCCCAAACTAGATACCTATCCTTCCATGAAAAGCTCCTAACACACCTGAATCCGCTAGTCTCTCAACTTGCTTCCAATAATATTCCTGATAACCCTCCGAGGAGTCTGAAAAGAAGATGGCCTAGAGACCTTCTAATATAGAACCTTCATGTCCTTTGTTCATACAGCAGATTTTCTTGATGTAATCTAATTAAAGTTGTAAATATCAATAAATTATAAAAAAGAAAATCCTTACATTCTAGCAAATAAACAGCGAATAAAGTGATCCATAATGATCTTAATATATCATTGGTTGCTGATTTGACCCGAACCCGATATAAATGACAAACTTAGCTGACTCAAACCCACTAGTTTTAAATCCAGCTACCTCTTCAATTCCCGATAACCCTCCTCTGCGTCTGAGATGAAGAATTTGTACTTTGATTACTATCAGAGAGTGATTTCTCTTCCTTATGTACATTAATCTCATGAAGTTATAGATCATTCATTCCATTTACTTGTTGAATCATTATGATACAGTACCTGGAAGTCAAGGGTTTAAAATTTAATTTTTTTTTTTTTCGAACTGAAACTTTATATTGTGTATTGTTCTAAGAGAACTTCTGATTTAGCTGGCTCAGTACGCAAACTTATACGACAGTGTACATTAACTAAGAAGAGAGAGAGGATGAATACGCTGACTGGAGATGTACCAAATGAACCTATTGACTTGTTGGTATGTTTAAATCGAGCCGGGCAGTGCTAACAGAGAGATGTGCTGGGTCATCTTTCCTCGGCTAGTCAATACTGATAGTTTGTATTACTGAGTAAACAGTTAATAACGGGCAAGGCGGCCCTTTGCCTCTCTTAACCGTAGCTACTCCATTATTCATGCTCGTCTTATTTTTACAATAATATCTGCCCGTCTACAGCACACACTCTCTGCCTTCGTCGATATAAAAATGGCCTTATGCAAGAGCCTCTATAATTTAGATAAAAAGAAGAACGATGTCTTGGAAGATATCACCCTCCCCGAGAGTTGTGCAACTACTTTAATAAATTTGTTTTTCTCAATCCACCCCCCCTTCCGTCACGTAAATAACAAAAGAAAAAACATTACAACATACTTGAAATTCATGGGGAAGCAGAGTGACTCAGTGGTTGGGAGGTGGTTGCCTTGCCGACAGCCCCAGGTTCAAATCCCGCTGGTTAAATCACATATTTTATTTAATCTTTTGGGGTCTGGAAAACCTGGCGTTCACCCAGTACAGTACAGATTATAACACTTACTGGTCTTGAGTCGGAGTAGTACAGTTTTTTTTTTTAAATTCATGGATACCAACTTATATTTTATCCTCATTAAACAACTGGAAATATGGAATTTAATGCTACAATTAGTAAAATTATCAGAAAAACAAAGATTATTTTTGTTAATCAAACCCATTGTCATCATATTATTTTTTTTTTCAAAAATATATACAGCTACTGTAAAAAAATATACCACTAATTGGGGGAATAATATGGCAGCTAAGCATGATCTCTACCAACATTCCCACCATGAACTGAACACCATAACCTTTAAGAGTTGTACTAAAGTTTTTTTTTTAATATTATAAAATTGCCTAAATTAAAACTAGTTTTTTGTTTATTTATTTATTTTATAATTAAACTAATTATTTCTAAATCCTTCATACTCCACCCCTTTTTTTATATTTTAATCTTCTCATTTTGTATCTTTCTGTTTACCTCCGCATTTTTCTTTCCCTTTATATTATGTTTACATTTTATCCTTTCTGTACATTTATTTTCTGATTTTATATTTGCTTCCTTTAATTATTATATCTGTCACTATTTTAATTTCTGTTCATCATCTTTAATTTATTATATCTGTCACTACTTTAATTTTATTATATTCTGTAACTATTTTAATATTCGTTATCTTTAATTATCATATCTATTCACCATTTTATCATATCTAGTCACTATTTTAATTTTCTACATTACATGTCACTATTATTCTTGTTACTGCAACGTTTTTTATATTTTTGTTCTGTTCGTTTCTCTCTCATAGCCCTGAAGATGGCCTACATTGTAGGTCGAAACGTCGACACACAATAAATAAGTATACACTTATTATGGTGTTTTCATTGACTGCACCCCCAACTATTTCTTCCTAACATAAAACAGAGAATGTAAAAATCATGATCAAAGAGCTATATTTATTTGTATTTTTTATAGTTTCAAGGTTAGGGTACTCCGGATCAATCATTAGTGCTGTTTCTGCTACTTTCCCATCGCCCAGTATCTTGTCATCCTCTCTGATCTCCTATTTCTATCGGTGATTTTACAAATTTGTATTTTCCTTATTTTTTTTATTTTTAAATTTTCCTTAATAACTTACACTCTTTACATACATTTCTATTTAAAAATATATTTTTTCCATTAAGAGACCCTGGAACGATCCTATGGGATCTGGAGGCAAGCTAAGTCTCTATAGCGTACTTATTGGCTATATACACTCCCTGCAGAACCGTTGCCTTTGAAGTTCTACAGACCCAACAGTGTTTTAAACACCATAACCTCCATGGATAGTACAATATAAATACATTTTTTTTTTAAATATAAGAAAAAATCTAAATTATACAAGATTTTGGAGCAGATATAATTCTCGCAGTTTTACTATGCATTTTAAAAATATAGTAAATAAAATTTCTTTCTAATATTAAAAAAAAGAAAACTTTTACCACTACAACCCGTAAAGGGTCTGGGGTTCAGTACAAGGTAGAGACTGTATTGTTTCATTTACTTGTCCTAGGTCACGCTCAACCGCCAGATATTTCCCCCTTATTTTGGGTAACCTATTTTTATAATATTTTATAGAGACTGGGTCAGCCCCAGGAGGGTCCTAGATCCTACATGATCCATCTCCGGCTGCAAACAGACTAAATGAAAGTACTTCCTTGCAGCGGGATTTGAACCAGGAATTCCGGCATGTTAACTCAGTGCACTACCACTGAGCCACTCCGCTCCCTTTTCTAATATTAAGCCTATTTTTTTATTTATAATTCGATTGAGAATTTACTGTTAGATTCCACACAAATCCTACTTAATTTGGTCATTTATTAGACGGAAATAGCCAACATTTAAAAATAGACTCGACTATTTTTTTCTATCTCTGTAACGGCATAAATATCCATAAGGCAAGGCAAAGAGGCAATTGAAGTAATTGTCAAACATAAAACATGAGGTCAACTCAGATGTCTGAGCGATGATGTCCTTTTTAAAAATACTTCTCTTCCACTCCTCAATTTCTTATAGAAGGCGCCTAATTCTCTAGGTCAGATCCATTTGAAAATTTTAAATTTAGAGCGCCCTGAAAGAAAATAGTATTCAATATATAATTATATGTAATGTAATTAGGAAAAAAATACTTGTTCAATTTTTTAAAAATCAACAGAAAAGGGATAGATAGATAGATAGATAGAATTTTATTTGTCTTTGGGGGCTTCTCCATACAAATTGAGCCCAGCTTGGCTATAAATACAATATTATGATATTAACAATATATGTACATATCATTTCAAAATGAAAAAAAAAAATAAAATAAAATAAAATTTACTAACAGATTCTAGTTTTCAAAACATAAATAACAGATTAAATGATAAACAATTTCTGGTGTTATGATGGAAACAATAAAAATAAATAAACGAAATATCACTTTAAAGATTAACTAAAAACAAACACTTAATATAAAATGGTCTATGATAAACAATTTAGCACTTTTTGAACTACCATCGTGTAATAATACACTTTATGTAACTTATCTGCTAACTGTCGATATTGAGTATAGCTTGGATACTTTGGTTATCAGAAGATTCTAAGGTGAAGTGTTGAAGAAATTGTTGTCTATATTCATTGTGTGCTGGGCATCATCAACAGAAAAGGGTAATCATGATATGATATGGGAAAGGGATATGACTTCATTCGAAAAAAAAATAAAATAAAATTCAAATAATCCACGAAATACAATTACGTACCGTTTAAATATGATTGTAATTAATGTATCATAATAAATTAATATAATAAAAAAAACTTTGTATAATCGTTAAATTCGTATAATAGTGATAATGTATATTTTTCTTTCTTTCTCAAAACATTTTCTAGACATCCTCCTTCAGTCGAATCCAAATTTGAAGTTTTTACAACAAAATATTGTGGATTTGTTTGTTTATAAATCTAACATCACTTTATGCTTCAACGGTTAATCGGTCGATGCTACAGCATGAGTCCTAAATTTTACTTATCCAGGAATAATCAGGATAGGGATCTTTAATGAGTACCTGAAACCCCTTAGTCTTAGTCTGTTCCGATGAACTGCATAACCTAGGATTTTTTTTCCCTTCAAAAATTCTAGGGCCAACTTAGAGCTACGAATCCACGTCGATGGGCATAGAAGGTTGTAATTTTAAGACATCACAGATCATTCCATTTTGCACACAAAAATTAAAACTGAATAATTTTTTTTTATTGTAATTTTTACACTGTTAATTTTTGCTTTTTTAGGGAACATTTTTGTTGTTTATGGTATGAATATGTGTTATTTCCTGCCAAACAATTTAGCCTATGCCAACAGCCTTATATTAGTACATTTTTTTCTTGAGCGGGACTTTGTCTAAATTAATGACAAAAAAAAATTAATGCCGTCTAAATTAAAGATTTATAGTCGGAAACACTTTTTCATATAGTTATTTAAAAAAAAAAATTGTAAGGGGATATCTTCTACATTTTCAGACTGAAGTCCTACCTACGTAATTTAAATATTAAATATATTTATATAAATATATAATAAGATATTCTTATAGGTGGTGTTTACGTCATTAACCTAATTATTAGTTTAAATTAGAAATTTAGTGGGCAAACAGGATGGTGGGTTAATTAGAGGAGAGATGCAATTTAATGCATGCTTAATACGGTCTATTACATTAGATATTTAATATGCAACGAAACCAATTCCCTTTGCCGACTGTCCGACCAGCGCCCCACGGGCTTTGGTCTCCGCCATGTAAAATCCTTTGGCTTTAGTATCTAATTGTTACAATAATGGCACGGTTTGATCCAATTGTCCCTCTTCGTTTGTATATATCTCTTCAATTATCTCATTTATTATTATCACAACAAAGATAAATCGTTCCTCTACAATTATCTAAACACAATCATATACTTATCTTAAAAAAAAGAAAAGTGAAGAAGAAATAAGAATGAATTTGAGTGTAGCAGGACTTTACGAATGTGGAAATGGTTGACAGAGATATAGCTTAGAAATGGGGTTCAACGTTTCAGTCTAATTTTTAGGCCATCATCAGGTCTGATAATAAAACAAAAAACAAATAACTATCATATATAAGCAGAGCGGTATCATAGGAAATGTAACAGGTTACACAAACAGAATTGATAGGAATGCGAATAAATAAAAAGAATTAACAAAAGTTAAATTATGAAATGACCCGTTGATATTAAAACTCAGACAACTCCATTTTATGATGTTTTGCTCTATATTCACTTTCAAAATCAACATTTTTGAAGTATTGTTGACCAAATAAACTTCTAAAAAAAACGATATAGAAATTATATTGACTGTTAATTTATTAAGGATATAAAATTATGTCAATTTGTAATAAAATCTAGTCTTATTATTCATTTTTTTTACAAAATGGAGTGGTCCCACTTTGAAAATCAATGTTGGTATCAGTTCCGCAGGTTATAGCTTCATGGTGGTTTTTTATGTTGCAATGTTAAATATATTCAAATTTATCTGCTGAGATATTTTTATCTTAAACATTGGACGGACTAATCTCTAGATACAATTTAGTCCTTATCATTAAATCGGACTATGACATTATGATTTTATGCCACTCAACTAAAAATATCGCCTTGAATACAGAGGTGAAAATACTGTTGGTATTAATTTGCCAGAAATAAAACATCCTTAGAAGGGTGTTTACTCGCCATTGTCGCCAACCAGAAGAAAAAATAATATTAAAAAATCACTATTTGCATTTTGTTAAGGTTTCAGAAAGAAGGAAAAAACAACCTATTTTCTTTTTGTTTAAAGATGGGCTTTTTTTTCGTTACAGCTTTCACTTTTATCCAGAAAAATATATATAAATAATAAATAAATAAAATTTCAGCCTTGAGTTTGCAGAAGATTTCTCAGATTTAACAAGCCTCTCCTTTGCCAACTCTTTCTTTATTTGAGTCCCTCTTTTACGAATCCTAAGATGTGATTTGGCGTAGGAACGCATCTGATACTATTATCTTTATTATCTGACACTCTTCTCATACAGGATCTTGTTCCTATTTATTCGGCACATCTTTAAAAATTAAATTTTAATTACTTTTCGCTATTATACAAGAGTATTAAAAATTTATAAACAAAATAAAAAGTAAGAGTATAAAAATTTCTTTATATCAAGTTAATTTGGTCAGTAATTTGATGGTTTCGGAAATAGAATGTATCGTTGAGTTAGTTTCATGTGAAATACAATAAGTTAAAAACTCGATTTTGAAAAAACGCGGATGAAAAATCTAGATTAGATAGTGTTTTTTTGCAAAATACTGAAAAATAAATATAGAATTTTTTTTTTAATCCATTGCCAGAAATTGGGATTTCTGCCTTACGCCAACGAGCCTCCCAATAAAGACCAATGCTTGGACCATCACTCAGACCAATGCATTGTTGTAGGTCTGCATCGTCCATATCACCAGACAGGCATGTGGAACAGATATAAGATACCACGACCAACGGTCTTTTGCGTCTCATGAGGCACAAGAGACATGTAAAGACGTACGAATAAAGATAAGGCCTAGCAGGTTTCAACAGTAGAAATTTTTCACATTAAGTACTATAGCCATTTCATCAGATTTTTCGTTATATCTTGTTTTTGACTTATTGTATTTCACTTGTCACTCCATGATATGTTCATTAATTAAAAAAAAATAATATCACGCCTTGTTATGATATTTTCAAAAGCTATTTCTACCTAAAGAGTTTTTTTTTCCGTATTTTAATAAGCGATTGTCTTTTTAATATTCCAGACCACGGTGTATTGACCCTAACTCCAGTTTAGTCTTGTTCTTGGAGGTATATTGACTCCAAGAGGCTGGAGTCGGTTTTATTTTCCAATTGGAAGGGGCTGGAGGGAGTTAATCCTGGTTGCTCCTTATGACTTGTATAATTTACTCAATTTAATAGCGGTCCAGAGATGCTGGTAATTCGGCTCTTGAGGTAAGAGCTTGTCCCCCAAATCTTCCCTTATTTCATCTCGGCTCTCTCCCGATATTTATTGCCCTGCCTTCACTTCCACTTTATTATTATTATTTTTTTCTAAGCTTAATCTTCTTTTAATTTCTTGTCAAGTCATTCGTAGCAGATCAGGTATTTGCTACTTTGTATTGCAATTTTTTTTTTCTTGTCAATTTCTTTCAATCTCTTTATGCCATAAGCTCCTAGGAATGATCAATCGATATCAATGGTAACAAAATAATATACTACAAATTGTATATCAAACCATATACAATAAATAAATAATATACGTAGTGGTGATTACAATATACATTATACTTATCAAAACTAAATAAATCAGTTAAGCTATCTCTATATCAGTATCGTTAACCAATTCAGAAATCAGCAAAGCAGACACAAATCAGAGTACTCAGATGTTACGTGTTTTCAGAGCAATCCTAAGAATATTAAGCAAGGACACTTACGAATATTTAGAATAAAGTCCTACAAGTATTCCAGAGTTTGGTACTGGTAAAAATTGAAGCAACGGACAGGAACATCTGTAGACTTATTTCGTGCAACGGTAAGATTCGTCCTTTATGATCTACAACATCCAAAGAGGATAGCCACTTTTAAAAGAAGAAGAACAGAGGTCTGGTGCTCAACTAATTTTTTTCGATTTGCCAATATAAAAAATTACAACCCATGAAAGATCTTGGGTTCAGTATGTGGTAAAGCCTGTACTGCTTCTTGGAGAATGGTTGCGTAGGCAGTTCATTTGTCCTAGATCACACTCAACCACCAGATTTCCCCCTTATTTTGGATACCCGTTTCATTGAGGCTGATTGAACTCCTAGGACCCATAGGATCCATCTTTGGCCGCTAACAGATTAAATAAAAGTCTGCCGACAAGCGGGATTTGAACCCATGTACTATGGCACAGCAACTCAGCGCTTTATTGAGCAACTGCACTTACGTCAATATAAATAATATTCTTATTCTTGTATAGATAAGGAATAGTATGAATTTTATATTTATAAACTATCTAAGAAATTCTATGCAATTTTTTTTAAACAATAATGTGGCATTCCATTTTACGCACTTAGCCAGGTTTTATCAATTAGTTTTATCTAGAGGAATACACTGCTTCTCTTTCTAGTTCTTGTTGAATGGAGGCATGCCATACCCTCTTCTTTAAGATAGGCAGCTCCGCGATGTGCATACACTCGGAGGATATCGACGCTCTCGCAGCCGACAGAAGAGGAACGGAATGGCTTTGCCGTGTCAGGAGGTAATGCGCTACAAGGAGCCAGCGATAACCGCTTATAATTCCCCGAGTGGTTACAATTAGTGGATAATCCTTTTGTTGTATAGGACTTGGCTAACGAGGATGAATTCCTTCCGATTAATTGCAGATATCGCGGAGAGGATTCCGCCTCTGATAATAACTTGAATATAATCTTTTTCCTTAGTCTGTTAATTAGTTATCACCGGGTGGAAGTTAATAACCGCCGCTGACGGCAGAGGTCACGGTAGAAGCGCTAAGAAATAAATCTTGCAACGCACCTCATAATCGAGATGTTAGCATTATAATAAAGTAACAATAAACCTCTATTATTGAGTCGTTTCATAGGAAGTGAATAATTTAATTATTTCTAAAATTCAAACTGGAATTAGTTGACTTCTATAGTTCACTATGTTTATATTAACATATTTTAATGAGCTGATATTTTTTTATAATATTTACTATCACTACAATTGAACGATCATTATTTAGAATACCATAAAATATGACCACAGAAAAATGCGTGTAAATTTTCTTTATAAGTTTAATCTTGGACAATCGGCAGCCCAAGCTGCAAGAAACATTGCCACCTCGTTCGGGGAGGAGTGTTGTTCCGAAGGGACCATTCGCCCTTGCTTTCAGAAATATCATTTCTCATTCTACCCTGTTAAGAAACCTTCACATCCATATCGTACTGCAGGGATTTTGACACAGTTCAACAACAACTTATAAAAAAAAACCCTGCGTTGGTTAATCGGAAGGGGCCTATACCCTTAAACGACAACGCTATGTCTAGCGTTAAACGTCAGACAGTGAAGAAACTAATAGAGCATGGTTACGAAGCTGAGAAATATGGTCCTCCCACATCCAGTGTGGGTCCAGTCTTATCTCCAACAGATTTCGATCTGTTCAAAAATATGGTCAAGATCCAATATTCACGTTACAGTACATTTTATTCATTCATTGGAAACCCATGCATAACCAAATTGTTCTAGAACCTTGGATTTAGATGGGTAGTTCTTATATTATATTCGAGAGACTTAAGTCTTTGTTTTTCAAATCTTCATGTAATATTACTCATGATGATACTTTTTATCAAAACTCACACTATTATAAGGTAAGAAGCATTGTTGTTGTTTTTTTACAAAGGGGTTCAAGTAAGTGAAAATTAATATTGAAGAGAAAAGCTTAAATGAGACATAAAATTAGTGGAAAAATTCCAACCAAAAGAAAGAGCAAACGAACTCGTCTTGTGTTTTTGTATTGTCTATTATTTATTTATTTTTCCTAGTAAATTTTGAAATTTGGTAATAGTATTGTACAACCGGATAAAGAACTGCTGATGCCTGGTAACACTCCTCATGATTCATTTGCATTTGGGCTTCAGACGTGTTAGGATTTTTCCTCCCAATGGAAGTTTGGAATAGGCTTAATTCGTTTGTTTTTCTTCGCTATTATTTTCTTTCAGTCCAGAAGATGTCTGATTGGGCGAATCATTGACAGGTATTTTTGTTTCCTTTTTTAGCTTTGAAACTTAAAGCTTTTTTATAATTAATGGTCAATTTTTTTATTTTTAAATATTTTTATTTTTTAAAGAGAAAAGATAGGTCCTCGGCCGGGATTCGAACCCGGAACCTCTGTCTCTCCGTGACAGCGCCATACCATTTGAGCCACCAAGGCCGCCTGCCGGCAGAGGACAAATCTTTTCTCTTATCCGATCCCATGTCCTCGTGATCTCACAATTTTTGCGATGAATACACTTGAACGAAAGTTCTTTGAACGATAATTTAATTTTAGGATCTTATTGACTTAAGTCATATTACTATTTATAATTATAAAAAAAATTTAAAGCTTTTTTATTAGATTTTGTCAACTTATGTCTTAAATGCAGTGTATAATAAAGAAATGTTTAGAGTTGAAGGAGCGAACAATATTTTTAAAAAGCTAACCACACTCTTCGATCCAGTCACGAATGATGATAAATACGAACATGTGAGTCATGTTATTGAAGAAAAAATAAAAGAAATATAATACAAGATTAATATCCAAACAAGACGGCCGCCATCAATGAATAGTTTAATGATTTTTGATATGATCAATTGGAGGCCATTGTCTGTTTGTTTCATGCTATTAATATCTCTTACTGTCCCTCCATTGTTTTTCTTCCTTCGTCTTCTCCTTTTACTTTTTCTTTATTGTCGTACTTTATTTCCTTTTTCCCTTTCTCTGTTAAGTATTTTACAAACAAGGGGGTTCATTTATTTAGCATCCGATGGCAGTTAGTCAATAGATGAAGGTACAAAATATATTATGGGCGTCATAGAATCTCCTTCAATCATTTATTACGGTTGTAGATATGTGGGCTTATTAAATTTCTCTGGATGTAAGGACTATAGCCGTTATTGGTGATAATGGTTATTCCATAACTGTTAACCACATGAGTCACCGTGACCTTTATATGTACATCTGAAGTAGTAACAGGTTCGAAAACAGTGAACAAATTGAAATTTCGTCCTATCAAAAAACTTTAGTAGAAATGATGAGTACAATCGAAATCCCATTAGTTATATCTGTAAAATGTAAACTTTATAATCAATCAATATTTCATATCTAAAGAAGCCACAAAATCTAGAATATACATTAAAATAGAATTGCTTTTTCATTAAATATCATTTCTTCTGCAATCGTTTACTAACACAGTATGTAAGATATACTTAATTCAGTTAAATTTATGTTGAGTATTAAAAAGATAAAACTAAATCCAATAATCAAATTTTGGTAACAAGTTCATATCAACGCCTGAATATTCTTTTATAGCCATAATAAATGTCTCATCTCTACTAGTCTACTGTATCTTATTTAATATACGTACTTTTATTTAAAATGTTATATTCTGAATTGAGCAAGAATGGTACAAACTGCTATAAAATAAATAAAAAATCTTTGTTTCAATTCATTCTACCATAATTTATTCTCAATGAAACCTAGACTACTTTGAGAACAATTCACCTCTCAATACAATTACTTAACCTAAAACGTGGAGATTAAATTACAAATACGCAGAATTGAAAACAAGTGTGTCATTTTAATAGTATCAATATTTCTTAGTAGATGCCATATTGACTAAAGTGAGTACTGAAAAGTGTAACACTGCTACCTGTGAACGGGTCTGTGGTTCAGTACATGGTAGAGACTGTACTGTTCCATGGACAACTGTTATGCAGGGAGGTGATTTGATCCAAGATCACACCCAATCGCCAGATTTCCCCCCTTATTTTGGGTTCCCTATTTTTATAACAACTTTATTTTCCAGAGGCTGGGTGAACCCCAGGATGCTATATGATCCATCTCCAGCTGTAAACAGACTAAATATAAGTCCTGCCTGCAGCGGGATTTGAACCAGGATTTTCAGCATGGAACTTCCGTGCTCTACCACTGAGCCACTCCGCTCCCTTTTTTTAGTATTAAATAAACAAAAAAAAACAATAATTAGTTAGCAACGCAGCTAAATTTTGTTTGGATGGAGCTAAACACGGTTAAATTTTGGATGTATTACTGTCATATAGGACAAAATCCTCAAATGAAAGAATGTTTTTATATTTACAGCTCATTTCCTAGAAAAATGAGAATTGAAATTTCTTTTAGATATTTTAAAAAAGGACAATTTCAACAATATTTTTATTTAAAATATGTACAATACTATTTAGATAAAGAGTTATAGTTGATGGTTTTCTCAATCAGTCTTAATACATTTTTTAATTATTTGGATATAATCAGGTCAAATAAAATAATTGGTATTTCTCAATAAAATTATAGCGACAATGAATTGTAATCAACACGATTGCTGATTGAGAGATATTTACCAGCGAAAATGGAAACAAAACAAAAAATCTGATGAATATTTGAAAAACGAAAAAAAAAAATCACTTGAATTTTCGCAGTCCACATTAAAAGTGTCAACATGAATTAAAATAATTAAGCAAAAAGAAAAAAAAAAGGAAAATTTTCCAACTGAATCGTAATTAATTATAAACGTGTTTAAGATTAAATTGGTCCAACATATGCGATTTACCTGTTTTTTTTTGTCAACATGTCGTACTGAAAAATAGAACTAATTAGGGATCCAATCAGGGCGGTCTCGATGAACCTTTTATTTATTTAATTTTTTTTTCGAATAAAATTTCAATTCTGAATAATTGATCAAGAGTTAATTGCTCGGCCACGTTTAATATTTAATTAATAATATATTCGGGAATTATCGAGAAAAGGGGGAATATGAAGAACCTACTCACTGAAACATAAATGAGCCACCTTTTTTTTTTTTTTTTTAGTTTTTAATAGCTAACTTGAATTTAAAAATTAAATGAAAATTAAGATGAATCGATATTCATTATGAAAAAGAAAGTTCATAAAGTTTATTTTAAAATATCGAAAACTCTACTTACTTATATTTATTGCTTAGATAAAAAATTATTAATATTATTATTAATAATAGATTATTATTTTCGTATTTTTAAATGGACATATTATATTTTTTTTACTCAACATTTATACTAACATCAGATTGGTTGAACAACAAAACTTAACAAATCTGCACAATAAAAAAAAAAATTATGCTTTTTGCATATTAAATTGCATTTTAAAAAAATATCTGCTTTTTGCCTTTTTTTTTTTTTTTAGTACGAGAGATATAGAAAGAGAAAACATAAGAATGCCCATTACTGATTCTAAAATCAGATCTAAATGAAACAAAATACTAACGAAAGTAGTTTAGTGTAGCTTTACATTTTAAATCCACCAGAAGAAAAATATTCGTCTAAGAATATGCAGGATGAAGAATCAATTAACATATTTTTATGAACTAGAATGAACTTCAAGATATTGCTTATTTAAAATGGAATTAAAAAAGAAAAAGTCATATTTTATTTTTTAATTCTTCAAATATTCCTCTAATTTTTAATAATTATATTATTACTTTAGTAATTTTACATGTAAACATTAAAATTTATTATTTTTAAAAATTCAATTGGGGGACATAGAATATGGAAACATAGAATTTTAAAGAATCCTATCTATGCTATAAAGTGCTTATTAATAATTCTAAAACGAGATGAAAATAAAAATAAAATACTTACAATAAATAATTTAACGCTTAAAATGCATCTCAAGATAAATATTTGTCAAAGAATCAATAAATATGGTTAACAAGAAGAATTTTAAAATATTATTTATTTAAAATGTTGAAAGTATTCTGATTGTATCTTCATTACTTTAAAATAGAAAACAGAAAAACACAGTAGGAAAGTAAAATGTGAGATAAAATTAATGAAAAAGATATAAATAAGACGAATGCCATTGCATACGCTTTCAACAGCTTTTACTGTCTGTCTTTAGAAATAAGGTTTTGTCTAAAACACATTATATCAACAAAGCATTTTTTTTTTAAATATACTATTTTCTTTTTAGATTAAACTGTTAATATTATATTGTACGAAATGCATAGAATAATAAATAAAACAACATTAATAGAAACAGCAATAGAAAGAAATAGCTTTTTTTTTCTAAGAAGAAATATTAATTCTATTCTATCAGATATAATCAAATCTAGAGTATACATCTGGTGAATAAGTCGTCAAGCCTAATTTACTCCAAAATGAGTTTCTTGTACTTAAGTAAGCGGAATCGTGTTATTTTCGTTGTGAATAAGGGGCTAAGTAAGGCTTTGGCTTGAAAAGGAATTATTGTTTATATTAAAACTCCATTTGAAGCAAAAAACTACGAGAATGATACGATTCCGGTTACCTGAAAGGAGTTACCACTCATTGGAAAAAATCCGATTATTTACCGTGGTTGTAGATATATTCCTTTAAAAACATTGTATAGAAAGTTCCACTATTACCAGTTACTTGGAGTCATAAGGGTTTGTTTTGGGGATTTTTCTATTGTTCCCTACTTATAATAAAATAACGTTGTGAGTTTTTTTGATCACTTATATCGAAAAAATTATGGCAGAATTGTAATTTTTATAAGATCGTTTGGCCGAAACAAGACTAAACCGCTAGGTTTTAACCAAATTAACGGTACCCACTTTAAAGAGCCTGAAGGTTTACCAATCCCATAGTCATTTCTTTCAACCCATCATGAGTCTTGGGTTCAGTACGTGGTAGAGATTTTACTGTTTCTAGACAAACGCTAGGTATTCCCTCTATTTTGGGTACCCAATTTATAGAGGCTGGGAAGCCCCGGGATGTTCATAGATAGCATCGATCTCCCGCAGCAAACAGATTAAATAAAAGTCCGCCAAGCAGTGGATTATGAACCCTTCCTTCGGCATAGCAACTCAGCGCGGAGCGGTGCCTATTGATGTTTACATATTTATTACAATTCATCTAATTTACCCGAGAGTAGAGACGATATTAAAATAACTTTTTGAGCAAGATGGATACGCCCTAACCATGGGAGGGTTTGGAGACTAATAGGGTTCATCCGATACCCAAACCTGTCCCGCCGAAATAAATTACCAATTAGACTTTTTGGAGGGATGGTTATTATGCAGCTGTCTAGTTGCGAGGGAAGGCAATCCCATATGTAAGAGGGTTGAGATAAACCATATTAATAAAAATTAAGACAGCCCGTGTGGAGGGATGTAATGGCTGGCTCGTATATTCTAATTTATTTAGCTCCAAGGGTGGAAAGGGAGGAGGCGCCGACTGATAAGCCGCAAGCAAAACACTTTATCAGAGTCAGCAGCGCAATCTACCTAATTACAATCAACACGAAGCAGTTGCTCTCATCCGCGATGCGCTACCTTATTACCTCTTCCGATACACCGACACATCCCTCACGGTCAGGATATTGGTTAGGGGGAGAAACACTATCCCGACTTCGGTTGACCGCGGAACCTAGGTCTCAGCTCCGGATTGAGTGGGAAAGAGGATCGCAGTGGAAAACAGAAACATATTACATTCATAACATAACAAACAAACGTCAAAATGAAATTAAAAACTTTAAAAGAAAAAATCAAAATAACAAAAGGTCCTGGGTACATAAAAAAACCAAAACCGGGAAAAAAAGTCGAATTACAATTAATAACCGTCATGGACTTCACAACAGACAGTAAGGCAAACTTTCCATGACTGTAATGAATAAAAAGAAGTTATATGAGATATCTCCTGCATTAATAAACTTGTTAAAGCCCTGGAAGATATTACATTTGCTTATTTTAACGCTTAAGACAGATGCGATAAGAATTTGAAAGTAAAAAAAAAATAGTAATCATATTCAAAAGGAGTAGGCATAAGTAATAATACGTTGAATAACATAAACCATATATGTGTGTGTGTGTGTATATATATATATATATATATATATATATATATATATATATATATATATATATATATATATATATAAGGAAAAAATGGTCCGGGGGAATTAAAGTCTAGTGTCAACCCCCGATCTTACTAGCCCTGAAGAAAACCTGTTATGTTGGTCGAAACGTCGGCTTTTTTACAGTTCTCTCTTTATAAGAGAATTTATTTTACCCCCATCCAGACCATTTTCTTCCTCTTAAGTAATAATATTTTGATATAAACTGATAATAGATTAATACTTTATTAGGATATGCTTAATAAATTTCAAACCATAGGACTAAAAACAAAAAAAAAATCTGTTTTTTGAATCAGAAGATCAGAAGAATATTCAGAATTAATGATGTATCTATTCAATGGGCGAGCATCACGTCAACATTCTCAGGTTTGGTTTTCGTAATGAGTTTAAATATTTAATATATAATATAAAATATCGTCTTCTTTTCCCTCCAAATACAACTATTTTTTTTATTATTGTTCGATATAGTTTTCTGTGTCTGTGTCTTGTTCCTCTACCATCTTTAATGTACTCCCAGTATCTCTTGAGCACCTCACTCAGTGACTTCTTCGGTTCTTCTGGCAGAGGTCTTATTCGTCATTTCAGTTCCCCTATCAACTTAAAGCTTTTGTAGCTATACACTATTCGTAGAAAATCGTGGCTCTGTCCTTTCGGATACCGAATTCTTTCAATTATTTAAGATCGTAATATTACATTTTATTTCATTCGTTTAGGAGTTTTATTTTCATCTCAATTTAATAGCGCGTTATCTATAAATCCATTATCTGAAATGGATATATAAGTGTACAGCTGAATGTATGTAAAAGTTTTCAGGATGGTGGTATATAACGCATGCGAAAGATACATGAAATATTTAATGGAACAATAAGAGAGAACATTCGGAAGCGATTGTCTCGAGAAAGGACGCTCCAAGAGACATTAGGGGGAAGGCTTAAGATAAGAACAAACAGAATTTATAACCCGGACTTTGGAGGGCGGTCTCTTGATGAAAGGAGCTACGTGTGGGGACTGTCATTACTGTGGATATGTAAATGGGAGAGGAGGAGGCCATTGTGATCCGGCTCCGCGAGCTGGCACAGTGTTATTACTCCGGTATTGTTCCGGCTGTTATTTTGATAAATAGCTGAGAGGATGGTGGTGGGATAAGAGACGAGATGAATGCTGGAGGAGCGAGGTAGCTCGCATTGACAAGTTCTATCTATCTCCGGCTTTGATAGGCCTCGCTGCCGATCCATCACCTCCTTAGCAGCATCCACCATCGGCATCTGCCTCCCATTGTCGTCTTAGCGTCTTCCGCCCCCGAGCATCTCGCTCGTCAAGTGCAGCTCGCTAGCGGAGTTGACATCTCTAGGAAGGAGTAAGTGTGTTTGATATAGAATGTTTCAGAAGGTCTGAGAGTATATTTATACGAGAAAAATACTCTTAAAAGGGGGAGAAATGGAGAAAAAGAAAAAAGAAAATACATAGGGTTAAAATGAGAGACGGATAAACAAAATTCAAGCCATGCAATTCAAATAAATAAAACACTGTATTACTACAGTAAATGGTAAAATCCAAGACGAAGTCAGGACTTTTTCTTGTGTTCGGAGCCAAAGCTCAACTACCCAAGTCCTTCCCCTTATTAAGGATATTCGGTTTTATGAGAATGGGTGATATCCAGGTAGGATTAAAGATCCTATTTCACGGATGGAAGAAATAGTTCATCTACCACATCCAGATTCGAACTGAAGAAAAGGAGTTTTAAGGAGGCAATGGGAGAGTCACGATTCAGCAACTTCGGGATCAAGCTATTTTAATAGTTTTTGCTTGAAATGGAGTAGTAATATTAGATATAACTCCTTTTCTAGCCAATGTCTGACTTAGCCCCTTACTCACTATCAGAATTCAGAACTCAGAATTCCGCTTTTCTAAGTACAAAAAAATGATTTTGAAGGAAAATCGACTTGACCATTTATTTACTCGGGCTGTGAAATTATAGAAATTATAAATGTATCTCTATATTTAATTTTTGTACTATAATTTTTATCAAAACTGCTGTTCTCATCTAACCATTTTACATTTATATAATGATTATTCAAATTGTGTCGAGATGTCTCCGACAAACAGCTCCTTAATTTTTCACTACATATATTTTAAATAGGTATCTTGACTATCCTTAGAAAATGCGAAAAGAAACGAATAAAGGAGTGTTTTATAAATATATTTCATCTATTCTGACTGAATTCAGAAGTTGAATAACACTCAATTACACTAAAGACTATAAATCATTTATATGTTTTTTAATATATTTTTTAAAAATTATTATTACAGACCTCATGAAGACTAGAATACGGATCGAAACGTTTTTCAGGTTTTATTTACACCTTCACTTCATTTTCTCCTCCATATAACATACTGTATGTCAGTAATAACTGTCATCAATTATGTACAGAGCAAACGAAGCTGAATTATGTTTCCTAATAAACATATCTGAAAGGTGTTTATAAACAGGATATCTGTAACGAAGTACCATCATTGGAAACATATGCACCCGTAGCCTCTATTAGCATAAGCAATATATATACCTCAATAGGACTCAGCACGTCTCACTATTTCATCATTTGTAATAATTTTTATCAGAGAAGGATTGAGTAATGTTAGCCATGGGGAGGTGGGAAATAGAATATATGAAAAGAAAACGGCCTATTAAAAACAAACAGTTGAACCATTTCGGCCGACACGTTCTACGGGCATTCATCATACCGTTGTAATTCGCTTTTGTAATTTAAATATTAATTTATGGTAATTTCGCATTCGGTGTTTGGCGCTCGGCATGGGTCCACGGAGAATATATATTGTAATATTGAGCCCATTTCCCCCCTCGTGTGGCCCCATATAAAATTCCATTAAAATATACGTGTTTTTTTTTTCTTACTCGATGAATTATTGAATAGGAAAAGAAAGGGGGTGTTGTAGGGGACGCAAAATAAGGAGAAACTAAGAATTGATGGATAAGGAAAAAAATTACTTAAATAAGAGATCATCGGCATTCGTTACGTTGTGTTTCTTTGTTTATTCATTTAAGGTCACTTTATGCTGCTTTGTCTAATCGGACGATGCTACGTTGCGAACCCTAAATTTTGCCTATCAAGGTATAAACAGAATAGGTTTCTTTAACGAATACTTGACACCTTACATGCTTGAGGTCCCCATTTTATGTTTCTTCCGAAAGATGGAATGAATTTATTTATATATACATGTAAAACAATTTATGAGCATTGGAGTGATACAGTAGGCTTTGGAGTAACCTACCCCTGATAGTGAAGCATAAGTATTGTAACACATGTTATATTAAGATTTAGTAATTTATTTTTTTATATAATTTTCACCTCATTTCATTCTGATATTCTAATGAAATATCATCAATTCAGTTTATTCAGGTATTATTATTTTTTATAATTGTATTTTTATTTTTATTTTTGTTATTTGTCACTGACTTTTTGTTTTGTTTAATAAAATTTCAGACATTGGACTGTTTAAACTGTGATTTACCTTTTATATAAAGAATACAGAATTACATAAAATAAATGACTATATCTTAATAAAATATGTGTTACAATACTTATACTTGACTATCAGGGGTAGGTTACACCAAAGCAAGTATATATATATATATATATATATATATATATATATATATATATATATATATATATATATATATATATATATACAATGTAGGAATAAGCCTACCCCGTGAGGTATATTTAGGGCTAAATCGAGTCCATAGCAATCCCCTCCGACTCACATATCGGAATAAAACAGGGGATACAAACAAGTAACAGAAGGATGGAGTAGTGGGCAATTAGTCAGATATTTGACTGAGGGTAATGGGCTTGTTTTAATACTTTGTTCTAAACATTGTGTTTACATCGGAGCAGCTTTACTACAATTAGCTTATTTGTGATGCTGATGTTCCATTTGTCATCTATCCCGGCCAATTCATTAGTATCGAACAAGTTAGTAATGCTTTCTCTCTTCTGTACATAACACATATAAAGGTTTAGGCTTTCGCTTAATACAGGCGATTTCTATTTCGTGAATTGTTTGTTCGCTGCGAAAACAGCAAACATATATCCCTCCGCTTAAATCCAATTAAGTTAAGAATATCAAGCTTTGATTTTTTTGTATAGTGTGATATAAAGTGATATATTGACATTATTAATTTTCCAAAAAAAAATATTACATAAACAATCATATCATAAAAGAATAAAAAATAAAATAAAAAACCGTATCAGTACGACCCATAAGAAAGAAGTCTTAAGTTGATTGAGTATGTGGTACACTGTCAGTACGGCTGACACTGTGTACTGTTTTTAGGAAAACATTTTTAGGATAGCAATTTTTAGGGTGATTATTTGTCAGAAATCACGCACGACCGCAAGATTTTTGTCTCTACTAAGATTAAACACTTAATCGAAGCTGGGTGAACCCTAGAAGAGTTTCTAAAATCTGTTTTTGAATTGTTATACACATATCTACAGCCCCGGTGAATAAGTGGTTAAGTAGGATTTTGTCCAGAGAGAGTTACCTGCTTTCAGATAACCGGAATCGTATTCTCGTAGTTTTTGGATTCAAATGGAGTTGTAATATAAAGAATAACTCCTTTTCGAATCAATGTCAGTATACTTAGTCCCTTATTAACTATGAAAGATATTCTACTGTAATAGAAAATTATTTTAAGTAACGAAAATACTTTAAAATCTTACTAATATTATAAATGTGAAAGTTTGTATGTTTGTCTCGCTTTCACGCAAAAACTACTGAACGGATTTGGATGAAACTTTACAGTAATATAGGTTATACATCACAATAACACATAGGCTATAGCAAGCGCTGATTTAGGGGGGGGCGCACGGGGGCACGTGCTCCCTCCTCCCGACAGTTTTTTGGGTATTGTGAAGAATCCATTATAGTACATAATTAAGGGCAGATCACATGATCATATTTGTGAAAATAACAGAAAGAACATGAATGAAACTATTTGTTTTGATATCCTACTAATCTTACTAATATTATAAATGTGAAAGTTTGTATGTTTGTCTCTCTTTAACGCAAAAACTAATGGACGGATATGGATGAAAATTATTGAGTAAAATATGTTATACATCATAGGCTATAGCAAGGACAGATTTATGTGGGAGCGCGGAGGCATGTACCCCCCTCTTAAAGTACATAATTAAAGGCAAATCAGGAACTTAGCATCTTGAAATTTGTAGGTAGGTTCTTTGTATAGTTTAAGAAAGAAATTCCGATAATTCCACCCCAAGGGTTTCTTCTTCAATATAATAGGGGTTCAAATGTTGTATAGAATCCGACAGTTTTTATGTTAGGCATCTGAAATTTTGGATGTACGAGTAACTTATATTTTTAAAAAATAATTAAATTATTCATTTCAAATGATCTTTCACGAAACTTCATGTGGCAGACCAAATTCCACGCGAGCGAAGCCGCGGGCATAAGCTAGTAAATTAATATATCTTATTCAGGTTAACATGAAATTTAAAAGAGTAATGCGAGACCAACAGTCGTACTAAAATTAAGAGGTGAGAGAAAAACAGGGGGAAGTGAAAGAGTTAAGTGTGAGATAAAAGAAAAAAGACAGTGTAAGGGCAGATGGTGGTAGATTAGCCGGGTATAGATAGGGCTTAAGGGGGATATCACCCTAGGCTTAACCTTATACTACAGTTCACGCCCTCAATCTTACAAATATAATTGTAATTATTATTAGCTTTATTACACCATACATTTTATATTATTTTTCTCAATGTTTTTTTACAATCTTTTTACGGCTCTTAACGAGTTAATTTTTTCTCTCGTTTTTATTTTGTGAAGAGTACTTAAATAATTTACTATGTTTTAATTTTTTACAAAATCTAAGAACTATCATTAATCCTCTCTTTTTTATAATAAAATTGACTATTACTATTAACGCGTTTGGCAGTAACGAACATACAATTCGCCATATGTCAGAGAATTATAGCTGATAACAAAGATTAATTACTTAATAAATAAATAATTAATTTTCATATTCACATAATGAAACAATTATCAAGAACGACCTGCATTGGATAATCTTAAGGGACCATTACTCTTACAAGACAATGCCACAGACCTCACGACATATATCGAAGCAACTAAACTTGCTAGTCTACGAAGTCCTAGCACACCCACCTTATTCAGATTTATATCTAACAAATTTCCATCGGCTTAGAACTGTTTACAACATTATTAAGAGTAAAATTTTTGAAAATGATTCTCAAGTCAAATACTTCACTTAATCACACAACTCTGAATTTATCAATTCTGGTATTAAAAATTGTGTGACACGTTAGGACATATGTCTTTTAATAACGGACATTAAAAATGGAAACAACCCATATACATATATATATATATTGTACTCATATTATGTAAGAAATAAAATACACTAACTGAATGGTTTTCTAAAGGTTGATGACGAATCAGTTAAGGAAAAAAAATCTTAATACAAAGGCGTGTTTAGTTTTATTTTCCTTTTTTTCAACTTCGTCAGGAAGTCAGACTCGTAAACAGTTCAACACGTGAATAAGATCGAAAATCGACCCCACCAACGGGCTCCGGCACGCAAATGCATGAAATTTTATATAATTTTGTGTATTATCTGACATATATTACTACTAATAAGCCAGTATTTTTTAATTCCTTTTTTTTCCTATTTTATCCCTCCCCCAGTCCACCCTCCATGACATCATGCATGACCAATGCGGAGGGTTGTTTGCGATAAAAGGGCTCATTATAGTGATAGGGCGTAATATATAGTCTTATTATTTTCCTCCATTCTATGACTGGCCGCATTTCCGAAGGGGTTATGAATCCTCTAATGGATGTGATATTACTTGGAATTATTATTCTTGCTCTAGTATTTTTTAGTTATTATAGGTTTTTTTTAAAGATTCATAAAATAGTTCTGTGCCATTCTGTCTACAAAAAAAAAAACTATACCACTATAAGCCATGAAGGGTCTCGGGCCCATTTGGACAACCAAACCGTCCTATTATCGGTATTATTCAATTTTAGTTTATAGTTAATTTTCAATTAATTTAAGTTGATAGGCAACCACTTTATAGATGCTGAGTGAGCCCTAGGAGGATCGGTCTTTAAAACTTACAAGTTCTACAGAATTAAATTTCTTAATTTAATAATTAATATTAAATAATTTATCTGCCACAGACGGCTTTGAAACCGATACTGGCATATAATAACTATCAGTATGGTATATATTTTATTCATTTATTTATTTCTGATTTTTACAATAGTAATATATAGAGAGAATTTTGTTAGAAGTTTTACAAAAATAATAGTACATAAAAATAACAGAAGAGTAAACATACAGGAAAATAAAGTAGATAAGTTCTATGATACTAAACATTGTAATGAAGGTAAAATCAAAAATATGGCCATGAGACAACTCTACTTCAAAATATGGAAAATTCTTGAAATAAAACTTATATAATTGCCACGTGATTCATTTAAGCATAGAAATGGCTCTTTTTAATTGTCTTCAGTATTAATTCTGTGGGTATTTTTATTGTAGTAAACAACTATTTGTTTGCGGGGGGGGGGGGGGGGAACTCTAATTTGGCTAAGGAGTCTTATTCTCTCAACGGGTAAATCTGAAATCAGGGAAGGCTGTACAATAATTTGTATAGAATAAATTTTTGCGCAAAAAATTTTACTGAGAGCACTAAGCTCTATTCACATCGTGATCATATTAACCTTTCTTTACATTTATTTATCATTTATAAATATCATATATAACAAGCAAGTACATATGCATAAAAGAGAAAAAAATAAAGAAGTTTTAAAAAAAATGAGTGTGCAATAATGGATACATATAGTATTAAAATGGTAGTAAATTGATAAAAATTTGAATGGGCTTTTTATTTGTTAGAGTTTTTTTTCCAAATTATATGGAATAAATTCAACAATTACTAACAATTTGGAAAATAAAATCCAATATACTTTGCAATTCATCATTAAATCAGAGTTCTGATTTAATAAAAAAAAATACAGAAATTGCAGAGTTTATTTTATTATCTATAAAAAATATCAATAAAATGAGCTTTAACAGCTTTCTAACTCGTGATTTATAATATGGAATTTATCCAGAGAACTTATACTATGGGCCTTAATTTACATAGATTTGAAATGAGGGACTTCTGAATAACAATGAATTTTTAATTTTAAAAAAGTAATGAAACTCCGATGGGACCCATAAATTTACAATTCAGTGGCTAATCCGAAACCGAAAATCATTTTTCGTTTAAATGTAAAACAAAAAAAAATGTATATAAAAGAGAGAGAGAGAGAAAAAAAATAAAAGAGGGAGACAAACAAACAACAACAAAAAAATGACATCGAAATGTATTTTATGTTTAGGATGCCTTGAGGGTGGCTTTGTATGAAAAGCTAGTTATGTATTGAAAGGGTTTCCATACTAAGCTGGATTTAACTGAGTCACGTTTGCTCCGAACAGATACAATATATTTCGCCAGTCATTAATGGTATTATACAACTGCCTGCAAAGTGCAACATTTTTTCCGGAGAGATGCATTCAGACGCGCTGCACCGAACTGCATTGTAGCCGATGCGATATAATATCCTTCTATAAGCCTCGTCTTTATTACTACGGCTCTTCCCATTGCACCGTCCAATCAGCCTCATCCGATTACTCTCATGTTTTTGTTTTAATTTCGTAATTTTCCGTCCCAATTCATCTCCCGATTCGAAATAAATAGAATGTCAGCCATACATGGTTGAATCCGCCTGTGATTCGAGTGATCCATTGTTCCCCTGTTTGACTGAATTTGAATTTATTTCTTTTTTTCTTTGGTTTTTAACGAATTCATTTTTGGCTGAAAAGTGGATTTTTAAAATTGCTAAAAATATTAAACAATAGCTTGCAATGAAAATCATAGTATATAGCTGGTTGATTCTATGCAACCTTTGTAGATCTTAGTCAGAGATAGTAATTTAACCAATAATTTTAAATTAATATTATCAATATATTCCTTAAATATTTAAACACATCAAAATATAAAAAAGAATGGACCTATTTGTAATACTATGTATTAATTTATCAAAAATTAATACCCTCTCTTAGTAATCACATATACATATGCATAACCAATAAAACTATTCTTTTTTTGAATAAATTAATATAATATTATTATGATAATAACTTTAATTATACCAATTCTTACTACCACCATCAAAAATACATTAAAAGTCTTCGAAAGGATGGACGATAAGAACAAATAATGACCTGTGCAATAACACTTTATTAACTTCTGCCGAACTGAGTGGTGTTGACACGTTCAAAGAATGCCGGATGATAGTATGTCAAAAAAGAAGCCCCAAAGCAGAATTTATGGAACCAGAAGAAGTGGAAGACTTAGAAGAAAGTGGATGGATGATGTGGAGGATGACCTCAAACGGTTGGGAGTAACAAACTGGGATGAAAATGTTACGGATAGGAATTGTGGAGAATTATTGTTGAGGAAGCCAAGGCCCAGCCCGGTTTGTAGAGCTACTCAGTAAGTATATATATATATATATATATATATATATATATATATATATATATATATATATATTATTATTATTATTATTATAAAATTAAAATACGTTTTAAAAATCCGAGAAAATAAGAATTATCTTTTCCAAACCGAGTAAAAGATGATATCCTGTTTTTAGTTTTTTTTTTTTTGTCGGAATCGCTTGTAGTTAAATGTTATTATTTATATTGACAACTCTTAAACAACAAGACGCATATTAAGGAAACAGCACTCATCATTTTTCATTTTTATTTTTATTTAAACATATGTATGCCTAAATTTACCACAAATATGCATTTAACTCGCTTCACCATGCATTACATGCTAAATAAATACAAACTATATACTTTAATTTTATGAACACATTACTTTGAAAATTTCGTGCTTTTCATCCAAAATATTTAGCCATTATAAATGTGTCATTTTGCAGTTTCCTTCGTTAAAAAGTGAAAATACGAGGAAACTTGACTTCGAAAAGAATAATCTAGATAAAACCTTTTCGATATGTTATATTATTATTAGGACGAAAAGATTTGTATAACAAGTGGAGGGGGGCTGTGTGTATACCGGAGTACACGGAACACAGTAATTAACAAACAGGTCGCGTGACCAGATTCTAATCGCGCCAACCACCCTGTGCGGCTCCCCGTTTTGTAAAGTGAAAATACAGCATCGTAACTCTGAGCCGGCCAACTTCACTTGTTTCTTATGTTCAGGCCACCGTAATTTAATTTTTTTTTTTCACACCAGATTTCGGGCTCATAATGAGATCTATAACAAGACGTTGGCAGCGTGTAAGTGACGGTATTAATTCCAAAATACTTAATAAAAGCTGTAGTTAATGAAAAGTTTTTTTTCATTTTCATCGCTTGTAAAACTTTCGTTGATCGAAAATCTTTCAGGATACCAATATTTTTTTTCATATTCAACTAACGCTATAAATGTATATAAAGTGATCTCTAAAAAAAGTAATAATTAGAAAAAAAATTAAATACATTTTACCCATACATGATAAAAAATAGAATTTAAAGTATTTATTAAGACTGAAAAGACAAGAAACTGCTCGACGATTTCGCCTACTTCAACATTTACTGGACAAACGTTCAAAGCTACCAGTTAATTACAAAAGACTCATTTACATGACAGTTATCAGACCTATTTGAACATACGGAGTTGAGCTTTGGGGCTCTACTAAACCATCCAATTTATCTCGTATCCAATCCTTTCAATCCAAAATCCTTCGTTAAATCCTCAATGCTCCTTATCATGTCACAAACAAACTCATCCATCATGATCTTAATATCCCATATGTGGCTGATTTGGCCCAAACTAGATACCTATCCTTCCATGAAAAGTTCCATACACACCTGAATCCATTAGTCTCTCGACTTGCTTCCCATAATATTCCTGATAACCCTCCGAGGCGTCTGAAAAGAAGATGGGAGTGCTATCAATGGATAGTTTCTCCACAAGTGATTTTTTGTTCATGTCCTTTGTTCCTACAGCAGATTTACTTGATGTAATATAATTACAGTTGTAAATATCAATAAAAAAAAAAGTATTTATTATATATAAGTATATTATTCCTTGATAATTGAATTTCTTTTCTTGGTTCCGAAAAAAATGGGTATTAGTCTATACAACATACACATTTTACATTGTTAAATTAACCAACAATAAGAATGTTGTGTATATTTTAGATTTTCCTTGGTTCCTTCATATTTTCTACATGTATTATTTTTCTCTCCTCTGATTACTTTGTTCCAGGTTTCTTCAATGCTTTCTTCTCTGAAATTATTACCCACTTTTCTACATAGTCTCTAACATCATTTAGTTTTATTTTCGCTTTCTGTCGTTTAAGTCTAGTTTAATTTGGCTGATCTATGGTGTGGTTGAATTACTTGTAACCATTCTATTGGTGAGTCTTGTTTGGTGAAAACATACTATAACTATATGTCCATAAAAATTCAATCGCTGGTTACTTATTCCTGCAGCCAGTCATTTTTCTTGTCTGTAATGGATATATTTATATATATATATATATATATATATATATATATATATATATATATATATATATATATATATATATATTTTATAAATGACAATGTTTTCTTAATTTTTTCATGCAATGTAACAAAAATGTATTACTATTATTTCATGATAGACACAGTTTAGTTGTTTTTTTTAATTCAATTAGGTGTGATACAGTTCTAGGTATTATTTATTTTTATCTAAATATAAACTATAATATTTCCAATGTAATTAATACTAGAAATGGTAATAATTGATAGAATGGGAATCGAGGAAGGATTTATTTTAATCTCGTCCATGACTATCAAAGGCTGGGTGGGATCAGCCAGCTTGGGAATATAGATAAATACCATCGCTAAGAGATTTAACTAAATACTCACCATTGCGGTACTGTCGGCATGCTCTCGCTGTTTGTCTAAGTTCAGATTTTATTTCCCTTTATTTAAGTACCCGAAATATTTATTTAAAAAAAAAATGTAATTTTTTAAATAATCAAACTCTTTTTCTAAAAGCGATTTTTTTTTTCTAAAAGAACTTTTTTTCATAATGCGGCCTTTGATAAAAAAAATATTCTTTGGTCATTACGTTGATTTCTGTATTGATCCCATAATACAGAAGATCTCTCATCCAGCTTCTTTTTTCTTTTCTATTTATGGTCATTTTAAGTCACATCGTCTATCAGATAGCTTTTCATTGACCATGTTCAAAAAATGTATGACTTATTTGACTTGTTCGGTTACCCAAACTCACTTTTACAAATATTACTGTCTGAAACGTCTCTGGAGCAGTGATCTATTACAGTGACATGAACCACGCTAGGGGTGCCTTCAATGGGAGGTTTCTCCATGCCCGCTTTCACATGAATCCTTTATTGAGGTTTTCCAAAGAACATCACTAATACATTATGAGCCAAATTACATTTGTGTAATTTCTCAAATAAACATTTATTATTTCTATATGAAGGTTATTATAGTAACAGTAATAAAGGGGAATATCTGAGTTTTTTTAAAAATCTATTAATCGATAGTTAAAAGTTTTAAGTTGATATGTGTTTTTGTTGAGCTAAGTAGAATGAAATAAGGATTTTTTTTCTTCATATTAAAATTTAATTTTTAGTGTTTTATTTATTCATTTCAAATTTAAGACAAAAAATAATTTATAGACATAGTACCTAAGAAAATACATGTCAAAATTGAAACCGATACACCTTATTTCCATGTCAGTTAAATTAACATTTTATTAAAGTAATGTAAATATAAAATATGATAAAAAATCCACCATAATATTGATGTCATTGTCATTATAAAATTCTCCAATAACAAACATCCAGTATTTAACATAGGGCTGAATCAATTCAAGGAATTCTACAATTGAATAACGACTAGAGTATTTTTATGATGTTCGAATGAAAAAGTAATACATTCATATTTATGTATATTGTTTATTTATTGCGAATGGACCAAGAAGGATCAGAAAAACATTCTGACGTCCTTTTTTTCATATTTCCTTCATCTTTTCTTTATGTTCTCTTTTCTTCTCCTCTGTCCATTTTGTTTCTGGTTTCTCCAATGCTTCTTGTTTTGATATTACTACATACTTCTCTATTTTGTTTCCAAACAGTTGTCTCTCTTGGTATATCATCTCTTAATTATATTTTCCATTTTTGTAAATCTATTTTAACTTGGCTAATCCATAATGTTGTCGACATGACATAATGTAAACTAATGAATAAATTGTTTACGAATAACACGAAAAACACAGCATACAATATTAAGAAGAGGTATTTAAATTGAAAGAAGATTCAAATTAATATTTTTATGAGGGTAATAAAAATCTCCCAATCTCCAAGAAGGATGATGTATGAGATACCGAATGAGAGTTCAAGATTCAGAGGGAGATGATTAAGCGGCGGACAGAGGCGAATGGCGGAAGGAATTAGCAGAGGCCAAGGTTCTTCAAGGATTGCAGAGCCTATTGATAAATAAATAAATCAATAAAAATTAAAGCATTTTTCAGAAAAAATAATCATATTTGAGCAGAGCATAATACTAAAATAAGCCGCAGAATTAATATATAATAACAGATTTAATTGTTTACCCAAAAATCTGAAGAGTGTCCTGCAAGCAATTTTTTTTTCCTTGTATAATTTGCTACAATTCACAAAATAAAAAATGCCATACCAATAGACCAGTCTCAAATTTAAACAATTCAACAAATTTAAATATATCTGCGGAGAATCATAATTTACAATGAAAGAAAAAATGTTTAAAACCGTCCAATAGAAAGAAATGTATAAAAAAACTTCCAACAGTCCAGCATGCAATAATATTCTTTAAAGCGTTTTATTTAAAGATATTCTAAAATAAAATAAGAATAAAAAATGTCCGATTCCAGTTAAGACAAGTGAAAAATGAAAATCATTATGAATTTTCACCAACAGGGAAAGATAAAAATGATTCATGACACCCCCTCTCCCACTCCCGGGAGGAAAAATATACAAAAAAATAAGGAAGATGAATTGATATAATAATTTATAATAATAGGGGGCATATAGATGTGAAACAAATGAAGGGGGCTTGAGACCAGCACGTGGTTCTGAACTTGACAAATGTGGGGCTTAATGTGGAGGAATCAAGAGTTGGAAATGGTGGGGGGAGTATTTATTTAAAATATCGCTCGGCATCAACCGATATATCAGCATCATCGCTGGGTCGTCCTCCCAACCGCGGTCCCCCATTCGCGGGTTCGATTCCACACCTGAATAATGATGAAATATGAAAAATGGAAACAGATTTTTCAATTTGAAAAAAAAAATGGTTAAATTAGTACATATCAGAAATATATTTTTTAAATCAAATTTAATTTATATATAAAAAACATCGGAACAGTTCAGCATGTAGAGTGTTGTGTTGCTTTGCTGAACGTTCTGAATTCATATTCGATGAGATAATTATCTAATCTGTTAACAGACACGGATGGACCCTACTGGCTCACCCAGCCTCTGTGAAGTGGGTTTCCTAAATTAGGAGAAAACTGAGTGGTTGAGCGTGATCTTAGAAACAGTATATTCTCTATCATTGCCTGAAACCAAGACCCTTCGTAGCTTACACGAATTTAAAATAGTAATAAAATAATTGAAAAATGAAAAGAGACCTTACATAAATGTTAAGGCCGTGGGAAAAATCCCAACGAAAAGCCATTTAGTCTCCAAGCTAAAACAGAAATTGAAATTATCAGTCCAATATTTCGCCTATTCAGGCATCCTCAGGGTAGAAAGAAAAACAGGAAGAACAAAAACAAAACAAAACATGAATAATGCACCCAAGAAGCATCCCACCACCTCCAAGGCTCAAATGCAACTACTGAATGGATGCAACTAGTGGGATACTTCTTGGGTGCATTATTCAAGTTTCGTTTTGTTTTTGTACTTTTGTTTTTTTTCTCTATCTACCTTGAGGATGCCTGGATAGGCGAAATATTGCACAGATAATTTCAATTTCTGTTTTAGCTTGGAGACTAAATGGCTTTTCGTTGGGATTTTTTCCACGGTCTTAACTTGTAATAAAATAATAATTAATCATTTCATTCATATATCGAGATTTAATAATACATCGATATGACCAACGTCAGCATCTGCCATTATAATGCAATTTATAGGCAAACGTTTGCTTTTAATTAAAAAAAAAATCATTATATAATTAAATGTTTCAAAATGTTAAAAATTATTCACGTTCTGTAGGAGTTAAGTAAAAATAATTTAAATCAAAGTCATATATAGGAACGATACATTATCGAGTTTTTATTATTAAGAACATTTTATTTCTTATGGTTATTAGGACAGGAATTATAATAAGGGATGAAAACATCATTACAATATATAATTCTGATAATAATAAAAGGATTATCGGACCCAAAGGGGGATAACAGGATTATCAACTGAAGCCCATAAGGTTACCCTTAATGCAATCCTCCCATCTACGTCTTGGTTTATTACTCCGAAATGTTCTTTACCAAGCTTTTATATATTAACAACTCCCATCTTGATATTTCATTATACTAATAGGATGCATAATATAATATAACTGATTAGTGATCGTGAGTTAATATTAATATTTTTCAATAATAATAGTCAAGGCAGCTTTAATTAATGACCTAGTTAAAAAAGAATAAAAAAAACGCTAAGAAGCATAAATATTTAAAATAGAATAAAGAGGTAATTATTGATACGAATAAAGCGTGGAGTTGTCTAAACTGACAGCTGGACCATGAATGGACCAGAAAAGAGAAGCACGTTAAATAGAGTTTCCACAACTACGGAGGTCATTCCAGGCGGTTGGAGCCCTCAACAAGTACACCCAGACAGGGAGGACTCCAGAGGGAGGACTCCAGGGAGAGGAACATCTCCAGCGGCAACCTGTTGATCCAGGGCCTGGCCTGACTTTTTGTCCTCCCCCCCCCCCCTCGTCCTGTCCAGGAACAGATGCGCCTCACCGCAGAGACTTATAGCGACCGCATCGATTGTCCTTCCCAACATCCTCCGCTACACGGGTGTACCTCTTGTTTTTATTTTTACCGTCGATAACACGTGTCCTCTGACGTGAGCTAACAGCTGATGATTACTTCTGAGATATACGCTCTAATTACATATTCCGACCCGATTACGTGAAGATACCATTATCCTGAAATCGGCGGGATTTCCATGTAGTATTAGTTTATTTAATTTTCATCAGAGGACCATTCGGCAGCAATAATACACATTGAAGGAAACAAATGATAAAATTTTTAAAACAATGCAGAATAGAAAAAAATCTAAATGCTAATTAATTTTTAATTCTAATGAATATATGGTGAAGTTTTTGACGGCCATCTTACAAACAGTAATATATAATAATATATATAATAAGGATGCGGTAAAATTATAGAATTTTCTTTTCACAAGAGAATATAAAACTTCATTTTTAAAATACAGTCAACTGGACTCAATCATATAATTTATTCTTTAAAATTAAAGAAAAAAAACCTATATCCAGTAAAATATTATTTATTCCTTATTTATCGAGATACGTTTCGGCCTAGGCCATTCTCAATCTTCTTTTTAAATTGTTTCATTTTCCCCCTATTATATGGTTAACAATTCAACCATAAGTCATTCATCTCAATGTAAGTGTATTTTATTCTATTTAATTTTTTTTTTTTAAATTCAGAGGGAACCATTATTATTTGACTATAGAGGACATGGTTCCCTCTGAATTTAAAAAAAAATTAAATAGAATAAAACCACTTGCATTGAGATAAATGACTTATGGTTGAATTGCTAACCATATAATAGGGAAAAAAATGAAACAATTTAAACAGAAGATTGAGAATGGCCTAGGCCGAAACGTATCTCGATAAATAGGAAGAAATAATTTTTTACTGGATATAGGTTTTTTTTTCTCCAATTTTAAAGAAAATATAAAACCTTTGGCTAGGGGGTACTTGAGCGAGAATCATGACAACGCTTCAATATTTAAAATGTTAAATTACCAATCTCTATTGGTTAATAATGGATAACTTCAAGATTTTTATTTACTATAAAAATGCAATTTTATTTCCGAAACAGCTTTGCTGTTGGGCATCATTTTTTTTTTTGGTTTAAATATGACGTACTTTACGTAAAATAATTTTAAACTATTAATATAATGTAAAAATATTTCTTCAAGTTCAGGGACCTAAAATTTTGACGTTCAATGCCTTTAAAATGCCCAGGTTGACTGGAAAAGAGAATTAGAAAAAAAATTAAAAAAAAAACCAACTAACAATGATAAATTCATTATAATAATAACAACAGGTGTTATTGTACGATTTCATGTTGAGGAATATGAAAATCACGAATGAATTTTCTAACTGTAGTACGAAGGCCTAATAAATCATGAACGCTATGATTTTTTTTTTCATTTAGGTACCAGTATTCACTTTTAAACATATATTATGAATAATTACCAAATGGTTTACACGAACTAAAAAAACTTTCAAGTTTTAGTGCTCTGAGCTACTGATCTGTAGATCCTAGGTTCGAAAGCTAAAAGTGAGTACCCTTAACTTGGTAGAAAATCAACTTTTTGGCTTAGAGGTGTATAGCAGTAGGGTCTTGACCATGAATAACTTCCAAGGGCTATACTGATAAAGATTTTTTTATATATGTAATTTTTTGTTTAGTCTATCTTATCAGGTCTCATGGAACAGCTGTATTAAACAAGTCTAAGAAATAAAAATACCTCCGCAACTAATTCTTTATTTTTTTGTAATTTCAACGCAGCACTAAATAAGTCGCTTTAAATAGGAGGCACTTTATTTGATTTATCTACCAACGGAGGGGGCCCGTGGTAGAATTTTTTTTATTTAATTACGTTGTGGGGGGGGGGGGTTTGGAGGGCGAGAGATGGCCACCACCCATTTGACCGGTAATCTACGTGTACAGGAAAAAATTGGTTCGTTGTTTGTTCTGAACAAATTCGATTGAGTGGCCTCCTCCCATTTTTTTTTTCTTTTTCCAAATTTTTTTCTTTTTTTTTGTTTTTTACCGAGCGACTCTGGGGCTACAGAACGCGTTTCATTGAATTCCGAATGCTTAATATTCTGCTACATTGTTAATTGGGCCTATTGATCATAAGGAATTGGTTTTGAAAAAAAATGCCCCAGAACAAAGTTAAACGAATAGCGGATGTAAAATTCAAACGTGGCTACTCTCGACTGGGAATATTGCCTTTTTTTAATTTTTTTTTCTGCAATTCTATTGGCCACTTTAAAGAAAAAGTAGTAATCGTTAATAAAATAAAAGGGCCATGTGGAGAGAGTGAGGAATGAAAAAAAACAATAAATGAACCGTGCATGATTTAAAATCAAAGCAGAACCTTAATTTCGCATATGCTCACCATACACCAGTAGGTTACAATATACGTTACATTATTAAATTAATTTTTAAAAAATCAATTAATCAACTCAATCCATCTTTGACAAGAAAAGATATATAGATAATAAAATATAGATAATTGATATCGATTCTATATTTCCAACAATGCTAAGTTATTGGAATAAATTTATCTTGCGTTTCCCTATTTGTTGATACAATCTGTTGCCCTGATACAATGCTGCTAACTTTGAAGAAAGAATGACGTTTTGAGGTTCTCGAAAATAAGGTATTTCATAGAATATCCGGATGAAAAAAACGCGTAAAGATTTATGGAGTTACAGAACTCAGAATCATTATAAAGTTAATATGTGATGAGTTGATGGGAAATGTAAGGGATAGACCAAAGTGTAGGTGGGAGGTTTGCCTTAAGCTTGAGATTTTACGGATTAGTGTACAGCTAGGTATTTTATTATTGTAAAGAAATAATTAAAATGTTACAGACTAATTAAGGGCAGTTTGAAATCTTGTGCCACTTTGTTATAACTGCTGGTTTTGTTTATTTTTCTTGATCTGAATAATATATATCTGTCACGGAGAGACAGAGGTTCCGGGTTCGAATCCCGGCCGAGGGCCTATCTTTTCTCTTTGAAAATAAAAATATTTAAAAATCAAAAAATTGACCAATAATTATAAAAAAATATAAGTAGTAATATGACGTAAGTCAATAAGATCCTAAAATTAAATTAATGTTCAAAGAACTTTCGTTCTGGTGTATTCATCGCGAAAATTGCGAGAACACGAGGACATGAGATCGGATAAGAGAAAAGATTTGTCCTCGGCCCGCAGGCGGCCTTGGTGGCTCAACTGGTAGGGAACTGTCACGAAGAGACAGAGGTTCGGATTCGAATCCCGGCCGAGGTCCTATCTTTTCTCTTTAAAAATAATTATATCTGTTTTCGTATTAAACCTCAGCGGATTGTAAAATTAACAATTTTAACAAATAATAATTTGGACCTTGTTCCCATGCCAGCTTCGGTGCCCAGCTCAGTAACTCTTGAGCTCCTCACTCAGTGCCTTCTTCCGTTCTTCTCACCTTCATATTTTTAGTTCCTCCTCAAACTCAATGTAATATAACACAGGATATAAATTCATCTTAAAGTTGCGGAAAAGATGATAGAGATTATGTGAAATCCAAGTACTGCAATGTTGCACATATTTTGAAACTTAGATGATCGATAAGTATGGGCTTAGTAGGAGATCGGCGACGAGAATTTCCTTCCACACATTATGGGTCGCACACCCGATTATAGACACCGAATGAAGCGTTCAGATCCTAAAAGCATCTATCAGCGCCGGTTCTAATTCTCCATAACAATAATGCCTGAGGCTTTCTCTCATTATTTACCATTGTTTTTGTTTCACTTTAATAACTTTGTAAATTGAAAAAATGACATAGAGTTATTTTTATCGCAATAACTTGAGCCACAACAAGTACAATAACTTAGCCCCCCCTCCATATAATCCTATCTATGTGTTTTTACTCACTTGGGAAACTCCACCTTCCCACAAGCCAGTGATATATTAATTTATTAGCGTATCTGGTGAGTTAGAGTAACGCAATTAGGTACGTTGTATATTGGAGCCGGGGTTTTTGCAGGCAGTTTATAAAGGCAGTTTTGACAGTTTGACCCGCGCTGGAGCCTAGGTGCATGCCCTGATGTATGCCCCTCATAACACACATGTTCTACATTATTCATGCTATACACGGCCAGAAATATTATCTTATAATCCTATCGCTTTAGGCAGGCAGCCCGGCCCTGTCGAGTTGTGAGCGACATCGGAGCAACCGCTTGAAATATACTCTGCAATATCAAAGGGTTGGGTTAACTCGAGAAAAAACAACACGCATTGTTTAATATCGTTTCATTAAAAAAAAAAGAGAGAAAAAATGGATAAGAGACACACGAATCCAAAACTGACAAAAGGTCTTAAAATGGAGATGAGTACGCTAGTATAGTGAACGTAATTAAATATCCGTATTATCAAATGTAATTCTCGAATTCACGGAATGATAAACTAAAGTATTGACAAAGACAAGTAAACTCAGACCTTGATGTAATACCAAAGATATGATGATGATTCTATTTTATAAAACTAGATAAAAATAACTGGTTTAATGAAATGTTTGAATAAAAAAAAAAGTGTTTGAGTACATATAGTTACGCACATCCTCCAGGTTATGTATTATGGATAGGAACTGGGACACAGATCGATTCAAGGTTATTAAGAAATAAATTATCTGCCGCAGACGGACTCGAACAATGCGTGTGCGTAAAGAGTAAGGAGAGACAATATATACTTCGACCATAACTTCACCCAAGTGAAGGATATTGCTGAATCTAACAGTATGCTTGTTCATTTAACGTCACTTTATGCTGCAATGGCTCATCGGACGATGCTACATCTAAATTTTGCCTATCCAGGTTTAATTAGGAAAGGGATTTTTAACGAGTACCTGACATCGTACAGGCTCGGGACCCCCGTTTAACGTCCCTTCCGAAGGACGGCGTAACTAAGGGTTTTTTACTCCCTTTAAAAAATCCTAGGGCCACCTGCCGGGCTACGAACCCGCGATCTTGGGTTTAGTAGTTTGTTACGCTAACCACTAGACCACAGGTGGCCGTATCTAACAATATGTTTTTATAATGATAAACAATAAATGGTAGGTGGTTAAAAACTTCAAATGATTACACTACTTGAAAAATAAATTATGTTTGGAATATCTACTGTTTCTAACACTAATGTTGATAATAAACCTGTATCTCTGCATATCTAATTAAGACTTTAGCCCATAATATTCAAATCCATATAATTATGATATTGTTATTTTGTAAGGTATTATGTAATATAAAATATAATAAATAGTTTATATTTATACAGCAATATTAATTAATAATGTAACAACTGCAACTCATTATTATCACCGAAAAGATACAAGGTTTCTGTATTTTTTTATGCATATCACTCACTGTCTTTCTTTCTCACTCGCTCTCTTTCTATCTATCTCTATCTCTCTCAATAAAAATTATAAAACTTATATTTTTGTTAACATTGAATCATACCCCACAATTCGGGGAGAACTAATCGACCGAACTCAAATATTTGTCGATGTCCAATATTGCGAACATTCCTCTAAATTCATAGAGCGATCAATAGTAATACCCAATTAATGCAGAGAGCTAAGTCACTAGAATCGATACCTTATATATATGTCCTCAAATATGTAAATAAGCTGTGTGTTATTATGTCAGGTTAATATGTGTCCTCTACCTCCAGTCGAACCCGGTTAATCAAGGGAATATAGGTTTTGGTTCTGGCACAAATGTTTAAAATTTAAATATTTAAAAATAAAAAAATTATTAAAAAAAAGAACGTACAGAAGAAACCTATTATCGGTCCCTCGGAATAAGAAGAAGGAAAAACGAATTCCGCACAATAGAATTAATTCAGCCCAACTTGGGCTATATTAACTTAAGTTCTGGGATCTCTTATGCATTTGTAATGAGTATCTTTCTGTTCTCAAATATACTTAATAAGATGAAATATTTAAAACCAGGAATGTTGTTAGAACAAGGAACCATATATCACTGGAATCCGAGGCAAAATCAGCTGTTCGTCAAGGTTGTAGCTTGAGCCCCCTGCTCTTCATAGTAGTCCTGGATAAAGTGATAAAGAAAGCTAAATTAAAAAAGAGACATTTTAAGCTAGGCCATATAAAGTTACAACCCATAATATTTTCCGTGTTAGCTTTCGCGGATGACCTGGTCTTGCTGGCTTCCAACGACCAAGATAATATGAGAATCAACCTGGAAAAGACCAAATGTATGAGGATAGGGAATCGACCCCGGAGAATAATGAGGGTGATAAGAGCGAGCGGGGGAAGATTAGAGCAGGTTGATAATTTCAAATATCTGGGTGCTCATCTTAGCGAAAATGGCTACATTGATGAGGAAGTTTCTCAGCGAATCGGTGGAGCTGGCAGAGTATTTAGTTGCTTCGAAGGGGTTTCCAGGGTAAGTGACGAGAAAATCCAAAATGATGATTTATAAATCGACGTTCATCCTCATTCTTTCCTACTATTCCGAATCGTAAACACTTACCTCGAAACACAATAATCGGATCCAATCCATGGAGATGCGTTATCTTCGTAAAGTGGAAGGAAGGACACGACGAGATAGGATACGCAACAGTACCATACTGAGTCTCCTCTCGGCTGAGACCATCCTAGAGGAGCACAAGCTAAGGTGGTTCGCCTCCTTAGAATGGGCCAGGAAAGGACTGCTAGGAAGACGTACGAAACTCGCGTGGAGAGAAGAAGGCGAAGAGGAAGACCTCGTAGTTCAGGAGGTGGGATATGGACTGGAGTAAGAGAAGAGAGTCTAAAAATTTTTTTCAAAATTATATTTTGTATTGAACTTTTACGAAGGGAAATATCTACCTAACATTACAAGGTCATAATTACATGATTATCTGAACGTCAAAAACTTTCATTTTCAGTGGATTATGGAGGATGTTGATGTACCTAAATTTTACGAAGTTATTTGATCAGTTTTCATTAAAAAACAAAATGAATAAAGCTGAGCAAAAACTCGAAAAAAATTGGCAACAATCGTAAATAGAATGCAATAAGAGAAATCCCCAAAACTAAGTCTTGAGTCTCTAACATACTGCAAAACTTGTAAATTGCAAGATGTTGCTAGTGGAGCGTCTCGCAGCAAGGTTGCTGTCTATATTATATGGGTCTGTTTGGTCTGTTAGTGTGAGGTGTGCTGCACTTTGTCTTCTATAACGCGATTTTCTTTCGTTGCGAGTCCCGATGATGCCGAAATAGTTGAAACGTCGACTAGTTTGTTTTGTTTTAGGGTTTCTACTTGTTTGTTTGTTTATTCTTTTAACGTCACTTTATGTTGCTATGGGAAATCTGACAATACTACAATGGGACTCCCATTTCACCTCCCTTCCAATGGAAGGCATAACTAAGCATTTATTACTACAACTAGAAAATTAGCTATTCACTGGACCATTGCATTTTGCTTATTGCATCGTAATATAGAAAGTTTTGTAAAAAAATAATCTTATTTTTTTACAATGGAAATTCTATGGAAACTTCGAAATTCTACTAACACCTCCAGAATTAGTTATAACTTGGCGATATGCGAGAAATATACTGGAAAAGATTTAAATAAAATTACCCATTAAAGTTAATTGGATCGTTCTAATGAATCGTCCAATGAAATCGACAGAAGGTTACGCAAATCCTAGCGATATCGTACACTGGACAGGGGGCTTAAAATGACAATAATAATATTGCCAGAGGGGTCACTAATATGGAGGTACATATTTCAATGGGCAGAGTGCGCTGGGGTGTGTTATAATTATAGATAAAAAGTGAATGATTTGTTGCACTGTTGGTTTGAATTGTAGCTGGCAATAATAAAGAGACAGAGAGGGTTAGCGATGGTTATTAGAATGCAGATTAGATAATCAGAATTATAGGCCAGCAACGGTAGAGTCAGTTTTATGCGCGGGGACTTGGATGCTGTAAATTTCATGGCAACAACACACTACACCCCGATCGGCAAAACCTCCTCTTCTCATATAATATAACTCTCACAATATCACAATAGGTATCATCCCTTTTTGTGTACTCAATCATCGAGCGCTTTGCTTCTGTGGTTCTTCTCTTGTATCATATTTCTCCCGACACACGTCACTTAAACACAATAGAATTGAATTAATACAAACTAAGTTCGCGAATTTTAAGTTTAAATCTGATTGTTTTTTTTTTAGCGAAAAATTCTTTAGCCGTCTCTGTTCCTACCTATTATTACAAGAGCGTAGTTACATGATATGATGAATTATTATAATGTCAAATTACAGTGATGGCTAACTGTTGTTTAATAATAATAATACACATAATGACATAGGAGGGGGAGGAACAAGGACAGCTGTCAAAATGGCAGGACATGTCACATCAAGTATTATTTTTTTGTATATAATAGCGACACGACCATTTCCCATAATTCTATATATAATGATCCGACTAATAGTTTCTCATCCAACTATTCTAGCACAGTTTATGTTTTATGATAAGTAAAACCATACTAAAATAAACATTGATAACATTGTTTAATTTAATATTGATAATTAAAAAATAAATTATGGTATTCCTTATTTAATAAAATTATTTTACATTACATGAAGTATCTATCATATTCCATAATGCTTAAAATTATACTTTAAATGAGCATAAGTCTAATGATATATGATATTCTTAAATTTAAATCTGAGTAAGAATTCGAGGGTCATTCATAAATATACTATTAATAAAAAAACAAAAAAAAAACCGTATCACTTCAAGCCATGAACGACATTCGTACATGGTAGGATCTGTACTGCGTCTATTACAACGGTTATGCAGAATGGTGTGATCACACTCAACCGCTAGGTTTTTCCCTTCTATTAAGGTTCACACTTTTTTTTATAATGCAATTGGGAAAAACCACAATACAAAGCCTTATGTTTCAAATCTAGTAAAACGCCCACTTACCAGTCGACGTTTCGCCTATTCAGGCATTATCAAGACACAAAAACAAAAAAGGGGTTATGTGAATCACATCTCGAAGAAAAAGGTGCAATACATCCCAACCATCAACAGCCCAAGCAGGCTCCAAACATGAGACAGCACCCCACCACCAAGACGTTCAACATACGTTGGTACGTTATATATACTTTTTATGGGCGAGCTCCATAGGGTCTCCTAATCCCATAGCCAGTTAAAAGTTTAAATAAAGTCTTTGCCACATCTAGAACCTGCACCTTCGGAATGTCACCGGAGTATCCTGCCACTACACATACTTATCCTTGAGTATTGGTAAAATATTTCTATTGTAAGAGAAGAAAATGGTCCGGGTAGAGGTCAAGAAAGTTCTCTTATATAGAACTTTTTATTGGTAAGCCAACGTTTCGACCCACATTGCAGATCTTCTTCAGGGCTAGTTTGATCGGGGGGAGTTGACAGACTTCTTCTTCATACACGGTCAACTAATATTATTCAACATGTATATCTATTGTAGATGATTGTTCACAAACAATTTACCAATGATTACTCCAAAACATGGAATGGGACTTCCAGAACGTTTTGACAGCAATGACTAATACATGATATTGTCAATGGGAGCCGAATAGCCTGGAAGTGAATTATGTATAGGCGATGTCCGACGAGCCGTTGGATATGTTAATGTAATCGTCTTAAACATTAACCGAACGAGACAGAAGAGTATACCTGCCTTGGGCATTATTATTAATTATCGGAAAGGTAAGCCCGCCGTCAGGTGCCGTTAATATTGAACATGCTTTCTGCTCTCGAGAGCTACATTAGAATGCTTTCAATTTTTACTTTTCCCTTATTATCTCTGTCTTATTCGGTGTATTACTTCTTTATATATTATTTATTGAAATTAGAAATTCCACTTGTTTGTGTAAACGTTGGATCCATAAGCATACATAATTTTCGTGATAAGTCACTCGCGATTATAATATCGTTAACTACTAGAGAATTTCCTTCATTTCCTTTCGTTAATTAAAAATAACTACTAACCTATTGAAACTTTAATAAACCCATTGAAGAGCCTATAGCCTGTTAGGGATTACTTGAGATAGCATAAGGAAAGCATGTATGAATTGTTATGGATCCATATATATATATATATATATATATATATATATATATATATATATATATATATATATATATATATATATATATATATATATAAATGAAGTGAAAATAAAAAATAAAAGTTGCCATAAAGATTCATAATAAAGTTTTCTAGTATATTTTGATTTTGAGTTTTACTGTTCTAAAATTTGTTTATAAACAACAGAAAAAATTATAAACATACATTCATGTACAAAAAGAAAAGTTTTGATACTAAATAAGAATGAAATTACCAGAAACGAACATGTATGTGTATCAATACATTAAAAATAAAATTTTGAAATTTTTATCAGGACTCACATTTTCAGCGAAGTATGTATTCCTTTCTTTCAATCCATTTACGAGACGAATTGAATAAAAGGCGAGGAAAAAATTGGAAATTTGAAAAAAATATTAACAGTTGATCATCTTGCGAAATAATTTTTATAAATAAAGAAGACTTATTTTAAATTTATATAATAGAATATTTTCCAAATGATGTTCTTATTTTTTTTTAAACTAAGAGAGTATCCCTCTTCTGCTCAACGGCGAAAGAATCACGATTTTTCAAATTAAACAACTTATCATTTAATTTTTCTAAATTACGCACATAATTTAATAATAATTTAATGATTTACTAAAGGAAAACCGACATTATTCTAGAAATTGAAGTTCAGGTGAGTACTATTTTGTTTGAAATGCGAGTAACCACCAGTTTTGATATATTGACTATTTTGCATTCAATATAATAATGAATTTTTTATTTTAATTTTCTGTTTGTATCGTAGTTAAAAATAATCATAATTTATAAGAAAAATATCTTAATCTTAATCTCATTTCACTGTTTATTGAAATATCATTCCAAAAATCGAAACATTGGAAATAAATACAGCTTGTTTTATTTTTTTAAATCGATGCAATATATTTGTTCCCATTTAAATTAAAGAACAGCGCTATATTCTGAGGAACGGCTTAAGGAAGTCGGGAACACTAAACAATTTTTTAAAAAATATTTATAATATAACTGATTGAGGATGACAATAGACTAAACAAAAAGGAATTCTTGGATCCGTTGCTATGCAACGCCGCTGGTATACTACATCATTAAGATATTTACATATTTAAGAGATTATTTCTTGAATTTTAATGACAATATGAAAATAAGGCGAATTAAAAAATATAATAATAAAATAAGACGGATATTGAAGGAATGGTATTAGTTCGAAATAATCACGCTTGCACTTTCACTATCCGACCGATGTTGGAGAGACGTTTTGAGGTCATAAAAATCAAAGGTTAGCTAGAACAAACAATAAACTGTTAGTAGGGCGTATAAACACAATTAGGATGGCAACGATAATGAATTCGCATCTCGGATAACACTTTGTCATTATACCACTCGTGAATAACTAAAATCTTGAATATTTAAACAGTACCGTCCCATATATTTAAATTAATATTGATGCTAGTGAAAGTATACAAGGATTTCTCATGAAATGTCATTAAATTGTAGGCTGGTCAATTTTAAGGATATATGCATACATATCCTTCCTTCAAAAGAACAATTTTTCGAGTGAGGTATTTGAAAATTCCATGTCTTGTCAGAATTATACCATATGAGTTAAATAAATAAAAATTTAGGTATTGGTAATGCAAAGAATTCCCATTGTAATGATTGTATTGAAATTCTCTTTTAAACCATTACATCCTCATACAAGAATATAAAGACAAGAAACTGCTCAACGTTTACTGGACAAACGCTCTAAGATCTCAATTAATTACAAAAGACTCATTTACATGACAGTTATGAGACCTATTTGGACATACGGAGTTGAGCTTTGGGGCTCTACTAAACCATCCATTCATCTCGTATCCAATCCTTACAATCCAAAATCCTTCGTTAAATCCTTAATGCTCCTTATTATATCACAAACAAACTCATCCATTATGATCTTAATATCCCATATGTTGCTGATTTGGCCCAAACTAGATACCTATCCTTCCATGACAAGCTCCATACACACTTGAATCCGCTAGTCTCTCAACTTGCTTCCCATACTATTAGTGATAACCCTCCGAGGCGTCTGAAAAGAAGATTGTCTCGAGACCCTCTACTATAGAACTTTATTGGAATGCTATCTAGGGGTAGTTTCTCCACAAGTGTGTTTTGTTCATATCCTTTGTTCATACAAAAGATGTACTTGTTGTAATATTATTACAATTGTAAATATCATTAAATTAATCTAAAAAAAAAAAAAAATAGAAATGTTTTATAAGCTTGAACCCTTTTTTATTTTAACTTGTCATTAACATGTCATTATTCTCATAAAACTTTAAGTCCACGCATGATACAACTCGAAATATGACTTATATATATATGACATAAAAAGGCGAATTCTTGAGTTATGTCGCTATTTTGAAGAAGCGATATACATCCTTTTTGGGCGTGTGTTTGTATGTTACAGTTTAATGTAATGGACAACTGTTTATTACACGGTGCGGATTACAGTTTACAATGCAGAAGACGTACTGTCATTTATAAATCGGCCTATCTTATATTAATATTTATGGAGATAAACTGGAGGTGCATGGAGGCAGATTAGCATAGATTATTGTAATGTATCTCGGCGTGGCGTGGCGACCAACTTGTGGGGGGAGGACAATTAAGAAAATCCTCAATGACGGCTGAGCATAATTGTGGCCAGTTAGTTTCTTGAAAAAGGCGGATGAATACAATATTCAAATGCTATTGTCGCCATTTTAAAAAGCTCGTTCGATTCCCCTCACTACTCACAAATTCACCAGTAATATTTAACAAGGTATTTAATCAATATTTCACACCAGTTCCTAACTAAAAATCAATTGTACAAATTCATTGCTAGTTATTCTTAACTCTGGACAGTCACGGATAAATTGTTAATCGGTTGTGGACACTCGGTCCGCCCCGGACACCCCGCCTCATCAAACATTGAGCTCAATGTGTTCATTTTTTCAAGATACGTCCATTCAATAATTGTCGTTCGTTCGACTTTGGAAACTAAATTATTGAATAATGGTGTAATCCCAACTCTTTTTTTTTTTCGACTAGAGTATTCTGAGATGGAGGCGTTGAATATGTTATCAGACAGAGGATGTGTTGGCTCTTGCGCAGTCATCGTGATTCGACTGGTGTAGGATCGGCCCTCGACTTGTGCCGCCGAGGACTCCTTGGGGGGTCTTGAAGGAACAGACACATACAACATCGATCCATCGAATTATCATACATCGATATCCTGTCTGCAGTTCGATGTTTCGAGTGTTATTGATGGAACAGTAGGACCATTATCAAAATAATATCGATTCATTAATGAAAAGTGGATGCATTATTAATAACTAAATATAGCAGGATTCATATCAGTACATAACATCTTCAATAGATTTACTTCAATCATAAATAAAATGGGAATAAAAAAAAAAAAGTTCAAAGTTGAAATGGCATGATCAAGTAGGCCAATATAAAACAAAAAAAATTCTAAATTTTACACTGTTTCCCGTTAAATTTTAATATTTGACTGATAAGTGACTGAATTTTTGCAATTCGTGTATGTTGTTCTTAAATCCAGAAAAGCTAATCGGATTAAGTGCGATGACCTTGGAAAACACCTGATAAAGGGTAAAAATCCAAAATATGATATCAGAAGAGTTTGAGGTAGAGAATGGTCTGTGCCAAGGAGATTCCCTATCACCTTTATTATTTAACATAGCACTCAAACAAGCTGCGAGGAAACCATATGTAATAGGATGACCCAACACCTAGCGTATGCTGATAACGTAGTGATATCAGAAAGGTCAAAAGCAGCGCTTTCAGGAGCTTTGCAGGAATTTGAAGAAGCGGGGAAAAAATTGGGTCTGGCGATAAATAAATAAAAAACGCTATACATGATTTCCAAAAAAAATGATGGGCAGGGTCATGTGCAACTGCTCCGCCATTTAAGAAAGTGGACAGCTTCCAGTACCTAGGGAGTTTAGTGACCTGAAAGAATGACATAACTGCAGAAATTAAAGCAAGAATTTCAGCAGGCAACAGATGTCTCTTTGCATTGCGAAAATCGGTAAGATTTCGGAACCTGTCACGGAAAGCAAAGTTGTTGATTTATAAAACAATCTTAAGACCGGTCGTCGCGTACGCTGGTGAAACATGGGTCCTGACCCGGGAATGCGAGAAGATGCTGCAGACCAGGGAGAGGAAGGTACTTCGGCAGATATTTGGGCCAGTATGTAATAAAGGCCAATGGAGGTCAAGAAATAATAGAGAGCTTCGGGAACTGTACAATGGACCAGACCTAGTCACCTATGTCAAATCAACCCGTATAATATGGCTTGGTCACGTGGAGAGAATGGAAGAAGATAGGTACCCGAAGAAACTATTATATGGCAAACCAGGAGGCAGAAGAGGAAGAGGAAGGCCCAGGCTGCGATGGCTGGGTGATGTGGAGGACGATCTGCAGAGGATGGGAATCGGACAGTGGAGAGGTCGAGCTACTGACAGGGAAGACTGGAGAGGCGTTGTTGTGGAGGCCAGCGCCCTACAAGGGTTGTAGAGCCATGGGAAAAAAAATGTTCTTAAAACAACCAATATAGAAATATAAAATTCTAAATAATAAAATCCCTGATTAATGAGGCATTCAGTACAGAAACTTTGTAAATAATTTCATAAAACTAATTAAGATGTAGTTTAGTCTAACGACAAATTTTTGAGTATGAGTTGAAAAAAAAATCATATACAATAATAAACTCGTCTATCGATGCAGTAGGTAAAATAATATACGATTTTAATTAACAGTTACTTTTTTATCTTCAAATACTAATATCATAATGTTATATAGTTAATTTTAATTAAATCGTTATTTTAAAAAAACTATTTTAATTTAATAATACATAAATATTCAGTGAAATCAGTCAATTAAACTTTTAGATTCTGCATAAAATAAAAATGATAAATGAAAAATAGAAAATATCAATTTATATTAAAAATTTAAATTAATAATAGCTATAGAATTAAAATATAATACTATCTATAATTTCAAGTATGCCTTTTTTTTTTAAGTTGTTAGATTAAAAATTTTTTGTAGCATTGTTGATGATGACTTTTTTCATAAAGTTCTGAATACTGTGGGGAATGTGTTCCAAGAACAGATTAAATAAGTAATTAGTAAATCCATATTATCTAAGGCTAAAAAAGTCATGCAAGTTATGTGGGATGAACATAGGATATTCATAAATAATAGAAAAAATCCAATATTTCATGAACAATCCGGAAAAATGTTACATAAGCTAAAAACTAAAATGATCAATAATTAAATTTATCTGATGTCCTGGTTGCTTTTGTTTCACGTAAAAAAAAGTTTGAATAAATATAAAATAATATGTTAATAATGATACAATGAATTAATATTATAAACCCAAATGCCCATACACCAATATTTATGGGTTAGTAAATTGTAACTAAATATACCTTATTAGAGAGCAAGCTTATTAAATTGATTTCTATAACAACTCACTTGAGGTAGGATGTTGAAATTCCTCGATTGGGGAGACCAAATCGCGTCCTGAAAGGGAAAACTGTATGAATTTCTCGATATAATATGATATCAATTGTTCAAGAGGCAATTAAATTTTTAAATATTCATCAATTCAAACAAGCAGCAGGTTATCTGTAGAAAGCGAGCGGTTAGCCGCAGCCTTAGGGGGTTCGACTCTTATTCGGCCTCGGATGCAAGGCGGTGGACATGCAGGCAGGAATCCTGGGGGCCTCCGGCAGTCGATAACATGCACATACAGGCTGTAATAGCTAACAATCACCATCAAGAAGCTCTTGTATATTTTATGTCATAAGGAGCAGGGAGGGGTCTAACTCTATTGTAGGCTATTTTGCTCGTATAAAGTACTAGCTGTACTTTAGGTTTTTGTGACCTACAATACCTACTGTTAACTTGTAAATATTTAAAGTCGCCTTCTAACGACTACCTCTTCGGTAACAGGGCCGATTTAATATTCGATAGTAAAACAGTAATTCATAACGACCCCACCCATATTTGATACCCTCTGCCCGTAATAAGTCCCGGGAACAGTGTAGGCTCTTATCATTTATAGATATAACCCTCAACACCGTCTCATTTACTTCACAAAAGCGACTTAGTTCTCGGTCCTATTAATTCATGCTCCCATTCAAAATGGATTGGCACTAACTGGCCAAAATACCATTCCCTATTCAATACTTCAGGTTAATGTTCCAATGAAAATACTCTAAGCATCTCAAATATGAACGCTTAAAGGAGGAGAAAATAGGCACTTTATTATCCAAACGTGGGTAAAGTCATTCGATTATTTATAAACTAATACAAACAAAAAAAAAACTAGAAATATTACATTAGTCCTTTAATATTCTTATGTACATCTTTAATTAAGGATCAAAAGCGAATAACTCTAAATTTCGCATACTAAGCCCAACATCGCAGTTTCGTATCCCGACTGTTGAGCCTAGGATTTTTAAAAGGAATAAAGAATACTTGGTTTTGCCGTCGTTCGAAAGGAACGTTAAACGGGTGTCCCGAGCCTGTACGATGCCAGTTACTCGTTAAAAATCCACATTCCAATTAAATCTGGATAAGAAAAATTTACAGCTCACACTGTAGCATCGTCTCATTTGCCATAGCATTATGAAGGTGAAGTTAAACAAAAACTCAAAATTTTAAAAAAATTTACGTGTTTCTCCAGTTTAATGCTTTGTGATCCGGAAACTTCATGTTCTAAACCGGGCCAAAACCACGAGAAATAAACGGAAATGTTTCGTGTAAGAAATATTGGATTTAACCACTTTTGATCCCGAACACCTTAATTATTAATTCATTATCAATGTCCTTAATAATAATATAAGGTTTCGCTTACTCTTTCTAGCTTGCTGCTGTTTACGGCTTACAGCTTAAAATTAAATCTGTAAGATCACCCTCTACGCAATATTCCTATCTACGCCTTGGGATGCTCTTGGGATGAACTTAAGAATTCCTTCATTATTAAGCCAAAAAAATTTACAAGAAATGTTATCACTTTGATTATATTTACCGGATGGATACTCTGCTATTCTGCGTTTTTTTATGCCCAAATCTCCAGTGGTATTATCTTTTTCGTACCAACTATTCTACGCAATACATCATTTTCGAAAACCATAAGATGTTGTTCATCGTTCAAAATTAACCACCACATTTTCATAAAATCGCTAACAGACAAAAGGATGAAAGTTCTAAATTCTAATTTGTACATTCTGGACATTCCTGGACCGAAGACGAATGCTCACAAACTTAGACCGAAAAGTCAGCTTTTAGAATAAAAAAAAGAATACTATCTGCCCGCCAATTAATGATTCCACGTTACTAGACATTATTTATATTAGCATTTATTATAATGACTAAACTAATTATATATCCTTGGTCGTGTATAAAACAAGGAGATCTAAGGAGAGAATTGTTGTTAGTATTGCGGTGGCAGTGGTGGCCTGCTGTGGAGGAAATGACTAATTACTTCATTTCCGGCCCCTGGTGGTAACAATCCTCAATATGGATATCTTTGAGCCAGTCCGATATCTTCTTAAGTTTCCATATCGACTTCAAAGTTAATACTAAGATTAATCCTTTCAAATAATCCACATATATAGTAAGAAGCTCTTAAATTAAGAAAAAACACTATCATAATCTCTTTTTCGCAAAATACACATACTATATTGGACTCCTTTACTTCTAGGATCGTTTCATAAGAAATGTCCGTTTTTATTATTTCTACAATTCCAAGTTTAAACAATGGAGTTCTACTCCTTACTATGTTCAAGTTCACAGAATGTTCTTAATTCTCTCTTTTTGTTAATATTTGCTATCACTACAACTGAACTAACATTTTTAGTATGCCATAAAATATGACCATGGAAACACGCGATTTTCGTGTAATTTTTTTTTTTTTTTGACACTCCGAAGCCCAAGGTACAAGAAACATTACCACCGCATTCGGGGAAGGGTGTTGTAAGGACTTTATGCGAAATTTTTTTTAATTTTTTTAAGATTTTTATAATAAGAATTTTCTAGTTAGATTTTCACTATGTGACCAATATCCTTAACGATTCGAATTCCTCGAGTTGAGGGTTATCTAAGAATCTTCAGCAAATTAACCAATCTATTTTTTAGTCCAATCGTCCACATCCACATTTCTAAGGATCACAAGGGACCTCTTCGACTGAACGTTACAAAAGAGCCAAGTATCATTTCTTCACGAACAATTAGTGAAGACTGCTTTTTACCCGAGATGGATCTAATACGCACCTACAGCGCATGATTGGCTATCTTGTTAATTAGTCTCAAAGCTACGACGAAAAGAAAAAAAAGAAAAGACACGAGGCCTGACAACAATCATAAAGGTACGTGTGATTTCCTTAAATAGAAAAATACCCAACGTCTATAAAAGAAATTTCATTCTTTCCTTTTCAGAACTGTAATTAAAACCTGTTAACTGAAGCTGGCATTAATTGCATACTTTGCCGCCAGATCGTGCATTCTCGCGTTTCCATAAAAATCATAATTCCTATTTCAGAGCGTGAAAAATAATTCCACTGTAAGGAAGAAGAAAAGGAAATCAGAAGACAGGCAAATAAACGAGACAGTGGAAACATTCTTCGACTCGTCGAATTCTCGATGGTTATACTCGTATTATTAATTTCCTTCCCCATCTAAATGGAAATGCATTTATGTAATTACCTGAAGAAATGCACTGAAACTTTTTTTTCATGTGAATTTAACTGACTCACACTAGCTTAATTGACGAAACCTGTTTACGGAATTAATTACAAAAAATATTGAATATTAGTTTTAAGGTCCTCTTGGACCATCTGCAATACTTTTATGTAGTATTGCAATATTTTTTTCCAATAAACCACTCTTTAAGTATCTCCTTTACTCTTGCACTGTGTTATCCTTTCTTTACCTTGTCCAAGCGGTCCCCAATCTCCTATTTCTTCTTAGGAATCACCTGTAAATCCATAGATTCTTAAAATAATGCCTTTAGAGATGATTTCTCAGTAATACCTGCAGGATTAATCTTAAGCTCCTCCATAACATTTTCCAATTATACAAGCCATGCATCCAATTTTTTCTAATTATTCACTTTTTTTTCTGGCATTTTTCTTCTGATTTTTTATATTTTTCCTACTTCATATTATTCTTAATTCTTATCGTTTGGATAAGATAGGGGTACCATAGGATATTTAGGTACCATTGGGTATACAGATACCTCAGTGTAAGGGATACCTAGGTATAATTCGATATCGGCTGTTGTACTGAAATTAATTAGATTGTAATCAGCTTGGAAACAGGAGGTTCCACTTCCACTTTATGTGCTCTCGCACCTATTAATACGTGGGATGCACAGATAAAGGTAAAAACCTGTCGGTTGAGGGTGACTTTGGCCAAATCATCTCCCTGCGCAACTGTTCGCTAGAAAATAGTAAACTCTTTGCCAAGTACTTCAACCAATGACCTATCATGTTGTTTCATTATTTATATATTTCAATTTTTATCGATTTTACAATAACTTAGTGCAAAATATTTATTATAAATCCATACAGATACGAGGATACAGCTATAGAGGTGTTAGGTGAACGATCCCTAAAGCAAAAATAACAGTCTCCAATAATTGGACTATTTGTTTATTGTCACATTGCTGTTGACAAGTATAAATTAATATTCTAAGACAATTGTTCGAAAACGTCTAAAAATAGAAAATTCCTTATCTGTTTAACTTCTTTTGAAACGAATATTTAACACCGCATTTAAGGTTGTTCAAATTTAAATTTTTTAAATATATTTTTATTTTAATCAGAATATTTAAAATAAATTTAAACCAGGTTAAAGATAAATATTTCTAATAAAACTACTTATTAAAGATTAAGGTTAGTGGAAAATTTATTCATACCCAGGCTAAATTAAAAAACGAGAAATATAATTAATTAGGTATTAAAAAGTTAAAATGCTGACAACAAAGCACAAATAAGCAGCTTAAAAATAAGCATAAGGGTTAGTTTCCCATCTTCTGTACAAAGTTTCCCACATGCTTTCTGTCAACCCTTTCCTAGTGTTAGTATTATTTTTTTTTACTTGCGTACCATGTATTCCGCCTTCAATGCTTCAGCTTTTCTTTTACTCACCTGTAAAAAAAAAAAAGGTTTTTAAAGAAAAAAAACAAAACAAAAACATAAGACAGAGAGATAAATATAAGAAGTTAGACATTATTTCGGAATACGGGGGAGGTCGGAAATAATATATGCGAAACGGGCTGCGGAACGGCCAGCTTTTTCCTGGGGATAACTTTGAATGTGAGTAGTTTGCCTCAGGAGTTTAAAGTCAAAGTATGATAAATACCGTCCTCCAAGTAGCAAGTTCCACGGGACGTGATTTGTTGCGCGGGGTATTAGTAGCCAGCTTTTGCCACTGCGCTTCTCACAACTTTATTCTAAGTCCTACTGTTGCATATATTGTAACTGTTGTATACATCATGGGTGTTCCTATATTATACACCTTAGACCTTCAGTGAAGAACGTTTTGTAAGTCTGGGAAAGATAAGGTGACGTCTTGGAGTAGTAGACCGTCGACATTTTCTAGGTAATTTTGGAAGGTTTTACAATCATAATTATAACAAATATTGTATTTTTGTTTCGTTTAACATCGCAATGCTGCAGATGGAGTATTAAATGTTATACATAGTTTGTAATTTAGATATAAGGGAGTTAGTATAAAAAGGGCAAACGTTGGACCGACCGAAAGATAACACAGGACAGAATTTGGAAGAACAGTTCCAAGTGTGAAGTAAAGTTGCTGAATGATCTCTGGCAGGATTTGCACGGGAATAACACCTTGAGTAAGAATACCTTAACGGTTGCTGTTCATAGATGGTTGGTTCAAATATAATAAACTGCAATTTCAACACCAATTTAAAAAACACAGCAAGGAATGGTAATGCCCAAGTCTCTACAAAGCTAGAATTGTTTTAAGCAACAATATCATTCATTTAAAAGCCCGGTATTTGAAGAAAATAATCTTAAACCTATTTTTTTAATAATTTAGTTAGTTTTTTCGATTGACATTTGATAATATTGATACAAAACCATTTTTTAAATAATATCCAAATTTTTGGGATACACGCAGGATAAGACATTGAAAAAACATTTATTTTTGCATTGACCAACTAGAAAATAACTATATAATATTAATTAAATCTAATAAAAATGAGAATTAATTGGAGGGGTAATAACCCTATTGTAAACTAAACTTATCTGTACAAATTTTTTTCGTGTAATTTTTACTCTTGATATTCTTATCTGATATCTATTTTTGGAAATTTTAAACTTGATTATCATCATTTGTTTTGTGTTTGTTATTACTTTTTCAAAACGAAATCGAATATGAAAAAATCAGCAGGTGGCGATCTTTTCTAACAAGAAAGCGATTGACCGTAGATTGTTTACAAATTAAAAATGGCTGAAAGCCACTAATTAAACATCAGATTAAATAAAAACAACTAAGTAACGACAAGGAAAATAACCGAAGTATAATAAAAAAAATCCAGTGAGGAAACGAAAGGGCAGGGGTTGGAAACAAGTGGTTTAAGATTGGCAGCAATTAGTGGGGAGTCAGTGCACCATCTCCCGGCACATTTATCTGTATTAGCGCCCGCAAGGGCTCCGTGTGGTCCTCTTAGCAGGTCCCCATCTATACCGCCCCGCTCTCGGGGTGTTGTGGATGTCACCAAGGTATTAATAATAATATAAACTCAATATAATATAAAATCATCGGTTTAGGAACTAAAATTATTATTTTGAAAAACAAATAAAAAAGTAAAGAAAACTATTTATAATTCTAAACGCAGAAATTATTAGATTTGTTTCAGTTAATTAAACAACTTAAAATAGACACCTATCAAATACAGTAATGATCAGTCTAAAAAAAAAAAAAAATTAAGAACTCAATTCAAACGTAAGAAAAATTAACATTCTTTATAAATGGATAACGGCTATTAGTAATTTAAGAATTATAGAACTGGGCTAAATCATAAAATTATAAATTAGAGCTATACTGGAACAACTTTTAGAAAAAGTAATAATATTTACATACAGCTTAAAATTAAGAAAGACATCATAGAACAAACACTAGAAGCAATACATCGACAATTATATTGTCAGCAGAATAAATTATTAGACTTTTATATTGTATAATTGTGACTGTATTTAGGTGGTTATTTTTTTTTGTTTTCAAATGTTTACAGAGTATAATTATATATTTCGAAAGCACTTAAAAATATTAATAAATTTCATTCTAATTGATAAGTCTAATAAGAGAAAAGGAGAAGGTGGGAAGCCTAATAATAAGTATAATAATCAGGAATTTTTTCGTGTGGCTTTTTTGGATAGATTTTATTGGTGTAGAGACAAACCCTTAAAAATTATTAATAAATTTAAAATACAATATACTAATAACTGAATATCATTAGACTAACCAATTTTGTTAATGATCAGGAAAAATTATTTGTCAAGAAACAACAAATATATGGAAAAATTATGAGCTGAAAAAACTTCAGTTAACCTTTGTATTCATCAAGCATTGTATACAGTCTTTATTTAAATTGGAACCCAGAAAAAAAAGTAATAACAGCTAGATTTTATATTTTCCATTGATCTGATTAGTTTAATCCATATGTAATGAAAAATAGCTTGTAGATAAATACATAAAAACTAAAAATAAATGTTAATTCACAGGATATAGTTTTAATTTTAACTCTATTCTTGGTACAAACATTCAAGTAAGAACCATAGCGTAGGATGTTTGGGATTCGTCTAATATTAAACAAGATCACACTTCAGGACCTGAAATTACTAACTGTTAAACAAAACCTATAATTCTCCTTCATGTGTTATCTAGGGCATAAGACAAGTTTTATAAGCCCTCGTGGATAAACGGATATAAGTTAAGGAATATTGCATCGATTCGGATTAAAAATTTCATCGGCACGTTCGAAAGGTCGTGAAGAAGCTCATGTGAGTTAAGAGTTTTACTTTTTTACGCATTGTCAGGAAAGGAGGAACGGAAATTATTTATGGGGGCAATTCAATAGTCAAAGGGCAATCAGCCATCGACCGGCTAAACTTAACAACTACACACTTCTCTTTACAAGGATAAGGCGCAATGTCGATTATCTGCATATTAAATGTTTCTTAGACCGTATTCGATTATTTTTATCAGGTGAAAATTGTTATAGAAAAGCTTTTCGCTTTTTAATTTTTTATTAATGACTTTTAGACCTATTTGGACTTAAGTTGTAGGGCTTCGGAGCTCCACTAAGCTATCGAATTCGTGTCTTATCCAATCATTACAATTTAAAGTCCTCAATACCTCTTACTTTGCTACGAATAGAGTCCTACGAGGTGATTTGTCCTAGATCACGCTCAACCGCCAGATTTTCCCCCTTATTTTGGGTACCCACTTTTAGAGGCTGGGTGAGCCTCAGGAGGGTCCTAGATCTTATATGATCCATCTCCGGCTTCTAACAGACTAAATAAAAGTCTTGCCTGCAGCGGGATTTGTACCAGAATTTTACCAATGAGCCACTCCCCTCCCTATGCTAATACGATTAGGAAATACATTTAATTACTTCAAATATTTAATTAAGAAAATAATAAAATATAACTATGGAAAATATATTTTTAATTGAAATAATTCATAAGGTTTAAAATATTTATGTTTTTTAAAATATACCATCAGAAGGTGGAAGATATTCTCAGAGGTTATAAAACTTTTATATTATTCCTAGTTTTCATGAATAACAAATATGCGTTAGAATTTACTTTCCTGTATAACTTTGAATTAGTTATATTTTAATATTTGAGATAAAACCATTTTTATTCGAAAAAAATAACTTTCCTTATGATATATTTGTATTGATTAATATTTTTTATTGACATTTTTTTTTATCCTTATCTAAAAAAATTATTCCTTCAGATACTTTTGCGATCAAACATATATATATTTCAAAAGTATTTTTTAAAACATGCTAATAAGTAACAATCATTCTGTTTACTTGTTGTATTATTTTAATACAGTTGTAAATTTCATTAAATAAATTATTAAAAAAAATTTTAATTTCTAATTCGTTCCGATTAAGCTGAAGAGTTATTTATTTCTATCTGTTTATGCTAATGTATGCGCATATGATCCGATTCTTTCTAAATAAATTTACCCACCTAGTTGGTATATATTCATAGGTTTCGTTCAATAATTCAGGAAATCAAGTAGACGGGCTGAAATAAGAGTCAACGATCCGTCAATTGCATCTTAGCCCTCTAACTTCAGTCGCACCTTTGCCTAAAGAAGGATTTAATTATTCTTTGACAATAATATTATTAAAATTAACAATAAAGTTTAACATATAAAAAATTCCGTAAACTTCCGTAAATTCAGTTAAAATTCCTACATGTTAGATGCATAGTATTTGGGATCTCAACAAAATAATATAAAAAAATCGAGACTCCAAGAGGATGAGTCTACAATGTCAACAAAATTTTAATCTTTTATTTTTTGTTTTTTTTAACCCATCTATTTGTTTATTTAACATTTTTAAAATTTACTAGACAGAAAAACGCTATATTATAAAAAAAAATAAACCTAAGGCTATACAATTATTTATTGAACAAACTACTTTAACTGATATCGTGATAGATGATCCATGAAGTAGTCATAAAAATATAAGTCCAATAACTAAAAAATAAAATAAAATTGATTTATTTTCAAATCAAACAGCAAGATTTTATGGGTATTCTTTTTCCGGACTTCTTTTTCATGTTCAAAATTTGAGTTAGACTAACTTTGCCGCTACACTACACTTAAACTCATCTATCTTGTATATCGCTCCTTCAAAAGAACGAAACTACTCAAAGATGGTAATTTTTGAGTTAAGCCTTGAGTAGCAATTGTATCGGATGGAGATAAGTTAAAAATAAATGGCCATAAGTTAAAATAAAAAAAGTTTCAAGATTTTAATGGTTGACAAAAGAATTTCAATACCTCATTAATATAGTAATATTTGTATATTTGTAGATCAATTAATAACCAGTTTTAATTTTTTTAAATTCACGTGGAACTTTTAAATAAATCTATTTAAAGATTAGGCTAAAGATTTTTTAGTTATAACATTGTTCTTCAGAGGGAGCCAAAATGGCTTGAATAAATTCCATATTTTCCATTATTAAACAATTAGGACTGTAATTAAGTGCCAACGGTACAATAGCAACACTACATACAGAAAATGATCTGGGAAAGGGATCTCCTTGCCTAATTATATACAGATAAGTTCAATTATACTACAATACAGAATTTCTAGCAATAAAATTTACTCGCCTCAGAGTTACAATTTATTAATAACGTCTAAAAAATTATAATAATAACAATAAAACAGAATAACAGAGGCTGTATTGAGGTATAAAGAAAGTCCCTCATTAATTGGCACTAATTCTTTAAGTATAAGCTTTTATAAGCTTAATGGTCAGTACACAATCTAAAATTAAAACATTTATTTCTTCCCCCCCCCACCACCCTACTTCTATAAAATTGTAATTTTCACTGAGTATTTTATGGTCAATTTTATGTTGCGGCGGAAACCCCTAAAAATGAAATATTAAAAAAATCCAGTAAAATAATTACTTTTCCTCTTCTTCTTCTTTTATTTTTTTACGGCCGTTATAAATTTATTATTTGCCTACAATTTCTTTTCCAGGCCAGTATCGTCGTAATGTTCCATAAAGTTTGTTTAAAAAAAAAAAAAAGGAAAAATATATATTGAGGGACATTGAAGAAATGACAGAGTATCCTGTGAAATGGACCTTTAAAACTCCTTGCCATTAAATACAGTATTTATTTCTAAGGACAATGACTGTCTTCCTTTCCTCTCTTTCTTTCTTCAACAATGTTTCAAAACAGTAAAAAGGATGGAACTGGGGTTTAAGTTATAAAAGTATAAAAATTTTCATAATTTTTATTATACATCACCTTTATTATCTGCACTGGAGTCGAACTCCACACTTAAACAAATAGTCAAGGAAGATTGTTAATTGTGGACGAGTAAATTAACAATAAGGCCGTGAGAGGATTGTGGGTCCACTATTATAGTGGCAATTGTTAATTGATATTCTAATTACTGGATTGGCTGCTACGAGCTCAATGGATTGGTCAAGTCATTGCTACCAGTTCGCTAGTTGGGATAATCCTATCTCACTAAGTCAATATCGAATAAGGAAAGAAAAGAGGGTGTAGATTATTTTCTTTTTTATAGTTTAAGACTAAATTATAAATTATAACTGAAATAAATTTAGCACAAGATTGGTTTATTTATGATTTATAATATCCTAATATTAGAAATTCAGCTCAAATAGAAAAAAATGAATTAAAATATGGGGGTAAGGAAGTCTTACAGTATGAAGAAGAACAGTAAAAGAACGAAAAATGTTTTTTTTTTTTTTTTTTTTGAATAACTAACAATAACTAAACTGCACAATATGGTTCAAAAATGGCAACATATTTCTCAATGATTGGAAACAAAAATATAAATATTACAAAATTAAGGTATATTAAAAAAAAAAAACCTGTACGACTAAAACCCTTGTAGGGTCTTGTGTTCAGTACTTGGTAGAGACTGTACTGTTTCGAGGACAACGGTTATGCAGAGAAATATTGTCAGATAACTCGCTCAACCCCAATTAAGAGTTTTCCCCACAGGGTCCATCCATAGCTCAAAACAGATTAAATAATTAATCTGTCACAGCCGTAATCGAATCTGGAACCTAAAGCTTCTTAGCACACAAACGACTCAGCTACCCCACTCACTATTTAGGTATTTAAAACTTTATAATTTAAATATCTACGTATGTTTTATCATTCTTAGTCAGACATATTGCCAGGATAAAAATTATGAGTACAGTCCAAAGAATAAGCCAACAAATTTGAAAATCTATTCATTTAAAAAACGATTAAGTAGCACTTAAGGACTTAAATCGGAAGGCGGGTAGTTATAATTAAAAAATCTACATCATGAAGAATATTTGGATCAATATTTGATAGACATTGTATTGTGTTTATGCCAAAGGCTGAGCAGGTTGGAGATTTAACCAAGATCAACCATCGGGTTTTTCTCAAGTGAGCCACAGCAAGTTCTTTAGAACTCACATGATCTATTTACTGTCGTTAACTGAATAAATTATCAATTAATTAAAATTGCAATTCGTCAGTCATAGTCGTTGTTCATCAGTTCAATAAATTCATTCTTCCTTACTCGCGTATTATTAATTTTTTTATAAGAAATGATGTAATACTAGTTCAACACGAAAATATATAATTATAAAATACAACGGACAAAATATTTCCTATTTTAACACAGCACACCAATAACATTTTAGAAAACTCCGCCCTTAACTTTGGATTCAAGCAAGGATGTGAAATGAAACGGAAAGACGGTACTTAAAGGCGAGATGTTGGAGGCAGTAGAGTCAACAGCACGTCTTATAGAAGGCGCAGATCGATTTGGTGGGAGAACCTGTCAGTTGATCTGGTGCAATTTCCCTAGATATTAGTGAAGAGAGGTAGACCATATTCTAATGCGTCATATTGGATACGGGTCGTGTTTGTACTCCGTTACGACTTGCTGGCTGGATGCTGGGAGGGGAGAGAGTATTCCCTATTATAGGCCAGCTCCGAAGGGTAATATTGCATTTGCTGATCCCACTTCAATGCTATAATTAAGCATATTACTTAGTTACTACGATTTCACGAGAAGTGGAAGGGAGGATAGAATCATAGGAACAAAAATTATTTATAATTAAGTCGGTGAAATGATTGTATTACCTTTATTTTTCTACAAAACTCAAGAGATCCTAATATCTTTAGTCTGTTAGAATGAACATCGATAGGGTAGCAAATCGATATTGAAATCGGCAGCAACTGTAGAAATATCGATGCATATTAAAAAATAACTTTCAATATGCATTAATCATATACAAAACAATTCTAATACGCATAAATTGATATGTCAGAATTAATTTTTACAGTGTTAAAATATCTAATAAATTTTTCTGTGAACAATTAAAAGAGCGATATCGAGGAGAAACAACTTTTTCTGAGGAAAAACACAGTCAGGGCGATGGAATGGTGACTCTGCCAAAAGTACATCTATCAGCAATAGCATTGTCCATGGACGGTCTGCTTTGGGAGAAAAAATAGAACCTCGAACGGCCATAATCCACGGATCTAGAACGAGCTGTCACTGCCCTTGAGCTCGAATAGGTCAAAGGGAAGGAGATAGGTGAACTTATGGACAGCCCGGCACTAAACCATGGTCTGTACTCCCTCAGGCAATATAAGTCTACATGATGACCACATGGTTTGGCCAATGATCTACATAGTCAAAAGCGCAAAACGAAAAAAAAAATGTATATATATATATATATATATATATATATATATATATATATATATATATATATCAACAACCTAAATTTGCTTTTAATAATTGAGTTTAATATCTAAAGGCTTATCTGACAAGCCTTTTTATCAAAAATATTGATTAAGCGCAGGTGGTGGGAAAAGTATATTGTAACTAGCCCAACGTGGGAGGTCATATGTATTAGGAGATAAAAATCGATACAACGATGATTCTACTTTAAAAATATTACACTTCTACTCCATTGAGTAATAATTGAAATAAAAAATGAAATTGAAAACATACAAGAAAGAGACTGAAGTCTGGGCGTAATAATAAATGAGGAATTTGATTCCTCATGGACAATTTTAATATATATTATAATATAACAAATTAAAAAGTTGTAGAGAGTTATTTATTTATTCAGCGCCTCCTTCCACCTTTTTAAATATGCAATGGAAGCGAGTGAGTCGCGAAAAAGTTACAGTTTCCCGGAAAGTGGGTCGTGGCCCGTAAAAGTTTGGGAAGCATACAAAAAAAAAAAAAGAAAAAGGGGGGAATTTCAGACAAACAGTTCGAATCCAGCTCACTTAATTTTAGTCAATTAATTTTTTTTGGTTGAGAGATGGAAATGTTCACAATATAAATACATACATACATATATATATATATATATATATATATATATATATATATATATATATATATATAGCAATTATCTCTATCATTAATTATCATAATCATAATTTAGTAGTGCGTAGTGCGTGAAAAACGATCACTGGGGAACTCGATAGAACATATATAATAATCTATGGTTTGTAGTAAATATATATTGTATTTTTACATTTGATTCTGAAACTTTCATACTAAATCAACGAGGCTAATATTTTATATTCGCCCAATACTAAGTAAGTAACTAAGTAAATGCAGCCAAATGTCATATGGATACGCCCTACAGAGAAATAGTTGAATTGAAATAAAAAGTATATTATTTTTTGCCCTTCGGATTATTAGTATAGGCAGCCTAAGAAACTATAAGTCTCCAGGGCCAGATGAAATATTTATAAAATATTTATAAATAATATACTTAAGGTATAATAGATGAGTAAATTGGTAAACACAAGAACAGACCTTTGGAAAGGAACCCAATTAAGATAAAGGCATATAAATAATAATTTGAGTACTCATCCTAAATGAGACTCTGGAATCCCAAATATCAATATATATATATAAAAGTATATATATATATATATATATATTAAATACATTTAAAAGTTGAAACATAGCAATAAATTTTTTTTATTATTTGAGAATTCATGATTATTTTGGAGTAATTAATCCTACGAATTAGAGCATGAGATTGAGAGGAGCATAATACAAGTAAATATATTAAAATAAATAAATGAGACGGTATATTTCAGTATCTAAGATGTAATTCATAACTGTATCAAGCTTTCCCAAGAAAAACACTTATAAGAACATTTACCAGCTGTTAATTTCAGTTTAAACAACTTTAATTACATACAATAACAATTAAAAATATAAAATGTATAAAAGCATACTTAGATGTGAACGCAACAATAGCTCTAATCATGTAATTCCAAAAAAAAAAAAATGGGTCGACTTAACTTCCTTTGAACGTTGAGTCCTAGTTTTTGACTCTCTGGACCTAGCAAGAGTCAAGGACGAGAGATGGTCGAAAAGTAGCCCCGAGTGGGCTCATATCGGATAATTGAGAAGCAGGGGATGACAGTACACGAGGTGGAGGGATGAAATTACCCGAAGAGTGGAAACCAAATGGATGAAACCGGCCAGGGATAGAGACTGTTGGTTCATAATTGTAAAAAATCTATATAAATGAAAAAGTTTTTTTTTATTTTTGTAGTTTATAATAAATGCTGTTTATTTTATTTTATATTGAAAGTGGTAAAAATATAGTTTTGATACTTATATTTATTCTAAAGGAATATTTTTTGTTTTGTTTTTGTAGTTTATAATGAATGTTGTTTATTTCATTTTATATTTCTACTATTCTGTTTATATTCTGTACAATTATATTTTGCAGTTGAACTCCATTTTACCTCCTGAGGAAGATGCTTTTGTCATAAATATATGATGCCAATAAAGCTTTATTATTATATGTATTTTAGGCCAAATATTCAACATATCAATTTGAAATTTCCATGGATTATTTCATTTATTAATCGGTAAGGAATATTGAAGATTAATAATTTAAGATATGTTTTTTAGTTTTGTGGAGGATATTTTGTCATGCACTGAAGTGCAGTTAATGATACAAATGTTTAAATAATGAAAAAATAAAAATATTTACTGGGGTTGTCCAGAAAAAGAATAAGTTGGCGACGAATAGTAACGGTATTTAGTGGTGTCTTTTAGGCTGGATATTCATCCATTTATGATTAAATCACTGTATTTCAAAAATAATTATCGTCATTCCAATAACAGTTTCTCCTACAACGGTATCAGTTACCTCTACATCGATAGTTTTTTTTTTTTATAGAAAAAACAACACACGCACAAGAGCCTATTGAAAAGCTGATGACAATCGTTGTACTGATGAGGGGGACATCTGGAATTCATTTATGTATCGAGATCTAGATCCTAAGGCTTGATAATGCATAATATATTAAAGAGATGTCATTGCCGGTCTTACTCAACATCAATCGCTGTAAATTACTCATGTCATTTGGGTAAATACACAACGGACCGCTGTGGCACGATAAAAGTGATATTTGATCAACAATTCATGATGGCGATGAGGCCTAGGACGGCAAAACTGGAACTATTAATAAAGAATCAGACGATGTGGGCATCGCGCTCGATCCGCTCAGTGTAAATAGCGCATATCTTAATAATAAAAAAAACTGTACAATCAATGAAGTCATGCGTTCAATTAATGATAGAGTTTAAAGTTTCAAAGACAACGGTTGAGCAGGGAGGTGCTCTTTACATAAGAATTAGACCAATTTCAAATACGTTACTTACGAGGGGTGATCAAAAAGTTCCAGGACTGTTGAGATTGCGCGGCAATGGAGTGTCATAGAGCAGTGCGGTTGGCAGCATTGTTTAGCGTGACTCTTCCTGAGCTCAGCTGTTTATTCAGTTTGTTGATAACCTTCTTCATTGCAAAGTTACTGCTGTTTTCGTAAAAAAAAGTTTTTTGTGTTCGGCGATTTTGTGAAATGAATGTAAAGGAAGAGCAACGCGTTTGCGTAAAGTTTTGTGTGAAGTTGGGTAAAATGTTTACTGAAACTTTTCAAATGTTGCAAGTGGCTTTCGGTGATGAATGTCTGAGTCGGTCAAGGTGTCATGAGTGGTACAAAAGGTTCAAGGAAGGCCGGACATCGTGTGAAGATGATTCTCGTTCAGGGCGCCCATCAACTTCGACTGACGACGATCATGTTGCAAGATTGAACAGTCTCGTGCGTTCTAATCGTCGACTAACCATTCGTGAGATGGCTGAAGAATTGAACATTTCATTTGGTTCGTGTCAACAGATTTTAACAGAAAATTTGCAGATGAGAAGGGTGGCTGCAAAGTTTGTTCCGAGACTGTTGACTGAGCAGCAGAAAGAACACAGAGTTCAAGTTTGTCAGGAACTTCTTGAAATGGCAAATGCCAATGAAAACTTCTTAAAACAAGTCATTACTGGAGATGAAACGTGGGTTTATGGCTACGACGTGGAAACGAAGGTCCAGTCATCACAATGGAAGACAAAATCCTCCCCAACCCCCCAAAAAGCACCTCAGGCCAAATCAAACGTCAAGGTCATGCTTATTGTGTTTTTCGACTGGAAGGGTGTTGTTTACCATGAATTTCTTCCACGAGGTGAGACCATTAACCGCTTTCGTTATCTTCAAACCCTGAGAAATTTGCGCGAGGCAATAAGGAGGAAGAGACCAGAGTTGTGGCGGAGTGGTGAGTGGGTGCTGCATCATGACAATGCGCCTGTTCATTCCGCACTGCTCATTCGCGGCTACTGCATCAAAAATGGAATGACGGTCATTCCCCAGCCTCCATATTCACCTGACCTTGCCCCTGCAGACTTTTTCTTGTTTCCAACACTTAAGAGACCCATGAAGGGAAAGAGATTTGAGTCCGTAGATGACATTAAAAAAAAATCACTGGAGCAGCTACACACCATTTCACAAGATGATTTCTCAAAGTCCTTCACACAGTGGAAACATCGTTGGGAAAAATGTATAGCTTCCCAAGGAGAGTACTTTGAAGGGGACGACGTCCAATAGCCTGTAGATTTTTTAAATAAATTAATAAAAAATCAGTCCTGGAACTTTTTGATCACCCCTCGTATATGATGGAGCGGGATAGCTCTCTGGGTAGAGCGCTGAGATGCTATGCCGAGGTTCTGTCCTCCAACCCGCCTTAAAGAGATAAATTGCCTGTAAATAGCTGTCGTTGGATCCTGTGGGATTTGACAGCACTGCTGGGGACCACCCAGACTATATAAAGGGGGTACCATTAATTGGGAGAAAAACCTGTAAGTTGGGGCAAATCACTTACCTGCAAAACCATTGTCCAAGAAACAGATCACTTTCTATAATTTCTATAACTGGCCTAAGAACCATTTTTACTTGTATGAACTCGTTCAAACAGCCTGCGTTAACCCCGGTTACACACGATGTAACAGATACTACCCGGAACGAGTTACACATCTCATTTTTAACACCTTCGTCGTTAGCATATCTGGCAGAATGAGCCCCATTGCCGAAGCTATAGCGTTTTATTGCGATGACTCCACAACCATCCTATGCTATCGTATTGCCTCCCCCAACCAAATGCCAGCAAATGTCAATGTGTACATTAGATCGAATTTACAACTCCATATTTTTTTTTCAACGCCCCCCTACAAGAGCATTGAATGCTTCCACATGTTCATAAAGATCCTATCCAAAACACTCTCCCGCTCCCAGAACCACGCCGAGTAGAATAGGGTACGGAATATCCTCGACAAATATTCAATACCGGAAGTGGAGGTCGGCTTTCCAACAGGAAAGAATAATTGTAAGTATTATTTACAAAATTATAATACTAATTTTATAGTCTATCCACATTGGTCGGTTGGTTGTTCCAAATTTGAGGCGTAAAACCGATTGGTCAACAACTCCTTAGTAGTATAACCATTCTTTAGTAACAATTTTTATAAAAAATAAAAAAAAAACTGCATCAGATATTCTTAATAAGTCCTTTAGATAGAAAACCTATCCACATTGAATCTGCCAGTGTTTTAGAGCAGTTAGTTTTTGTTAGATTTTTTTTAGAAGAAATTTTTTTATCTCCACCAGGACCACTTTCTTCTATACACACACACATTTTTGTACATATATATATATATATATATATATATATATATATATATATATATATATAAATATATATATAAATATACACTCATGGTCAACTATTGTTATTCAAGGTAACTGTATGGCTATTACATGTTTTCCATGATCAGTTTAAATGCTTATGCAATGAAGTCTAATGGACTGTAATATGATCCTTTGCATATACAATAATTACTTTTTAGTTATTATACTGTCTTGTGAGATTGACATTATTACATAATAGATAAAAACCTGTACCACTACAGACCATGAAGACTTATTATTCCATTACTTGGCACTGTAATGTTTCTTACAAACAACTTTTCAGGTTGGTGGACAGTTATTTCTAAAAAAAAAACTGTATTGTGAGCCACAAGCGGTCCCGAACAAGATAGATATTACCACCAGTTTAGCTCTGCTAAATATTTTAAAAATTAAATACTGAAAGTTCGTGCATTAAAGAGTATAATGATGGATTGAATTGGTCACTAGGTGCAGTAAAATGATAACACAGAACTTATTTTTTAATTGTGCCAGAGTTTCGGCCTACGGTGTAGGCCATCTTCAGGGCAAATAGCGGCTGTGGGAACTTGTCAAACTAACACTTGTCAACTGAACATTAGAACGTCAACTGAAACGTTGGTAAAATAAGTTTGCTGATTTTGTGCTATCATTGACTGCACCCCCTCACAAATTTAAATTCATTAGAATTATTCAGCTAACTAGTTTACAATCAAACGTTAACAAGTTTAGTTAACCTAAACATTTTCTTAGAACTATTGATACAGTTCAAATATATTTTTTTAAATATTAAGAAACCTTGAAATAAAAAATTTATCAGTTTTATGATCCATTTCCCTGATGCCTTCAAATTACCATTGTCCAGATTATTTCGTACTTAATAACTTTAAACACACTCCCGCCTTCCCAACTGCGGCAGTTCTCAGAACCGTTTGACTCCGATTTCAGTCCTCAAACAGAAATAACCTAAACAGTGGAAATAGTTAACAGAAAGTAATAAGTTAGAAATACATAAATATACACTTCGAATGGAGGGGGAGGGGAACGTAAAAAAACAAAAACGAAACAACAAATTTACTTTGTCCTATTAAAAAAACGAAACGTTTCCACTTCAAACGAACCAACTTTCTGAGAAAAAAAGTTTTTAAATACTTTTACCTGGAAGCGATTTGTTCCTTATTAAAGGAAGACCTCGTGGCTTAACAGATTACTCGTCCTCTTAAAACACTTCGGTGTTAGGACACAAAAGGAAAAATTACGTTAGCGATAGTTAGGGATAAATTCAATTTATATATTTTTTTAAGTCGTATATATATATATATATATATATATATATACACACACATTTACATATATTTATAGAAGCACTTAAGATTACATTACTGAAAAAGGAAGAAGAATTCGATAAATGAACTTTTTACTGAGACTGTCAGAGAGAATTAAAGAGAGTGCAGTAAAATTCATATATTTAATTGCAAAAATACCCATTAAGTACATCAATTTAATGTTTGCCCAGTCAATTTGTAGTGTGTGTGGGTAATCTAAAAATATTCATTATGGTGCCCTTTTAAGAAATACAAACAGATTTTTTTTATTAATTTAGAAGGTTATTGACTGACTTTAAATCATAAAATTGAATTTATTAAAACTTAAAATAACGATTAAATTTTATGTAATTACCAACTTACGATGAAATTAATTTATATTAATGTTTACTATTTTTTGAGAATTAATTTTTCATAATACAATCCTCGTCATCGAAATACACATTTTCTAAAGTACAGCATACAATATTATTGATATTAAAATTACTCATATTAAATATCATTTATTTTATAACCATGAGGGATAAAAAAAATATTACTCAGTTTTTCGGGGCAAAAAACACACATAGGATGCCAACCATAGACTGTTACACCTATTAAATGATTACACATTTATGCAGCAGTATTAATTACATACAATGTAAAGTCCTTCATAATTAAGATACGAATTTTATGTAATCTAAATAAAATGTATGCAGTAATATTAAGATTATTTTGTGTTTAAAAATTATCTACCTCATAAAAAAAAGACTGAAACGTCCTTGAATATGTTTTAATGTTTTTTTAAAGTTAATATAGAAAGTTGTTTATCACAATTGTTAAATTGTTGTGCCTTGTAAGATTTTCTATGTTATGAATAATAGTTAAAACCCTTTGAATGAAATTTCCACTATGGGAGTTTAGTTATTTATTATTAGTTGAATGTTGAATTATAGAATATTTGCATTCTGATGATGAATAATACGTTTTTTTTTTATTTGTTGACATAAAGTAATAAACCATTATTAAATTAAAGCCATTGATTGTTTCAAGTAAACACTAAACATTAGCATTCATAGGATACCCAACCGCATTACAAGACCTGAAACTGATCGAAATACAACCGCAAGAAAGAGATAAGGCAGAGAAATGCACTGGGTATTCTATACGCACCAATACCATGCCTCACTGAATAGTGTATGTGTCTGAACACACCGCAGGTATAAGAGTATACCTAATGCCTCTCACAGATATGTTAGATCCCCATCTATGCTTTGGCGTACCGCCCCCACGAGCTCCTATATCAGGGAAGTCGCTAGCATGTTGCCTAACTCTAGATATTCATGTTTCCCGCGGACGTTATTTTTAATAAAGCAATATAGATTAAACGTGCGGTTAAAGAACGTATGGTGTATCCTACGTATTTTTCTTCAAGTTGTAATTTTACATTAGCAGAGTATTTCTCAACAGGATTCGCTAATCGCAAAAATGGAGGATTACGACACTCATGACTGCTGTGTTGGTTCGCATTGTCTACATTTGGGTGTCCATGACCTGAATAGGATTTATAAAAAAATATAAAACCACATAGTCTCGCTAACAAAAACAAATGTTTAGTTAATTTATGACCGGGAAATATCTGTATACATGTAAATACAGTAAAGTTCCCTTTTTTTTTAGATTATGGCTTTAGTAGCCATAAATAATAAATAATCGGCTTGTAAACTAAATAACTGCATTCCCAATATTTTTTAAATACTTAATAAAAACTAAAATACGGGATAATTTAATGGTTAATAGTTTTGGGAACTAATTTCCTTTTTAATGAAGAATCAAGCTCTTATTTATTAAATTTAATAATACCGTTTTAATTTCCTTATTAATCAGTTTATTAAATCAACAATACATACAATAATAAGACATATTAATACCAAATACCAAACAATTACAATTTTTGTTAATTTTATTATTAATTATTTTTCCGTTGAAAGTGTTTTGTGTACATTTTTTTATTTCATTGTATATTAGGATTCATTTAAATGCATTGATACATTTAAATTTGTACAATTGTTTTTAATTTGAGTACAACTTATAATTTTTGAGAATTGTAGCAAATTATATAAGAAATAAATATTTAAAAAAAAAACAATAATAAACCATAAATATCAAAAAGCTGAAGTTTCAAATGAAATTTCGGAGACTTACACTTATGTTCTTAAAATCATTCATTTATATCTCAGAAAAATTAGGTATTTTTTTAAAGTAGCATACTTGTGTATACAGGGTGTCCCATTTCAAGTGGATCAAACGTTTTTAACTTTTAAACGAAACAAAATTCAGAAAAATGATTCAGATAAAAGTTGTAGTTATTCAGGTCTAGTTTGAAAAAAAAAAAAACATATTTTGGTTTTTCACTTTAAATGGTCAATATCGACCTTCAAAAAATGTAGTTTCCTCTTGACCCCCACTTATTTTTATTTTTCTGAAATGTACAGTCCAAAACATGGAAAAAATGCATGTAACATTTTTTTCTATCTTTCATAGTTTAAGTAGAAAAAACATTCAAAGTTGACTACTTTAGCATACCTCCCTTTACGGGGAAACGTAATGTAGCATTAAGTTATTTTATTTAAGAGTTTTTAGTCGAAATAACTTACTAATCAAGATATTTTGTATCTTTCAGAAAATGTCTGGACATTTAAAAGCCTTCTGTGAAGACAGCATACTGAAGTAGTGAGCTTCAGATACTTCTTCTACTTGACCTGAATGAAAGATAGAAAAAATGTTAAATATATTTTTCCATGTTTTGTATTCTACATTTCAGAAAAATAAAAATGAATGAGAGGAAACTACATTTTTGAAGGTCGATATTGACCACTTAAAGTGAAAAACCAAAAAATGTTTTTTATTTTTTCAAACTAGGCCTGAATAACTACAACTTACCTGAATCACTGAATAACTGAACTTACCTTAAATTACCTGAATCGTTTTTCTGAAATTTGTTTCGTTTACAAGTTAAAAACGTTTGATCCACTTGAAATGGGACACCCTTTATATGAATATAATTCATTTTCTAGTTAGAATCATTACCTCTACCTTACTTCCATTCCGTAAGACCTATTATTATTCACCAATTAGTTATAAATATAATCTGTAATAGATATGTAAAACTATAATTATTAGTAATTTATATTTATAAGGCTTTATAAGTTAAAGCCGCCGGCTATAAGTTCTAAATTGTCTTGATCCTATTAACTTGTAGCCTCCACAAGGCCAGACAAATGAAAATGGCACTATATTATATCCCCATACTTATATCATTTAGATCAGTATATAGATATTGCCAACTATTCCGATTATATTCTTAACCTATTCTTTAAGTTTCTTGCACTTATTGCTGGAAATATGTAGTATAAATGCAGTTTGGTGCGACAACCCGCATTTCAACCATACTCTCCGAGGGCACAATATCTCATATTTTTCTAATTACTTTTATATATGTTATATTAAATAATCCATTTCTGTGTTTTCAATCATATTTTTCTTTGGTCCTAAACGTGTTCAGCATTCAAAGGTACGGATTATAGAAGTGAAGATTGTCATTTTTTGGAATTTCATTGATTGAATATAGTAACAAGTTTTTTTGTTCACCTGACGTCACTATTTGCAATTCGACAACGTTACAGTGGCAGTCTTACATTTTACCTATCCGGGTTTACGGTCCTTCCGAAGATCTGCACATCCAAGGATTTTTTATTTAATTTTAAAAATTCTAGGCCCACCTGCCGCTCTGGGAACTTGGGCATGACTACTATAATTACACAAAGTAACACGTTTAATAATCGGACTGTCTTGTTACTTAATGGTATCCTGCTTTCAATGCCTTTTTATGGATACATTCAATAATGGTTCTCTTTAAACTAAAAACAAACAAGGTTTTCTTCCTTGTTTGTTTATTTAACGTCACTTTATACTGCTATGGCAAATAGGAAGATGATACAGTGGAACCTCTAATTTTTGTCGATAAAGGTTTAGGTAGCAAAGGGGTTAACGAGTACCTGACATCGTATAGGAACCCCTCTTTAACGTCCCATCCAAAAAACTGCACATCCAAGGAGTTATTACTCCATTTTTAAAATTCTAGGCCCACCTGCCGGTCTGGAAACTTAGGTCACCCAAAGTAAACAAATTAAATAATCGGTCTTTTTACTTAGTAGTATTATAGATTCAATCCTTTTTATTGATAAATTAAATAACTATTCTCTACACAATAAAAACAGGTGACTTTTTAGATAAATTCTGTATCCAGTTACATTCCCTCGGAACGGTTACATCGTGCTGGAACGGTTACATCGATAAATCCTACAATACAGGAGGTGCATTAAATGGGAAGGAGATGTGCTCTAAAAGCGTTCGACGACAGGAGCTCTGCAGTTACGACGCCGGAATAAACCGGGCAATCATCCCTTTCCCCTCCAACCCCTAGCTCTCTCCCCCTAAACTCCGCCATAATAAAAAAGAACAAAAGAAGTTGAAACATTTTATTCCCGGCTGTAAAATATTTTATTTCGTGTGTAACTCCGGCCGAGAGGGGGAGGGAGGGAGAGAGGGAGGGAGAAAAAGCCATTTAGATCGGTTTTAATTCAAGTTTATTATAGCAACAACGATAGCCTCATCCCTTCGTGCGGTATAAATTGTCCTCAACAAATACTCCTGGGAAGGATTTCTTTTATTATTTTTATTCATAAACAATAAATGAGCGTTGATAAGTGTCAAAACAACTTTATGGCAAAATTATATTGTTGTTATTATTATTGGTTACTACTTTTTAATTATAAGATCATTTTGTTAAAAAAAAAAATGTAAAAGTTTCTTAGATAGAAAATATAATGCAACAAGTAAATAGATTGAATCATGCTTAATAGTATACGGGTAAAGGCAAGTTGAGAAACTGCCCACTGGTAGTACTCAAATAACAAATTCAACTTAAGTAACGAAGCAATCTTCTCTTCAGAAGCCTCGGAGGATTGTCGCAAATCGAAGTTTTTGAACCGAGTAGGTTTCTGAGGGAATAAATAATGAAATCTTTGGACCAAATATTAAAAAATGGGACATTATGGTCATTATGGATGACTTTATTCGTAACAAAGTAAGCATCGAGAATTTTAGGATTCGATACGAGAGGAATTCGAGGAGGGGCTTGGTGGAGCCCCAAAACTCTACTCCGTAAATCCAAATAGGTCCTATAATTTTGATACACATGAGTGTTTTGTAAATAATTGGGGGCTTAGAGGGTATGTAGAAGTAGCATGAAACGGCGATCAATATACTTAAAGTTATACAAGATAAAGAATATTTTTTAAAAATATAACAACGGACAGAAGCTTTCTTAATAGATCCAATTTATGTTAAAGAAAAATAAAAAACAATTATTTTACAATTTTTTTATTGATAGGTAGCCCAGTAAGTAGAGTGCTGCGTTGGTATGATGGAGGTTCTGGCATCAAATCCGGCGGTGACAGACAAATTATATAATTTTTTAAAAACTGGGTACCCTTAAGTAGGGAAAAACCCTGGCTCTTGTGCGAGATCTCAGACAAATAAACTCTTTGCACAACCGTTGATTGAGAAACAGTAGTCTCTACCATCTAATGAGCCCAAGTCTTCGTGGGTTGAACGATAGGACACCATAATGGTCAAACCATTGTGTACATTTAATTAATTAAAATTTTGAGGTTATCTTGTATTAACATTTTTAATTGTTTCCAGGCCAATTAAACATTTAATCTATTCAATCATAATTGACTCATCCAAGATTACAGGGAATTATAAACTCCATATAGGGACAAAGAATCCTCGAAACATCATTAAAATTATTGAATAGATTATATTTTTAATTGAATTAAAAACAAAAATTTGAAGAAATATTTATATAATAAAATATATGGAACCATAATAAAAATGATTCGACAAACATTTTATCAAGAGATGTATAAAATAAATAGAATTAAGTTAATGTACAACAACTATTAAATAAAACAAACTATTATTTAAAAGAACTTACAGTATGAAGTTCTATTCATGTTTGCGAGGAATGTCAATTAATTATTAGCGATATCGAACTCCTTGGCGGGATCAGGAATCAAAGGATCTACCAGGAGCCGATAGGGGCTAACTAGGGATCCACCTCAAAGCGGATTGCTCCAAGTTATGGCGGCAGCTGTAGTACGTGGCACCTGCTCATCGGGGAGCTGCTGGGGTCAGCATCAGGGTCAATGTCGGGGTCAAATGGTTGAGGGTCTCGCTCTTAGTCTGGTACTTAGCTGTCCCGCGACATCCCTCGTAGGGAGTAAGGCAACCTAATTCGTTATTATAAAAACCTAAACCTAAAAGCAGTACTTAATTTTAATTAGTGGAATTCAAGCCAAAATAATTTCCATTGAAAAAAACATATACTGGTCAAAGAAGATCAGGAGTTCCGCAAGGAAGTGTACTTGATTCTCCTCTTTACAAAATATGCAAATTGGTTTTAGTAAGTAAGTTTACGTGGCTAGTTTGTTTCCCATTTATAATTTGGAGTTGTTTCGAAACATAGAATATATTGCATTGAGTTTAAGATTTAGAGACTACCATTTTTTTCTCAATATGAGCACCCTATGTAATTCTCCCAGCGAACGATAGTCCAAGATAATAATAAAGTCTCCCATTTACCTTATTTTGTATATTTAAATCCTGCTAATTGCGGTATGGTAGATGTAGTTTTACTACTACTACTACTACCATTTTACGGTACATTTTAGGCCACCAAATTACATCACATATGTAATATGTATGTAATGACTGTAATGTAATATTAAAAATCATTAATATTACATTACAATTAATTTATAATACTAACTATAATCATTACCTATTAAAGGTATACATACACCTATACTTTAACAAATTAAACACGATACTATAAATTCCCTTTGATCCTGGAGGTCTCCCCAGTTAAACAAGAAGAGAGGACGTTGTAGGGAGCTGGTAGGTCGAGAGAAGATAAAGTGTAAAAAGGCGAGGGTGAATGAGGTCGCAGTGGCCCAGGTCAGCACTTCCACTCCATTCACTTCTTGGGGAGCTTAGCGTATTTCTCACGCCTCTACTAGTCCACTATCTAATTATATATATATATATATATATATATATATATATATATATATATATATATATAAATTTGTGTAAATTAATCAAACACTGTTAAAAATGGAAGTTATACTTTCTAAGACTAACGATTATGTATATATGAGGCGTTTAGAATAAAATAAAATGTTCTATAGTATAGTGAAGCAATGCTTTATGCTCCCAAAACTTCAGGTTCAAAACCATGAGAAATGAGGAAGAGTATCGCGTTAGACAAAATTTCTTTAAATTGTTAAATAAAAAAATAAAAAATTCTTTAAATTGTTAAATACAATTTTCTCGAATCGGATACTCTTGTCTAGCAGTCCTGATAGTATATACTTCTACCGATTACCGACTAAACAGTTTTTTATATACCCCCTATTTTTTATATACATAAAGGTTGACAAGCCTCCGTTTTACGATTTATACAACTGTTAATTTAATTTTATTAATCGTTGCTCAAATTGTATTAGAGTAATTTTCATGTATTTTATCGGTAAATTGTATTGTTTTTCTTCAATTTAAGTTTTTATCTAATTATTCCATTTATATACATTATTATTATTTTACATTGTAATTACAACACATGCCGCCCCTTCAAAAGAACAAGGTCATAACTCGAAAAAACAAATTTTTCAGTTCAGAAATTTGAATGTGAGTTAAAAAAATAAAAAAAAATGAATATTGACATTGCAAAGCATTCCTACTGTAATGATAGAATTGAAATTATATTATCAACCACAAAAAAATTTTCAAAAGCTTGAATTTTTAAAAATTTTAAGATATTCCCATAAAGTTTCTAGTCCAAACATGATAAACTCAAAATATGACACAAATAAAAAAATATCAACGTCAAATGTATTTTTTTTTTTTAGAAACATTCTCTTTTGAATATTTGCCCTATTTATATTTATATTCAATTAACTATTTAATTTTGTTTTTACCCTAAAATTTCATGCTGGCGTGCGTGATTTAATTTCGCCTTATATAAAAGCAATCTGCGTGTCTGTCAGAAGTTAGTTGCTATACATTCAGTTGCGAAACTGTTGCATGAAATTAGGTAAAACTTCATGCCAGTTTTATAATTCCATAATTCGAATTATATATTCTTCCAGGACGAGAAATTGTCTCATATGATTTAGAAGATGGAGGCGAATTTAGTGATGTTTAAACTAATGTGATCAACGGTATTTTGAAAAATATAATTTGACTTTGGTTTTAAAAGCGATGAGTTGAAAATATAACTCCCTCCACGTCAGGCAGGATTAGGGTCGAATATACCCGAAAAAATTAATTTTATCTGAAGCCAAGTTATCACTGAATAATGATAAAACGTGTCAGTCATCCCGAATTATCTGTATCGTATGTAAAGTAATTAATAAAGAGCAATGTACCGAAAACATTTTTCTTTATTAATTACTACAAATACAAATACATAACGAATCTTAAGTAGGTACATTCAATTACTTGTTAGTTAAATATTTTTAAAATAAAACAGAAAGTACAATATATGATAATTGTAAGTACCTCAACTATCCCAGTATACTTATTGCACGATTAGTCATTAAATAATTAAGTATGAAAAATCCAGGTAAAAAAATATTTGTTTTAAATATACACCTCCTCAATTAGTATGATGAGAAAAAATAAATATTAAAACAGATATTTAATGTTTTATGACCTTTTTCCCCCTAGTGTCAGTATTGGAAAAGACTATTATATCAAGAATAAAGAAAATAAATATAGTAAGATATTTATGTGAGATTATATAGAATATTATGATAAAAGATATAGAAATGATGTATGATAGAGAATATTAGCTATATTCTTAATTGGGTGCAGTCAATGATAACACAAATTAAGTATAACTTAATTTTTAATTGTGTCAACGTTCAATTTTAATACTACTTAATTTAATTATAAATATAACTTCTTAATTTTAATATTACTTTACCATTATAATTTTAAATGATATTATTAAACATCTAGAAGGATTTATTGTTCTCATTAAAGTTCTATAAACAAATAAAAGCTGTATAAATCAAAAATATTTATATAGAAAATGAGCGATTATTATTATTATAAAGTTTTATTGTTATTATGCCGGATGAAGTTTATAAATTATTTCTATGTTAATAAGTAAAATTCTCAGATTAGCCAGATATATACAATTAATGGTTATTTATTTCACAGAGTTGACTGCTAATAACATTATAGTAAAAACATTATGATATTTAAATTTATGATTCTCAAACACAACAAAAAATCATTATTATACATAATACGTTAACAAGGACATTGATATGATAAAAAACAACCATTAAAATGTTTAAAGAACAATGTATGTATTAACAATGTATCTCAACTTTTTAATAACCCTTCGTATTTTCTTAATTTTTTGAGTATTTTAAGTACGTACTTATAAATAATAAACTAATTGTTTCCATTTATCTGACTACTAATAAAAACTTATGGATTGTAAACAAAATTTGGAGTTATTGTATGTTTATCAAATATATAGAGGACCTAAATATTAGCATTCATTTTTTAATGAATAATTATTATAAAAATTAAATTATTATTGAATAATTACTTCTTTTTGAATATTTATTTATTACGGATATAGCAGCTCCCTCGCTTAGCCGTCGATGTCTCGGATCCGAACATGAAGGATATGAGGGTTTGCAAAGAATACAATAGAGGAACTTTGCCATCTCTTCAAATATAAAAGTTACAGGAAACTCTATTTATACAAGTTTCTAGTTCAGGATTATTCCTAAAGAAAATACAATATAGAAAATTACATCATCCGAAATAAGAAATTAAATGCACTTTTTTATTTAATATCGTATCGACAGCTAAGGATATTAGCGATTTGTTAATATTTAAAAACATCAGCGTCTTCTGTATTTTATTATTATTTTTGCATGGTAGCCATTTTGTACTCTCCATATCCAATCTGTTTGATAGTTTTTACATTCAAATAGATGCTTCACATTTGTGCTATCACAACTTTAGCAGGTATGTTGATGTAGTCCTAAATGAGTCAATTTGTGTGTCCGATTCTTACTCCGCTTATTAAACTTTTGATTTGAGTTGTTTTGTTAAATAATAACAAATTTCTTTATTACACGTTGCTCAAATTTTCATTTACACGTTTACACATAAAAAAAGTACTATATTATTGAATAAGAGCTATCAATATAAATGGCGAAGTGATTCAGTGTGTTGAGCGCTGTGGACCTAAGCTAAAGTTCCCAGGTTCTGGCAGTGACCGATAACATATTTAGTCTCTTAACAGCCAATATCAGATGTACCAGGAACCAGGCTGGAATAGCTAGGCTTAGATGGGCTGGACAGGTGGCAAGAAGGAGGTCGATTTTGGGTACGTCGACGGAAAAAGTAAACGTGGGCGTCCATGACTTGGATGGGCAGACGAGGTCGAGAGGGATGCAGGTAGCATTGTTGGATCCACAGTCTGGAGGATCTTGGCACAAGACAGAGAAGAACGGAGGCGACGCCTTGATGCGGCCATCATCCGTACTAAGATATACAGCCAGTCTTGATTGTTGAGTGAAAAAATCTTGGTAATGCTATCCTTCGGAATGGACATCAAACGGGTGTCCTGAGTCTGTGCGCCGTCAGGTACTGGTAGAATATCCCTATCCTAATTACACCAGGATATAGCCATAGTTGCATAAAATTACATTAATGAATAAACAAACAAGATAATCGTTAGCAGAAAAGTGCGTTTTCGTTTGTAAGCTTTTGATTGTACAAGTATTTAATTTAGTATATACGTATCTTTAATATGGACTATGGATATGGACTATGTGGCTGCTCCAATGAGAAATATTAGCGGCTATAAAATTTATTTCTCAATATCGCAATTAATAATTAAACCTAGTAATTGCATCACTCACGTTTCGGGCGATGATTAAGTTAGAAGGGGATGCACGGGTATAGTTAGCCCGGGCTATAACTATTAGTTAGGAAAGCGCGGAGCATCGATTACAGAGAGGTCCAGCGAACATACAAGAGTCGGACATATGACCCGCACCGACTCCGGCTCTGAAATTCAGTTGACATGTATTAATTATGCCCTATCGAGCATAGGAGTGGGGCTAAGCCTCGGCTAATGAGACTGTTTGATCAGACAATGATGGCCGCTAAATAACTGAAGAGGAGCTGGGCCCGGCAGCTAAATGCCTAAGTACCGGCTCAGCTTTGCACAAAAGCCTTCCTCTCTCACTCTCTCGCTCTCAGGTGTTAGTTATATATATTCCCGTATGTGAGCGCCACACCATCAACCCTTCAAGTGATGAATAGAAATGTCTCTGAGTGCCCATCATCTGAGTGGATACCACCTTCATTTATGCCCGGTGTTAATTATTTAAACTGATGTAATGGCGTCCTTTGCCGCATGCGTGTGATGAAACTTTCAGGTGCTTGTGAACGCGGGCCGGACCTTTCAATTATTGATATTGGACCTACGGTTTCAATATAATTTAGTAATATTTAGCTCTAGTGAGCATAGGGAAGGTAGATCCATGGTAATTTACTAGAACACCAAACTTCATCGAAAGCTTACAAACGATAACCCCGATTTTCTGGAAGGGCTTATATTTTTTGTTTATTTACTTTCCACCACATTATGCGCTTATGGCTGACATGCTACAGTGACAGTCCTAAATTTTGCCTATCCATGTATAATTAGTTCCTAGAATACCTGACACTTTACAGGTTCGGGACCGTAATTTTACGTACCTTCCAAAATACAGCATAACTAGGGATTTTTTTACTGTCTTGTATTTATTAATGTTTGTTATACTAACCATATGGCTTATCTTTACGAAAGTTAATGATTACTTTATGAAAGAATGAAAATTTCTACATTTTTTTTTAATTCCTTGTGAACAGGGAATGTTTATTTAGATAAACTCAAACATAATCTGTATGTACATTCGTACGGCCTTCAAAAATCCTCGAAGAAAAACATTTCTTTTCAAATAAAATATTTAAAAAATTATATCATATAACAATAAAAGCAATTATAATTTCTAATTTTTGTTTCAGAGTAAAATTTATCTACATGAAAATTTCATGAGATTTTTACTACAAATTATCTCCTCTCTTTGTCAACACAGAGAGAATGTCATATAAATGAAAATATCACATTGCATTTCAAATAGTTCATAAACATGAATTGATACTTTACTTGAAACTCTAAACTGCTATTTCCTATACCAAATGGCAATCGAAATATAGGAGTCATGAAAAATGATTCATTATTTTCAGGTAATGTGCTGTAATGCTCCGATTACGACGATATTATCAAACGTTAAATAAAATAAAGGTTGAAAAATATTTCCTTAAAAAAATTAACAAAGGGATGTCTGGGTTCGATTCCTGTTAAAACAGACGTAAATTATCCTGTTGGATTTGTCATGAATCTGAGTTTACTCTTCTTAGGCCTTAGTATCTCATTCAGTTGTTGTTAATAAAGAACATGTGGACTATTGTATGAATGAATTATTGTAAATGAGCTGAAAGATGCTTATGATTTTTGTATGAATCGTCCAAATATATGCTGATATTCATTTAAGTTTAATAAAAATCGGCCGGTGATTTTGGAACTTACAAGGATATTTCCTCCAGCAAAGGAATATCTGATTATTCTCTTTCCCGACCATCCGATCCCTCGATTCGAAGGGTTGGAAGAAGAACCTTGGCCGAAAACAGATTACAGAAGATTTCAGAAGACAGTTGAGCTGACTAATATTCGCCTAATCTAAGGGGTCCTATGAGCTTTTAGCAGCCGCCATCTGTGATTGGCTTAATGAATAACGGGACCTACAGATAAAGTTAAACCCAAATAAACTTCGGGGGGAGGGGGGCGTTAATTTAATTCCAGGGGCGCCCAAGTCGATGCCAACGACAACATAATAGAATCCCAAAACACAACTTCAAACTCCGCGCGCGCAGCGCCCTCTACCCCAGCCAAGTTAAATTGTTTAATTCATTCCCGCTAGCTCCCTCTGCCGGCGAGAATTGGGTTGCGGAGGAAGAGCACTTTGGTTTAACCCCCTCCCCCCTTACACGATAGTGACGGAGTCCACTAATCAAATCTACTTCATCCCGCAGTAGCGCCTCCTCCCACCCGCTTTCGTTTATTCATATCGCTAGATTTGTCAAGCACCTTCAGGACTAGCGGATGGAGTCAATTGTAAACTAACTTGGAGAGAAAATTCTAAGCAACCAAGTTTAAATTTATTTTTAATAATAAATACTTTTCGTCTTAAGGATGATTTTTTACAGAAATTACTATACAAAGAGATAAATATGGTGCAGTGGTTATCATAACACCCTTCTATGTTATAACCCAAGATCACGGGTCCGCAAGGGGGTCAGATGTGAGGCACTCCTTAAAGACCCCTATCCTAAGTATTACTGGATAAGCAAAATCTTTTAGTTAGTGGATTAAATTAACAATAAAAAATCCTGTTTCCAACGGAAACCAACTGAGAAAAGGATTATAATAAAAGTCATTGAGTTTTCTTGCTTTTGACCATGCTATTTCAAAACCAACGTAAGGAAAGGCAGATGATTTGGCAAAAATGTAGATCAACATCCAGTTTTTTACTCATAATCAAGCGTACCCAAATTATAGACATTGTGAGAGCTCCCGTTGTACCCCACAGTGTCTACAAAAGGAACGATCTACGATAAATAACAAATAAATAATTATTTGACTTAGCCAGTCTTGAGCCCGAGATTTTATTTCAGAATACTTTTGTAAATAATCTGCAGCTATCCATATTGTTCTAGGTTATTTTCAAAAATATACAGCTTATTCTCGGCTTTTAAGGGAGTAATTAACGAAAGTAATTTTATTTTGGCTTTGTGTATTACCTATTTAGAGTTTGAGGTAGAAAACGAATCATGGGACTTCATATACTTGGATAACTAGATATCATAACTTTTGACATTTAGTGTATTTGGGACCATGGTCCTTCGACAATAGTTTAAAGTCCCGTTTTGGAATATGTTATGAATAGACTCCGTAAGAATTATCAGAAGGAATTAATTTAGCCTTATTAACATTTTTATTGGTAATTAAAAAGGAAATAAAAATCAAAGCCTTTATAAGTTTTAACTTGAATCCCCTGCGTGCTCCTCGTTTTAATACATATTTTTTGCCATCTCCCACGGCTATGGGAGAGTTCTAAGAAATCGATTCAACGACTAGTTCATATATAGATATTTTTTGCCACTTATATCTCGCAAAGGGAGGGACACATTTAAACTGCACATGTTGCATTTATTAAAGAAATAAACAAGTAACTCTTTATGTTGCCTTGCCCATCCTTCTGACCTCATCCGGGCCTATATGAGTTTAATGAACTGTTCCCTGACAGTGGGAAGCGTTATGTCTTAGCATCCGATATTCATTGATAATATCTAGTCAGATGTTGTATATTATTTCACTCTAATTAGAATATCATCCTTCGCTTATATATATATATATATATATATATATATATATATATATATATATATATATATATATATATATATATATATATATATATATATATATGTAAAAGGCGTACACTAAATGTATTTCATTTGAATGCGACTGATACGGTTACCATGGTAACATCTCTGAGAGAAAAAAACGGGGAGGTTATTCTGATTTGTGTGTTGTTATTTAGTTAAAAGAACACCGTTCAGTAAAAGGTGCGTGAAATGTTAACTTTAAATGTTTTTCTTTTTTTACAGGTAAGACTGTATGGAATAATGAGTTTGTTAATCAGTTGCAGGAAATTATTGTTGTGATAAAAATAAACTTAATTATTAACTTAATTTTTTTTACAGAGAGAAACTCAGTTTAGTTTTATTTCGACACCCACTGAATTCAGTATTTGAATCAATCAACATTATAAAACAACATTTAAAGTTCACATTTCACAAACCTTTTACAATCCTGTTTTATTTTAACTAAATAACAACACACAAATCAGAATAACCTCCCCGTTTTTTCTCTCACACCAGTAACCGTATCAGTCACATTCAAATGAAAGACTTTTAGTGTGCGTCTTTTACATATATATATTTCTGCCACATTTCTTTCATGTCATTCTGTATTAATTTACTGTCGATAGTCAATTATTTGTATTTGACAGGTCTGGATAAAAATATAAAGAGAAAAAAATAAAAACATTAAAAAAATGCCAATGAATAACAAAAACAAACACAGCAGAAGTTAAATATTTTTTAGATGGTAATGAATAGCGGAGAAATTAAGTAAAAAACAATTTTCATGAACGAACATTGTTGTATATATTTTTTCATTCTTAATTACATTACTAATTTATGCTTTATATGATATTAGTTATATATTTTAAAATTTATTTAATTATTGTTAAATAATTTTATTTGAGTTATATTACTCCTATATATCCTCCGATATGGTTAAATTGTTACAGCATACAATCTCCTACATATGCTGTTTTTGAGCATGGAAGATTGTATTGTTTCATTTTTCTAGGCACACAAAATAGGCAAAGATTGATATTGTAAATTAATTAAATGCAATTATTTAATTTTTAAAAATGTATTGTATTTAAATTATTTATGATAGTGCGGTTGATCAGAGTGCAGAGAGCAGTGTTCTTGCGCTCAAGGTCTCGGATTCAAATCCGGCTGTTGCCGATAAATTATTTAACCTGTCAACAGCCATAGATTGGACTCTGTGGGATCTGCAGACCTTCTGGGGGCCAACCAGCCTTAATAAAATAGATAACTTTAAATACGAAAAACCTGGCGGTTGAGTGTGATATCTCCTAAATCACCTCCCTGCATTACCGTTGCCTAAGAAACAGTATATTCTCTATCATCTACTTAACCCAAGACTCTCTATTGTTAATAGTAAATGTGGAGGAATGATATTAGAAAAAAAATGGAGTCGGAAGAAAAATTGTAAATGCTTAAAATACTAAAATGACACATCAACAGTACAATTTTTCAGTTTTATTTTGTTGAGAATTAAAAAAAAATATTGATACAGCAAAAAGTGGTATGTAATTTTTTTATCTACTTCCATGGACTTCTAATATTTTGTATTCTGTATTTTCGTTTGATAAATATCTGTTCAAGCTTGGACCATAGGGACTTCATAAATATCGATGTACATATATGATATGTTCAGTTTAAATATCTGATAATAGTAGATCAGATTCTCAAAACAGCGAATCAAGATGGAATGAAGTAATATATAATACTACAACAAATTCCTCATCTCAGTGAATTATTACCTTTGAATGATTGATATAACGGGATATTCTTCGCCATGAATAGAACTTCTCGGAAGATAGTAAAAAAGTAGCTGACAGAACACGTGGGGGACAACTCATGGATGCAGCCAACGACTCACACAGAGGAAGGGACACAAGGTGAATACAATTGTCCGTCTGTCTGTCGTACATAACTATTTTTAGATTCTGAGAAACATGTCTCCCCCTATTCGTAGATATTCGAGAAGATGAAAAGTAAAGTTCCTTTGCTTAGTTTTTTGACAAATAGAGACATTTTGAAAAATATTCCCAATTCACTTAAAAATAATGTCAGATACTACCTTCTTGCTGATTTACTTATTAAAAAATCAGCAATGAACCAAATTATAAAAGAATTAATTAGAAGAAAAATATATAATTTCATGTAAGCATTTCTATAATAAAACATACCCTACTTACGATTAACATGCCTTGTTAAATTTACGACACCTCTAAATTTCCATTATGATTTAAAGAAATGGTACGTACCTGAAAAAAATAATTAAGAATTAGTTATTTCATAGCTAGAGAATAAATCTTTATCATATTGCATGTTATAGATATAATAAAAAAAATCTGGAACTAATACTAGTAATATAAGATATTGTTACTTTTGAGGGTCCTTGGGGAGGTCCTTTTTTTTTTTTATTAAATACTTAATTAAACAAGACGATATTGATTTTTAATGTTGTAATACAGCATTATAAGTAATTATAGTAGTTATATTCCATTCAAAGGACGATTCCAGTTAATTTCTCCAGGCTATAGTTAATCTCCAGTGGAAGCCGAGTTAGTTGAATTAGGTGACAACTTAGTGGTCACAACTTTAGGAACTGCCTAGATACTATCCTGCCTCAGAACTAATCCTTTCGATGTCACTAAGAACTGAGGATATTTAAACTGGTTGAGAACTGAGCAACTATCCGAATGGCACCGACTGTAACTCCTGGGGCAGTGGCCGTTTGATATATCACGGCAAATATATTTATAGTTGGGACTAGGGTCGCGATCTCGGATTTATCTTCTCCTTCTGATTTATTCTATCAACAAGGAACCACAAAATCTATTCGCGGACACGCTGGATTTAATTCACTCACTCGGACTCTCAGGCAACTGAAATAGTTTTCTCGGCCTCTTCAACTTATTTACGAGTTGTCTTCATCATCGTTCTCTCGGCGAATATCGTGTTTTCGTATCGTTCCGATGGACTGCCCGAATTATAGGGAATGGAATCTGTTAAGTTTTAAGGTGCTTTCAGTTGAGTAAACATCAACATTCGAAGAGATTGAAGACTTAGGAAAACACATCTAAATTTTTTTGGCACCCAAACCGATATAAAAAAATCCTTATACTTGAAAAACTTAATCAATCTCTGACTTAAAAGGATTATAAATAATTATTTCAATAATTAAAGCATGTTCTTTTTTCCCCAGCTAGGGTACGATTCTATACACCTGGCTTCATTTAGCTCATATTGACGGTCTACTGGTAATAGATAATTAATTAACTACATGATAATTAATGTAGTAACCACATGAAATCTATCTTAAAGCATCAGATCCTAATTTTCATTTAGATTGTCGGGATATACTACCCGAATTACAGGGAACGGAGTCTGTTACACTTAAATGTGCTCTCAGAGGAGGAAATATGTGAAGAGATTGAAGACTTAAGTAAACACGCCTAAATTTTTTTAGCGCACAAACCAAAAAAAAACAATGCTTCCCATGCTTATGAAACCGACTTCAGTCAAGCTATGGCATAAAGGAAATGATTAGAAATAATGATTTCTATAAGCAAAGCATATTTTTTTTTTCATCTTTCGATTAGTATGATTCTGTAGACCTGGCATCGTTTAGTTCAGAGTAGGATTACAGTTGATTGGTAATAACTCATAAATAATATAGTAATTAATGTAGTCAACCCTTGGTTTCTATCTCAAAATATCCTGTCCTTTTTTTCCTAAAGCTCATTTACAAGACGAAAATAATCCATATTACTCCAAAAGTCACGATAATCATATGTAACAACAAACATTTATTTTCATTTTATTTTATTTGTACTCAATGAAAATGGGAACCTTAGAAAATTTATAGAGCTCATCAATTTGTCATAAATTTGTTTTTAAATAACTAACTAACACAGAATCAATTATAAATATCCTGTCATATTTTTCATTTAAATCATTTATAAGACAGAACATTCAACATATTAAACCAGAAGTCGCTCAAACCAATTTTATAACAAGGATATATTTTAAATTATTTTCAAATTACAATGGAGATCTTAGAAATCTTATAGAGCTAGCTGTTTCGTTATCCATGCTTTTAGTTAACTACCAAACAGAGAAAAATTTCTAATGACTATTCCCACTAATTTAATGAAGGCATATCTGAATGAGATTTTAAGGGCTTTAACCTTCTGCAACTGTTATTGCATATTGTACCTAATTGATTATTCTGTATCGCCTACTTTAGACACTGTGTAATATTTAGGGACGAATAAAATGTCACTCATATAAAATATAAAACACACATCATTACATCTATTAACAGGAGAAACAGCTCATCCTCGTTAAATATCACCTCCCCGCCATTAAGCATTGTTTAATAATTATGCTAAATTCGGATATAACTTTTTAAAATATTCATCAGCCATTTTCCTTATTAACTACTTCGCTACCAAATAGGAAAAATACAAACAATTACCCTCACTTACACAGTCCCTTAAATGTCCATCAAGTACAATTAAAACTAATGAAATTAGTATAATAATTAAACTGGATCATCCTGGAATAACGATACAATATATATTTTTTAATTAGATTAATTTATTGATATTTACAACTGTAATAATATTACAACAAGTAAATTTGCTAATATGAACAAATGGCATGAAAACAACCCACAATTGACAACAACCCATCGGTAGCACTCCAATAAAGTTCTAAAGTAGAAGGTCTCGAGGCCATCTTCTTTTCAGACGCCTCGGAGGGTTATCAGGAATAGTATGGGAAGCAAGTTGAGAGACTAGCGGATTCAAGTGTATATGGAGCTTGTCATGGAAGGATAGGTATCTAGTTTGAGCCAAATCAGCAACATATGGGATACTAAGACCATGATGGATGAGTTTGTTTGTGACATAATAAGGAGCATTGAGGATTTTACGAAGGATTTTGGATTGTAAGGATTGGATAGGAGATGAATTGGATGGTTTAGTAGAGCCACAAAGCTCAACTCCGTATGTCTACATAGGTCTGATAACTGTCATGTAAATGAGTGTTTTGTTATTAATTGGGAGCTCAGAACTTTTGTCCAGTAAATGATGAAGTAGGCGAAAACGTCGAGCAGTTTCTTGTCTTTTCAGTCTTGTATGAGGACAAAATAAAAATAGGAACAAAATCTACTATTCACATCATATCTGTCAATTTAACTTAAAATTAATGAAAAATGTTTGTTTAAGAATATTTTTAAACCACAGGCATGGTCAGGTAATATATAATAGTTTTCATTTCATAAAATTATCAAAATGATTATTTCAAACGTGAAATTAATTTTTTTATCTCAGAGTTTATTAATTTACAGACAATTACCGGTAGAATCCTGAACTGCAGGATCTGACACAAGGCCACTACCGCAAGGTACCCATCCATTCAGTAGGATAGCTTACCATCCAAAGTTCTCATGACCTGATTTTAACTTTAGTGTCCTTAAAGAAAAAAAAAATGAAGAAGGATCCTTATATTTTATTCCTTTTATTGATGCCCTGCTTTACTAGTTGAATTATCGAAATACAATTATCTCTTCTCCTTTTTTACACTTAATAAAATAATTCCCATCAATTTTGTCAATAACGACAAAGAATTCGATATAAAATTTAAAGATAATTTAATCGAATTGAATTAATCTGCCAAGTCTTTTTCCTTTCGCCTCCATCCGCCGGAGAAATTAATTTAAAAGCTAATCAGTTAACAGGATTCATTAAATTGGCCATATTCTATTCCTTAAAGGAATATTCAACCTCTAGCTTTTAAAATGCAATTTTTATATGAATTTGCACTTATTGAATAATTAATTTATTATTTTAAAAATTATAAATGAATGACTAAATTTTTATTTTCAATAAATATATAAAATACAAACTTAACTATGGCAAAAGGCTCTGACAAAACATTAATAGGATATCTGTACAATCTTACCGGCCAGTTGTGAATATAGAAATTATTACTTCAGACAACATACATCACGATTACACCTCAATTTTGAATCAAGGAATATTCAAGGACAAAATTAAATCCGCAAATTATAGAGTCTCACCATAAATTACAGGGTAAAAAAAAATAATTTTGTTTAATTTGTAATTTAATTAAAAAAAAGGTTGTCGATCGGGTATAATGTATACTTAAAAAAAGATATAGTTTTAATAAAGATTAGACTATATTAAAAAAAATATTAATTTAAAAAACATGTTACAGTTTTATCAATTTCTTAATAAACATTTTAATGCATTTAAGAAATAAATATATATTTTAAATTTACTAATTTATTGTTATTTTATATTTAATTAATTATATTTTTATCAATGCCATCACAATTTCAACGGCTAATGCGGTTAAAGGCACCAAAAGTAATTTTTTTAAATTTGTAATTTATCATTTCAGGGCCTCTCTTTCTTTAATAAGACAGGTACAATGTAATAAAATAAGGATGTAGTTAAATTATTGTAAAAAAATTTTATTAATTATCTATAAATATTTTTATTTTCTAATGATCTTAGAAATAACCGTTTAGAATTTTCTAAATTATTAATATTGCTCATTTACAACTATTTTTAATTTCATCACAATTTCAACTGCTAATTATGTAAAAGGCTTAAAAAGTACTATTTTTTAAAATTTGTAATTCAGTTATGATATAGGTTGGGTGTGGTAAAACCAAAGATTCTAAAATAAAGGTACTGTTCAAATTATTTTACATAGCCGTTATTTTTGAAATAGTTACAAAATTTTTATTTTCAAACGAGCATCTTAGAAATAAATATATAATATTACAAAATACTTTGTTTATTTCTTCTGGTTTAGGCCGTGTAGATAAATTTTTCGCCAACGTTTCGCCAACCATGCTGCTGACTTCCTCAGGGCTGAGATGAGAATGAGTAGATCTCAGCCCTGAGAAAGTCAGCAGCATGGTTGGCGAAACGTTGGCGAAAAATTTATCTACACGGCCTAAACCAGAAGAAATAAACAAAGTATTTTGTAATAATAGTGGTCGTGGAAACCTAAAAGAATAAATATATAATATGTTTTAAATTGGTCAATTTATCGTTGTTATTTGAGTAATTTTATTATAAGATTTCATTTCAACAGTGTTATCTTTTAGTAGCAAATAGTGTGCTTTTTATATTTTTTAATGAATATAACTTTTATAAGAATATGCGAATAAATATAAGATTAAATAATGCAAAATTATCGAATAAAATTCTTGACACGCTCTTAAATGCGACGAATTCACTTTCAATACCACTATATGTCACATTTCTTAAAGTAAAATGCGAATTTACTAACTCATTTTTTTTTAATATAAAGCTAAATTATCGCTCTGAATATAAATGTACAAGAAGTGAATAATGGAATATATTATCTGTAATATATTTAAGATAAATAATGAAGATAAGGTGTATATGTAATGCTCAGCTCTCGGACTGAGCTGCTGCAAGGACACTGGACCAACTAATAACCATATTTATCCTGGGCCCGGTTGGGTGAGGGTAAAAAATTATGGAAAATCTCCTCGCTCCTCCCCCCCCCCTGAAATAACTTAATGATTATTATCAGGGGCCTATAATATCATAAATATAATACGCTTCTTTTTTATTTCGGGATCCTAATGACAACGTATTGTAGCAGGTAGTCTAAGGCTGCCCATAGGTCTTGATTACTTTTCGTCTGGAGTGAATCTAAACTTTCATAAAATAATTTCAAGATAAAATATTAAGTCTAAATAATGATATATAAAATAATATATTTTTAGGATGTTCAATGTTAAATACCTAAAATATCACGATAATAATAGTAATCATTTAAAGTTTATTAAATTTCAGGCATTATCATGCCCATCGATTAATAGAATTAGTCGAATAATCATGTAATCAACTGTCTGTAGAATTATTTTTTTAATAGGCCTCTAGCACATTAAGAGTATTTTATAGTTTTATTTAAAAAAATAAGAAAACCTGAACCACTACAACCCGTGAACGGGTCTAGGGTTTAGTACACCTAATCTTAGTATTGTAGGGTAGATATTTACACAATGAAAATATAGATTATACTTTTTTTAAATGTCTTCTTTCAGGTTAAATGAATATAAATAAGCGTTAATGTTAAAATTAAATAATAATAATGAACGATAAAGGCGACAGTTATGATAATGAAATGAATTGAAGAATAATTGAAAAGATGGGCGCAAAGTCAATGAGAATAAATGTGGACATGCATTTATTACGGAATAAAGAGTGAACGAATACGATCAAAAATTCAACTTACATACTCATTGAATGAGTTCCTTCTTATGAAAATAATTCACACGATGGAGAACTATAAATAACTGAAAGGTTCTATCTATAACCGGGTGCTATAAAAATTTCAACTCATTCTGGACAAATCAAATATTAAAAACATTTTGGAGTCAGAAAATATACTCATATCCCTTTGAGGTATTATTATTCTCTCATCTGTTTTGAAATAATAGGGTCTGTCAATTATAGCCTCACAATTAATTTAAATAGGTTGAAATTATGATTTTGCGGATAAAATTGTTAGAATGCATTCCCCATGTAGTCCAGTCTTAACAAGGATTTATTCAAATAAAATTTATTTACTTTAGAACGACAGCATTGAAAGTTCTCTGCTTACAACACTCCCTCTCTTCTCTATAAAAAAAAAAAAAAAAAAAAAAAAAAAAAAAAAAAAAAAAAAAAAAAAAAAAAAAAAAAAAAAAAATTGAAATATGGCCATTTTTGAGCACTCGATAGCATGACTTGTAATTGTCACCCGTTTTGGGGCTTAAATTATATTTTTTTAGTGTGCTTATATTTTATGTGTATATAATTGTATGATACTAATTTTATTTGTATATCACAAAAACTTAAAATCATTTTAACATAAATTTCTTATTGTAGCTATACTATTAAGATAAATAAATTCTAAAAGTTATGCCCAGTAAGTAATTGTCCAAAAAAAATCATATGTCCTAGTTTTTATTTTATTTTTTGGGGAAATGTATAGATTTTGTAAATAAAAAATTGTAGTATTCATTTTTTATTTTTTTAAAATGCTATTAGAAGTAATATTTTTTTTATTTTCTGAAAAAATCGACCTCGTGCAGTTCCCTTCTTTCTCCCCGCCTTCAGCTTTGGTGTTTCTTGAAAACTGAATTCATCCTGAGGCGGTTGGTTTAGTAATCTCTATCTTTTGTAAATGTTTTTTGACCTCTTCGAACCAGGCAGGTTTGGTGTTATTTTATTAAAAAATGGTAAAAATTCGGTTCGTCAATCTTATGAGTTTCATTCTTAACAATTGGCCTTATAATGAAAACGTTTTTCTCATAACACTCGATATTTTTGGAACATGAGTGTACAGCTCACTGTTATGCCGTCGTCTGTATTCAATTGGACTTTTCTTAAAATCTTTCTTTCTTTGATCTCCAATGTTTCTACCAAGCGTTTTTTTTATTCATAGTTGAGGCATTCCGCAGCATGTAGGACCTCCGGTTTATAACAGAGCAGAGGTATAGGTTATTTTTTTATATTAATGCTTCATAAATATACTTAACCAAGAATCTTGCAACAATAAAAATATAACAAAAAACTCTTTTAATAAAAAAATCAAAATCCGATTAGAGCAACATTAATAAAAATTGGCAAGGGAGGGAAGTTATATCTGAGACTCGTGATAAAAACAGCGTGGGGTCACAAAAGTTCATTTTCTTGAGAAGGCACTAGAGTAGATTTCTGGATCTCCTTAATGGGATCAAAACAGTTTAACCATTTTGAGCAGACTGGAGAAATTAATTTAAAAGAGATGGGAGCCTGGAATTAACTATTGCATAAATCGCGGTGGACGTGGAAAGAACTGATGTAATTATAAATTTAATTATGATGTAACTTAATTTCTCCAGGCCCTTCCAGGGCCGCCCTCCAAATTATATTATAAAAGTATTTCCGCTAAATAGAACATTCCAGGAAGCTTGTTAACCTCCAGGTAAACATTAATTTATTTCTTCACTTTTCTTCTTCATCTTTTTTTTTTTTTTATTCTTTAAATTTTATTATTATTATTAATAATAAACATTATCTTAATGCCTTACGTAACAACTATATGAATATTAAATACTTTATAATTAACAACACAGGTATACATTTAATTACAGAGCAAAAAACGATACCATTGTCTAGAATATTTTTGTTATGAGATAATTAACCTCAATTAAAAATATAAAAAAATTCATTTCAATTTGTAATAGCAATTTTTAAATTATATATTATAAGAAAATATATACTATGTATCACAACAAATTATGTAATGTAACGATCTGACATATCATTGTCTGTACTCAACTGTTTTCCTTGGTTTAACAATGGCTACACAAAACAAAACTTAAAGAAAACAATTATACAATATGTGAAAAATAACCTTAATTTTAGAATATCTAGAGATCCATTCTCTTAGGCAGTTTTTGCAATAAAGCCTGTACCACTAAAACCCATGAAGTGTTTAGGATTCAGTAGATGGTTGAGGCTGAATTTTTCTAGGAGAATTGTTGTGCAAATAGGTGACTTGTGCGTGACCTCACTCAACAGCTATGTTTGCCCTTACCCCCAATTAAGGGTACCCATTTAATAGAGCTTGGGCGATCCTCAGAAAGATCAGTAGATCTCCCAGCGTCCACCCCTGTAAGTTAACGTAAATAATGTATCTGTCACAGCTGGACCTTCATCATAGCAAGTCAGTGCTCTTCTAACTGAGCTACTCCATATAATTATGAAAATAAAAGAAATACATAGAACATGCATACAATTTAGAATTTAATACATCTAAAATTCAAGTCAAACAATATTAAGTCATTAAATAAGCTTCACCAATGCTTTAGGAATACGGCACTTTTCGACTACTTGGAGCCAGTAATGTTTAACAGACATATAGTGAAGTCTTCTTCTTTGTGGTAAGTAAATAAATATTGATAATAGTATTTTGTAAACCGTAATATGATAAAAATTTAACCTCGTAAAATTGTGATTATAATATTTGTAAATATTCTTTACTGAAAAAAGTTTTGAATAAAAAAAAGGTTGAATACTTGGTATATTTATTTATAAACACACTCACAAAATATACCTTCGAGTGGGATTAAAAATGAATCAGAAGGTGGAGTGCCACTTGAGAGAATCGAATTCGATAATTATATCGGAGGTAGCATTAATTGTATTGAGCATGAGGGCTCATGACTCGTGGCAAGCTCATGGCTAATGGCACGGGCATTAGAGAGCTCTCTAACGATATCACACAACTTGCCCGCGCATTAAAATACTCGAGGCTGCACGCCATGTGTTACTTATGCCACTAGAGAGCGGTTATTACAAAATATATAAAACAATAAGATAGCATCTGCCCTCTCGATTCCGAGGAGTGGGAGTTGTTATCGCTTTATTGTCCATAATTACTTCACGGTAACAGCTGATGACCGGAGCGTTGTAAAACTTTTTTTTATATAGCATTGTATTTCGATTTATACAAGAGAGCAAACAATAAAATACGAAGAAAAACAAGCTAATATAATTGAACTGAAAAAAAATAGGTCTTAGTTACAGTTTCCTCAATAACTCTAGTTAATGACACGAATGAATCTTTTTATTTTTAATCTTATTTAAAAAAAAATTAAATCATTTTGTTATCTATCACTATTTCATGTAAAATAGGATAGCGGAGAGGCTCAGTGGCTGATTTGTCATGCTGAATGTCCTGGTTTCAAATACCGCTGCTGGCAGATTTAATCTCTTATCAGCTGAAGATGGACCCTATTGGATCTAAGACCCTTCTGTAGCTCACCCAACCTCTGTAAAGTGGATACTCTAAATAAGAGGGAAAATCTGGCGGTTGAGCGTTATCTAGGAAAAAACACCTACTTGCATAACCGTCTTCCAAAAATCACATTCTGAGCCCAAAACCCTGTTTAGGTTGTAGCGATGCAGTTTTTTTTTTTTTATCACTAGTTTATATAAAAACAACTCCAACAAATTTCATTTGAATTACAGGTATTTTAAAATTAAAAACTTCTAATAAATGACAACAGTTTTTGAAATATTTATTGTCCTTAACGGTCCAAATAAAATAATTATCACATTGTATAAATTTATCTAAAACAAAATAACAACAGTAACTAAAAAGAGTTTGTTTTTATCTTAGTGACAAACAAACATATCCAGATATAAATATCAAAAATAGGATTTGACATTACTTTTTGAATAAAATTAAAAGTTGTAAAAACTGTAAGAAACTGTTTATTGTTAATTACTATGATGGATAAACCAATTATGGGTTTCGTAGTATTTCAGTAATTATTTAGACATTTATTAGGTTACCAATAATTATTCAACAATGACCGATCAATTTAAAATTCTCTTCATTCTTTTTAACAATATAAATTTAAATTGCTAATTTTGAAGAGAAAAGATTTGTCCGCGGTGAATCGGTGAAGAGAATGGGTTTGGCTGTCCTGGTCACGAGCTCTGGTAGCTTAGTTGGGAGAGTGCCGCACTAGAGATTCGAACACTACGGGTTCGAATCCCGGCGAGGACAAAAATTTCTCTTCAAAATAAAAATATTTAAATATAAATTTAAGTTTGACTTCCTCGTGTCAGAAACTGCGATAGTTAAAATCTAGTCAGAGACCGACAATAATTGTTTCATTACCAACAAGTTTGTTCATTGCCACTAGAGTACACAAGGTTCTTGAAATTCTACCCCCACACCGAAACAATCAAAAAATAAATCGTATGTAACGCTCGATATTTTTTTGGACCTAACCTAAGGATTTTTTTTTTAGTTCCAATTATAAAAAGCAAATACCTATTGTGACAAAGAATCGACCGAGCCCGCCGAATTAACATGTAGGCATTAAGTTAAATCTATTCCTCGATCTAAGATTGCCGGGTTAGCTTTTGCAGAAAGGCTGATTATTATTAGGTCTTTTATTTCTCATTCTCGGCCTCAGGCGAGGAATACATATTTAGCGATATCAATCTCTAATCCTTTTATTTTATTCTCTCTTTTTTTCTCGTTTTGATTATTATTTTTTTTTATTTTTGTTCTTTTGAAACCGGGCGCAGAGCTACTGGTATTAACTGTTGATCCTATCGCAGGAGGCTATCATTCTTAATGATCTCTGGAATAGATGATGCCCCTAACGACGGATCATCCTTGGGCCTTTTGCCTTCCATGGGCAAGGGTCTTCTTCAGAGGTCATCCAGTTCCCATACGGCCTTAATGGTGGCCCATATATACATATTACTATCTAATAATATATATGTACACACAAAATATTATACAGCGACATAAGGCAAGAAGACACAGTTATTAAATCGAAAAAATAATTAAAACTTCTTTAGCCGCGCTGAGCTAGATTTTCGGTAAGGGAAAAACTTATGGGTCAGCGTCACCGACATGCTCTTTACGTGCTGCGCGAGACTGGTGATGTTTAGCGACCTTGTGTTTGAGTTATACTATTTGTATTAACCGACTTTCCTATAAATATTATAATTCGATTAATTATAATAATATTTAACTAAAAAGGTTATTTAATGGTACCTACTAACAATAACATAAAACATTAATGATTCCTTAAGTATTTTGTTTCAACTAAATATTTTATTTTTCATGGTTAAATGTCTTGTTTTGAGCTTCTGAAATGGATTCGAGTACTCAAAAATATGGATGATATAAATTGTAGTGAGCTAGTACAGCCCATCATTTCTTTTGATTATTAAATAAACTACTTGAAAACGTAAATAATTATTGCTCAATGTGCAATATGTCCAATTTACAAATTATGAAATTCAAATAATTCAGACCATAATTGATTCATAAATTGAATAAAATAACGCAGTTATCCCTTAGTTTGGGTTTTATGTTTTGTTAGCAGTCCAACATGACTGCCTATTTTTATTTTTTATGTTTTGAGAGGTTGTTCAACTATTTCTGAAACGAAAAATTTAGGTAAGCGTTCCGAAAAATAGCTTATTGTAAGATTAATGACTACAAAATATTCCGGCAATCATATCATAGAAGCATTGCTATTCTCACCCGTTGTTGATATTCATGTTTGATAACCATGTTTTCTTTGACAATATTTAACGTGACCGCATTCAGTGACATTTATGAATTTAATCAAACGGTTACAAGAGGAAAAGAAAGAAGGCTAGATCAATTTATCAGTTTAATAAAATAAATATTTAATCGCTAAACTAATCAGGATCGGCGAAGTATGACGACGAATCAAGGGCAAATTAATTAACGAAAAATAAATTGACGATCAAATCAGTAACACATGAGTGAATTTTTATGTATCTGCAGATATTGTGACAGCGGAGTGGCTGAGTGGTAGAGCACTGAGTTGCAATGCCCGGAAATCCTGGTTCAAATCCCGCTGCAGGCAAGACTTTTATTTAGTCGGTTTGCAGCCGGAGATGGATCATATGGGATCTAGGACCTTCCGGGGACTCAACCAGCCTCTATAATATATTATAAAAATAGAGTACCCAAAATAAGGGGAAAAAATCTGGTGGTTGAGCGTGTCCAAGGACAAGTCACCTCCTTGCAGAACCATTGTCCATTAAACAGTGTAGTCTCTATCATGTACTGAACCCAGAACAGGTTATTTTTATTTATTTATTTTTTTATCTGCTGATATTGTATACAATACAGTTCAAAAAAGTATTATAAGGATAATATCATAACATTATAAATTTAATTATATCTAAAAACAATATTACTTTTAATTTGTCAATTAATTATCATAATTGATGATACTATATAAATTAAAAATAATATTGATATTAGGTACACTATGTCTTTATGCTTTTATTTTTTAATTTATTAATCACAAAAAAAAAATTAAAAATATGTTGTCGCCTTTTGAAATACTTGGTTTACCCCTAGTCAGCCTATTAAATTATTCTATTAAAAAAAAATATACATTTATATATATATATATATATATATATATATATATATATGTATATATATATATATATATGTATATATATACAGAGACAAATATCTCATTTCACTGTTTCTTGAAATATCAGTCCAAAAATCGAAATATTGGAATAAAATATAGCTTAAATAATCTTTAAGGTTTCCATGGCCACTATTACTACAAAAGACTTTGTTGATTTCTTCTGGTTTAGACCGTGTTGCTAAATTTTTCGCCAACGTTTCGCCAGCCATGCTGCTGACTTCTTCAGGGCTGAGATGAGAATGAGTCTTTTGTAAAAATATAGCTTGTTTTTTTTTTTTAAATCTATGCATTTAATTTTTTCCACTTTAAATCGTCATTAAAATGACAATAAAATATTACACAACGTTTTCTTTACCAAGAGTCAAGAGAGACAGGTCATATTACAGTATTTTTTATTCTAAAACGATTCACACTATTTTTTGCATCCTCAGACCACCTTTAATAAGCTACTATATCTGTGTCAGCGTGTTTTCATACCGTCATAATGCACTCTACAGAGCTTAGAAGAGCTTACATTTACGTTTTTGCGCGTTTTATTTTTTAGTTGTTTCCTGCAATGCACTCATTTTCACACTAATAACATCTACCTCGCAACGATTGAAACTGTCACAAAACTCAATACGAAATTATTCATCAAGAAATAAGAATTCAAACCGGATCTATTCAAGACAGGATACTAAGCTATTTGGCTCCTTTATTATAACTGCATAATTGCATATAATGAGTTGCATAACATCTACAAATAAAAGAAACTATATCAGGTGACTGCATAATGCAGCTGGATATGCAACCAATATGCGGAATTGCATTATCATGTCGGTCACGGACCAAAATGACATGAAACGCAGCCTTGATGCTATGAGCTCAGATCACAGATTCGATTCTGGATTAATTTATCGATTTTTTTTTAATCCGATGCGCCAAAGGAGCTGGTGAAGCGCCAACTGCTGTCCATCTGGCACTTGCCTTTGAAAGGGCTAACTAAAATTTGAGTTTATTACAATACAACATTAATTTATCATTTTAATTTTAAAAAATAATAATAATAATTAAAGTAATTATTTTGTAAAAAATTATTGGACAAAAATTAGAACGAACTTATAAACCTAAGAGTGAATTACACCTAACGAACTATGTAGAAAATATACATATGTGCATATGTAGGATTTATGTAATTAAATTAAATTATTAATTGATCATTTATTATTTATGAATTAAAACACCAATTATTTTTTTAACTCATCATCAAAAAAATATTTCTCTTATTAGAGTTATGACGCCAGTACTTGTTTCGATGAAGCTCATTATAATGTAAAAAGTAATTACTTCTAGATAATCGATATTTCTTAGAAAACACCGTTAATTAGTTAAAATGGTTAAAAATTAAAAAAACTATTTAAAAAAGTATATTAAGGAAATGAAGAATATAAACTAGGCAAGCAATAGTGCTATACATAAAGTAATGAATATATGAATAAATGTAATAAGTTAAGTAATAAAAATATCATCTAAAAGAGAAATGATGTATACAATTCTTGGTAATGAAGAATTTCACTATTTTCTACTTCCATAAATTCTACAACTTTCCCACTATAAATTTCTAATTTTTCCTGGTTTACCAAAAAAACTGAGAAAAGACCTTTTTATCTGAGTTTAGTCTCAACCATGTACTAAAACCAATAAGTAAAATTTTTTTTTGTTGTTGATAATTTTGATGTTATTTATTTTTGTAATTCCATTTATTTATTTTTTTGTCACTAAAGGGATTCCAGAGGTTCATATTTTATCAATTTTATAATTAAACAATAAAACGCAGAGTACACATATAAAGATTATCAGTTAGCATTCATAAAAATAAAACCAACATTTTTGTCAGTATTTTTAATTCATATTTTCCACCACTGTTCTAGTTTTTAACCAAGAAAAGAAAAATTTGCACTCTGCGTTTTATTTTTTAATTATAAAATTGATAAAATATGAATCTTTGGAATCCCTTTAGTGACAAAAAAATAAATAAATGGATACAAAAATTATCAACAACAAAAAAAAAATTTACTTATTGGTTTTAGTACATGGTTGAGACTAAACTTTTATAATCCAAAGGTTGTGGTAAGTGGAGATTTGACCGAGATTTAGCTCAAGCGCCTGGTTTTCCCCCAATAATGGTACCCACTATAGTGCAGGTTGGTAAGTCCTTCGAGTGTCCCTAGGTATTACAATCTAAGGGCAAGGCATGGCTTTAAACGGAATTCATAATTCTTCACAGCTTTTCTCGACTCAAAACATTGAAAACAGTAACACTGTACCCTACGCACTGATATACCCCACTTCGTTTAATAAACAGGAACATCAAATCTAGAAAAAAAAAACTATTTATTAATGGTACTATTAATGGTACTTATAAAGCAATTGTGAAATCAGGTAAAAAGGTCTTTTCTCAGTTTTTTGGTAAACCAGGAAAAATTAAAAATTTATAGTGGGAAAGTTGTAGAATTTATGGAAGTAGGAAAAAGTGAAATTCTTTATTACCAAGAATCGTATACATCATTTCCCTTTTATATGATATATTTATTACATCACTTGTTTACATTTATTTATAATATTCATTACTTTATTTATAGCACTATTGTTTGCCTAGTTTCTATTATTCAATTCCTTAATATACTTTTTTAAATAGTTTATTTTAATTTTTAACAAGTTTAACTAATTAACGGTGTTTTCTAGGTGTTGTGTTTTCGTGCGTTGAATATACTTTATTTAAATACTTTTTAGTTTAATATTTCCATTTTAATTGATTAAAATAATCAATTATTATGTGTAATTAATAGTAGAAGATGTACATGATTATTTAAATAGGGAATATAGCGGTGTCGAAGTGAGATGTGATATCTTCAGCAATATTACATGGTTGGGGCTAGGATTTTGTTCATTGGCTAAAAAAAGATTGACGAAAAAAATGTACCATTGCAGCCCATGAAGATTCTCCTGTAGAATGATAAGCCTGTGTAGAGAGGTGATTTGTCCAAGAGCACGGTCAACTGATAGGTTATTCCCAAATTTATAGAGGCTAGGTGAACCCCTAGAGGGTCCAAACAAGGCTGTTAACAGGATTAATAATATATCTTCCACAGCTGGATATCGAACCTTGGATTATAGACTATCGCTAAGATTTGTAGGAGAGAAAGCTACACGACCCCACTAACTAAATTAAGTGGAGCCTGGAGTTGCAATGGCAGATGTAGACTGCTCATATCACCTTTCAGTAGCAGCTGCATATCAAACCCCAACTCAACTCCTTCCTCGCCCTTCTTGGCCAACTCATGTGTCCGTTACACACTCATTTATTATGTCTGTAATGCAATTATGGGCGTATATATCAATAGGAAATAGTCTATTTGAATAACATGGATAAGTAACACAAAATTTGTGTTAAAAAGAAAAAAAAAATCTGGTAAGGTGCATGTATTATGAGGAATATTTAAGTCTTGTCTCACAAAAAACAGAAGCCTTACTTAGTTTCAATGAATATCATAAACATATATTAATATATAAGAGCAAAAGCTCAAAAGAGACCTAAAATACTTGTTAAGACATTGGAAAAATCCCCACCAAAAGCCACAAGTCTCTGAACTAAAAACATAAAACAAAAATGCATGCCAATATTTCGACCATTTTCAGAAATCGATCAAGACAGAAAGAGAATAATAACAAAGAAAAAAACCCAATAAATCACACCCTAACCTAAAATGTAGCAAGACTCTATCCAGAACACTATTGAATCTTAAGGAAGGTTTCAAGAAAACAGCTGGAAAAGATTAGATACAAACAGCTGATTAATACTAAACAGAAAATCCAAAATCAAACTCAACAAACTTCAAATTGCACAAAGAAAAAAAAATGAGAATAAATAACACAAAAACAAAGATAAGGAACCATAAAAAAGGGCCTTGCCACTTTGTGAGGCTCAAAGAGTTGCATGCAAGGATATTAGGATATACAATACATAAGCATTGTGCACCTACACACACATGGAAACATTCAATTATCCTTCATACTTTTTTAGTGATTATTTCTCTAAAACTCAAAAATCAATTTTAGTAACATTTCAAAAATATTGGTAAAAATCTATTTAAATAATAAATAATTTTATACATGTATATAAAATTAATAACTAACATATGCATAAAAGAATTCTCAAAGTTTTACGTAAACGCTATATTATTTATATAAATTTATTATAATCTATATTTAATATGAGTTAATTACATGCCTTCAACTGCTTTAAAAATAATAATTGCATTATTTAAGAGAGTCACGTGTTAATTTTTTTATTTTTTATAACATAATAATTAAAGTTATTCTTATCCCGAAAGCCAAGGTTATTGAAACATTGTTGTGCAACGATTAAATGAATGGAAAGTTTTTACAGAAGGTAAAACCAGTATTCACTATTTCTTGGAATGAATAAATCGAAATAATTATAATAAAAATAATTATAAATTATGAGTCACAAACAGACATTAATACTTAAATGTCCTTTGTAAATGCTTCATATAAGTAGGCGATATTCCTTATTTACAAAAATACTAAAATTAAATTAACTAATAGATTTTAGGACAGCATCAATTGACCAAAAAATACTTAATATATAAAACATAAAACATAAAAACCAATAATATATTAACCAGAAATAATTAGAAAATTAACAATATAAACATCATTTTAAATAATATTTAACGAACGTAATTGAAATATTGAATATATATACAATTTTATTTAATTAATATACCTTTAAAAAATCATTCTATTATTTAGTATTTTTATTAAGGCATTTTCTGCTTCATATATTATATATTTTTATGATATTTTTTTTATTATTTCATTTTAAATTTTATACAACGCCTTTTATAACAGATATATATTTATACGAGGTCGTTCATTTTTTTAATATAACTTAGTAGTTTTGTTTTTTACATTTCATATAAAAATAAAAGTTTTACAACACAGATTAAATTATTCAGACTTAATGCTCCAACTAAAGGAATAATAATAATAATAATAACAAGGCATTGGTGTTGTTATAAATGACATAAATAAATAATTTGAAATAATGCAATTGGAAAAACCCCAATGCAAAGCCTTATGTTTCAAAATTCTCCAGTAAAACACACGCTTAACGGTCGACGTTTCGCCTATTCAGGCATTATCAAGACACAAAAAAAGGTTATATAAATCACATTTCGAAGAAAGTGCACTACATCCCACAATCAACTGCCCAAACAGGCTCCAAACCTGAGACAGCACCCCACCACCAAATGCACGCCCTTTTTGATGCCTGAATGCCTGAATAGGCGAAATGTCGACCGGTAAGTGTTTGTTTTACTGGAGAATTTCGAAACATAAGGCTTTGCATTGGGGTTTTTCCAATTGCATTATATTAAATATTAGTGTTCCTTTTTGTGTTTTTGGCTCTATTTTATTTATTTAAATAATTTGAAGTTATACTTTATTTTAAACACAAAACTATCTTGTAGAATCTCTTACACACATGCAGATACATACGCCAAGTCACAAAATCACTTGTCATACACTGTCTACAACTAGTACAGTCCGAAATTTCGGTGTAATGATCATGTTAACAAACTCAAATCCATGTAAAATCGAAAAAGTGTAGGAATACTTTATGAACCAAGATATACGATTTTTCTATGCTTTTCGTAATTACTATTCTATGCTTTGGTATCCAACCCAATCTTAGTATAATTCCGTTTTCTGAAGTCCGAAAATTAGGCTATTTGTGTTGAGGTTCCCATTCTTCACCATGATCTATAGTTGAACAACGTAAAAATCGAATTTGTGTAGGATTTTTTCCTGTACTAATTAACAACTTTACCTGAAAAAATACTTCACACATACTGAGGATTCGTGTAAGGATATGCAAATAAGAAATAATAAGGATTATCCTGAATTACCGAGTGGCTTTTAATAAGCAGGTAAAAGCTAATGGTACTAAATCTTCCTGGGCCAATGATACAGAAGCTGCATTTAAATAACATCCAACATCCTCGACTTCATCATTCCCCAGTCAATGCCCCCCTTTTCTTCTATTTTTTTCTCTTTAATTTTTCTTTTCTTTTTTTTTCTTTTAAACAACTCAGATCTAGAAATGATATTAGAATAATTATGGGCTACGTATTTTAATGCGATTGGTCGGAATCCAGCCGGGACCGACAATAATAAATAACAGTCGAATTAATAATAACTTTGGTTTAATAATTTTTTTTATTTAATTGAACGGGTGAGTTCACCAGTTCCCGAGGACACTTGTGCCATTAGAAAAAATTAATATAGACTCACTAATCTCCTAAATTACACTCCTCCATCCTTCGAGGTTCCGCCCGGAATCGAATTATATAAGGAATTGGTGGCGCTACACCTTCACTGTAAATATGAAGCTCGAGATTTCACTCTAAAGAAAAAGTTATACTTTCCAATAAAAAATTGATTTGGACATCACGCAACTTCCTTTTTCATGTATCACTAAGTCGCTCAAAAACGATCAAAATAATCAATAAAATTAAAATTATTAGCAATCTAATCAATAAAATAAATGAAGGGGTTCAGTACATGTTAGAGACTATACTGATAAACAACAGTTACACAGGGAGGTGATTTGTCAGGTATCACGCTCAACCGCAAGGGTGCCCACTTTAAATAGACAGGGTGAATCCTAGGGCCTGAAGATCCTACAGATTCCATTCGTACCTGATATGCCACAACTGGATTCGAACCAGAATCCTTCAAAATTAATACAATTAATAAATTGATATTTAATACTTATTATTAAGTTGTAGCACATAAAAAATTAGCTTTTGTTCTCAATTAATAGGGGGTATAAAAAAATGACCGTTTTATCAAATTCCAGAGTTCAAAAGTCTGTAAATATTTTAATCCTATTTATTATTTACCAACACTTAATAATTAGCCTAAGCCTGTTTACTAACACTGGACTTCTTCAAAAAAAGCCTCAGTTTAGTTATTAATTTCAAAGAAGAAACATGACAGGGTTCTACGAAATTCTCGTAATTTTAAGACATTAGTGGAAAAAAAATTTCACAGCCGCTGAAGCAACTCGTGAAATTATTAAATATGAAGGGAAAGGTGTCCTTGACCAGCGCACTGCGCGGCGTTGGTTTGAAAAATTTAGCAGTGAAGATACGACGTTGGAAAGGAAGAAGGGCTCCGGGTGACCATTAAGGGATGTATTGCTGCGGTTCTGAAGTAAGCTGTTGAGTCAAATCCGTCCACAAGTACTCGCGAACTTGTCAGAGAGTGTGGCGTGTCGAAAGGTACTGTTAGTCGCCACCTTCTCTTCATGGGGAAGGTGAAAAAGGACAGTATACGGTCATTTTTTTTTATACACCCCATTAAATTGGACAAAAACTCAAAAAAGGGAAGTAAAATAAATAATAAAATGGAATTTGAGGACTAAAAAAGACAAATCATTAAATCTCTCAAATAACTAATCAGCCAGGGTTCAGCCAATTCAGGGATGTAACAATGAAGAGAAATTCAGCACATTAATATGACTCCATTAATCCGATCTCTATTTCTTCCTCACCATAAAGGTGTTTGAAACTTATAGCTAAAATCTAATATTTAATTTAGTTTGATATAAAAGTATTCAATACTGATTTCCTAGATAGTTTTGCATGCAATAAATTAATTAATACTTATACAAAAATCACTCGAGAATTTCAGGTATAGTTTCACAAATTTAAACTAAATCCATAGTAATATTCAAATATTGTATACAGCATTTCAAAATTTAAATGTTTTTAATTTTATTTTTTATATTTATTTTGATGAAACTCTATAATATCCTTCCAACGAACTACCACTTCCAGTGATTACGATATGAAAGAAAAATGTTACATAAAAAGATTCTGTAGAAATTTCTCGAGTTATTCATGGGATACGATCAAACGAAAAAAGGTACTTAATGTTTGAAGCCACGATGAACACAGTCAAAATGGATTCAAGAATAGTCAGAATAAAATTTCCATTGTCAAATGTAAAAAATTAAAAATTAATAAGTTTGTAATTGTCCGTGCAGTCCAAGTAGGTGTGGATTCATAAATAGAACACTTTACAGTTTACCTGACACCACCACATACTCCAACATAAGAAACGATGTTGTTGAAGAAGATATGAGAATGGAATTTAGAGGGTACGTTCCAATGGAATGGAATTGCACATGATGGAAATAATTAATTGGGACAAGAATCATGGTTAACTAAGACTAGTTAAGAAATAGATTTTTTTCTCTCTTTTCGCTGACACATTTATCATTATTAATGCCTTAATTGGTTGGTTGTTAACTAAAAAAAATTCGGAAATTAGTAATAGCCGTATTTAGTGACACGTGTCGCAACCATCTACGTTTCTTGTCAACTTTAATTTATTTAATCATTTTTTTAGATGGTTTTAATTTTAATATGTTGTGTCCTTGTCATCGAAAAAAAAATCTTTTTGTATTGCTATTATAACTGTAAAATAATAACTATCTATTATTTATGATACGCTCATTTATATAAATTTCTTTAATTACTCATGTGTATATTTTTTAGTTGTGTATATTTTTATTGTTTATTTGCGTATATAAATTTAGTTTGTAATATAGCATAAAAATCTCAAAACTTAGTAATACATGATATTAATATAAATCACATAGTCAGACGATCACTTAAATTAAAATTTTTATTTTTATTAATTCACATGTTGAACGATAAATGAATGAAGCACATGCAAAGATACTCAACACATAACTGAGCAGAAATGTCATCTTAATGAAAGGTCACCTAAGTGAATCAATTTAGGAATTTGAAATGAATCTTATAGCTGATTGTATTTTGAAAACTTGTGCCAGAATCCCACATGCAAATAAAAACGAGCAAAACTATCGAATATACCTAAAATATTGCACTGCAAGACCATCTTATAAAATGTTTGCAGACACGTTTTACTAAATTACACAGGAAAACGATGAAAAAACTTTTGTACTGAAAATACCTAATTCCAATAGTTTTTAGAGTGATAAATCCAAATATGATATTAAAAAAGCTGTATCACCCAAAATTTCTTCACATTTTATGGTTAAATTTATTAAATTATGTGATTTTTAAAGAATTGAACAGCTTTAATATTTCAAATAAATAACTGAAAAACTAGGGCTATTGGTGGACATGAAGTTGGTAGCACTGCTGAAACACATTTGCTGGGCAAAAAAGTTTGATTTTTTTTTCTGTTAACAGCTGATGTTTTGTTTACTGTCAACTTAACCTCACTTTCACGTTTCCTGTACATGTGCTCAGTACAATGTCTAATCGTCTAAAAACTCTGCTGACAGTTTTTGTTATATTTGTGGTGCGTTTGTGATTAAAAAGCACCAAAGAAACATTACAGACTTCGTCAAAAAGGATTATCTATTATACTTTGGAACTAAACTTAGTGATCAGGATAAATCTTGGGCTCCACATGTTATGTATGTGTCGAAGATCTAAGAAAATGGTCGAAAAAGTAGAAAAAAAAACCTTTAAATTTGCTGTTCCCAAATCAGTGCGATGGTTGCTACTTTTGCAGTAAAAACACAACACAAAAAACAAGAATTTAATAAGCTACCCTAACCTTCTGTCCACCATCCGACCAATAGGGCACGGAGTAGATTTACCGGTCCCTGAACCACCAGATGAAAATTGTATTCCAACGGAAATATTTTCTGATGTACAATCGGAGTTAGATGAACAAGATGATGGAGAATTCCAATGCTTTACTGAAAATGTAGAGCCTAAACTGTTTACTCAATTCGAGCTTAACGACTTGGTCAAGGATCTAGGCTTAACGAAAGAAAAAGCTGAATTGCTTGGCTCCAGTCTAAATAAAAGAACTTGTTGGCGGTTGTCACCAGTTTCTTGAACAAGATGGTGATTTAGTGTACTCCTCAGACATTTCCGGTGTGATGGGTGATACAAAAAAACTAAGGCCAGATTTAGATTCAGCACATAAAAATCTATAAAGATCAACTATTAAAGTTGAAAAAGTTTTCAAAAAGATTTTTTTTGTTGGCCTGTGTTATAAAAATAAATAAATTACCAAAGAAATATTTGAATTTCGTTATATTTGTTAAAATAAGTATTCTTTTATTCTAATTTTTAAAATATAATTTTTTTTTGTAACGTGAAACTGCACATAATTTTTTCGCTAAGCTCTATCTTTACTAGCACTTGCCCCTCCTCCCTCTTCCTAAGGAATAAAAGTCAACTATTAATAATAATAATCAAAATTATTATTTATAGTTTCCAACCCTTCTTCCAGAATACTGTTAACAGTATGACTCCCTCGAGAACAACAGACTATTAGAATTCTTCATGACAAAGCCATAACATCCACGGCCGAGGCAACAGCATTAGAATATATGATTTTTTTTTTTTTCTTAGCCATAACTATACATTTTGTCTACAACACCTTATGCATTCAAAAGGACAGAGATTAGGTACAATTATATTATTACCATATCTTACAAGGTATAATAAGCTCTAACAGTAATTTCCCTGTGAGTCATTCTTTTCAAAACAAATCGCCTTCAGCCTAAGGGACAAGCTAATATCAGTAATTTTTGTTTTAAAGATTCCGTTAAGAGATCTTTCTTACCTCCTTAGAAAAAATCCTAGTTATTTTAAAATAAAGTTTTCTGTCAATTTATATCTTCTATATTGCTAAATTACATCTATGTACCCTTACCTACCTATGTTAAATCTATATTCTATTAAAAACCTATATTTTGGTAATAATACCGAATAACATTTACAATACATTAAAAAAAATCATAAAGTAGCAATCACCACATAGAAGGTTAAAAAAAAATAAAGAAAAAAGAAGACAATGAAAATGTAGTATTATATTCATGAATTCCCCTTACATCAGGTATGCGTCCTTGATGACAAATCCATTAAATTTATAATAATAAAAAAATAATAATTACATAATTATAATTTATCATGCAAATAGTGTATACCCGTACATATTGACAAAAAAATTAGAAAGTAAAATATCGATGCCTTAGTTCACAAATATATTAAGTGCAAATTTAAAAAAAATGGGTTTTGTATTATAAATAATATTGTAAAGTTGTGATCAGAAAGTCATAGATCATATGTTTATATAAAATTAATAGAGAAGCTGTGAAGGTTATAAAAATATATTGTGTGCTTAAACTTGAACTGTATTTCTTGTTTTAAACTATTATCAAATTTGAATCCTGTGAAATCTTGTTTTCGGCATTTAACACATATGTGAACTAAGGCATCGATATCTTTGATTGAATGAATTTTTTAACCTTCCAATTCTTGGTTTATATTCATATAAAAAATTGAAATATTAAGTATCGATTTTTAGGAATTTAATGAAAATTATTTTAAAATAGTTACAAATTCTCTTTTGGAGAACTTTTTTCTCTTGAATCTGATTAAATAGCACTGTATTAAATGTTATTAATTTAAAATTTACTTAGTTTTACACACAATAGAATAAAAATAATGATTGATTTGAAAACTAAGTTGATGACAACTTATGAAGTATAAAATACCATAATTTATATGATCTATTGCAAAACCAACTCATTGTTAATATTAATGCCTTATGATATGAGAATTAGTAAAATAGAGAAATAGTCGAACGTTAATCTGAATTTAAATTTCTAATAAATTATTTATAACTTAGAGAGATTTATTAACAAAGTTCAAACCATCTTAAATAATAATTATAAAATAAATTTTAGACTAAGTTCCTTGATTTTTATAATACAGGCACAACTATTAAGATATAAAATTGGGACATTTCTGTGAGAAGTAATGTTAATTGTTTTAGTTTATTTGCATAAAATGAAACACTGTAAATAAGGGAACATCTGTTAATAAAGGAAATTTTGTAATGATTATTAAATGTTGATGAACGAGGAAAAATCTAATAAATAAAAAAAAAAATAAAAAATAAAAATAAAAAATGAATTTAACCGGCATGACATATCAGCGATCTACTGAGCGACTCTGATCCCTACATAATAATTAAGAAGTAGTGAATTTAGAAAACTTTTTTTAAAAAATAAAGCTATTAGTCTTAGTTTATTTTCATAAATTGAAACGGTATAAATGACTGAACGTCTCAGTATAAAGGGAATTTTGTAATAATTATTATTATATGATGAAAAATAAGTGTAAAGCAAATGAAATAATAATTGCATGTTTTTATTTATAATTTTTTATTCATAATAGAATAAATCAACAAATATTCTTAAATGCTTCATATAAAAAATAAATAAATGATATAAGGAAAACATTAAAACCAAGAAATTCAATCCTATAAGCTCCTGACAACTTTTTATATTCCTAAGCTGACAACTCATATGTAATAATATATAAATTATTTCAACCAAGAATGAGCAAGAAAAATAAAATAAAGGGGCGAGGGATGAGTTGAGTTGAAGAAGAAGGTCCATCAACTAAATAAAAAGAAGAAAAGAAATAAATGCAAAAAGGAAAAGAAGCTATTAGGAGACTAATTTGAAGTTGGCCCTGCAGTACACGAGATTTGTAGGAGGGGGGGCGATTGAGGTAATAATAACTGAACATCATTAATATAAGTAAACAAATGGTCAGACAATACTTCAAGCTGACAGTTGGAGTAATGGGCCCGCCCCAACTCGATTGACGAGCAGCATTAATTTTCAATAGGTACCCATGTGGGCTCCCGGGTACCTCAATACCTGGGGGTACATCCATCCATCCATCTATCCATAGTCCACCGCGGCCATCGGTTCGGGTTCACTAAAATCAACGCTGCATCCATAATAAGTATACAACGTACAACAAAAACTATATATAAACATATGGCTCCTTCATGAGAACAACTACATAACTCAAAAATTAGCATTTTTGAATTAAGCCATCAGAAGCAATTGTATTGGTTGAAGCAGGATTCAGGAATGGAAGACTTTTATTTAATCTGTTTGCACCCGGAGATGGATCATATAGGATCTTGGACCCTCCTGGGGCTCACCCAGCCTCTATAAAATATTATAAAAATAGGGTACCCAAAAGAAGGGGGGAAATCTGGCGGTTGGGCGTGATCTAGGACAAATCACCTCCCTGCACAACCGTCGTCCATGAAACAATATCCAGACCCGTTCACGGTTGTAGTGGAACGGTTTTTTTTTTCATATAAAATGCCAACTAATATTAAACAATTTACATAACTAAATAAGATTCATTATACTCCTCAAGCCTCTGTTAAGATGTACATTGTACAGTGAAAGAGGCCCTATTAAATCCTTCTTTCATTTAAAATATAATAAAAGTAAGTATATGAAAGTAATGTGATATTAGTTTAGTTTGTTATATATTCTTAAAAATGAAAATAAAATTTTCTTATATTTTTCGTGTGAATGACCGTCAGCTAAAAAACATTCATTTCATGCTTTAACATAAATTTTAATCGCGGTGCAAAGCAACTTAAATAAAGCTACCTGCAAATCTACAAAATAATTTTCTATTTGACAAAAAAAAAGGCGAAATGTTTATACCATTCCGCATAACTTGGAGAGTAAAGTTATTCCAAACAAATTTTAATTTGAAAATTCATTATTAATCTGCAATAAAACGGGTTTTTAAAATATTTATAATATAATTTTAGAAGGCAATAAGATTACCAACAATATGGCTCAATAGAGAAATATAATTGGCATGACAATCCTTTCTAATAAATCTTATCGATAAATAATCATTCGTACAATATTTGTTTCAAAAACATTTAACATAATGAAAAACACCAAACCTTATTCTGACTTGTTTGTATTCCATCTACTTGATTAAGGAAAAATACGTCTTTGAAGTGAGATTCAAATGGATTTTAAATAAGAAGTATTAACTATATGAATATGGGAAATTAAATTATGTTAATTGTAAATTTGTATACTATTTGAAACAAATATTTAAGACTAGTGTATATATGGTTATACACAAACAAAGTGTATAAAACAAAGGAATGAGACTTTTAATTTATGATAATATGCTAAATGGTATAAATTTTAAAAAGAATTTTAGCTGCGATTCATAAAATTAATATAACTATTTATAATAGATTATTATTAATGAAGAATATTTGTATTAACGCGTCTTAAAAAGTTAAGAAATATCATTATATGTTATTTTTGGAATGTTTGTGAGTTATCTGATGTAACTATTTACCTGTCCTTATCAGCTAACTCTGTACAATTACATAAGACAGATGTTCACACGTGAAGCCGTTTAACCTCATAATAAAATAAAATAACATAATAATTACAATTTATAATGTTATTAATATTTACAGATTTAACTCATATCTTATTATATGACGAATTTATTAAAATATAAATTATTCTGGTGCCTAGGTTTATTCGAATTTAGGCCATTGGAATATTTAAATGAATCTTTTAAGATCTGATTAAAAAAAAAAAAAATAATGATCAATATTTGAAATAGAAAAAGCGAAATTATCAGTTAAGTATAATGTTCTATATCATACAGAAGCTTAAGAGGTTTCATATGATAAATTATGTAATGTATTTTTTGAATATTTATTTGTTTTAGTTTTCCAAGAATTAATTAATTAAAATTATATAATACTATAATTTAAAAAATCTAAGAATTATTAATACAAATAAATTATATTTGATTATGAAGAAAAAATTAAAAATAAAACAATTCTCCTGTTCTATAACAAACATATTTCGTAATTATTGTAAAGCAAAAACTCATATAAGAAATACATATATATATATATATTGGTTTCTACTTATCTTGACTGTTATGGAAATTATATTGTGTTTCAGATCTCGAGTTTCAGTCTTTTGTTAACTTTAGAAGTTAACAAAAGACTGAAACTCGAGATCTAAAACACAATATATATATATATATATATATATATATATATATATATAAAATAATATATATTTATTAAAGATAATGTAAAAATAATTATGCATCAAGTAATGATACATTAATTATTAGTTGGAGATAGAAATGAAGGTTATGCAATAAAAACGTCTTACGTTTTCAAGGTGGTTCTTCTTTATATAATATTACATGTGCAAAAGCAAAAAGACTATGTGTAAAACATAATTTTTATGACTGTACTCAAAAGGAAACAATGGTTTAACATAATATATGATGATTACAATAATAACAAGAAGTAATCGAACTTTCCCACTTCATTATAATGAATTAGTCTTAAATGCTTTTATCTAATACTAATTAATAACTTAAATATTTTATATTAAACGGTACCTTGTTGTCTCTTACGAATCATATGATAACAATACTTTTTTTATGATCTATCATATATATATATATATATATATATATATATATATATATATATATATATATATATATATATATATATAAAAATTTCTGTAAAGTGGAAAGCTTAGGGATATTTAAAAAAATAACACTATATCCAATATTTGTTTGAGGAGTTGTATATATTGTTATTTACGTCAGACCATATGGCATTACACGTAATTTTATATTGATTCAGTTGTTCTATCTAAGAATAAAATAAAATTCCAAACGACCTGAGCATGCTCACGTAGATAAAAATATAAAAAATCATCTTCACAACTATCAAATGACTGGCGAATTTGAGCATAAAAGGATTACACATGCTTCCATTCAAGTTTGAGATTTCACGTAATAAACAATGAATAAAGAAGTTATACATTGCAATTATAAAACGAAAATAGTATTTTAATTTATTTCAGAATCATTAATATTACATAATTATCTGCTCATATATTTTATGAAATTATTGCTACGACTGCCAATTTAATTAAAATAATTTCTTATTTATATACTTTTCTAAAACATATAATTCGGTTTTTATTTTATGTTAGAAATTACATTAATAAGAAAGATTGGTGAAGAACGAGGAGAAAGGATGGAATTGATTGTTGGAAAACATGCTAATGTATGTTAAGAAGGTTCCATTCAATACGCCACACAACATCTAAATTTATAATTTCTCTTATCCTACTTAAAACATACTCACAAAAAGTTGTTCTGGGTTACACTTACCTACATTTTCCATTATTTCATAACCTTTGAGATAACAATTCATTTTCATCCCTAGATATTTATTTTTTTTTAATTCCTTCCTTCAATAGATTCAATAGATTTTAAGGAAAAGTTAAAAAAAAAAAGTTTTGGGAATTACAAGAAATTCTTTTTTGAATAATTGCTTATTTTTTAAAAATAAAACCATTTTTTGGAAATTTAAAGTTAAATATTTTGATAAACCCTGAATCGTTTAGTTGTTTGAGATCATATAAAACTATAAAACCATCATGCATAAAATTATATAAATGATAGTTCAACTATATATCCTACGAATATTGATTATTCGAAAAAAAAAAAAGTATCCATAAAGCATTTATCACTTTTTTTAAATCGATAAAATCAGCTGTATCTCTAGTAATATTTTAACTCCTTAAATAAAGTGGAAATGTACATATGAAGTCAATCATGCCTCCAGCTAAATTAACATAAAGTATTTCATTTTTATTTGCCTTTATGATACCTTAATGAAATATAAGAAATGATTTCCAAGAATAATATACACTGACACTAATAATGACAATTTTTGAAAACTTATTAATTCAAAATGCACTATTTTGATTTTAATAATTATTGTTGACCATATAAATATGGAGAAGAGATTGGTCTGGGTATTTATTTAATTAAATAGTTTTATTAATTTGTTATTTTTCGATTTCTTTTTTTTTCAATTTACTGAATTTATTGTGTATGACGAACAGTTCTCATTGTACAAATGAATTAGGACTACACCGGTAGAGGGAGACACTGCAGCTTGGAGTTTACAGAGGAACCTACAAGACTTCCACTCTTGGAATAAACTATTCAAGGAGCCCCTAAGCCCCCTAAGTTGTGTAGAAACCAAAGTTGGCGGACATTTGTTTAAAGCCCATTCCTTATTTAGACTTTTATATGTGCTCTCCTTTGTTAAATATTTACACTCCCTCCGGCAAGGGGTAGCTTAAAATTAAAATTATTTCAAACATTGCCAAGAAACTTTCTGTGTAAGTCAGGAGGGAGCTGTGAGGTTGGTACATAGTTGTAACCGGCTGGAGGAAAAAGAATAAAAAATTAACATTCATATTATCCCGGCCTCGCAAAATCCTATTAACTTCTCAGACCAAACTTTATTTTAAAAAAAATTTAAATGCAAGTTTTAATATATAATTAATGAAGTGTAAAGGATAAATAGTTATTTATAGAACCAAAAAAATGATAGAAATTGGATCTATAAACTAAATTTAGTTAGTGTATTACAATCTCATACCCATTCCCACCCTTTTCCCATTTCTTCTTAAATATTATTACTGTATTAATATTAATACCGATATTATAAGAATAAACAGATGTTTTTTGAACACATAATTACATTGAACATAATCTCATGACTAGATTCGCTACGAACTCTTACAGCAAAATTTGGAACTAACGGATGATAACACCATCATCACTCATCCTTTTCCTAGAACAATCTCGTCATTCGAATTAGCAATTTTTATTTCCTGATATTTTATCCCAGGGTTGAATAATCGATTCTTTCTTTTAAGGACAACAATTTCCTTCATTTATCTCAATAAATCCCAAATTATATGAAATAAATAAATAATATACTTATAGATACATTTTTAATTTGGTACTAGTATGTTTAAGAGCCTGCTGACATCAGCGCGCTCAGGTGTCACTTACCTCAACTATTTGGACCTTGTCAGGTTATGCATGAATTTTAAATAGGCATTGTGATACAACAGGTTTATAGGAAATGAAATAAATGAGAAACATGTAGACAAAATTAAACTAGAAATAATAAAACATTTATTACAAGAAATATTCATTAAATAACAATTTGCAACTAAAATATAATAATTTTTAAATGTTCATATTTTAAATTAATGTTGTTGTAGACCTATCAGGAACTTTAACTATGAACACTCTTTTGTTTCTCTGCATATTCCTCCAAATATCCACTGCTGAGGCAAAATCCGTCCTCTGTTGCTTTTTCTTCTAATATATAGACTTTCATCAATTTCTACGTACATCCCTGGGCCTCCAATAGTTGTTGAACTTCTTTCTATTTTATAAGCACAAACCTCTCTCATATAATTACAATAATCAATTACTGAACAATGAGACATGTTCAGCTGTTTGTGACAGAACTTTATGGAAGTCAGTTCCTCCGACCAGCAATATATAAAATGGACAATAGTCTCCAAAAGTAATGAACTATTCCTCAACCACGTATTTACTCGAATACCCAGGGTCTTGTTGCATCCTTTTTTCTGGCATCTCCATCTAATTTTATTCCCCACCTGCAGTTTCATATCATGTCCATTTCCACAACGCATTTTCTGGGGAATGACATTCCGCTCCTGAAGAAACCTAACAGCTGATTTTTCATCGTTCACCTTGCGAAAAATCTTCTTCAAATTCCAAGTCATATTTGAAGAAAATAATCAAAAATACATTCACGTTCAACTTCACATAAACGATAACAAAACAATAGAAAGGTTACTATAACAGTAGGAGATGGTTAAGAAAAGTGACACCTGAGCGCGCTGATGTCAGCAGGCCCTTAAACATACTAGTACCTTTAATTTTTTCATCATATATTTCTTTTTAAATTTAACAGGATTTATTACATTCATTTTCATTTATTTTTTTTTACTTCTTAATCACTAAATATTGTTTAAAAGCAATCAAAAAAAGTTCTTCATTTTTTTTTTTAAGGTATACTTTATACAGATATACATAGACCTTAAGGGGTCTTATACATTTGGAATATTTTTAATGATATATCATACGTGCTACATGTGAGAGTGTGTGTGCATTTAATCGCTTTACTAACTGGAATTGCTTCTTTAAATTATGGCGTCAATGATGTCATATGAAATAAAAATTTCTATTGTTGATAGTGATTTTTCTAAATAAAATATTGGCTAATTCAAGCTTTAAGTAAATACATTTAACCGTTTCTAATTTAGACATGGTTTTTAGAATAAGTCCGTTGACAGAGGTTAAGCCCAAGTTGGAAGAAGCTTCGCCCCCGAAGCTCTATAAATCTGAAGTTGATCCAATGGTGAAGTTGGCCTAACCCTTTTAGAGGGAACAGGCTGTTTGGGAGGGTCGTCATACAAGTTAAATTTCAATCATCCAGATCGGTTCCAGTAACCTAATGAAATTATCTTCGACCGTTAGTCGAAATCGGGTCGTTCGAACGCGCCTTCGTTACACACGCGCTCAGTCCCACAAAAATCAATTTCCCTATTTCCTCGTATACTGGGGTGGGGGGCTTCTAAAAAAGAAATGAAAAATAATAAAAAAAAAATGCATTTTTCATTTGACCAACTGACTCTGAACCGCTTCTGCGATATACGGCATCATTGCGTTAAAGTCCACCAGCCGGAAACATGGAAAAATATTTTCCAGTAATTCGTCCGAAGACTAATTTAATATCAATCAATCGCAATAAAAAAATTGCATCGGAGGAATCCGAGTGAAGCCAAAAAAAGTATTCAATTCAATTCAATTGGGCTCTTGTTTCGATAAAAAATAAAGGGTTGAATTTCCTTTATATATTTATTAATTTTTTTCTTTATGAATTCTTATTTATAGATTGTTTTACCAATTAAAGTAAAACTGTTATTGCCAAACGACAATGTATATCCCGATCAATGTGAAAATGCAAAAAGTGCCTTTCTAATGGATTTAGTTTTTTTTTGTAATATATTACTTGATTTGTATCAATACATGATATATGAAGAACCCTTAAAAATATTTCAGAAATATTATATTTACTTTACCTCGACATTTTATTAAACATCATAAAATAGTTCAACTAACGACTACTTTCAGTTGTATTTATTTTTTTATTTAATTTAATAAAAATATCAATAATATTTACAACTATAATAATATTACAATAAGTAAATCTGCTATATGTACAATACGACTTGAAAAACACTTGTGGAGAAACTACCCATCGGTAGCACTCCAAAAAATTTCTATAGTAGATGGTCTCGAGGCCATCTTCTTTTCAGACGCCTCGGAGGGTTATCAGGAATAGTATGGGAAGCAAGTTGAGAGACTAGCGGACTTTCAGTTTAATCTGTTTTATATAAAATTAGTTCAATAAAAAACATTGACAAAAGAGAGACTTAGAAACACAAGTGTATTGATCAAAGCACAATAAAGAAATTAAGAAAAAAAATTCATTCTATAATAGATATAAATTTCTATCTTATGTTTACTTTTAATTAATAACTCGATGGAGCATTTATTATTACTAAAAATACATATTCCCAAGCCTTACTGCGATTCATATTTAAGATAAAAACTTAATGTATAAAATTAACATAAATTATTTCCTGTCTAATAATATTGAAATTATTCAAAATAGGCTTATAAAAAAGGTTTTTTGTTTAAATCTAAAAGTAATGAAGTGTTAAACTAATAATTAAATAGGTACTTTTTTTTTTTTTTTGCCAAAACAATAAAAGTGGTTTATTGCAAATGATATGGGACAAAAAATTATTTAACCTGAATTATAGTCCAAATTTTCCTCGCATTTTCCCGTCATACCGTTTTAGCTCCTGTTTTCTTAACACCTTTTGGTGGTGTTGGTTTTAGTAGATTTTATGGATTCAGTCGGAATTTTCTTATCGATGTTTCAATTATTGCCATATTACTTATTACGAAGAGAAGTGTTTAAAAATATATATATATATATATATAAGAAAGACACACCGCACAGAATAGTTAAATATCCTAAACAATCTTTTATGACTAGTGTAAAAAATGTAAAAAAAAAATATTTATTTTTAATGGACGAGTTGAATATTCCCCTAAGATTTAGGATAGCAGAGATAGTTGACAATTTGAATAAATAAATTTCTTGTCTTTTTTTTACGTTCGATTGAGCCGCTATTACTACGAATTAACAATCGATATCTATTTTATGGATAGATTGGTTGGTTGTTTTAAATTTGAGACGTAAAACCGATTGGTCGTCAGCGCCTTAACCTATCTTGTACTACCAGCTTTAATGTCCTTCCAGTATATATTGAGCCACTTCTTCCTTTCTTCGGACAGAAGTCTTCTTTGTCTTTTGAATCCCTCTTCCAACATTAAAATCTTGTAGTTTTTCACGATTCGTCGAAATTCATCCCTGTACATTATTTTTTACCATTTCTTTAAGATCCTTATCAAATTTCTGGTGCCCAAACTTTTATAAAATTCCACATTTTCTTCGTAATCATTTTCATTTCTAATTCATTTGTGGTTATTGGTTCTGCCTTTCTGTGTAGTTTAGCCTATTGATCTCAAACATATGTGCCCATCAACCCTTAAACATCTGTTACTTAAAATCATCCTTAATACACTACGTTCTCTTTTGACTATTTGATCAATTATTCACCTTCTGTTCCTAGTCAATATAATCCTTCTGGCATTATAATTATTTTAATTATTATTTAATTATACTAATGATTTTTTCTATTGACTTAAGTACAGGCAAACCCCTTGACATTAACGTTTCTAATTGCACGAAAGAGAAAGAAAAAAAAAAGTATAATTTTTTTTTTTTAAATACATAAAAAGGTGTATAGAACTAAGTAACATTGTAATAAATCGGTCGAGGTTTATAAGGATTTAGCTATTAATTAAATCTTCACGGGGCTGCGAAAAGAGGCTAAAACTGTGGCCAGTCAATTAAGAGTGGCTACTGTGAACAGAGCTGTATGGACTTAGCGTAAGTAGAGGGATAATTGCGTTTACACGCGCCCCCCCCCGCTTAATATCAAGCCCCTTGTCGGTCAAACACCCCTTCACCCCCGTCTACCAGGGGCCAAGATTTCGCGGGGTAAAAGAAAAAAAATAGAAAAAAGATGGAGGGAGGAGAGAAAGAAAAGAGAAAAAAAGGAGAAGAAAAGGGAGTTTGTTTAATTAATTAGTTTCACATTTTAATTAAAACTGCGGAGCAACTCGTCTCGAGGGTTTGCGGGGAACGGCCAGCGAAATAAAATAAACATTAATTAAATAACCGACGAGTCCGAAGGATGGTTTGAGCTTAGTGTATTATGTCTGCTCCTCTCGCTCCCGCTTAGGTATTCTTAGCCATGCTTTACCGACTTAGCTTTTCAGCAAACACATGTTCATGTGTTACATATTTAATATATAATACGATAAAAGTAATGAAAAATGTATTAGTAGGAACATTGCGGGTGTTCTATATCTGAAAACATGGTCTGTCAGGAAAACTGGCGCCCGAACCGAACATACACATATCCGCCGAAAGTACAGAAAAACTAGGGTGATGCCAAAAAAAACTTTTCCGCAGACAGAATAAATTGAAAAGCCATAAATTTAGAGTTAAATTTTATTTTTTTGTTTACTAAAAAATATTTACTTCTGAATTAAGTCAGTAAAATTAATTAATGCTATTTTTATTTTGCAATATATTATGCACCATTAAAAGTATGTCAGTATTAATACGAGAAATTGAATCCGAATATTGGTTATGCAAAGGATTTAAATTAGTGATTACGGTAACAAAACTTTATAGAATAGAAATACTTCTTCTGTATATAAGTATTTATTTTCATAAAAATTAGGGCTTCACATTCAAGAGTTCGTGAACCAGTTCATATATCACCAGGAAAAAAATCTTCGCTTGTTAATCTATGTCTTCACCTACATAAAAGAACATAAAATTATATTTATAAGCTTAATATTATAATTGTACTCCAGGAAAAAGTTCTTTAGATCCGTAACTATATCTGTAATCTATCAAATTGTTTTCACAGATATAATATTTTGTTTAAGGTCAACTTTTTGCTGCCTGAATGCACTCCTTACGGACTCCTTTCAAAAGGATGTAAACAATTCTTGTTTTTACCGTTCTTCGAAGGGGATGTAAACACGTTTAAGGTCGCAATCCTCATTATACTTGGACAGACAAAAATTTGGACTACCAAGAAACGAAATAATAATTTTGAATATTAAACTAAAAACGAATTCGTATTTTTGATATAGCAGATAATATTATTAAGGTACAGATGTCAATAATCATGTATTGTCCGAAAATGGTGCTGTAAAACTAGATACCAAACAAATATACCAAATTTTCCTTTATTTCGGTTAACCGTTTCCAAATCCTAGGCGAATAGATCCTGTAAAAAGAAAAAACTGAAATTTTCTGCGTCAGATTAAGTAAAACAACTTCCAGAGTTCAAAGAAGGAACATGGATACGTTATAACAATGTTGTGCGGAAAAACGGTAATTAATTCCATCGCGAAATTGAAAGAACAACTCAAGTTAACATACACTTACAAAAGAGAATACGTTTTAACAAAAACAAATAAAAAACGATTCGTCCGTATTATTCAAAAGAGATTTCCAAGTAATGCTTATCATAATATTTCAAAGATTTTCACAGAAGATAACAGAAAAACAAAATATATACATATATTCATGCCAGTATACACAGACATACACACAGACGAAGTGCCAGAGGACTGAGGGGATAAGATGAATATAATTATTTGTATATATTAAAATTCGGCCGAGGTAGAAATAATAGGAGAGGTCCTGCATTAATAATACTCCCCCCCCCCATCTCGCTCTCTCTCAATCTTTATGTTAATATATTCTTTTCTCTTCTCGCTTAATTCTCGGTTTTTATCTGGAGCCGGTTGTGATGTATGGGCCTTTATCGGTGTTTCTTTTCCGAACCATTTCCTCCTCTCCCTCTCAATCTTCTTTTTCACCTAATGCCTCCTCCACTTTTCACCGCGATTCTCTTGTAGAGTATACACCATCCTCCTCAGACCCCGCGGCCTCGTATTTCAACAAGAGTGGGAGGTATTTGTTGTGCCGGGCCGCCACATAATGCGCCCCCTCTTACATATCTTCCTTCCCCTAAACAGAGGGCGGGCGGTTACTAATGCATCCGTCCCAGCCAGTGCCGCCTCAATAATGCATGATCTTGTAACTTTATACATATGTTAACAGGGCGAAGAGGGCGCCCCCTACGACGCACACAGGCCGCGTTTGATCTTTAATTAATGAATAATGTCGTTAGGGGCGCTTCGATCGAGCCACACCGATAGTGATAGTTGCCATGGATAGCTCCTACTATTCATACGGTCCTCCTCTTGTTTGAAACTCCATGTGGCATAAAAAAAAGAATAATAAAAAAAAAGTTGATATGGATGATATATGACTTCCTAGTCTAATTATTGAAATATAACACAAAAGTAATTATGAATCATATTAATATTAATTGCAGAAAGGGGGGGGGGGAAGGTCCTTTATAAATTATCTTCTTCTTTTTTCGATGAGCAATTAATCCAGTATAGATATTTTAGGCACCGTTTTGAAAAAATACTTAGAATATATTGATTTATTAATGAGAATGTTACATAGTTAACAGATAATCATCCCTTATAAACACACGGTAGTTCAGCTAGTCCAGAGCTTTCCAGGAATTCACTCTATCTCGTAGTTTTCACATCCGTTCCTTTCAATAGTCAATAGTCTTCTATGCTTTCTTTTTCGCTCTTCCCATACAGCCCCTACACACAAGATCCTGTTCCTAAAAGTGTCCTCTGTCTAGAGTTACATCTTCTCTTATATAAGTTCTCTATTAATATTTCTATACATTCAGAATCCAGAGAGCTGTTGATATTATCTCCCCCGAATAATCTTTTCGTTAATTGGGAATCATCCATTCTGATATCAAAAATAACAATATTCTTTTTCTTGTTGGTTCCATTATCCACTAAGTTTTTATCTTTATGAACCATCTTTATTTTTGAACTAAGAACTTTGGTAAACATCTAGTTTAGATTGGAACATTCCAGTAATTTATTTGTAATATATATATATATATATATATATATATATATATATATATATATATATATATATATATTATTTTTTTTTTGGCTCTACAGACCTTGTAGATCTTTGGCCGCCTTTACCAGCCTTCTCCACCTCTGTCTCTCCTGGGCCACGGATTTCCAGTCCGCTACATGTAGCTCCGCAGCATCTTTGTTGACCCTGTCCATCTATCTGGTCTTTGGCCTCCCATGTGGTCTGTTGCCAACTATTTATGCATTCATAGTTGTTTAGATGCGTCCTGACGGGCTACTTCGAGTTACATGCCCCGCCAATCTTAACCTTCTTGCTTTCATGTCCTGAGATATCGCCTGACCAGTTTCCGTTTGCAATTCTTTATTGCTTCTTCTCCTCCAAGAGTTTACTCTCATCCCATACCGCTCCGGTTATCGTGCGGAGTATTTTTCTTTCACATCTCTCAATTTTGCTTTCCAGGGTGCCGTTAGAGAGCCCACGTTTCAAAGCCGTATATCGGAATCGGCTTTATTACAGCATTATAAACCCTTAATTTTAAATTTCTTGAGATGTTTCGGGATTTCAATACTCTTGAAAAATATATATAGATTTCTGTTAAGGTACTTGATTCAATCTAAATGTACTGCATTTAATAAAATAGAATATGTAGTAAAGTGAATGCAAACAAATATCTGATCAGTATTCCTCATCTCTACGGAACTTCTTATTTGAAAGAAGCACATTTAGGAAATTTATTTTCAAATTATTTATTCGGTTACTATCGACGAGAAAACTGGGAAAACCAATATTCGGGGCATTAAAGGAGAAGTAATGTAGGGCATTAGTGGAGAAAGAGGACGCAGTAAAGCCGAATAACAGAAAGAGAGATATGGAACAGATAGAGGAAAATAAGGGAAGATAGAAAAGAGATGAGAAAGAGAGGGAGAAAAAATATATATATTTAACGACACCGAACAAAGTAATAGGACATTTGAAAAGGCTAACTTTGATGTTAAGGAACGGAATCATTGCCATAAAATAGTTGGCGGCAACGAATGAACCATTAAAAAGTTGAACCCATTTCCAAGCCTCCTCCAAGCCCTCTACTTCTCTGGATTTTATCATTCTTCGGATATCCTTCCCTTTTAATTTATCTCCTCCCGGCCTATATTTCCCCCCTCCCCTCTATGCTTCGGATATAATGTTGCTATTTCGCTATAAAAAAGAAGATTGGGTGTTTAACGATCCTACTTTACAGACCCTTCTTTATTCTCTGAATCTTGTTTTAACTCACTGAAGGGAAAGAGAAATGGAAAAAAAAGTATAAAAGAAATAATCTAGGCACTGCCTACCAGAATACACTTTTCTCCTAAAGTGTTGTCGGAAATATAGCGTAGGTTGTCTGATTTCGAATTATACATTTTTTATTTTGATTTTATTTATTCTTTAATATTCATTTGCACCTGCGCAATTGTGCCTCCTGCCAATTTGATCCAAGTGTTATTCTCTTTACTTTTCTACAGGAACATCAAATTTTGGAATGGAAATATCAATAGCTGAGGTCTCTTGGCCAATGTTTTTTTAATCTCTTCCTAATAAGGGGAACAGGGAGCAGGAAAGCGGAAGAACGATTGGATTTGGGTGATTTTGTGTCGATGAGTTCATGTCGTTGTGAATGGTGTGATCCGAAATATACCTTGGAGCATTAACTATTTTTCTGATAATTTTGGACTGTGTTGTTTGTATCTTGTGTATGTGGACTTGTTTTGCTTAAGCCCAAAGTTTTTAAATTTAAAAACAAACGTCCTCATACAAGACTGAAAAGACAAGAAACTGCTCGACTTTTCGCCTACTTCAACATTTACTGGACAAACGTTCAGAGCTCCCAATTAATTACAAAAGACTCATTTACATGACAGATATCAGACCTATTTAGACATACGGAGTTGAGATTTGGGACTCTACTAAACTATCCAATTCATCTCCTATACAATCATTACAATCCAAAATCCTTCGTAAAATCCTCAATGCTCCTTATTATATCACAAACAAACTCATCCATCATAATCTTAATATCCCGTATGTTGCTAATTAGGCCCAAACTAGCGTAGATACCTATCCTTCCATGACATCATTTATAAATATATATTGTTATATCTGGCAGTATTGTGAATTTTATTAATGTATATATAACTAGTAGAAAAATATTGTAAAATTGCAATAAAATATACCGAAATTTCGTGGGGAGAGCGGTAAAAATAAAAATATGCAGGATTTCATGTGCACAGAATAGTTTAAATTAGCCATAAAAATAATTTTTTTTGTTGAATTATGCTCATACAACTTATATTTTTCGCTGTATAATTGTTTTTCTGCTTTTTTGGTGGGTATTGTAATAAAATCGAATTATTTAAAGGGTTTATTTATAAATTAGGAAAGATTATTTATGACATTTTAGGTATAAATTATATTAAAAAATAAGAATTTTATTTAAAAAACTCCAGTTGTTTCTTCTGGTTTAGAATGTCGGTGAATTTTCTGCCAACGTTTCGCCAAACATGCTGCTGACTTCCTCAAGGCTTAGTTGAGACTCATTGAGAATTTTATTATTTGGTTACTTTGCTTTGGTAAGTAAATTGTTAATAAAAGGTAGTAATGCTTTTTTAGTATTGTATAATGTTCAACAAATGCAAGGTTAGCTCATTTTTACAGACAACTAAAACTGTTATAAATTGATAATAAATAAAAAAATAAGATCAGGAATATTTTTACTCATTTATATGTTTGCAATAAAAGAAAAGTGGTGATTTTTTAATTCAGAAAAACATGGGAATACCATAGTAATGATAGTAATTTTCGTCAATTCTTTTGTTTTATTCAAGTATGGCCTTTATAAAGGCGAATAAAACCTCTTTAAAACAATTTACATAATAATAACACAGTTCCGAATTTCCTCAATCGATGAGGCTTTGAACTGAACAGGAAGCGGACCCCTGCGACATTAGAAATTAAATATTTCAATCAATATGATAATGTCTTAATGAACGATTTGCATTCCGACAAGCGAGCAGTAAGTACACACATAGATTGTCACATTAGAGGAAATCAAAATTGCAAGGTAATTCTAATGACAATTCCAGTTCTAACATCGCCCCGCAATTAGGTTCAGTAATCAGAACTGCGGAAACAGTCGCAACTGATTTGAGTAATAATTCTGTCCAACGTTCAGTCACCGGGTTGACAGAAACCTTCCACTGGAGTTCGATGAGGTTTCGAAATTTAACAATAATCTCGATGACATTAAATGTTCCTTAAAATATAATATACAAGGGTACCTTATTCGTATTGTGTAAGGTACTTAAAATATCTTTAAACCTTGCTATAACGTATAGTTTGTCGGTTAGTAAAATTATCTCCAATGCAGGTCTATATCGAGAAATAAGTAATTGGAAGAGTGAATTAAAATTGGATAATAATTAGGAAACTCAGACCATAGTTATCTAACTAAAAACTAAAAAAAGAAAAAAATCGAATGAAGGTGCACAAAATAATACTAATACAAAATTTTATTTATGAAATATAATTTTTCAGATATGTTCAAGATATATATATATATATATATATATATATATATATATATATATATATATATATATATATATATATATATATATACCAATATATATATATATATATATATATATATATATATATATATATATATATATATTGGTATATATATATATATATATATATATATATATATACCAATATATATATATATATATATATATATATATATATATATATATATACATATATATACATACATTTATACATACATACATATACATATATATATATATATATATATATATATATATATATATATATATATATATATATATATATATATATATATATATATCTCGTATTGGTGATAAGCTCCGGTCACAGAGTAAATTGATATTATATGGTATATATATTACATTATGTATGATAAATTTTAATTATACAATAGCTAGTAATAACTTATTTTTATTATAAAATGTAGCCTAAAATCTGCATTGTTCAATGCTCAGTATTGGTCCAGTTTTCAAAACTCAGAATCGGTTGGAGTGATGAGATTTTCACCATCTGATCATATGATCGCTCAATGTGAAAATCTTATCACTCCAACCGATTCTGAGTGTGGAAAACTAGACCAATTCTGAGCATTGAACAATCCATATTTTAGGCTACATTTTATAATTATATATGATGAATCTCCGGTCTTACAGTAAATTTCAGCAAAACATTGGCGGGCGGCAATGAGTTAATATCTAATAATATAAGAATAAGGAATTTAATGCAAAAATACTACTATAAACTAAAAAAAAAAGAAAAAAACCTACTCATTGGTATTTTTTTTCTAATAACATTATTGTAATTTAAATGGTTTAATATTTTTGTATCTATTAAAAAATAGGGAAAAGTGGACTTTATGATTTTTGTTTTAGGAAGGTGCAGTGACATTAAAATTAGGAACCACATTGATAGGGATTTTTGTTCAGAAACGTCAATAGCATTGATTTTTTTATGTTTCAACGATCAGTCGTGTTTATTTAGCTGATAGAAAGGATTTGCAAAGGTGTGAGAAGTGATTTCTTAGTTATCTTGGGTACTTCCATTTAAATACAGTAGATATTAGAATACCACTCACTACTTTGCCAGCAAAACTATCAAAGTGGGAAATAATTGAGACTCAAATGCCATCATCAGAAGTCCCACTCGCATCTGCGCAGGGGCAGGGAGATAATACACAGCGAAGGAGAAGAATAACAAAAGGCAGGGAGGTTATAAGCGGTGGAAGTGGGGAAATGAAATGCAATTGGCAAGAAGGAGGGGTAATTTAGCGATTCCATCTTTTAAATTACAAGATTACAAAATTACAACCTGCTGCTGTTTACTTAACATCTGTAGTCCGTCCGATGCATCACAAAAGGTTATCAAGATCTTGCTCCGAGGTCGCTGGTATCGCAAAATAACTTCCACCATAGAAATGGTAAATAATGTGGTACAATCGATGCGATGGATCTAAGCGTTGATTGATGAACTCCAGGAAGTTTAATAAATTAAGTAATTATTTTTGGTTTAGGTCTATTTACTTATATTAATTGTGATACGAAATGAAACAAATGAGACATTCGAGATCAAACTCAGATAACTCCAAATCCAAAAAATTGACTAGCTCACATTTTTGGCTAGTTTAAAACTACCTCTTTTAATCAATAAAATGAAAGTAATATAAAAAAAAATCATTATTTTTTTTTATGCAAAATACTCTAAATATATTTACTCAGACTCGAGGAGAGGTTGAGGCGAATTATGAACTGTTCGTTTCGATTTTTCTTCGACGCCCCGAGGAGGTCTCAAGTGTCCCACCTTTACATTGAGTAAAAGTGGCTCTTCCCTTCTATCCCTAGACTCTATTCCCTAGAATCTTACTTATATCAGACCATCAACTCACAACATCCATCTTATATCTGTAGTCTCCTACAATTCATGTCGCCCTTCCGATCTTTAAATCCATTCCCATGGACACCAACATTTTTGAGCGATCATTTCTAGGCGAAAACGGGCGGTTCTATCTCTCTTTGGAACTCACTCCCACTCGATATCCGTCATGCTTCTTCTTTAATCTCATTTAAATCCAAACTGTTCCTACAACTTCTAAATTCCCAAACAGATGCTCTGATTATAGATATATTCAACTTAATCGATTGATGAATTACTGTAAATATTCCTCACTCATAATGGTATCATTTTTTTACTATTAGATGCTTTTATTTATTCACTTATTTTTCGTAAGCATATTTCTTTTTATTGTAAAATTGTCTGTTTTTTTATTTTATTTTTGTATTACATTTTCTGATTTTCTACCATAACCTACCTGTTAGTTATTTACTTTCAAGATATTATGTAAATATTGTTTTATTCTAATAATGTAGTCCTTTAGCCAGATACATATTTATTTAGTTTTGTTAATCTCTGTTATTCTGAAGGGACCTAGTCCCAGAATAAAATTATTTTTCTATACTATTCTATATTATAACAATGACACAGTGCATTCTAATTTATTCTTTAATAAATGTATGTTATTTAAAATTTTAAAGTATATCTTGTTTTAATCAATAAGAAAGGGTCAATGAAAAATATATACATATGTATATTACAACGCGGCTCGAATCTTGTATTGTGAAGTAAATTTTATTAAACAGGAAACTAATGGTATCTATTATATTATTCATCGAATTAATTATTAACAAAAAGAAATGCATGACCATACATTTTTTTTTTAAATTTCCATATAAATCAATATTAAAAAAATCTGTTTTATGTTTAGAAGTCCACTTAAAATTTATATACATATATGTATGTATATTTTTACTTATTATCCTTAATAAGAGGCTTTTTTATAATCCTAAGAAAGTATTAATAACATTTAACCCGACATCTCGCATTGGACAAGATTACTGCGTCAGAAATAGAAAAAAACAAAACAAAAAAAAAACTCGCTTGTCAAGAAATTATTTCTTGTTTGACCACCAGCGGTAGCTTAATCCCTGAGATTACAATACATCAGTTAGGCGATAGGTGTCACCCTAAAAGGCGCCAATCAACTTGGTCGATTTAAATAAATACTCTGACGTGAGGTGTGCGTACACTGGTTGGAGGGGGTGACGATATAGAGAATAGCCCCTATCGAACATTATCCCCATGACTGCCCCCTCTCATCTCCTCTCGCTAATTGGCCGCAACGTTTTTGCCGCTCAGCTAATGAGCCAATGACGGCTATTTCTCACCTCGATAAAACGCCCTCCGATTTCACATTTAGGTTTCTATAATTTCATATTAGGTATCTGTTATCATACGGACATAATATTAATGCAGTTCGCATTTAATCAGTAAGAAAAAAAAATTAACAATTATTACATGTCCACTTAACATTATGAACCTGAATACCATAGTTGAAAACAATTATTTATATTCGACAAAAAAAAAATTAAGATGTTTTACATTTGATTTGTCTGAAATATACAGAACGCAATACTCTACAAAATTATTTTGAGTACACATCTGTTTTTTAGTTTGATATTTACATTAATCACAAAAATTTTGATGGAGACGTAGTCAAAGATTGAGAAAATTCGCATTTGATTTAATTTTAAATATTTCTGATCGTTAGTTTTGTCGAAAATATGGAAGAATATACGGGGAAAAAATCTCTGAAACGATATTTTGAGTGCATATCCTGATGTTTAGTTTGACATTTAGATTAACCTTATACTGTTTGATGGTTTTTTAAGGACTCATTTTCAAAGATTGAGAAAAAAAATAGAGTTTTTTTACTCTTTGAACTAATTTCTTAATTAATTAATTATAAGATTTTATGAACATTCGGGAGGATATTAACAGCGAACCGAACATTTCAGGATAATAAGATAGAAAAATCGTTGCTGGATTATAAGGAATTAAAAGGAAAGAAAAATATTTTGGGTAAAGTTCATAATAAATTCTCAAAAATATTTTGGGTGAAGGTCATAATAAATTCTTAAAAATATTTTGGGTAAAGGTAATAATAAATTCTCAAAAATATTTTAGGTGAAGGTCAAAATAAATTCTCAAAAATATTTTCAGAAATTTAATGACTTGTTTTTAATTAACTAATAACCCAGGTCAATCCCTCCTTGAAATAACTTTTTTAATTAAAAAAACAAAACAATGTCACCTAATTTTTTTTGTATCCCACTTCTAAAATACAATAAATTTATTTGTCAATAAATTATATAAATACAATAAATTTGACAACGCTTAACCATAGTTTACAAAATAAAAAATTTAAACTAAAACGAAAAATAAAAAAAAATTATAATAAAATGGACACTGGTGTTAAGATGTTTTCCAAAAAAAACAACTAATTATAGTCTAAAAAACGTACGAGATCAATAATTTACATTATTGTTATTTACTCGTACATATCAATAATTTTTCAACCGATTATGATAACTAGCGAAATATGAATTTTAGGGAAGGTTTATGTAGTATCGAAAAAAAAAAAATAGGGAAAGAAAGATGCTAAAGTTAAACAGTGCACAAGATTAAATAAAGTTTCTAGCCTAAAAAGAGTCGCATAGGAATGCGCAAGCTCTGCCCCGCGTATGGTTTTAGAGTGCGCGAGCAGGGGCGGAATTGGCCATGCATACAGATACATAGCTAATTGCTAACCAATGCTCAGCTATTATTCAGTTCGGTAATGAGTCAATAGAACCTGAGCCATGGAGGACACACCGGCATCCGCAATAATGCCAAGCTCTGGGAGGCGAGCATAATCAAGCGAATGCGCAGAAGGGACTGGCGCATTGGTGCAGCAAACATAAACAGCAGCGCATACACACACACACATATAGACAAGGAGAGAGAGATAGAGAAGCATGGAGGACGAGAGACCAAACATACGACCATCGCTGGAGAGGAGGCAATCCTCTAATCTGGGGATATGTACAGAGGGCTCGCATTGTGCATCCTCAGTCCCGGTTGCATATAATGCAATCAAACAATGCCTTAACAAGGCCATTGTGCTCCCTGTCCACATATCTCAATCCCTTTAATTAACTAGGGGTCGCTCCTGTTGTCTGAAGAACCCCGCCGCTTCCGATTATTCCGTCATACTCTTGGCAAACTTGGCTATCTTCAACATGCGCTTCTCGTTTCGGAATAGGCCCAATTAGAAATGGCTAGTTCAGCATTGTGAGATAAGAAAATGTAGGATGGAAGTCGCTAATGTATATACTCATCGAAGAAAAACAAAAAAAAAAAGAAGCCCTCTGAAAAAAAATTAAAAAATTTTCCCAACCGTTTAAAAATTCTCGCACCATGATTAAAAAAAAAGTTGATCTAACTGAATTTTACCTCTCGTTACAACGTAAGTGTGATCCAATTTCTATCGAAATTCATTTTAAGAAACCGTGACTATATTTTTTTGGCGCATTGACCTGCATTCTTTATTAATAATTTCGTACGAATTAATGAAGAGAATGAAATAAGAGGCTCTGCTAATGCAAACGTATACCTGTCATTAATTTAAAATTCTATGGAATTATTAATTGTGAAAATTTGAAAAGAGCATAAATCGGAATCAGGAATATTTCAAGAACGAGAAGTAGGCTTTGATTTATCATGTGAATAAATAAATCATGTGTATCAATTCCACGACAACCTTCAACAGAAAGGATTTGCTTATATCTCTATCATATACAAAAGTTTCTAGTGAACGTTTAATATTTTATTTTACCATTGATGACGACTTCCTACCCTCCTGTATCGTTTAATAACATCTCCCTGATTCCTGTAGAACAGGTACTAAGGACTAAACCTGGACAAACGCTTAACTTGGAATCCTCATACTAGACTGAAACGACAAGAAACAGCTCACCGTTTCAGGCTACTTCAACATTTACTAGACCAACTCTCTAAGCTCCCAATTAACTACAAAAGACTCATACACATGACAATCATTTGACCCATCTGGACATACGGAGCAGAGCTTTGGGGCTCCACTAAGCTATCGAATTCCCGGCATATTCAATCCTTACAATCCAAAATCCTTCGTAAAATCCTCAATGCTTCTTACTTTGTTACGAACAAAGTAATCCATAATGACCGTAATTTCCATTTTTGGATGATTTGGCCCGAATACGATAGCAATCTTATAATGAAACTTCATTTCCACTCAAACCCACTATTCCTCCGAGACGTCTGAAAATAAGATGGCCTCGTGACCTTCTAAGCTGAACTTCTTATTTGAGTATTACTACTGGGTAATTTCTCTACTTGCCTTTGTCTCTGGACATGATTTATCTTTTATTATATTTACTTTTGTATTCTTTATACAGTTGTAAATTTCAATAAATATATTTATATAACAAAAAAAAAACGATTGATGAGTTTAAGATCAAAAGCTGAAAAAACAGATGATTTTTTTCACCTTGTTCACTTTTATATTCAAGGAATACTTAACTTTAGGTTCAGGACCGCACTGAAACCATGACAAATAAGTCGGTATTTACGAAATCGCTTGACCGAATTTGTGAAAAAGTTCTGAAATTAGGAGTTATCCGCTTTTCATCCAAAACTTCTCATTTTTTTAGAGATGTCAAACTGAACCGTAATGTCACACTTTTTATTTCCAGAATTATTTCGCCTACCATAATTAAGAATTTTTTTTCTCCGAAACCCAAATTATTCCATTTTTTCCACACCTTATCACTGTATCCAAGTGATTCTGATTTCGAAACTCCTTGAATAACTTAAAGATAGTTAAAATATGATAAAGGAATATCAGGATATCACAGTCAGGATTGTGCTGTACCCACTGAACGAATTTCCGGGTAAAAATAGATAGCGCATTGTTCATTCCTTCAGTCACTTTTGTTTCTAAAATTAAATGTGCTTTTTACATAAATATTTACATAATGGTACAATATTTTATAAGTTTTAGTGATCACCGTGCAATATTTTTATTTTACATATATGTTCGAATAGTAAAAATAGGTCGTAAAAAATTGAGTTTAACTGATCAATAACTCATATAATTTGTAAAATAAAGGTTAGTCCGGCGTTGGGGGTTCATGATCAATAAACTACGAACTTTTGAATAATATATATTTTTTCATCATAGAGAAATTGGTCTACTGCAACGGAACTCCTTTTAAGAGAAAAGAGAACTCGAGTAACATTAGTATCCTGTTAGAGTAAAACGTAATAATATGAACCACTTGATATCACACGACGTGGGAACTGTCGAGTGATGAGAAAAACAAACGGAAAACCTCGCTCAAAACAATTGTTTTACCTCAAATTGTTTGAAACTATTGCGTAATTGTAATGAGCGCTTAGAGCCAAGGTCCTGGAAGAGGAGAGTTAATGACAGATTCGGGACCAGTTTTAAACAAAATAACAGAGCGTTTCATTTCAAATAACACTATACTTTATTCGCTAATAGTGACTTTTAACTCATCTGACGTCATGCGGAAGTACGTATGACCACCTATGATATAAACGTACTGTTTACAATAGTTTTGTAACCGTCCAGTTATTTTTTTTTATATAATTTTTTTTTCTCAGAATAATATCGGATAGGCACAATTACATTTATTGACGACTATTTTGATCAGTTTCCAGGGATTTATTCATAAATAGAATAAGGTTCTAAGCCATACAATGCCGTTCTACTTTTTATGAAGATAGTAAAATTAAAGTATTTTTGGAACATCTCTTGCCTAAAACCTAAACCTCATCATATTTAAAAGATTGTATTTAGATGGTGCTTAAAAAGGTGACGGACCTAATAATATCAATTAAAAACCCAATGACCTGTTTTCTTTCCACTTCATTACACTAACAAAATATTATATTCCTTTTTAAGATATTAGATACTTTAGTATTTTAAAATCCACTAAGCCATCGAATTCCTCTCGTATTCAATCCTTACATTCCAAAATCCTTCGTAAAATTCTCAGTGCTCTTTACTTTGTTACAAACAGATTAATCCTTAATGACCTTAATATCCCATTTGTTGCTGATTTGACACGAATCCGATATCAATCTTTTCATTAAAATCTTTATTTCCACTCAAACCCACTAGTTTCAAACCTAATAACCTCTTCAATTCCTGATAATCCTCCGAGGCGTCTGAAAAGAAGATTGCCTCGTGACCTTCTAAGTTGAATTTTTTATTTGAGTACTACCACTGGGTATTTTCTCTACTTGCCTTTATGCAAGCCAATGTGTACCATTCATTCTATTTACTTGTTGTATTAGTAAATTTCAGAAAAATATTTTAAAATAATAATAATCATGCTAATATTTTTCTTTTTCTATTTCAGAGGTCGATATACGTTCAATTTGATATCCTGACGTCGAATTTGATAAATATTTTTTAGATTTATATTGGATTTGTGTTATGGATTGTTGTTAGTGTTATTCTCATTCTGATATAAAGATCTGATTTTCGGAGCATACATCTTTTGAAGGCTATCCCCAATGCCTTCCCCCGACGTTACTACAACACACACACATTCCCGTCATCAGGCGGCTCCGGGAGATAAATCCGTGACGCTCCACGAGGATTATCCAGTATGAAAATTATTATCCAGCGGGACTCGAACATAAACCATTTAGTGACTGCTGCGCTAGGAGACCCGGGTTGAATAAAACCGAAAGCACAATGAGAGCTAGAAGCTCGCTTGTAAATATTAAACAGAGGGCAGGGAATGGTTGTGGGTAATTGAACCGGCCGCAGCGCAACGTTACATTTGACAGCACCTAGCATTAATGACCTCCTCTCTTTCTAATAATTCAGAATTAATGTAGCAAATATCATTGGGAGCGTTGGTATCGTCCGCTATAATTAGGGACTACAAATCAAAGGCGAGAACCCACGGGACGGGGTACAATTGCATGTGTTCAATCATCCCAGGCTCTGATCTATCGTTCCCAATATCACCACTTTTTTTCATATCACTGTCCGAGTCAGTGTAATTTTTTATTTCACCCTTTTCCTTCCGAGCGATGACGGATTTTTAGATGTGCCGTTGAAGCCTCGGTGATGCAGCAATATAAATGTGGGGATCTACAGTTCAAATCGTGAAATCTCAATCGAATCTTTATACATTATTACAGCTGTTTCAACTCTATGAAAAAGATTGCTATTCGTACAATAGGACAAAATAGAAAAATAACTTTATTCTGGGACTAAAGAAAATAACTAAGATAAGCATAAAAGGAAAATGAATATAGATCTGTTAATAATACTGCAAATAATATACATCAGGCTACAGTACAAATCATAAAGCATTAGTAAAAGTTCCAAAATAATAATTTCTAGTATATTCTTTTTTTGTACTATTTTTTCAACATAGTAAATCACTAAAGAGAATAAATAATTACCAAAAAATAAAAACTTGATGTAAAATGTCATAACTTCTTTGCATTACCTGTGTAAAGAATATAATATGTTAAATGTAAAAAACAACAATTAAACAACGAAATTCATTATTTAATACCGATTCACTTAAGCAGAGCAAAACTAACCCACTTAGAGAGCATCTATTTGGGAAGTGAGATTCTGGAAAAGCGAGGGCTTAAACGAGTACAAGGAAGAAGCATGACATACTAAGAGGGATTGAGTTCTAGGTGGCGGAGGAACGTTCAAATGTTTTGGTTCAAATATTATCTTCTATCCCCCGCCTCGAATCCAAAGCTTCTCCAGACCAATTGGCCATATAATTCCAATCTTGAGCATAACGGTTATTACAAAACTATAAGCAGTAAAGAAAGCCTTGTAATCGTGAAAAGCTTCGAAGTACAAAACTATTTCACACAGCTCAAAACTAATTCAAAGGAAGAAGATTGTTTGTTTAGTAATCGTATATATATTTTTTAATTTTGCTGTATTCTGTATGAACTGGCAATATGAATAAATGACAATTTAATAATAATTCAGAGTCAAACTACTTTATATTTTAATACATATATATATATATATATATATATATATATATATATATATATATATATATTGGTTTTTTTACTTTTCTTGACTGTTATGGAAATAATATAATATTTAAATCTTGAGTTTCAGTCTTTTATTTCTTTATTAATTTTTCAGGCGACGTTTCGAGAGTGGTTAGTCTCATATTCATGCCCTGACAGTGAACAAATGAGCTTTTTAGTAAAAAACATCAAACAGCACACTAAAATAGATGTAAAATGACCTGTGTAAGATAGGGTGTACTTACATGTTCTAAAGAATGAATCAGTTTTTCATTAATCTGTTGCCTCTTAAAACAGCATAAATTGTTTGTTTTGAAATTGCTGTGATCAATGAACAAGTAATCCATTTTTTAGGAACAGCAGTTTATTTAATTGTTGAATCATATTAGATCATTGTTATTTTTATATATTATGAATTGATTAAATTTGCATAACACGAGCTAAGACCTTGAACATCCGATTTTTTGTTTACAGCGCGATTTCTATCGGATGTTCAGGGTCTTAGCTCGTGTTATGCAAATTTAATCAATTCATAATATATAAAAATAACAATGATCTAATATGATTCAACAATTAAATAAACTGCTGTTCCTAAAAAATGGATTACTTGTTCATTGATCACAGCAATTACAATACAAACAATTTATGCTGTTTTAAGAGGCAACAGATTAATGAAAAACTGATTCATTCTTTAGAACATGTAAGTACACCCTATCTTACACAGGTCATTTTACATCTATTTTAGTGTGCTGTTTGATGTTTTTTACTAAAAAGCTCATTTGTTCACTGTCAGGGCATGAATATGAGACTAACCACTCTCGAAACGTCGCCTGAAAAATTAATAAAGAAATAAAAGACTGAAACTCAAGATTTAAATATTATATTATATATATAAGGAATTCGTATGTAAGCCACATCTGATTATTTAAAAATTATTTTTAAGACTTAAGTCTCTCAATGATAAAGAGCCCATAAAACTGCCAACATATACATTCTTATTTTTTTTTAGTTCCAAATATTATTTTAATAATGACAAACATCTAAAAAATATTTCCACAGAGGTATTGAGGGATAGTTCATTGGGAAAAGTTTTAAAATGAATTCAAAATTTTAGTTAAAATAATAAAAGAAATTTTAAATAAATTGGTTGTAAATTATGATATTTGGAATTATAATTATTTTTCTTGCGATACCCTTGAGTTAAGAAGCACTAAATTTAAATAATTGGCTGAAGATAAACTCTACAGATATTTACTAAAGTACACATTGTAATAATGAAGATGGGTCATAAAGAAATATTAACTCTACTATTGTCGAATGAGCTACGTGTAGATTAGAGTTATCTAGTCTCGAGTAAACTTATCAGCGTGCTTAGAGATAAGGCGCTCCGACACAACACTAATAGAACAGCCACGGCATTCAATTAGAATGATGGCACTCCTCTCGTCCTAGCGCTGCAACTTTTACTACGGATGTAATATGTTTATACATATGTATACATATTACATATATATATATATATATATATATATATATATATATATATATATATATATATATATATATATAAAATAATTACAGCAGCAGTAATTTAATTAAAATTAGAAAGTCAGTTTGGGCGCCATAAATTCAGCTTTATGACTCAAAAAGTCTTAAGGAAAATTGCTCATTTATTGCACGTCTTAGATGATCGAATTTGCCTCCTCTTAACACTAAAAGAAGATATGTTTTTTCTTTTTCATAAAACGGAATGGAATCCTAGGATTATTTTTTAATAGAAATTACAAATCTTTTTGAATAACTTCCCTTTCAGTAGCATTTCATATATTCTACCCTACCATTTCCTTCAGATCCTAGTAAGCATTTTTAAATTTCATAACATAAAAGATTAATTTTTATAACGTTTTTCCTTATTGTTAATTTTAAATATCAATAGAATACAAAAAAATTTATTCTAAAAGTCAACGTTTCGTGCCACATTTGGGGATAAATTAAATCAGATGTAGAAAAGTGATACGTGGAATATTCAATAATAGTATAATAATTAATATGGATACAAAAATTGAATTGAAAATAATATTTATTTAAGGATTTATGAATGATGAGTATTTATGAAAATGAAGTCTAGCCCTGTTTTGCTGATTATTTCTTACATCTTTTCTGCAATTCTGGTTTAATTTCAGCTCATCGAATCGAAAGTTCTTTGTATCACAGTCAATAAGCGAACTTTAATAAAAAAAGGTTCTGTACTAATACAACCTATGAAGGATATTGTCCAGTATATGGATGAACGTTTTCCAATACGACGGTTCTGTAAGATGTAGGATTGACAGAGGCTGAGTGAGCCCTAGAAGGAAAATAATTTAACTTGTATAGTCTATTTCGAACACTATTAATAATTTAGTTATATACTTTTTCAAGATATTCTGCTGTTCTTCTCAAAGGTCAATCACAATATTCATCTTCCAATTAAAAAAAAATATGACATAATATATAAATCCTTATGTTCTTGGATATAACAGAACCACCATAATCGCTCAACAAGGAAAAGGACCGAAGAGGAAATGAAATACTCAACTAACACTTGAAAACAGAAAACAAATTCTAATGTAAAATTAAACTCTATGTTCTTTGGATCCGTTTGGCATTGATGTGCCAGCTGAGACGTGGATGGGACTATAACAGAACTAGCCGCTGAGGTATTCGCTGTAAGGAAAGGGACCGAAGGGGGAACACGCCGCCGATTTATTGGGTCTGTCGTTTTCATTTCAATAAATAACTCAATTACTTAGGAGTGACGTGGACGACGTTCCAAATTGCTTTGTGTCCTCCAAACTGAGTTACAAATATAAAACGTTTCCAGCTCTGTTAACCGAATTATCTGAATAGAGCCTTAACGAGTCGTCGGGACTGGGCTGGGGCAGTATTAATATAACGTTGCCTCGCCAACCAGATTAGTCATTTATTTGCCAAAAACACGGCTACATGGAGAACGATCGCTTTAATAATGCAAAGTATAAAATACATGACATTTGTGCATGTTGACACTACACACTATGGATACATATATATGTAGGTTCAATCATAGTTGAAGCCTAAGGGTGCACCTACGTTGGATCCGATGCGATGCGACGCGATCCTATTCTATCACATAGGATGGTGGGCTGAAAAAACAAATAACTGAAATACGCAGTGAGTGCCTACACTGGATCAGATCCGACATGATTCTATCCTTTTCAATCCGATAGTGAAACTGCCTTCCGAATAAAATAGTATTAATTTTATTCTTTTATTTCTTATATTTTATATATATTATAGTGAAATATAAATATATTAAAAATAATTAATAAATAATCCTAATTTTATAAATTAAAAGAACCGAATATTATAACAATGAGGTAATATAACTACATTAGAATATTTTTGTCTTGCTGTTTGACTATAACCATATAATTTAGTTGTTTTTCGATTAAAAAAAATAGAATTTATTGTTTTTATTATATATTCGTGTTTTATATAATGATTGAATTTTCTCGATTGTGATATCATTTATTTCTTTTGATATTTTGTTGTTCATCTTTGCAAATGAGTATAAAAAATCAGAAAAGCCCTTACCTCCCAGAGTTCCCAACTGTTTAATAAATAAATTAAACATTACGATGATAATCTTATCAAAATTTAATGTTACCAATTTTATTTGACGAATTAAAATTGTATGTAGGTATATTTTTTATGTACATTTCTGATAGATATAATTTTATTCAACGGAAAAATAACCTTAGCTACTATATTTAATGGTTCATGAAGATTAGTAATAAAATATTTTAATGGGAATTGAGAATATTTAATTTTGATTTATGACGGATCTTTATATAATAGTTAATTATCAAATTACAATGTACATTTTTTTAATAAACATTTTAGACAATAAAGGTTAAGTTGCCACACATGGTAACGGCTGGCTTATCAGATTGAAAACTAATGATTTTGAAATGTGAAAATCGCACCTGATCGTACAGTATCGCATCGGATCCAATGTAGGCGCTCTCGATTTATTTCAGTCATTTGGTTTGCTTCCGAATTCTGATGGTATCGCATCGGATCCAATGTAGGTGCACCCTAAGATAAAATCGACTCGAACAGACATAAACTTCTAATAAACCAGATTTTTTTATTTTAATAGATTCACATAAGTAGAAATAAACTCACATGAATAGCTTCCACATCAGACTTAAGTAAAAGAGAACTCACCTGAAACATAAAAAAATAAATAAATAAATCAAAAGTAATATGGTACAATATTATATCATATAGTAGGGACAAAGAGAATAAAATCAAAGCGGTGATGATTAAATCATAAAATTCAGTAATTATTATAATGGAACTAAAAAAATGTTGTACAACCCACGGCCCCCTAAAAGAACTACTATATTTAAGTTTATAACAAGAGTAAGTATGAACATAATAAAATTTTTAACTAATAAAAAATAGTTAGCTAGTTCGGGCGCCAGAATGTGAACCTTATAACAAAAAAATGAGTCATGAGGAAAAGTACTCATTTATTGGACCTCTAAAATCGAATCCGTCTGCTCTTAACATTAGCAGAAGATATATTTTTTCTATTTTGTTAAGTGGGATCTAATCCTGGGGAGTTGCCATTTTTTTTCTCCTAGAATAAAATAATAGATAATTCCCTTTCCAATAGCTTTTCACATCTTCTCTCCTTCTTCCTTTAGATCCTTGGAACTTTTTTTATATTTTAGTATAATAGTCAATAAGTTGTATAATTAAAAAAAAATGTTGTTCGTTTGTGCTCCATAAATTGAGGTTTATGACTCATGAAGGCATTATGAAAATTATTTATTTATTGCGCCTCTAAAATGATCAAATGCGCCTCTTCTAGAAACTAACTGAATTTTTTTTTCACTAGACTTTAGACATCTATTTAAATAAACCCATGTCCAACAGGTTTCCACTACCTCGCCCCTTCTTCCTTCAGATCCCTGGAACCTTTCTCTTTTTTCCTGGATACTCCTTCCTCATCGCGAACCCAAATCCAACCCAGGTTGATTAGACCTAGAGCCGGAGGTGGATGTATATATAGGACATAGGACCTAATAACCGGCCAGCGAGCGGATAGTGTGTGAATAGGATTTGATTAGTGTGCGCTTGAAGCGTTGGGAGCGCAGCGCTGCAAGCGGTGACGTTGGAAGCTGTTTGCGCATCACAAACAAAGCGCCTGATTGGGGATAGATCCACTGTGATAACAGATGGGAGAAACCTTGCCCAAATAGACACATCAGCCTGCCTTACATTAACAGGGCCATCTGTTTCTATTGCTCTCTGCTAGGGCAAGGTAAATTCCACAACCTCTACGTTCCATTTACAAACAAAACCACTTCTATACCACCCCCTCCTGCCTATCCCGCCCCCCTTATCCAACTGAATATGTTCTATGTCCCTTCTAGTCCATTCCTATTTCACTACGTAAAAAAGTACTTTTTTTTTAAGTATACTGATTAACAAAAACAAAAAAAATTAAGAAAAAAAACAGACATTTTTTCACTTAATTTGCATTTTTTGGAATATTTCATAAAATACGACAAAAAAAACCGTGTACGCTTTTATACTATACAATCCAAAAAAGGAATCTTTGAAAATAATATTAATACAAAATGAGATATAAAGAATATGATTGTTATTCAAATTTTGATTAAATACTTATGTAATAAATTAAAATAGAAAGCAAAACTAAAAAGTAGGAAATAAATTTCAAGAAGTTTAAAATGAAAGTAGAGAGATCAACAAAAAAATTTCATTTTATCATAAAAAAGCGGGGGTGCTTGATGCTAATTGTAAATATTTTATTGACTGATAACGATAAATTAATTACGATAATTACTTAAAAAGCACCATGCGCTTAAACGACAAAATGTTTTCGTTCACCATCCTATTCTTATTTTAAACTTTAAAAATTATTTTCTATTTTTAAGTTTTGAATTTTAATAAAACGTGTTTTGTTTTTTTTTTCAATTTAAAAGCTAGAATTCATTTTCTATTTCTTAGTTCGGCTATCTACAAAATCATGTTGCAGAGCTTTTTTGAACTATTTTTTTAAAATGTAAAACAACAAAACTACCCTTTTGGTTCTGACAGTTGTAATGTAATGTCAGCTAGTCTTGAAGAGTAAGCCTATATGCCTGAATACATCTCATGGTACCTGGCAAAGACACTGGCAAATCCTCATCAGGATAATGAGAAATCATTATTGTATTGTCATCGTTCCTTGAGAAATGTGCAAAGATTATTTTAAACCTAGTTAAAAAAATACTTTACATACATGTGTACAAGCGAAGCTAATAAAAGCGTGTTAAAAAGGGAAATAAACGAAAAAATTTGTTGTTGCCAGATTAAGAATATGATAAAAATGAGGCGAATTTTTTTTTAATACGTGGATTTTATGATTTTGTTTATATATTTTGGTATAGATGAAAAACTGATTATGATATGATATATTTATGTTTTCGTCTTAATGTGTTAAATATATTTAACCTATATAAACGTTTTAGTGATTACTCTATAAAGTGGGTGTCTTGGATTGATGGAAAAACCTTGCGGTTGAGCCTGACTCGGACACTTACCTGAACAACCGTTTTCCTAGAAACAGTACAGTCTTTAGCAAGTAACAGAAACCTTTTTTTATGTTTTGGAAGATACAAGTGAAAGAACTTTGGGATAATTAAAGCGATTTTCGAATTATAAGAAAAAATTATTATATTTTTTTCTTGAATCCATCGAACGATTCTATAATTTTCGTTCCTAAAATATACCCCTCCCTTCCGGAAGATGCAGTTAACGGGAGGTGGTAGGGGACCTGAGTCCTATCCTCGGGGGACTTCGCCCTTCCAGATTACTCAGGCTAAAGTATTAAGTATGTATTAAAGTGTAAATTTTCATTTTGCTTTTTCATATATTCCTCCTTGGAAATGCTTAAATTGTCACCCTCTCTCACTCTATATCTCCTTCTCCCCCTCTCTCACCCGGGTCAGCCGTTCGCGCTTTTATATTCATACAAGATTACAATTTTAAATATGGAAGAAACCTTAAAATTTAGTTTGTATGATGATAAGCGATATTCTCGTCCCAGGACAATTTCCATGTAGATAAAATTGCCTATTGGCCATCCCCTTGAGAAAATATTCAATTTGCATTGATTTTATTTTTACTCCGAATCCTTCAAGCTTACATTATAAATATCGATTTTTTGTTGTTATTACAAAAAGAAAACCTAATCCATCTACCACAAAAAAAAAAAAAAACTATAACGGTATATTTTTCACGGTAATATTTATAATGAGATCTTTAAGGGAAATTGAAAAAGTAAAGTATGAAATAAATAATTTCATACGAGGAATAATAGACAGAAAAATATGTTCTCTATAGGAAATACAAAAAAGAAGCTTAAAAATGTCACTTAGATGGTATGATTCGCATTTTAGGGCTTCCTGGCCAATATGTTAACAAAATAATTATATATTAAAATATTATGTGATGCTCTGAGTAATAATGTAATGTTATTGTACATAAAATGTTTGGTAAAATTAGAATAAAAATAGAAAAATAACTTCATTAATCTTACAAAAAATAATAATAAGTACATAAATAAAAAAGATTAGACCTTATATGAATAGACTATATAAATGTAAATTTACGACCTTGGTTGACGACTAAAGATTTGTTTTATTTTTAAACTATGGTCAATACGTCTTCATGTATGTTGTTTATTCCAATGATTTCATTTTTATATATATTATTTTTTCAATTATTTTATTTTTAAATATATCTCAACTATCAGTCCCGAAGAAGACCTGGAACGTAGCTCGAAACTTGAGTATAATATTTGATGTATATTATTACAGTTGTAGATATCAATAAATTAACCTAAAAAAAAATTGATGTACATATTATTCCAAAATATAAATGTGAGCATATTCTTTAAAATTACTTAATATTTTATACGGATATTACTTTATGTAAATGAGAATATGGTGTACACATGTAATTTTATGAGCTGTGTTATTGTTTTCGTATTTAACTGTCTCAAAAAAAGAGTAATTTTTCTGCATTATGAACATTAAAAAAATAAGCACGTACATAAATACCTTATAAAAGGTAGTCATTCATTGGAATATAAATCATAATTTATAGGCTAAATTGTAAAACTAAAACTAAAATAAAAAACTGTAGAAAGAAAATAAAACCGTTCTCCACAATTTATTAGCTCGTTTCAAAAATAAACAAAACTCTAATTGTTTTTATTCAATTAACTAAAGGACGATTGAATTTAGAGATGAGTTGAAGGTTGAAAAAACATAAGAGATAAATAAAACAAATTATTCTTCTTCGTACAAGGTAATTGATTTAGTAAAATTCGTTAATAAAAATATATTTTTAAAAAACCTGTTTCACGGACAACGGTTCTGCAAGGATGTGACTTGCCCTAGATCACGCTCAACCGCCAGATTGGCCCCCCTTATTTTGGTTACTCTATTTTTAAATTTTATAGAGACCGGGTGAGTCCCAGGAGGGTCCTAGATCCCATATGATCCATCTCCCGCCGCAAACACACTAAATAAAAGTACTGCCTGCAGCGGGATTTGAACCAGTATTTCTGGCATGGCAACTCAGTGCTCTACCATTGAGCCACTCTGCTCCCTTAATAAAAATATAATCACCTTAATTATAAAAAAAAAAAAAATGGTGGGATATAACAGAATGACACATCCTGTCTCGACATGAGGTAAATGAAACGGAATCTCCAGCCAAGATCCAGGTGAGAAACATTTCCTCTTATTACGGGAAATCCTTCCGTTCCTTATAAGGATTGTTCAAACAGCCTGTCGTTTATTCTAATTTCTTATTAATTATGACTCATTTAGTCTGAATATGACTTATTATTCACTACATATGCTGAATAATTTACACAGAAGAAGCTTACTAAATGAAACGAATATAATTTTATTCGTCTATGAGGTGAAATTAATGTACCCCTGAGCTAAACCGCTACACTTTTAAAAAATACGAAGGAAAAACAATCGTTATCTATATTTAGAGATATGTCTTAGAAATGTCAATATGTAGTGCCTTCTAGACCAATCACTATCCTTCGCTTTCTCCTTTTTGTTTTCTTTCTAAGATTGTACATTTACTTTACTTCTTCAGGTTGGGTCTATTTCTTTAAGGTATTAAGATATTCCGGATCTCACTTTGTTTAAATGGACCTTTGTTTGACTCAAATAATGATTAATTTTTGGTTCCACATTAAAAGTGGAAGGATTCTCAATTATTCTGCATAAAAAACATTTATAATAGAAAAATGTATTCTAAAAATTAATTTTTTTTTAAAATTCATTTAATTCGCCTAATAAAATACAATTTATCCTTTAAAATCTGATAGTTCTCGCATGGCTACGTTTTGGAAGCGTCGTAATTAAACAAAATTTTAAGTTCCCATTATCAACAAAAATAGTTGGCTACAGCAGATTACATTTCTTCGACTCTCTGCTTCTTTTCTGTCTCCTCAGCTCCCAAATCTCTTCCCTTCATGCATTATGTTTTGCTTTTCTATCTTTGTTCCAAGATGCCTCCTCCTAAAATTTTGACCTGACTATTCAGGTCAAAATTTTACAAAGATATATATATTTTAAAATTTTAACTTCAGAGATGCCTGAAAGTCCTCCATGCCCTTTTTTTCTAGAATAATTTATTGATATTTACAACTGTAATTATATTACATCAAGTAAATCTGCTGTATGAACAAAGGACATGAAAAAAAACACTTGTGGAGAAACTATCCATTAATATCATGAATAATGATAGCACTCCAATAAAGTTCTATAGTAGAAGGTGTCGAGGTCATCTTTTCAGACGCCTCGGAGGGTTATCAGGAATATTATGGGAAGCAAAGTGGGAGACAAGCGGATTTAAGTGTGTATTGAGCTTGTCATGGAAGGATAGGTATCTAGTTTGGGCCAAATCAGTAACATATTGGATAATAAGGTAATGATGGATGAGTTTGTTTGTGACATAATAAGGAGCAGTGAGGATTTTACGAAGGATTTTGGATTTTTATCGGTTTATATTGGATTATCAGTAGTCCAAATAGGTCTGATAACTGTCATGTAAATGAGTCCATATATACTTCCAGAAACAAAACATTAAAAAAAAGAAAAGAAATTGAGGATGAAATGACTCTCACGATAACTGGGTTAACACTTACTGTATTGCCATCTTGAACCTTACATATTAACAGCTGTTACAATGATCTTAGGGACTATGCGATAATCAGTCTTGTCTTAACTTATATATATATATATATATATATATATGATTAAAGAATCTTTTTTCTTCGACATATAATATCAAGGTCAATTATTATCATTCAAGGAAGAAAATAATTTAATTTAAAATTGAAGTAATTGAAGCCAGTCAAAGTTGTTTAAGAATTAGATTTTGGGGTAAAGGTTCAGAATTAAAGGTTTTTTTAACATTTTCCATAAAATAAATAAATAATAAATATAAATATCTAATAAATGAAAAATCGTGTATTGTATATTTTGACTAATATAATTTATGTAAGAAGTGGCGAATGGTCGAACATTATCGAAGCAGGATTACGTAATAAGTTTTGGCCGAAAACTCAATATTATATTTATTTTTCATAATTTTTTTTAAATGTGTTGAACGGTATGTTGTGCTTTATGCAATTTATAAAATAAATGTTTGAATATTAAAGCATGTTCACAAGGATGATACAATAGTTGGGTGTATTATAGGGGACATAAATATTTTTTTATTGCTTCTAAGTTAAATAGAGTACCAATATAGTTCGAAAGAGCGATAAATAGAATTTTACATAGAAGTATCATTCAATTTAAGAGGAGATATACAATGTCGTTAATCCAGGAGGTAATTATCAAGGGATGAGAGGGAGAGGATCGATATAAACAAAGTTACATTTTCAGTCTTGGTCGCTAAATCCCTCCCCCTCCCTACAATTCCACGAGAGGAGGGGGTGTTGAATCAAGATTATTTACGGGCAGTGTTCGGTGGAGGGGAGAAGGGATTTTGAAATTGGTCTCATAAATTAGGCCCTTGTTGTAATGAATTGGCGCTCTTCTATGATATCATATGTGGCTGGCAAAACCATTGTGAAATAGTACGGAGTGGAATATTCAGCGAAGGGGGGGAGGAGGGGGGGCAGCGCACAACACTACTTCAAACGTGATATCTCATATCTGATACCGCATATCTCATGAACGCATTCGCAACCGAACCGGGCTGTTAATCCTCCGGACTGGGCACTGTAACCCATCTTCTTGTGATAAACGGCATCGCGAAATAATCATTACGATCGCAATACATATAGGATCCTGAAGATAAGATGATAATTACAATAGACAAAATTTAAACAAGCAGTCTTGAGGACTATTCACAGAAGGGAATATTCAGGATTTTGGAATAACTGCGATATTTTTTGATTTTTTAAATATTTAGAAAACATTATTTATTGAAATTTACAACTGTCTTATAACAATGCAACTAGTAAATATAATGAAGGGTACATAATGGCATCCATACAGGCAAATAGAGAAACTACCCGGTGGTAGTACTCAAGTAATAAAGTCAACTTAGGAGGTCACATGACCATCTTCTTTCGGAAATTTAAGAAGTGGCTAGGATTTGAAACTAGTGGGTTTGATTGGGAATAAAGTTTGTCATGAAAAGACTGGTATCGGATTCACAAAGGATTTTGGATTGTAAGAATTGGATACGAGAGGAATTCAATGGCTTAGTGGAGCCTTGAAACTCTCTACTCCGCAAGTCCAAATAGGTCTTGTAATAGTCATGTATATCAATCTTTTATAATTAATTTGAAGCATAGAGCGTTTGTCCAGTAAGTGTTGAAGTAGCCTGTAACGGCTGTAATTATTTAAATTTCAAATTGGTGAATTTTAATTATTAATTACACATTAATTAACACTGCGAACAATAATTATATACAATTTCAAGTAGTTTATTTATTAATCAAAACGTATGTTGGGTTGCTCAATAAAAAATTTCAATCATTTGTACTTTTAATCGTTTCATATAAAATAAGACATTTAACTATTATAAATATGATATTTTAGGGGGGAAATTTCAACCAGTTATTGATGTTTGAAGTTATTATTAGCATCGATTGCACAATTATTAAACGAATTTTTAGATAAATATAATTATTCTTGTATCAGTGGAATTTTAATCTTTAAACTAAAGTTGATTAAAAGAAATTGTATAACTCATGCACAGGCCGCTAATATCGCCAGTCTCGAGCGTGTGCTGACGCGAACCCACAGCTATATCACATACCAAAAGTCGCTAAACGCGGCTAAAGAAGTTTTCACTTGAAAAAAAATAATAATAACAATATAATAATAATAATATTATATTAAGGAGATCAAGTTATGTAAATACGTGTCCCTGAGGCAAATCGATTTTAAAACATGTATTGAAAATGCCAAGGCTAATCTAGAAGGCGATGCTTAGCAAGTTATTATTATAAAAAAAAATTAAATATTTAATAATATTGGGCGAGTATTAACCTGAATCCAATATAATTAGCCAATACTCCGGGAATGCTTAGAAGCTATCAATTTTAAAAACACGGCCTTTATCACCTCTATTAAGACTTAAATATATAAATTAGTCTTTAACTTATCATTTTTTTTTATGTTAAATTCCTACTAAATTGAAGTCCTCTAGTTGACTAGCTACGGCTTTCCATCTAAGTCTTGTTAATGATTTCTGAAGGATTAATTTTTATCCTTATGTAACGATCAACAAATCACGCCCTAGTACATCGGAAACCATTGCAAAAACATTGGAAAACTGAATACTATAATAAGAACCTAATTTTTTCCAAACGGGTTTAGAATTTCTAGATTGATAAAAAATATGGATATTTCTTATTATTTACTTAATGGGCACAGAACACACTAAAAAAGTAACTGCATAAAAATCTAATAAATCTAAAAAAAAATTATTCATCAACTATTTAAGCAAGCTAATTCTGTTATTATTCATTGAACAAAATATATGAATATTAAAAACGATTATTAACTAAACGAATATTAAAAAAGATTATTTTTTAATAAATAATTTATTTTTTATAAACTTTCTATTTTAGGATGCTGGGTAGCTCTGTGGTAGACCACTGCGTTGCTGTAGTCACGATACCTAATCAGAAAGAATATTTTTTTGATCTTCCAACAGCAATGCATGGCTTGTAGCACCTTTGAACCTAGTAGATCTTCAAACTCTTCTTGGGCTCAACCGGTCTGTACAAAGTGGAATTGTGGAAAAACATGGCGATTGAGAATGATTTCGGACTTAACCTCCTTGCACAAAGTTTGCCTCTGCCATGTCAGTTCATGGGTTCCATTCATTATTACAAAGGTTGTAATAGTACCGTTTTATTTTTATTTTAATCAACTTTTGTAGAATGCTGAAAACACCGAGAAGAAACGTAAGAAAAACAGTATTTATATTTTTATCTCTTTTTTTAACGCCTTCTCATTTCCCGAACAAAAGCTAACTTGAAAATTAACCATAACAATGTAAACTTTATGAACTTCTCTTTACGCATTAATTGTTTTAAAAGTTACGTTTTACTTTCGTAATGTTACCAACATATACATACATATTTTAATTTATTCTTTCTTCCATCTTTTCGTTATTTTAAATTTTAAGCAACAGATTTTGATGGAGTCATTACTTGGTGTTCGTGTGTATTTATGTTCTGAAATAAAATGAAAATGAGAATTATTTTTTATAATAATAACAAAAATTTATTCGTTAGATATAGCTTATTTTGTTCAAATTTGATATTTCTTAGAATATAGCATCAGATTAATGCAATTTTCTGTTCATAATTGAGTTGTAATACAAATAAAAACCATTCATTATTAATTAATTTAGATAAATACAGGGAGGGAAATGTTCAGTGAATAAAAAAATATTTATTGCTAATCTGTGACTACTTATCGGCCTAAGAGTATCATCCATGTATTCATCAAAAATTTCATTATTGATATTAACAATAACAAATGACAATATGTGTTGGCAAAAACGAAAATATGTGAAGATTTATTTTTTAGTCCCTTGCTTTATTTACTTTGGAAATCATTATAATGGATGTATACACAATAGAGAATCCTTGTGCTGAACTAGGTGAATTTTAATGGAGGATTTGGGTTGGGATAGGAATAGGAATGCAGTGATGGAGCTCACCACTTTTTTCATATTGGGTAATTAAAAATACCTGTATATTTGAATTTAGAAAAATGAAATTGTATATTCTACACATAAAATTAAAACATTTCACATACTGTATCATCCATGGAATACATTTACAATGAAGAATTTCAACAAGATTATTGATTATAAATAAATCGATTTATTTACATGACAGCTATATTTATCATGTTATTTCAGGCGAGAATGGATACCTTTGAAATCGTGGGATATCGTATAGCCGATGTATATAACTAAAGCGGCATTGTATACAGTGCGTAGGGGGCAGGCTGATTAACTAGGTCTATCAGAGCCCTGGGTGCAATCTCCACGTAGAGAGACACACGTGAAATTTCAGATGAAAAAAGGTGAAATTAAAGTGCGTCGAGTGTGGGAAACATTTTGGCCGTGAAGTGAAGGATGGAGCGCCATTATAGAGCGACTCTCAACTATAATAAGGAAGTATGATCTTGTGTTCACGGTTTATTATACTCAGCTCACATGCACACACGTATCGGCTCTTTCCTCATTTCCACTCTGGGGCCCTGAGGCGAATCGCTCTGCCCCGGGCCAGCCCTCGGTACAGCACTGATTTTAATAGGCCTTAGTAAAGGACTGATTTTAATAAGCCTAGGTAAAGGACTGATTTTAATAAGCCTAGGTAAACGACTGATTATAATAGGCCTAGGTAAAGGACTGATTTTAATAGGACTTCTTCCAAACCAAGGGCCGATTTTGCATGGCAGAGTTTAAGGGTATAGAAGAAAGTATCATTAAAATCGATCCTAATCGATCCTTTTGTACACATAGGCTTCAATAAAAAGCCAAAATAAATTTTACTCTAAAAACATCGAAATTATAAAAATCATAAAAAAAATTGTATACTTACAGTATTTGAAAATTAATGTATAAAATGTTTTCCCTAGATGAGGCTATAAATTAAATAGCAACTTAGTTCAACTCGATTTTTTATTTAATATTAATGTTAGGAAACCTTTATCAAATGCATATATATATATATATATATATATATATATATATATATATATATATATATATATATATATATATATTTGAAGTTAGAGACTGAATACTTAATATAATTATTAAATTATATCATAATATTTTGAATTTTAATATATAAACTCATTTATATTAGAGAAGAATTAGTTGACTGGAACTTCAAATGTAAGGAAGAAATAGTTGGGGGTGCAGTCAATGAAAACACCGTAATAAGTGTATACTCGTGTGTACCGACGTTTCGACCTACAATATAGGCCATCTTCAGGGCTATAAGAGAGAAACAAACAGAACAAAAATATAAAAAACGTTGCAGTAACAAGAATATAGTGACATGTAATGTAGAAAATTAAAATAGTGACTAAATATGATAAAATAGTGAATAGATATGATAATTAAAGATAACGAATATTAAAATAGTTGAAGAATATAATAAAATTAAAGTAGTGACAGATATAATAAAATTACTGATGATGAACAGAAATTAAAATAGTGACAGATATAATAATTAAAGAAAACTAATATACGTTTTTTATATTTTTGTTCTGTCTGTTTCTCTCTAACAGCCCTGAAGATGGTCTACATTGTAGGTCGAAACGTCCGCACACAATAAATAATTATATACTTATTATGGTGTTTTCATTGACTGCACCCCCAACTATTTCTTCCTTACATTACAAGCTCATTTATACAATGAAATATTTTATAAACGGCTATTATTTTCTAAGAGTAATTTTAATCGAAAAAAATGTACATCGAATTCTAGGACTAAAACTAAATAATCTATATGTTTTATATTTTACTTTTACTTGAAGATTAAATGTATTAAATTTAATAATGGTCGGTTGACCGTATGAATTATATGAGGAAGAAAATGGTGAGGGTGGAAGTCAAAAGTATTTTCCTAAAAAACAATACTATTTATTGCAATCAAACATTTCAAGATTGGAGGCCATAAGTGCTTAATGAACCAGATAAACAAAAATAAAATATTAAAATGATTGGAATGAACAAGTTAAAAAAATAACATTTAACAACTGTAAGTCCTTTAGAGAAAGTAATGACAAAAATAGTATTACAGAATTTATTTTAAATTCCTGACGGACCATTTATTCCTCCGAAGAATGCATACAAATATGGACAATTCAAAGTAATCAATCAGAAAAATATGAGAGTAATATACATTAAATTATAGAAGCTGCTTGTAAGTTACTAAATCCATACAATAATTTTCTTCTTTAGCTTTGATTTGTTAACATAAAATGTTCGCAACGTTATGAGAAATATACATCTGTAATTAATAACGACCGATGCCACATCCATTGTTGCGATAAGTAGCTCCCCCAATAGACTAATTTAGACGGTGGATGATAAAGTTGATCCGACAATGCGGTATTGTGCCCGCATTAAAACTAATAACCGAGAACATTTGTATATAAAGTGCCTCAATTGTTCTTATTGTAAATTTCCTCCCGGCTCCCACGCGCTTAATTCTACACATCTTTACCAATTCACACTCTCTTCCCATTGAAGATGACACCGCTATTCTTGAGAAGAGAGACTCTCAGAATGCTCGGGGATTGAAGGAAATACATCAGGATGGGAGGAGACTAAGCTAATACTGTTATTGTGTGGAAGGAACGATTTTCTAGCTTTAACTATTTATAAAACAAAAATACGAAAATAACACATCAATAGTCAGAGATGATAAATAATTTAACAAAACAAACCATGAAGGATATTCGGTACAGTATTATATTAATTTAACGGTTGAGCAAGGAAGTGAATTGGTCGACAGATTTTTAACTTCACCTGATTACTCCTAATTAATGGTTGCCAAGAAGGGTCTGCAGGTCCCACAGTATCAATTCATAGATTTAGATATCTGGCACTCCCTACCTATTCAGCTACATCGCTCCCATATGAAAATTAATAAATATTTTTTTGTTGAAAACTTTTATATAACACTTACTATAGACATTTAGATTTATTGATTTATAATTAACAAACTTCAAATATATTAGACGTTCATGATCAAAAGAGATTAACTCCAAAATTTTGTTTTCACAGCTAGTTTAGCCAAGAAATTCTTTGTAACACGACAAGTTCCGGCCTTATTTGTGAGTTTTTGTCCAGTTATAAACTTGAAATTTCGGGAGCACTAAGCATGTCTTGAAAAAATGAAATGGTCGAAAAAGTCTACTTTGGAAATTTGAAGTTATACTACAGTACTAAATTTGATCATATTCCAGTCAATTTAATTATTGTAATATATTATATATTTTTGAATCGGAGCAAATTTGTTACGTTTGTTTGGAGTTGTATAGGGTGCAATAAAGGTAGTGTAGCTTGGTGGGTAAGAGTATTTGGTGTTTAACGATATTGGGAACAAATCATCTTCCTGGAAATGGAACAGTTCTCACCTAATACTGAACACTTGGCAAACTGAAAATAGAACCCGTTTTCAACACAGAATGACGACACCAATCATTTACAGATTATTGTAACAATATTTAAAAAGAGCTTCGATTGTGTCTACCCGAATGTTCGTATCCGTTTAGAATACATTTTTTTTTTCAAAAGAATATAAATAACACAGGATGTACCGGGTAACCGCAACATCTGTGACAATCGAGAATGACAACCCACAAGATTCGTTTTATTCATATGACTAATAGTTGCCGACACAAAAAACAAACTCCAGAGCTCATACAAAAAAAAAATAAAAACATAAAAAACAAAAATCCGAAATAACAAATCTGTTCACAGAGGGGAATGTAAATTTGAAAAATGACCGACGGAGGACAATGTTGCTAATATGTGACATACGCACGCAGCGCCGCCTAGAGGAGGGGTGTTAAAAAACTCGCCAACAAGCGGACTCATGCCTCGTGTAAATTCGGTATTTGACACATGTCCTCCCGGGGAACCTGATGGTTTATTTTTCTGACTCTTCTATAAATCCGACGGTGGGCTGAACATGACGGGACAACGTTGTGTCCTAGCGAACTCTACAAGCCTACAAGCCCCTTGCTACGTTAATACTGGTTAACAAGTCCCGAGCTTTGCAGTCCTTCATTAAAAATGATGTATTGGCCGGACGGGGCTACCGGGGAAAGTGAGAGTTCTTTCCGGTTGTCTAATATGCAAATAGGACTTGGGAGGGTACTGCTTCCTTGGCTAAGAACTAGGATCGAGAAGGCACCTCTTGCAGAACAACCGAAAGAGGCAATGGATGTTTCCAAAGCAATTTTTACAGTAATTTTTTTTGTCTACTGTCGATATTGTTTTTTATCCTAAGATTGGTTAGTTACCTGTGCCCTGAACGTTGTCTAGAGAATGACTATTTAGCGATTTTGCATACAATAATTACTCGATTTAGTTGATTTCGTTCTTTTAGCCATCTTCGTATTTCTAGGAAATAGTATAGTCCTTAAAATCAAGCGAGGCCGTGTACGCTCCACATGATGACTTTGGTTCTCAAATCAGTGACAGACACACGGTTCGACTTGCATTAGCCGAGAGTCCCTGGGATTGGCTAGAGCTATATAGATCACCGCAGCTAACTCGAGGAAGAAGATACCGGGGAATGGGGGCGCCGTTTCTCCAGGGTAATTTTTATCAAGTGGCGCCCGAACCCTTCAACCACGGGCGTAAACCCGATTAGCGCTGCATCAACGAACCCTCCGTGAAATGTGACGCAGCGTGTATTATAGATCGTGGGGGGGAGGGAGTTCTCATCTCTCTTATAGAGTGCGTCACACAACTATTAATACCCACAGCCGTTCTGTCGAGGGGGGTTGGAAATTCAAATATCCCCCTTCACCTTCCACCCCTTCACATATCTTCGGGGAAGAAATCGACGGAATTGAAATGTGGAATTTACATATGACCTTAATTTCAGGAAGAATCGAAATTCATATGAGGATACTTCCGATGGAGAGGGGCGGAGGTTCAAATATCGCCCAAGTATGGCGGAAATGAGAACAGTCTGAGGAGGCGAAAAACACGTGAAGAGTGTAGATTGATTTCCGCTCCTTCTTAGCGCCAGGATTAATGCCGACGCCCCTCGAATATATATTTTTTTCATCTCTCCGGGGTTCGATCCATTGTAATTTATGGCGAGTCGGGACGTACACGTGGTTATGGGAAAACGACCGAAATTTGCATCAATTTTATCACGATGCCTTTGTAACTGTGCTCTTCTATTGAAAACTTCCTAATCTAAGAGATTCAGATGGAGAAACCTCCCATTGAAGACACTCCTAGCGTGTTTCATCTCTCTGTAGTAGATCCCTGCTCCAGATACGTTCAGTAATGTTTGTACCATTAAGTTTGGACATTGTAATTATAATACAATGATAAAATATCTGTACTACAAAAATCCATCAATGGTATTGGATACAGTACGTACAAACTTCAAGTTGACGGTTGTACGAAGAGCTCAACGACTAGGTTATAATACCAATTTATAGTGGCTAAAAATTAGTAGATTCACGACTTTTAATAGAGCAAACAATTTATCTGCCCAGTTGGTCTGAGAAGCATGTATTGTCAGTATGTAACAGAATATTTAAGGCCGAGTACATAGTTTGATTTTAAATAATTTAATTTTAAAATAATGAACCAGTTGGATATGATCGCGGTATTTACATTTTTTTTACGAGCCAATAAAAAGAAAAAAAATTATAAATGTATATGTTCAAGGAGTAAGGGCTACATAACCAGGGAATGAAGTTCAAGAGTTTTACCTTCCTCTCAAGGATTGTTGTCATAGCAATTATTTTACTTAATTCGAATTATATTATAATTTGTTTATCGTTAAATTCTTTTAATGATTTTTAAAATAGAATGAATTAATTATTTATTGATATTACCTCCACGCTGAAAGGCACAACGAGGAGGAAGAAGAAGTTATTCATAATTGTAAATTATAATTTTTATAATTTCTTCATTACATAAAATTATCAAGGAGTTAAACAAGCTTTACACTTATTTTCAATTCAGTTATTCTAAAATTTAGAAATAGTTTCATTTACGAGATGAAATAAAAGTAATAAGAAGTAAGAAGTAGATATCGGCATCAAATCAAAATGGAATTTTTGGAAGAAACATTTTTATGAATATAATTTTAAAATTTTTAATCTATTTATTTATAAAACTTTAGAATTCATATTCAAACATAATAGGGTGTTGAATTTATTTTAATAGTTTAACGGCTTGGACGTTTTGAGGAGAAAAAAAGAAACTAGTGTTACTGCTCTTTTTTTTTAGGAAAATCAGTGTTATAGACCAATGAATTTTGAGACCTATGGACCCTTCGATATCTAGATTTTTCAGGAGGACGACTTAGAATGAGTCAGAAAAATAAAACAGGATCATAAGGATATGAGAGACTAAGGGAGGGGGGGGAGATGATATCAATATGTAAGGAGGGGTTGCAAGGACTTCACTCCTGCAACATTGAAGCCGTGTGCTCTGCGAACCAGCGCATTCCTTATTCAATCCTCTTCACCAGTGTTATCCTGACGTCTGCATCTCGATAGTACGTACCCTCATTAACGCTACACCTCGCCATCCCCTCTTCTATTAGTCAAGAGTTGGGCGGATCTTGCAGAATGGACATCACATATCATAATACTCCTGAATATACCTTTCCCCTTACTAACTGATAATCCGAAATTAATCGGACCTAACAATTAATCAGAAAACCGTGAGAAAAGGCGTTCATTTATGTTTTCTTCTTTACTTTCTTACTTTCTTCTAAGTGTGGAAGAGGGCCTATATTTACGCCTTCTATGGCGAGGGAGCTAAACTATCAAACAAACTCCTCACAAACAACAACACTATACAACGCTTCCCTTTTTTGTTTCACTGTCACGGGTGTAATTTTACATTGTTCTTCCGCCTTCTTAAGGAGAGTGTATATATATAGGGCGATGTTAAACAGTCATGAACGGATGCGAGGAATCTCTTCGATGGAAAGCAACAGACTGGCTCACATTTGGTGAAGATATTTCTATCTCACGTCGAGTACAAGGAACTTCTTGCAGGCGAGCACCCCACAAAACGAACAATTTTCAACTGCTTGGAAGTATAATATTACATCCCTTTGGTATACCAACTGAAGTTAAGGGAAACGCGTCCATCAGAACGAATATTTATAAAATAACGGAGTCTGAAAAAATAACATGCAATTATTTTATATATTATATTAAAAACCGTAACCTACAAATTGTCATACATTTTTTTTCTTATAATTTAAATTTTCCCCAGAATTTATTAATATTTTTCTATTTAATTTGCATTATCTCATAATTTATTAAAGCCCAATAGCTCAGTCTGTTTCAGAAGATAAATAAAAATGATTGAAAGCAGCTCGAAATTCAATTTAAAAAAATGGACGGAAGTACCCAAAATATTTCAATTTAAATAGACTCATTTTGTTGATATTAAAAATAAGTTAAGAAAGTTTTGCAACTAGCAACACTATTTTTATCACGTTTTCTTCTTTTTAAAATAAAATATTGATGTTGTTTTCTTTATTACTATAAATACATTCATTATGAACCTGAACATTATGCTTTTATTTTATTTTTGAAAATAATTAATACTAAATTCCTAATTGATTTTGCTATGGCTACTTGATATATGACACCATTGTTGCTGTAAGACTGTACGATGAAAATAAATATTATAAATTTTTCAAGTCATATAATCATTTCTTATATTATTGGGCTAAACACAGAAAAACAATACGGTCATAAGTGAACTGTTTCAATGTTTGATTTTAAAAATAAAGAAAATTATGCAATACAGCAAGAAAAGAATGTTCTTAGGGTCAATAAAATCTATACAATAATACATAAACACATACACCCACTCACACACGCACACACACACACACACACACACACATATATTAATTTTAAAAAAAGCTTAATTTTAAAAAAAAAAGCTTGTAGAATTGTTATTTTTAGGGTTGTAGATTATCGAAAAATAATGTTATTGCATTGTTAAAAAAAAGTTATAAAAATGCTACTTATTTCTAAGCATTATGTCCCTATATATTGTATGAAGTAACGATTCGATAGACTAATAGACACTAAATACGTAATTTCAGGGTGCTCCTACAAACTTAAGGGTTTAAAATAATATTTTATATATTATATTATATATAAATATAAATATTATATTATTATATGTATATTATATATATTATTAATATTTGTTGCTTAGCCGTGGTGTACCAGCCGCCACTCCCAGTTGCCCTGAAGATGGCCTACATGGTAGGTCGAAACGTCGGCACTAATTAAATATAAGCCTGGTACTTATTTGGTGTTTTTTTGACTGCACCCCCCCCCCAACTATCTCCGTTCTCCAATATATTTATGTAAATGCCTATTTATACGTAAATTAAAAAGCTAGTAGGATTTGGCCTGAACGTACATGAGTTCTTAAAAATTGTAAATTACAACGGATTTCCATTCTTATTATTGTACAAATTAGCTTCGTAATTACAAATTTCATCGATCTGTTTCGATTTCTTATAACTTATTTTAGTTTCAGATTCTAACTATTTAAAGAATAGTTATTAGTCAACTGGAAACAAGTGCCTGAGTTAAACAAATGCCATTCACTACATGACGATACTTGACGACGTCTTAATGGTCGTATAAAGACCACATGATCCCACTTAATGGCTACACATGTGTTGGCCCTATAATGAGTTTATCAGCCTCCATCTTTAATATAATTCGTCATAAGGATCCCCTCTTAAAAAAAGGAGAAGCTTATGAAGAATAACTGTCGAAATAAAACAGTAAGAAAGAGGGCTACTTAGAACTGGGAGTTTAAGGGCAAGGGAGATATGAAATGCGTTGTTTAATTCATGGCAGCGGCGGAGGATGGCAGAAGAAAGACAGAGCCTATGGTTCAGCGCCGACTATAAACTATATATCACCTTTTAATGTGTTCGTGTTCCTTAGGATGGCTCAGCGGATCATCTTTTTATCCACGGCGAGCATATAGCTTTCTTCTTCTTTCTTCTCCTTACTCCTTCATCGCTTATTGATATGTCCCTCCTTTCTCTTATATTTCCTTTTATAAGAGTCATGATGGATAGCGACCTGGTGCACTGCTAATGTTCTCCTTAGAGAGCTCCGAGCAAGAATGTCTTCTTGATGGTCATTCATTGTCTGGGTTACTTGGAATCGAACTAATGGTACTGGATGCGTCGCACCAATGCCTTCAAGTGTGGTCATTGTACATATATAGTTACATATGTACAAAATGATACATAAAATATATTTATTAATTTTGAAAATATCAAACTTCTGTACAAGAGGCAACATCATTCATAATATACTAGACAGGCCGTGAATTGTAATTAGTAGCTTTTTTATTATGACGATTTTTATTTTGGAGCATATACAACTTTTAAAAATTGCTTTCAATATCCCTCACGACCAAGAGCCCCAAAAATTAATGTTATATGATGCGTTCAAATTCCATTAAAATAATATTTCAAGTTTAATCTCATACTCAAGAAATTATATATTAAGCATATATAAATTTTAATATTTTATTAAATTATATTATCAAAGGCATATATCTAAAATTGACGGAAAACCCTTTACTTCAGACGAGGGTTTTTATTTAATTTTTGAATTAATATATTTAATTAATTAAAAGCTGTAATTAAGCTTTCACTGAAACGTTTAAGTGGTTCGGAAGTGGCTAGGCGGTTAAAAGTCAGAGATATATCCGATGAGAGGAATTTTAAATTTTTTATTTGGGCTTTTTATTTTTTATTTTTTTTCTGAGTGGCGAGAGGGATCGGTATTTTTTTTTTTAATATTTTATTGACGGTTATATTAATATAATATTCATGGACGAGTGGCCAGAGAGCGCTGTCACCCATGACATTATTTAATTTCCATCGAAACAAAAAACACAAATATTTAACCGGACGACTAACAATACCCCTCCTCCCACCCTCTCTCTCACTCTCTCTCTCTCTCATTCTATGTCCTAAACTGATAACAATCCAGGGGAGAAAAAAATATATATATTCGTTGTTATTGTAATCAACAGAGTGAGTTTGGTACACACTTCCCCTCGTCCTATATCGTATTTTGTTTTTAAGTGTATTATATCTGCTTTGTGTGATCTCATTCGTGATATATTTTAATACCCTTCACTGTTGATCTCTTAATTCTTTATCTCTTGTATTTATTCCGATATGGATATTCCACTCATTCCTCTATGCTGGCTTAATTTTATGTCGGAGGTTCCATTTAATATGATTTTATTGAATTACACTTTCAAAAGAAAAAAATGTTCGTAGTGCAGAATTAGTTGTTCGCAGTATTAATCTATTTTTGACATTATGTAATATTTATTTTCTATTTATATTCAGATAGAAATATTTGAATGGCCTGCAGCTACACGGCGCAATTACGTATGAAGAGATATTTGAATTGCTACGCTAACTGCTGAGAGGCGTTTTTTTTTTTTTTTCTACAAGAAATATTCGAAACCATTTTCGGATTTAGGAGGTGGCTATAGAGGTGCCGATTGTGAATAAATGAAGAATTTATATCACAAAATAAATGTTAATACATATAAGATAAAGGACAGAAAAGAAAAACTCTTTCTTCACTTTGTTCTTATTATTGTTGTATTATTTGTTGTAAGTATTTTTCGTTCTTAATATATATGAATACTTTTGTGTTTTAGCTGAGTTTCACTAAATGAATATTATCAGTGTCTAAGAACCCATAAGTGACAATAATGTAAAAATCAAGCAGTACATAAGAATCGCTAATTGCAGAAAAGTAATTAGTCCAACTTTTGATATTTTTTTTTAAACGTAAAATGCATAGTTTAATACTGAAAGTACACTTGAACGCATGATAGGACTAGTCCTGCCAACACCTACTTTATTTTGATCACAGCAGATAGAGGAGTGTTCAAAGATAAGATCTCTGTTTGTGAACTATTCTTTGTTGTTTTGTTTTGAATTTTCATACATTTTCTGTACTGAAAATGGAAATTGGCGCTTGAGCAACAATTCTTATGGTAAAAATCAATAATTGTTTGTCTCTATAGTAAATTTTTGAAAAGCGGAATAGATCCCCTTCTGCAGTTAGCAATTTATTTGTATATTATTCCCAACAATTATACGAATCCGGAGTTATTTAGAATTAATTGATTAAGGGGCATTAAAAGTTAAGCCACTGTTACAACTTAATTTATAGTAGAAATGAAGTTATAACAGTGGCTTGCGGAATGCCTCATAAATGGTCCCTAGGATTGGGTAACCCACTTAAGCTCTAAAAGCATCTCCTTCAAGTACAGAGTTGAGAGAGTGCGCACGTATTATTAAATTTCACAACTTCACCGACCATATATCAAATACATAAGGGCTACAAGAGAGGGGGAGGCGAATTCTGAGGGGAGGGGGGAGATATTTTATGGAAATTACACCCTCATTATGTATTAATTCAATAAGTTGCTAACCCGTTTTATGCCGAGTCGAGTCGTTAGATTAAATTTTGATGCTAACCTTGCGAATAAAATATATCTTGCTAATTAGGCCCGATGCTAAGATTAACACGCTATCGCATTAAGGTCAAATATTAAATTTCTAATTACTCAGAGCCAGGTTAAATATTCAGGCCCCATTGCAGTTCTGTTCAACTTTAGGTTGTAATATTTACTCCTTAAAAAAAACTGAAGAAGTCTGTTTTTTTTTAATTATAAAATATTGCTACTATTGCTATGATTAAAAAAATAAAGTAAGCACAGACCGAATTTAAATAAAAAAATAAATTTTGAACATTATATTACCTAATAAATCTAAACAAAAACTCAGGAATCCTAAATAATTTATATTAGAATACTTTTGGAAAAAAATCCCCAAAAGAAATATTAACCAGTCGACGTTTTGCCAAATCATGTATCAGAAAGACATACACCAAAAGAGAAAAATATCAAAGAATGTAAAGTGCAGCTCATCAGTAACCTTGCTCCAAGACGCAAATCAGAACTGTTCTGTCCTTATGATACCTTAATTGGCCAAACATTGGCTAGTTTTTCTACTATTATATGGAATTAAGGATTTATTTTTTAGATTAACAGATTATTATAAGTAAAGCATTAGGTTTATTTGTTTATTAAAGTAACAAATACACAGTACATATACACATATAATACATAGTGGATATTCCACTCCAAACTACTCTCATTTGCTTGAGAAAAACCTAATGTGGGTCCGGTCCCTTTGGAGCAAGTTCGACAGTGGCCTTCCAATCGGATTGTAGGGGTTCAGGGTCATTGAGAAATCGGTCATAATCCATGGGATATGGCTGTTTGAGGTCAGCGTACGTACTTCATGATAGACCAGCGGATTTGAACGATTTACTTCAATTTGTTTATTGATTAATATACAAGTTTCATAGGAATACCAATGAAGAATATACAATATTAAGATTTTTACAGATGTTATGATAATTGAACAAATAAGTACATGTTTTAATAATAAATAAACGTTGCCAAGAAATAAACGTCGTTGTTTCCCAGAGTTTTTTTTTCCACTATTAAAAGTTGAGACAATCGATAGAAACATGCAGAAGCAGCCAACCGAAAATGTCGCTAGAGCTGTATAGCCTATGATTAATATATTAAAAAGACTAAATGACTCATATGATAGCTAAGTATGGTGACTTTTAATAAGCACCCTTATCAGAGTTAGTTTTTCCTCTGCCGCTGTAAATAATAACATGGCTTACTTTTTAATTGTCGACTCAGCTCTATTTCTCATCCGATTAATATTTACCGCCATACACCTAATTATCGGCATGGAGTTCTCCCTGGCCGAAGAAAACCCAGAATTAAAAAGATCCGTTTCAGTCGGAGAGTCTCAGTGTTTCATTCGTTCGCCGGAGGTACTCGACCGCCTAGGATGAAGCGATTAACATATCATTAAATGTTTATTATTATAATATATGCTAATTGATACATTAAAACTAAAATCGCAATTACCCCTCATCCTGGAAGTATCGAAGAAAAAAGGACGGAATAAATGTTTGAGCGGTGTAAGAACACCTCGTAACAAAACATTTAAGATACTTATATAATTTTTTATGAGACTGGTGCAGGTAATGGTTAAAAGTCTAGGCAATGGACATATCGGTAAAGTAGATAACCTTAATCCACCAGAGAACCTCCAGTTATATTTAATTATTTTTTTTTCTACAAAACCAAAATAGCTTGAATAATATTACTTGACATTATATTTAAAAAATAAAATTTCAAAAATACCTGTACAGCTACAACCCATGAAGATTCAGTCCATGGTAGAGACTGTAATATTTCTGGGACATCGGTTGTGTATGTAGGCTTTTGATCCTAGATGACGCTAAATCGCCAGATTCCCCTCCCCTACTTATTTTAAGCCACGCTTGATAGAGGCTGGCTGAGCCCCTGGACAGTTCCAGATTCCAAAAAATAATAATAATTCGGATTTGTACTGGCACTGCAACTCAGTGTTCTATCCCAATCACAATTGTATATTATAATGGCAATTTAATTATGGGGATGAAAATGCTCCGGGTGGAGGTCAAAGAATTATATCCTCAAGTAGTGATAAAATATTTAATAAAACGAAGTTTCGCCCCACATGGCAGGTCTTCTTCAGGGTTTGTAATAAAAATAAGTCACAAGATAGAGGTGAATCTAAATAATTTTCTTTTCTTTTAGATCACATCCATATAATTATTCATCGTTAAAAACCTGTACCACTACAACCCGTGAACGGGTCTACCCCAGACAGTACATGGTAGAGACTGAACTGTTTCATGGACACCGGATCTGCAAGGAGGTGACTTGTCCTTGGTCACGCTCAATCGCAGGACTTTTCCCCCTTATTTTGTGTACCATATTATTACTAATATTTTATAGAGGCTGGGTTAACCCATGAGGGTCCTAGATCCTATATGATCCATCTCCCGCTGCAGACAGACTGATTAAAAGTCTTGCTCGCAGCGGGATTTGAACCAGGATTTCCGGCATGGCAATTCAGTGCTCTACCATTGAGCCAATCCGCTCCTTAATTATTCATTCATATAATTATTTAAGTTGAATTAAGAGCCCTGAAGAAGACCTGCAATGTGAGTTAAAACATTGGTTTCTAATAAATAGTTTAAAGAATAAATTCATTGATCTCCACCCGGACCATTTTCATCCCCATATGTATAAAGTCAAATAATATTATTCGTGTATTCTTATAAATTCGTTGTGGTTATCTATAACAACCAAGTACCATTTGATATTTAGTAGTACACATCAGCTCCTAATTTGGTTAAGAAATATTTTCAGAGCCACCAGTCCATAGTTTAAAAGTCGAACAATATGTGATGTGATAATAATAAGACGTGATATATGACAGGAACAATATGTTACGTGCTCTCCATGCCAGGTATTTTTATTTAAATGATTATATTTTCTTTTATATTACATTTTTTTTTCATCACACAGGGTACACCCAATCAGTGACTATGTGTTAAATAGGGACTGTAAGGCACAATCGACTACACTGTCAGAGCTTTGATTAATATTAGTTGTTTCTATTACAGGCACGGAATCCTTTTGTAAGGAGCTAGGGCGAGTCATTAATACACGGGAATAATACTCTCAAGACGGGGACTTTGAATGGAACGTTTTAACATCAGAAAAGATTGAAAAGTATAACTTAGAATAACCGGCAGGGGGCTTATGCGCGCTTAGCTCTGCTTTGCATATGAAATATGGCCGAATTAAACTTAAACTGTTATTTCTAAAGGCTTTAATTACATGGTTCCGATTCAAACAATGTCTTAATGACTCCCTAATTCGAAAGCAATTGCTTGGGTCATATCGCACAGATGGGATTCGAAATTTGAAGCAAGAAATCTTAAAGCAAGTAAAGGAAAAGAAACTCAAACAGAACAAACCGCCTTGCTTTAAATTAATTTATATTTAGTTGCTGTTTAAATCCTATTTAATATTAATTTTCCATAGCAAGACCCAGTATCTACTTGGTAATATTGAAATACATTTATATAAAATACAAAAACCAAACGCAATATGAAAATAATCCTTCTTCATGATAAAAAAAATTGATTTTTTATTAATAGGTTTTTAAATTTAAATTTATTTTTATCTAGTTGATACTAACGTTTTTAGTCATAATGAATTATTATATATATTGACGTTTGTTTGAAACGTGGGAAAAAATTACAGATGATTTCTCATTCTTCCACAGTTTATATTTATTTATTTATTTTTACAGCAATTATGAAAGCCTTAAATTTAATCAAATAAATTAAATTACTTGAATACAAAATTTTAAGCAATTCATTTCAATGAAAATTGGCATTTAATATCTCTCTTCTTCTAAAAGAAAGGAAGACTTGTTTTATAGCAAGGAATACTACTATAATAAATTACAATAATAATAATGAAGATTAGAATCTTCCAGTCCAAAATTTCCAATGAATTTCATTGAAAACTCAGATTCAAAAATTTTTAAATATTTTCCTTTTCCTAATTATTTCATATCCATAAGTTGAATGAATGCAATATAAATATGTAATAACATTGCCTAGTTAAATTAAAAAATCTAATCGATTAGAATCCAAATAATGCAGTGGATTAAATAGTAAAAAAGAGCTAATATATGTATTGATAAAATAGAGCCTTACAAGACTTCACCATTTTATACTAGAAGCTTGATTGAATTGTTAAGTCCACTTCCATTAACTATTGTACGTTAGGTTTGCTAACGTTCCTACAATAATTACATGTAAAAGTTAAGCATACAGTGAAATACTTAAATTACTTACATTATCAATGCTGTTAATCTACTGAAAGCGTTGTAGTTAACTTTTCAACAATCGTTTAAAAAATAATTGGAGACTGGGGTGTACAAACAAAGAAAAAGGCCATAAATAAAACTTAAAATGCCACTATGAATTTACTTATTTCAAAAAATAAATTATCACAAACACTACCTGTAAATAAATATATTTTTTTGATTATTTATTTTTATAATCTAATGATTATAACAAAAGTAACTATTAGTAATAATCATTCAATGAATAATTATAAAAATTAATATTTTTCACAGTTTTGTTATTGCTGCAATAGTTTGTCGGTGTTCTGTAATAAAGTTGGATTCGTTTCAACGTAACTTTAATCGTTTAGAAAATTGATAAGAATAGGTTTCTAAAGAAAAAAATATATCTAAATTAGAATTTGAATGGATTCAAAAGAAATTTTTATATTTTAGTATTTTTCACTAGCATTTTTTTATGCTTTATTTTTTATAATACTTTAATACATAGAATATTTCTGTCATAATTAAATACCAAACATTTTGAATACTTTTTAGTCACTGGATTCGATGTATATAAAAGTTCATATAAAAATCAATAAGGTATATAAAAATCATTTTCCTTTCATACATAAATTCATTTTTTTCTGTAATAATAAGTTGGTAAAGATTGCAGGCTCAAATTTGGCAGTGGAAAAAAATGATTAAATAAATTATTATCTAAAGTTGGGAGCCTTGGGATTTATAGAACCCTCCTGGGGCTCACCCAGCTTCTATTAAGTGGATACCCAAAAGTGCGTTTTGTATGATATCGGACCGATCACCTCCCTTTACAACCGTTGTCATATTATAGTCTCTACCATGTACTGAATCCAAGATACTACTTGCGTTATAGAGGTAATGTAGTTTTTTGCCAGCACTTTTTTTCTATAATAATAATTATTGATATTGAAACCAAACCAAATTTCCCCACATCGTTTATAAGCCTTGACCCGCTTGTAAAAATGTTTATAACATATAATAATGGATGTCTGTTTGGAAATGCATATCATCTCATGAATTATTCATTCCATTAAAATTAATGAATTGTTGTTGCCTGTGAGAAAAGGCTAGGATTTTCTCGTGATAGAGTACAGTCTATCAGAGACGGGCTCAATATATTTTGGGTGCCGTACCGCTTCGCTTCTTATGGCTTATTCAACCACTTTCCGCTCATAATTCGTCTTGTTTACTTTTTTAAATCTCATTAATGCCTCTTTTCGAGAATGGACTATGGGGTTTTTACATTTTCAATGAATAATATTTACATTTTTTTTCAAGTGAGAATATTAAAAAATAATGAATTGATAGCGAACAAGTGTTTCCTACAAATCATTTTGGAACAACTCCACAGTACGTTAAGGAATTGTGTTCTTCGCCTAATCGAGTTCCTTTATCCCGATTATTTCAGTGAATCGATTCATGTTTACTAATCGGCTTTTTTTAAACCGTAGGCGTGAATTATTCCTGTTGTATTATTTATGTATTTAAAATAATCGCTCCAATATTTTTCGTACCTCAAAGGCATGTTGTTGTTTGTTCATTTGTTCATTTGTACCGTCACCTTTTGATGCTGTGGCTAATCGGACGATGCTACAGCGGGAGCTCTAAATTTTGCCTATCCAGGTTTAATAGGATGGGAATTTTTAACGAGTACCTGACATCGTAAAGGCGCGGGACCCACATTTAACGTCCCTACCGAAGGACGGCGTAACTAAGGATTTTTTACCCCGTTTATACGAACCCGCGATCTTGGACTTAGTAGTTTGTTACGCTAACCACTAGACCACAGGCCCCTACCTCAAAGGCTTGGAATGAAAACAACAAAAATCTGTTGTTGTTCCGGGTAGAATTTCTTTGAAAATCAATTAGTCTTTACATATTTACCAATTTTAGTACTTAATAAACAAATAAATCGTAATATTTGTAAATATATAAATTAAAATAACATCAGAAAATAAAATCCTACCGATAAGTGATGGTTGTTCCTGGAGAATATATAAACATTTTTTTTTTTTACTCTACTATATATATATATATATATATATATATATATATATATATATATCTATAAAAATTTTTTTATACTTATATGAAACGTTGATAATAAAAAAAAATACAAGTGTACAAAAGAATTCTCTAAAGTAAATTAATTGAAATACATATTTTAATAAAATAATAATATTAATGTATAGATAAATAAAAGATAAAATGTAAAATAAATAAAAATAAAAAATAGACCAGTAGAAATGGTGAAAAAAATCAAGAGAAAATACTAGTTGCGGTTTGCTGGTTTTTTTTTGTATTTTTTTTTTTTTTTTGGGAAACAGTATCTAATTTAAATCATCATAAACTAGGTGGCATGATTACTAAAATAAATATAAGAGAATGTGGATGAAAATCTCAGAAAATAAATAAATTACTGTAAAGTGAATGGTTTATTAAGGATAAAATAATTGTTGAAAATTATTTTTTTAATTAAATCCAAGAAAGCATCCTTTTGAAACTTTAATTGTCCTTTGAGTAACCGTAGCGACAATGTTACATCAAGAAAATTTCTCCATCAACATTTAATTCAGGAACAAGAGTAGGTTTTAGAAAAAAAAAATCTTCAATGCCTTTAGTATAAAATAGATAAACTGGTGCATAAAATTTTAATTAGCGCTTTTTATACATTTTTCTCTCTCCACCCTTGGAAGTGAATAGTCAAGGCGCCATATTATTAGAAGGGGGTGAGGTTTGAGAATTAAAAATTCAGGCGGAGAGATTAAGAAGGGTGTGCAGGGTGGTGACAATATGTGAGGACAAAAAGGTGCGTGCATAGCCTAAGGAAGAAAGGGCCCGAGGAAGGGAGGCATTTTTACTCATTAACAAGGCTGGAAGCGGGCGCCCCCCTCAAAAAAAAAGTGCAAGCTAACTGCGAGATTAGCCCTATATAGGAAGGGCGGGGAGGTTGGTGCATTCTAGTGCAGCGGAGCAATATGAACCTCGCGGGGAAGTGAGTCCATTGTGCCCCGGCCCACTTGAGTTCTCTAGTAGCTAATGCCACCTCCTTTACTCCGACCTACTCAGTCACCATTTACATATTTCCTTCTCCAGTTATTCGGCGTTTTTCTATGCCCCTTTAGCCGAACCCTCCTGCCCCTCTTCTTTCCTAATTATCGCAGCTTTCACATCTGCCATCCGTCGATGAGACCCGACAAAAAGACATCAGGGGCGAAAAGTAGGCGCGGATACTGTAAAATCGAATCCTTTCACTATATGATATGTCTGTTTCCAATGGAAAGGTCATTTAGTTAAACACCTTTATGGAACTAAAAAGAATAAGAGAACAGATAGACGTCGAGCCATTGGGACAGATATTCGAGAAAAGACAGCTTGTCTGCGGAGGGAAGAATATATAGAACCCAGAAGCTCCTATGAACTCCTAGAAGTCCACATATCTTAGGACGATCACTTTCCCTTGTGCACGTCCTAGAGTATGAGTGAAGAGAGATAAGGGCTATCTTGAGGGACCAGGATACCTGGTTGCGATGGCTGGACAAACTTCCGAGCTGAGAGGATTGGGGAAAAAATAAAAGAAGGAGAAGTAATCAAAACATTTTTATTTAACGTATTTACTCTCATTTTCTATACATTTTCCCCATCGAGTTATCATATTTTCAAATCACAGAACTGAAAAATAAAGGGTTTTGTTATATAATAAAATCTGAAAATAAAAAATTTTAACCCTCAAGGAAGTTCCCCAAACATCTGAACATATGGAAATCTGTGACGGATAAATCTGGTGCATAAGTTGGGTGCGGGAGTACTTCGTAACGCAGCTGTTCGTCAAGAAAGTATAAAGGCTTCTTTCGATTAGCCGATGCTGGGTTTTTTTTTCCGATAAAATTTTGTCATGTCCATGTGGATGTGATGATTTCACCTCTGGGTAGAATGGAAAAATGAATTATTTATGAATTAATCTGAAAATTTCTCAAACCTCTTGCAGCTTGGGAAGCCAATTTTCCAAGTTTTGTTTTTTCACTTTTAATGGTCAATATCGACATTCAAAAAATGTAGTTTCCTCTTGATTTTTATTTTTCTATCTTATATCTATGTAACATTTTTTTCTATCTTTCATAGTTTAAGTAGAAAAAACATTCAATGTTGACTACTTAAGTACTCCTCCTTTACGAGGAAACGTAAAGTAGCATTAAGTTATTTTATTTAAGAGTGTTTGTTGTTTAGTCGAAATAACTTACTAATCAAGGTATTTTGAATCTTTCAGAAAATGTCTGGGCATTTAAAAACCTTGTTACATGTTACATACATTTTTTCCATGTTTTGTATTGAACATTTCAGAAAAATAGAAATAAATGGGGGTCAACAGGATACAACATTTTTTTAAGGTCGATATTGACCACTTAAAGTGAAAAAACATAAAATGTTTTTTATTTCTTCAAACTAGGCCTGAATAACTACAACGTTTACCTGAACCGTTTTTTCTGAATTTTGCTTTGTTTAAAAGTTAAAAACGTTGGATCCAGTTGAAATGGGACACCCTGTATACAATAATAATAATAATAATGTAGCTTCTCAAATGTAATTTCATATGCTCTGGGAACTAATTAACAATTATATTATAATTAGCTTTAGCTATTTGATTTCCACATTTCCTATATTCCTATAGTATTGTTACTCCTTCCTTACTTGTAGAAGACTTTTTTAATTCAAATTTACTTGCCACAGAGCTTTCTTATTCCTCAAATAATAATCAGATCGGATGATATATAAAATAAAACATATATTTTGGAGAACTAAATAGATTACAGGACTCCAATTTGTTGAGTATTAATTAATATTGCTAATATGTCCTAGTCTAATTCAACCAATGCCAAACTAAAGCATCCATTAAACCAATACTATCAGTTATTAGCGCACAATTAATTTGATTGGCTAATTAGCCGAGATGTGGGTAATATACTAATAACTCCGAAATTTCCCATTTATTAACTCACTACGCCGGACCTCGAACCCACACATCACCACGCATAAAGCTGTTTATGTCAAACGTCGAATGTCCTCGGTTGTCCGTTGTATTTATTGACTCTTATTAATAAGTATATTTATTAATTATACAGGGAGTGGGGTAGGTCAGCGTGTGGAGCGCTAAGTTAAAATCCGGCTATGGCAGGTAATTTATTAACAGCTCCAGACGGTAATTTATTAACTGACCCTCCTGTGGCTCGCCCAGCCTCTTTGAAGTGGCTAAGCTATATTGAGGAATATAAACCTAGAGATTGAGAGTGATCACGGATAAATCACCTCATCTTATATATTAATAAGGTTATTAATTGCACACAATTATTATTATTGTAATCAATTATTCGTTTTAAGTAAAATGGAAGCTGATTTATTTACGGATCAAACATTCAATACTGCTTGCTCCTAATACATAGGAATCCCTAATTAGTTTATCATAATGGAATCCCTGAAAATGATGGAGATTTTGTATTTTGCCCTATCAATTAAAACTTGACCGCTCTGAATTAAAGATTAATCTTTTTAAGCTGAAATTATTCAAATTGGAGATATTTTCAAAACATTTTTTTGAATAATTATACGGGACATTATTTATTATGTATTAAAAAATCATTAGTTTTGCTTATTTTGGTTTGAAAAATTGTTTAGTTACATAGGATTGCTTTGGGTCAATAGGGATTTTGTCCCCATGGGTCTATCCTAACAGAATGTTTGCTGAAGGTTAACTGTTAGAAGGGGCGACGTCTATAAAAACCTAATAATGACTTTTTTAAAGATTTTTTTTTAAATTTATTTATTGAAACTTACATTATGATAATAGTAAAAGTAAATAAATTGAATGGCCATCATGGCATGAGATTGAGGGAAGTAGAAAACTACCCAATGGCCGTACCCAAATATCTAATGCAACTTCCCGAGATCTTCTTTCAGACGCATCGGAGGATGATAAGGAATGTAAATGGTAGTATAGTCTAAAACTAGTGGGTTTGAGACGGAATAAATTTTGTCAGGTAATGACTGATATATGGTTCGGGACAAAATTAATTTCATTATCGATGTCTATATTCGTAACGAAGTATGTAGAACTATGAATGTTACGAAGGATCTTGGATTGTATGGATTTGATACCAGAGGAATGCGATGACTTAGTTGGGTCTCAAAGGTCTACATTCCTTTAGTCCAAATAGGTCCTATAATAGTCATGTATATGAGTATTTTGTAATTAATTGGAATCTTAGAGTTTTGGTCCAGTAAGCGTTAAAGTAACCTGAAAAAGCGAGCTGTTTCTTGTCCTTTCAGTCTAGTATTACAAGATTTTAGTTTAAATTATTTTGATGTTTATATTGTGTCAACCTCAGTGGATCTATACGATGTAATAAAATCAGGCAACTCTAATTTCGATAGATATTAAACATTATTTTTATTTCAGGTCGGTCCCAACACTCTTGAACAAGGTATTTGATTAGTTTGTGACGACAAATTGGAATATGTTGTTGGAAGGAGATAGTGACGAAGCGGGAATTGTGTATTAGTGTTCGCTAAACGCACTAACTGCATTATTTGAGAATCAATCAGAGATAAATATGCGGTGCGTGGGTCGGAAATTGTCGGCTGGGCTCCGCTGATTGTCACAAACTGTCTGATGCAGCGCCCCGATGTCCGTTAGAAACCTTTCACTATCTCGGTCCCGATCAAATTCATCGATACTGAGAGCGATTAGTTTTAATACGTACGTGTTTATTGTTCTATAAAAAGCAATAAAACAACTATTTAGGTAAATGAATAGTAGTAACAATAGTATAAGATCATTTTTTTAAAAAAATTGCCACCTTCATTGCTCCATTAAAGGTGCTTCTTTCTAACCTAACTTGTTGAATAAACTAGAGAAAAGATCTTCAAGCTATTGCCATAATTTTGTCACGTTAGTTACCGTCCAGCTTTCCGAACAGTGGCTTAGAAATAATAACCTTCTTTTAAATTTCTCCATCGACCAATTCTCTTTTGGAATATATAGATTTACGAGGCAATCCTTCTTCAAAGCTAAGGATATAATAACCTACGAAAAATACTTGACTAATTAGTTGCTTCAAATTATTTATTAATCCCATTGCAATACTGGTTTAGTTAAATAATAGGAAAAGTGCTAGGCCTCATCAAGTCAGTGTAACGTCCCACCTTCATTATTATTTTGAAGTGAGCAGAAGCCTGTAGCTCTGCCTTCTTAGAACGTGGTATGTCTTTTTAATCTTTGTTACATTGTTACCAAGAAATTTTTCGCTATCCTTGATGGTAATCAAACTATCGTCTGGTGATAAGCTATTGTGTGTACTTGTATAGTTTTCTTACTCCCAGCTTTACAAACAGATCACGCAACATGTGTAAAATGGCTATTTTTTTTAAAACGGCTCGATGATATAGTTTAATAATTCAACTAGAAGTACTTTTTTCTTTACAAAAATCTTATTATTATGGATTTATATTTGATTTTCTCAAATATATGTTTGAAATCCCTTCTACACGAATTCCGAATCCATTTCTTCCTAGTTCCTTCTTCCAGAACTGTTCCACCTATCCTACTGGAACCCTCGCTCGAAAAACAGTCGATGCCGTAAACTGTTAGTCAGCTGAAAGACCGCTGTGAGCTATAATTGGAGAAGGCACGCAAGAGATCAGATGCGTTTAATACAGCCTGGCTTCAATATAGTGAAGTGCCATCCATTACTGTTCGGGTAAACAGTCCTGTAATCATCTTCTTTTCTTTATTAACTAATATCCTTTTATATCCTCTTTCCATCTTTTAATCTTCTATTCGTTGTTTCATTTTTTTTTTTCATCTCAGTCTTCAGGTAATTTTTCCTTAACTTGATAAGAAGAATACCTTTATGGGTTTTATAATTTAATTAGGTTACCTGAAATAGTCTTAAATTATTTACTAAAAATGTTTAATTTCGATATTTATAAGGAAAGGAATATTTGTCGTCCTTCTATTTCAAATGGACCATAAAGACGTTAGGCTTTTGTTTGACTACGTTTTGAGATTCTTCTTAAGCTGGGAATAATAATTGATAATATTTTGATAATTTTAATGTCTTCAGTAAAATGTTAATATTATTGTAGTAAGTTGATGGCCTGATACAGATCACTCAGAGCCTGGAACGGCGAGCAGTTTCTTATCTTTTCAGTCAAGTATGAGGAATCCAAGTTAAATGTTTGTCAAGATCTAGGCCTAAGTACCGGATCTTTTCTCCAGAGTGGGATGTTATTGAACGATACAAGAGGACACGGATTCATTGGTTTATGACAATGATTTAAAGATAATCTGACGGGATTTGTAGAAATTTATTTTAATCCTCCAGTTTTGACACCTTCAAGGTGAGTGATATGGAATTGAAGAGTATGTTATGGCTGGATTAGTGTTGAATGATAGTAGACAGGTGTAACTGTACAGAGAATACTCGTCGAGAAACGCCTTCCCGCAAAAGAAGGATGAGTAAACATTGTTATGGTTTACTTTGAATCATCTGTTAGTATAAAGGGATAGGAATCTACGGAACAAGTAAAATAAATAAACCTTATTGTGCCTAGATACGAGGGCAGAAATAACCGTCACAAGTGTTTTGCTCTTAAAATAACAAATGACGAGCTAAAAGTTCATCTTATAAATCCGTTTCTATGGTCAAGCCTCAGCAAGTCAGACAAATTACCCACTTGTACCAGGCTACTAACTTAAACCTTCCCATGTCTTTTCTTGAAGGCGAGTTGGTTCCAAGAGCAATCATTTTAAGGACATGCAGTACTATGTCTGCACGGGATAAGCGTCCGCGTCGCTCAGGACGAAGAAAGACGCAGAGGAATAACGAAAAGGACTAAGCCCATCAATCAAAACCTCCTCACACACACATTGTAAGCGGCCATTGTAATTCGAGGCTACAAAAACCTTCCACTTCTAGACAAAGAGGCGGCTAATGCATTCGCTTCGCCCGGCGAAATAAAAGCCACTAACTATTTTTGTTCTCTTCTGGGGCCTAGCTAGCTATATACCCGAGAGCCGATGAAAAGACAAACAAATTGGAAAAGCAATACTCCCGTATCGGCCTCCCGATTGTAAACAATAATTTACAATGCAAAGGTTGATTTCATTGTCCAGGATCATTGTGGATACCCGGCTCTGGAAGGTCCGCCGTGCGCGGAAAGGATAAATAATAAATTAAAAAAAAACTCTGGAAAAAACAAGAGGGGGTCAGAGAAACGGGGCCGAAAAAAAAGACCGACAAAGGGTTAGAAAGGTAGCCAGAGGTAGGCTTTAAAAAATACAATACATCACCGAATAATGTTGCAGAAATCAAATTAAGGACTATTTTGATTGATGACTAATTTAGTCTGCTCTGGGAATAAAATCCCGTATCTTTTTGGATAATTCGGCTTTTACACATCTCTTCTTCATCCTAAGCTGGCGTGATATCTTCACTCATTATAGAAAAGTATTAAGTTCTTTAAGTATTGAAGCAGAAAACGAAAATTTCTAAAATATTAAAACTAGAAAATGGTAAACTGTTTATTTTTAGTGAAAACCTAACCCCTAGAAAACATGAAGTGTCTTAGGTCCATGGTAGAGACTTTTATGTTTCAAGCACAACGGTTCTGTTTCGGGACTCTACTAAACCATCCAATTCATCTCGTACCCAATCCTTACAATCCAAAATCCTTCGTAAAATCCTCAATGCTCCTTATTATGTGAAAAAATAATACTATCCATCATGATCTTATTATCCCATATGCTGCTGATTTAGCCCAAACTAGATACCTATCCTTCCATGAAAAGCTCCATACACACTTGAATCCGCTAGTATCTCAACTTGCTTCCCATAATATTCCTGATAACCCTCCGAGGCGTCTCAAAAGAAGATGGCCTCGAGACCTTCTACTATAGAACTTTATTGGAGTGCTATCATTGGATAGTTTTTCCACAAGTGTTTTTTTTTTCATGTTCATTGTTCATACTTTTTAGCAGATTTACTTGATGTAATTGTAATTGTTAATGCCAAATAATAATTAAATTATAAATATGAAGGAAGAAATAGTCCGGCAGAAGGTTAAAATAAATTCTTAAGTAGTAGGAAACCCCCTGAGAAATAGTTTTTTTATAATCTGTACGGTCAGCAAATAACTATTATAACAATTTAATAATAAATAAAATTATTTATAAAAACCAAAAAAAAATAGAATTACTCGAAGAGTAAAAAAAGTAAATAATCTTACCCCTGTATAGTCCTTCTGTTGCAATAACCAGATTTTTGCTCTTACCTGAAAAAAAAAATATAATTAACTTTTTGAAAATTACGTTTAATAAAATATTTAAGAAAGTGGTTAAGTAAGTAAATAATGGGTAAGTAATGAATATTTATAAATAAAGTACTTCTTATTTTTATTAAAAACTTGATAGGTAATAAATAAAACAGTATGAACAATTTATATTGCATTATAACTTATAATTTTCAATTTTTAATTTTTTTTCTAAGGGTTAAGATAAGAAATAAAATCTCGAAATATGTAAGTGATTAATATAATTAATAAGCCTTACACAACTAAATTACTTATTGATAACTATTTTATAACGAATAATCTGGTTCACAGAAAAATATTTTCAAAGAAAAGAAAAAGTGACGGCTGCTAAAACGGAAGATTTGTTTTATAAATCCAGAATTAAGAGGGTGGATATGGAATGAAATTAAATTTTTGATTCAGGTTGTAACGGCAGAGAATATATGGGGACCTAAGGGCCAATTCTACGACTCGGAGGGAAATTAGAAATACAAATGTTGCAGAGAAATATGACCTCTTTTCAATTATTCCTCGATATAGGGGGGTGGCGGAGGGGTGGCGATCAGGAGACTTGTAATTACTTTAGGGCCTCCTGCGCGAGATTCGAACCCTTCCAGCTCTCTATTCCGGTTCTATCACCTTCGGATCAATCGGAGCACCATCGCATCAGTAATAAACAATCAAAGATATCTCGAGAAACAATGAGAAAAGTGGACGTATCAGATGATCCTAATTACAGAATTCGTAGTACAACTTAATCTGAAAGACTATACAGATTCATTATTAGCATTTACTTACTAATATCTAATGATTATATATTATTAGACTGAAATTGAATTAAGTTTAAATAATAAAAGCATAATAAATTGGTGAACAACTTTAATACTAAAATATATTTAGCCTTATTCTTAAGAGCATTGCAGGGACATGAATTAAATGATTTAAATCAGGTGATTACTTAATCAGCACCACAGCAAAGATCACTAATTCATTAACAAAATAAGTTTTAACCTTCAATTAATATAATGCCTAATTATAATATGATGAACGAATAAATAAAATCTAAATGAAGGGATGGTACCGTATGGGATCTATAGATCCTATTACGCCTTACCCAGCCTCTAAGGTGAAAATTCTTGTAGTTGTGAGTTATCGTAGACAAACGACTTCCTTACGCAACCATTTTTCTAAAGTCTCTACTATGTACTGAGCCCAAGTCAGGAATTGAATAAAACCAATTATAAATTATTCATTTTTTTTTATCATCATTAATTATTCAGATTTTTAGTTTTTATCAAGCCAGGTCCATTGCTCTGTAAACCAAAAATGAATAATAGAATCAGTTTGACTTCAACGCCACCTTGGAAAAATTGTCTCTAAATGTCTGACATTATTTGTATTAATAATATAGGAACACATTCAAATCTCCCTCTCTCTCTCTCTCTCTCTCTCTCTCTCTATATATATATATATATATATATATATATATATATATATATATATATATATATATAAATATGGCATTATTAGAAACATTATTCATATATTACATACTTACTTATTATTTTAGGAGAGAAAGATAAATTACAACTTAGTACTGTTCTGATTAAACCAGTACTAAGAGCAATAAAAATGTCTCAACAAATTCTGGCTTGTCATACACACCAACCTCTAGCGCATTGCATGTAATGGGCGAATGTCCAATATCTCTCTCCGTTCCTTCATCATATTCAAGAAGAAATTTACAAAATATATAGTCGCACATTTGGCTCTTCCAGCGAGGCAATACTTCATTACAACTGCCTTCTGCCGTCCGGTCAATAGAGTCCAACAAGATTTATTAATTTTATTAAGGATCTCATATTTTATAGCTGATAATATAGCAAATATTTCATCGGATCTACAACTATATTTTCTTGATATATTATGTGTTTTTTTTTTCGTTAAACATAAATTCTTCGTAGTTTTTCGTCAAAGTTGAATCCATAAATGTTCTCTGATAGTTTATAAACTAGGTTTTTATGAAATAAAAGTGTAAAATAACATTAGAATGCGATCTACGAAGACTTACCATCATCATCTATAATGCGGAGTAATGGGAAAAAACCTTGGAATATTTAAGGCCAAATTATCTCTATGCACATCCGTTGGATTAGAAACAATTCTGTTCTTCCCAAAGAAACCACGATCCTTCAGTGGTACAGAAGCATACTTTACTCGTTTCAAATAGTAAACAAGCTCACCTTCCTTGAAATGCCCTTAGAAACCTCAGGATCTTAAGTCATACTGGTGACCTTTTTAAATAATAGTGTTAAATTTATATTTAAATGAGATTTTATAAGATAGTTTTTCCTCATAAATCCATTATTGTTAATAATAATTATTATTTCAGAAATAATATCAATCATTTCATAAGAGAAATATTAACACTTTTAATATCACCGAATACGGATATTTCTTAATAAGTAATCGTATATTTATTTTTATTTTTGGCATACATATATTTTTGAAAGCTGTTTTTTATTCCTGGTGACAGACGGCTAAGCGAAAATTAAACTATAAGTTTCTATTTTTTTTTCACAGTATAATTTTAATTGATCTGTATTTTTTTCGAAGTGGAAGTGACTTTAGTAGATATTTTATCATTTTCGCACATCATTATAAGTTTATTCATATCATAATTTCACAAATTTTGAAACAATACGTAACAGATTAGTTCAAAGATTTTGAAAAATTTACATCTCGTTCTTGAATATTATTAAATAAAATAAATAATGAATAAAAAATGCTGTCCTATGAGTAAATATAAAGGTATATTCTGTTTCGCAAGGTAAATATTGACTTATTCTACAGAACAACTTTATGCAGGACATGGTTTTAACGCCATATACAGCTCGTGCCTATGAATTGCTGATGTGGAAGTAGGAGGGAGGAAAATATGGGAGTTTGAGCATTCAAAGGATGTAGAGGTGCAACATAAACTCAACTTAATCGGAAAAAAAAACATATATTCAATTTTTAAAAATAAAAAATGATCTAAAGTCCTAGTTCTTTTTAGTCTTATTCAATTCGGAAGGTTGCCTAAGCATTTTCAAAGCAACATATCCTGCATGTTTAGATTTTATCACATATGTATTTTCTTTACTATCTATCATACTTGCCCATTTTCTCTCTCTCTCCCTCTCCCTCTCTCTCTCTATCTCTCTCTCTCTCTCTCTCTCTCTCTCTCTCTCTATATATATATATATATATATATATATATATATATATATATATATATATACAGTCCCTAGCCATATTGATGTGACCACCAAGAAAGATTATTTTCTTTCTGTTTTTTCCTAATTTTTTTTATATACTTTCGCGTGTCTTAATTAATTGCTGTTTTAAGTAATGGCAACACTGTTGTAAGTTTTTTAAGTATTTTTTTTTAGTAATGGCAGCATTGGTTTTAGTACAGCCATTTTGTTTTACGAGTGACGGCGTGCATAATTTACGTTTGAAAATTATTGTGGATTTATTATTTCTTTTTCATTAAATACAAGTCGGATTCGGTAAGTTTATTATTGATTTATTATTTGTATCATATATTTTAACTATTTTAATAGTTTTTTTACATCAATATTTAAAAAAGGGTGTAAATAGGGTGACACCACAAAATATTAAATAAAAATAAAGATTTATTTTCGCAACTATCTTTTTCAATTTCATATTATTATGAAACTAATATTTAAACACGATTTACATCATTACGCATACAAAAAGATCATGCAAACATGTAACAAGAACGAATCTATCCACTGGTCACATTAATATGACCAGGGACTGTATATATATATATATATATATATATATATATATATATATATATAAAATTATAATTTTTTTCTATAATTTTATCAATTAAGGTTTGTATTATTAACAATATTATAAAAAATATTTTAACATTAAAATGCCATTTGAAAAGATTATTAAATTGTCATTCTGCTTCGCATGCTCTCATATAATATATTATATATAACTAGGAACATATCTAAAGAAGGAACATACACAATGAGCGTATTCATTCGGAACGGATGAACCATTTTATGAAACTAATGAAGAGTAGACAGAGAAAGCTTTATTTGCTGCCAAGATCCGATTCAAGATATTAATAGTATCTTTCTAATTATATATATACATATACATTTGTCTTTAAACTGAGTTAGAGATTCCAAATATTAAATTTTGTTATTTATTCAGTGTAGGTAATTTATTATTCCTGAAACCAATTATACTTTTGAATATATTCCAAGTCTAATACGATTTGAAAAACGTTATTTTAATAGACACATATGTTGGACTTTTTTGGAAGATTTATTTTTAAAAGGAAGTAAAGTTTTAAGTTTGTAGAAAATAGTGGATTTATTTATTTATTTTTTAAGTAACAGGCAGGTAGGTACTATTATTTAATAAACAAGTTGACATTAGATTAACTATTTATTTCATAACATTAATTTCTTGCTTAGCGATCGATTATTCATCCATATAAACAAAAATTCCGCAAAACATTCAGCTGGAAAATAACAGTTTCACAAATTTCGAAGCAAAGCTTTATATCTCTAGAGACAAACGTGTATCTCTTAAATAGTTTTGGTAGCACATCAAAAATAAAAATTATTTAGTAGATGAAAAATGATGATGAACAATGAATAATGAATTATAAATAAAAACTAAAATACGAACAATATTCATTAGAATGAATAAAAAAAGATTAAATTATATATATATATATATATATATATATATATATATATATATATAGAGAGAGAGAGAGAGAGAGAGAGAGAGAGAGAGAGAGAGAGAGAGAAAGACAATTATTATAGATATGTTTCAGAAGCCCTGAAGAAATAAATGAGCATTAATATACAAACTTTATTTAATAGCATTGAGTAATAAATAATCATTATACATATATTTCTTAATTTCCAAGGATTCGGAAATATATAATTTGAAATGGAGAATTCAGAGACATTTTTCACGTTTTTACTGTAACAATTTTCTTTAAATCTCAATCTTGGCTGTTAACTTTGAAACTAACCCAAGACAAAACACATTCTCCAGATAGTTTTCCAGGATCGATTCATATATGCTAATGATCGATGGGTTGTCCGAGACGTAGGTGAGAAGACAGCTTTATAGTTGATTTTGCGGGTTTGGGTTGTAATGTAAATCCTGGGACGAAAAATTATAAAAAAGATACTGTTGGTTACTGTTACCAATACATATACCTAAGATCACCTGTGGTCTAGTGGTTAGCGTAACAAACTACTAAACCCAAGATCGCGGGTTCGTAGCCCGGTAGGTGGCCCTAGGATTTTTTTAAGGGAGTAAAAAATCCTTAGTTACGCCGCCCTTCGGAAGGGACGTTAAACGGGGGTCCCGAGGCTGTACGATGTCAGATACTCGTTAAAAATCCCTATCCTAATTAAACCTGGATAGGCAAAATTTAGAGCTCCCACTGTAGCATCGTCCGATTAGCCATAGCAGCATAAAGTGACGCTAAATGAACAAACAAACCAACCAATACATATACCTATGGTTTGTGAATTAGTATTATGATTTAACATATTAAATAATTTATCTGCAACAGCGAGATTTGAACCCAGGGTGTATAGCTTAGCAGCTAATAAAAGTCTTAAATTTCAATCATATATAAGAAATAAAAATAAGAAAAAATATTTTTCTTAGAGTTGAAAGATAGTTACAGTCACACAATTTGTAACTATCTTATTAATTTATTGAAAACTACAATAAAGACGAAAATCTTTATCATATGAGATTGATTATACAGGCAGAAGTGTCTCGTATTCATGTGACAATTATCATAGTTCTAGAAAATTATGTTACTCTGCTTCCCTATGATTGGGAAGGTAATCCATACATACTGATTGAGGAAAACCCGCCAAAATAATTATTTCTGCTACGTGCCTATGCAACGGCGGTAGAGGTTCGTCACTCAGAAAGCGAGAGAGAGATAGGGAGTGATAGAGAGAGAGAGGTTTGATTACAAATGACATGGGCCCCAAGCTAATGATCATACTAGGTCGGCGCAGCACAACTATCTAATGTAAATTAACAGCATTAGGAGGGGGTGCTGTAGTGGGGGGTAACCCTCTTATCACATGTGCTGCCTATTATTAAGTTCTCTCACCAAGCCATACCTCAAATTTAATTGCATTAGCCTCAAAGTTATTTCAGGTTCCTCGGAAGCATAGGGCCTCCAGGTAGGTAGGCTCTTCACTCCATTGTCGTCGCCCCAGATCTTATTACCATCCGAAGGGGAGGTCTGCCGGCTCGCTAAATTATCGCCCTCAAGGGCTATAACACCCTTTGACCCCGCGTAGAATTTAATAAGCCATTATAAACAATAATCCCCACAATATAACTACCATACTAAATCAATAGCCATACAGGAAAATTAAACGTTTTAAATCATATACTTCAAACAATGAAACAATATTTGATACGTATAAATACCCAAAAATAATGCGAAGTCCCAAGTGAAACCGACCATAAGGTCTGAAAAAAATTGGAAGTACCTGAGGTTAAAACTATTCTGAAGTGCTAGTGATCCCAATAGTCATTTCAACGAAAGTTCTGATGTAATCTAAAACCACAAGAGAATGTACAGAAGACCTCTGCCTTGATTAAAATATAATAATAAAATGAATCGACAAGTTCTGTTGGATATATGCAACAATTCTTAAATAAACAGTCTTAAAGTATTCCTTTGGATTTTTGGATTTCGGGATGCAGATTTAATTCCTGAGGAATCTGAGAGAATGATGGTAATAATAACAATAATACTATACCACTTGTTGTCCTGTTCATGAATTACCTATTCTCAAATCTATAAGATCAAATTTGATGCACTTCTGTAAGAGAAAGGTCTATTTCAATGCACTTGTTTCCTATTATTTTAAATTATTTTTTTTCCAAATTTTCGTACATAATCGAATTGTAATACATGTTATAATAACATAGTACCCGTATGAACGCTCCTTAATAGAACCAAAAGAAGAACAAGACATCAGACAATAAGCAATCTGGACGAAGGACACCATAAACCTTATTGACAAAAAGACCGTACCATTGAACCGGCTCCGTAACAAAGCACGAGACAGAACATACCCACCGACATCTAGCGCTCATAAAGAACATTTCCGCTAATTTAGCGGGTAATAGATTGGTGTAACAGCGTCTTGGAGTGGAAGGAGAATGCAGAAAGATCGCATTGAGAAATTCCGCCATAATTAAATTGGCCGTGGAAGAAAGCCGGGACCTCCAAAGGGACCATACGGGACGGGTCCCAGTTTTTGCCCCGCGGGACTCCAAGGACATCAAGGACATGGTCCCTCAATCATAATTGGCTTTTTTCCCTTCCGCCTTGCATCTGATCACGTACGGGGAGATAGTCATCGAACGCTGTCATAAATAGCAATGCCCCAGCTTTATATTTTTCTTTTCTTTTTTTAGAATGTTTTTATTTTTGTTTTTAATTTAAATTTATGTTATAGTATTGCTCTGGGAAGTCGTATTTTAAACATCAAGTCAATGGGCATTCTGCGCAGGTAGAGATGCTAGACGTTTATCTCTCGAGCATGTTCTATGAGCGTACATGTGAACCCGCGTAAAAAGTGGTACTGAAGATATTAGCCATAATGTACTAGAAATACTGGCCGCACATATAGCTTCACTGATTTCTTTTTTCTTAACACAATATATCTCGTAACATTACTTGAAAGAACTAAACCCAAGAATGCGGTTATATTACAGTAATATTATGTCAAAGTGATAAAACTAAAGTAAAATTAAATAATGCCTTCTATGACTTATTAAAATAATAAAAAATAATAAAAACTGATAGTAATAACAATAAGAGCAAAATCTAAAAAGCCATATTTAATAAACTTCTATCTTGCCTACATTCATCATAACGTAATCTTGGAAGGTGTTTGTCTGTTTAAAGCAAGTTAATATCCCACAATATTATACTGTTTAAATTCACTCGTAGAATCTGTTTTTAAAATATTCCAAGAAATTCCTGACTTTAAAGGCATAGAGATATTTTATTTTCCATTTATTGAAAATAATGGGGAGTGAAGAATCTCAGTGGTAGAGCACTGAGTTGCCGTGACGAAGGTCCGGGATTCAAATTCCCCTCACTGGATGATTTTTATATAATCTGTTGGCAGCCGGAGATGGATCCTATAGGATCTAGGACCCTCTTGGGGCTCACCCAGACTCTATAAATCTGGTACACAAAATAAGGGGGGGGAATCTGGCGCTGGAGCGTGATCTAGGACAAATAACTTCTCTGCACAAACGTTGAGCAAGAAATAGTACAGTGTCTACCATGTGCTGAACCCCAGACCCTTCAGGGTTGTAGAGGTACAGTTTTTTTTTTTTTAAATGAAAAGTTTGTTTTACATTAAAATACATCTAGTAACTAAAAGCGGCAACGAACGAGCTGATGCGAGGGCTAAAGTAGCTGCAAAAAGTGATGTTCCCTTGTTAAGATCCATTTTTTTATCCGAATGGCTGGCAGTGATAAAAAATAAAATTAAAGAAAATTGGGACGTGGGGAGCCTTCCTCAAAACCACCTCCGTCAGATAAAAGAAAAAAACACCGCTTGGATCCCTCCAAACGGCCTAACGCCAAAAGAGTGCAGTATTATAAGCAGGTTAAGAATTGGTCATACTAAGCTGACACATCTCCACCTACTTTTAGGGCAGTACCAACCAACCTGCCAAAGCTGCAACAATGTTCAAATTACAGTCAAGCATCTATCTGAATGCAAGAAATATGAAATAATAAGAAAAAATTTAAAAATTGAAACGTGCCAACTTTTCAAAAATGATAACGAACTACAGAGGACTCTGATGTACCTAAAACGATCGAACTTAAAGAAATGTAATAAGAGCAGTCGTCGCTAATGGCCTCAGAAGTTGAAGCGACGTTAAATAAAATCAAATAAAAAAAAAAACTATATCATTCATGTTATCAGGAAAAATGTTTCAATAGTAATTAAAATTCAATATATTATATTTAAAATAAATTTAACTACGTCTATTGTTAAAACCGTTATCGAATCAACATAAGTACGGATAAGCTCTTGTATCACATTATTAAATATTGTAAACTATCCATAAAATGAATTCTGTTGCCAATACTATTCGCATATGCCATTTAAGAATTTTACACGATGTGAACAAAACCTAAGCAATGAAATGTATTATTTGAATAATGCATTACAGTTATTCAGCATAGAATGAAATTAAAAAGTTCATAAGTTTCATGTTTTTTATCAATCATTTTTTAAAAGTAATAAAAACGCTGATGAATAGACATGAGTAATGAGAAGACTAATAACAAAACGACAAAGAAAATTCTAAATGAGGGGTTATATTTCTTAATCAAGAGGATTCAGAGAGATACACTTCAACGCAATAGAAACTTTAACAATGTAGAATTACTTTAACAATTATGCTGATTGAACATAATAACGATAATAAAAAAGACCTTGGCTTCATGCTCTAAATGGAATCTATATCTTTTAGCCTCCTTGTACCTACCTAAAAACATTTTCAACATTATAAACATACAATATATATATATATATATATATATATATATATATATATATATATATATTGGAAACTCTTACATTTTTCTTACTTATATACACTGAGTAATTTGTCAGTTGTTACAATTAGTATACATCCTTTTGATTTAGTTTATATTAGAAACAGCCGATATATCATTTCTATACTTTATGTAAGCCGTCCTTCGGAAGGGACGTTAAACGGGGGTCCCGAGCCTGTACGATGTCAGATACTCGTTAAACATTCCTATCCTAATTAAACCTGAATAGGCAAAATTTAGAGCTACCACTGTAGCATCGTCCGATTAGCCATAGCAGCATAAAGTGGCGTTAAATGAACAAACGAACGAACTTTATGTAAGTTTAAAAATGTAAATGATAAACAAGAAAATGATAAAGAAACAATTTCAATGTTCTGTCATTCTTTTTTCATGGACCTTGCATATACATGTAATACCGGTTTTCTCATTTGGATATTAAAATGAAATGCATAATTTTCTAAGTAATTCTCTACTCGACAGGTTTATGTATCTTAATATTATTAATATATATACATATATACCAGGATTTCCGGCATTGGAATTCAGTATATATATATATATATATATATATATATATATATATATATATATATATATATACTCAGTGGTAGAGCACTGAGTTCCAATGCCGGAAACCCTGATTCGAATCCCACTGCAGGCAATACTTTTATTTAGTCTGTTTGTGGCAGGAGATGGATCATATAGGATCTAGGACCCTCCTGGGGCACACCCAGCCTCTATAAAAATGTTATAAAAAACAGTGTACCCAAAATAAAGGGAAGAATCTGGCGGTTGAGCATGATATAGGACAAGTCACCTCCCTGTAGAACTATTGTCCTTGAAGCAGTACAGTTTCTATCGTGTACTGAACCCCAGACCCCTTCGCAGGTAGTAGTGGTACAAGTATATATATATATATATATATATATATATATATATATATATATATATATATATATATAATAAGCCTGACTTTTTTAATTTTTTTTTTGTCCTAAACTATTCCGATTAATATTAATATAACCATGTTAATTATTGCATTATTAAAGAGAACATAAATTTCCGACAATCAAGTGGTTGCAGCTAGGAAGTAAACTAAGTTACAATTTGCATAAGACAGATTAGGCCGACGGGATAGATGTGTAAATAGAGCGTCATATGATAATTGACATTAGTTATGCCCGCATTATCATATATGTATATGTAATTGAGCTATGTTCGTTACAGCAGATAATGATAGCGCCTCAATATCTATCCATAACTCCTCCTTATTGAACTCTTAAAATAAACATATTTTTAAATCAATGATACATCCCTGAATTTCAATAATTAAAAACATTAGTCAACAAGAGGGAAAAAAAATTGGTAAGGAAAGAAAAACTTCGATAAGAGTTTGTAAAAAATTCATAGAAATTTAAAAAATCCCGTTATCGACTGTCTTCATAATTAAATATCAATCGTACATTTGTGAGAGGACACAGGTTAAAAAATAAAAGTCCAAACAAACTAAGTTACACTCTGCACGTGATGTCCAAAATTTTGTTTTAATCGTTGTATCTATAGCGACTGTTTAGTATATTAATAACTGATAAGTTAAAGGAAACAAAATAATTAACGCTTAAAATGGCTGTTTTTTTATACATATATATATATATGAATTAGGGAGCGTTGTGGCTCAGTGGTAGAAAAAATAGGCCTAATAGTGAAAAAAATGAGCTTTTTGTAAAAACATTAAATAGCACACTAAAACAAATATAAAATGACACGCGTAAGATGTACTTGGATGGGGTGTACTTACCAGCTCCAAAGAATAGATCAGTTTATCATCAATCAGTTAGTTCCCTCGCAATATATCATAAAATGTTTATATTGCAATTGCTATAATCAATGAGAAGTAATCCATTTTTAGGAACAGCAGTTTTATTTGATTGTTGAATCATATCAGATTAGTGCTATTATTACTTCATTAAGAATTAATCAAATTTGCATAACACGAACTTCGACCTTGAATATCCGATTTCCATATAATTTCCATAACAGCCAAGATAAGTAGTAATATATATATATATATATATATATATATATATATATATATATATATATATATATATTACTAAAATATATCCAAAAAAATAATAATGAATTAATTAAGTAATTAATTCTAAAAAAATTGGGTTAGAGGATTTTTTACAAGATTCGTAAATCACCATTTTGGTGAATGTAAAAAACATTTTAGGGCTCCAAAGTCCAAAAAATGACGGATAGATTTTATCAACTACACCTAAAATTTAATTTCGATGTCGATTAATATAAAATTGTAATCTTAGTTTTAAAAATTAATAAAGTTTTTAGGGAAGAGATACTTTTTTAAATACAATTTTAGTAATGATCTATATCTGGAGTCCAATTTATCACCAAAAAGTAGATTTTACAACTATCTTTAAACCTCCAGATTTTACACCGTCCCATAAACAAAACTTTTTTTTGTGATATTGGAGAGTTTCACATTCCTGCAAAAGTGTTATCCTAGCAACAGTAGAATCTCTAAATGTTAAGAACCCAAGACCTGGATTGAAAAGAGAGCTTTCTTTTTTTTTAAAGTAACGTTTACACGTTCACTTTACGCCGAAACTAGTCAAAACCATTGAAATATAAATATTTGTTGCTTTTTTTTGGCAATTAACATATTTCCTTAATTGAAAATAAGATGAGTAAAAATCCAATTTAATTTTCACTAGAACAAGGGTGAAGTTGTTTATGTACCACTGCAAATTGTACGTAAATAAAATAATGTCCAAAATTACTATTTTTTTTTTTTAAATTTATTTTTTATTAATAGTTGCTTTGATGGTGATTACGCCGAAACTAGTCAAAACCATTGAAATATAAATATTTGTTGCTTTTTTTTTTTGGCAATTAACATATTCCCTTAATTGAAAATAAGATGAGTAAAAATTAAATTTAATTTTCACTAGAACAAGGGTGAAGTTGTTTATGTACCACCACAAATTGTACGTAAATAAAATAATGTCCAAAATTACTATTATTTTTTTTTAAATTTATTTTTTATTAATAGTTACTTTGATGGTGATTACGCCGAAACTAGTCAAAACAATTGAAATATAAATATTTGTTGCTTCTTTTTTGGCAATTAGCATATTCCCTTAATTGCAAATAAGATGAGTAAAAATTAAATTTAATTTTCACTAGAACAAGGGTGAAGTTGTTTATGTACCACCGCAAATTGTACGTAAGTAAAATAATGTCCAAAATTACTATTATTTTTTTTAATTTATTTTTTATTAATAGTTATTTTGATGGTGATTATTTTTAAATATTTTTGTTTTTAAGAGAAAAGATTTTTCCTGGCCGGGATTCAAACCCGGGTGGTCTGCATCTCCATTAAAGTGCTCTAAACCACTGAGCTACCAGGAGTCGTATCCAAGTCAGACAAATCTGTTCTCTTCACCGATCCTATATCCACCTGTTCTCGATTTGCTATTTTCTCTTCAAAACAAAAATACTTAAAAATAAATATTAATAAAAATAAATTATAAATAATATATTGACGTAAGTCAACGAGATCCTAATTAAAGTAATGTTCAATGAACACTCTTCCCCGTTGCGACAATTGCGACAACACGTGGAGACAGGATCGGTGAAGAGAACGGATTTGTCTGACTTGGATACGACCTCTGGAAGCTCAGTGGTTTAGAGCACTACACCGGAGAAGCTCTAAACCGAAAATATTTAAAAATATTATTTTTTTTGTTTATTATTTCTTGCTATCGTATGTATACTAATCCAAAAGTCGATAAATAAAGAAAACAAATGCTACAAAATAAAAGATTCCAATTGAGCTGATGTAATGCCGGACCTATGATGACAACTGAACTATATTTGTCTATTACGTGTTAATTCAGATCAATTAGCTCCTAGTCAGGAGGGTATAATTATTCAATTTTAGTAGTTATATGTTTCTTTATTACTATTAAAACTATTCTGAAGTTATCTTGTTCAATAGTACATTGCAATATATAGGGAAAGTATTACTGAAGTATTATAAAATGCAATAATTGATAATGGCGTATAAGTGTTGTACTGAAGGTGAACAGATCCAACAAAATAAGATAGTCAGCTATCCCTAGCTTTTATTTTTATTCATAAATAAGTAACTCTCCGTTGTAAACCAACGATTTCCTGTTCTCCTGTATCGTTTAGTGAAATCCCACTGATTCCTGTAGAACAGGTCCGCACCTTGACAAACGCCTACCTTGGAATCCTCATACTAGATTGAAATGACAAGAAACCCCCAAGAAAAGCCCGCCTTTTCAGCCGCCCAATTTATTATAAAAGACTCATATACATGACAATCATCAGGCCCATCTGGACTTAAGGAATAGAGCATTGTGACCGCACTAAACGATCATATTCATCTCGTATTCAATCCTTACAATCCATAATCCTCAATGCTCCTTACTTTGTTACGAACAAAGTAATCCATAGTGATGTTAAGGTCCCATTTGTTGCTGATTAGGCCTGCATTCGATATAAATCTTTTCATGACAAACTTCTTTTCCACTCAAATCCACTAGTTTCAAACCTAGCAACCTCTTAAATTCCTGATAATCCTCCGATGCGTCTGAAAAGAAGATGGCCTCGTGGTCTTCTAAGTTGAAATTTTTATTTGAGTACTATCACTGGGTAGTTTTTATACTTGCCTTTACCTCGGGGCATTATTTATCTTTCATTATATTCACTTGATGAATTCAATATTCAGTTAAATATCTGAATTTCAATAAATACATTTAAAAATATAAATGTAATTCTTAATATTAATTTTAAGCAATCTAAATTAATCAATAAATACTAAACAGCCCAACAGATAAGATAAAAATCTGTACCACTACAACCCGTGAAAGGTACGTCAGTACATAGTAGAGATTGTAGAGTTCCTGGGACAATGGTTGAGCAGGAAGGTGATTAATCATAGATCACGATCAACCCCAAGATTTCCCCCTTATTTTGGATATCCACATTATAGAGGCAGGGTGAGCCCCAGGAGGGTACTATATCTCACCTCCGGCCGCTAACAATTTATATAAAAATCTGCCAGCGAGCGGGATTTGAACCTAAGAACTTCGGCATGGCAACTCAATGCTCTACCACTGAGCCACTCCTCTCCCTAATAGGTAGATTAAGCAAACTAAATGCTCGAGCCACCTATTTTAATTGTATTAATTTTCAACTGTATTTTTCGTGTCGATTTTTATATAATTTTTTTAATAACTGTTGATCTGAGATGTGCAAATATTTATATGAACTTAATATCTTTTACTGAGCTCTTTGAGGATTTTGGTTTCACAGTTTTTATTATATTTATTTTTAAGAATAACTAGCTCGTTGTGTGAGCAAATACAACTATAAAAAACTCTTACAACCCATAAATTAGTTTGCAGTGGATGTTATGTTTCAAAGCAGGAAATGTACTGGTTGTAATGCAATGATTGTCCAAGTTTTCCCCCAATGAAAACTACTGAGAACCACTATAGTCTCCAGAATCGCCACAAGATTGCAGTCAACCATGCTGTTATATACCGATGTAAAAATAACTATTTTTTTATACAATAATGATATATATTATATTACATATTATATATTTATATATAGAAATATTAAATAAAATTGTAAATAAATCCTATCGAACATACTCCTACTGGAGCCAAACATCATCCGAAATTTCTAAATATCTTATTTGAAAGGGTTGCTGGGAGTAATTTATGAGAAGGATGGAGAGAGTGGAAACAGTTAGGCTTATGTAAACAGGAGAGGAGTGTGTACTATGTAACTAAATATAAGTTCTGAAAGGCGCCGCTGAGGCGCACCGTCCCTAAGAATTCGCCCGGGCTCTCGAGTGGGGGCATTGCATTAACTGCCTGCGTCACGGACTATATATATATTTATATACCGGCAGATGGCATTGTCAATATGGTCTGCGGCCTATACGGGCTCCACTGCCAGGAGGAAGGTAATTCCCGGCCAAGGAGGTCTGTCGTAGCGTGGGAGAGTTCATCCAGTGACATGGAATCCTGGGTAAAGGATCAAACAGGAAAATGATGCTTGCAAAATTGTTACAAATAAATATATGAAATTTTTATAATCCTAATACCACAAAAATTTGGACTCAGTAGAGTTTCCACATGTTATTACTAAACCTAGGGTTGTTCAGGGAGGTAATTTTGTCCAATTTTCAGAACGTCTCGAATAAAGTAAAAATAATTCTGCACCACTGCGACACATGAAGAGTCTTGGGTCCAGTACGTGATAAAGACTGTACTGTTTCTTGGACAACATTAAGATCGCAAGTCCTAGATCACCTCAGACACCAGGTTTTTCTGCCTATTTTTTGTTCTCACTTTATAGAGGTTGCCACAGCCGGATTTGCAACCGAGACATTTCACGGGAACTCAATGAAGTTGTGCCACTCCGCTCCCTCGTCTATAAAGTAGATGGTTTTAATTTGGGGAAAACACAGCGGTTGATCGTATATCTGCCAAATCAACCATTGGCTTGTATAATTCAGGGTTGTTGTAGAAATATTTCTTTGAGGGGTTCTAAAAACCTTCTCTGACTGGAGATTTGGTTGCCAAAAAAAGCATATTAAAATAATAAGTTCATACAAAATGTATAACATCTCAGTTCAACAGTTAATAAAAATGTATCCACATTACAATGACTCAATTTGAATTAAAAGAAAACAAAATAATTGGCTAAGTAGTGAAGGACTACAGAAGCGTGAACAAAAAATCATAAATGTATTTAAACGGTAATGGAGCAGAACGATGAGTTGCCGTGACGAAAGTCCTGGGTTTAATTCCGGTTGGTTCAAATAATTTATTTGATCTATTAACATCATATTAATTGATCTATTAACAGCTGAGGGTGGATCCTATGGAACCTAGAGATCCTTCTGCAAAACCTACAATGGTGAGGCTCAATTGGATTTTTTTTACAAAAAAGTAAAAAATCCTTGGTTATGTCGTACTTCGGAGGGGACCTAAAATGGGAATCTTGAGCCGCTTTGGAGCCAGGTACTCGTTAAAGGTATCTTAATTATACATTGAAAGGTTAAATTTAGGACTCCCTCTGTAGCATTGTCCGATTAGCCATCACAGCATATCGTGAACATTAAAAGTTAAAAATGTAACTGTTTTAAGTAATTACAAAATAACATAAGAACTGCTCCTATTGATGATTAACAGTAACATAGTTACAATTAAATAGTTGTTAGGTTTCACGTATCAGTCCTAATAAATGGGATAACAAAACCAGTTACAAATCCGCGTGCGTTACCTTGGAAAGAGATAACGGAACGAACAAGCTATTGCAGTGCGCTCTAGTGGTTATAGCTTAATCCAAATCATTCTATCTCCAGACAAAATACTCTTTTTTTGTTATTGTTTCTTCCTGAAGACAGGTGCTACACTCTTGGATCTTTTGTTTTTTGTCTTCAGCATCGTGTCGAGTAATCCTTCAACACCTCTCTTAACAACCAAAAGGTACAAAACTGAATTACAACTAATTATACATCCTGTTGCTATAAAATTCAAGCCTTCTTTTCTGTCCGATATAATTACTGCATAACAAAATAAAAATGAAATTCTTTAGATCTGTGGCTATTTTATTGTATTTATTTGACTTTCTTGCTTCTTTTACAGGCGTTATAGAGAAAAAATAATGGTCATTTTCACCTACTTAAAAAATTCAGACCAGTAAATAGACAAACACAACTATTTATAATAAAATTGAAACCAAACATTAATCCTTATCTATTCGAAACAACCATCCTAATGTAGATCATTAATAAATTGACTACAAAGGGAAGTTATATAATAAAAATTAACGCTCAATCCAATTTCAAATATAAATCCAATTTGATAGAAAACAAATCCAATTTAAAGCAACGACCAGGTTCAAATTACAATATCCCATTCTATTAAACATGCATTTGACAATATAAAAGCAAATAATTTTAATGATAAATTTGGTTTTAAAAAATAATAAATACATTTGTTTCAGTTAGAAGCGATGCTTAATGGTGTCAAAAATATTTACAATACTTGGTTGAAATGGTTTGTCACATCCATACTCTAAAAATCTTGCTTTTTAAAAAATATTTTCTAATACTGAAGGGATTGTATCGCAATACAGCATGAGAATAGTTGTTTATTGTGCGATTTCATGAATACATTCTTATATTAAATGTCACCTTTAAAATGGTTGGGTTATTTATTCATTTAACGTCTCTTTATGCTGATAATGCTAAGGAAGGAATTACCATGGAAGTCCTAAATATCGCCTGCACAGGGATCTTTAACAGCATAGGCTATGGAGTGTCATTTTACTCCTTCGAAGGGAATAGACAATCTAGAGGCTGTGAACCCGCTATCTTGGGCACAGTAGGTTGGCATGATAACCACTACACCACAGGCGACCCCCTTAAAATGGTGTATATTTGAAATTTCTAAGATACTACAATTGTTGTTATTTAAAAATGTTAAAAAAATATATTTAACTGTAGTAGCATGGAGGAATTTAGTATCGTAGGTATAATATGGATCCTTGGAATGGATCGACCTCCATATGCCGATCAGAATTAACTCCAGGATGCAAGTTCGACTCCACAATTAAGAAGATCAGCCTCGCATCTCGAGGGTCAAGAAGGACGGAAAGAAAGAGGTTGACCCCAAGGCGCGGCTTCAGATCACATCTTATCTCTCGTTTCCCGATATTCGGCCATTGTCTGCGAGTGGGCCATGTACCGGCGGGGGAGTAGCCGAACAATGGGGCTTCGCCCCGGGCCCCTCGTTCCGATATGTTTTGAATCGTTTAGTCCGTAAGATAACTGCCCTAGCCTGAGGGCCTGCTTTCACACGGCTCATGTCATCTCTCGAGAAGCACACTCAATGAGAGATTTATATTTCGTAATAATCAAAATCCCTGTTCCAACAGCGTCCTGAGAAGGAGAGCACAAAGGCGGTCGGAGTTGAGGACCATGCGGGAACACCTGCATTACCCTAATTGCACTAATTATCGATACTGTACTTGGCAAGTGTGGGAAATGCGTTTAGTCTAGATAAACTCTCCGAGTCCTGTTATTAGCAAAGAAATTAGCTAGATAATTAACAAACGTAATGCGGAGTCGTGTAGGATTAGAGTTGCACCAAGCCGATAATTTAGCTCGAGTGCAATGATTCGAGATTCGTATAATCCGAACAGGGCCGTAGCGGACTGACCTCGTGACCCGCGATTTCACGCTCCGCCTTAAGAAATCTGAAACCCGTGGGTATAGAAATATTTCAAACATGGGTGCGTTCGTACATATTTCAAATCTTAATCAAAATAAAAAGTTCGAGGCAATTTTCTCTTATACACACTTGCTCGCGATTTTATCTGCGCCTTGTTTTAAAATTGTCCTCGTATTTTTCAAGGTGATATCCAATGACGGAATTCTTGAGTGTTAAGGTTTAAAGGAATAGTATATAGATTTAATAAGTTTAAAGAAAGGCCCTTAAATATATTATATATTAGAAACCGATGTTTCAACCCGCATTAGAGGTCTTCTTCAAGACTTGTATTGCAAAAAAAAAAAAATAAAAAACCTGTACCACTACAACCCGTTAATGGGTCTGGATTTCAGTACATGTTAGAGACTGTAGTGTTTAGCAGGGACAATGGTTTAGCAGGGAGGTGATTGTAATTTACATAAGTAAGAATCATCTCTATAAAAGGAATTACTTCTTTGACCTACACCCGGATCATTTTCTTCACCATTTAAAATAAAGTAAAATTGAGCGTTGTTTATATAATATAAAAATATGCTGAAACTTATCTTGGATTATTAAGAATGAATTCCGGTAACATTAAACTATTCTAGTTGAATTGAATGAAAGTATAAACGATTTATCTTTGCTAGGATTACAGAAAATACTTGTTGGGTTGAATGAAAGGCAGGGTTATGGAAAATGGAAGTGTTAAAGAAAAAATCAAGAACAACCGAAGTAGTATTTTTCAAATCAAAGGTAACAGTAATGACAAGTAAAATTTCAGAAAATCGGTATTTTTTATTATATAAAGGAGTAAAGATAAAGGGTTTATACTATATAATATATTATACGGGATTTATATATATATATATATATATATATATATATATATATATATATATATATATATATATATTTATATTTATATTTATACAATAAATAATATAAATGGATTTCAATTTTTTCTTTCTCTTATCTATGTTATCACTGTAGGTTTGAACAAAGATATCCCTAAATTCCTTTGAATTTATTTAATCTTTCCAGAAGTAATACTTATGAGATACATTTAAGAGGGAACGGAACCTTCAAAGGCTTGGTGAAATTGTAAAAATAATTTTATATTATGTATGTAAGTTTTGAACCTTGTATAAAAACTATTAGCGGCGAACTAAAACGGAAATGTCTTGAAACTTCTTTTCCTATCATAATTTGTATAAAATAAAAAGCAATAAGAATTCTTTAGTAAGTTACAAAGTAATACAGAGTTACTCAATAGTGATCACATCTCACAAATTCCATAATATTTTGGAACTATAAAATGCAATAGGGAACAGGTTATGAATATTTATATCCAGAAAAAAATCAATTTATAGGTTTCTTTATAGTTAAAGTATTTTTAAGGATAATACCAAAACTAACGTATAATTTTCTATTCAAATGTTCGACACAATATCTACCATCAAAGAATCAACATTATAATAGAAACACACCGTAGAACCCATGTGGGTGTGGGTGTACCCGTGACCAATGACCAGTACTGAAATTATAATGGCAGTTGTAATAACACTACTTGAGGGAGTTGAGGGCATATGTTGCCTGATGATGTGATAATGTCCTCCCTCACACTACAACATCACTATAATCATATCCGTCCGCGAAATAGGCCCTCACAGAGTTCTGGGGCGACTCCTACATCTTCGTCACGACTTGCCGCTCACCACGGCTGCCGAAGAGATAGAGGAACGGTTGGCGCCTCGATGACGGAGGATCCTATTTATCCAAAATTAAATAATCCATGAAATAAAATAAAACAAATATTTTAATCCTCGTTTAAAAAGATAACAGCTGATAAGGAGATTACCCTAAGCAAACAGTATGAATGTCTATTTACAAGTAATTAAACGAATAAGTTAAACTAATACCAGCTTCATAATTTTCCATGATATAATTTTAAAAATAATATCTAGCAATATAAAAAAAAAAATAAGAAAATGAAGAGATAACTTAAAGTTGCGTCTTATAAATAACTGGTCTGCATGATACACAAAGAAATAAATAAAAAATAAGTAGAATATTTTCCTTAATCGCACGAAGAATTAATTAAAAATTATTTATTTAAAAAGTATTATTAAAAAGACATATTTTCTAGGATTATCAAGACCTAATTAATGAATAAAAAAACTGCACCAGTCTAAAACAAAAAAGGTCTTGGTTGCACAGTTACTAATACAACGGTTTTGCAAGAGAGGATTTAGCCCAGATCACGATAAACATCTTTCCCTTCAATTAATGGTATCCGCATTGTTAATGCCTGTAAGCCCAAGGAAAATCTACAAATATAATATTATTAAGGCTTATCAAACTTTCTGTTAAATGTCATTTATCTGGTATTCATATAGGAATTACAGACAGCTCAGCAACCCAGCACTCTATAAGCCGAGCAATCACGATCTAAATTAAAGTAGAATTAAAATTAATAAATATTATCTAAATTCCATTATGAATTTATTTAAATAAATTAAATAATTATATTATTTCTTTTCTAAAAAAAAGCAACAAAATAATATATTTTCAGTATAATGCAATTGGGAAAAACCACAATGCAAAGTCTCATGTTTCAAATCCAGTAATACACCCACTTACCAGTCGACGTTTCGCCTATTCAGGCATTATCAAGACACAAAGACAAAAAAAAGGGTTATGTGAATCACATCTTGAAGAAAAAGGTGCAATACACCCCAACGATCATCAGCCCAAACAGGCTCCAAACATGAGACAGCACCCCACCACCAAGACGTTTAATATACAACTGAACGTCGAAACGTCGACTGGTAAGTGGGTGTATTACTGGATTTGAAACATTAGGCTATGCATTGTGGTTTTTACCAATTGCATTATGATAAATAATAGTGTTTCTTTTTGAGTTTTTGATTCTATTTTAATGAATATATTTTGAGGTTATTAAAATTTAAACAATACATAGGTATTATAATGCAATTGGAAAAACCGCAATGCAAAGCCTTATGTTTCAAATCCAGTAATACACCCACTTACCAGTCGACGTTTCGCCTATTCAGGCATTATCAAGACACAAAGACAAAAAAAAAGGGTTATGTGAATCACATCTTGTCGAAAAAGGTGCAATACATCCCAACGATCATCAGCCCAAACAGGCTCCAAACATGAGACAGCACCCCACCACCAAGACGTTCAACATACAACTGAACGTCGAAACGTCGACTGGTAAGTGGGTGTATTACTGGATTTGAAACATTAGGCTATGCATTGTGATTTTTACCAATTGCATTATAATAAATAATAGTGTTTCTTTTTGAGTTTTTGATTCTATTTTATTGAATATATTTTGTGATTATTAAAATTTAAATAATACATAGGTATTATAATGCAATTGGGAAAACCCCAATGCAAAGCCTTATGTTTCCAAATTTCTCCAGTAAAACACTCACCTACCGGTCGACGTTTCGCCTATTCAGGTATTATCAAAACACAAAAAAAGGTTATATAAATCACATCTCGAAGAAGGAGCAGTATATCCCACAATCAACAGCCCAAAGAATACATACGTATGTCATAACAGAAATGTATTATTTTTTAATTGAATTAGTTTTGTGTAAGATTAAGGTTAAATATACGATATTCTCCCCATTTTTTCTTATTTTACATAATTCAATATTCTTTTTACACTTTATTTAGACTAAATATTTAGTGTGCATCCAATAGAATATATATATATATATATATATATATATATATATATATATATATATATATATATATATATATATATATATATATATATTTACGGGTTAAAGTAGAAATAAACGTTTTAAAAAGCACAAATTGTAATTCTTCTGTTTTTTTTTTTTTTGTTCTTTTCGAGACGAATTGACAAAGACCTTGGTAATTTTTACCGCATCTGACAAACATCTGTTGTGTCATTATCTCCACTTATAGTAAACTCTTTATTATTGTTTTATATCCGTTTCCATAGCGACGCGTAATAGCCCTCGGAATCCATTTAAAATGAAGGAAATGCATCAGGTTGCAACCGGCACTAAAGAAACAAATGGATAAACAAAAGCTATTAATGACCGCAATAAAATATCTTAATTAACATTTTAACGATCATTAGATGACAGCTGAAATATGTTCAAATATATATTACGTCTCATTTTCTATTCCAAGAACGTTAAAATTCGTTATTATAAATATAATTATAATGGAGGACAATTGAATCGATAAAATCATTTCAAGTTCAGAAAGTAGTACTGCCAACATTATCAAGACAGACAGACTGTTAAGATAGAATTAAAAAGAAATGAACTACTCAACTACAAGAATAATTTAAGATCATAAGATTTTAATATTAATCCATATTATATATCCATATTAAATTTATATATACATAAAATGTTCTGGTTGTTGAGTTCAATAAATTTCAAGCCAAAACAAAAGCCAAAGGAATTTAAAAACGGACTGGAATTGAAGAACCAGAATATATAAGCAGAAACCAATATATATATATATATATAAGTTAAGTGCCATAGCCGGGTAATGGTAGAGCTTAATCCTACTGAGAAGATAAACAACTCCCAGATAGTATATAAGAAGGATTAGTTTATCAATAAAGTCAGTTATAACCGATCTCTCTGTGCGTTCTCATTTCAAGCCTTTTCTTTTTTTTTAGTTTATGTGTCTCGAACTCATTAAGTGGTGCCGAAACCCGGGACACGGATTAAAAGCATAGGAAAGAAAATTTTTTTTTCCGTTTTCTCGTTCGTTGTGCTATCTTTCCATTCGTTGTGAATAATACTTAAGTGCGCCAACATGAATGATCAGGCTCCGAGCATCCTGAGGCCTGCGACCTTGACGCTAGATCCCCCACAGGCGGAGCAGATGATCCCTGAACTCCAACCTCAGGTAACTTCCTCCTTAGCATTAGCGCGGGCAGACCTAGCGAGGCAGGAAGCTAATAGAATTGCGCAAGAAACTAATGAACTAGAAAAAATGAAATTACGGAAGGCCAACGCGCAAGACATCAGGAGAGAAATTTCTGATTTGGATAAGTTCAACGGCGATGTCGGCGAACTCAATCATTTTATCAAAGGTGGAGATGGGATCATGGCAAGCATTCAATCCCAGGTGGCAGCGGATTTTCTAGAAGAACTAGATGCAAAGAGATTGCGAGTGGCCCTGGCACGGCGTGTCCGGAGAAGCGTGCTGAACTTAATTCAGGCCGATGAGGAGACTGAATGGGCAGTAATTAAAGAAAGGTTGAAGAAGGCGTATGGAGGAGGGAGATGGACGATCGAGGAGGACATTTTTCAAATGTTCTGTGAACGGAGGCAGAGCCGGCAGACACCGGGTCAATACGCTGCAGTCATGCTGGAGCGGTATCAAAAATTAAATGCAAAAATGAGAGAGATCGTATCAGCGGAAGAGACAGACGCACGAATGATATTCCTGTCCACGATTTGGAAGGTACAGTTGGCGAGGCAGTTAGGAAAAAAGGAAGGATTTCCTATCGAGAAAACGTTCCTTGAATGCGCTCAGAACCTTGTGGATACAGGGGCTCGAGAAGAGGAGAGCTACAGAATGGAGGTAGATGAGCCTGAGTGGACAAGGGTCTCGGCGAATCGACCAAGAATTTCTGCGACTCCGGGTAGAAGAACGAGTGTCAGAGAAAAACCATTCACGGCGGAAAAAAGAAATTGGCTGCCCAAGTCGAAGAATGGGCCAAGGAAGGATGAGAGGAAGTGCCACGGGTGTGGCAAGGCGGGCCATCTGGTAGCAAAATGTCCACGGTCCAGATGTTACGAGTGCGGGATGGAAGGGCATTTTGCCAGACAATGTCCGTACATCTTTCGCAGAAAGGAGGGACATCAAGCAGAACCGATGGAAGTAAACGCACAGGAGCTACGGAAAAGGAGGTACTCGGCCAGACGAGGTGGGTCCCCAAGGGACACATCTAGTGTCTCGGGATCATCAGAGACGGAGGAGGAACCAGGCAGCAGTGGCGAGGGCAGCGTGAGCAGCAGCTGGAATCGTCAACGAACGGCGGGTCAGCGGCGGACGGCGACCACGAGACGGAAGCAGGCGGCCGTATGAGGAGGGTGCTCGCAGAGAGGCGACCGAGCTTGCGTCATAAATAACTTGGAAGGTAAGCTGAAAAATTGGTTGCCTATTATTAAGACGTACGGTGAAGTGAAGTGCCTTGTAGACACAGGGAGCTCGAGTACCTTGTTGTCAAAAACAGCAGCGGAGAAGTTGTGTGGTAAGGGGGAGGCACTTCAGATCCGGAGATGTAAATGTAGGCTGTTAACCTTAGGAGGGCCATGTAGAGTGATGGGCGAAACGGATATGGGATTGAGCGAGTGGGGAAAAACGGGAGCGCGTCTGCAGGTGCATGTAGTAGAGAGTTTGCCCAGGGAGTATCAGGCCATAGTTGGGTGCGACCTGTTAGAGAGGGTGGGCGCGAAGGTAGAGAATAAACGAGGCAGGTGGTTCATTACGTTAGGGGGTAAGTCATACGCGGGGCACCGGGCGGTGCGAGGTCCTCGGGTGGGGGCCGTGACTAGGATAGTCGAGTGGAGGAACCTATTACTAAAGGAATTCCGGGACATCTTTTATAAGGAAGGGGGGGTATTAGGTGTCACGGGAAGGACGGTACACGAAATTCCACTAAAACAGGAGAAGACCACGTACGTGAAGGAGAAGCGGTATCCCCAGGCGCTGAGACAGCACATCCGGGTAGAATTAGATGAATTAAAGCGACAGGGAATCATCGTCGACAGTTCATCCCCGTTTAATAGCCCCCTGTGGGCGGTAAAGAAGAAGAGCGTGACAGGGAACGAGAAATACAGAGTGGTCGTGGACTTCCGTCAGTTAAATGAAAATACGAAGGACGAAGCTTATCCAATTCCCCGGTTCGACGATATCATAGATCGATTAAGCGGTGCTGTAATATTTAGCACGTTGGATTTGAAAGCGGGGTATCACCAAATCAGACTTCATCCTCGGGATCAGGCGAAAACAGCTTTCACGTTCGAGCGGGGACATTATGAGTTTACGAGGATGCCGTTTGGACTAAAGAATGCGCCCCTCACGTTCCAGAGGCTGATGGACGAATTTCTCAGGGGTGTAGATGAGGGGATTTGCCAGGTCTATATGGACGACCTGCTCGTGTTTAGCAAATCGGAGGACGAACATGTGCAACACCTTCGACAGGTCTTCACGAGGGTTCGCGAATTCGGGCTGAAGCTGTCTCCGGAGAAGTCCGTGCTGGGTAAAACGGAGATAAATTTTTTAGGGCACACGGTGTCTCGGGAAGGAGTTAGGCCGGATAAGTCCAAGGTGGAAGCGATCACCAAGATGGCGATACCCCGGGACGTGAAAGGCATTAGAAGACTTCTGGGGGCCCTTAATTACTACAGACGTTTCGTTCCAGACATGGCGCGGTACCTGGTACCCATTAATAACTTGTTAAAAAAGGGAGCGCGCGTAGTTGTCACACCGGTCATGGAGGACAACTTGAAGAAATGTCTGGAGCACCTGACGGGGGAACCGGTGCTAGCGTTCCCAGATTTCACTAAACAGTTCGTTGTGACGACCGATGCCAGTGAGTACGCCTTAGGGGCGGTCTTGTCTCAGGGGCATGACCAGGGGGACCGGCCGATAGCATACGCGAGCAGGAGATTGTCCGAGGCCGAAGCCAGATATAGTGCGTTGGAGAGGGAGCTACTAGGCATTGTTTGGGCGGTCGACCATTTCAGGCCATATTTGTTTGGCAGAAGATTCCGGGTCCAGACGGATCACCGGCCGTTACAGTGGGTAGGCCAGCTAAAGGAGTCATCCGCTCGAGTGGCTCGCTGGAAAGAGAAGCTCAGCCAGTACTCCATGGATGTCGTCTACAAACCTGGGAAGGAAAATGTAGTCGCCGATTGGTTGTCGCGGGCACTCATGGTGAATGCTATCGAAGAGGATGTCGCAGGGCCATCGGGAGATATCCGTCAGTTTTTGCAGGATTGGTCGCCGGAGGGCGAAGGGGAACGGTCTACCACGGTAGCGGGAAGAGAAGAGGTATCGTCAGAAAGAGAGAGCTCTACAGACGAGAGACCGGGGGATTTAGAAGAAATTGACGAGATTGTTAATGACAAACCGAGGCAGATAATCTGGAAGACGAAGACGTCAGGCATGCTGGCAATAGAGTATCTGCGTTACGGGCGGTCTCGCGTCAACGTCATCTCGTCGCAACCAGGGGTGCGATTGGACCTCGTATGTAAGGCCCTCAAGGACGCTTCTAAGCCGGGACACACCCACCACCTTTACGTGGGTAACGCAGTGATATGGGAAAAAATACGACAGGTGTGGAAAACGGATCAAATCCCGGATCGTGTGTTCATTCGGTGCAGGATCATGGTGGAGACCATCAGGGACGGCGGCCGACAGAAGGAAGTGACAGGGGCCTACCACGTGGGCAAAACCAACCATCGGGGGGTCAATGAGACTCTGCAGGCGCTGAGAAGGCGCTATTATTGGTCGGGTATGCGGCGGACGATCCAAGAAGTTATAGGGGCATGCGAGGTCTGCATGACTACGAAGTACGACCGCCACCCACCGCAAGCTGTACAAGAAGAAACGCCTACGGGGGATCGGCCTCTCCGTGATCTGCAGGTGGACACGTTCACCTGGAAGGGTTTTACATGGCTCACTACCATCGACGTTTTCAGTAAGATCGCTATGGCCCGCCTGATTCACTCCAAGGAAGCAGAGTCGGTGTTATCAGCCCTCCGGACATGGTTTATGTTTTATGGGGTACCCGATACCATAACGTCCGATAAAGGGAGGGAGTTCGACAACGCTGTGGTGAGCGAGGAAACGCGTAAGTTGGAGGTCGCGTGGCATTTCAACACTCCGGGACACCCGAAGGGTAGGGGAGGGATAGAGCGGTTGCATAGCACGCTTAGCGATCACCTCAGGGTCTACCACGTCGAGCAGGGGTTGACGCCGGACGTAGCGATGCGGAAAGCGGTTGCGGCGTACAACCATTCTATCCATTCCGTAACGGGGTTCTCTCCCTTTGAAGTGTTGTTTGGGATTCGCGGGCCCAGTCGGGATCCCGAGGGTACGATTGGAGGTAATAACGCAGCGTGTGACATTGTCGCGAACCACGTGCGGGTTCGAGAGGCATGGGAAAAAGCGCGAAGAAGGATCGTGAGGGAAAAACGAACCCGAGTTACTAGAGAAAACGCGAGAGTCCGAGATTGCTCGGGGGCACTCAAAATTGGGGCCATTGTCTACAGGAGAATTGGGTCTAATAGGGGTAAGGAGCCACGGCGATACGAGGGACCATTCCGTGTTGTAGTCATTCGGGAACACAACACAGTCACTATCGAAAGTGTAGGGGACCCCAGGAGGCGGAGGACGGTCCATATTGAACAGCTGAAATTTCCTCTGGGGTCTGGAGTGCCTTCTCCAGTGGAGTAATACAATGTGCGGAACAAGAAAGTGGTTGTATTCCTATAAGTGTAAAATTTTGTGTTCTTATTATTATTAGTAGCTATTTTTGTTTTTCCTTTTGTTGTTTTATTATTCTTGTATCTTCTTTATGTTCTATATTATCATTGTATGGTATTTAATTGTACATACTGTAATTTTGTGTGTCTGGGAGCTGTAGTGTTGTACAGGAGCCAGCTCTGCTATTCACCTGGACTGGTCCTTCCTTTAGTTTCCAAAAGTGTCTGGAAACTGGAGGGGGGGAGTTAAGTGCCATAGCCGGGTAATGGTAGAGCTTAATCCTACTGAGAAGATAAACAACTCCCAGATAGTATATAAGAAGGATTAGTTTATCAATAAAGTCAGTTATAACCGATCTCTCTGTGCGTTCTCATTTCAAGCCTTTTCTTTTTTTTTAGTTTATGTGTCTCGAACTCATTAAGTTATATATATATATATATATATATATATATATATATATATGAGGTCAACTAATATTATTCAAGTTTATTAATTAAACCATAAAAATATTTTACTGGCTCTACAGGAATCAAATACCGAAAAATTAAACTTATCTTTAACAATTTCTTTTTATTTTATCTTGCGCAAATAAAAAAATATATCTAAAGTAATGCAGAAGACGATAAAAATAAAGTGGAATACGATTTTAAATTACCACTGACTATTTTTTTTAATTTAAATTTAAATGTAACCCCTCCAAAATTATGACCGGGTAATTTAAATTTTTTTTTTAATTAATGCCTATATTGCTAATTTAAGAGGGATAAAGCGAACACAACCTAAACTATACAACTATCTGTAAGCTGGAAACGAGAGGGGATGAAAATAAATTGATTTAGATTCCAGAGCTGGTTCCTAAGTCCGGTCAAATTACATAGCTTACATTTCTAAACGTATGACATTATGAAATGAAATGTTTTAAATATTTGCCCAATACGGAACTCAAATATTTGACGAAATTAATTAACGACACCACAATTACTCGTCCCTTGTGCCGGGTTTGTTGAAAGGACTTTTAGGAATTATTTCATCGCAATATAATGGATATTTTTAAATTGAATTTACTTTTTTTACACATAAATGCTATATATTTAATAGGATTATATATACTATATATATATATATATATATATATATATATATATATATATATATATATATATATATATATGTATATATACATACATATACACATATATATACACACATATATATATATATACATATGTATGTGTACATATATATATATATATATATATATATATATATATGCGTGGGGATTTGTGCGATAATTTATAATAGGATGAAAGACCTTGCAATATACAGTACTCCACTCGGTTCTAATTTAGTGAAGACCAATCGAAATTAAATTAACAGCCCACATGGTTTGAACTCTCCAAGTCATTTATATCTTTAAGTGGTTTGCCACTAGAGCGTACCAGAGTCCCATGCATATTTCCATGTGGGTTATAGCAAGTTCCATAACAGATAGCATATAACAATGGGATCATTATTTTTTTTTTTTATTTGTAGAACAATTTCAATAACGATTTGCAGATGTAACACACACAAATAGAGTAGAGTAAAATTATATTAACACAAATTCCTTGGCTTGGGAGATGAGGGCGATGGAGGAAGGAAGATAGTGAAGAAGAAACTCCAGGATGAAGGAATTATTTAGAAGGAGGATAAATATTAGATTGAGAAGGATTGGTGTAAGACAATGCTAAGATGTGGGGGCTCGGCTCGGCTTATGCATTATACATCTCTCCGAGCGGGTAAGGAAATGTGAGTGCTGCTCGATCTCCTCAAATATCGAGTGATAAATATCGATATCTAGTCACCACCTTTCAATTTACCCCCCCCCCCTCCCTATGTTACACCCTTCAGGGAAAATAAAGCCCGGATTCCGGAGTCGATGTGGTCAACAAAATGTTAAGTGTCCTGTTTTGGGCAAAACAACATTCAATAACGCATATACATAACTCAGCACAGGTTATATTTATTATCACTTTATGTTGCTTTGGCTAATCGGACGATACTACATTGAGAACCCTAAATATTGACTATCCAAGTATAATTAGGATATGGATGCAAAGGCTCGGAACCGCCATTTTACGTTCCATACAGAGGACGGCATAACTCAGGTTTTTTTAAAGGATGTAAAAATTCGCATGGCCTCCTGCCGTGCTCTGAGCCCTCTTTAGAATTGTTATACTCACGACTATACCACAGGTGACAACAATATATTTATTTAAATTTCATCTCAGTTAGAAAGGTGGAGGTTTATTTCGTTCGAGACCGATTGTATATTAGTTCAAGACCAAATAAAATTTTTACGATTGCTCTTATTGAAATAAAAAAATAATTAAACATCTATATACCTATAAAAGGTGGCGATATATGATTAAAAAAAAACCAACCTAATATAAAAAAAATCCTGAACCCTGTACCATTACAACCCGTGAACGGGTCTTGGGTTCAGTACATGGTAGAGACTGTACTGTTTCACGGACGACGGTTCTGCAAGGAGGTGACTTGTCCTAGGTCCGCCAGATTTTCCCCCTTATTTTGGGTTCCCTATTTTTATAATATTTTATAGGGGCTGGGTGAGCCCCAGGAGGGTCCTGGATCCCATATGGTCCATCATTTGAACCAGGATTTCCCTGCATGGCAACCAGGGCTCTACCACAGAGCCACTCCCTCAATATAAAAAAAAATATCTAGGTTAAAAAATAAAAAAAATATTTAACTGCCAGAGAATGGAACTTGTTGGATATGGAGATCCTTCAGGGGCTCATTCAGCCTCTATTAAGTGGGGACCATAAATTGCGGGAAAACTTGAAGGGCGAACCAAAACAGTCAAATCACCTCTTTACATAACCGTCATCTTGGAAACAGGTCCCATTTACTGAACGCAATTCCCTTCATCGTATATAGTAGAATTTGTTATTTTTTTTTTCAATTTATATACTTAAGTCATAAATTAAAACATTTGTAAAATTATTTACATTATGGTCTTTTTTCCAATGTAATAAATAAAAATCTAAAATAAAAAGAGAAGTAAGGATGTGAAAAGGAACGGATATCTTTAAAAGTTGAACATCTTATTGGTAATGTCTAACCGTTTGATATGTAGGTTCGACTGCTTAGTTAATTGTTAAAATTGAAATGTGTAAATTTATGTGATGAATATTTATTTTTCATTTCCATCCCACTAAGATGTACACTAAGGTTAAGCGTACACTAAGATACAGGTACACTAAGATAGAGTGTACACTAAAGTTACACGGTACCGTACCGAGGAAGCGAGGACAATATATTAACCGCCATCAGCTTACAGTGTCCCAGCCTTGCAATATTATACACTTAGCTCGTAAACATCATCTATAAAAAAATTTCTCTTCTTTTTTTGATAGGTTTCAGGCATTACGCTTCCCCCTCAGGCCTTTGCAGTTATGGCTTAGTCAAATGCCCCCATTTTATGGCGTATTTCATATTTTATACACCCTATTTCAGAACGATGTTAAAATTGTCCCGGCTTACACTTGTCTCCAATCGATACCAAGCGTTGCAGTCGCCTGCTATTAGAAGTTTAAGTCTTTTCTGAGATGAAATATCTTTCGGCTGGTATTTTTAAGTATTGATACCATTTTAATGTGTTTTTTTTTCAAAAACAATTTATTTTCGTTGTTTTACACAGGTCAGTTTTAATCTATGATAAAGTAACACAGCTACGAAGCTGCTTATCAGTATGTTTTAGATTGATCGATTCATTTGAAATGCCTATGCTTATGTATCCTGAATGTAATAAGTCATAATTAATTCTTTTCTTTTGTAATAATATAAACTTTCACTATAATCGAACGAACATTGTTTAGTATGCTATATAGTATGATCATGTAGACAATCTGCGGCATCAATTTTGTTGCAAGAGACATACCACCGCGTTCGGGGAAGGGTGTTGTAGTATCGGGACACATGTCGAAACTAAATTTGGTGGTCAATGGCAGGAATAATTCATTTCTACTTTCAACAAAGAGTTGGAACAAAAACTTCGTACTGCAGAGATTATGTATAGTGCAACAAATACTTATCAAACCGACATTAGTTAATCTGAGGGGCCTATAATTTAACACGTTAGCGACAGTGAAGAAACCAACCGAGCTGGGTCCGAAGTGCTCCCACACCCCACTTATTCACAGATCTCCTCTGTTCAGATATTCGAACAACTCCCTTAAGGGCACATTTTTACAGGCATTAGCAGGTGTTTTATTAAATATGTTAACAGCAGAAGATCGACCCTACAGGACCCTGAAGGTTCCTCTGAGACTCGATCAGTATTCTTAAAATTGAGTAACCCTTGATTGATTGAAACGACTCTCGATTGAGCATTAAGACAATAATAGTAAGATAGAAAACGGTTACACTTATTTCAGACAGCACCGCAGCAATATCTAGCTAGGATAAGACAGTACTTGCGCTGTCTTTATACAACGTCTTTGAGGGTAACATTTTCGAAAATGATTCTCAAGTCTTTTGACAGTTAATTTCGTCATAAAATACTGAATTTTTCAGTTACGCGATTGATAATTTTATTTTATTTGAATTAAGGAAAAACTTTATGGAAAATGGGGATAAATACTTTCAGTATAATGTTTTGATTGAATAAAGTTGTTTTAGATAAGGGGCTTTTCATGTGGAACAACCCAATATTCATCGCTTGGGCTCAGAGGTTCAAAGGCATCAATTAGGACCCTACCTCAAGGGCGAAGACAAAGATGCCCTTTCCCTCCTAGAAGTAGAAGACACACCGGGAAGCTAAGAGTCGAAGAGGACAGGGCCAGGAAGTAAGAAGAAGCGCCCCCCCCCCCCTCCGCTACTTTCTGCTAAAATATACATGCCCTTGCTACCTCTCCCCTTTCCTACGTCTCTCCCTCCCTCGCTCTACTTCTCGTTTATTTAAATCCTCCTCGCGTTATTCAACAGCGCACATTACGATTAGCCTCATGTACCCACACACACACACACACACATAAAACAAAACACACAAAAAAAAAGATATACGAAAAAGAAAAAGGAAAAAAAACAAAACAAAATAAAAAGCTAAAAACAGAAATCCAGAATAGCCCTTGATCTCCGGATAATACATTTTTAAAAAAAAATTCTACTCTCCTACCTGGCCATGTCCCTAACGTCGGTTCTTCCAGCTCCGCTCCATAATTAATGGATTTCCAGAATAAATCAGGGCATATGGATATATATTTCAGGACGAGGATCCTAAAACACGGGCAAGTATTGACAAATGGGGTACTCGTTGTGGGATGAGGATTACCCCAAACCCCAACTCTAAGCCTCTTTCACCTCTTTGTTAACTTAACACGTCCCAATTCTAGCATTCATCTTCTTTTCCCCCCACTTTTGGGTATTTGCTGTTTTAATAACTATAAATTTCGAAATTATGTCTTGTTTCGAAACACCTGTGGCTATAAATCCTCAGGAACCAAACTCACAGATCTTGTATGTATTTTAACATCAATAGAGGTAACTAAAGTTTATATACAACAAGTGAGTGTGAACCGATGGCTAATCCATAAGTCTCTAAAATTCTGGAAAAAAATTAACCAGTCAGCGTTTCTCCTTTTGAGGAATCTTAAGGAAATTGATAAAAAAGGATATAGCATCAATGAAGGCAAAATATAGCACACCTCACATCAACAGCCAAACTGAATCATCAAGTAGAGACAGAAAAATTGCTCCAAGACGACTTTCAACTCAAATATTCGTACATAGGCCTTTTTGAGTCTATTTGGACTGTTAGTGTGATACGTGCTGCACATTGTGTACTTTGGTGTGATTTATTATTGTGATTAACTTTGACTGGTAAGTTCCTGTAGGTAAGTAAATTCATTATGCTAAATTATTTTAGTATTGACTCGTTGGAAGTAAATACATGATATGATGGAATATATAATAATCTCATTGCTTAATTTTCAAAAATATATTATAAATACCCTTTTTTGATAATAAATTAATTAATTTATAGAAATAGAGCCTGGGTGTGCCAAAGGAGGAACCCTTTTCAGTTTAGAGCAAAACTTCTTTGAGTTCGACCAACCAAGGTTCAAGAAAGCAATGACATTTAAATAAATATAAGTTCATTAAAAATTTCTATTTGCAACATTATTAATCATGGGATTAATCCAGTTTGAAAAAAAAAATTAAGTTACAATTAATAGAAGAAACATGAAACATACAACTAACTAAAATTATTTAGATATACTTTTTTTAATTTTACTGTACTTTTAAATCATTACAGGGGTTAATACGTTCATCATAGTATAAACGTAAAAAAAAAAAAATATATTTTTTAACATAATTTGAAAATATTGCAAAATACGAGAGAAAATTTTCTATTCCCTCTCCAAGATACATTTTAATTTTGTATTGCATCTCTTACAAAAGCTTGGAAAAAGTGATCGTAAAAAAATTAATTTAATCATAAAAAAAAAATAATTACCTTAAAAAACGGAATAATAATGAGGTTTACAGAGAGCTAAAGAAAAATTAAATTTTTTTTTTATGTCAGGATGTTTTTCTACAATATTTGGACGGGGAATATTAAAAATATATGACAGGAAAGACAGTACAGAGATAAATTTATTAGCTATATGACAAAGGTATCAAAAACCGGGGGAAAATTCCGGTGTCAAAGCTATTTTTTTTTTGTTATATTAGATCTGTCTTTTATTTCACGACATATATCCCCTTAATTTTTACCACGAACGTCAAAAATAATAAATGAATTTTGTACGAAATTAAATAAGTAAATTAATAAAATCTAAAAAAAAAAAATTATTTGTATATTAGTAACCTTTACACTTCATTACGGTTTAAAGTATAAAACCTGTTCTCCATCTGTGCAGCCAACACATCTTGCTTATTCTATTATGAACAAGATTAAAATAATTGGTTCGTAAATAAAATAATAAAAATAATTATTTAGTAATTATTCAAATATAAACGGTTTATAAATATTTTATAGAAAATAATTATTGAAGTATCCCCAAGAAAAAAAAAAATTGTTTTCATTAATTTTAAATCGGCTGATCGAAATAGAATTGTTGAGTATTGAGCTGTTACTTATATTTTGAAATATGAAAAATCTTAAACAAAAGAATAATCGAAAGTATTATAGCTATAATTAAAAATGTTTAATATAAGCTTACCATAATCCAGCGAGTAAATAAATATAACTTCCACTTACCTGAAAATAAAAAAATAAAAATATTGAAGTTCAATTAAAAAATACTGTAAAAATGGGTTAATAAATTATTAAATTACAAATATTAGACAAGCAATAAATATTAATGGCATTTACTTATATTGTTGTATGCCTCATTTATTTTTTTAACATATTATATTAACCTCTTAGTTAGCTTTAAATAATTTATTACATCCCCTGAACACGTGATGATTACATTTATTTGAATAATAGAAAAGTTATTATTGTATTGAAGGTTGAATTGAGGAAAAATTATTAGTGATTATATCATTGTCTATATGTTAATTACGGCAATAAAATACTAAAAATGAGCTTTTTATTTTCTTTTGTTGATAAGTAATCTCTTACGACCAGTGAGATATTAAAGATTACGTAAATTATTATTGTTCTTGAGGTATAACAATAATACCAGATACTAAGCAATAACATTATTTTTTTTTTAAATTTAGAATACTACTTCTAATCTACGATCTAACTGTGGTATAAAAACCGATTTTTTTTTTAATTGAACACTTTAAAGAAGAGGACTTTGTAATTAATATGTAAAATATCAGCTTTAAATATAGTTTTTTAATTTACTGACGGCTATATAATAAAATCAGTTAAATAAAAGCTATTGTTATAGTAAAAATAAATGTTCTTATTTAGCAGAGAAACTCAATTTAGTTTTTAATTCGACCCGTCAAATAATCTTTCAACATTATTTATTTATATATATATAAATATATATATATATATATATATATATATATATATATATATATATATATATATATATATATATATATATAGTGAGCAGAAATAGATACTATCGACATATGTGATGATCGCGATAGAGAGCGTGTGACCAATGAAAGGCAGCCATTATATTGACGTTTATGACTATTTAACGATCCCTTGTCCCAGCGCAGAAGAACCTCAGCTAAATAGATAATTCAAAAAATAGCTCCCCCTGGCGTGAGAAAATGGAAATAGATAGCAATTTATAATAAATATTTAGAGTGCCTACGTGGCCCAGTGAACTATCCTATTTATAACATTAAATCACCCCATTCTTTCCAATTTATGTCTGTTTAAGTCGACGCCATATAACACCCCGGTAGGTTATGCTTACCGCTTTTGTCCTTAACGTTCTTAAAGTCGCCATCATGAACATGAACGATGTGAACTAAGTTATGGAGTAATATCCGGAATCCGGCCTCTTCCTTACCAGTAAATATTACTATTTAATTGTCCATAAATTTTTACAACTCGCCAAGTTTTAATAGTGAATCCGACTCACGATTCTGTCGTGGGAAACCTGTTGTGAAATAAACTCGTTTACATTTTTTTTTTTTTTGTTTGGGAGATATGATCTTTAAATTTATACTCAGGCTATTAAATGAGACTACATGCAGTCGAATGAGGGCTTGAGAAGGTGCTGAAGGTTCATTAAAAACCTATCTATTATTTTTTATTGCACATACATACTTCGAAATCAACAATGAGCATACCTTGCAAATACTCAATTTTAGATAGAAAATTTATCGATATTGTAACAAAATATTTCAAAGCTCTAGTATTCGGTAACACATCAACAAAGATTCAACCTTTAAAATTTTCAAAAACCGGTATTTAATTGATGTATAAATGTGCACTTGATCCCATTGGGGAACAATACTGACCACACATGATCACTCAACAATATTTCTATATGATTCCTCCATTGATGGTATGCTAGAATGATGGGTCGTCGAGCGCCACAGTAGACTTCGAATTCCATTGATCTGTGGATCTGGAATGATTTGTCGTCACTGGCCTTGAGATGGAACACTGACAGTTGGAAGAGGATCTACATGTAGCTGCAGATCGCCATGGGTTTCATACAGTTTAAATTCTTATCTAAGCAAGATGAAACAATGTTTTTCATATTACAAGGGCGAATACGAAAATAATTGTGTTTTTTTTTATATCGTTTAGCAATAAATTTCGAAATAGAGTATGTAAAAAGAAATATATTATGTTTTATTTAAGAAAAAATAAAGCCCCGTTGAAATGATTGCTTTTAAATTTAGTCATCAATATTTTAATTAACAAAGTTAATTCTTACAATTTTATAACTATATTTAATTAATTCTAGATCCATCTCTCAATTAAGAATAAGTTAAATTCTTATATATTTAGATGATGAATTATCTAAGTTCATTCTCTAGTATTGTTAATATTAGGCATATTTTAATTTTTTCTTAGTTAATTATTTTCCAGTTGTTTTTTTTTCCTTTTTGTACTGTGTCCAATTAATAATTTATATATTGCAGAGTGACCCGTTTGCCAAGCAAATTTTCCCTAGAGATATATCTCATCCTTAATCAGATTCATCGGAGATTATAATGATTTCGAGAGGATTAGGAAATAATTGAGCTAATAGAATCGATTTTATTCGGCAAAGAAACGACTCAAACCATGTTCCCGTGTGATAATTGGCCTGTTAAAATGATACCGGTTAATAAATAAAAAAGAAAAAATAAAGAAAATCGATACTAATTTTCCTGATAAAACATTACAAAATAATGTAATTACTTCGAAGAGACGCCCTTTGCCTGATAGCTTCAACAGTCCATTGTCTCCTAAAGGTCTTGTATATTAATAAGCCTTTTATTATTTTCCATTTTTTCTTTTTTTTGCCTCCTGGAAGGAGTCGTTAGCTCGCTCTACCGGAGTGAGGACGAAGGTTAAAAGAAGGAATAGAGGCGAGCGAGGTCCCAGGAGAACAGTAAGGACAATTATGACAGGTGTGAAATGTCATGGCATTTTCCAGCTCTCTGTTTTCAGGGGGAGTTTTTATTCCAATTCAATTGTCTTATATAAACCAAATGTCTGCTGCTCTTCCCTTGAACTTCAGTTCGTCCAGGCAGCTCCCTGAATTACCTGAATTAATTTATCATGGAATGATTTATGTCATGCCTATTATGTATATAATATAAGAAAAAAAAATTAAATAAATGAAATATAGCTGAGAAAATTACCGATAATTTTTTGTATCATAGCCACTATGTGTAACAAAAAAATGTTATGTTTACGAGAACTATAAGTAGAAATAATTTTTAATCCTACTATTACAGTATAAGCAATAATTTATTTTTTGCTATTTTAACCTCAAAAATGTTTGATTTTGACTTTTCTTGAATTCATTTTGGCTATTTTCGTTATGATGTCAGCACCTATCATTTATATTAATTCTATTGATTTTTTTAAGCTATTAAATAAAATTTGAGCCTTTAATTTAAATTAAATTACATACTTACATTATGTCAAATTTCGCTTTAAAAAAATACGTTTCGGAATATTGCTTCAAATTTTCAATACTTAATTCCCATTTAGAAGTTTGTTTAAACCATAACAGTGAAGATATAGTTTTTAATTTCATAGTAATTTAATATGTCATAGTTAAATTGACTTCATAATTCCATTGATAAGATTTTACCGAAAGGTAACAGAAGGCTTTTGGTTCATTCATTTCAGGCTTTTCAGGTATTTATTTTAAATTTGTATTATATTGTAAATAATATCTTGGAGGATGCGAAAAAAAAATTGTTAAGATTGAAAGTTGTTAAAATTATATCAGCAAATATGAAAGCACCAAAACGACAAGAAATGCTCTGAAACGTGGATTTTTTTAAATGTTTTGAATTGCAATGAGATTTACATCTTTAAATTTAGATCGAATAATCACAAGGAAGAGGAGCTTATTTTGCTGAAATGAGATAAGTTTATTAATTGAAATTAATATTTTGTGTTATAATTTTTATATTATTATTACTCGCTATTAATTGTAGCCATTGTTATAAATAAACATCTAGAAGATTGGATTAAATAACAAAAATGGTATTATTAGTAAATTTCGTTCATAAAGTATAAAATGGCAAAGCCACATGAACACCTAATCATTACTCTAAGAATTGTCACTTGTCCTGCTTCAATCGATTAAATTAATAAATTGTGTATATAGCATGATGTTTTGAAATTAGTATTAAAATTTAAATTAATATCAAATGATTAGAATATTAAATATTGCGTTTGAAATATTGGATCCAGAATCAATATATAATGAAAATAAGGTATTGTGTGAAATTCAGAAAAAATAATTCGACTTTATGAATATTTTAAATAAATAAACCTGTGACACTATAACCCGTGAACGGGTCTGGGGTTCTGTACATAGTAGAGACTGTACTGTTTCTTTGATAATAGTTCGGCAAGGAGGTAACTTGTCCCAGGTCACGCTCAACCGCCAGATTTCCCCCTCTTATTTTGGGTACCCTATTTTTTAACATTTTATAGAGGCTGGGTGAGCCCCCGGAGGGTCCTAGATCCTATATAATCCATCTCCGGCCGCAAAAAGACGAAATAAAAGTCTTGCCTGCAGCGGGATTTGAACCAGGATTTCCGGCATAGCAAATCAGTGCTCTTCTACCACTGAGCCACTCCGCCCCTATTATATAAATATCTACTTAAAATAGCGATTGAAAAATATTTTTCTACAAAATAACCCACCTTCTGATTAAAGAAATGTATACATTTAATTCTAATTTATAAAAATCAAATAGTGCATAAGTAAAATATCCCAAGCCAACAAAACGAAGTGTTGTATGATATTAGTTGTATGAATGTTGTCTTGGACCACTCCATTATACAACAGCAGGAGATATACTACTAAATTATTACTCGAGGCTAGTGACAGCTGTAGCGCACAGCTGCTACGTACTGTAAATAATAATAAAACATCATTAATGATTAATGACTCCTTCTGGGATCCTAGCGGAGTGCTAGTGTGGACGGACAATAAAGATCGGGAGAAGAAGTAGAGGATTGTACGAACAAGAGGCTGTGGTGAAAAACAAACAGACAAAAGCTACGAAGCACCTTACTCCTCAACTCTTTCAGGACTTGTCATGTTTAAATTCGAGTCAGTCGGAGCTTCAAAACTCGTTCGTTAGTCGCGCCATTCTTATAAAAGGCCTGTCAACGCGCATGCTCACCGCGGCCTATTTAAATTTAAATGTCCTAGAGGGAGACACTGTAGCCGTTTAAAATTTGACAAATGGCCGCCGCCTCTTCCAGATCAACGAGTTCTTCGCTTTGTATCAATTTCTTAATTGATTAACACACTCACACGCCTAGGTGAGCTCGCTGATTAATCTTCCCTGAATTACGATGTTAATTTGTTTTCCGGTTAATTGGGAAGGAGTCGCTCGGCACGGCAGGACTCCGGCGGGAGGCGGGCAAGGGTTTTGAAAAAAATTAAATTTAATTATTCAGATACGAGGAAGGGCTGAAGGCCGATTCAATCTGAATCTCAGGGCCCCCGAGGGAGAGTAAACAACACCTAGGGCTATGTTTGGCTTAATATTTAGGCACGGCCGAAAAGTTAAACCTTCCAACTTTTACTAATAAAGAGCCCTTTGGAACAGATTGGAGGAAAGGATAGTGAATACTTCACGAGCGTTTGTGTCTTGTTTATGGATATCATTTACCATTTTTTTTTATTTGTTATATTGTTTTTTTAATTCGTCGAACGAAAAGGTAAACAAGATTGTAATCATGGTGCTTGTGTATTAGCCTGTACCCATGAAACCTGAAAAAGGTCATCAAATAGATTTTGACTAGGATAGCAATCGACGAAAGTGAAGGGAAAACATTAGCATTTTATTATTACAATTTGTACATTTCAATTTCTATCAATATGAATAAGAAGGTAGGTGTTATCAGTATCAGAAATATCAGTGTTCAGGTTGTAATCAATGTTGGATAACAGTCCCTGGGTACCGGGTAATACACAAGTGCCTTAATAACTCAGTATTTAAGGAGATGTGTATTTGTCTATCAGACAAAAAAAAAAAGGACAACTACAACAAATTTTAAGAAATTCACTTATGATGATTTCTTAGATTAATATATTAAGTTGCTTAGAATTACTAGGGATATGGGATCAGTGAAGAGAATGGAGTTGTCTGACCGAGAACCAGGATAGCTCAGTTGGTTGAGCACCATGACGGAAACATGGGAGACCCGGGTTCGAATCCGGCCGTGGCATATATTTTCTCTTCAAAATAAAAATATAAAGATAAATAAATTAATCAAAATTCGAATTATAATATATTTATTGTATGAAATGTAATTTATTGTATCAAATGTATTTATTGTTTTCTCGCGATAGCAATCCCATAAAAAGACAATTTATTTCTTGTATGCATGTTCTATACTTTTTGCCATGGTGAGACTAAGATAATAAATTTATAAAATAAATAATTTTATTTTAAGAAGGGACAGTATTCACTGATAAATAATATAATGAAAATTTACTTCTTATTGTAAGCCCTGTCTAAATTACAGATTTTTCACTCTAGAGTAAATATATCTATCTACAGATTATCTAAATAAAAACGGATTTATATGTATATATATATATATATATATATATATATATATATATATATATATATATATATATTTATTTATGGTTCTTTTTTTTTAATTATTTAAATATTTTTTTTTTTTATAATTTTGAAGAGAAAAGATTATGTCTTTGCCGGGATTCGAACCCGATATAAATTAATATTATATATATATATATATATATATATATATATATATATATATATATATCCAATATAAGCTAAAACTATAACATATTGACATATTACTGAGAATTGTTAAAAAGCTTATTGATTTTTTCGTGATGTGGTATCAGCTGTTTGCGGCAGGTGCTTCCTGATAACGTATGTCATTAAACGAAATAATACGCTTCCACATCACGAATGTAAAGAAACTCAAGACGATTGAAATAATTCATATTATTATTAAAACTAATTATATTCATGTGAAGGGACCCCCTCGTGTTGGTAATCCTCCCAAAACAAAATACTCGATTCACCAGATGCAGAAAAAAAAAAGAAAGTCAAAATATTCAAGCACACTTATTAGAATAAAATCTAGTGTCATTTAGTTCATTATTTAGGAAACATACAAGAAAGAGGAATATTAATTCAGTATTATGTTAATATATTAAGACTCATATCGGTTTTTTTTTTTTTCAGAAACTCACAAAATAAATAATATTCTTTATTTCGTTTTTCATTCTTAAGCATTACCATACCATAAATTATCGATGTAAACATATAAAAACATAGAACTTTAAAGCTCTGTGAAATAGCTCATGTCCCTGTTAAATAGGCTGGAAGCGAGTTACTAAGGAATAACCAGCAAAAAATGTGTGTTTCAAGATGACATAAAACGCACAATAAGAAGGATACGTTTACAACAAACGTAAAATCAAAAATTACTTAAATATTTACAATATGAAATATCTATAGATATCAGAGAAGTTTGTGATTATCAAGTTGGAATTCTAACCGAATTTTAAAGTTCATAAGTATACAAGAAAATGCTCTACAGTTTTTTAAGTTAAACTTAAAGTTATATATCCATATACAGTGCTAAGTCTCAGTTTTGGATATACTGAGAAAAAAATTACTGTTATTAAGAGCTGAGCTTAATTTTATTGAAATTAATAACTCATAATTTTTTTTTATTTTATGCAACGTTTAGGAATTTTAGAGGAAAACCTTCGCAAAAAATTGTTGATGTTTGTAGTATTTTAAGCAAGTTAAGACATTGTATAATCATTGGTTGACTGTAGAAATTATTTGGAGAATTAGATGATTCGCGTGGAAGTCAAAATAAATTCTACTTTTTATTGGAACTCGACATTTCGATCCGTCGTTGCAGATCTTCATCAGGGTTACAAGCTATTAAAGAGAAACTGTGATATTATCTCTTGTACTTCTATCATGAGGAAAATATCTTCTGTCATATGGATCAATATTCAAAAAAATAACAAAAGTTTCTACACCGACCCTTTGCACTTAAAATCTCTCTACTGATTCAAAATATTGATGAAGGCCCGGAGCTATAAATAAATTATTATATTAATGATATAAATATAAATTTTATAATAATTATACGGTATTATAATTATAATACTTTCATCTTAAAAACTAGCAGTACTGACGACTTGGACATAGTCCAACGTCTTGCTGGCAATAATTACTTTTAATTAATATTTAATTGTATCCAAGGGCAATGAAAACACGAATGCTTTGTTACAATAATGAACCTGACACGCTATTCAAATGCTCACTCATATTTTAAAATACAAAAACATTTTATATAATAATTGTTATTGAAATATAATTGATGGCCCTATTGGATGATGGTGAACGTAACAAATTTATGGATGTTTCTAAATTTTGTATAGTGAAAAAATATGTAATGTGTAATGCTCGTTTTGAAACTTCAACAACATGAAATTATTAGCAATTTGCATGATTTATCAGCTCATTATATTGATCATAAATTTATATTGTTAGTATAATTTATTCCATATTGGCCCAAACTACTCTACACAATTAACTATCAATTTTATAGATTTTTTAAAATCATATAATATATCATGTTTAGCACAACTATAGATTTTCTTTAGATATATTAACCGTTCAATGCACAAATTGATTAACTCCGTTAAAAGTGGAGATATACCGTCAAAATAGTATGCATTGTTCTCTTCTAACTATTCTTTTTGGACCTTTCTAACAAGATAAAATTCATTATTTAGTGCTTGCAAGTGCATTTAAATGGTGTTATTGCAACTATTTGCATTAGTGTAAGGAGTTAATCAAAATGACCTATGAAAAAAATAATTTATTATTCAGTGGCGAATATATTGTTATCGTTAAATGGTGTTAATCTTTATTATTCGGGAAACATTTTATTAATATACAAAGTTATGACTATACCAAGTGCTTTTGTACCTAAATTTAAGATTTTTCAAAAAGTGGAGTTAGTCAATTTGTGCAGTGAATGGCTCATATGTCAAAAAAAGTTTTTAATTTAGTTGATAAATATAGTGAAGTTAAGACATTAACTTTGAGTTATCATATGTTCGAAAATTGAATAAAATCTATAATGAATCTGGTCAATTTATCCAACACTTATTACACCACATTTAAATTTTTTGTGAATAAATATAATAATTAATTTATTCACTTTATTCACTTTTCACTAATGATTGTTTATGATTATGATTTTCAATAATAGGTTCCACCATACTAAAAAACGTATCTATAGAAAATATATTGTTAAATAAAGAAATTATTTATGTTTACCACTTAAAGGTTATTCAAGTATTTGGTTTCTGGGATACTATTTACTATTTATATTTTTTTTTTTGCATGTAATAATAATTTCTACTTTATGTTATAATAAATCGAATCCTAACACTAAGTTATTTATTAGAAAAATAAATATTTCATGTAAGCAAAAGTTATAATTAAGCCTTTACGACGCTTTGAAATAAAAATTCAAGACAGGCATTTACCGTGCTTGTTGTGCAGGAACTGAAACTCAAGACAGTAATTTTCATAAGGTAATTGGACTACGCAGGGAACTCACTCCAAGTTATTAACAAACTAAATAGCAGCGAGGATCCAATAAACTTAATATACACCCCAGTGAGTGAGTTATATTTATTAACGAATTCAAACTTGAGAAGTGTGTGTGTGTATGTGTTGTTGTGTGTGTGTGGCAGGAGGGGTGTTTATTAGGTGTGTCTATGTGTCTATGTGTATATGTGTATATGTGAGGGAGGGTTATATAAAGCGGAAACGGAATCTGTATATGGACTGTAAGAGATACGTCGGGTCTGTTGGGGTCTTAAGTGCTAGAGCCATCTGTTCCCTGCAACCAGCCGCAAGGACATCTTGCGAAATAGTCTCTCTTTAAATAATTCATCTTATTGGTCAAACCCTAGATATATATATATATATATATATATATATATATATATATATATATATATATATATATATATATATATATATATATAGGTGGATCTCATTGGCTCTCGTAGTCGACTAATAACGATCGATTTGTTAATGCGAGTACAATATTTTCCTCGAGGATAAATTATCGAAGTGGCCTTAATTGATTTATGGAACGAGTTATGATGCAGTTACACGGTTTTTATTGCCGTTTTCAATAATAAAAAAAATATATACTTACGACTTGGGATAAGTTATGCCCGGAGCTTGGTACAGACCGCCAGGACTGATAGTTGAATTAATACCTTACAGATTTATAGTGATAGAGATACTGTCAATATTGAACTAGACGATCAGAGAAATTTATTGACTTGTACTTGAATTCATAACTTTTTTTTATTCATACCGGCTCTACAAATAGCTTATCCACCTTCGCTTGCTTTCTCTATCCAAGCATTCGACATATTTTTCTATAAGTTGACATCTCATATCTGTTGTCTATCCGTATCCCCTACCACGAGGATGTTTTGCAAAACTCTGACGAGTCCATAAAACTCCTAAAAAGTTTAGAATTAGATATACCGATATAAAGACTGACTAGATTTAGAGCACGGTTAGTATGAAAAAAAAATTATTTTTGTAATTAGATGAATTTATAATATTTTATATACAACAATGATAAATAAAATCTTTTATTAAACTTTATTTCCTTTATATTGTATTAAGATCATTTATATTGTAAAATAGTTAATAATAAGGAAAATAGTATACATATTATAAAGTTTTATAGAGTACACTAAAAAAAAATTAACTTTCTCAAAAATCTAACGTGATAGAAAAATTAAAAGAATTATACTAATCGACTCATCTAAAATATGGTTCAGGAACATTCTTTCGTTTTTCGTGATAAGCAGTTCAGCCGCTTTTAATAATTATATTAATATTTTCTTTCCTTTTATTAATTTATTTGTAAATTATTACATATACATTTAAGGGGGTGAGATCAATATGTTGGCGCTGAGTAGCTGTGATACGCTATTTAATCTGTTCACAGCCACATATTAGCCGTGTGGGGTATGCAGACACTCCTGTGGCTCACCCAGCCTCTATGATGTGGGTAACCTTGATTGGACGAATAACCCACCCGTTGTACACAACACTCTCTGACATGTATTTAACAAAAGACCCTTCATTCATTGTAGTAGTACAATTTATAATGTAATATAACTTCTCCTAGTGTATGTTTCGATTTCCGATATTTTTTCTGTAGTTTCGATAGTTTATCTTGTGCTAATAATCTTTCTCTTTTATTTCTTGCAGTTCTAGTTTTCGAATGACTTTACTCTTCCATTGTAATATCCGACATTTTATCGTTTCGGTATAACAACGTTTTTTTTTTCTCTTACATATAATAGATATAACTATACTTACTTCATAGATCGTATTTATCGATATGATTGTATGTAATCGATTGTATAAAACTGGCCGCTTAGAAAGGAGGTAGAGGGCAAACAACAGTAATTAAGCGAAAACATAAATCTGGTAAAGGACGATGTTGACCGATAATTCGAGCCGACTCTTATAATAACAGAATGTTATCGATGTCAGCCAATCTTAGTAATATCATCCTTACCGAAAATAATATATCTCCATTTGAGTTTCCCATCCCCAATTCAGCATATCCGATATCGCAGAAGGAAAATAATTTTGAATCATCAGTCAATATCGAAGGCATTTTAATATACCTTAAAAACAAAAAAAAATAAAACTGTAGAGAAATATTGTTATTTTAAATAAATTGATTATGTTGCAATTAAATATCACTGTTATATGTGTTACCGACAGAAAACCGTAACATAATTTCCCAAGAGAAAATCCCTAAAGGTGAGGCTGTAAAAGGCTGAACTCTATACTAAGAATTAACACGAACATTTATGATATCTGATGTGAAATCGAGCTAAAATTGAAACTAGAACACTTGTATTTCTATTTCACTTGAGCCCATGTTTTTTATTTTAAAAAATGTTGAGGTGAGCTATCAGTTAAACTATTAAAAACAGCATTATATTATAAGATTATAAAGTTTAATGTAATTAAAATGGATTAATAGCGTTTTTTATATATATCACTACCAAAGAGGTAATATCTATAAAACACAAGATATTGTTTCCATCATAAAGATAGAATGAGAAGGCTGGGGCATATCCAAAGTGTGGTGGAGTGTTGTAGACTCCCTGAAACGATGATGGTGCGACTTCCGGGTGGAAGAAGAAGTAGGAGTAGACCCAGACTATGCTGGTTGCAAGATATGGAAGACGCCTTTCGGTTGTTGGGTGTCAAGTGATGGAGCAGCCGAAGATAGGTTTGTGGAGGAGGATTGCATAGAAGGACAAGGTCCTGCAATGCCATTAGCTCCTTTAGGTTAGTAGTATTTAATAATTTTAAAATGGATAAAAATGATGATGATTAAAGATGGAAGACGAAATATAATAAAAAGTATAAAAATAAAACCATATGATTGGATGATATATTAATAGAAATATTTATTTAAAAACGAATTTTCAAGAAATTACATTACATGGATTTTCTTCTATTAACAGGGGATGCGATAGCTCAGTGCATAGGAGTGTTGAGTTGTTAAGCCGAGACTTAAGGCTTCAGATCCAGCAGTGGTAGATAAATTATATAATCTGCTAACAACCATAAAATTACCATGCGTGGTCTATAGAACCTCTTGAGGCTCACCCAGCCTCTACACAATAGAAATCCTTAATTGGGGCCAAAACCTGGCAGTTGAGAGTGATCTCGGACAAATCACTTTCCTGCACAAACGTTTCCCTAGCAACAGTACAATTTCTACCATTTACTGAACCTAATGGGTTGCAGTGGTGTGGCGCAGGTTTTTTATATACATACCAATTTAAATATTAATAAAAAAAATTAACCGTTGTGGATCAGAGAATTAAAACATACAAATACGTCGATTTATCCTTCACCCTCTCCGATTTATATTCCCCGAACTAAGGACTATATCCTTGAGATCCCGGATTTAATATAATTTTTATTCCCGGACCGTCGGGAAGCCGAGCGGAGGCCGGCAAAGTGTAATGAAGTGGGCCGAAGAAGCTGGGACCCAGTTATCAGTATAAATATCTAATTCGCTAGCCAGATCCCCGGCGATATTATTAAAACTTGTCCCTACTTGTAATCCACAAGATCGCTTTTCGAGTGCAACTTTTTCAATCAGCGACAGAACTGGAGATGAGCCTATTCCCTTCAAGACCGCTCTGCCACCATGAGAAATATCTTGTGAATTTTTTATGTGGTAAATAATATTATGATTTAAAAAATACCAAATACTAAAATAATCGCAAATAAAATTAAGAAAACTATATTATGCTTTATATTAAGTATATAACTAAATATAAGCAATAAAAGAAAACAAAAAACTACTCAAAATAACTCCCACATAACAATAAAAATCTGATGTATTTGATAAAATTAAGCAAACTGTAAGATAAATGATCATTACAGTTAGTTATAGAAAAGTCATTGTAGGTCAGTAAAATATATATATATATATAGAAGAAGGCTCATGGAATCCAAAGGTTCGATGCCGAAACCACCAATTGCTATTACTAAACCAACACCCAAAGATATCGTTTTACTACTTACTACTTAATCCGTCGACCAACGTTTCAGTATACCACTCGGATGTTTACCCATTAATTCAGGAATATTAATTTCTAATATTCACGGTAAGTATATAAAATGGAGAATGGATCCTGGAAAAATACTTTAAAAGCTAAAATTAAAGAATACATGGTTGGCAGAAGTAGAAAGATAATTGGAGGAATTGAAGATCATTTCAGCAGATATCACAGAGGAGTCGTCTCTGAAGGCAAAAGAGAAACATAAAAAGAGATTTGGGAGGTGAGGAGACAGAAAATAAGCAGAGAGTTGAAGAAACGTGCAATTTTTTTTTTAACTTATATTGATTTAAGTTTTAAAAAACTGATTGAGGTCACCTATGATGTAGTGATTATCATCCCTTCTAGGTTATCAGAACCTTCTCATGATCGCGGGTTCGAAGCCTGGCAGGAGGCCTTAGGAATTTTTTAAGGGAAGTAAAAAATGTTGAATTATATCTTCCTTTCAGGGGACTTAAAATGGAGGTCCTGATCTTGAACGGTATCAGGTACAGGAAGTCCCTATCCTAACCATACCTGAGCAGGCGAAATTCATAATTCCAATTGTATCATAATAGCCATAGCATCATAAAGTGGCATTAAATGAATATAAATCGACGAATACGTATTTGTAGCTGACACTAACGAATGTAGACCGTATTATTTCTTATGATTCGTATTCAATTATGTGATATACCTAGATATTTTGCAAAATATCCCAACAAACAACAATGTATTATGGGTGATCAATGAAGTAGTATTGTTATAATAGCGTCTAGCCGTCTGTAGAAACAACGTATCAAGTACCAAGCTTTACATCATGTAATAATGAACTTTAAATTATTGCATTTGCTAGATTATATTTTTGTATTCTGACTTTTACGTTTGAATAAAATATGATACATTAATGTCCCTTTTTTGGCTATATCCATTATCGATATCAGACCCCCAAACAGACCCCTCACAGTGAAATTTTTCCGAATTCCTGCGTGTTGCGAGAGACTGGCCGTAACCGGTTTTTCCTTTAGCAAATAAGCCATTTGTGTGAAGGGGAAACAGTAGGAAGATAGGAGCACATCCGACTTGGGATAACAATAGAGGGGTCACAAAAACCTCTGCTTGACAAGTAGTGTATCAATCCATAGCCGCGTATCATCTCCTCTCTTTATCGCCTCCTGTCAGTTCTCCCACAGTCTCTCGCGCTGTATACAATACCTACAATACACATTACAATATTATATGTGTCACTTTTAGGGAAACGCCGATGATTAATATCTCCACATATATAATTAAAATATTTGATTCAAAATATATAATCAATTCTACTGAAAAATAATAATTGATGTGTACAGATTCATTAAGCGAAAATTAAAATTAAAAAACACATTTAAAAATTATTTATTGTCATTGTTATTAATGTCACTTAGGTACATCTATGTGTGTATATATATATATATATATATATATATATATATATATATATATATTTTATATATATATAATATATATATATATATATAGAGAGAGAGAGGGGGGGGAGAAGAGAGAGAGAGAGAGAGAGTGAGTGAGCGATAAATTTCAGTTGACCCAGGGTTTACTAATTTTTTACCAGTCTTTTAATAATAATAATAAGAATTTTAATAATATTTTATATTTGTTATTTTTCATGGGTACATGTGTATCAATATGATAAATATGTATCATATTATGATCAAGCATCTTAATTTACCAAACAGTTCTAAGATTATGAAAAAAAAAAATAGAAAATCTGTTTATTTATAGGTATTCGATGTTTTATTTAGGTACCTTTGTATCAGTGTGTATGAACGAAAAGTAATAGCCAAAATACCTAAAGTACTTTAGGGTGGTAGTTTGTATTTTTTCAACTATTACAAAAAAAAAAATCTTCTTTAACATGTAATAAAATATAGCCTGATCAAAATTGTGTTTTATACAATTATAAATAAGTATCGAATTAAACATATCAGTTGCTAATTACAAATTAAAAAAATATGTAATTGTTAAATAAGTGTAAAACACACAGAACTTCAGTGGTTTCTGGTTTAGACCGTGTTGTTGAATTTTTCTTCGCCAACGTTTCGCCAGACATACTGCTAGCTTCTTCAAGGCTGGATCGAGAATGAAGACGCTCCGGTAACTCGTGGCTTTAAAACACCTACAAGGCAAATCCACGAGTTACCGGAGCGTCTTCATTCTCGATCCAGCCTTGAAGAAGCTACCAGTATGTCTGGCGAAACGTTGGCGAAGAAAAATTCAACAACACGGTCTAAACCAGATACTACTGAAGTTTTGTGTATAAATAGTTGCCGTGGAAACTTGAAAGATTATTTAAGTTTAAAATAATTCCAAAGTAAGTAGGAATTATTTATTATAATGAAGATGGAGAAGCCATAATTCGAATAATTGAAAACAATTAAACCAACTTAATTATTTGATTATTAATCTGATAGTTTTAATAACAAAGAACAGGAAACATACAAAAGAGAATCCGATAATAGAGCGACTACTAAATTGCCAAACTGTCTCATGCCAAGATGACTCACTTCTGAGATTTGGAAAGAATATCACAAAGGAATGCCAGGACCTATTGTTGTTTCTGAGCGAAGACAGACGACATCCGCTTTATATCCAAATGTATATTTATATAATTATTTTTTTTTTTTAAACATAGAGAAAATAATAATTAAAATTTATTTCTTGAGAGGTGGATATAAATCATTAAGCAATTAATACGGAATGTAACAGACGAATAAGGTACTATCATTTACAGCCTTATAATTTAGATGCTATCGCTAAAATACAATCGGGAGAATACTCACAATAAATTAAATATAGAAATACCACCCGCATCGGGCACCTTGATATATAGGCTTGAGCCCGGCATAATATTCTTGTTTTGTTTTTTGTTTTAGGACTATCTCTCATTACAGCCTATTGAATCCGATACAGTAACTTGCATCGGACATGAACTTGAGAACGAAATCATGAATTAGACGGTTAATGCCTCTACTTTTGAGCTTTACAAAGAACTTTGAATGGGTAATGAAAAGTGCGTACTATTGGTGTAATTTAAATTATATATATATATTTTTATCATTTGGTAAAATAATGTAGCCTATTTACAATCACATGTAACTGATTCATCCCCTGATAGTTTTTGGTTTTCATAAAATACGTAAAAAAAAAATTAATAAGAACGATATCATTGCGGGCGATTCATTGTATCTTTTTAATATTAGTGGTATTTTTATAGATTGTTTTACAAAAACAAGTTATTTACAATAATAATTTTATTAAAAAAATCGCAAAAGACTAAGAAATTAATTTAATATGGCTTCTGTTTGCTTCTCTGCATACCATCATGAATGTCCTTGTATACCACTATGTGTTGGAAGCGTAATGCAACTTAGATCTAAACTACAATTTATTTCCATATTTTTTCCGTATTTTTAAAATAAAAAATATTCTGTTTGTTTTATTTACTAAAAAAACCTGATTACATATTTTGAAAGTATTAAAAAAAAAAGAATAATGTAATAAATGACAAATGGACTGATAAGAAAAGGAATTTTCGTTTAACAACATTTAAACAAGAAAGACGTCATTTTATTATTAAGGCTATCTTAAAACTGTTATGAAATAACTATTTCATAAGATCCCTATGCAAGTTGTGAAAATTAATATGCTAATCAAACCCAGCAAGATACAAATTTGATTTATTTAATGATTGTAAGTATTTTAATTAGTAAATATTTGATTATTAAAACCCAGTTAATGAGTAATAAACCGGACACAAATAAATTATTTATTAAATTTTCATAAATAAAAATTTATTTAAAGAGTTTAAAGTGCTTTATTGTAAACTGTAAATTATTTTATTTATCTATAAAACAATATAAAATACTTAATTAAGTATAAAATACTCAATTTCTCAAAAACTGTACTCAGCGGGTACTCATAAATTAAAGGCTACCAAGTGAGGTACAAAATAAATAATAAACTGAACTGAGTTCTAGAATAATATCGGGATAACCCCACTAAAACTTCAAAACCTACTATAGTACTATAAAATGAGCAGTTGTATACTACCTAGAACATTAAAAATATATATTTATCGATAAGTGATATGTTTAATGCTTTATGAGTGATGAGTTCCTATACCAATGGCCTGGGGTTCAAATCCAGATGTGACAGGAAACTAATTAATCTGTACTGAGGAATCTGACGACCCTTGTGGGACACACCCAGCCTCTATAAAGTAGATACCCTTAATGGGATAAAACCTGGCAGCTGAGGAAAAATCTGCGCAACCGTTTTCTCAAAACTGTACAGTCCCTAATTGTACTGACACCAGTATCCAAAAACCGGGACCATTCATGGTTTGTGGTGGTATAGGTTTTCATCTAATATAATACCATGTCAACGTCAAAGTTATTATCAGCTCTATTACTATTTGATTCGGACAGAACTGGCGAGGTTTGCTATAGCTTCAGAAGAATGACAGTCTATTTAAAGTTTTTTTTTTAAACTGAAGATGTTGGATGAATACCTAGAAACAGTCTACGATCTACTGAACGCAAAACCCTTCATGGTTGGTATTGGTACAGGTATTTTTCTTTATAATTTATAATGACCTTCAAGTAAAGTAGTGAAAATGCAGAGACGAAAAAAAGAAGCCGCTGCACTTGACGTTGATCCGAAACCGAATTAGTCTTTGGAGGAAAATGCCACAGCGGTAGTTACCTAGCGACTAGAGAGTGCATTACTAAATGCATCAGCTGCAGCATAGAACCGTCTTTTGAATTGCGGCGATCGGCCGATGTTTAGACACACCAACCACCTGGTCCCGTTTTGTCCCCGCATTGTTCCTTCATTCTCCACTCTATCAAAAGCTTTGTGGTATTAGTTTGAACTTGTAACGCTGAATGCGTTAAACTATATGTGTGTTTGGATTGTCCCCCCATGGCAGTTTGTATAAGGGTTGAACAATGTCGCCGACAAACAGGCAACAATGTTCCCGCTAGAGCGCGGGGCTATGTCGATAAATAGTTTCGTTTGAGAACTAAATGGCTCATTTCGATGGCGAAGGGAGGTGTTGTCGCGAGTGTAAACTGTGTCCACGTCTCTGCGGTTATCGCTTCAGCTAATTAGCAGAATGTCCCCCAGGCCTAAAAACCCACCCTATTTCCCGACTATTCCTATTTGCTTCTCCATCACTCTCTCTCTCCCACTCTCTGTATATTCGTTTTACATTACCTAGCCCCCTTCCTAATATTTGGCCAGTTCCATTTAATCCACACTGTTTGAAGCGGTCAGGGGAAAAGCTAAACATGTTATCCAAACAAAGTATTAACCGCTGAAATTATAAATAGACAACAATACCCTAAATTCCGTGAAAACAATGGTGGAAATCGAATTAATGGCTTTAGGTACCTATTTGCAATAGAATATACACAGAAAAAGGAAAACTACCCAATCCGGATGGCAAAATTCAGAAGAGAGGAACAGTAAATAGTCAGAATGAAAAACGTAAACAATGCAAACAGGATCCTTATATAGTCTGAATGAAGAAAAAAAGTTATTTTAAAATTATAAAAGAAGTTTAAAATTAATTAATGCTGATACTATAAGCTAGCGCCTGCACACTCAAAGTGCAAGGGTAGTGGCGATTAACGAAACCCTGGACAGCTCAGATCAATTCAGAGCTACACATTTTTAGACAATTATTCTGACATAAGTTCTAAGGTTCTTAAAGAAACTAAGTGAATAAGAAAATGAAAATAGTATGAACTACAACTGAGGAAGAATTCGTCTTTGCAACCTATGGGGTGATGAAGGAGTGAAAATATGGCGCCCAAACACTGAAAAAGTTTCAGGATAAATTTACTCTAAACCTAAAATGCGGGGGGAAAACATCTTAAAACATTATATTGGAGTTCGATTTCCATTCTGGTTCAAGTTAAGGCAAATAAAATTAGTTATTTAAAAAAGCTATAAACATTTTTAACAAGAATGGAAAGGATGAGAGTCACTCAATTTTAATGATTAAGTATTTATAAATCTTTTCTCTTCAAAAAATAAATATTTATAATTTTTATTAATATAACATTATTAAAAAAAATATAATATGTTAAGTATTTCGATTGATTTTATTAGTATATTATATATTCATCTTTGATTATTCATAACTGTTCCATAAAATAATGAGAAAGCAACTCCTTCATGAATTGATTTAACAATTGATAAATGGATAAAAAAAATAAATAAATTAACAACTTACCGAAAAATATTAACTGCATTAATGAAATATTGAGTCCACTTACCTAAAACATAAAAAATAAATAAATAATAATATATATTAAAACACAAATATTATACATAATAAATAGATTAAAGCTATGAAACATAATAAAACAGAATATTTTAAAATTATAACAATTGTTTTACAAATTAAGCTTGATATATATATATATATATATATATATATATATATGGTTATAGTATTAATGTTTATAATATTCTTACTATTTTATATTTTAAGATGAACATAACAATACTAACTGATGAAGATATACTAGTCGGAGGTGAAAATAAACTTTTAAATAATAAATAAATATATTTTGAAGATACGTTTCGACTCACGTTCCAAATTTCATATATATTTATTTTATTTTTATAGCATAATATCTATCTATGAGTGGTAGAAGAGACCGGGTTTTTTCCAGACTTTAAACTATAGATAATTATTCAACATAATAATGTTCTATGTAAGTCTTCAGCAGTAACTAACGAATGACTAAGGAAGATACTATAAATAAAGTCAATATAGTTTTGCAATATTTTTTCTTTATTTTACGTTACCAAAGTCATCATTTTCAGAAAATGTTCTTTCAATTCCTGACAGAATATCTGACTTAAAATAATAATTACTTTATTACCCTTATCATTGAACCTATCCAATCCCATTTCAATAATGCAAAAAGGGGGAAATGGATTACAGAGCAATATAACGACGATTAAAAAAAATAACAGGAAATAATATGGAAATATTAATGAGGCGGTCCATAATTAGGTTTAGAATGACAGAGTTATAAAAATGGAAGAGCCACTTCTCAAATATTTAATGGCCTTTGAAAGAAACAGTTCTGAGGAGGAAGTCTGCTTTTATTCATCAACTTGCTACGCAAACCTTATATTATTTTTTTAATTTTAAGAAATTTTTTTTAATGCTGTAGAGATGGATATATGTATAAATAAATTGTTATATATACACATATCGATTCTTCAAAAGAACATTGCAACTCGAAGAAATTAATTTTTCAATACAGGTATTTGAAGGTACATTTCTGATTTTACTTAAGTCTTATTATATAACTTCAAGTTCAATCATGATACAACTCAAAATATTAGTTTATTAAAAAAAAAATCGGTTGTGGCTGTGTCATATACACAGCCGTGTGTTTTACGTGAATCCGTTTACGTAACGGATAATATTTTGTAGATATATTATTATTATTAATGTATTCAGTGAAAATCAAGTAAACAGATAATTACTGTGTTACAATATAACTTCATTAAGTAGAGGTCTGTTTGACTCGGCCATATGGTGTTTTATTGTTACCATTCGATCGCTCTTGAAAAGCTCTTTCCAACCATATACGATCTCGGTATTTGGATATGGCTTTTCGACGAGTATAGGCCGGCATTATATACTTTTAACAATATTTTTTTTATTCTAATATTCACCTTATTAACCTTATTATATTCACTGCCACTATTTTAAGCAAATGCTTCATGGACGATCGATAGATTTCGATCACAGCTGACGATCGAAACCCAAACGAACGTGGTAGCTTCTTCGAGTCAAAAGGTATACTGAATGGAAATCTCAATACGCAGATAAATGAGCTCAAAATGGCGGCGTGCGCGACCTTTCCACCGCGATTCCTCACTTATGGTAATGAATTATTTATTTTAGCTGTCCAGTGGTCTAGTTCAATTTTGGATGGAGATGATTGATATGTCACTGCAATACGAAAGTGTATCCCCCAATTTTGTTATCATTCGGTTTTTTTTAATTGTCTCCCACTATTGAAGCAATTTTAAAGAAGTATTCACATCAAAAAAGGTTGGAAATGGAATATCATATTTGTCGTTCCTGAATTAAAAACCTTCAACGAATACAATTACTAATGAAGGCTTACCTTGAAAATGCCAAATTTTTTTTAAAGTCATTCTTTTTAAACAGTGTATATTCTACAATATAAGCATGTATTAATTTTTTATAAAATAAGATATATTTGTTATTTAAGGTACTATAGGAACATAAAAATATATCCTGTGATAAATGAAGTTTTGCGTTATATTCCGCGGCATGATATTTATTTTTCTTTACACGGGTAACATAACCCTGTTTGCATTTATCTAATAATAAAAATAAGTCATTCATGAATAAATATTGAAACAAGTGAGCAATGTCACTCACCTTCAATATAAAATTTGTCATTTTCTTATTCTTAGATTGCAAGTACAGAATTTATTTCCGAATATTTTATTTTAATAAAGTAATTCTAAAAATAAAAATAAATAAAAAACGGGGGGATGAAGTTTGAATGATTTGTTTTTATTCTTTTACACAGAAGTATAAAAGTTATAAAAAAAAAAAATATAGCAGGCTTTACGCCGATTTCGATTAGAATTATCGAATAATATAAATGTTTATGAAAGTGTAAACGTTTTGCAGTAAAATTGGATTTATAAATACTCGGCTTTTCGTTTAGTGGAAAGGGATAGAGGAAATTACAGCGGAAATAAGTATCCTCCATGTTGCTCCGATTTGTAGAAATAAGTGACTTAAATTGATTGGCAATGTTAAAATTATTATTTTTTTCTCTTTTTTCTTTTAATCTTTCAAATCGATTTTTTTATTGTCGATTGCCAGACCCCCAGGAGGTACTATCATAAATCAAGTAATAACAAGATTAATGATTCAATTTTCATTTCTTTGCTATCTTCTTTCAATTTATTTCTTTTTTCTTCAACGATCAGAGTAAAAATTATCAACAGGAAAAAAAGTACCTGATTGAATTTTGAAAATTAATTACTAATAAAAAAATAAATACAAGGAAAACCAAAATCATGAGAATAGGAAGAAAAATCAAGGATGGGGGCCGAGTCGTAAGTCTAAACAACACGAGGTTAGAGCAAGTATGTTTAAATATCTCGGTGCACATCTTAACGAACGTTGAGCTGGATAGATGGCGAAATAAATGAACGAATAAAAGCTGCCAGGAGGTGTTTTAATTTCCTCAAGAAAGGAATCGTCGGGAAAAAAGAAGTATCAAAAAACACAAAAAAGTAGTTTATAAAACCACTTTCTTACCGATTCTAACCTATTCAAGTGAATCTTGGACTCTAACCAAAAAGTACAAGGCCCAACTTCAAGCCATGGAGATATCTGAGAAGAATGGAAGGGAAGAACAGAAGAGACCGAGTGCGAAACGAAACGATACGGTCAACTGTGGGACTTAGGCCAGCTGGGATATTATCGAAGAGCATCAGCTTAGGCGGTTCGGCCACGTTTCCAGAATGGTGGAAACCAGAGTCCGTATATGAGACAAAGGTGGAGGGTATGAGACCGACGGGAAGACCAAGGAAGACTTGGGAAGGCGCGATCCAGGAGGCCTTATACAGAAGAGGTTTGGAATAGGGCAGGAGAAGACGATTGGTACAGGAGAGGGATTCATGGATCAAGCTCTACAGAACGGATCCTCAAGATGGCGGTAGAAGAGGAGAAGATTAAATAAATAAATAAAAAATCATCAATACGCTTAACACACGTTTACATTATTCCGGATTAAAAATTATACTTATTTTAATTTAAAAGCCGAATCAAATTTAATTAATGAATATTTTTTATAGTTTAGTTACCCCAAGACCGTACATCACTCATCCCGAAAAGTTAAAATGTGGCTCACATCACATAAGTTATAATGAATATTTAAACAATTTCGTTCGCCTTCAATATAAAATTTTTCATGATTAGCTGATAACTACAGAATTGATTTCCGGATATTTTATTTTAATAAAATAATTTAAATAAACATAAATATTCTATATTTACTAAAAAATAAATTTAAAAAATGGAAAAGGAGGAATATGAAAAATAAAAGTACAATTCACATGAGTAAGTAGAATCAAGAATATTTTTTTTCTATCTCCTAGTTTGCATAGTTTTATTCCAAAACTTTTTTTTTAGTTTAATTTATTGATATTTACAACTATAATAATATTACAACAAGTAAATCTGCTGAAATGCTGCAATATGACATGAAAAAAAAAACTTGTGGAGAAACTACTCATCAGTAGCACTCCAATAAAGATCTATAGTAGATGGTCTCGAGGCCATCTTCTTTTCAGACACCTCGGAGGGTTATCAGGAATAGTATGAGAAGCAAGTGGAGAGACTAGCGGATTCAAGTGTATATTGAGCTTGGAATGTGGAGCTTGTAATGGAAGGATAGGCATCTAGTTTAGGCCAAATCAGCAACATATGAGGTATTCAGATCATGAGGGATGAGTTTGTTTGTGACATAATAAGGAGCATTGAGGATTTTACGAAGGATTTTGCATTGTAAGGATTGGATACGAGATGAATTGGATGGTTTAGTAGAGCCCCAAAGCTCAACTCCGTATGTCCAAATAGGTCTGATAGCTGTCATGTAAATGAGTCTTTTGTAATTAATTGGGAGCTTAGATCGTTTTTCCAGTAAGTGTTGAAGTAGGCGAAAACGACGAGCAGTTTCTTGTCTTTTCAGTCTTGTTTGAGGATTCCAAGTGAGAGGTTTGTCCAGATGGATTCCTAGGTAACGTATCTGTTCGACAGGGTTCAGAGGAATATTATTAAAGGATACAGTAGGGCAGGAATTTGTAGGTTTACGACGAAGGGTGAAGGTAATTTGATGGGATTTGTTAGGACATTCCAAAACTAAAAACTAATAACTACAAATCAATAAAATCCACTAACTACAAACTAAATCAGGTTTTAACTGAACATGGACATACCAAATCATACTTACACAGCTTTCACGTAATCAATGACAATACTTGCCCAATAGACAAAGAAGAACAGACATCTGAGAACATAATCTATGACTGGCAAATGTATGAAGCACAACGCTTGAAAATAATTATTTCCATACCATTAAGAGAGAAAGTTTGGCCAGTATCTGAACATGATCTATGCAATACATTTCATCCGTCCCCGAATTCACTAAATTCATTTACATTATTGATTTCGAAAAGTTGACATCTAATTTAGAGTAACCATAAAATGTAAACAAGATAATCATTACATATATAACGTAATCTTAATTTTGCTTATTTGTAACAGTATGTAAGCAACAATGTCTTATGTATATAAGTTAAAATAATCTCACTTGTTGTTAATCCTAATTGTAAAAATGAATTTAAAAGGCACCTAGTATACTCAAGTATGGAATCTGCTAATAAATAAAAGTAACCCTTTGAAAGAAGAAAAAAAGTAGAACCATAGGGTATACAGAAAATTTTAAATTAAATTGAGATATTTATAATTTTTAAACTTCACATAATATATTAAAACTTCCAATTTCAGTATGTGAGCTGTTATTTTTAAAAGTTGCATAACTGGATTTGATTTTAAAGAAATAATCGCTTATTCATTCAAATAACTTTAATGATTAATATTCTATCTTAAAATTTAAAAGGTGTATACTGTTAAGAAAATGACTCTTTGCTGAGTACCAAGAGTTGAAAACATTACGTTTGCCTATATTTTAAAATTTATTCAAATGCATACGTGAAAAAGGACTTATTCCGCATTAAAGGATAACAGCTCATATCGTTTGGGTTTCATCCTTCCAAAATGATAGTTCATACAAGTTAAAAATATAGATTTAATGGAATGGGAACTTATTTGAGATGCTTTTAAACATTTTTTGTTGTTATCTTGTACCGATGCTAACAACTATATACTTCCAATAATAATAAAACAAAAACATTTTTTTGGTGTGATCTCAGTTTATCCATATTTCTATAAGGGTTAAAAATATTTTATAAAATAATGGGATACGTGAAGTAGAACCTTGATTAGTTGCCAATCAGATCAAACAAATACCAACGCTACACACGTGTAGTTAGATTATATTTATACAAACACGTATATGTATGTACATATCGATATATTTATTTATATAGTTCGGAATGCTCGCTGCCCGCGGAGCGCCTAACATTTGTTGAAACCCTTACAAATATCTCAGAAAGATTAATGAGCTGGGAGAACAAACACGCGTCACAATTTGGAAAAATATTACAGGCCCCTTAGACAAAAATAGCCCAGCCCAGTATCTAATGTGTATTACTTTGAAGGAATGTAAGCCAAGACCTAAAGCGTAAGATGAAACAGATGCCAACACAGGCTTCAAGTGTTAACTCGAATCCGGGCTAAATATTTTAGTGAGGTTGTATAAATGCCTAATCGTGGGATTAACTTAATCAAGTGTACCCCTACGCCGTCCATCATAATATTGATTTTATATAAAGAAACTAAATTTAACTTCTATCATATACTGTACGACTCCCTGAGTGGAAACAGTTTGTTGTTCTTAGCGCCTGGAACAACATTCTCCAGCAGCTGTAATAAGGAGATTTATCTGATCCAATGGTTTGAGTAGTATCTCTCATAATTAAAAAAAAACCTATACCACTATAACCCATAAAGAGTCTTGAGTACATTACGTGGTAATGTCTGTACTGTTTTAGGAGGGGTTGTAGTGTTTGTATTTTTCCATGCTCAATCGCCAGCTTTTCCCCCTATTTTGGATATCCACTTTATAGAGTCTGGCTGTGCCCCTGGAGGTTCTCCAAATCCCACAGGATCCATCCCCGCCTGCTAACAGATTAAATAAATTATCTGCCACAGCCGAATTTGAATCTGCGACCTTCGACAGGGCAACTCAAGGCTCTATCACTAAGCCAACCTGCGAAGTATTTTTTTTTTTAAATTTAAATCATACCAACCTAGTAATAAATGATACATGACGTAAAAGAAAGACATATCGAAAGCATTCCACAGTTCCAAGACCCATAAGGAACTGGTTGGATGGGAAGGGAAATGAATTGACGGAAATAGGAAATGACGTTTTCAAAGCAAATCACTGTAACATATCCAAAGCATCTAGTTTTTCTTGTAGTGAACGTTATCAGAGTTGAGACAAGAAAAAGAACTTTCTGAGATTTCATATGTGTTATACTTCCTGATCCTCTCAAAAAACAGGAACTTAAACTCTTAATGATCATTTTATATTGCCCTTATGAAGAGAGTAAGGGTTATGATCGACCAGTGGTAGGATACTGTCGTATCTAGCGAGAGCGCTGTCTGAAGTGAAAATGTACCGTATTCTGTACTACTCTGTTCAACCAAGGTGATTTCCTCTAAACTAATGATTACCCACTTTTGAGGATGGGTCTCAGGATGGAAAAGTACAATAGGGTCGTTGATCTTGGGCTGCTAAGAGATTAAACACTTTGTCTGTCACAGTCGGAATCGTACCGGAACCAACAGCATACCAACATAAGGCTCTACACTTTAATTTCATTTAATTGTTAATTAATCAAATCGAAGAATTCACATATATGAATGAATCGCTTAGTTAAAAATAACTTGCTATGATGAGGATAGAAGTCCTTAGAAAGGTCTTTATTCCAAAAATAATCAGATTTATATTAAATAAAGCTGTAGATAGTTAATAAATTCGAGTCTGGATCGGAAAACGCATGGATTCTGGAATTATTGATTACTTACAGGAAATAACTCTATATATTTCAGAAATTTAACATGTAACCTAATTATAAATGCTAATTAACATAAATTAATATATAGCAAACTCAGAGAAGTATGTGCAAATGGCATATTAACAAAGCCTATAATGATTGAAGGAGAAGGTCTTAGTGTTGAAATCGATGAATCCTGCTTCTCCAAAAATATATTGCGGGGAGGATATATCCGCAGCAATGGGTGTTTGGAGGCGTATGCAGGGAAACTAGGGAGTTTTTTCCTATATTATGTCCCATCTAGAACAGATGACATGCTGAATTCTTGCATTAAAGCTGCAATACGACCTGGGACAACACTATATTCTGGTTGCTGGAAGGCTTTTAAGGGAAGAAAGCAAATTGAAGGCATGAGGTATAAACATTACGTTGTTAACAATTCAAATGAATTCGTTGACTTGAACACAGGTGCTCATACCCAGACGGTGGCATCAGTTTGGGCTCCAGTCAAACAAAGAAACAAAAAAGAATGTGGAAAGAGTAGAAATATGTTGGATTCATATTTATGTGAATGGAGGAGAAGGTACCGGAAAGAATGTCTGTTTACTAATATTTTAGAAAGCATTACTGATTATTATCCACAAATTTAATTGCAATTGTTTTGTTTTGAGGTTATTTATAAATATAGACATTATGAGTATTTTATTTAATAGTATAAATAACAGATATTTAAAAAATAATCTGCATGCGTTTTCCGAAACAGACTTATAAATTCAATCGAACTATATTAAAGATTAAGTATTATATCTCCAGCCCTCTTATGCAAAAGATCTGCCATCTAGGTTCAAATCCAGGTATTGAGATCTGAATATATTCATGGGGCTCACCCCAAATTTAGAGGGGACTCAAAATAAGGAGGAAATCTTGCGGATGAGCATGATCGCGGACAATTCACATCCCTGCGTAACCGTTGTCTTAGAAACAGTGCAGTCTCTATCACCTAATGCACCCAAGACTCAACATGGGCCGTAGTAGTTCAGTTTTTTTATTATATAATAATGAAAATTCGTCGATACCATAAGCAAACTTTTAAACAAGGTTTGTTTTAAACTGTTAAACGATCATTCTGGCCAACATACATAATTTATATTTTTAGTCGGAGATTTTATGACGCGTGTTCGACACCCCGGATACGGAGCGGAACGAAGTTTTCCCCAAAGTTGGAACAAGCCGATAAGTTTTGACGTTCCATAGCAAAATAAGGGAGAGGAAGCGGAGGTTGGATCGATAGTTTTCTCCATGTCGGAAAACAATCTAATCGCGCCGCTCTGATAATGTTCCCGTCAAATTTTTGTTGTGCGGGCGAGCGGCGAGTATTGAAACACTTGACACCGGCCTCATTCATTGTGATGACTCCTTTATGATGGGCACGCAGATATTGGAAGAGGCAGGGTGTACATTTAGCGCCGCTGGGGTGTTATCTGCCCGAGGCCAGGGGATAGTTGTCAATAGGTCCTCTAGTCATAATGCCTCGTCCAGAGTCATTGTGCCATAGGCCAACGATAGGCAGGATATTGTTCCTGCTTGCTCGTTCACTTCTAGTAAAGTCCTTTTGAGCGGATATTTTACAGGGCGTGGTGAGGCCATTAATCCGACCAGGGAGCTCTGTAGGGCAGCAATAATAAGGGCAGTTGATAGTTCGGTTTCCCGGCCTCGCCATGCTTCGGTTAAACATATCGTTTATCAAATACGGGCGCTAGTGCTGCGCTTTGCCAACGGTTCCTGTAAATGCTGGTTGTGGTTTCTATGCACTATCGAGAATGATTTATTTCTTTATTTTTCCCTTTTGGTACAAATATGGAGCAGGGTTTCTCTGTTTAAGGTTCCGGAATATCCAAATACTTTACGCAATACTTTACTTTCTAAGAAGAAGCTGTTCTATATTAAATCCCTTTAATTGAGCTTCTCTTGATTTTTAAAAAAAAATAAATTCTTACTAATTCTACTCCCCGATATTTTCAAACATGTTCCTTCCTCTAGGGAGCTGGGTATCTCAGTTTGTACTCCACTGAGTTGACATTCCTAAGGTCAAGGGCCCAAATCCTGTTATGACAGATAAATGATTTAATCATATAAATTGCTAGAGGTATGAAGACTCTCCTAACCCTTATATGAACAAAATAGAAAAAAAAAATTGGCAGTCGAGTGTATTCATTCAAATCAACTGTTTAATTAGAAACAGTATTACAATCTACAACAGTATTACAAGTTTCTTTTAATAAAACAGATGTTTGGAATAAGATAGATCCATTGAAAATATACAGTCCCTGGCCATATTAATGTGACCACTGGATAGATTCGTTCTTGTTACATGTCTACATAATAATGTAAATCGAGTTTAAATATTAGTTTTATGGGTAAGTTAGTTATCAGATAATAATATGAAATTGAAAAAAATAGTTTCGTAAATAAATCTTTATTTTTTTTTAATATTTTGTGGTGTTACCCTATTTACACCCTAATTTCAATATTGATGAAAAAAAAACTATCAAAATAGTTAAAATATATGATACGAATAATAAATCAATAATAATCTTATCCGAATCCGACTTGTATTTAATGAAAAAGGAACAATAAATCCACAAAAATTTCAAACACAAATTATGCACGCCGTCACTCGTAAAACAAAATGGTTGTACTAAAATCAATGCTGCTATTACTAAAAAAAAATGTACTTTAAAAACTTATAACAGTGTTGTCATAACTTAAAACAGCAATTTATAAAGACACGCGAAAGTATATAAAAAAAATTAGGAAAAAACAAAAACAAAATAATCTTTCTTGGTGGTCACATTAATATGGCCAGGGACTGTATACCTACCAAAATACTCTGTTTAACAGACTAAGGTTAACACAAGGAATAGATGTACAACTACAAACCAAAAAGTATAAGGTTCAGTAATTGGTAAGGACTATACAGTTTCTAAGCCAACGGTTGAGCAAGTTGATTTGGCCTTTATAACTAACCATTTCAACCATTCATTATTTTTATTAAACGTATTACTTTTTAAGAAATTTAATGTATTATGCAATTTGATTTTTTTTTCTTTTTGACAATTTAACAATATGCCTTAATGATTTTTATTTAATCGCATCAGCTATAATAAAATAAAGAAAAAAAAAGGCGACAGAGGTAATAAAATAACGAGGGGAGAACAAGGGTTGGGAATAATGCTTTGCGTGGCTTATTAAACTGCTTGAGGCCGATAGAGGAAATTTAAAAAGAGTTGGAGCGGTGGGGCGGTGTGGGGCGACTGGGGAACTAACCTGTTGAAAGGGGTCCCCTTTGAGCCAGCCAAGGGCCAGTATTTATTTTAAATTGGCCCTAGCTCCTCGCCTCTTTCACCTTATTCACACCCTCTTCCTGCCCGATAGCGAATTAAATAAATGTTATTTGATTTTAGGTTGTAATTGGTCCGGGTTAGCTGCCCTCTCAGCCAATTAGGGCTCTTTCTCGTTTTTTTTTCTCTCTCCCACAATGAGTGTGTCTTGTGGAGGTGTCCTCGTCGGATTAAATGTGTTTACTTTCTTTTGATAAAAGGATATAAGATTAAATGAAAACCGCACAAATAACCACAGGAATGTAAAATGTTTCTTCGTACTTTCAAATAAAACAACATCATCTAGTTAATTAGTAAATGTCAAATTATATAAAATTAACATATAAATTTATGTTAATCCTTAATATTTTTTCATGTAACTAATTATATCGAAAACGCAAATAACAAGGCCAATCACATATTCCTTATATAGGACTTATATCTACTATATTTTAATAGGAAAATCAGACTAGAGAAGATGGAAGACCTTATTTACCGTCTTTTAAAAAAAAATGATTTTACACTAGGAAAGGATAATTAATATATTAAACCATGAGTCTAAATTTTAGGATTTTATAAAAAATATTTCAATATGAAAATATAATTCCACATATCAACTATCGGAATAGATAAGAAAAATGCTCAAAAATAATATTAATATAATTAATTTTAATATACTAAGCAAATCAAAAAGAACTATTGGGCCCCATCATATCAATATATTTCTTTCTTCCGATAGAATTCCAGCAATTTCCCATTCCCACCCTTCTTCCACAAGTGCAGTATAAGAGATCCTCCTATTTCATCCGTTATACACTTAGGGGCTAAGTAAAAAAATAAATTAAATATATATCAACAGGACTACTGGCGAAAGCTGATTGAGGAGGCCTGGACGCGTCAACGTGTTGTTGTGCCATACCAATAATAAATATATATAAGTTAAAATGGGACGTACATAGTATAGCCACTAATTCCAAACTGTTATTGTAAACATTGTAAATAGTATATATATAGAATTGTGGAGTTTTTTTTTTTATTTTTTTTTTGTCTATTCCAATTCTTTAGAGATATAGACAAGATACAAAAATATTTTTTGTATCTTGTCTATCCAGCCCTGAAGATCATACTTCTGGGTCGAAACGCCAGTTTATCACTATTTAAAGAATTATTTATTTGACCTCCATCCGGACCATTTTCTTTTCCATATTCAAGCGGTCAACTAACAATTATTCATTTAACATTTATTGAATCTAAAATCATAATCCTATGTATCCTTAATGTATTTTTTTGTTGCCAGATTTTCATAATTAACGAAATCGATTTATTCATTCGGGAAGATGCAAGGGTCTGGCGGGTCCGGTATCCCAAATTAAAAGTACCCTCCTAAAGTAAAAGTCCCTAGTACCCATCCAAACTTTTGCTTTATTTTATTTTTTAATTAGAAACATCTTTCATAATCCCTTTGTTTTGTTTTTTTATTAAAATAATAACGGCAACACTGCTTAAGTTATTTTTTCTTTTGGTTCATTGTTTGTTAGATCACATTTTTTTATCAAATTTAAAAGAAGCATAGAAGAAGCATACTGAGGTAAATGACACCATATCAATTTTTTTTATTTGTTCAGCTAAGAAAATTTTTCTTTACTTTGAATAATTAAAAATTTTTTTCTTCGTTATTTACAGAAACACCTTAAAGAAAATTGTTCACATTATTGGTATTGATAGGTAATTGGGAGTATCTATCACAGTATTTGTTACAATGTACCAAAGATATTAACTATTTTGTAGACATGGCATCTCTTACTTCCGGGACACAGATACAAGCACTGTAATTTATAAAGAATCATTTTAAAATTTTGATGTATGTCACTAGGCTTTTCATTTTTCATAAATTAAGAAGGAAAAAACCATTATAGAGTCAATAAATTCTTCATTTATTAAGCCTTAAGACGTTTCGACTACAAGTCATTCTCAATCACAACAATTTCTGGTTTTATGCATCAAAAACTATAGTGTACAACTACATATTAAAAGTCAGAATTTTCTGTAAAAAAAAATAAATAAATAACAATTATATTAATTAAGAAATACAGATTTAAAAATATTTATTGTCCAAACAATAGTGAAAAGATGATAGATACCTTCATATTTTTTTTTCAATTTTAAATGTCATTTTTAATAAAAATTTTCTTTGTTTAAAATGCAGGGCATACTTATTGCCTATACCATACTTATTGCCCATGGTAGTCCACATTCCTGTTCAAAATTGATTTGAGACATCGAACCTAAGAGATTAACCAGTTAATCTAATATTTATTATTGTTTACAATTTTTTATTTTTTATTTTTTTAAAATTCTTTAATAAATAAATAAGGATTTTAAATTATTATTTGAAAAATGTATAATCCCTATAAGATATTAAATAAAAACTATATGAAAAATTAAAATAAGATATAGAATATGTGGGTAGGTTACTATGGTAAGGTTATTAATACTCTCTACTAGAATTTTCTTTCAGTTTAATCATTCCTATATTATTTTTTTTCAGTTTTAAAAGTATAGATGAATATAATTTCCCTGTATCGCTTCCCTCGTTTTTTTCATTAACTATGTTATCTAAGTTTTCATTTATATATAATATAATTGTTACTGTCATGGTTTTTGATGCATAAAACCAGAAATTGTTGTGATTGAAAATGACTTGTAGTCGAAACGTCTTAAGACTTAAATCATCATTAAAATGAAGAATTTATTAACTGGATAATGGATTTTTCCTTCTTAATTTATAAAGAATCTTACATTTTGTAGGTACATGTTATAAGCTTGTACTGTTTATAAGCCAACAATTATTCAAGGAACTAATTTAGCAAGGATATCTCTCAATTGACAGGTTATTCTGTGAATATAACGGTGACGACGTTCAAAGGATGACAGAGCCATAGGATAATCTCCTATATCATTTATCTGCCACAGACAAGGCTGGTTAAGGTAGTTAAATTATTTATGGTTATAACAGCCTAAAATCGAATCTTATGTAGATACTTCCTAGGGCACACCTGGCCATTAAACTGTGGGCGCCTTTAATCAGGAGTTGAGCGTGCTATGGTCTAAATCACCTTCTTGAACAACCTTTAATCCAAATGTGTTGGAACCCATTGAATTTGTAGGTGAACCAGAATTAAACATGCTATGAAAAGTTAAAAGATGCATTGTTTCGAATTGCGGCATTGTTACTGCATCCTAATCCGAGAAGACGTTGATCCACTACTAATAGTTTTTCCCGTTTTAAAAAAAAATGTAGGTTTTGAAGTTGTGACGCTTTGGAAATACTTGTGCGATATGTTCAAACATTTCAAATTAAGGCGTGTTCCGATACCAGACTAGAAACAACCATTGTTTAGTTAAATCATAAAATCATATTTTCTCATCAATTACAGTTTAGTGGACATTGATGGAAGGATAATGTTCTTGGGGTATTTTTCCTTACGTTGTAGAATTAAATAGGACATGGAAGACTTGTACAAGTGTACTTCCTTATCCGAGTTGCAGTTCTTATCAGTGCATTTTCCGGGTACACCGGAAACTGGAGAAGACTGACCGAGCTGCGGATCGATACGGAGTAAGCTAAAGGTGGCCAGATGAAGGGAAACAATTCAATTAGAAAACGGCGAGATAAGCGGAAACCGGGTTTATTAGCCCATAAAGGAGTGGGAGAACATTTCAAGGCGGTAATGCGATTGGCCGCCGGTTCAGTTGGTGGGGGGGGGTCTAACTCTTAACTTTATAAGAAATGTTTTAGACAATTTATAACCTTCACGAGTGCCACAAGGATGTAATTAATAAAAAACCTTGGAAGGAAACCTAATATTCCTACGGAGGGGAATAATTTTCTTCTTTTTTTTTTCTTTTTATCCTTTTTTTTTTTTTTGAGAAATGAGGCCCCGCCTCCGATCCCTTTGGAAGTAAGTTGCAAAGTATAAATATAATTTCATGGACTTCTTGATAAGTTGTTTCTAATTTCCTCCGAGTAATACTTGATGGAATTTTAATTGTTTAGAATTGAATCCGCCTATGTCAAACGTTGGCCATTCTGAACCGACGGGATTTTCTCTTAGGGTAAGCGTCCGTGCCAATTATTAGTTGATGAGAATCAAGTATTAATGAAACAGATCGATTAAATAATTAAGAATCAAGTTGTAATATGAAACGGAGGGAAAACCAGACAAAGAGTAGATTGTTTATCGATCAAGAACCAACATTAAATGAATAAACCTCTTCCAGAGATGATTTCTTAATATTTTAAGTTAAGAAAAAAACGATAAGAAACTAACACAAAATAATAATTCTCTGTGAGGCATGCTAAAATAGTAGCTAAACTATAACCAATTCTTATAATGAATTGAGTTGGTCAGGGGGTGCAGTTAAAGATAACACAAAATCAGCAAAACCTATTTTATTGTGCTAACGTTTCGGCCCAAGATGTAAGCCATCTTGAGGGGGTGCCAGTAGCGGGTGCCGAGTCTGAAGTGACGTGCTATCATCAACTGTCAACTCAAGTTCAATCCATATTAGAACCAATAGTATTGAAAATGACGTTAGAAAAATCTACCGAACATTTGCTGAAAATAATAAACTAAAAAATAATGTAAACTTTTATAAACAAAGTATCTTAAAATTACGAAAATTCTAAAAATTAATCTAATTCAAGATATAAATTCTTAAAAATACGTGAATAGATTTTTCAATACTTGTTTTTATTATTTTAATTGTTATAATATTATTTATGTTACTGTATATTACTGATGTACCTCTTTCGACTGTTTATTGGATTTTAGCTGATTTGAATTTTTCAAATAAATATATAATTCTAATTATTAAAATTATTTATTTTATGTCTATGTCTGTCTATGGTTTCACTAATTTATAGATATGTACGAATTTCCATCTTCTATTAGGTATATTTTGCTATTATAACAAGTCTAGAATATTTAAAGGTATACTATTCCTAACGATATATATTATTTATTGATTAAGTATTTTCTCTAATACGATTTCATTTAAAAAACTTCACTGTTTATTTATTTTTTTAAAAATCAGGTGTCACCCCAGGATGATCTACAGATCTCGACATTACAATTCGCTGTAAATTCTGTCGGACTTAGGTGGCTAGCAAAACATAAATATGTTAATTGAAATTGAAGGGAATAAAAAATGCTGATATGATAATTAATTGACCTCAGGTAATCGAGTTAATGAGGTATTTTAAAATTAATGTAATTTTTTTATTCATTACCATACCCTCTATCATATTCTTTAGCAATAGTATTTTTAGAAAGCACAGTACATAATTCAGAACTAAACAACCAATAATCAATATCAATGGAATTATGCCATAGAATTATTTAAAAGAATAAATATTTATCAGAATTTATAGAGAAGAGAAATCATTTTTTTAAATAAAAGATATTTTTAATAAACATTTTATGTGATCAATAGTCGTTAAAGTAGCTAATGAATAATAGATATAAGAATATAAACAGTGTTTTTTATTAATTATCTAAAAAAGTTTATTTCTATTAGTTTTTAATCAATAGCATAGGCAAGTTTACATGATAAATTATATTTCAACGAAAAAATAAGGATATAAAATGTTTATAAGAAAATTAAATATTAATACAATCTTTATCGAATCGTGACTATGCGATCAATGAAAATATCAAGGCCTTTTTCCTCATCAAGTACATAAGAATGTTTGTTAATTGTTTGAACAACTGGTTTATGAGCACAAGGGTGTGATATCGAGCTTAGCCAACAAGGAAATAATATTTCTCAAAATATAAACAAAAAAATAAAAGCAAAGTTATGATAATTAAGTCGATAAATAGAATTATAATCAAGTAATCGATTAGAAAAAATATAACATTTTGTATCATGAAATATATGAATTCGTGCGGGAATAATTTAAAAACTAAGATCATTTTTTTAACGATGTAAATAACGGTAATCATACAATGGTTATTTTCTAATGAGTTACCGCTTGAAAGAATCAATCAATACTCAAAATGAATTTCTTATCCATAGTTCGTTTTTTAATTAAATAAACAGTAGTATGTAAAGCGATAGCTTATAAAAAAACAAAAAAAACCTGTACCACCACAACCCGTGAACGGGTCTGGGGTTTAGTAAATGGTAGAGACTGTACTGTTTCATGGACAACGGTTCATGCAAGGAGGTGACTTGTCCTAGGACACGGATTTCCCCCTTTCTTTCGGCACCCTATTTTTATAATATTTTATTGAGGCTGGGTTAGCCCCAGGAGTGTCCTAGATCCTGTATGATCCATCTACAGCTGCAAAGACTAAATAAAAGTCTTGCCCGTAGCGGGATTTGAACCAGGATTTACAGCATGGCAACTCAGTGCTCTACCACTGAGCCCCTCCGCTCCCTAAAGCGATAGCTAATAATTTACAATAATTTCATTTCGAATAATCTAATCATAAAATTAACACTTTTAGGAAATATTGGCAAATAATTTATAAAATCTTTAAAGCCATATCCACAATACGTTTAATAAAAGAAATATTAAGAAATTCAAATGAATTATTTTGTATTTTAAAATATTTATGATGATGAGATTAAAATATAAAATTTCAGTTGTAAGCAATAAATAGTGGATGACATTTTTCTTAAAGCTGTTTAAAAATATTTTTAATTATAAATGAATAATTTTAAAATTTAGTGTTTAATAATGTAAAATTTAGACGTGTTCAATGTATGGGGCGCAATACTTTACCACTAATTCTAAACCTCTTTTTTTATTTGACCTCCAGTTATGAATCGTTTTCGAATTGGTTCAACAACCCAAATTATTTCTTGATAATGTTGCTATATTCAGAAAGGTTATATCTATGTAACCGTATTTATATATACGTTTAATTTTATTCAAGCAAAAAAATAATTCATCTGATTTAACAACTTTCCATTTGGTACATCTAGATTTTATTTAAAACTTGATTTAGGATCACTTTTTCAAAATTAAAAATTAGAATTTATAAAATAATTATTCTAACAGTTACAAATGTGCTGAGGACGTGACATAACGGAATTATGCCATAGAATTATTTAAAAGAATAAATATTTATCAGAATTTATAGAGAAGAGAAAACTTTTTTTTAACTAAAAGATATTTTTAATAAACATTTTATGTGATCAATATTCGTTAAATTAACTAATGATTAATTAACTAATGAAGGATGAACAACGTCTTAAAATATTCGAAAAAACTGCGTAGTATATTCAGCCTTAAAGAGGACAAGTCCACTCGAGAAGTTAAGGCATTACACAACACGGAATTGCATTGCATTGCACCCTGTTAATATAATCGAAGTGATAGCATCGTCAAGATTGAGATGGATTTGTGCAGTTGTTAGCTTTAATTACGAATGAAATTCTAAAAATATATTTAGCTCTAAGCTAACTGGTGAATTTCCGAGTTATGGGCGGAGATGCAGGTGGGATGATGCATTATGGGTGATCTGGGCGGTTTAGATTCGAATTTAAACAAATGAATGAAAGTATGTATACAGCTACTGATGTATCGAATTATGATTCATTGAGCTATTCATTAAAATATTACGGGATATAAAAAAATGATATTCTTTTGAGATAAAGGTTATCAAACAGGAATATATATATATATATTTTTTTGTTTTATTTATATGCTATCTTTTTAATTTTATGCTAATTTTACCAATCGATTCTCTTCGATCTCATTATCTCCCTGGTCTTGTTGAAGAGGACTGACTACATTGGTCTCCTTACAGGTTCAGTATTATTCGAATGATCGAATAATTATTTATATATATATATATTTTTTTTTTGGAGAAATTCAATTATCACTGAGTTGAGAGTCAATTTTTCCTAAGCCTACTGACAGCGGACTCCTAACATCGATAGCCGGAAAGCGTGAAGAGGGAAGAATAAGTTTTTTAATTGGCCATCTCCGGGCTCCCAACTTGTCAGGAAATATTCCCCCCCCCCTTCCGAATATTCAAACAAAATAGACTTGGGTGGTGGGAGAAGGGGGGGGGCGCCGGGTGAGTTATATTTTAATTAAAGTCTTGCCAAGGAGCCAGCCTAAACAATTGATGAAGGAAAATGAATTGTTTAATTAAATATTATATTATTCTATGCATGGGAAATGAGCCCAGATTGTTTCACCTTGCCAAATATATTCCAACCTCTCGGAGGAAACCTCTCCCTGTTGCCTAGGTGATAGCACCAATTTAGCTTGGGGGTTAAATAATAATCTCGATCGAATTAAAAACATATATTGAGAAATGTGTTGGGAGATGATGGAACTTAAATTAAATTTAAGTTAAAAAGCACTTCGTTTAGTCATAACTTTTTATATTAATAAAATCATTCCCAAACAATAAATGTTAGCAACATTAAACGATAAATTTTTGTTGGAAATATAATCATAACATTTAAACTTGCAAAAGCAAGTGCTAAATTATGAATTTTATCTAGTTAGAAAGGTCAAAACCACACCTTTTTCAATTTAAATGTGACTAAAATGAAGATTCCAAATTTAATGCGATCTAAGGAAATCACATAGGCCACTGACAGATATACCACAAAGTTTGAAAAATGTGGATCAGCCTTTATTATCTGTAACAAGGGACAAAAGGAGAGACATGATGATGGATCATTCCTCAACAATACTGTTAATGTTTATTTTATGGAAAATTCATAATCAAAATATCTAATAATTAACTTTTTCTGTGATAAGAAACTTAAAAATTTAAACACTGTATTTAAATTTATTAATTTCTTCATTTGCCAAATCGATTACCTGCACCGATCACATAAAAACTTTAACATTTCTGACGATAGATTTTTAGCTAGTTTTCTTAGTTAATTTTATATACCTACTTTTAGATGAAAGCTACATCTTTATTTATGTATTCTACAATATTTATTTTAATTTATATTACAAAGGGAATTATAAAAACAAATGCACACTATTTTCTCGCATTTCTCCACTTTTTGTTTTATTGAGTTAATCAATTTGTACATTGAACTGCTCATATGTATCTTATAGGTGTTCAAAAACAAACATAAGAAGTACTAAAGGCATCTAGTAACACAAGTTTCCTCTCCCTAAACTACAAGGAACAGGTACAAGATGCAGCTACTTAACGATTAACAGGAATAAATTCATCTAGTAACGCTATGTTAGTAAACTCTTTGAACTACAAGAAACGATTACTTAGGATTGAATAGAAGAGATTAATCTAGCAAAGCTTTACATGTCAACTTTATGGACTACTAGCTTATGCCCGCGGCTTCACTCGCGTGGAATTTGATCTGCCACATAAAGTTTCGTGAAAGATCATTTTAAATAAATAATTTAATTATTTTTTTAAAATATAAGTTACTCGTACATCCAAAATTTTAGATGTCTAACTTCAAAATTGACGGATTCTCTACAACCTTTGAACCCCTATTATATTAAAGGGAAAACCCTTGGGGTCGAATGATCCAAATTTCTTTGTTAAACTATACAAAGAACCTATCTAAAAATTTCAAGATGCTAAGTTCCTGATTTCCTTTTAATTATGTACTATAATGGATCCTCCACAGTACCTAAAAAACTGTAGGGTGGGCATGTGCACCCGTGCGCCCCCCCCCATAAATCCGTTCTTGCTGTACCCTATGTGTTATTCTGATGTGTAAACTATATTACTGTAAAGTTTCATCCAAATCCGTTCAGTAGTTTTTGCGTGAAAGAGAGACAAACATACAAACTTTCACATTTATAATATTAGTAAGACAAGAAACGATTAATTAGGATTAACAGGAACAAATTCATCTAGTAACGCTACACTTCTCAACTTCATCAAGTATAAGTAACAGCTACAAGAAACAGATACTTGGGATGGACAGGAGCATGTTCATCTAGCAACGCAATACAAGTTAACTTTTTATGAACTACAAGTAACAGCTAAAAGAAACAGTTACTTAAGATATATAGGAACGGATTCATCCTGTTACTGCTGGTTTTAACTTACATCTTATGTAATATAATTTATTCTAAATTACAACCATAACTGTATTGCTTGGCTAAACGAGCGAAAATGCTATTAAGTAAAATTTTAAAATTTAGAGTTATTAAGCTTTTTATCTTAAACGGGTTATTTTACACTTTATTCTTATTTGTGTTTATTTTTAGTTCCTTGTACGAAGTAAAATTTTCGTATTTAATTTTTCATATAACAGATTTATCAAATTATATTCCAATCATATGTCTTTATTTTATTTCTACTTTTATTTCTTAAAACTTGCAAACTCATAAAAAATATTATTATTTAAGAACCTAACAATATTACAGATAGAACATAAACTACACGTGGAGCAAATTCCTAACAATGATGGAGTAATAATTCTAACTATTCCAGATAATGAGCTATCAAATATAAGAGAGTTTAATTTTTAAATTAGTAATTTATTAAAATATAGATGATATTTTACGTTTAAAGTCAAAATAAAAGTTTCGGTATAAATAAAATCTTTAATGCTTCAGGATATTAAATATTTTACGATTTAAAAAAAATATAAGATATAAGTAGACTTTATCGAAACTTTTATAATAAAAAAATTACTACATACATAAAAAAGGTTGAAGTTGTTAAATTTTATTAAAATCTTTATTAACTCTGAAGGGAAGAGAACATAAGGAATATTAAAATATATTTGATGGTTATTAAGCACAGATGAAAATTAAGTACTAGAGGGTGTAACCGGGAGTGTAGCATTATAATAAAAAAAAAGAGAGAGAAAATGTTCAAATGAATTTATATATACAATGTACTTATTGTACAATTAAATTTAATATTTTCATTAAAGCTCTTCTCCCCTCTACTGTTCCAGGGGTATATAGAAATATAAAAAAAAAAAAAGGAACGAAAAATTATCTTTATTCCGGGAATTGTTTTCATTAAGAAATCTACTATAAGCCTGGGACAGAGGAGAAAAAGGAGTCGGTTTTCCTTAAATTTATGTAGATTACATTATGTAACCCCTCAAAAAAGAATCCTTTTGTTATTACATTTCTAGCTCTCGAGCCTATATTTATAATGTAAATACAATAAAAAATGAGAATTAAGGCTGGCCCTTATAGTCCCCCCCCCCTTGAAAAATAATAAAAGATCCTCCCCTCTTCATTCCTACTCCACTTTGTCTAATTATAACCCAACAGCCTAAAGGAGAATCATAATATTACGGCAAAATCAATTAAGAAATGGTCAATTAAATAAGAAATATTAAAGGGAGTGAGGATTTCTTGGGGGAAAAGGGAAGATCTTTCTTACTCTAATAACACTTCAGGCTAAGCCACTATTTGTCCTCTGGTTTCTTTAGTATTTTCTTCAATATTAAAAGCCTCAAAGTGTCGAGAGAAAGACTTGAAATAATCATTAAAAATTCATTGGGTCAATATATTATTGATATTGCGATGCCTGACGACCTGACAATAATACCTATAAAACTGTTGGAAAGAAACCAAGAAAACATCAGAAACTAGCTCCTGGAGTGGAAAAAATTGTGCGTGAAAGGCGTGAGTCTAATGACTGATCCCTAAACCCTCAGTAGAGTGCAATAATAATCTAAATCAATTAAGTTTTATTAAGAACACTCACCAATTTTTTCTTATATTTCCTAATGGTATAAATGCATCTAATCTGAATAGGAAAAGTAATTATTGACATTTTAAAAAATAAATTCAAATTCATATATAAATTTCAAATCGAAATATAGGGAAAAAAACATACTAAAATGATCAAACGACATAAATAAAATAACAAATCCAGATATGGAATTATTCAATCTATTAAAAGCCAAGGATGGACTCTGTGAAATCTTCAGACTTTCCTGGGGGTCACTCAGTCTGGGGCAAAACCTGACGGTTGAGCGTGATTTTGAACAAATCACCTCTCTGCACAACCGTTGTGTCAGAAACAGTACAGTCTGTTTCCTGGACAATTTTGTACCAATACTAAACCCAAGAACCTTCCTGGGTTGTAATGTTTTTTTAATGTTTCTTATTGAATTTTTATCATATAACCTACTAACTATTACATTTCTATTTTTTTTTCTTTGCTACACATATTACATTTCTAAGAGCGAAAATGCATGTAATAAAAATAAAAAAATTATAATTGAGGTCTAGAAAAATTATTACTGTTTATTATGTATAAATATCAAAACTAAATATAGGCAAAAAAAACCTACTTCAGTTTTGATTTGCATAACGGAAATAAATGATTTGAATAAGTATGAAAATTTAAACTAAAAAAATATCCACACCAAAGATATTAAGAAATACCTATATTCCTTCCGATAATTTTTTTTTTTAATTTCAGGAATAATGTAAAATACCATTCCTTTACTATTATTTCCGATGAAAGAGAATAAAAAAAAAATTAAAAAAATATGTAATATAGATTGTGAATGGCGGAATGTAATTGGCTGAGACTCCCCCCCCTTCCCCTCTTGGTAAACCAATTATAAGTCGATTGTCGCTCTTTGGAAATTTTCCTGTCTTCTAATTGGAGCTGGCGTTTTCCAAGGAATCTCAATTCTGTAAATTTATATTATTTCCTATTTCATCCAATGTTTCGGATAATATTTTAAGATGGTTTTCCCGTTGTGAGTATTTTCGTTTGACCGATATTTTATTTTATATTTTATTATATTAAAAAAAAATGGTAATAATAACCATGGAGTACATTGTAACTCTAAGTATTATAAGAAAAATTTTAAATTATTTGACAATCTACTAAAAAGGTTGAAAATGTACAAATTTATAAAAAATTTTAGAGAATAGTTTTAAATTAAATAAGGGTAAAGGACTTATAAGAAATGTAAATTGAGAATGACAGAGTAATGTTGAAACGTTTTTAAATAAAGAAAAAATATGTGACTGGAAAAAGGTTTATTTTACTTACATGAATGATTGACTAAAAGATTATATTGATATTAATTTAGATAAAAATTGGTATTGTAAGAGTGTGCTTCAAGAAAATATAAATAATGTTTTTAAAAGGAAATTGTTCTTACTAATTAATTGCCTATAAAGTATAGAATAAAAAAGATTAATATTATTTTGGGATCAGTTCTCTTATGAATAACAATTGAGAACTGTAATAATAGAACATACTAGTGCCAATAAGATACATAATAAAAATCCAATGATATTTACATAAGTACTTAAAAAGAAAAAAAAAAGAAAAAGAAATTCCATGGAAAAACAAAAACATACAATGACAAGAAATAATAAATAAATAAATAAGCGCAAATCAAATAATAAAAAATTATGAGTTTTTAAGAGTAGAAAGTCAGTTACTTCTGAAGGATATGAACTATTAATTAGAACTGATTAGAGAATATCTGTTAGGAAATTGAGAAGATGTTGGATAAGAATGGGTTTAAATGAGAATAGGGAAGAAGCATGGCGGATATTAAGATATTATGTAAACTATAATAAGTTAAATTTGATTACAATAAAACTATATTACGATTTAACCATTTTACCATTTTTTTACGGTCACCTGTGGTCTAGTGGTTAGCGTAACAAACTACTAAGCCCAATATTGCAGGTTCGTAAGCCAGCAGGTGGCCCTAGGATTTTTTTAAGTGAGTAAAAAATCCTTAGTTACGCCGTCCTTCGGAAGGGACGTTAAACGAGGGTCCCGAGCCTGTACGATGTCAGGTACTCGTTAAAAATCCCTATCCTAATTAAACCTGAATAGGCAAAATTTAGAGCTCCCACTGTAGCATCGTCCGATTAGCCATAGCAGCATAAAGTAACGTTAAATGAACTAACTACAACTACCAATTTTTTTATTTAACAGAGCCGCATCTTTTGAGATATATTCAAACTTTTTGATGTATTCAATGTATTTAAAAGTAATAAGAATTAAAATCCACATAAAATGGAACAGTTTTGAAGCCATAAGCTCTTCAGAGAATAACGATTTTTCAAAACCATATAAAAGCAGATATGTAATTTTGTAAACTTTTGTTAAAGCGAAAAATATGAAAAAATCGAAATTTCGAAAACATTTGATGTCTAGGCCGTATTTCCTGATTCAATGTTGTTGTTTTATTTTTTTTAATACTATTGATTTGAGATGCTTTTTCATTTATCAGTTCTAAATCAAAGGAAAATTATATAAAATACATTTTAAATGATATATTTTTTTCCTCTTTTATAAGTTTTTATATCTCTACCAGAAATTGGTAGAGATAAAAAAAAGAGCCAATTAAGGATGCCCACATTATAGAGCCTAAGTGAGCCCCAAGAGTGTCTGTCAATCCTTTAGTGTCCAACATATTGAATAATTTATCTGTCACAGCTGGATTTAGAGTTTTTATATAAACATGTTTATAAATTTAGTATGTAAAAGTCATCGTGTGGTGGATGTGGTCTCCTTTGCATTAGAACATGGATCATATTGTTCGGGCGTCTTTCTTGACGTGGAACAGGCTTTTGACCGAGTCTGGCATCCGGGCTTGGTCTACAAACTCCGTAAATTCCTACCCCCTACATACTTTCTCATCCTTCAATCCTATCTCACAAATAGAACTTTTCAAGTAAACCATAATAATTTCTATTCATCCCTCTTTTCTCAATCTGCTGGTGCTCCTCAAGGTAGTATCCTTGGCCCAATCCTTTATACAGTTTATACAGCTGACATCCCAACTCATCCTAATACTATCCTTACCACATATGCTGATGATACATGTGTATTATCATTCAACACCTAACCATTTATTGCATCCCAAAGCCTCCAATCCCATATCACTGATCTTAAAGAATGGTGTCAAAACTGGAGAATTGAAATAAATTCTCAAGAATCGCATCATAGCACTTTTACCCTATGTCGTAAACCAATGACTTCCTGCCCTACAGTATCCTTTAATAATATCCCACTGGTGCCTGCTGAAACAGATCCGATACTTAGGGTTGCACCTCGACAAACGATTAACCTGGAATCCTTATACAAGACTGAAAAGACAAGAAACCGCTCGACGTTTCAGGCTACTTCAATACTTACTTGACAAACGCTCTAAGCTCCCAATTAACTACAAAAGACTCATCTACATGACCATCATACGACCTATTTGGACTTACGGAGTAGAGCTATGGAGCTCCACTAAGCCATCGAATTCCTCTCGTATCCAATCCCTACAATCCAAAATCCTTCGTAAAATCCTCAATGCTCCTTATTTTGTTAAGAATAAAGTCATCCATAACCACCTTAATGTCCCTTTTGTTGCTGATTTGGCCCAAATCCGGTATCTATCCTTTCATAGCAAACTTCATTCCCACTCAAACCCTCTAGTTTCAAACCTAGCTTCCTCTTCAATTCCCGATAATCCTCCGAGGCGTCTGAAAAGAAGATGGCCACGTGACCTTCTTATTTGAACTTTGATTTGAGTACTACCAGTGGGTAGTTTCTCTACTTGTCATTCTCATGTCATTATGTAACACGCATTCTATTTACTTGTTGTATAATTGTAATACAGTTGTAAATATCAATAAATAAATTAAAAAAAAAAAAAAGTAGGTAAAAGTGAAGTTGAATATCATTTGATTTATAAAATGTGGGATCCAAAATTGTCGTGGAATCTACTTGTGGATCCATGGAGATAGAGAACCTAGAACCATGGCAATCAACTCGCTGATCTATTACGATTATTACATCACTTCAATCAGTAGGAACATATCCTACACATTTCTATTATCTATCCCTAACAAGAAAAGTGGGTACCAGAGGAATCGCGAAAGAGATAGAATCAAACAATTACCGGCTGTGGAAGGTCTCCACCGAGGCGTCTGTGGAATTGTTGAAATAATCCGAAGAGAGGAGGCATTATGCATGTAGCGGAGATATCAATCCGGACTAATCTTAAAATCTAATTACAATAATGTCGAAACATGGCGGGGGAGAAAATAATCTATCATTAATTCTTCCCATGAAGACTAAGGAGTCTTGGAAGCCATCTTTCCCATTCCATTCCATCACATAATCCAGCCAGCTCCCATCAAATTACCGAATCCCCCTTCCCCGCTATAATTTACAACATGGATTATCTTTGAAATTATATATTTGTTTATATACTCAATAAATTGCACTGTCAATATTCCGTCTAACACGATCATGAAATATGTAATAACATAATACCAAAAATATTTTTAAATTAATTAACAAATTCCTGCCCTAATGTATCCTTTAATAATATTCCATTGAACCCTGTCGAACAGATACGCTACCTAGGACTCCATCTGCACAAACTTCTCACTTAGAATTCTCATACAAGACTGAAAAGACAGCAAACTGCTTGTCGTTTTCGCCTACTTCAACATTTACTGGACAAACGCTCTAAACTCCCAATTAATTGCAAAAGACTCATTTACATGACAGTTATCAGGCCTATTTAGACATACGGAGTTGAGCTTTTGGCTCTACTAAACCATCCAATTCACCTCGTATCCAATCCTTGCAATCCAAAATCCTTCGTAAAATCCTCAATGCCCCTTATTATGTCACAAACAAACTCATCCATCATGGTCTTAATATCCCATATGTTACTGATTTGGCCCAAACTAGATATATAAACTAGATACCTAACCTTCCATGACAAGCTCCATACACACTTGAATCCGCTAGTCTCTCAACTTGCTTCCCATACTATTCCTGATAACCCTCCGAGGCGTCTGAAAAGAAGATGGCCTCGAGACCATCTACTATAGAAATTTATTGGAGTGCTACTGATGGATAGTATCTCCACAAGTGTTTTTCATGTCATATTGTACATATTAGCAGATTTACTTATTGTAATATTATTACAGTTGTGAATATCAATAAATCAAATTAAAAAAAATTAATTAAGACAAAAAATTATTGCAGTATATGCCTATTTATTACAGTAAAAATAATAATAATTAACATAAAATACTAATGTATTTCTCCAAAATTTTAAATAATTAAAAATAGAACACATGACCGAAAAACATTATTAGAGAGAAAACAAGCTAAAAAAAAATAATTTTCAACAATAACGATTTTCATAAACTATTATATATTTTTAAAAAGCTACTTTAATTTTTAATAAATAAGCTTAAGAAGGTGTTGTCAAAATTTTTAAATCATTCAAAATACAACACATTGCCGGAACACATTATCAGAGAGATAACATTATATAATGGGAGACAAAACAAGCTTAAAAAAAATATTTATAGCACTAACTATAACGCTTTTAAAAATAAATGATTAAAAGCAACTTAAATTGTTAATAAATACAGCAAATACATTTCCCCACAATTTTTAATTTATTAAAAATACATCAAATGGAGGTTTGTTTCCAATAATAACGCTTTTGAAAAACTATTTTTTTTTTATAAAAAAGCTACATTAGTTGACAATAAACAAGGCTAATTAATATATTCCATTCCGCTGATTAAGACATACAACTTTTCGGCCGCATTAATCCTTTACATAGTATCTTAAACAAATATATGCAGAAAGCTATTTGATGTATACTAGTGTTTAGTACAAATTTTATAAAGAATTTTTGGACTGCAAGGAATAGTTATATAGTGAAAATATTCCATAAAGACAGCTTTATTATGTTTAGAAATTTGAAAAAAGTATTTATTTAAATAAAATATATTGCCATTACAGCTGTTACCATTTAAGTTGAAAATTAAACAAATTTACTTTATTAGATTACTAGATGTAGGTCCTAGATTCTGTCGTAAGCCGTAGATCAACCTAAGAGATCTGCTGACCTCCACAGGGCTCACTCAGGCTTAATGTATTGGAAGAAAAATCTTGCCATTGAGGGCGATCTCGGAACCGTTGGTTGAGGAACAATAACGTGGATCGTTACTCAGGAAGTGGATATGTTTTAAAGAAATATATTCAAGGATTTTTCAAACTGCTATTGAATTTTGAATTGGCATTGTTACTACTGTAGATGCTGTAGTGTATTGCACGTCTTTTCAAAATTTATTATTTACTATAACTAATGAGGAAAATAACCACCCTATCAATGGCAATACGATCCAGAGTTTTATTTGGACCTATTTCAATACGGAAAAAATTCAGATAAATTTGATGAGATGTCAGAATTTGAAGAGCATTCGAAAGTACAATATGAGCCAACGAGAGCCCAAATCTCTACATCAGGAAACTCCCCTTGTGAAGGCTTTTTCTTTTTTCTCTCCCCCTCTCCCCCCCCTCCCACTCCCTCTCTCACTCTCTCTCTCTCTCTCTCTCTCTCTCTCTCTCTCTCTCTCTTCACCGGCCTGAAGTGCAGGAATGCAATATTAAACGGCCTATCACTTTCTACTTGTGTACTGCACTTTTTAAATAAGCGATATTTACCCTAGATGTAATAATGCAGTCAGATCCAATATTGTCTTTAGGAAGAGATGGCGGTGGATATTAATCGGCAACTGAAGCAGCTCCTCTCCACCAGAGCCAGGCCAACTTCCTTCACATAAATCCAATTACCCAAATCCAATAGCGATATGAAACAGTAAGGGGGGAGGATGGCACCCCCACTAAAAAAAAAATAAAAAAATCAACGGATTCTAAAAATAATTGCAAACTGTGCCCTTTGTATAGCCGACATTGGCCATTCGGTGACGAGGAGGGTATGTTTAATTCTTTTGTTGTCTTCTATTATTTTTTTTATTTTTTTTCCTCATGGATTTGGATTTCTGCGCAAACAGCGATGGAGACCCTCCCTTTTTCCATTCTGATCCTGTTCCATATCATTTGATGGCCACGTCGGCTTAGAAAAATAAATGGATTTTCCTTTTTTTTTATTTTTTATTATTCTATTAGTGTGGTGTCGTCCTCTGATTGAGAAATATCTCTAAATCTATTTGAAAAATAACGTTCAGACAGAATATTTATTGATATTTGTTTTTAAAAATGATAATTTATTTAAGGATGTATAAAAGAAATAGTTAAGCTCATTTATTCATAGTTCCAGACATTGGCGTAACTAGAGTTGACTCATGGGAGGGGAGGTTAACCCCCACCTGTCAACCACTCCAACATATTGCTCCCTTCAAAAAAGATGTCTCATAATATAGGTATAAAATGTATTGTATTCTAATCATGTAGCTTCAAATTAAATAAATAGATTATAGTTTTTTATAAATGTTATTCTGGAAGTTATAAACGCTATTTTTGGAAGGGCAATCAAGAAGTAGCTTTTAAATACAAGTAACCCTATTTATTGGTTACAATAACTTACTACACCTAATTGCATAGGGAACTTTCTACACTCTAGATAGACTTTATTTCTAGATTCTAAGAATTGTCTAAACTGTTCTTCTCACATTTGCGTACTTATTGTTGCCGCTAGATGCCACTAATAACATAATTAATTGTAAATAAAAAATATTACGTTTTGGTTTGTCATTTTAGCGTACCTTTTATTCATTAAAATTACGGTGTTTGCAATTTCTTTGTTGTGTTTTTGGCATTATTGACCCTTACTTCTGTAATTCCCACAATAATTTAACTTAATAAAAAGTAAAATCCTTCAAAGTTTTATTTTTTGTAAATTGTTACTTACAATTTTTTTTTAAATTTCTTCTAAGCAATGGGGGTGTTACATCCCCAATAACCCCCCTCCCTTGTTACGCTCATGGTTCCAAGGATCAAGGAAACGAGGGAATCATCCAAATTACATTATAGAGTGACCAAGAAATGGCTACAGTCTGTAGGAAAAGAGATGTACTAATAGATGTAGATTTTAGATGTTCTAATATTTGCTCTAGAAGTTTCCTGCCCAATTACGGTCAAATATAAATTTAAATGAAGAACCTTCAATTTATTGCCTATATGTTTTTTTTCTATAACAGTTAAGTTCAACAAATATTGGATAGAAACCTATATATAAAAAAAAATAAAGACAGGATTTTGTGGTCAGAATTCGAGATAACATTAAATGAGCGCCTAATAATATACGATCTATTAATAATAGAACTAAAAAAGAAATCATGTACCACTGCAACCCCTGGAGGGCTTTGTGTTCAAATGTGGTAGAGGCTGTGATGCATCTAGTACAACGGTAGTGCCAAAAAGTGGTTGGTCTGAGATTACCCTATTAAGGTAACACACCTTATGAAGGCTGGGTGAGCCCAACAGGTTAACTACGAGGATGTTCTGAAAAGCGACCGTCTCAGGATGAAACTGGATACCCAAGTGGGTTAAGAACTAGAGCTAAAGAGGGGAAAGGATTGGACGGCAGAAAGAAGGGAGCAGCACGAATGAGGGAGTACTAGGCGAATATCAAGAAGAAATACAAAAAGACAATTGTAGACAGTAGTAAAAAAACAAAAACAATAGCACTACAAGGTTAATTAATTTTTTTTTTAGATTTGTAAAATGAAACAAAATTGGTGTGCCCCAACTCCATTATAGTTATTGTTAAATAGCTTTTGCCCGCGGCTTCGCTCGCGTGGAATTTGGTCCGGCCACATAAAGTTTCGTGAAAGAATATACTCGTACATTCAAAATATCAGACGACTAACTTCAAAACTGACGGATTCAATACAATCGTTGAACCCCTATTATGTTAAAGGAGAAACCCTTGGGAGTGGAATTAGCCGAATTTCTTTCTTAAATTATACAAAGAACCTATCTGCAAATTTCAAGATGCTAAGTTCCTGATTTGCCTTTAGTTAAGTACTATGATGGATTCTCCTATAACCTATGTGTTATTCTCATGTATAACCTATAATACTGTTAAATTTCATCCAAATCCGTTCCGTAGTTTTTGTGTGAAAGAGAGCCAAACATACAAACTTTCACATTTATAATATTAGTAAGATTAGTAGGATACCAAAACAAATAGTTTCACTCATGTTCTTTCTTTTATTTTAACAACTATGATCATGTGATTTGCCTTTAATTATGTACTATAATGGATTCTCCTCAGTACCTAAAAAACTGTCGGGGAGGGGGAGGGCACGTGCCCCCCCATAAATCCGCGCTTGCTATAGCCTATGTGTTATTCTCATGTATAACCTATAATACTGTTAAATTTCATCCAAATCCGTTCAGCAGTTTTTGTGTGAAAGAGAGCCAAACATACAAACACATTTATAATATTAGTAAGATTAGTAGGATATCAAAACAAATAGTTTCACTCATGTTCTTTCTTTTATTTTAACAACTATGATCATGTGATTTGCCTTTAATTATGTACTATAATGGATTCTCCACAGTACCTAAAAAACTGTCGGGGAGGGGGAGGGCACGTGCTCCCCCATAAATCCGCGCTTGCTATAGCCTATGTGTTATTCTCATGTATAACCTATAATACTGTTAAATTTCATCCAAATCCGTTCAGCAGTTTTTGTGTGAAAGAGAGCCAAACATACAAACTTTCACATTTATAATATTAGTAAGATTAGTAGGATATCAAAACAAATAGTTTCACTCATGTTCTTTCTTTTATTTTAACATCTATGATCATGTGATTTGCCTTTAATTATGTACTATAATGGATTCTCCACAGTACCTAAAAAACTGTCGGGGAGGGGGAGGGCACGTGCTCCCCCATAAATCCGCGCTTGCTATAGCCTATGTGTTATTCTGATGTATAACCTATAATACTGTAAAGTTTCATCCAAATCCGTTCAGTAGTTATTCCGTGAAAGAGAGACAAACATACAAACATTCACATTTATAATATTAGTAAGATTGACATCAGCAGTAACATTACTCAAGGAATGTTTTAAAATGAAAAGAATTATAGTCAAAGAAAACACAATAAAAAAAAAGCATTTCAGAACTGCTAATTTATATGGGTTTTGGGGGAAAAAGTATAAAGAAACGAAAGAAAATACGATCAAGAGGCTTATAATCAAAATAAATTCTATATTCTGCAGTTCTTGAAATTAATTTTATACCTAAAAGCTTAACCATCCAGCTGACGCCTCAACATCCCACGAGTAGAGATTCCAAGACACAGAAGGAAACAGACCCAAAATAGATTTATTTCTATTATTTTCAGAAGAATATTTGTACTGAATCTTTTCAGTTCTAAAATGGTGGTCTTAGAATGTTAGAATGATAAGTCACAGAAGAGTTCTTAATGGTATCAATCGCAAGGTTTCCATTAGGCACGCTAGGGGGGGGGGGGAGGGCCCCGCTCTCGTAATCTGAAAGTTAGCCGCTAAATTTACAACCTCGGCCCTTGCTCTCGAGAGCCTTACATTATTGTAATATCCCGCCATTGTTCAAAACGTAATATTGGGTTTTTATTGAGTCCCGCTCAAGGCACAATGGGCAGACATTGTCCCCCTCCCGTGAGGGATTTGTTATTCAAACTGGAAACTATAAATGTTTATAGTTGAGCTCCTCTCTAATGGGAGGGATGTGAGCGGAATGGAAGGCACAAATCAAGGCCAAAGAGGTATAAGGGCCAGGAGACAAAGAGGCCTTACACTTATTTACATATCTCATTGCTCTCTCTCTATCTCTCTCTCTCCCCTCTCTCTCTCTCTCCCTCTGCCGCACATTAATTAGTAGTTGTCGTTAGGGGGCAGTCTTCCATTCAGCTAACTTATTTTTCTTATTGTACAAATCGATTGTGGTATCGCGATGTACAATGCACAGCCTTGAGGTCAGTAGCCTTAGTACCCATGTTAAACAAAGATCATTTCTTTAGATAGAAAGTTTCTTTTTAAAAATCCGTCCTTTGGAAACTCCTGAGTACACAGGATATTGAAAATCAAGAGGCTTGATCCATTTATGAAATCAAATTATGTATCAATTAATCGGTAAATATACCCCGGTAACTTCGAATTTTGACCAGATTCCTGTATTAAGGGAAGCGGAATGCTGACGTTCTCGTAATTTTTGGCTTAAATTTAGTTATAATAAAAGCAATGACTCATTTTTAAGCCAACGCCTTACTTAGTTCCTTATACACTGCGAAAATAAAACGATTCCGCTTCCTTAAGCGCGAGAAACTCATTATGGAGGAAATTCGACTTAGCCACGTATTTTCCGGAGCTGTAGATATATTCATCCATCTATTTTGAAAAATGACTCGAAGTAACTAAACAAATAACGTAATTCTAAATAAAATAAAAATAAGAAAAGTATCTATTTCAAATGAAATACATAACAAATACGATTCTCTTTTCTGCCCTGAAGAAGTCAGCAGCATGTCTGACGAAACGTAGGCGAAAAATTTACACGGTCTAAACCAGAAGATACCACTGAAGTTTTTTGTATAAATATAAATATGTTTTTAATATTGATCGATAATGTGAAAAACAACATCAAATAAATTTAAAAAAACTTGTTTGCATTATTTTTTTTTCTAAAACGCTTTAGGATCTCAATAAAAATATTGTATCCATAAAGTACTCCAATAAATATAAACTGTCTTAAGCATTGCATCAATTTATTAATAATTATTTGTTTAAGTTTACTAAAAAAAAAAGAATGTTTAAATCGTTTCACAAAACGTGACAAAAAATTAAACTAAATTAATTTAAAACAATTAAACAATTAAATTAACCTTAAATTTATTCAAAACAAGAACAGTTGAATTTATTGAAAACTATTTGACCTGTTATTTTTTATTATGGTGTGTCTATTCATGTCCAATAATATTTCATACTATAAACTTTATATTATTTGATTTTTTTTTTCTGAAAACTCTGATTTGTTAAGATTTTTGTTGTTAATTTATATGGTTTTAACCAATCAGTAAGTTTTGGATTAAGTTTTTAAGTTTAAGGGAGTAAATTATCATTAAAGGCATTACCTTTATCTAGTAGCAAAAAAATTAGTAAAAGTCGCTTATCTGTTTATATTTCGTTAAGTGATCCTCCTACAATAGTTTATAAATTAGGATGGTACTATAAGATCGTTTATAAAAAATTGGGGCTAATTCGTACATAAAAATTCTGCCGTGAAAATCATGAGTAAGAATACTCGAGATCTGATATTCTCTAACCAACTTCCATCCTTGGCAGGTAAAAAGTAAAATAAAAACAATAATAAACTTAAATAAATGACTGCACTAAGTACCAATTACTGCTATAAAATTAATAATTATGTTATTGATATATAAAATACATACAAACATCGATTACGTTATCTCAAGTGATGTTTTCAGTTCCCTGCACTAAATAACTCTTGGTCTATTAAGAATCTTATTGTGAACTTGAAACTATTTTTAGAGATGAACAAGTCTCAAAAACTAGAAACTACTTAAGAGAGAGTTATAAATATTTTCATCAGTATCTGAATCGTTGTTAGATATTTTTTAGTTATAACGAGTAGCAAGTGCATTTGCTCTTTAAATAGGACATGCAAGAGTATTGTAGGTTTATTTTTACTTAACGACTATTACCTATCTACATTCAATTTACAAAACAATATTCATTATTTATCAATAACTGTCGATAATGTTAATTTTATCATCGTAACTCGAACATATTTTGAAAAGATAAGGGTTTAAGTCGAAAGTAAGTCACATAGGATGTCTTATCGTTGAGTTGAATATATCCCGCAAATATTATCTTATTTTCTTAATGTTTTCTGCTTCTTAATGATTCACGTTTCAGATAAAATTACACTGCACTATACCTACATATATCCGGCTATAGATATCCTTATCGAAACACATAAAAAAAAAAAAAATAACTGCCTTCAATGCAACAGGCAAAATAAAATTTGCATAAACAGCCCTATACAATTGTTTTATCTGTATCATTAGTTTTCATTTTACTTTATTTCGTAGATATAATACTGCTTGTTTAAATCGACATGATTCTGTCATTTCCCATAGTTATTTCAGTCTATCACTCAAACTGGATTTAATTCCGAGTTTATAAAGAACATTGAAGTAAAAAATAATTTTAAAATCTTGAATTTAAACTTCTCATTTAACTGATGCCTAAATAAAATGTAGACGGTAATTTATTCTTTGCATAAACAATTCAAAATTATTGCTAATATAATGGAATTATAAAATTCTTATTCCGATTTTATATTATGGTTCGGAAATGTTATTGATGTTATATATTTGGCATTTTATTTTTAATGTTATTTAACAATAATATTAATTTATGTATATTAATCAAAAGTTTTAAATACAAGAGAGAGACATAGAGTCAGAAAGAGCTGAAGAAGAACATATGGTAAGCGTGCCACCACGGAGGGGACCAACTTCCTGAATTTTTAATATTTCGATTAAACAATTTTCCCATCAGCTTATAAAACCTAAGGATATAATTCACTGGATGCCCTTAAGGACATCAAGGTTTAGACCCAACAGATATAAAAAAAACCCTCAAAGGAGGACAAATATAAGGATAGATTTAATAAAATAATTCTGAGGAGCAATTAATTATACAATCATAAATATTTTCCTCCTTTTCATGTTTTCATATTTACTTTAGTAATTGTATATTTAAAAAAAAACGAATTGTATATAACTTGTCTATACAACATAAAAAAAATTGTATATATGTTTATTAATATGTTGTGTAACATAGGAAGGATTAAAGAAAACTAACAAGAGACAAATATGATAAGTGGAGACATAAATGAACTAAGGTATTATAAGAAAATCAAAAGTAAAAATTAAAAAGAAGAAATTAGTTGACTGGAACTTCTAATATAAGGATGGAGATAGTTGGGGGTGCAGTCAAATGAAACACCAAATAAATGAATACTTATTTATTGTGTGCCGACGTTTCGACCTACTTTTTAGGTCATCTTCAGGCCAAACAGAAAGAGCGGCTGCAGGGAACAATAACTGACAACCTCAACAGGTTAATGCCTTAAGTCTATAAAATCATCATCAGCACCTATTCCAGCATCATCAGAACACACAAGTAAAAAAATCACAAAAATAAGTCAAAGAGAAACACATCTCACACCAACAGTTCAAACAGACTCATCTAACAACTCTGGAGTCGTACATTTTGTTTTCTTTGGTGTAATTTTTTTAGGTATGTGTTCTGTACGCCTGAATTGGCGAAACGTTGACTTGTGATTTATTTCCTCAGTATTTTAGAATATAAAGGTTTTGTTTTGGACATTTTCCTATTCCATCCAATTTATAATTAACGTCCATTTCTTGAGTAGTTGTTAACTTTAATTGATAATCAGATTTTTAATTTAAAAACCCGATTTTCATTTCATGGAAAGTTAAACTTAACAGAGTAATAAAATAATAATTATAAATTGTATGAACAAATTAATTTTTTTTATATTTAATTATAATAGCTAGTAATTATAACTGTAAGTAACAATGTAGAAAAGTTATTGAACAAAGTATTGAGGGAAGCAACATTGTTGCAGAAGGGACTTACGAGAAGCGCTTTAGGGGAATAAAATTTAGAGAATATTAAAAGAGTAATCAACATCAAATATGGCCTTTACACAATGTCAATAAAATGGGAGAAGGCAGAGGCCATATAAAAACTACTTTATATGAAACTTTGAGCGGGGAGGGTATTTCGGCTTTACACCGTTAAATGTAACAATAAAACTCTACAGAAACGACTCACCCCATAAAGCTCCAACTTTAATTGCTTTATTAGAATAAATTTAGGTTCCACGGGACGGGAGGGTATAGAGTCTACGGTTAGAGTTAGGGTGGCAATAAAGGATTATTTTATGTATACGCAATAAATGTGAGAGAAATATGTGTCGGCTATAAAGGGGTCATAATCCCGTACATAGATAGCCAATATAAAAATGTTGCTCGGAATTAAGGTCTGGAAAGAGAAAATGCAACCTTTTATATATTTCGATACAGAACTTTTATGTATAGACGGAATGGGGGGCTTTATTTATTGTTACAACTTTGTCGTCTCTAACAACCCCTCTAAGGCAGACATTGTAAGCAACAAAACCTGAAAACATTGAATAAATAAGCTTTAGAATTTTAGTTGTAAGTAAAATTAGTTTGGAAATTTATTTTATTATTATAATAGTTCATTTAAATTAGGAATATGACAGTGATATGAATAAAATACCAATTTATCTTTAAAAATTAATAACAGGAACTATATTTATCTACATACACAGAACACTGCTTAACTTGCATTTTCATGTAATCGACTTTTATTTGCAAATTTTATATAAGCAGTTATTAATTTAGAACTTAATGGTTGAACGCGAAATGTAATTATTTTTTAATCGATACTAATTTTACTATCTAAATTGTTAACGTTGTTAATAGTATAGTTTTAGTTGAACACAAAATTAGTTCAAAACTTTTATTTTTTTCTAATAATAATAATTATAACAGTAATATAAATAAACTACTAATTTTTCTATACGAGAATTTATTATATAATTAAAAACTTACTTATTATAATTAAAAACAGCAGATGTATTTCTATGTAGAAATAGAAAACTACTATACTTAATTTGAATTTCCATTCAATAGATTTTTATTTGGTTGTAGATTTTATTACTGCAGTTATTAATTCAGAAATTATCATTGAAATTCAACATATTTTATTCTAAAAAAAATTTTAACTTTTATAAGTTATTTTGTATTTAAACATAAATATTTGTAATTATACATCAATATCACTTTGACACACGCATATTACTTTTGAATGGATTAAATATTTACTTTGTATTTTAGTCAGTGATTTGAAGTGAAGTGAGACAAGGCCAGGATTTGCTGGGGCTACGAGAAGTGAATGAATCCGATGAAAACATTACCAAAATCTAGCATAAAATTTGAAAAATATGAATGTTGAAAAACAACAAAAATTAGCGGCGAAGATGAGATCTTATAAGCTTCATTAAATTAAACATTTAAAGATCACTTTAATATCACCATTATATAAACATTTAGGAAAACCATTGTTCCTAATTGAGGCAATTTCAAGAGGCAATTAATAACTATATGAAGCACTAAAATTGACTGGATGGATAGGCCTTAACTTTTAAAAAGTCATAAATAGCGAATATTGAGGTTCCAGAACTATGGTTAAATAGAAACAATATTATTTAAAAAATATTCCTTGATTAAAGAATATTATAGTTTCTCTGAATCTAGTAAACTGAAGAATGAAATCTAAAATGTATAGAAAAAATTCTAATAATTACTATACAAAAGTGAAATTCAATAATTTATTTTATTCTCCATTTACGCCCAAGTAATTTTTTTTGTTAACGAGTCTATATTTTCTTAATCAGCATAAAAATCTAGAACGAATCTAGGTTGAGAACCTGCTCAGGGGATTCAATAAAACTAAATATTTAATTGAAAGGAAGAATTCTCTAACATAAATATTTAATTATTTTTTTGAATGAAAAATAAATTCACTTAACTCAAGATTCCATTGTAAATATAAATGCTATTTTTTTTTTCAAAATAGTATTTAGTTTATAAGATAAAGCAAATTCAATTTTCGAAATAAAAATAATTTGTTTTGTCATGATCTGATGGTTTTAATGAAAATAATATATATATCAGTATATACTCAATAATGTACATTTTAAAGCAGATCTCTGAAAGTATAAAACAAATTGTATTTTATTCAACACAAGGACAATACTTTCTGAAGAATGATTGAACTATAATATTATTAAACTGCTTAAACTATGTTTTGCTAGTGAGTTAAGATTTTTTTTTTGTTCAACAATAGTTTATAAATCATTTTATTTGTGTTATTCATTAGCCTTTAGCCTTTAGGAAGCTCAGTATTACTAATGACAAAAGTGTTGCAATCATCATACAGCAAACTAAGAAAAGAACATAGCGGTAGTATTTTTTTTCTATTATGATTTATTCCTCCGGACGTCAGAAGCTGACAAAGGCAATGATATATATATATTAGATATTTTCCAATACTTTCAAGTTATTCCATTTTAAATTATAATTAATTAAGTCTAACTGTACTAATTAGTTTCTTAAAGATGCGGAACAGATTGGTTGGTTTTTTTAAATCTTTCAAGTTTAATTTGTTTATACCAATTAATTTATCAGGTGAATATTTCCCTATATGATATGTAACTAAATTTAGTGAGCTAGGAACTTTAAAAAATTAACCTTTATAATATTTTGTGGGTACGATTCGCGCGAGAAAAACATAAAAAGATTGTTCTCAACGATTTTTCTTTTTTAAATGGTAAGTTTAAACTCAAAGTTCAATCAATCATTCTGTCCCTGAACTCATCGAAAGATGCAATATTTTCACCCTTATATCATCATATCAACACAATCTCAAAAATGTTAAATAATTATTGGTACGAGTGTCAGTCAACAGTGATAAGAACATTTTATGCTTTGTGATCCACCAATTTTAATTTTTTAAGGTGAATTGTAACCTTCTATTTGAACCAAATGTCTTGAATTCCATCTACGGTTTAACATTGAGTTTATAAACTTGCCGTATCGCTCCTTCAAAAGAACAACGCCATAACTCAAAAAATGGCATTTTTGAGTCAAGCCTTCAGCATTTTAATTCAAGAACGACATACCTAACAATTCATTTCTAACATTATTTTTTATGAAGATAATAACGTAACTTAAAATTATAAAAGTTTCATGCTTTTATAAAATTAGTTGGTAAAATAATTTCAAAATGATCATTAATATAGGAATTCTTTGCACTACCAATAAACAAATTTTGATATTTTTAACTCACAGGGAACTTTCAAATATCTCAATTGAAAAATTAGGCTTTTGGAGTGATGAAATTGTTCTATTGAAGGAGCGATGTAATAATATTAGATGAACAGATGTTTCCAAAAGGAGTTGAATAAGATTAAATTGGAAGAAATCCTTGGATCTTATTACTATCTATAACCTGTACCACTTCAACCCGTGAACGGATCTGTGTTTCAGAACATGGTAGACACTGTACTGTTTCATGGACAACGGTTCTGCAGGGACGTGATTTGTCCTAGATCACGGTCAAACGCGTGGGTACCCTATTTTATAACATTTTATAGAGGCTGGGTGAGCCCCAGGAGGGTCCTAGATCCCATATAATCCATATCCAACTGCAAACAGACTAAATAAAAGTTGAATTTATCATTATCACTATCTAGCATAAATATATCGAAAAATGAATACAATTATAAAACGGACTTGTTTTGTAATCCTACGCCGCTTATAGAATGTGAGTAAACCCACACGTTCAAAAAATAAAGTAACGCCTTTATTTAAATATATTCCACTTTATTATCATTATTACGATACTATCAGTGTTGCAAAATGAAAAAAGAAATCAGAAAGATTTGGAAAGAAATACAAAGTTAAATATGGCTGGAGCCCATTGGATTATAAAAATATTAGCATCTAGAGATTCACACCTCTATAAATACATGCTCCTACCCAAGGGATAAGAATAAATATACTATATTTTATAAATGGAAGGCCACTATATAGAAAACATCTGTTTATATATATGGCCCTATTAAATATTATTACTGACATTATTGAATCCTTAATAAGCCTCTCAGTTTTAATTTATAGTTATTGTTATTCGTTTAAAGTAATCGCCCGAAGGAATAAAATAAAAATAATAATGTTATAAAGGAGTCCTTGATGTTATTCCGAGAAGTGAATAGGTTGGGGATGCGATTCGAAGAGACTGAGTACAGAGGAGACAATATAGACTGAGTACAGAGGAGACAATATAGACTGAGTACAGAGGAGACAATATAGACAATAAAAGATGCCAAGATATAATATATGTTATTAGCGGCAGTTAATGTTTAGTTTCAACAGTAATTTATCGCCTCATGTGGCCTTATGTCGGAGTATAGCGGCCTACGAGACAATGTTGCGCTGGCGACAACCGGTCACTACTTTCTGCTCCATTACTTAATAAATTATTTTTTACTGTCTTCGTGCATATTATTTATTTTATTCTTGACATTACCCCTTTATATGCGCATTTATTTATCTTTTTTTTTCCATTTTTTTTCTCAACGAGCTCCGGTTATGGGCAGGCTCAAGGATTGCATGTCTCGAATAAACGACTCAAAATCCGTTCCATTTTTCTGCTGCAAATAACCATCTTTGCAGAATCATATCTTTCTCAAACTTAGGATTTTTGAATATTTGAGGAAAGGCATGTAAGTAATATGGAGCAAGCGACAAATAACTTCTTATATATAATTTTAGCTCAAAATTACAAAAAAAAACTTTCAAGCCAAAATAGTAACGATTAACCTATTCGTTGTTCTACCCAGCGTATTTCTATACGGGAATATAAACTAATTATGTTTACATTAATTTATAAATTTCATAATTATAATAACTAGTTTGTTTCTGAGTACTCAAGACTTAAGAAATTACAAATCATTGTAAAATTGTTCAACTCTTCTAGATATTATATACTATGATTGTGATTGTTAACAAGAATATTAATATTCCTTTGGTTAAAACATATTAACATGTTCATTACTCATAGATTTTAGTAAATAAATGAATAAAAACACTGAACATAATTTCCACAGATCATCAGAGATAGAAAAAGTAAAAATTTCTCTAAATTTGGATTTTCATGTAATTGTTAAGCCTTCAGTAGTAATTGTACTGGTTGTAGGTTTTTCAGGAACGACATAGCTGATATTCCATTTCCAATTTTTTTTTAATAAAGTCATGTTTTGAGTTTCATTTTTGAAATTGAAGTTAATGGGAATAATGACATAAAGAAAGATAAAATCAAAACAGTTTCAAGCTTTCGAAAATTTTCTTATGGATTTTTAAATAAATAAAAATATTTCAATACCATCATTATAATAGGAATGCTTTGCTTTATCGATACCCAATTTTTTATATTTTTAACTCACATGGAACTTTCAAATACCAAATAGGGAAAAATAGGTTTTCATTTATTTTAAAGGAGCAATATGTCTGATCCTCAGAAAAAAATAATAAATTCGGATTTTCAAATACCACTATTAAAAAAATTAGGTATTTTGAGTTATGACATGGTTCTTTTGAACGACCGCTATTTCAATCATGAAATTTTAGGGAGGAAAAAGAACATAAAACTTTAACCTTAATATTAAATACAATTTACAATATGGATACAGTTTTCTATAAATATAACTTTAATCTAATACAAGTGTAAAACTATTTGATATTTTAATTAGAAAATTCCAAGTAAACTAGAACAAGCCAACTTCAATGTGTCAAAAGTGACTAGGAACAAGGAAACACTATTAATATCCTCAGACATGTTTACAACTTTATAAGAACAACTATTTTGTGACATAATCGTTGAGAGAATATTAATCAGTGAACTGACTCCATAATCGTTAGTAAACTAACAACAATTTTACCAGTAAATAGTGATTTTAACAGTTTCTTAAAGCGTTGAGCAAGTCTTTCATTTAGGCCTATACAATGGATGGAACTGGCAAGGCCTTGAGACCGTATTTGAGTGCCCAGATTTAGATAAACTAATAATTTAAGAAAAAGTATATAAATTTAAATATAATATCTGGTTAACTAGTGAAATTATACTTTATAAAAATAATATTAAAAGACTATTAATCTCATACTAGCTACTCTCTAATCTCATACTACTGAGAAAAAAAACCTGAACCATTGCTACACGTGAAGGGTAATTGACAGTACATTATTTTCTGAGCCAACGGTTTTGCAGAGAGGTTATTCAGAAAATATCACACTCTACAATTTTCTCCATATTAAGGAAACCCAAATTGTGGAGGCCGAATGTGCCCTAGAAGGTTGTATAGATCTCAAACTGTCGATTCACGATTATTATTATCATCATACAACATTAAAACAGAAATGGTTATGAACACTAACAACTAATACAGAGAATATTAAAGTTATAAAATTCAAATTTCTTCTAATGAAAAAATATTTATTTTTTTGAGACTAATCTAAAATTTTATTCCAATATTGAGAGAGGTCATTACCCATAATCTCCAATTCAGCAAATAATGCACATAAAAAAATGAGGTTACTTTAATTTTCTTCTTATTTTCCTTATTCAAATCATAGGTTATTAAATTATTCCATAGAATATATTTCAGCTGATGATGAAAAGTACATGTCGAATTGAGAAACACCTAGATACTTCGATTTCACCATTCTCCGGGAAAGTAAAAATTGACGAGCAGCGTGAAAAAGTTCCATTCCTATTACTAACATTAACATAAAGAGTGGTTAATTTCACAAATGCATCCTGAATCCTTAAAATGGTTGGATATCTTCTGATGTGTTGAAGTGAACCCGTAAATGTATATATTAAACGGATGCTATTAAATAAGATATTTACAGTGACATTGAAACAATTTATAGCCATTTTAATATGTAATTAATTTAATGATCTATAAATTTTATCTTTTATTTAATGTTAAAGTTTTATTATAAATCATTGCATTTTAACTACTTTATTTATATAATTATAATTCTTCAGTTATTGTTGGGTGTATCACTTAATGAAATGTGAATGAGTTTGTTCGTAAGTGTTGTATTAATATTTTATAAAGCAAAATTTTATAAAGCAAACAATTTATTACCTAGAAACCAACAAACACACAAAACTAATTGAATTTTAAATAATAAAAAAAATAAAAGTAAATTAATAGGATAACATATTCTGTCAAAAAGCGGTAACTGTAGATTATATTGTATTTATTCTTATTAATGCTACTAGTTTAATTCGATATTCTCGTTAATAATTTAGCATGATATATAGTGTGCTATTTGTCAAGTGACACCAATTGCAAGCACTAGAAACCAAGTAGATAGAATCAAACACTAAATGTGGTGTTTCGAAATATTGAGTTTCTCTGTAAAGTAATAAAAATTTGTTATTGTTTAACAGTATTTTTCTGTAACTGATTTTACTAATTCATTATAAAATACTTAGGAATATAAATATAGAAATTATAAATAAAGCTATTATTTCACATACTATTTACAAAACTATTTTCTTTAAAATGTTTAGTAAAAAAAAAAACACAAGTCAGTATAACCTCCCCGGTTTTTATCTCACAGCTGTTACCATGGTAACCATATTGGTAACATACAAATGAAAGACGCTTGGTGTACGTCTTTAAGATAAACATATATATATATATATATATATATATATTTTTATTATGTTTATTATTTATGTATATATAGACCAGGGTATTTTCGATATCCTCGCCCGCCTTGTTTGATTTTATTCATAATACTATTAAGAAAAAGATTTATCCTTACATAGAACGGAAAGGAATAGATTGGACATGAGATAGCTGAGAAGAATTATGCAGGTTGTTCGGAATTAGTTTTGATGGCGAGACAAAACGGCTGAATATTAATTGGAATAATATGAAAACGAGGGGGTAGTGGGGATGAGGAGCTTCTGGCTGACACAAACCAAGACTAATATTTCAATATCCAAGTCCATTGTTTCTCGATCCTCTGCAAATAAGGACAGGTGAGTTATTAGCGGAACAAATTAAGGAAGAAATTCATCACAGGAGCATCCTGCAAGGTATCCTTGTTGGACCGCCATCAGCCAACCTGGACGAATATATTTGATAGTATTTCGTCCTTTCAGGATCACACATATATGCCTCGAGTCTCTCGTCCGAATCTTATCTAGAGGACAAACAGAATAATCCCTCTTTTTATTACATACCCGAAGTTTGTTTAGAGATATAAAAAAAATGTCCAAAAGTATATATAATAAATGATAGCATTTATTGCTCCCTAATCCGAACGGATTACTCAATTCGTTGAAAATCGGTCAATTGCGAAACGTCTATTAGTAAATTTATAAGTAAAATATACAAAAATGAATTTTACTATTATTGATTACATAATATTTATTGTAAATAGAACTTTTTTATTAATATTAGTCGACAATTGATTCATAAGTTAGTAAGTGAGAGGGAGGAGTTATACAGATAGTACTTTTCTGTTTAAGTTTACTTTATTTTTAATTTAAGAATTATTTATAATTATTTTTATTGTTATATTATTATCATAACAATGTTTGTCTTCAAATTATGTAATTTAATTTATTTAGAAATTAACCTTTAGTGAAACTGTTGTAGTTTATTTTTGATCTAATTTTTTTTTTTTTATTTCATTTTATTTTAATTATTTATTATTTTTTTCTCTTTATAATTGCATCCACACCTTTCAAATCAATTTTTTTTTTTAATTTTGTAATTCAATTTATATAAAACATTGTAGTATAGTTTTTAAGACATGAAGCTTGTACGTAAATAGTCCATATAAGGACGGAATCAATAAAGCGTATGACTTCTATTGGAAAAAATGATCTGGGAGTAAAGAGTGCTTTCAGATAAATAGTCTATCTGCAGAACCGTTGTTCAAGAAACTATACAGGCTCTAGCATTTAATTAATCCATAACCGAATTCACATAACCTTCGGTCAGTAATTTATAACATAAATATATTATATTATATTCTATAAATCTGCTTGAAATATAAATTTATAATAAAACTTGTTTTATCTTATATCTATAATTTCGTTATTATATTGGCATATATAATATGTTTAAACATGACACATTGGAATGCCAAAATTGTAATTACATATGTTACATGTATATACATTACATATATACATGTATATATACTAGCTTTTGCCCTTTTGGCTTCGCTCTCGTGGAATTTTGTCTGCCACATAAAGTTTCGTGACAGATCATATTAAATAAATAATTTAATTCTTTTAAACTATAAGTTACCCTTACATCCGAAATTTCAGATTTCTAACTTCAAAACTGACGGATTCCATACAATCTTTGAACCCCTATTATATTAAGGGGGGTGGAATTGTCGAAATTCCTTTCTTAGTGCTCAATTAAGCTATACATAGAACCCATCTACGAATTTCAAGATGCTAATAAGTTCAGTGGTGGTGGTGGTGTGTTGATAAAAAGTAGCCCATGTCCTTCCCCGGGCTTGAGATTATTCAATCAAATTTCATCACAGCCGTGAAACATACATTGACACTGATTAACAAACGGGACGGACAGAAGTTACTTTCGTTTACTTTTTTCGGGTCAGTAAAGGATAAGGATAAGCATGTAATGTTATTGAATTTATTGAAAAGGATTGCTTTGTATAACGAATTCGCTTGGCGTACGACATCAGCCAGAAATTAAAACTGAAAGGATTAGAATAATGTACATATGTAGGTAATTTATCGATGTGTTCTAATTTAACGGTATAACCTATATTACAGTAAAGTTTCATCCAAATCCGTTCAGTAGTTTTTGCGTGAAAGAGTAACAAACAAAATTTTCGCATTTATAATATTTATATATATAGACACATAAGCCACACCCACATGTAACAAATAACAAGAAAGAAGGAAGTTTCTTTAATGATTCCGAATGGCGCCATGTCAGATCTTTCCGAACGGGAGTGATCACTCCTGCAGAACTTAAAAAAAGAGAAGTGGCAATAACTAAGACTAGAGACATTGCAATTGGAATATGAGAGAAATGAAGGGGAGAATGAAGAAGATAAAGGGAAGGGAGAAGAAATAAGAGAAACATTCGATATCAATTGGACATTAGAATACAATAGCTGGGCCCTACAGGAGCGACAATAATTTTAGCAAGACAATGGAGAAGCCCATCTTAAGTCCTATATACAGCCCTACTTCATATAATAAATGAGCAGTTTTTAGCAAACTGACATCGGATATTTTTTAACAGTGTCATATAAAATAACACGCCCATATAATACTTTGCCAATATATATCGGTGAATTTCGTGGCCTGTATCGTCTACAAGCGGCGATATTTTTTAATTTATCTTTCATAAGAGTCCTTACAAAAGGGATCTATCACATAATTCAAAAGTATTTTAAAAAAGATTATTTCCGCATTTTTTTTTATTTTGAGATATCTCGATTTCTTGTTTGAATATTATGCTACTTCAAAAGAACAGCGACATAACTAAAAAAATTTTAATTATCTATCTTGCCGATTATCTATATATCTATATATTTAATCCTGTTTACAATAAGTATAGAAATTGAATAAAATAATAAATTGCCGAAATATTAATATAAATTTGTATATTATAGCTATGTTCAAATAATATCTATAGATTTTTAATAGAATATAGAAGCTTTGAATTCATGATATGTCATATTCCATTTCCAACACTTTTTTTTTCTATTTAAATAAAGTCATATTTTGAGTTCTATCATGTTTGAACTTGGTGTTATATAGAAATATTGGCATAAGTTAAAATAAAAAAACTTTCAAGCTTTTAAAAAGAAAATAGAAGAATTTCAATAAAATCATCACAATAGGATTGGTTTGCTTCACCAATACCCAAAAATTTTTACTTTTTTAACTCATCTGGAATTTTCAAATATAAAATAGAAAAAAAAAATAGGTTTTATGTACTATTAGGATTTAATTTTTTTTGAAGGAGCAATAAGACCGATCCTGAGAAAAAAAAGAATAAATACAAAGTTCGTATTTTACATTTAAGTATTATTAAACCAGTAATTTGTTTTATCCATTGTGATTATTCTCACAATTAAAATTAAAAAAAAAAATGGTTGATCTATAAATTTTCAATACTTCTGTCGAATCGAACACTTCAATTCTAAAGACATGTTATTTTTTAACAAACAACAATTAAATTAAATGTAATTATTCTATTTTTTCCGAAAATGAAAGCCATCACTAAAAATTAACCTTATGTACTGTTTAAGACAGAAGTCTTGTAAGTTTTGGCTGGCTTTTTCTTATCATTACAGCTTCATCATCATGTAATTCTTTGTTTTAAAAATTAATTCATCACTAACAGAACGGTTTTATTACGGCATTTTTGGTTTTATAAACCATCTTAAATTTTAAACCTTAAACCAATCTTATTACCTAAGCAATTTCATAATGGTGAAGTAATCAAAACTATATGTCTTTAAGATAGAACCTTTCTAAAAATGGCGAAATGTTAACAATAACTGAACTTAATTAATTTAAAGTTTTTCAAAATTACATCTTCCTTTGTTATTTAAATAATTAAGTGATTACATAGATTTTTTCGGATTTTTAGAACGTTTTGAAAATAGAAGCTGTAAATACTAGAGTATTTATTCTACATTTATATTTCAATTTGTAAAAATAAATTTTAACAGAAAAATTACTTTTAATCGCAATAAGATAAATTATTTATAAAATTAATATTATACAATAAAACAATGGAAGAGAAGAGACATTTACGACATTATAAAAATATGAGAGTTTAATATTTTTCGCATACAATGAAAGAATGGAGTTTATGATATACCATTTCAGTATACTGGAATTTTTTTTTAATCCCCACCATATTTGCAAGTTTTTGTGCCTTGTAAAATAGTCTCGTAAAGCTGCAAAATTAAAATAATAAACAAAAAATAAAATGGGTAATTTTGATGTTTTAGTGCTTTAATTATTTTATAACTGATAATAAGGATTAAAACGCAAAACATTTTTTGATTTATAAACGATAGATTGATACTATTAATTTTAATGTTAATAGTAGAATTAATTTTTAAATTAAACATTATTCTCACCTATTTTGTCTAGTTCCACTTTTTAAGAAAAATAAATAACCAATAGATATAAATCTATAATACAACTGCATTTATCGTTCATTCTGGATATCTATAAAAACCAGATAGAATATTATTTATAACGATAGTATTAAAACTCTTTGTATAAGACAAAATGAAGCAGTAAATTGGATTAAATAAGTAAAACGCTACAATAAAATACAAAACTATTCTCAGAAAAATAAAAATGTTTATTGTCAGTTCATTTTTATAATTTTCCACAGTTCCCATGCCTTATAGTATACCAAATAACGCAAATCTATGAGTTATATTTTAATATTAAAATTGGCAATACAAACATTTTTACTTTTTCAAAAAACAATTCTTAAAACAACGTAAAAAATAAACAAAATATTTAACAATTTCATTATTTTCATGTATTTAATATTACAAATGTATTTTCTAAATAATAATGGAGGCAATGAATATTTTTAATTTTAAAATTTTGGTTTTTAAATTATTTCATACATAGTTTGAAACAATAAGATAAAGAAATATTGTCATTTTAGAAAAGAAATATAGAAATACTCCACAATTTATAGTTTTGCATAGACTCTTTCACTATTTTCAAAATATAAAAATATTTTTGCTTAAAAATGATTAAAACAGAAGAATTGTAGCTGTAATTTTTTTAATCTATTAGATATAATTGATCCTAAAAATTAAAACAGTATTTTGAATTTGAAATATTTTCTCTAACTAAGGGTTCGGATGCATGATTAAATTTTTAACATCGCATTTAAAATATGTTTTAAATCTTCATTAATCTGTCAATGGTATCTTATAAGAAAGTTAATATATCAGGTTTTCGAAAACCCTTTTAAAAACTTTATAGCGATATCTCAATCATGTGATGAAAGTTATTGTTGGAAACAATGATTTTAACATAGTTGACATTGGAAAATTTAAGAATTGAAATAAACTGAATAGCATTTAGGTGTAGAATTTAAAATAGTTATCTAATTTTTTTTTTTAAATATTTTTAAGCATTCATTTTGTTAAAGGAAAAATTAGAGAAGAATATAAAATCCAACAAGGTATATTTATCATGAAAACTAATTTTAAAAATTTGAATTTTGAAGAGAAGTGAATCTAAGAAGTTTCTGTATGATATTGAGATTATCATTATTTTCACTGATTCTTATTGTTTTTTTTAAAATATATTTACTGTATAAGTTGTTTTGCATTACTGTTCTTTAAGGCACTATTATTCCAGTAAAACGCAATAGCGTACTGAATGTAGGAGGATGCTTAAAGTTGGTGTCGCATAACCTCGTACTCAGCATTCGTGCAAGACAATGATAATGTTAACGATAATAAAGAAGTCCATACTCGGCAAAAAAACTATCTACACAAACTAATGTCGTAGTGAAAGAATATGGAGGACACTTCATAACAACACTTTTCTACATTTCTTAGGAAAAAGAAAATGGACGCACAACCCGCAGGATGCTGAAGGACTACTAGTCATTTCATCATAAAACTAATAGAATTAAAACCAAGAAATAAAATATAAAAAGATCAGGCTTATATGAGATAATTAAATATAAGTTCAATTTATTCAATATAAGTTCAATATAAGTTAAATTAAATAACAGGCTCAATATAAGTTCCAAAAATGCCCCAATGTAAAATGAAGTGTAAATGATACTACAAAAAGTGACTCAATAATTTTCCTAATCATGTTTGAATGTCAGCCATGTTTATTAAAAACTAAACTAGTAAATTTAGCATCTTTATTTATTTTCATCGTGCTTCCTATGTTGTATCTAAGTTATCTAAGATATCAATCAATTAAAAATTAAATAAAAAATAATTGTAGGGATGATACATGTTTTTAAACTTCATATTTAAAATATCTGTATTCTTCTCATCATATACTAATAATCATTTAAATTTTATTACTTTTGAATGAATATTACTTAAGGAACTCAGATATGTCACAAAATATTATTATGTTATATTATTATAGCTATCGCCTAAATTAGTGACATATCTAATCTAATATTTTCCGTTTTTACAACGCCATCAACATACTGTGATAAGATACGAAAGAATGTATTAATTTTTCAGTTTTTAATAATTAAATACATGTTTTAAAATAATCTGGTTATTTCTATTAAAAATAGAAATATGTAAACACCTTAAAAATCTCTATGCATTGTTATCATGCATAAACCAAAAGGTTGATAAAAGTACTATTAAATACAAAAACTTATTATTTAAAGCCCCTACCCATAAAATTTCTTAATCAGATTCATTATTAAAACTACAATAATTAAATGAAATATGTATATTGGTTAAACATTACCGAAAATTAAATTCTCTTTTCGTTTTATAATAGTTATAATATTTTTTTTTAATTTTAAGAATAATAATAAGTAAAATAGGGAAATTACTTAAAATACCCGTGGGAATCTTTAGGGATTAATACTCATTGTAAAACTATCATTGTCTCTTATTTTTTTATGATATTTTAATTTTAAAAATTTAGTATTTAAAAAATAATAATGAAAGGGATGTTTCCTTTTATTTTTTTATTTTAAATATTTTATTTTAAAATATGTACAAATTTTAAAACATTGGTGGGATAATCCCTTACAATGAAAATGAGTTCACATTACAACGGTTACTGATTAATATGTTTTTGTTGTTGGTAAAATATGTTTCCTTTTATAATTCATACTTACAAAGCAGCTTTATTGAAATTTGAAATAAAATCTAACAAGAGTATTAATGAATTAATTTTAAATATTATTACGGGCCGTTAACGTTTAAAAAATATAATTAAACATATTTTAAATAATATAGAATTGTACTACATATGTTAATTATATTGCTATTCAGAAATATTTTTTATCATCTTTAAAATTAAGTGTAATAGTTTTTCATAATTTAATAACTGTATAAAATATATTTATTGGTGTAAAACTGAAAGATTAATTCCCTAATTCAGCTAACTTTATTTGTTTTAAAATTAAGTATTAATTTTTTCTGAGTTGATTGTTCTATATAACAAGTAATTATTTTATTTTTACTATTTACTTACAATTCCTTACCACAAGGAATGATAAAAATATGAATTTAACTGAATATGAAACATTTTCCTGTAGGGTTGGGCAAAAATGTTTCACAAATAATGTGTAGTACAATTTTTTTTTTTAAAATATGCCAAATAAGAAAAAATATCAAGTTTAATATCGGTGACTAAAATTACAAAAATACATGCGATAAAGTCGAGTTGAAATTGTATTTTAGTACTGTTTTTAATTCATTAGAGTTGCAGTTTAGTTAATTAGTTGATAATATTTTTATATAATTAAAAAAACATTGTTTATAATAAAGTTTTATTATATTTTTTTAATGTACCTAACTACTAATCGGTCAAGAAATGCATAGCTTATCATAGCCGATGTTCTCGTACTTCAGAAGTGGTCAAGGAATGTAAGGAATCTGACACCTCGGGATTTGGAGGGGAAATTATCGGACCGTCTTTAAGGGATAGCCCACGGTATTTGTTCTATAATAAGCTTCATTATTTTTGAATAATTATTTTATACAACTATTTTTTAGTATTAATTTATTATTGCAAATAAATAACATAAAAGGGGAACAAATACACAAGTACACGATGAATTATTTCATAAACCATCATACAAACCCCTCAAAATTACCATAACTTTTCAAAAAAATCAAATGACAACCATTTTTCTAAAATTAATGAGTTAAAAAAAAATGCATAAAAAAATCCCAACTTCATATTTTTACAAATACATGTTGGTTAACAATATTTCTAGAAGATGTAATAATATTTTAGAATATAAAAATAAACTAGATACTTCATGAATTGATTTTTTACAAATATTCTATGATGTTTCCAAATCCTTTAGCATCTAATTTTGTTAATCATAATTTAGTATATTTTTTTTTAAGCTGGTGGTTTATGGCCGTTACAAATTTAATGTTATCTTGTTTTTCAGAACAATTACATAATAATTATTTTTTTCAGAGATAAAATACAAAAAAGTTAATAATATATATTGTTAGTTTTATCAAATATTATTATTTCTTTTCAATTATCTAATCGGATAAGTTCATTTTAATATTCTAGTTATAATGTATGTAACTTTTATTATTTTTCTTATTCAGATGTTTCTTAATATATATTAATGATTGTAACTTCTAAATTAATGGTAAGGAAATATTGAATTAATTTGTATATCTAATAAAAAGGTCCATTATTGTAATGAACAAAATTTTCTATTTAATCAAAGTAAATGAAATATTCATATGTCATTATTATATAAAACTTCAAATCCACTAAAACTGTATACCGTGACAATTAATTTGATATTAAATGTCATAAATTTAGGAATGCAATAATAAGATTTAATTACAATTAAGTGAAAATTAAGAATTTAGTTTTGAAAAAATAGAAATGCCCGGCATATATTTAATTAAGGAAGGCAAACAAAGAGACATTTTTAATTTTAAATATTCTTTAAATAAACCAAATACAGAATTCATTATTATTTAATCAAACTATGACAATATTTTCTGTTATACAATATCATCGGACAGATTCTGAAGCTATATTATTGCAATTATGAGATCATTTAAAACAATTAAATTACTTTAACATTTTTAATTCTTATTTACTATTAATTCATTGGTAATATAAGTAGAAAAATTATTTCAAAATGAATAAGTATTGTTAATCTTTACTAAAGGAATAAATGAAATTAAGTCAAAAATGAAAAGACAAAATAAACAATTTTGAATTTTTTAAGCATAATAATTTTGAACACAAGATTATGAAAAGAAATAATGTAATAATTAAACTGCCCGATGTCTAAATTTTAATTCACAATAGCACTGACTGGAAAAAATTTCGAAACTAAATATTAATATGTATGAAGTTGAAAAATTATTAATTAAACTTAGTTTTTATTGTAATATCATCTAATTTCTTTTAAATTTAGGTGCTTTTTGTTTAAAAATTAAAAAAGAATACTGCGCATTATCTTAAATACATTAATTATGATGAATATTTGTGAATATTAAATTTTTAATAATAATCCAATATTATTTTTAATAGGATATTATTTTTTAAATTTATTATCTATTTAAATTTAAATAGATCCCATCCATTCGCCAGTGTTACTAAACATGGGTTAAGTAGCCTACTAGATTTTGGCGCCAAAAAATATTTCACGTTTAAAATGGACGCTTTTTATTTTGTAATTCCAATAATTAGGGATTTATTTTGGCACTTATTTAAGTAGTAATTTTATAATATAATAAATTAATTTAAGATTTATGCCGGTATAATTTATATTAAAATATATTATCTGCATTTATCTTTCAAATTAAAAATATTTATATATTTATTACGATAAGTGAAACTGAATTAATTGAACATTCTCAAAATTTACTTAACAGTATTCTACTTTTGTATTCTCCCTGTTAAGGCTCTTTGTAAACTTGTACATGATATTTTGCTATACTTAAAGAGATCTATATATATTTTTAAAAATCCGATTAATAAATTTTTATAGTCGAACAGAGTTGTTTTTATAAAGCCGTTGCGTAATATCACAACTAACTGAGTAGTTGCACAATAGACATAATTATTTCGCTGATGGCGATGCTATTTATATATTAAAAGTGCAACAGTAAACAAATTATTGTCCTCTTAATAACCTACATAAATCAAACGAATAAGTATTGTTTAAAATAAAAAATCATATTAATAATGGATAATAAAAGGGGCATTATATTAATTTTACATTTTTTTTTTTTTACTGATCTATTTAATTCGACCTGATTAATATTAATGCAGAGGTGCGCGCGGTCGATTTCTATTAATGTTTTATTTATAGTATTTTTAATAAATATGTATGATTTAAGATATTATAATATAAATAATGACACTATATGAATAATAAATGAGTGAGAGATATTATTATAGTAATGGCCCGGTAAGTGTAGTTATTATTATGAAATAAAAAAGACAAAATAATAATAATAAAGAGCTAACGGTACTATCTATAGATAAATTAGGGTAAGTTTATTTTTGTCAAGGCGTTATGTAAGTTTATGGAAAAGTGGAACAGATTAGAACGAAGCCAGTTATTATTTGCATAACAGTTGTGGGGTTGAGATAACTTGGACCAAGGGGAGGGACATTTTTAAAACTCCCTTCCTGGTCTTTTCTTGCCTATTTTTATATCACTTATCATATTTACAAGCGATTTATTTATATTTATTTTAAATATATCTTTATTTTACTATATCTATTAGCTTAATTTACTTGTTTCCCATCAATATTAAAATTAAAAATTAATGCGAATAAACGGGAAAATTCCTATAAGAACGGTTCAAAATTATTCAATATATTTTGAATAAAATATTTAAAAGCAAACAATAAATCAATATAAATAAGCTTTAACTCAAATTAAAAAAACGACAAAACATTATATAAATAAATAAGTAAACATTTATTTAAATTTACAATTGATTTCACGAACAGTGTAATTTTAATAACGTAATAAATTTGTATTTGTAAATATGCATTATTTATTGATTTAAAAAAATTTAAATATGCCCTAATATAATTACTTTATTTTACTAAAAACACAAAAATAATATTGATTATAATTTCAAATGATTATATTATGCATAAATATATAATTATTTAATCCGATTTTTAGTGACATATATTATGGATATAATTAGTTAGTTATTAGGTATTTTTCGTTGTTTTTTTTTTCTTTTTGTAAATGGGTACGATTATTTACAAAAATAAAAAAGAGGATCTAAAATTGGACATAACCAGATAGAGGAGATTATGTGAGGTAGTTGTGGCGGGTAATGGTTCCGTAATAGAGCGGCTGCCTGGGCATTGGAGTCACCTTCCACTTCTTCGGCCGGCGGTCTTTCCCGCCTCGATGTCTTCGCCTCCACTTAACACTTCCGTAACACTTCGGGAGTAATACGTATAAAGGCGTTATCAAATTTCGACGTGGAAGGAGAAGAATATACTTTGCGAGAACGGAGAAGACCGGTAAATAAAATAAATCATATTCTTATCTGGTTATTTATACGCAATAAAAAGAAAAATGTGTATATATATTTAACATAAAACTAGATAAAAGAGGGAGGAAAAACTATCTTGAACTCATTATTCCGTTTTAATTTTATTATTATAATATAAGTTTTAAAACTGAGATTTATAGCGTTTGAATTTTAAAGTAATCCTAAATTATATGAAAAAGCAAAAGTAAATATTGAAGAATATTTTTGAGAATTATGTATGCATAATTATGTATATTTACAAAAGAAATGATTATTCTATATTTGTTTTAATTTATATATAAAGAAATAAACAGATATGTACATGCTTAGGTGTTTGAAGAAACGTACTACAACGGTATTAGTCCAAGAATATTACACGATTAAAATTAACCTGGGGTTGATTTTTAATGCAACGTTTTGTTCGAGAAGGAATCAAGGAAGTTTTCTAAGATTTTACAAGTTTCTAAGGCATTTTCTGGAGATTCGAACGTCTTTAAGATTTTAAAGTACACTTCAGAGATGAATCGTAATGTATATTTGACGTATGATAAGAGAAAATTGTACAAAAGTGCAGAAAGAAGCGGGAAAGAAGCGAAAGATGCAACTTATAGGAGACGTGAACGCTGGGTTCAGACTTACCCTCTCTTCCTCGCGGATCATCTCTGCGATGCCGGGCTTGATTTCCATGTCCTCTGGCTGTGCCTGCTGTACAGGGGGCGGTGGAGGCGGTGGTCCGAGCGGCAGGGGGACGACGCCCTGCTGGTTCTGGGGCGTCTGAGGTTGCGGTGTCGGCGGCGAAGTCGTCACCAGCTCCAGAGCCCTCGTCTCCAGAGGTTCGCTGTCCTCCGGGCTGCAGGGCTCGGTAGAGTTCCTCCTCCTCTTCTTCCTCGACAGAGAGACGTCTTCCAGACCTTTGCCTAGGTCTTGTTCACCGTTGACGTCCGCTAATCCGCGGATCTTCAACGATTCAGCCACTTTCAAAAGCGGTCCTATCTGCTCTTGAGACACATTTATCTCACCTTTGTACATGAATTCCACAACCGCCTTCAACTCCGGCCACTTGATATCTTTGAGGATGACGATGGGGTGCTGGCACGGGTTGTCGAAGAAGAGGCTCTGGAAGTAGGGGCTGCATGCTGACAGTACCATCTTGTGAGCCTTGACGGAGTGTCCTTCGCAGGCGAGGGTGACATCGACGAAACTCTCGCTCTGAAGAAGTTGGTCGAAGACGTTGGTGAGGTTGCTCTGGTAGTTGTTCCACCTGAGGCAGAACTGCTGAGGGGAGGGCGGAGCCCCAGAAGGCCCTCCTGAACCGGGATGCATGGGGCCGGACAGACTGATTCCTGTGATGACGAGCTTACGAATGCTAGACCGGCGAGGAGCCTAACCTTCCCGTACGACGCCGCGGACTGGAGTGATCGCTTGGACACTCCCCCTTTCCCCCTCCACTCCCAATCCCCACCCTCGCCCTCCCCGCCCCCTCCCCCTCCTTTATTTATATATAATGTACATGTAACCCGGGGGTGTCAAGTGAGAGCATCTCTAGGCTCCATAATCCATGTCTTCAGCGTCTTACATTAAAAAATCAAAGTCTTAATTGTTTTAATAAATCAAAATTTATATTTAAAAAAAAATCTATTCCAAAAAAATAACAAATTTTAAAAAATATAATTTTCACCTCAAAACTACACTATTCCATGCATAACAACATTTAATTAATTATTAACAAGAATTAATGGAAATATAATTCATATTAAAAACGTTATCCATGAATTTTGGTATACAATTACTAAATGCAACTAAACACATTAATAAGCCCAAAATCCTATTTCACTCATTACTTAACATCTTAAACTGTACAATTGCATTTATATATATGAAATATTATGTCTGTAATATGAAATTTTCATGTTTTATGGGCTATATAAATATATTAAGACAACATTCATTTTATCGCATGCCTACAAATAATTATACAAAATTTAAGGGAAGTACCTTTATATAATGTTTTTATAATATCCCTAGAACTGTATAATACATAAATAATATTAAAAACCATTCATTTATTAAGATTTCCGTGCAATAATCAGTCAGGCTTTTAACAGTAAAGTGAAAATGATAAATTGATTAAATATCAAATTTTATCAAATATTAATGGAATGTCTCAATGTTGTAACACAAAAGAATGCTTATTTTACCATTTTCTGAATAACCATTGACAATGAATTGAATAAAAAAATATAAAAATAAATATCTAACAAAAAACGTTAAAATGGGATTTATTTTATTTTTTTACTAATTGCCATATTTTTTAAATATTTTTATTTTGAAGAGAAAAGATTTGAGAAAAGATCCCGGCTCTGGAAAAATCTTTCTTCTTCAAAATAAAAATAGATAAAATGTGATATATATCTGCTGAATTATTCGCAATATTTAATTAATTAATACTTTTAAAATGTTTCGACTTAATTATGTTTAACGATTAATAATTTCTGATATTCTTCAGAGCAGTATTTAAAAAAAATATAAATATGTAGAAAAAATTAACATTGCTCAATTTATTAACAGTAAGCAATTAAATTTATAAATATAATTCATTATCCTGTTGCCAGGGATATTTGTAAGACAAGATTAAAAAATAAATATAATTTCTTTCTTTGTATTGTATTTATTTTTTTAGTTTCTCTTTATATAGCAGCATTAATTTTATTTTTCACAAAGGATTCAAAAAGGAACATTAATATGTTTTATTCAGCAAAAAATGAAAACATGATTTGATATAAGTTTTGAAGATTTGTTAAAACTAAAAAAAAAAATTATTTTAAGCCAGTCTTTAGAATGGAGATATAAAAGCAAAACATAAGGGTAATTTAATAACAAATGCTATAAACTATTCAGTGTATAAATATTAACCAAAATGAGAAAGAAATATATTGTTTGAACAAATTTAAATGCTCATAAACAATTGTAGAATATTCAGGAAAAACAGAAAAGATAAAAAACGTGAAAATTAAAAATTTAGTATTATTGCATACATTGGACACGGAGCGCTAATGTAAAATCCTAGGATTTTATATTTTGCTAGTAAATAATTACTATTTTTAGATAATAATAGAAAAATAAAAAATGACTGAAATATATGTAAACATTTTTGTGAAGAATTACAGTTTATGACTTGTATACCTAAATAGCTCTTATCAATCAATCAACCCAAATCAGACAGTATATTGCGTAAAAAATCAGTAAATCATTCATTCATCATAACATTTTCTATAAAGAAGTTTAATACCAAGCATTTATATTGAAATTGAAACTAATATATTTATAATACAATTTCCGTGGAATTTAATATTCCTGTTGAAATTTTTTTCAAAAAATTAACAAAGATTAGAATTCAAAACTCAAAGCTGTTCTCAATATTCTCTACTATCAGAGTTAGGCCAAGATTTGTTTTTTAACAAGCCTATATCTAATACATCTGAAACATAACAAATAACCATAAATACAACACATTATAAAAAAACAATAGATAAAAGCCTAGCTTTAGAAAACTATCTGATTAAAGAAATTAAAAATTATAATATATCATGTCTAAAATGCTCCACTCAAAAGAGAGTGTTTTTAAGTGAATATTCCTCTTTTCTTTTTTAAAACATATTTTATATTTTTTTCTAATGTATTTTTTTACATGTTATCACATATATTACGTTAGATAGTTCATTTAATGTTATAAAGCTCAGTAAACTCATCCGGTATCATGTAAATAATAATGTTTATTATTGTACACTTGAAAATATAATCTTAACTTAATTAGTAGTAGAGATATTATTATATTTTACAATATATTAACGTTTCGAGGATAAGGATTATCATTGTTTAAATATAATCTAATAAAGTTTTAATAGTTTTCATTGCTGATTTTTTCTTTATCTTACAGTTTAGAAAAAAACTAAAACAGACAATTTCTATTTAATAAAAGTATTAAGGTAGTTTGTTAATATTTCAACTTATAGTTTTATTAATAATCGCTGCAATGTTTTTAGAATTGATGTACCGCTTAAAATTCAGAATAATTCAGTTTTGCTTTTACACAATTTTATCATAGGAGTTTTTAAAACGGCAAAGGAAAAACTTATTAACGCTCCACAAAAAATTGTAAATATATTTCAAAAAATAATAGTTAAAACGATAATGAAAATGCATTTTATATTATTAACTATAAAATGTATGCGTTTTATTGTATAATTATATAATATAATTTAAAGTAAGTAAATAAATAAAGTGTAGTCACAGTAAATTTATTTTAATTAAATAATTGAATAAAGTGAATTGTTCTGAATGATTTATTTCATCTTGTATGTATCTTCTCTACCAATTTCAAAAAAAATTATAGGCCCTGTGGAAGAAACAAGTTCGAATTGATTTGATTTTTTTTATTTGATTTTCATTGTAGAATAATTCAAATTTTCCACAGTTTCATCAAGAGCAGAACTAAATTTAGGAAGTGGGTTTTGTTATAATTCATATACAATGGAACTATACTAAAATAAATTTTATTAACTTATTTGCTTATAAATCTATTTATATTGCAATGAATGATTATGATATTTTCAGTCATTCATTGGTTTATTATTTGAAGGGGATAGATTTACATAGCCTTGAGAATAAGATGTTTATATGCCAGATGGTTCATTATATTTTTTTTTCAACTTAAAATGGTTGCCATGGGAAATATGTTAGATAACTTAAAAAAACATTAGAAATATTAATCGGTCATTATAATTAGCAACTTTATTCCTTTCTCTGTATATTTAGATATATTCTTATATTTTTTTAATGTTCGCAAGTAGAAATTATTTATTGTCTTGCCCATAAAAATTTCCTGCATCGAATTTCTTCAAAACCTTAAGACTTATCCTGTATTTTACGATTGAATTGGCAAAACGTAAATGTGGGTGTAAGATTATGTTAAGAATTCGAAATATTATAAAATGGTAAATGCAGTAATTTTAAATACATTTTCTGAGATTATTGTATTGTAATGTTTTAAGTATATCATCTCTCTGATTTATCATGAAATTAGCTATAAATAGAGTGATTGTTTATGTACAAAAATAAAGGCAATTGAAAATATAATGGTATTAAATAACTTTTTGGTTAATGTTCAATCCGATGATTACAACTTGCTTGACAAACTTTCAACCACTTTAGGTTTAGAACACAAATATCTTAAATCTATACTATTACTATAATCCATTAGATTTTTAAAAGCTTATACTAAATTGATGAAGTTATATAATATTATCTTTTATTACGGGACTTGAACTTGAATCAATCTTTATCAGACGCCTAAAACCATTATGTAATACCAAAAATACATTTTCTTGGTCTAAAAATTGCATAAATCAGTTACAACCACAAACGTTTCCCATGTTATGTATCCATTCTGTTATTCTCAACAAATGTTGATATAACATCCAGCCAATATCAAAGTGTTGATATAACTCCCAGTCATTTCAATACACTATTTCCGGAAACTTTCGTAAATCAATTTTATTTACATAACAGTTTTGAAAGCACGATATAAATAGCGAGTTTGAAGTTACTAATGTTAAAACTTTTAGATTATTAAATTACTCATATCATTCGGAATCCCTCATGTGGTGTTTTAAAATCCGAACTAATACATCGTAATCAATGCAACTCAAAACTATCTAAATTTGAGGATATTTGACACAGATATTACCAGTAATTATGGTATTTTTTCTGAGGAATAGTTATAATTAATTTATTTTAATTTCATTGTATATTATTTTCTATGATCAGTGTTGTAATAATTTAAGAATAAAATAATGTACAAAACAATAAAAAATTGCGCATATCTTCAGCATCTTATTTACAATGCAACTAAATTATACAATGCAAAAAAAATATAAACATTCTGTAACCTATCGATAATGCAATAATTTAATTGATAGCATTTTACAGAATTTAATATACCATTCTTTATAAGTTCATCTTTTTTATTTCTTCTTGAATTATAAAACCTACGAATATAATAAACATTTAACTATAATATTTTAGAATTTAGTGAGAACATCCTTTACTTTCTCAAAGTGTTGCAATACTCACATTCCACGAGTGACGATGATTAATACGTTGTTAGTGCAGAGATATTTTATATATTTTATTCGATATGCTTATTGGAAAGTGAACCTTTGTAGATAGATAGTTCGTGAAATGTGAGTATCGCAAAACTTCGAAAATCCTGGTTGAAGTCGTTTATTTAGCCTGTTAGCAGTCGGAGATAGATCAAATAGGATCTAGGACCCTCTTGGGGCTCACCCAACCTCTATAAAGTGGGTACCCAAAATAAGAGGGAGAAAATCTGGGGGTTGAGGCGTTATCCATGAAACTGTACTGTCTCTACTATGTACTGAACCTCGGGGCTGTAGTGATAGTTTTTTTTTATCCTTGTTTATTCTTTATGTGCCTGAATAGGAAAATCGGGTTGAAAATTATTGCCGGTTGAAAATTGAACCTTATGGAAAGTGTTAACCTAACAAACAGATGTAATCAGTTACTTTTCAGTTACAGAAGTTTTTTGGCACTGGAATCGTTTTTCGGAACCGAACTCTTTCTGGCCCAGCGCATTCCTAAATTAGTTCGATTGGAATCGTTACTTTGGGTTGCTATATCCAAGTAGGGTGTCCCACTGTTATTTAGAACTCCAGTGAAGAGTAAATACAATAATTTTGTATTTCTTGTTTCAGAAAACATTCTGAAAGGCCTCCGACGACTCAAATAAAACTGGCCAAGTATTTGTCGTAATACAAGAGTATGTAGACATATGTTTGATGCCCTATGACTAATTGTCTTTTGATTGAGTTTGGTTGCACATCAGAAGTAGCAGTATAAAAAGTCTAAATGTATAAAGGGTCTGTTAATCGATTGTTTTGCTTTAGGGATGGTTTATATTTATCATTTGATAGTATGTATTATCTATTAAATATATAGGTATAGAATATATATTATATCAAAAATAATATGATGAAGAAAATGGTCCTGGTGAAGGCCAGGAAAAATTATCTTTAATCAAGAGAACTATTTATTTGAAAACCAACGTTTCGACCCACGTTGCAGGTCATCTTCAGGGCTTAGAATGGGTCAAGGGTTAGTCGCCAGTCGCCAGTCGCCTGTCCAAGTATCAACTCTTAACCCCCCTGTTAAATTGGCTAGACCCCCCTGGTTTAAAATAAGTGATTATCCTTCTTTTATGAAATCTTTTATGACCTTATTTTTGAATTGTGCCGAAATCCATCGTTAAAATTATACAGTCAACTATTTTCCACTCAAACTAATATTATTCATAATGAATCAAATGTTTATAGCAATCGATCCTTGTACTTAATGAAAACATTAGAAAGTGAATAACAGTCCTTTTGCATACCCTATTATATACATATATATATATATATATATATATATATATATATATATATATATATATATATATATATATATATATATATTATAATTTATATGCTGCCACTTAAATTATTAAAAAACTAAAATCAGCTGTATGGTAATAAACTCATTTTTTCATACAAGGCGTTTAAGATCAACATTGAATTTTTCACATTTTTGAATCATTCATTCAAGTGAGTAAAAAACCTTTTTCCAGTCAAACATTTTTTCTTTATTTAAAAATTGATGTTATTTAAATTTATAAATGTTAATAATGACCATGGACTCCATGTATTAAAAGAAAATTTTAATTAATTGACAATTTATTAAAAGGTTAATAATGTACAAATTTATGAGTAAAACTATTTAAATTAAATAAAAATAGACTTATAAGAAAAGAAAATTGAAAATGACTGAATAAGTCGAAACGTATTTTTAAATAAAGAAAAAAATTTTTGACTGGAAAAAGGTTTTTTACTCACTTGAATAAACGATTCAAAAATATGTACTCCAGTAACATCCGCAAGAGAATCAAAATTTTTCACATTTTTCACTAGTTTATTCGAGCAATTTTGAATAACTAGATACTTTTCTGCCTTATTTATGATTGTTTTAATCTGTTTCTGGACTTGAAATTTCGTGAGCATAACATTGACTAGACGAGCAAAAAAATGTGAAACAGTCAATTTATTAAATTTAGAGTTATCCGCTATTGATCCTGAACCCCTCATATATTATTATAACATAAATATATTATACATATCGATATAAGTACATATATTATATTAAGGGTAGACGTTTAAGAGTTGTTTATTTTGATAAATAATAATAAAAATTATGATGAATCAGGAAATTTATGAAAAAAAAACTGACGGTCTTTAGTTATTATTATAAAATTAACAAAAGATTATTTTGATTTTATAACAATTACATCACGTTCTGATGAGCATTAAATTATTCTGCGGAATTTAATTTCGTAAATAACATTTGGAACTTTAGTTCAAACATTTGCTAGTTTTGATACTATTCGTGCCATCATTCAATAATGTATGGTGAGTTATTTATGGCAGTTTGAAGGTTTTACAAACAAGTTAAAATATTAGGTGTTGATCTCTGATATTTCTGGAAGTAATATTTCTGTGTGTTCTATCCTTCATTCATTGATTTGATTATTTATATTTTTTATCAAGACTTTTTTTTTATACATCTAAGTCTTTCTTGAAACAGTTATTAAAGTGTGTTCATGTAATAAGATGTATAAAAAAAAAAAAAAAAAATGACCGTCTACTGGCCATTTTCATCTCCCCCATGGAGAGAAGATGGTGACGAACAATATCTTTCGACACACCACACTCCATGACAAGTTCGCGAGTACTTGTGGACGGATTTGACTCAACAGCTTCCTTCAGAACCTCATCAATATCCATTAATGGTCACCCGGAGCCCTTCTTCCTTTTCAACGTTGTATCTCCACTGCTAAATTTTTCAAATCAACGCCGCGCAGTGCGCTGGTCAAGGAAACCTTCCTCTTCATATTTAATAATTTCACGAGTTGTTTCAGCGGCTGTGAATTTTTTTTTCCAGTAATGTCTTAAAATTACGAGAATTTCGTAGGACACTGTCATGGTTCTTCTTTGAAAAAAATAACTAAACTGAGGCTGTTTTTTAAGAATCAAGTGTTAGTAAACAAGCTTAGAGAATGCACCAAAGGGATTATTAAGTGTTGTTAAATAATAAATAGCATTAAAACATAAAGCATTTGCATAGTTTCACTCATGTTATATCTGTTATTTTATTCATATATTTTCAAAACTATTACCACATGATTTGCCTATAAGCATGTTCTGTAAAAAATACTCCACAGTACAACAAAAACCGTCTGGAGGGCGCGTGCCCCCCCTGGATCCGACTATGAATTGTACTACACAAGGCACTTAACATTTTCGTAGATGTACCCCGATATTATTCTAGAAATTGGTGTCCAGTTCAGTGCTTATTTTGTACCATCCTAGTCAGCCTATGAAAGTATGAAAATTATAACACACATATGAGAATAACCTGCCCGCTTCTTCTCTCACAACTGTTACCATGGTAACATTCAAATGAAAGACGTTCAGTGTACGTCTTTTACAATTCCCTTCCTCAATCGGTTCCTCTGACATTCAACCTTTACCAAGAGTTTCAATGCTCATGGATAATGAACGCATATGTTCATGTTTTACTTTAGTTTCCGGTTCTGTTTCAATGGCTTTAAGCAATTCAGGACAAATGTATTCCTACATTTCCTGGATATAAGCTAAAGCTTTGTCTTCAATTCCTGCTTTCCTGATTCCGAAATTTCTTTGTTCAACACAAATTTTGGTTGATTTCACACACCATTGAGAAAAACTGTTTTCTTTTTACTATATAGCAACACAGAACACGAGAACCACCTCCCCGCTTCTTCTCTCATAGACTGTTACCATTCTCAGTCGAATTCAAATGAAAGACTTTTAGTGTACACCTTTTACATATTTAACTTTTATTTTAGGTTTGTTTTATGACTAACTAGCGACCCATCCCAGCTTTGTTCGGGTAATAATAAGGCATATTATGCCTACATAATATGTCTGTGTAATGTATTTCTTTTTTTTTAAAGAAGGACCACGCGAATATCATTGGTTAGGCTTCTTTGGTAGTCTTGATTATCTTCCCATCTCAGCTAATTTACTTAATTATATAGAAATTATAAAAATAAAGAAATTCTTTATATACGAATTTATTATCTTGCACGTTATACTTGCACGGGATTAGGCAAGCAGCGCCTTCGGTGAAACCCATCGATATTCCAACCTATTTACACAAAACATTGACAAATTATATATCTAAACCTTCCTGGTGAATCACTCTATCTATTGGTGAAAACCGCATGAAAATCCCTGCAGTAGTTATTGAGTTTACCACGAACAAACACGGCCGTATAATATGTATAGAAGACTAAACAAAAAATATTTTCCCGATCCGTTGCTAGGCAAAGTCGATAAAATATTACAAACTACACACTTTTAGATATATTAGAGATAATTTGATTGCTATTTAAATTAATATTATAATTATATAAGCAAGGCTTTTGTTTAAATAATAATAAGTTTTGAGATATATTTATCAAAGTCCAGTAAACATATTACTCAATATAAATAATTAAGGTTAGTGGTGAACCATTGAACCCATAAACCATAAATCTGATACAATTATTTATTTTAGAGGGGAAAATAGTTGACTGAATAATTCTAATAAGAATTACTTATTTTTTTAAATCCTCATCCAAGACTGAAAAGACAAGAAACTTCTCGACATGACATGACAGTTATCAGACCTATTTGGACATACGGAGTTGAACTTTGGGGCTCTACTAAACCATCCAATACATCTCTTATCCAATTCTTACAATCCAAAATCCTTCGTAAAATCCTCAATGCTCCTTATTATGTCACAAACAAACTCATTCAACACGATCTTAATATCCCATATGTTGCTGATTTGGCCCAAACTAGATACCTATCCTTCCATGACAAGCTCCATACATACTTGAATCCGCTAGTCTCTTAACTTGCTTCCCATACTATACCTGATAACCCTCCGAGGCGTCTGAAAAGAAGATGGCCTCGAGACCTTCTACTGTAGAACTTTATTGGAGTGCTACCGATGGGTAGTGTCTCCACAAGTGTTTTTTGTTTTCATGTAATTTCTTCATATCAGCAAATTTACTAGATGTGATATCATTACAGTTGTAAATATAAAAAAATTAATCTAAAAAAAAAATTAATAGTGCCAACGTTACGGCCAAAGTATTTTCATTTTCGAATCTTTTGTGTTTATTTCTTTTTCGAGTCAATGAAAAAAAAAAGAGTTTTCAGCTAATTATCAATGTTTTTGTCTGATCTAACACCTCAATTTCCATTATCTCGAATTGTCTCTGGCATAGTTAAATATACAATTAAATGTAATTGCTCTATTGTTTCCCGAAAATTAGTTCCATTGTCGAAAAGTGTTGATAAGTATTGTTAAAAACTGAAGTATTTTTTAATCCTTTTTAAATTTTGTTGTTTATAGAATAATCATTCTAACAAAGGACTTCATTAATGTTGTCAAGTAAACCAAGTCCCAGTTCGTGGTATAGTTTACAAAGTAGACGTAAGTAAACTCTTTTTTTTATTATTCAATAATATCAGTTATATATCTATGTTATATAAGTCAGTTTAACTCAAGAGTTGATAGTTGGACAGCCGACTGACGACTGTCAACATTTGACCTCATTATAAGCCCTGAAGATGATCTGCAATGTGTTTCGAAATGTTGGCTTCCAAATAAACAGTTCTCCCAATATAAGAGAATTTATTTACCTCCACCCGAATCATTTTCTTCCTCATTTTTTTAAATTTATTACAGTAGAGTGTCAAATGCCATTTGTATGATTTCTCAAATAAATATTTTTTATTGTTATTATTATTATTATCGTAGAATCGTGAATTTAAGAATCAACATATGTTCATTTTTATCGATAATTAGATTTAACTATATCTTTAAATTCTTAACAGTTAAAGAGTCCTTAGATATCCTTTACCAACACAGAGTAATTGTAACAGTAGCATTGTAGATGTGTATTACCAAAAGCAGTAGTGAGCTTTCTGCAATCGTATATGTTAGTTGTTGAAAAGTCCGCTAGGTGCCTGCGAGAAGTCACCATTTAGTTTAAAGTTAACAATACTGTCTCTTTCTATTCTGTATTGTTTATTTTATAATAAATGTTATAAAATGAGACCATCACTTTTTTTAAATATTACATATCTAGTAACTACCTTATTATTATTTAATATGATATTTTTGGTATTTGTTCGGCAGATTGTCGCTTCGAGTTAAGTCACAGAAAGTTTTATCTTTTTATTATTCGTTTCATTTTTAAAAATATTCGCAATTATAAAAATAATTTTATTACTGACTGGGTAATTATTCCGCGGGTTGTCGCTTCAATATAAGTCACAAAGCTTTGACTTTTCTCCCGTTTTACCTTTCAATATTTAAAAAAAAAAAAGTTATCATTAGCTTTAGTATGGGAAAGAGAATTTAAATATGGGAAATGTGTATACTTGGGTACTTGGTACCATCAACGATACATCAAAATGTTAGTTGAATCTTTTGTTTCTTGATGAAATGATTAACGAAATAAATCTAATCATTACCCATAATTACATTCTCTTTTCCATACAAAAGCTCAGGATAACTTGTATCTTTGGAAAATATTAAGAATGAGGAGTTAAAACTTGTAACTCAAATCTAAGCGGCAATCTGCGGAACAGATACCTCTGGCTGTATACAGTAACTATTACTGACTTACAGATAAATTAAGGAACAGACTTACACATAATGTTTAATATATCGTCATACATACATCGAAATGTTTATTGAAAAGTTAATTTTTTACACTCTTATTTCATATTAAAACTTTTTTTTTCCAAGAATATTTAAAATGAATCGAATGAAAATTTCAGACTTTTTGTGATTTAACTCGAAGTGACAACCTGCGGAAACGATACCAATTTTTTTTTTCTTTTCTGATTACCTAAAATTTAAGCTGACTTCATTTATCTAAGGTCAACTATCTCCATATCATGAAGAAATCTCATTCTTATTCATTTTTCTCTGTGATGGTTAGGACGAATACCATCGAATAAAATTATATTTTTCTCATTCGTTGTTTTACGAGGAAAGATGATCTTTCACCCTATTACCTCATTATAATAACTATATTCCTTATTACCTTTATTAACTAATTACATTATTATTAATATTCTTTATGTTATCATCCCTTATCATGCCCTCGACAATCAACAGAGCCGCTAGACAGTTAGGAACATTACCTCGCAGAAGTTGCGCAATATTGAAGATCTTCAGGGCCGCTTGAGTTGAGTTGTTGAGGTCATTGCCCAATTGAGTTGAGTTCTAGGTCACCATTGTCATCCTTGACATTGCCACTTCTCTCGAAAGTTTATAAGATTAGATGAATTATTCTTAATAAAGCTACATAATAATTAAATCTGTTTATGATCTTAAATTAAATATAAAAATCGTTTAAAATTATTAATAATAAATCGAAATTCGTTTAGGCAGCCCTTTCGATTCGTACTTTTATAAATTAATTTATTCATTTATGATAAAAAATTCCTTAGTGAACTTTTATCTATTACGCTATAAATTTATATTTCAATCAATACCCTAAATCAAATAAATGTTTTCTTTTTTTTATGGAAAAGAGAAATTTTCAGTGATGGATTTTTAAAAAGGTAGAGTTTTTTTTTTTTTAATTAATGTGAACTGGACTATAAATCTTTTGATTTTTATATATTGGGAAAAAACATTCTCCAGTCATCTTAACTTGTTAATTTATATAATTCCTTAAAACGTGTCGACAACTATATGTCATTATCAATCTTTTGAAATAAGTTTTCTGCATCCATACAAGAATTATACATAACTTTAAAAAAAGTTATATGTCTAAAAATCTGTAAAAAATAACAATTATATTAAGAAAAATATATAAGTTCAATAAAAATGTCCCAATAATTAATAAACTCAAGTATAGATACCTCATAAATGCATATTTATTAAATATTTTCTAGGGGATTATCTCTCCTCCATGGTCAAATTATTAATATTAAACTTATATAAACTTTGATCTTTAAAGTACTAGATTAGTTGTATGTAATTATGAACTATTTATTTTACTGTATTTAAATTTTTTATGTATTAAAATATATAAAAAACAACACAAAAAAAAACTTTACATTTTTTAATTTTTTATTTAATCGATTTAATCAAAATATGATCTTTTGTAAAAAGACTTATATGGAATAATTAAGATATCAGAAAAACTATTTGTAAGTTATAGGGTCAGGTTACATTACCCTATTAGTTATGTTTTCAAAGCTGAATCTTATGTACTATTGTTTTTCCAATTTTAAAATAATAGAATACAGTTTACTTATTTCACCTACTTCTTTTCTGCCATTCACTACATTATTTATTTCAACATTATGTAGTGCGTCTAGGAATTTTATTTTTATTGTGTTAGTTTCTTTATGTAAGATTTTTGGGTTATTAAAATTGAAAGTATATAGTTTATTTTTGCAGTGTGTTGACGAAGGAGTGTTTGTTTTAGATTTGGGATTTGAATTGTTTTTATGGTGGTAAATTATGTTTTTCAAATGTGTGCTGGTATGTCCGATGTAATGTTTGTTACAATCATTGCATCTGACGTCGTACATTACATTTTTGTTGTCTAGAAGGGGTTTCTTATCTTTTTGATTATTTATTATATTTTTAAAGGTAGAGTATTTAAACAAATTCAAACAACTCAGTTGACATAATTAATGATTAAGATAATAAACCATATTTTTAAAAATAATCATTGGAAAAAAACTTATACAATATCTATCTACAAGTTTAATAGGAATGACTCTTGTGTTTAATATAGAAAATAAACCGTGGAAAATATATTGCGTCGTATTCGTTATTGTTTTTGCGTAAAACATTGTTGCAACATAATATTGTTTAAAAACTAATTGACCTCTATGTATATTATAAAAAAGAAATCGGACATTTCTAACGCACAGGGTCAGATAAGTCAAAGATAATGAGATGTGTTGAAAACATCGCATTTCTCAATTGATTTTCGTGATTACATATGTACATGGTTCTTACATGGCCGTTCATTCATATCTATCATAAACATTTAATGTGTATTTATAATTTGATATTGCTAAAAGTTTTTCTAATGCTTAGAAATTTAAGCTTATTAATTTAAATGATAAAAATAAAAGAGTTTTTCGAAATGTATATTCATTCCCTTACAGATTAAGTAATTTTTTGTGTAAAATCAAATGTTTGGTAAAAAAAAAATAATAATTAATATATATCTATATTTAGACCAATACTTAAAAACATTTTTTTTCATAACTTTGTAGTTTAATACAATCATGACATTACTTATTTATTGGTAAAACCAATCAATACAAAAATATAAATATATAATATATATAATATAATAAATATAATAATAATAATAATAAATAATAATAATAATAATAATAAATAATAATAATAAATATAATATAATAAATATAAAATCAATTAACAAAATATATATGAAAACAATGGTACCTATAGTTGAACAATTTGTAAATATTTGATTTTTTTGTCTAGATGTACTAGAAATTTTTTTTTTCATTCAACAAGTAGAATATTAATCCATTCATCACGAATTCTACTGATTTCGTTCATGTCGTCATATTTTTTTGCCGACCTTTCGCTGGCCACACTGCTAGATTACTCATGGCTTAATCTGAGACTGGAAACTTTCTGATATACTTCGGTATTTTATATGGAACCCGAAAAGCTATGAATACCGAACTATAGAAGAACATTTTCAGTCTCAGATTATGCCCTGAGGAAGCTTGCAAAAAGGCCAGGTAAAAAATGGTGTGTGGCTGTGTCATGACACGGCTGTGTGTTTTACGTGTACGTTTACGTAGAGGGTATATTTCATATATACAATTATATTACTATTTTATGTTATTTTTATTATTAATATTGTTTTACATATTTTTATATTATTAAAAATATTATTATTTATTTATTCAGAAAAAAAAGTAAAACAATAATTACTGTGTTACAATATTACTTTATTAATTACAGGTCTGCTTGACTCGGTCATATGGTGTTTTATTGTTACCATTCGATCGCTCTTGAAAAGCCCTTTCCAACCGTGTACGATCTCTGTATTTGGATTTCGCTTTTCGAAGCGGGTAGGCCTACATTATATACTTTATATAACATTTTTTTTTTAATCTAACACCTTATTATATACACTGCCACTATTTTGCACTAATGTTTTATATACAATCGTTAGATTTTGGTAACAGTTGACGATTGAAACCAAAATGAACGTCGTAGATTCTCTGAGTTATGATGAGTAGAAATCTCGATATTCAGCAAAATTAACTTAAAATCGCAGCCCTTAGCCCTCCACCGCGCGCCCTGTTTCACAGCCTTCACTTATCGCAATGAATTATTTAACTATCTAGTGGTCTAATTGAATTTTGGACGGAGATGATAGATATGTAACTAAAACACTAAACTGTGTCCCACGATTTATTTATTGTTCGTTTTTTTGGATCGTCCCCCACCATTGAAGCAATCTTAAAGACGTATTCACGTCAAAAACATGAGAACCCCAGAAGAAATACGTGATCAATGGATTAAAAATTTTGGTTGTGGCAATTACACATTAAGTGGAATAATAAGTCATTTTCTTGGCATTGCCTTTTTTTTTTCTTTTTAATATATAAGATAGTAGACGAAAAATTAACTTAAAATAACTATTCGCATTAAACTGTAATTAGATAAATAATCCTACGATATTGTAAATATTTATCCATTTAGATTAAAATCTTAAAATCCAGTTGTGGATAATTTAGCTGCGAGAGAGTTGCTATGCTAGCAAATTTCTACAGCTATAAGAATATGCAAACAATCATTAATACCCATTATTAAAACAATTGATAATAAAAGATCTTTGATCCTGCATAGTCATCAATCCATTATCTAAGCAATATGCTAATTAAAGTTATAAGAATTAATGATATTTTATTTGTTTTATTTTTATCATCTGGTAAAACTCTCAGTAACATTGCACATGTATCATGCAATTTAAATAATCCTTAATTCTACATGTGTAAAGGAGGATCAAAAAAACAAAACAAAAAAAACGTGTATTCTTCTGACGATATAAATCGATTCGTTAATAAGGGAATGTAAAATATGTTATTCGGAAACAAATATTTAAAATTATTTTAAAAATAGATAAATAAGCCTAATGTATGAATTACATAATTTAGAAATAGTGTTACAATATATTAATATATCGTGTTCTTTCAAGCAAAAGTTACAACGGTAGTTAGATATTGTTTTGCTCCACAATCGAAAAATGAAATAAACTTTAGACATTTTTTATTTTTTTTTTACTAAATTTCCTAAAGTTAAAATTTTCCTAACTATTCCTACTAGACTGATAACGACTGATAATTTATTGTTTAATTTAAATGTACAATACAGTATTCTTCAAATGAATAGTTTACAAATGTTTTCCCGCGTCATAATGTATAGAAAAAAAACCGGTACCACTACAATGCGTGAACGGATCTGGGGTTCAGTACATAGTAGAGACTGTACTGTTTTATGGACAACGGTTCTGCAAGGAGGTGACTTGTCCTAATTCACGTTCAACCGCCAGATTCCCCCCTTTTTTGGGGACCCTATTTTTATAATATTGTATAGAAGCTCCCCAGGAGGTCCTAGATCCCATATGATCCATCTCTCGCTGCAGACTACATAAAAGTAATGCCAGCAGCGGGATTTGAACCAGGATTTCCGGCATGGCAACTCAGTGCTCTACCAATTACAATTAAAAAAGAAGTAAAATTACAGATAATATCTAAAATATCAATTTGTATATTCAATTTTTGTTTACCAATATAATAGAGTTAGTAATAAAAGAAATGACGATAAAACATATAGGTGTTTTTATTATTTGGTCATTAAAATATATATATTTATTTTATATCATATATATATTTTAATGATTTTATATAATGTAATATATATATATATATATATATATATATATATATATGTATATATATGCATTTATATACAATCACAACCAATTAGCTTAAGAAATTACGAGCAAAGAATAATCTAGGAATAATCTGAGTCAGCAGTATTGATACTTCACACGCACGCAGATAATAACTACCAAGATATAATATCTTATTGTGTAATTAAAAGATAATTGCAATAAAAAACCGGTGACGGCTGTAAATAAAATAATTGAGGAGTTATACATCAAAAGGATGGATTATCTTCAATAATTTTGGTAAAGTATGTATTTAAAAAATATATGTAAATGTATGTGAATTTGAAATTAATGATTTCAAAAAATAAGGCTGATTATAATCATTCTTTTACGGTGATAAATGAATGCATGAAATAAACAGAACAATTTTTAAATGCACTATTTTAGTTAAATATGTAAAATAAAATTATTACATTAAAACCATGAATTGTTCAGTACATTGTCAAGTTTGGACTGTTTATTGAAACAACGATTGTGCAGAGTAGTGATTTGTCCAAGATCGCACACAACAGGCAGATCCCCCTCCAATTAATTAAGGCTAGGGGAACTTTTTTTAGTTCAATTTTATTTTTCACCTCTGTTTTTATTGAAACAGAAAACTTTACATTAAAATCTCCACAATTTGATTTAGTGTACACGATTTTCAATACCCTAATTATTAGGGTTTATATAACATTTCAATGTTTTTTTGATATTTTTTTAAGGCATTTACCTTATTTTAATTTGATGTATTTTTACTTAAACCAATACCCATACATTTTGCTTCACTTTATATTACAATATTACAATTTATGACTTATGAATGGATAAATGCGTTTTAAAGAAAAAACATTGGTAAAGCTTAAACGGATTGGCATATATAAGAATTTCGAAAATAAAGTCTTGCATGTTATATTCCCTCCAAAACAAGGAAAAAGTCAGTTGACAATATAGGAGGTTATAAAACGCTGAATTCCACATCTACCCGGTGAATCAAATTGAAGAAAACTAGGTAAAGCGAAGCGTAGGTGGGAGGATTGCAAGAGTGCTCTTCGGGGTTTGGGCAAGGGTGTTAATTCGTGGATGGAAACTTTTGTTGTATCATCATCGGGACCACTGAGCCCTTTGTTGTTATTATTATTTGTTATTTAAATCAGACCTCTCGCCGTTTCAGAATACTTCAACACTTACTAGACAAACGGTCTAAGCTTCTAATTAATTACCAAGGACTTATATACATGACTATCAACAGACCCATTGTAACTTACCGAGCAGAGGTTCAGAGCTCCTGGAAGATATCGAATTCCTCTCGCATCCAATTCTTACAATCCAAAATCCTTAATGCTGCTATTTTCTATCGAAAAAATTCATCCATAATGACCTCAATGTCCCATTTGTTGTTCATTTGGCCCGAGCTCGACACTAATCCTTTCATGACAACATTTTTTCCCACTCAATCCCACTAGTTTCAAACCTAGCTACTTCTTCAATTCCTGATAATCGAAGAATATAGTTCATATTATAGAATATATTTCATGCTATTACATTCACTTGTTATAAATATTATAATATCTAAAGATGTATATTTCAATAAATTATTTTTGTTTAAAAATCAGAGGTGAGTAGCTCAATAAACAGGGTGTAGTGTTACTATTCTTGGATCTGGCCCACTTTCGCTTCATTGATATTAAAACGAGGGTACGTTTAATTGAGTAAAATCCTTGGGCTTGTGCGTGAACTTCACCAAATCACGTCCTTGCACAACCGTTTTACTATGAAAAATATATTATTTACTGAACCCATTCCCCTTTATAGCGTGTAGTGGCAAAAATTTTTTTTGTTTGTTTAATATTTTATCATGTAATTTTAAGGAATAATTTTAACGATTCATATAAGAACTGGTTCAAGATAGCTAAGTAGACTGATTCGTTATCTATTTTCTTTTAGTTGAGAGAGAATTTCCTTCCTATTAGCGATTTTCCACCGCGTTTCCACTAATCGAATAACGCTTTCCCAGCAATCCGCTCCGTTAGGTTAGAGCTGTTAATTGTGCGGTTTCCTTGGGGATTGGTACTTTCCGCTAAGATGGAATTAAACTTAGTTGTGGCAAGTTAGTTAGAAGAGCCGGTAGGTATTTCCTTTTGAAAAGTTAATTGCGATCTGCCGGTGCCGAGTCCTTGATAAACTCTTCAGATAAGCAATTTGTTTGCCGGGGTACACTTTTGAGCGAGGCTTAACGCGATAAACAAGGAAGTCCGCTTACTTTAAAAGTAATTCGGCAGCTTTAAGCGCCACCTTTGAGGAATGAGATAGCTTTGAATGTATAGCCTTGTCCTCTTCTTAATATATCCCATCAAATTATAAACGTCTTGTTTGGTAGCTAGAAGTTTGTATGAAGAGTGATTAAAATTATTGGGTCATTTGATTTGAAATGTCCATTTTGATTAATTATAAAATTCAATGTTGAATAAGTAGACTTCTGTCATTTCTTCAATTTATGTTTACAGATCTTTTTTGATAATATTTACTATCACTGAAGAATGAGGTGGTGTAAGAGGACATCGTTACCTCCTCTTACACCTACGTTATTTATTCCCCAGACTTATCTCCAACAGATTTCCAACCCTTCAGAGATTTGGACAACGTCCTTAAGTGTAAAATTTTTGCTGTCCCAAAAGCTAAATAACTCTTCATTGAAAATGGGCTAGGACAAAACCATATGGCACTATATACAATAGGCTCACACAGAACATGACATATGGTGATTAAGTAGTCATCTCAGGGAAAATCAAAATATCATTAGACAGAGCTGTGGAAGAATTCAGGAGAACAGCACAAGACTTGGGACTGAGAATACATGTTGAAAAGACCCAATATATGAACCGATGAGAGAAGAGATGGTATTGACTTGGGAGAAAACACGTTCCACAGGTGTAGAACGATCAAATATCTGAGAGGAGTAGTGACGGAAAGCAACAATGTGGAAGTTGAAATTATGGGGAATGGCAGAATGGTGAATGGTGTTTCTATGCCCAGCAAAAAATCAGGCTTTTGTTGTAAAATAATGCCGGAGATAATGTATGGCTGACCTAATGTGAACTCTGACCGAAGAAAACAGAGGATTCTTGTTTCAGAACAGCTCATGAGGGTCAGGTGCAATGACCAAATAATGGAAATGTATGTGTTTTTTGTTATTCTCTATGCTATAAGAAAGAGCAGAATAAGATGGATTGGGTCGTGTAGAATGATCATTGGAGCTGAAAATGATGCTGAATGGTGCACCAGGAGGAAAATGGAAAATGGGCAGAACCAGGCGTTGGGGGATAGATGATATAGAGGATGATTAGAGAAACATTGGGGTAAGAAATGGCAAGAATAGGAAAGAATGGTGGCAGAAGTACTGTAGTGCCCAACAGTGAGTGAGTTGTAAATGGGCATCAACTGTGGATCTACTCTTGATTCCAAAAAGCGAATTACCTTTTTTAATTTTATAATTTTAAGAGATCTTCATTGAAAGTAAGATTCAGATATGAGAAATGACATTTTAAATAAGACCTCCTCATCTATGGTAGCTTTGCTTTAGACGACAGGATGACATAATTCCATTGAGGTATATAAGAAGGCTGGGGAGTAATCTCTAGGTCAGGGAAACTTAGGGGATGAGGTGGCGAAGGGGTAGGGGTGAGAGAGAGAGAGGGAGAGAGGGAGAGTGAGAGTGGGAGTGAGAGAGGGTGAGAGAGTGAGAGAGGGTGAGGGGTCAACAGGTTGTCCCAACCCGCTTTATCGCCATGTCTCTCGTCTTCTGTCTCCCTTACTGTCTTCCTTCATCTCTATCTCTCTTTTAGAGTCTTCTGTCTTACAGTGTCTATCTCTTTAAATATACTACTAACTGTTTATTATCAAATATTATTATCATAAGAGCATCAAATTCTATATCAGTATGAAGGATTAAGTTAGTTAGCAAATAAAAAAATCTATCGCCAGGTTTTCCCCTTACGAAGGGTACCCACTTTATAGAGGCTGGGTGTGCACAAAGAGAGTCAGAATTTTCCACAGCATCCTTATAAGGCCTTTAAAAGATTAAATAATTTATCTATTATAGCTGGACATGAACCTGTAATTCAGCGTAGCAACTCATCAGACTACCACTGAACAACCTCGCTCCCGATAAAATAAAAGTAAACATTCAAACTGGGGTCACGGTATTTTTATTTTTTTCATAGAATTCGTATTAATATAAATATTTTTTTAAAATTAATTATATAATATAATTTATTCAATTGTTATATGATATAATTTTTTTAAACATTCTATTTGAAAAGAAAAGATTTGGCCAGGACCGGGAATCGAACCCGGGTCTTTCACTTCTCCGTGACGCCTCAACCATTTCGGCCACCCTGGCACGTTTCTCGGCCAGCCATATCAATTCTTTCCACTGATCCTATATTAATATTATTATAATTTATTTAAATATTTTATTTGAAAAGATATGGCCAGGACCGGCAATAATATAATAATATTAATGACTTAAAGTCAACAAGATCCAAAAATAAAGTAATGTTCCATTAACATTCTCCGCGGGTATACATCGCAAATTGCGAGAACACGGAGATATAGGATCAGTGGAAAGAATCGATAGGGCTGGCCGAGAAACGTGGCAGGATGGCCGAAATGGTTGAGGTCACCACAACGAGGTGAAATACCCGGGTTCGAGTCCCGGTCCTGGCCATATCTTTTCTTTTCAAATAAAATAATTTATTTTACTTTCTTAGTTTTCAAAAAAAACCTAATAACTTTAAATGGTTATTAGGTTATTATTGTTATGATGGTTAGATGTCTTAAAATTGTATAAATTATTTTTTCAGTCTATTTGCAAGGAAATGCTTTGTGGAAACTTGAGAAAGGCATCTTTCTGTTCTAAACATGATTTCAGGCTTGAATTTTGGAAATTGGAGTTTCTAAGCTGGAGGTTACGGGTTTCGGATCGCCTGTGGTAGATAAATTATTTAATCTGTTAACAGATATCAATAGACCCTCTGGGATCAACAGACCTTCCTTGAGCTTACCTAGTCTCTATAAAGCGGGTACCCTAAACTGGAGGAAAAACCTGGTGGTGAGCGTAATATCAGACAAAGCAGTTACTTGCACAAACCTTGTCCTAGAAACAGTGGAGTCTCTACCATGTACTGAACCCAAGACCATGGGTTGTAGCTGTTTCTCTTTCTTTTTACCTGACTGCTTGGACTGATCAACACTTATGTTTTTTTTAGATATCGCTCTTTTAAAAATCATAATTCAAAAAACCTAATTTTTCAATGAAGGTATTTGAAAGTTCCATGTGAGCGGAAAAATAACAATTTGGGTATTGATAAAGCATTCTATTGTATTGATATCTATCGATGTTATTGAAATAATTTTATTAACGATTAGAAATTTTTTTGATTTTAAGATGTCATTATCTCCGTAAAATTTCAAGTTCAAACATGATACACGTAAAGACATGACTTAATTAAAAAAAAAACCGTTTCGTTCCTAAATTATTAAAAATCGTTCCTAAACATAAATTCTTAAAAAGCTTCAACCAAAGCAATTGCTTCTGAAGTCTTAACTCAAAATTGCCAATTTTCTATTTATGCCTTTGTTCTTTTGAAGGAGTGGTATTATGTCTAGAAATGTTTTTTATTTTATTCAGGAACTCAACATTTCATTTTTTTGCACTCTAGCCCTCAATAAGTAGAAGCTGAAAGCAGCATTTGACGATTTAAAGCACGACCAGAGTGTAGACAGGAGGGCGGTCTCGACTCACCGCATGCATAACGAGTTTTGAGTTTCCTTGTCAACGGATCAACAATCGCTAGGGAACAGCTGTTCCTTTGTCCCGGAAGGCTACACTCGACAACAATGGCCGCTGGAGGGAGTTGTCGAAGGGTTATCATTTTGTTTTGGGGTCGCTTGCAGTTTGGGCTGTTGAGCAAAACAACTACAGAATAAAACAAAAATGTTATGATTATAGCTTTTAGTTTGCACTCAAACCTCAATGGACTGTGGGTAAATGAAGAGTAAGCCATTGTCCTTGGTGTTTACTATAAACAATTTTTACTTGTGTTTATTAATATTATAATCTATTAGAATAATAACTAAACAATTTATAATTAAATATTCTTATAATAATTTATTTTATTCTTCTTTTTCTTTTCATTAAGGTCTACTAGGGACCATGCGTCAATTTCAATTCTTCTAATCCTGTCTTCTCTTCCGTTCCCTCCAAATTTCTTTCATCCTTTCACTCAGCTACTTTCCTCTGTCCTTATACTCGTAAGCTGATCCCAACCATAGGCGTAACGAGGGAGGGGGTTATTGGGGATGTAACCCCCCATTGCTTTGAAGAAATTTTAAAAAAAATTGTAACAATTTAAAAAAAAAATAAAACTTTGAAGGAATTTACTTTTTCAAAGTTGTTATTGTGGGATTACAGAAGTAAGTGTCAATAATGCAAAAAAAATACAAAGAAAGTGCAAACACAGTTATTTTAATGAATAAAAGGTACACTAAAATGAAAAACCAAAACATAATACTGTTTATTTAACAATTAATTATATTATTACAGCGGTAGTAGTGGCATCTAGCGGCAACAATAAGATCGCAAATATGAGAAGAAAAGTTTAGACAATTCTTAGAATCAAGAAGTAAAGTCTGGATGGGTCTAGAAAGTTCCCTATGCAATTAACTGTAGTAAGTTATTGTAACCAATAAATTGGGTTACTTGTATTTAAAAGCTACTTGTTGATTGCCCTTCCAAAAATAAGATTTATAACTTCCAAAATAACATATATAAAAAATTACAATCTATTTATTTAATTTGAAGCTACATGATTATAGTATAATACATATTATACCTATATTACGAGACATCTTTTTAGAAGGGAGTAATATGTTGGAGTGGTTGACTGGTGGAGGTTAACCCCCCCCCCCCCTCCCATGAGTCAACTCTAGTTACGCCAATGATCCCAACGAAAACACAATCTAGCTTTATAGCTTTTGATCCAGAGCGAAAAATAACAATTAAATCGAACATCCTGCTATAATATTTCCCTAAATAAGAGGATTCACACCATTTATGTCAGTGGGGTGCAATGATCTTGCATTTTCCAGACGATTTTCAAATAGCGGACATGTTAAGGGATGGAGAGATAATGGGGTGACGTGCTATTAGCAGGGCGAATGGCACACATATTCTTTAATAGCAGTGCCATTTCCATTATCTGATAGCAGAGCATAAAGTTGCCCTAGGTCGTGAGGACATGGGGGGGGGGAGTGCACTACCACTACACTAGCGCCCTCTATAATCGCATTTGTGTGTTATGTTCTGTTGGCTATTGACAGGACCGCTATATTGTGTTACATGTTCATTAGGGGATATTGTTATTTACCCTAACCCGATATCTTGCCAACCTCCCAAAATACATACGTATCGTCTTCGTTCTCAAGATCAATTACATCCCTTGTCCTTTGCATATTCTCCATAACAAATATGACGGATGGATAAGAGAGACAAATACAACATCAAATCAAATACTTAGTGTATTATTAATGACTAATATAAAAAAAAATCTAATATGGGCTAGTAGAGAACACTTGAGTAAAGAATAAAAAAAAAGTAGAAACTTGTTTATCCCAGAATAATTTAGACAGGAGTATTCCATTCTTCATTTAAATACGAATTATTTATACAATTGATTTTTATGGAATTAATTAGAATAAAAACTGTTGGATACAGAATATTACTAGTCTTAGTTTATTATTAGCCTTCGTTAGGGTGAACAAACAATAACAAGATTAATAATAATAATTAAAATTAATGAGTTCAACATACAATAATTACAGCAATGATCAAAACAATATTTTAAACTATTTAGGGTAAAATAGTTATTATTGAAATAGTTGATTATTTTATTAAGAGTTTAAATAAAATTGAATTTCATCTTCAAGAAAAAAAATAAAATCGGCTTCCAGTCAACTCCTTTATTGTTTTATATGATAAAACGTTTCGACACTATGGTGTCATTTTCAATTATTTATCTTTCTGCATTCCTTAACTGGAAAGTCAATATTTTTTAAAAATCATTTTTAAGGAGATCTTTTGTCCTCCGTAGTCAAACTTATATATATAATTTTAAGATAATTTTAAGATATAAGTTTGACTATGGAGGACAAAAGATCTCCTTAAAAATGATTTTTAAAAAATATTGACTTTCCAGTTAAGGAATGCAGAAAGATAAATAATTGAAAATGACACCATAGTGTCGAAACATTTTATCATATAAAACAATAAAGGAGTTGACTGGAAGCCGATTTTATTTTTTTTCTTGAAGATGAAATTCAAATAAATCCAGTTTTAAAAAAAGGAAAAAATTATAAAATTGAATAAATAACATGCAATAAGAATCTTCCAAAACAAAGCCATAAGTATCTAAAATATTGGTAAAAAACAACCTGTCGACCTTTCGGCTATTCAGGCTTCATCAAGACTCATACACAAGGAAAATTACATGACAGACGACGAAGTGCAGCACTATTGAATAAAAAAAGAGTTATTTGTGGAGTATCATGAAGGAAGGTTGCTGTCTCTATTTTATATATCCTATATTTCCAGGTCGGCTATTTCTAGCCTTACATGGTTTTTTAATAATGAATTTCAAATTTTAACATGAGGTAAAAATGTGGGTTTCGTCTCATCACAAGAGACACCCCTAACTGTACATTATTAGATTATTTACAAGAGAAGATATAAATATATAATAGATTTTTCATATTAAAGAATGCTAGTAAGTAAGTAAACAAAATTAAAATAAATGTAATAATAAACAGAACTATAGGACTATAAAAATAAAAAAGAAAGAAAAAACAGGATTATTTTACAATTTGTTAAAACGATTGGTGAGAAAGGTAATAGAGTTCACATCAGAATATCATTTAAGAGTCTTGGTTTTAGTCTTGGGGAGATGAGGATGTTTGAATTTTGGTGTGAGATGTTGTCTTGTTGCATTTTGTTCCAGTATTTTAGTAACTAAAAATACTTAAGGCTATGGTTTTGGGATTTTTCCTGTTGCATCCCAGTTATAATTTTTGTTTCTATTTGAGCAATTCACTTTTATTGATTGAATTAATAACAATACTAAACAGTAAAAATTGTATTATTTATTATTTATTGAGTGTTCACCCAAAGAGCGGGTTTTCCTCAACCAAATATTATATCATTTGTTTCAATATTTCCTGCCAAGAGTAACTTTTTTATTGAGACTGTATCCTGCCTTTTCTTCATGAACTTGGTCAGCACATATTTTGGTCTCTAAACTATTCTAATCACTTGGTTGAGATTTTTTCGAGCACAGTATTTGCATACTGGGCATCCTGTAACACCTAGTTACATTGTCCGGCTGTTCTTCTACAGGAGTCAATCTCAGTGAAGAATAGTTTTTCTTTATTTCCTAATCCTTTATTAGGATATATGGATGGACTTACCTGCGAAGAGATGGACCACGTTCGGATGCTGGAATATTCAGGACATAGAAACGGAAATTGATAATAAAAATTAAAAATACAACGAATCATACATAAATATATGCAATTGCAGGAGACAAAAATTATTTTTTTAAAAATCTGCGCCGCTAGTAACCTCACTCAATTGAAAAAACTTTATTGGTATTTTTGGAGGTGGAGGTATCCTTGATTAAAAACTTAAAGACTTGCCTGAAAATACTATTCGGGTTTTACTATTTAGTGTTCACTTCTTACATGATCTGAATACATGGAGAATTATTATGTGGAATTGCATTATAGAAATTATTTTATGTAACTTAATGAATTTTTGCTATTTCTTTTTACAAACTGAATAATTTTAAACAAATATTAAAAAAAAAATATGAAAACGAGGTCATTAGGGCTCAATGGAAATTCTACTTGTAATATGATTGTCGAAGCAAGTTGCAGTTTTGCAGAAATGTGCTGAGCTCGTGCATGCAGCTCTTAAGGAAGAACACGTTGGATTAATTATTTTAGCGCATAAATTTCATTGATTATTTGTTAAAATTAACTGTTATTGATATAATTGAATGTTTTATATTAATAGGTACTGTTATTTTTTCGGATTGATCATCAATATTAATTTTCTATTATCCACTTCCAATAATTTTCTTCGTAAAAAAATGACAACAGTTACGAACTTCAAAAATGCAATTAATACTTTTAATTGATATTAATTACACTGATAGTAATAATAAATAAACAATCACAACCCCATCTAAATCATTATAATTGAAATATTTTTATTTTGAAGAGAAAAGATTTGTCCTGGCTGGGATCCGAACCCGGGTCTTCCGCATAAAATTAAATAATCAATAAAAATTTTATCCATCAAATAAAAATAAATAAATTTTTTTATTTTTTAAAGAGAAAAGATAGGCCCTCGACCGGGATTTGAACCCGGAACCTTTGTCTTACCGTGACATCGCTCTGCCAATTGAGCTATCAAGGTCCCTCCCAGTCGAGGACTAACCTTCTCTCTTTTTTTTTAGATCCTAAAGCCCCAGAGTACTCCCGCCATTTTTGCGATGAATACACTAGAACGAAGTTCTTTGAACATTAATTTGAACATTAATTAATGTTCAAAGAACTTCGTTCTAGTGTATTCATCGCAAAAATGGCGGGAGTACTCTGGGGCTTTAGGATCTAAAAAAAGAGAGAAGGTTAGTCCTCGACTGGGAGGGACCTTGATAGCTCAATTGGCAGAGCGATGTCACGGTAAGACAAAGGTTCCGGGTTCAAATCCCGGTCGAGGGCCTATCTTTTCTCTTTAAAAAATAAAAATATTTATAACTCATAAAAAATGACCAATAATTATAAAAAATTATAAATAATAATATGACGAAAGTTAATAAGATCCTAAATTAAAATTAATGTTCAAAGAACTTCGTTCTAGTGTATTCATCGCAAAAATGGCGGGAGTACTCTGGGGCTTTAGGATCTAAAAAAAGAGAGAAGGTTAGTCCTCGACTGGGAGGGACCTTGATAGCTCAATTGGCAGAGCGATGTCACGGTAAGACAAAGGTTCCGGGTTCAAATCCCGGTCGAGGGCCTATCTTTTCTCTTTAAAAAATAAAAATATTTATAACTCATAAAAAATGACCAATAATTATAAAAAATTAAAAATAAATAAATTGTGAGGAAAATAGTTTACTGGATGATCTAATGTGGTATATAGTATACTCTGGAGGTACAGTCAAAAAAACACTACAGTGAATCCACTCTCCTCCTTCTATCAGCCCTGAAGATGGCGTACAATGTAGGTCGAAACGTCTGCACTTATAATAGCAACCCCAGACTATCTATATCCCACCAAAATAAATAAAATATATCTTAAAATTTCTATAAAATAAATCTATTCTCTTCAAAATAAAAATATTTAAATAAACACCATCAAATAAAATATAATTTATAAATATAAAAATTTGATGTACGTCAACGAGATCCTAATTATATATATATATATATATATATATATATATATATATATATAAAATTAAGGTACTAGTATGTTTAAGGGCCTGCTGACATCAGCGCGCTCAGGTGTCAGTTACCTCAACTATTTGGACCTTGTCAGGTTATGCATGAATTTTAAATAGGCATTACCTTTCATTATGATACAACAGATTTATAGGAAATGAAATAAATGAGAAACATGTAGACAAAATTAAACTAGAAATAACAAAACATTTATTACAAGGAATATTCATTAAAATAGAAATATTTAAAATATGATGTTGTGATAAACAATGAAAGATTTATTCCAAACAATGCTCATTAAAAAGAACAATATCTTCAAAAATTGCATCAAAAGGGTCTCTTCCCTCTAACTTCGTTATATAAAATGGACAATAGTCTCCAAAAGTAATGTACTATTCCTCAACCACGTATTCAATCGAATACCCAGGGTCTTGTTGCATCCTTTTTTCTGATTATGACCCCTGGTACCTCAGTTGGGAGAGTGCCGCACTAGAGATGCGGAAGACCCAGATTCGAATCCCGGGCAGGACAAATCTTTTCTCATCAAAATAAAAATATTTAAATAATTACCATAAAATAAAACTTTTTTTTTTATTCCAATCCATGTTATTAATTCTGGCTACTGCGATAAAAGTTGCCATTGCGAATCGAGTCCTCCTTCATGAATTAACAAAGAGAGAGATTAGATCCGAGCGGAGGTAAGTTTGAGACGCATTAAGAAGGTGGATGGAGGGGGGGGGGCACAGGATAGGCGAGGGGCGACGAGGGGGGGAGGTAGATGCTATCCTTTGTAAATAACAAGATAAGCCTGGAATGTGACTGTTCTGCCTTTCAAGCGCATTCTCCTCTTCCACTGTTTGCTCTTTAGAGAAACATTAATACAAATCCATTAATGTCGGTTGGCTTCCGATTCATTCAACCTATCTCCTATTCTTATTGTACATTCCATATACGAATTTTAGAAAAGGCTGACAGACATTTTTGTTTTAGGTACTTAGTGTCCTGTATCAAGCTCTCTTCATTTTCATTAACCTATTGTTCTGCGCGATCTTCTCTAGTCACATCGGTATAAGCACTTTACATTGGTACGCGCATTTAGTAAGCGACTCTACTACTACTATACTTAATAATAATATTTTGGTACTTTAGTAATCCAGTATAGATGGGCAACTTCGCTAGTAAATAATAAAATATTTAATATATTAATATCAATTATAGGCGGTCCTCGGACCTCCTAAGAGTCCTCGCGTTATGGAATCGTGTGCGTGTCCTGGAAGGTTATCCGCGTTCAAAGTAAGGCGATATTACACGACCGATAGTAAGGAGTATATTGTGAAAACCTATTGCTGGGAAGGTTCAATGACATCAGACGATAAATCGGTGTAACCTGGACGATAAAAATCTGTTGCGTACCCAATTTTCACCATTTCATTTACAAAAATGAGCTCAATTGAGGAAGACGTTGTAGTGATTTATTGGTTCATATTTAGGACGAGAAGAAAACTAAAACCATATCAAGAGAAATAAAAGTATAAGAAATCTGGCAAAATTTGACAAAGAAATTATTATATTTTCCACTAGATTAGTGAAATTAAGAACCGAATTACCTTTCTTCTTCCCGTCATATTCAAAGCTCAAAATATCGGACGATATTAATCCCAGAGGAGACCGACAATTAGTACTTCATGAGATATGTCACTTGTAATAAGTAGTGTAATCGCACTAGTATGAACCTTCATTTATCGTCTCTCTTCATGTTCAATGGGACTTTCATAGCCTCTTATGTTTCGCATATCGCTTACAACATATTGCTGACCTTATATCGCCTTAGTGTTAACGCGTGAGGACAGAGTAAATAATACGAAAAAAAAAATTAAAGTAAAATAATTGGATAATTAATAATAGTAGGTACCTACTAATAAAAATAATATTTTAATAAAATGTAAAAATCATCTGCCCAATGACTCTTTTATAATATTTTCCTATTTAACATTCGCTTAGTTCATTTTTTTTGTGAGCAGGATAGATCAAACGTAGAGTCCTCATTACTGAGCTCAAGTTCCAGATTTCGAGGTCAGCTTTGATAGTTAATTTATTTATTTGGAAAACCCTGCAGTTATGCGTGATCTTGCACAGTCGTTGGAGTGATTGTACAGATTTTTATGTTAATTATTTTATCATACTTATATATTCCAGATATAATAGAGAAAAAGCGTTATTTTACACTTTACAAGCCAATCGTACCAAGGGTGAGAATGCAGAAAAAGAAATGGTCGCAAATAACTTAGGCTTGCTTATTGCTAATGCACGAGGAAGATGTTAATATTTTCACGTTTGCTTTAAATGCTTGATTTAAAAAGGCCAGCTAACAAAGCATGTAACAGGGTGTATTCTATTGCCAGCCATAATTATTTGCCCTGCATAGCTAATCTGTAACTGCCTCATTTCTTTTTTACAAACGCCCAGTATGAATAATATATAAAGCAATTTTTATTATCTGGAAAATACTGGCTTGGAGTTGTTTACCGCAAAGAAGGGGGGATATGGAGATATGGTAATCTTTTTGGCATAAATGTTTACTTATTAGTCTCCGGCTGGGGATAAACCCAGTCCTCAGAAAAATATACTTTTATTTTTAAGCTAAATTATTATAATTATTTTTTTTATTTATGTGCATAATATATTCAGAAGATAATTTTGACTAAAATGATTAATTATCTTGAATAAATAACATTTCTTATGACGGTAATCATATTATTGTCACCTTGTTTACATTACTATTTTTGAGTCGATGCAAAAATTGTATGTAGTCGATTTATTTTCCGAGTGTATTTATTTATCGCTGAATTTGATTCTCTGTGAAAGAAAAAAAAAAGAACAGCTTCATGAAATATATTGGGCAAGATATTTGTGTATTCTCAACGTCTGAATGGCCATGGCTACACTAACGCAATCTGGTAGCAACTATAGTATTACCATTTAGTAAACGATTTACAGCGAAATTGGAGGTGCGACTGTTGAGAGTTCATCCCTTCACGAGTCTATTGGAACCAGAGTCCAAAGAATGTCTATTATAATATACAATAACAATAACAAATTTAAATTGAAGTTCAAGGATAGCCGGATTGAACACAACACAACAATAATAACTAAAAAAGAACCCAAAGTACAAAGGGAGAGTGAAGAGAGCTAGGCAGTGGTGGAAAGGAAGTTTACTAAAATGTCAGGCTACAGTATTCTTCCCTCTCTAGCCAGAGAATTTTAAAGGGAAAGAAGAATTGTTGTATTATTTATTATTCAGAATTTGCCCCTACTGAATTGTCCTCGCTTTATTTTCTTTACCTATAAATAAAAAAAGAAACGACTTGTTTCATTTAATATTTATTTTTTCTATTTAAGTTTGAAGAAGCTATTGAAAAATCAGTGTTGTTACTTTGTTTAATATAGTATAACTTCGAAATTGATAACACCTGAATATGATTTCTGTAATAATTCTTATTTCTCAAGAAGGGTAATATTTCATAATTTTCTGCGATCATGTTTTTCCTATTTTGAAATATATGATTAAGTTTAAACAGTAAACCGTTTTTGAGTTGTGCTATAGAAGAAAATAAGCACAAATATCAGGCCGAAACTAGTTAGAATAGAATTGGATTTGAATAAAATGAATATACCAGATATATCAGAATACAAATTTTAAGCAACTTCAAATACACCTTTTATTTCGTAAAAAGAAGTATAAACTACTAATGGTCATTTATATGACTGCGTTAGTAATAGCGATATTTGATGAATTATTTCTTTGGGAAATTTAAATTAACTCACACATACAGGCATGTATCTACAGCCCTGGTGAGTAAGTGGTTAAGGCTAAATTTCTCCAAAAATGAGTTTCTTGTACTTAAGTAAGCGGAATCCAGTTATTGTCGTAGTGAATAAGGGGCTAAGTAAGTCAATGGCTTGAAAATGAGTTATTACAACTCCATTCCAAGCCAAAAACTACGAGAATTATACGATTCCAGTTACCTGAAAACAGCTCTCTCTGGTTAAAAACCGACTTAATCATTTATTCACCGGGGCTGTAGACATATACTTAAATATTCATATATTTCAATTTAGATAAAAGTTTAGTGAAAGTGTTACTCAAAACATTCTTATATTATATCAAACTAATCAAGTTTAAAGTTGTATTCTTAGGATTTTTGACATTTATAATTCAATAAATTATTAACGAGAAAAGTAATTTAATTTATAATTAAACTGTTTTGGCCCAGCCTTTAATGGGTAGCGTGGCCGAGCGGTCTAAGGCGCTGGTTTAAGGCACCAGTCTCTTCGGGGGCGTGGGTTCGAATCCCACCGCTGCCACTAATTTTTTATTTATATTATAAACTGCCTCCTTTGAAGTTTGAATATTTCTATTTTGTTTTGTTTTAATTATGATAATACTTATTGATAATATGACCATATTCCACTATGCAATACTTTACTTCATAATGTTTTGTTGTTTTTATATCATTATATTTCTCAAAAATTCATTTAAAAAAAATGTAAAATTGAGCAAATATGATATAAATTATAAAACTAAAAAGTAATGAGAACTGGACTATGCTATCCTCTTAAATTTTGTTCTAGTTTTCGGTACTTCATTTTTTTTTTCTCTTTATATTTCCATCCACACCTGTCAAATACAAGTAATTGACAATAAGCAGATTGGCTGACTGAAAAAAATATACAGAATGACATGGAAGGCATGACGGAGAACAGTACCCTGCGGTACCTCTCCATTGGCTTGCTTTAATTTCCTACTATAATAGATCTCTCATCCACATCCTTTTTAGTCTCCTCCTAGTGTTCTCAGGCATGAGAGTAGTGGCCATTTGTTGTATCAATGGATTTGGGTGTCCATATAGTATTTCATGAAAGCGTTTGTAGTAAGTTCGTATGTGTTCGTCAACCGTTTGGATTAATAAGTCAGTATGCAGAGTTTTGTTATTGACGTACCATGGTGCATTAGTGAAAAGTCTAAGTACTTTTGACTGAAAAGTTTGTAGTCGTTTTCTGTGAGTCTGTTTAGTGATGCCGTAAATTTGTAAAACATATGTCCAAACTGGATTTAGTAAGTAAGTGTACGTATTTAATTTATGTCTTAAATCTAATTTGGAGTTTTTCCTGAATAGCGAGTACATTAATTTGAGTTTGTGATTTAGTGATTGACGTTTCATTTTTACGTGAGGACCCCATGTCATTCTTCTATCAAATGTGAGTCCAAGGTATTGTATTTTGTCTCTCTGTGGGATGGGAGCGTTATTAAGGAAAATGGGAGGGCATGTTTCGCGTCTAAGAGTAAAAGTGATGTGTTGTGACTTTTCGTGGTTCATTCTGATTCTCCACAGTTGGCACCACTCATTAACATTTTGTAAGTTGTGTTGTAAGTTTTGTGAGGCTTGTGTCGCGTCTTGATGTTTGGAGATCATGTCAGTGTCGTCAGCGTAGGTTGCGATCAGTGTGTTAGGACTTTGTGGAATGTCGTATGTATATGTTATGTACAGTAGCGGTGCAAGTATTGATCCCTGAGGTACACCGGCTAAAATTGAAGATAGCTCTGAGCTCTGTTCGACTGAGAAAAATCTGTCTGCAAGGAATGAGAGAAGAATCAGATAATAAGTGTGTGGTAGTACAGTCTTGAGCTTAAAGAGAAGCCCCTTGTGCCAGACCTTGTCGAATGCTTGGGCGACATCCAGAAATACTCCAGTTGCATATAACTTCTGCTCTAGTGCTGTCGATATGTAGTCAGTTACTCTATGTAATTGTTGAGTAGTCGAGTGTGATTTTCTAAAACCGAATTGATGGTGAGGGATTGTATTTTTGTCAGTCAGTAATTTTAATAAGCGAGGATAAAGTAATTTTTCAAAAATTTTAGAACTAATAGGGAGTAAACTAATAGGTCTGTAGGATGAAGGGTTGGTAATGTGATTTATTTTTAATTTCAATAAATATTATACTAATAGTTGAGTGCGGGGAAAAAATTTAAATGATGTTTTCAAATTAGGGCATTATTTTAAAGAACTTATTTCATGTAAAAAAGGACTTAGCACATGGTAGAGACTGGGCTGTGTAGGGAATTGTGATACTGAAAATTGTGTAGAAAGGTGATTTGGGTAAGAACAGAGTAATAATGAGAAAATAACCTATTCCACTACAACCCGTGAACGGGTCTGGTATTCATTTCATGGAGAGAATGTACTGTTTCAAGGACAAAGGTTATGCAGGGAAGTGATTAGTCGTAAATCACGCTCAACTGCCAGATTTGGGTACCCACTTTACAGTGGCTGGGTGAGCCCTAGATCCCATACGATCCATTCCTGGCTGCTAACAGACTAAATAAAAGTCTTGCCTGCAGCGGGATTTGAACCAGGATTTTCGGCATGGCAACTCAGTGCTCTACCACTGAGTTACTCCGCTCCCTCATAGCTTGACTAATCTTGCCGAAATTTGAAAAAGTTAATTGTGTATAGAGGTGATTTGGATATGAACAGAGTAATAATTAGAAAAAACCTAAACCACTACAACCCATGAAGGATCTGTAGTTCAATACATGGTAGAGACTGTACCGTTTCTTGGACAAAGGTTATGCTCAACCGTCAGATTTTTCTCTCTTATTGTGGGTACCCACTTTATTCAGGCTTGGTTAGCCCCAGGAGAGTATTAGATCTCATAGGACCCTCTTCCAGTAACTGACATATTAAATAAAAGCCTGGCAGCGAGAGGGATTTCAACTTCAACAAACGAGAGGGACCTTCGGCAAGGAAACTCAGATTTCTCCCATATTTTATCACATTGTGTCAAACGCATGAAGTCAAGTAGGCTTAGAAAATAGAACTATCTCTTTATATGATTTGAGAAAAATTCTTCGAAGCTGTTGAGGAGTTCTGTGGGTAGCGATACCTCCTCCCTTGAGAATGAAAAGATAATCCAGACAGCAAACATAGTGGATGTCACCAAGTATTAAAGATCGATATTCTCGAATGCAGATTAAGTTTTATTCCTTGAGACCTGAAGAACAGTAGTGGTCCCAGATCAAACAGTGCGGTTTGTATGTAACGACATCGGTCAGGATAATAAAGTAGGTTGGAAAAAAGCAAATATATATTAGAGAAGTATTTACCTAAAAGAGGATATCCCCGAGACATCGGGGAAAGTAGGAATTCTTCGCAGGAGACACCTGGAAGACACCTATTGTATACTTAATAAATTAACATGTTAACACTTTTAACCTTTTTATTAGACTGCATCATATATATATATATATATATATATATATATATATATATATATATATATATATATATATATATGTAAGGTTACTTGAGCAACCTTGTGTTATTTTATTTTTATACGATCTGTGTTTTTATTATCTTCATTGATTATAGACAAATGTTAGCTTAAACACCGTACTTCTTATAGAGGTTATACCAACAAAAGTTACTGCTTCATACTGGGGTAGAAAAGAATTAATGTCATTATTTACGTTTGTTTACAGGTTTTTCCAATATGTTGGTATCTGATAATGGCTCGCAGTTTACGTCTCATAAATTTTCAAAATTCTTGGAAGAAAATGAAATTTTGCATAGGAGAACTGCTCCGTTCCACCTCTCAACTAACGGGCAGGCTGAAAGGTTTGTTCAGAAAGTGAAAAATGCACTGAAAGCAATGGAAGATGGGGGGGGGGTGACATAAAAATGAAAATATTTCGCCTACTTACCCAACTGAGAGCAGCACCTAATTTCACTCGAAGTTCAGCATATATGAAAGGGACATAAGACAAAAGTTTGATGTTTTAATAAAAATAACTGACAAACACGTCAACACCCAAACAACACATTTGTATTGTTTTTTGTTTTGTTTCATTTAATGGCACTTAATACAGCTTATCGGACAGTGCAACAGTGGGAGTCCTGAATTATGCCTATTTAGGTAATAGGTAAGATGGGGGATTTTAACGAGTACCTGACACCGCATAGTTTTCGGGACCCCTAGTTTTGGTTTAAATATAACTTTCGTCTGTATACTCTTCTCTTCGTCTGTATACTCTGTTACTGTTGCAGTGTCAAGGAACCTTGAAGACCAAACGTTTCACTCCGGTCAATCCGTCTCTCAGCTCAATCTCACTCCGTCAAAAAAACTCCAGTTACCTGGTTATAAAGTTGTTCGATAAGTCATAGCTTTGCCTTCTTCCATTATTTTCCTTGACCATCCTTATGGGCTACGACAATCAACCTATAACTCAAAAGTTGCTCTAGCTGTTCTGCTTTCATCCATTCTGAATATATGATGGGTTCAATCTCATTCTTTTCATTGCATCCCGAGTATATTGTTGGTCTCAACTTCTTCATTTTTTAAAAATATTTCTCCGAAAATATAGGTTACATACATAAAAAAAACAAAAAAAAATGGAATCTCGAAGCTCACAAGTTGATTCTTGTGCTTTTTTGTTTAAGTACAAATTTAAGGTAATCTATGACTTCACAGGAGTGTTTCAGTAGTGTTTTCTTTAGATAGAAAAAATGGGGCTTCATTATTAGATGGGACGTATCAAAGGACACAATCACAATCCATATAAATTTTATTGTGATTAAAATAATAATCATTTTATCTATTTAGTGTGGGTAATTTTTATTAGTAGTTTCTTTCCTATAACGTTTTTGGTTAGTAACCCAGTTTAAATGATAGTCCTCGCTAGTAATCAATAAAACATTTAATAAAAACATAAAGAAATGACAAAGGAATAGTTTTTAATTAAAACGCTAACATCTGGTAATGGGGATTAGAAATAAACCTAAATAGAAGCGCATTAACTAGCCAATCAAAGATCTATCAGGAAGAATGAGATAGGCCTTCGAGAACGAAGAGAGTGTTTCTCACTCCGTTCTCATAAAGTCTCACCCAATGAGATAAAGGAAAGTTCCAGAAGTGCCGAAAGGTAATGGCACTAATTCAACTGGACCAAATCACCACTTTTCCACTCCGGCAGTGGAAGAGGAAGGCGAAGAGGGAAAGAGGAAGATAAGAAGAAGCAACTCTTCCGAATCTGATTGCTTCCTCTTCTATCCTCCCCCACAAAGAGATTAATATCTGGCGAAAATAGACAAACAGCTCCGTCACCGTGTCCGACTACCGCTAGTGCCTAAGTGCATCTTCAGCCTATCTAACTGTATCGGCAGAGCTTATCTTTCATATCGAGAATCAGATCTTAGTAAAAGGTTAATAAGGTCGAATGCGGAAACATTTGTTAGAACTAAGGAATGACCAAAAAATATAAATCAAATATAAAAATATAAATATGAATATTGATGTGGAAATGGTTGACTGGATACATCTAGAAGAATGTAAACTGGTCGGTGGTGCAGTCAAGCAAATTTCACACAAATTAATATATGGCCAACGTTTCGGCCTAAGTTTTAGGCTATCATCAGGGATGAAAATAGAAGAAAACAGAAAAACTACATAAGCATTGCCGTACCAAAGAGATATAACTGGTTACATAAACATAAATGAATGAATAATGAATAAACAAGGAAGAAATAAAAGTAAAATTACTATGTTTCTTTTTGTTTTGGATTTCTCTACTGAATTTCCGGCTTGTGCCGGATAAATTCACCAACCCGGACCAAGTTCAAGGGTATGGCTCATTTTATGGTTAATTCGGAATATTTAAAAATTTCCTAACGATGCTGCCAGTTCCCAGCATTACCGCTTTCTGTACTTCTTCCAGTCCCCTAATTATTTCCAGCGTCTTCATTGATCTAATCGTTTCCTCAGGAATTAAACCATTGCTGGATACAATGATTGGCAATACTTTTACATCCACCAATTGGTAGAGGTGTCTTAATTCCTCGCAGAGCTCTTGGTACTGCCGAATTTTTTCGCTCAATGTTTTAGAAACGTTGTCATCAGCAGGAACCTCAATCTCGATGAAGATGGCCTTTTTAATTTTCTTATCTAAGAGTAACATGTTTGGTCTATTGTGGGGTAAATTATGGTCAGTGGTCATAATTTGATCCCAATGTAGTTTGATGCCATTTTTTTCTAATATTACCTGTGGCTGGTATTTGTAAAATGGGTGATGACTGTTTATTAAATTATATTTTTGAGCCAGTGCCTGATGTACGATCTTTGCAGCATTATTGTGGCTAGTTAGATATTCTTTACCTGCTAATGCTTGGCAGCCAAAGGTGAAATGTTGAATTGATTCGTACGTTGCTTTGCATAGGCGACACCTGTCTTCGATTGCTTGGTGCAGAATGTGTTTTCTGTAGGTGTTTGTTGCCATGACCTGTTCCTGTATTGCCAGAAAGAATCCTTCAGTCTTGGGGAACATTTTTCCTATGGTCAAACAACGGACAGACGCTTCTAAATTGATGCCCGGAGTATTTAAAGAACTGTAAAACCTCCCATGGAGTGGTTTACACTTCCATGATTCTGTAAGGCTCTCCTCAGTGGGCATTACTATTGGATCTTGCCGAAGCAAATTCAGTGCTGTATAGTTGCAGTCGAGGGCAGCAATGGTTGACAGCATCGGTGAACTGCTACTCATAAAATAGGTTCTGAGCCTTGCTTCTTGTTCACGGCAGGCAAATAATAATAATAATTTTACTATTATTATTTTATCATTATTTTACTATTTTTATTATTTCTCATCATTTTTTCATAATTTATCTTTTACACTTTGCATTTCTTTCTTGTCATTCCCATCATTTTTGTTTATATAACATGTTATATCTCCTTTGGTACGCTATTGTTTCTACAGTTTTCCCGTTTTATTTTATTTAGCTCTGATGATGGCCTAAAATTTAGGCTAAAACGTTAGTAAAAATTAAAAAAAAGATAAACATATTTTTAGACCATTTCAACTCTTCTACAAATATAAATAATCCAAAAAAATAGATATCATGATAGATGATATCAAAGTAGATTTTTCTAATTATAAATACAATTCCAATTATAGTCGTTTTCTATACTAAACTGGTTTAGATATTTAATTTAATAATATACAGAGTTCACGATATAAATTGGCTCAAATGCTTCTCACGGCCAAACAGATCATGTAATCTAAATATTTCAGAGGAAAAAAAAAATAAGAACGTGATCTATTAAAGTTTTACATTATCATTTTTTTGTAAACTTATAATCCAAACGCGCTCTTAAAGCGCAATATAATATCTGTGGCACCTGTGCATAGTGGGCTAAGTCGAATTTTGTGAATTTCAAGCTATCTACTTAGAATCGTAATTTTTCTGAACTTATTTTAAGTTCAAGATTGGAGTATCTGCCCACGATTCACAAAGGAATATCCTTCATTGCAATGGACGGACCACTTAGCGTGTTAGACACAAGGAAAGAGAAAAAAATTACGATTCTCAGTAGATAGCTTGAAATTCACAAAATTCGACTTAGTCCACTATGCACAGGTGCCACAGATATATCCTCCACTAATTCCAAATTTTTTATACAATCAGTAATGCTCATTAAAAATATATACATGATTGTGTACATCACATTTCGATACCTGCATAAATAGGGAATGTAAATCATTTCAGAGAAACATAGTACATATAGTTTTTACACATTCCTATAATTTATTTTTAATTTAAAGTATACCAATGTTGTAGGTGAGTAATTTTCGAAAAATGAAAAACTAATTTCTGGATATTTTACTCTCAATTGTGTGAGAGAAATTGAGTTTAATAAATCTGATTGATTACTAAATGCACTATTTAATGATTTTAATTTATTTACAAAATTAATTTATCTTATTTTAGCCAAAACAGATATGAGAATATTAAAAAAGAAAGAAATGTGGTCCTACCAATATGTTGAAATAATGTATGTTACCATAGCGAAAAAGAGAGCTCCAAAATAATTTTGTTATAAGTCAAGCAGAAATATCATTAAATCTTGTTATTAACTTAATATTTAAATAAAAATTTATTGGCAGCGGTGGGATTCGAACCCACGCCCCCGAAGAGACTGGTGCCTTAAACCAGCGCCTTAGACCGCTCGGCCACGCTACCCCTTAAAAATTTTTAAAAAATAAATTAAACATAAATTTGGCCTCTCCAATCTTGGATTCGGATATTCTTTCTTAGATGAGGGCTATTTAAATGTAAATAAATATATATATATATGCATGAAGTAAATTAAAAATATTACAGTTTTATTTTGAAGAGAACAGATTTGCCCTGGGCGGGATTCGAACCTGGGTCGTCAGGCTTTCCGTGACAGCGCTCGTACCATTTGAGCTACCAGGGGTCGCTTCACAGTCAGGACAAATCCGTTCAGTTAAATAAAAATATTTAAAACTTAAATCAATCACTAAACATTATAAAAATATTACAAATTAAATTACAAATATTTTACAATATACAAAAGATAATACTTTAAATTTCAAAATCTATTCATAAATAATGTAAAAGAAAATACACAAAAATAATTTAATGTATAAAAAATTAAAACAATCTTATATTAAAATAATCTAATCTATTTTAGAAAATCTATGTTATATATATTCTGTTGTTTTTTTTGTTTTGGGTTTTAGATTAATTTATTGATATTTACAAGTGTAATACTATTAAAAGTAAATTTGCTATTATGAACAAATGACATGAAAAAAAAAACACTTGTAAAGGAATTACTCATCAGTAGCACTCCAATAAAGTTCTACTGTAGCAGGCCTCGAGGCCATCTTCTTTTCAGAAGCCTCGGAGGGTTATCAGGAATAGTATGGGAAGCAAGTTGAGAGACTAGCGGATTCAAGTTTGTATGGAGCTTGTCATGGAAGGATAGGTATCTAGTTTGGGCCAAATCAGCAACATATGGGATATTAAGATCATGATGGATGAGTTTTGTGAAATAATTAGGAATATTGAGGATTTTACGAAGGATTTTGGATTGTAAGGATTGGATACGAGATGAATCGGATGGTTTAGTAGAGCCCCAAAACTCAACTCCGTATGTCATAATAGGTCTGATAACTGTCATGTAAATGAGTCTATTGTAATTAATTGGGAGCTTTGAGCGTTTTTCCAGTAAATGTTGAAGTAGGCGAAAACGTCGAGCAGTTTCTTGTCTTTTCAGTCTTCTATGAATTTTCTGTTTTGAATATAGAAACTCCACAGCAACAGAAATGTATTTAGTCAGTTTAGTTTTATGATTGTTTATCAGTTTTTTACGGTAAGAAGTAAAAATCAATACTTAAAAATAGAAGAAAAATGATTTATAGATTGTAATTATCATTTATATGAGTTTCTTTACAAGTTACTGTGGTATTAATAAAATTATATTATTAATTATTTTAATTTTGATAAAGATTTATTAGCGGGTGGAGATGGATCCTATTGGATCTAGAACCCCCCTGGGGCTCACCCTGCCCGATCATTTTCCGAAATAGCGTCTACCTTATTAATACGAGTGTGTAATTAATTATTATAATTGTAATAAAGTTTTAATCTGAAGAATACGATTTAAAAAAAAAATACAGTCCTGAAGTAAGAAACATTGTTATGCCCATAACTCGACCGAACTCAATCATCAGGAAAAAATACATGAGGAGGTATTACAAGCAGTTTATAACGCTAATGTTGAGGAAAAGCAGGTGTAGCGGTACGGGCTTGGGAGGAAAAAAAAATTTATGCTCTCAACTTATTGGCTCGGGGAAGGCCTTACAACTTCCCAGATCTAGAATATAAATCCCGACGAAATTGGAAAAACAATTTTCAGGGAGCGGAGAAACAGAAAAATGCAGTTTACGTGCGCAGTTGGACTCTCCCTCATAGCTTGTCACTTCTAGCGCCCATATTACCCCGCCGGAGTCTTACGTTCTCCAGTCCGGGCGAAAGGAAAAAAACTTCCAGGCTATTTGTTTGATTAGGTTTAGGGCGATTTATAGTCCACGATTTGGCTCCCGAACTGGCGGAAAGTTTAACCTTTCTCTAATTCAATAAGCACCCTTGCATTTCTCCGTCCTGATGAACATTCCGCCCTCGTACTAATGGAAACCGAGTTAGGGCCGAACAGTTTCCCAAGAAGAAGGAGGAGGTGGAGGGGTGGACTTTGTATTGTTATCGGCTATTCCAGAACAGGAACTACTTCCTTAAACAGCAACATAAAGTAGAAGAAACCGGGGGGGGGCGAATTAAAGTAAAAAACAGAGACAAAAATTGATAGGAACGGACGAGGGAGGGTTTTTGCCCCAGTTAACAGGTCTCATTTGTCGCTTTTCGAAATAGATTGATTTAGTTTATCCCTTTCTTTGATCCGGCAAAGAGAGGGCGCAGAGTGGGGGGGGGAGGGGGAGGGAGAAGAAGAAGAAGGAATTAAATTAAATTAGTAAAACTTCCCTCCGAGGACAATATTTTACTTTTAATTCCCGATAAGGCTTTTAAGGAAATTGTTCGTTTCCTCAAATCCAAGGCTTCAATTACAAAAAATAGCAGCTTCGGCGATAAGAAAGAGGGGAAGAAAAAACGGAAAAGGGCAATCGCTTTTTATGTTTTCCTTAAAACAGAAGCAACGCTACAAAACAGATATTTCACAGTAGGGATATCTTTTATGCCTCCTTCGAGATGAAACCCGTTGCTAGGAATCAGTGTAATAGTATAGAAATTAGTGTTGTAATATTTTTTTTTAAAAAACCTGTACTACTATGACCCTCGAAGGTGTAGTTTGTGGTAAGGACCGTACTTTCAACGATTGTACAAGATGGGGCTATCTCACTTAACCACCCGATGTTCACCTAATTAAGAGTAACCACTAAATGTTTTAGGATTAAGTAGTCGAACTGAAAATTTAAATTAAGGATCTCAAAACAAGACAAAAATTCCTATGCTTTTATGTCATAGAATATGAATTATCAATCGCAAGCAAATGTTATTGTTTGTTTTATGTACAATTCATGCTATTGTTAATAAAATCAATTTATTTTTTTAATTTGAAAAAAATTTTTGTTTCTAAATGACGAAAAGTGGTACGGGTATTTTGGAAACAAATAAAATTGTACAAAGTTCATAAAGAAATTTTTACATATTAGAATTATTCTTAAATATTTGAATTGTATTAAGTTGAATTTTCCAATATAATGGAATATTTTAATTCCTAGTGTAAAAAATAAATAATTACAAAAAAAAACTTATATAAATAAATGATTACATTTTTAATGAAAATATGATTATGAATTTTATGAAAATACTGGAAGGAAAAAAAATATATATTCAAAATTAAGAATAATTTACACAAAAAATTTGAGGTTAAAACAAGTGAAATTATTAAGTTATTTTAATTTTTAATGCCCCTAGATCTCTATTATAATTAATAGAACATAATTTTAACGGGTATAGATTGGATATGATGTTTATTGAACGTTAATTCGTTCGTGGTAACACTCATGGCACTTGTCTTTGGTCATGTCCTAAATCCTATTTCTTTATTTATTATAAATTCATTTCGAATTTTAAATTATTTTTATATTTACGACCAATGTAAGTCCTTAGTTATTAATTCTCTTTTGTCTTTTTAAAATCTTTTGACTTGATATTTCGAAAAAAAGTGTTGGTAAATAAAATCGTTTTGAATAAACTATATTTGAGCTAGTAGAAAAGAAATATGAATATTAAAAATATATTTTAATTAGTATACAATGCCTAGCTTTGTATTTATTTTTAATATACATTTTGAGACGATTTTTTTTAAACAAAATAAAATAAATAAAATTGAAAAGAAAAAGTGTCCATACAGTTTATTTTTTATTATTTTTGAAATTCATTAAAAAAAAAAAATAAACTGTTACTTGCCGCTTTGTATTTATGTAAAAAGTATTCATTTAAAAATGATAATATACAAAAGTTTTAAATTTTAAGTTAAGTATTCTATAATATAGAAACTGTTTTTCACATATTTAGAAATTGAGAAGGTAATATTTTTTCAAGCATTAAATAATATTTTGCTATGAAAGAAACTAATTTTAGCTAAGCGAAAGAAAAAAAAATTAGTGGCAGCGGTGGGATTCGAACCCACGCCCCCGAAGAGACTGGTGCCTTAAACCAGCGCCTTAGACCGCTCGGCCACGCTACCCGTTGGAAGAGAATTCGGCATTTACGTATTATTAATCGTATGCTGACGTCATCAAGTGCTTAAAATGTTTTAAAAGTATAATATTAGAGAAATAGGATTGTTATAATACACAAATATGTATTACTTAGTATAACTCAATGGATTAATAAAGCCCTAATTATTATATAGTATTATGACACATATGTGCATATTATGTAATGAGTTTAAATTTTCCATTACTTCATTATTTATTGTTCTTATTAGTTTTGTATAGATATATTATATTTCAATAGCGAAATAAAATATTTATTTGATTAAAAAAAGTCAAAAATTTTCATATTGTGCCTTAAAGAAGTGAGGTTTAATATTTCTAAACTGATTTTGATCCTTTTCAGGGAATATATACCTACTGCAAAGTTAAAAATATGGATCAATGGCAAAACACATGGGATACGACAACTAAAGGACAACATCTTAAACAATACATAAATGATTTACATGAATATTTTAGGAATAACAAAATAACAACTGACTTCTACCTCACACAAATGCTGACAGGACATGGACCCACAAAATCCTACTTGTATAAATTTAAACTTACAGATAATAAGACATGCCCTTGTGACTTTGCTATCGAACAAACTTACTTACACTTAATATATGACTGCAGACTAACCGACGAACCAAGGACTACACTTATCAAACATGTGACGCAGAAGGACAGCTGGCCAATCAGTGTTAAGGACTTGTACTGGAAGTATTTTCAGCAATTCAAGGTGTTTGCTAGAGCAGTGTGGTTAATCATTACTACACAAAATCAATATTATAGGTGAACAAGAATTTTAGTTTTGTTTTCAATTACTTTGTTGTAATTTTGTGCTTTTCCTAATTCTTTTTTTTTTTTTTATTTTTCAAATGGCTTAATATGTACTATGAACAATATTTTTATGTTTAAGTTTTTTTTTTTTTTTAATGATGTATTTTCAATTTAGCCTTTAGCTTTGTATATAAATAAAAAAAAAAAAAAAAATGTAAACAACATGTAAGTACAATTGTATGTAATGTACTATAAATGTACGGAACATGCAGAACAATAAACGTCCTTCGCGTAGGGGTACTGCGTGAAGGGAAAAAATAAAAAAAACCTACTGCAAATACAAATATATATATATATATATATATATATATATATATATATATATATATATATATATATATATATATATATATATATTTTCAACTAATTCATTTAGTCACTACTGTTCACAAACCAATTCAATTCTGAATAGTTGAAGGTATAGTATATTGTAATATTCAGAGAGTCAGATTATAGTTTACATCAAAAATCCTCCTGATCGTCTCCAAGCTCATCGATTAAAACGAAACCGCTCTTTATTTATATTCATCGATGACCCGTCGATTCCATTGCCTGTTTGAGTAAAAAAGCAGATTACGATAACCTATTACTTCTTCGGGATAACTAAATTTTGGTAAGATTACCTGCCAACATTCTTAATAAAATATTTGCCTTTGTCACCTTCCTATTGTTATACATGTCTTATTATTGTTTGTGCTACTTTAGCGGGCTAGTTCAGGGGTAGAGAACTGAGTTCCGTGCCGAAGGCCCGGATACAAATCTACAAATAATTTAATCTAACAGCCGGGGATAGATCCTGTGGGATCCGATCTGGAGACCCTCATGGGGTTCTTGCTACTCTTAATAGCTTGAATAACCTGGCAGTTGAGCTTGATCTCGGAAAAATGAGAAAAAGTACAGTCTCTACAATGTACTGAACCCAAGGCTCTTAATGGATTGTAGTGGTACTTACTTTTATCTACAGATTAATTTGAGTATGTGTTGAGTTTAGAATTTTACCCGATATATTTCAGTTTCAGAAATGAGCTAAATTTGGTGGTTCCAGTCCTTGATGGCTGTATTTATCGGTTACTTGGCAGTTCTACTTCTTCAGATCAGTGCTCTTAAGAAAAGTATAAGATCAGTTTTTCTCCGGAGAATATCTGTCTTGGTTTTATAGGTTAATAATTACAATACCTACAGTTGTACTTGAACTAAGGAGCCGTTGAAGGTAGTTTTACAATCGGAAACGCTAACGTAGATGACATCAAGCTGTGGCGACAAATCATAGTCGGTCCCGGTGCCTGATGGAAAAGTGATTAGATTGGTTTGGGGAAATCAATTGGCTATAGGTGAGGCTATGAGGCCATGAGGCAATGTGGCAACGAGGCTAGGAACCGCAGCCAGTGTTCAATAATTGTAACAATAATGAGAGGGCTATGTCCCAGTCATCGCCGGCACTAATTCCCTCATCAGGCGCATCATCATAACAGCGCATCAAAACCCTCAACCGGGATGGTCATCTTCCGAAGTGTCATCCTGTCGATAACCTGCAGGTTGTAATCCTCTCTTGTATCCGATCATATTCTTATATATATCATTGTAACACTTTCAATGCGAAACTTTTCTAGAAACCATAAGTTTATATCAGATTATGTCGCAATATTGGATTAGCAGGACCTCCGAAGTATTTAATGCATCTATTTTGTAACTTATTAGCACTACTACGGATCAAGAAAGGCAATGAATTAAATTAATTTGAGTATAAAATGAAAACTAAAGTATTATAAAATTATTAATACAAAATGTGAATATTTTCATTCATTGAAGGATTAAAAATATAAATTCAACAAGGATATTCACTCGTTTTTAAAACTTTCAAATTAATTGAAATGATAAATAACAAAATCTCCGGGTCAGCTACAATGCCTCGAGTTAAATATGACTTATTACAGCTGATAATTTTGGGAAAAGTTCAAGGAAGAAGATGCCTATAGGAAGGCGACTTCTGGCTACGAAACCTAAGAGTGCTTCAGAGACTAGAAAACAGCCGTTCAGACCTTCGGAATGAAAATTGCACTTGAAGAAAAATATGAATAATAACTAAACAAGCAAAATGTTTGACCTGGAGTATAAAATTACAAAAGAATTTTTTGAAAGAATAGAATATATTAATAACCTTACCTATGCAATGTTAGCCTTAAAATATCACAACGTCACGTCCAGAACTGGACGTCATATCTCCAAATCAAATATATTCCTTCAATTTTACAATTAATCAATAACAATAATTTTGTTAATATTCAAAATTATTCGGTATAACGATGATTTTACACTTAGTAAAAAGTTGTCCCTAATCTAGCTGGATTCTTATGTTAAGGAATCGCCATGACAACGACACATCTAGATGTCATAGAACTGGATGGTTGTATGTCGAATTAATTTAAAATAATCATTTAACATAAATTGTAAAATAATATCCATTAGTTATCATCAGGGTTGGTATTTGTCGGTTGTCTAATTATGGAAAGTCTAATTTTTTTAAACCTTATTGAGTAGATAGAGCGTCAATAGAGTTGACTATTGGAGCAAAACTTTTAGCATTTATATTAAAAAATATCTTGCCTGGTTGGTAAGAAATACCAATCAATCTTTTCATTAGAAGGGAGTTCTAATGAAATAATCATTATTTAAATTTAAAAAAATAAGACTTTAGACATGAAAAACAGAGATTTTCTGGCAAGTGAAAAGCTCATAAGTTAGATATTTCGGCAAACCATGTCACAAATACAATGACCGTTTTCATTTTTTTTTTCATATGTACTAACTCAATAATTCAACCCAAGATAATGTTAAAGTTATGCCCTGTTGGAAGCTGTGATATTTACTACTCGGCATCATAGATATTAAATACTATGAACAAGTTGTTCTGATCAAGTATAGAATTAATTTTGATTAATTATAAGTTGACCGTATGAATAAGGAAAGGAAAAAAATTAATGATTAAAACTATTTATTAGAAACTGAGATTTCTTCAATGAGGTTCCTCTCGTTGCAGTTATTCTTCAAGGCTTATAATTTCAGTCAATAGTATGGATTTGTCTTCTAAACAAATAATATTAATTATTGTTTATCTTCGCTAGGACCATTTTCCTCTCTGAAGAAATAATTTTACTAACTTTTACGGGCTACTGGGTATTAAAAATGAATTAAGCTATTCCTTAATCAAAGATACTTATTTACAAAAGTGATAAAAGAATACAATTAAACTATTAACAATTACTAACAAAGAAACTAAACAAAGCAATTACTAACAAATTGATTATTAACTGAAATAAATTTACAATAACAATATTTTAGATACTTATAATCTAGGCCTAACTTCTATTTAATTATTACAATAATATAAGATATTATTATTACTAAATAGCTTAACTATTTACATAAGCTTGTACAAAGCACTTGTACAAAATTACAACTGCTACTTAACTAATTAATTACTACTAATTAACACTTACAGTTCACTAATTAAAGTCCACCGACCGTAAGAATCTCTGCATATAACAAACTGTCACACAATTACACTCACAAACTGTCACTGACTTATTACACTGGCTTATCACTTATCACTGTTTCCGATCTTAACCGTACCGTGTGCTTCAACACTCTCACTCTACTCGCGCTGAGATGCTGTTTATATACTGAATGACAGATCTAGATCATACGGGAAGGATCTCGAAGTTTCGCGAAAAGGCCTCTTTCATCTCTGCCGACAAGGGGGCTTTGTTCTCTTCCAGGAATCGCCAATTCCCGCGCTCGTAACATAACCATCTAGCTATTAAGATTACATATAACTTAATTAATTAGTATTTAACTTGGAACACTCATTTGCAATTTGCGTAGTCAATATATTCAGTAAGTATTCTGTCTAGGTTTTGGCAAAGTTAAGAAAAATCGCTTTTATTTGAGGCGTTCAGGATCAAAAGCGAATTACTCCATAATTTCGACTTTTCCAAATTTTTTGCTGGTTTAGTCAAGCAATTTTGTAAAATACGAGAATTTTCTGCTTTACTTTTCATGGTTTTAGCACAGTTCTGAACATGCTTCTGGAGTTCCATTGTAATCCATTTTGATCTTGAACGACTTGTATGACTGCCGTTTCCAATAACACAACTAAAATAAAATATTACATAGTGGAAAGTGATCAGGAGGTGCAATCAATAAATTACACAAAATAGATTTATACTAAGAAGAATTACACATAATTTTAAATTTTGAAACTTCATCCCTATGGCCTTATAATGGCTAAAAAAAATAGGCCGAACTTAGGTACAAATAAAATAAGTCTAACTTATTTCATATAGTTTATTGACTGCCCCCTCTTACTATATTACACTCTTCTAAGATATATCCATCCAACCAATTATTATGTGTTATTATTCATGTAATTTAAAGCCACTTAATATATTCATTTTTTTTTTATGGGGTATGGTAATTATAAGAGGGTGTTGACTATAAGTAAGCACTATTCATATTTACAGACAGATATGTTTTTCCTTATCGATATAGAGAGTGGAGACGACAGGGAAGAAGCTCCGACTAGGGTGTAGTTATTGGGAGTATAAAAAAATCTACTGTAGAGACAAAAGGTCAGTTGGGAGGCGCCAGACATCCCCAACCCTTCCTCTCCAAAGCAAGCCATTACATTTGAATAATATACCAGTCAATACTTTATATTGCCTAATAATAGTCGCTTATATAGAAGAGAGGAGATTTTATTCCTCCCGGCTCTCTATAATCTATCATTAATTTTATTCCAGGCCTTGGGATTATAATGTGACTAGGGAACATTCCAGCCGGGGTTTCTACTAATGGACCTAGGTTTACATAATTGGCAAGGTACGACCAGAGGCATCCTTATTAATAAGCTTCTCTCTCAGAGTTCTCATGACTTACCTTTCGTCTCGTTATGTGAGGATCACGTACTCACTCCCCTTCCCAGGGGAAATAATTTGAATTTTGAGATATTTACAAGTCAAACATGGATTTGCACTGATAATTCAGGCAAGATCGGCCGATTGAGTGCAGGATCTGGCCCCGGCTAAGAATGCATAATGTTCGTTGGGAGGGAGTATCACTAGCTGAGATCATAACTCGGGTAACGTATGCGCTAGAAACATGGGGTTGATAGTATTACTAACTTAGCCATATCTAGCTTGTGTTTTAGCCTTAGTTCTGTTTCTGGAGTATATGGGCATACGGTATGATTACCAAATGAACCCTAAGGACTCAAATTAGATTTGTGGAGAAGTATTATATTCGTTTTTATTTTTTTAAGTCCTCCTTCGAGTTCCTACTAATTATTGGAAAAATCAGTTCTACCTCAACACATTCAGTACATTGTAGGGATTGAACTTTCGTGATTGACCATTGGTTGTGAAAGGAGGTGGTTTGGTCGGTAATAGGTGACAAAACAATAATATCTTAAAAAATTAATGTTGATAAAGTGTATTTTTTAATACACTAGCTTATGCCCGCTCGCGTGGAATTTGGTCTGCCACATTTGTCGTGAAAGATCATTTTAAATAAACAATTTAATCAAAATATAAAATAACTAGCTTATGCCCGCGGCTTCGCTCGCGTGGAATTCGGCCTGCCACATAAAGTTTCGTGAAAGATCATTTTAAATAAATAATTTAATTATTTTTTTTAAATATAAGTTACTCGTACATCCATAATTTCAGCTGTCTAACTTCAAAACTGACGGATTCTCTACAACCTTTGAACCCCTATTATATTAAAGGGGAAACCATTGGGGTGGAATTATCCAAATTTCTTTCTTAACATTTACAAAGAACCTATCTACAAATTTCAAGATGCTGAGGTCCTGATTTGCCTTTAATTATGTACTATAACGGGGGTGGGGGGAAATGCCCCCGTACCCCCACATAAATCTGTCCTTGCTGTAGCCTATGATGTATAACCTATTTTACTCAATAAAATGAAAATCCAAATCCGTTCAGTAGTTTTTGCGTGAATGAGACACAACCACATATTCACATTTATAATATTAGTAGGGTATCAAAACAAATAGTTTCACTCATGTTCTTTCTGTTATTTAAAAAATAATGTTAGTATATTTTATTAAATTAGTGCTTGCTACAAGTGCACAATAATTGTTCAGGTTTGTTTCTTTACTTTAATAATTGTTTCTTCCATTAAATTTTCTCTTTCTTGCCGTTTAGCTTTCTTCCATAGATCTTCCAGCTTCTTAACACCCACCCTGTCTCACACTTCCCTCGATCCATTGTTACCCCTTTTTAAAACCTGAAGTGCCTCAATTTCTTTCAATTTTGGTAGTTGTTTTTAGCTTTAGTTCCTTCAAAATTCTGTTCCATATTTTTATTTGTATTAATTTTTTATGTGTAATCAACTTAACTAATGATGTGTTCAGTTCCTGAAACCTGTAACCACTACGACTCGTGAAAGAGCCTGAAGTTCTTCTGAAGAGACTGTACTGTTTCAAGACCAACGGCTCAGTTCCTGGTATATACTATTTATAAATATTTAATTGATTCTACTAAGACTGTTTTTCAGATCTAGTTTTATATTACTATTTCTTCTCTTAATTCAATGTTAGATGTTTCCTTTTTACTCTTCTTTCAAAGAAATTTCGATGTTTTCATCGGAGTATCCTATTTCTTTTTCGAATTCACCTTTAGGAAACACTCGAAAAGATGTATACACAAAAAGTTTTATGTTGGCTATATACGACAAGGTTACATAAATTGTAACATGTACCTACATGCACTAAAACAATATAAAAAAAAAGGATACGGTGAATAATACTCAAATTTTTTTGTCCAAATTACAATGTATCATCCAATAAAAATGTCGGACCAAATTAATTTTAAAGATCTGGTGCGTCTCGTGTTCACTTACCATACGATATGATGTTAAATGTTTTTTTATTTAAAATTTAAATATTTACATTTTCATCCGATTTTATATGCAAATACTCTACTACTGATTCGGTGCTTCGATATATCTGGGTTTAGCTCCTCCACGTGGTCTGGACCCTAATGAACTTAGACAGTGGGATAATATGGATAGTGAAGATCGACAGCTACATAGAATTTGAGCACCCCGATTCTACTTAGTTTCACTGCGATTTGGATGTGGGAAGGGGAATATGTGAGCAATCGAATATCCCTCACGTCTGGAGGGGAGTTGAATTGTTGAGGCCTATATTCATGATTGGTTCCAGTAACCTAAGAATAGATGTAGACATCCAACTAGAATAGAAGTAATCTATCATAAGTTGAAATAATAAACTTAAACTTGTTTTGTATTTATTGAAATTTACATCTGTATATTTGAATACATCAAGTAAATATACTGAAATATAAATAATGTCCCGAGATAATGGCAAGTAGAGAAACTACCCAACGGTAATACTCGAATAAGAAATTCAACTTAGAAGGTCACGAGGCCATCTTCTTTTCAGACGCCTCGGAGGATTATCGGGAATTGAAGAGGAAGCTAGGTTTGAAACTAGAGGGTTTGAGTGGTAATGAAGTTTGTTATGAAAGGATAGATACCGGGTTCGGGCCAAATCAGCAACAAAAGGGACATTAAGGTCTTTATGGATGACTGTATTCTTAACAAAATAAGGAGCATTGAGGATTTTACGAAGGATTTTGGATTGTAAGGATTGGATACGAGAGGAATTTGATGGCATAGTGGAGCTCTACTTCGTAAGTCCAAATAGGTTGTATGATGGTCATGCAGATGAGTCTTTTGTAGATAATTGGGAGCTTAGAGCGTTTGTCTAGTAAGTGTTGAAGTTGCCTGAAACGTCGAGCTGTTTCTTGTCGTTTCAGTCTAGTAGGAGAATTGTAAGTTAAGCGTTTGTCAAGGTGTAGTCCTAAGTACCCGACCTGTTCTACAGGAATAAGTACAGGAGGACAGGAAGTCATTAGTTACGACGGAGGGTTAAGATGATTTGACGGGATTTGCAGGAATTAATTTTAATCCTCCAGTTTTGACACCAATTTTCAAGGTTAGTGATATGGGATTGAAGAGTATGGAATGATATAACTGGATCAGTGTTGGCTGATAATAGACATGTGTCATCAGCATACATGGTAAGGATAGTAGGTTGGGATGTCAGCTGTATAAACTGTGTAGACGATAGGGCCGAGGATACTGCCTTGAGAAAAGAGGGATGAATAGACATTATTGTGGTCTACTATGAATGACCTGTTGGAGAGATAAGATTGGATAATGGGAAAGTATGTAGGAGGTAGGAATCTGCTGAGTTTATAAAGCAACCCAAAGTGCCAACCTCGGTCAAAAGCCTGTTGAACATCGAGGAAGACCGCTGAACAATATAATCCACATTCCAAAGCAGAAGAAACAACACCACAGGATGGCATTGCTGGATACTGGAGTGGGATGTTCCGAATTCAAATTGAAACTTATATTTTTAAAAAAAAAGTTTAATTAGGTTTATTTAGTAATATTCGAATCAAGCTAAAGAAGAATTATCTTGAAGTTTATCCATACAGCACTAATCTTTTTAATGCTGATATCAAGCTTAAAATGAAATGTAAGATGTATATTTTAAAACCACCCACGCATGAAACACTATCATTAAGTTTATTTGTACAAAAATAAATACTCCACTAAAGTTTAAAATATTATGATACTATTTTATAAAAATTGAGATAATGAAAATATTTATATTTAAATCGCCGTTTGATACTTTTCCCGATGCATCGGGAATCAATGTGTATGCGATTTATCGTTCTGTTGATATAAAAGTTTGAGTAACAAAAACTGAATTATTTTCATTAAATCAACTAAAAATCTAGAATATAGTTGGGTTAAAAAGCAAATAACAATAACATTAAATATTTATTTGTGAAATTATATGAATGCCATTTGGCGTATAATTCATTTTGCTCTTCTTTTGGATACCTTCCCCAAGGGAATTAAATGGATGGTAGTTTTGTATTATAAATAGAAAATGTCGCATTTTGGTTTAATAAACCAGCATGTGAGCGAAGGCAATCAATATCGAAATTCGGACCCTAAGATCTTTGTATAATACAATCGGAACGGGACAGGACAACGACATATATTATCCAACGATTGGTCAGGTCGAAGTGGGGAGTGGGTTTAACTTCAGCAGGATATCAATAAATAACTGATAAGAGCAGACAGGAGCAAATGTGGTGCAATATTGATAATAGATTGGCAAAAGCGTAGGAAGCCATTGGGCTCCTGGCGAGGGCAAAGGGCTGTCATGTAGTTGAGCGGGTTCGATTCCCTCATTGACAGATCGCCCTCAGTCACTTCGCCTGACGTCTGTTAATAATTAGCGTCAGGTGAGGTTTGTATGGTCAGGGCGCCCGGTGCAACCCCTATTCCGGAGGGTGCATTCCTAAATACTCCGAAGTAAATCAGACGAGGGGTACCACGAAAATGCTCGTAGGTAGTTGCATATCTACTGGAGTAAGGGAAGGTACAAAGGAAACTAGGGATTCTTTAACAAAAGCCGAGAATTTTTTTTTTTTATGAAATTGAATACAATAAAAAGATCATTTTAAAGAAGGAGAAAAAACGCTTTTAAAGTGCAAAAAAAAAATCCAAACTTAAAGTCCATATGCCATTTATCAAGCTAAATTTTGCTATACATTGCATTCGTATAGTTTAAATAATTTTTCTGTTTCTCAGCCCTGATTTTGTACTAAAGGCAACGTTACTTTGCTAAATGGCAGCTGTTTTATCAATTCACAGTTGTTAGCTTTATCAAATACACGCTTAAAATTACCTAATGGTTTTTTCTTTGTTAGCTTATATTTATTTTAATTTAGGGGGGAGTCAAGCATTCTAGTTGTTAACATAACAAACTACTATATCCAAGATCGCGGGTTCTTAGCTCGGCAGGTACCCCTAGGATTTTTTAAATGGAGTAAAGAATCCTTGGTTATGCCGTCCTAAATTAAGCGGGGGTTCCGAGCCTGTACTCGTTAAAAACCCATTCCTAATTAAACCTGGATAGGCAAAATTTAGAGCTCCCAATGTAACATCGTCCAATTAGCCATAGCAGCATAAAGTGACGCTAAATAAACAAACGAAAAAATATTTTAATTTTTTTAGAATGATACTAGAAAAATCCAAATCCTTAATCCTCTATCCACAGTCCAGTATGAACCCTGGCCTCCTCACTATCCTTCTCCAGCAGTCCCGATCTATCGCATTTGTCCTCCACGTGGTCAATTCAAGTTTGTAGAGATTATGTTTTACATCCTTTATTCAGCTTGTTCTAGGGCGCCATTATCTTATTTTCTCTGGGAAATTCTCCTAATAACTCGTATTGTATTTCTAGTCATTTGGACCTAAGTCAATATTCCCAAACCACCATAATCTTGCTAACTTCACAAAGCTAACTACATCGTCAACAATACCGGCCAGCAGGTTTCCTGTTATTCCTGGCCAGGCACTTCGATAGTAGACTTGGCCGAACATCACTCAACTACTTATTGAACTGAACCGGAATGTATACGGCTGGCACTATTTTCCACATCACTGTCCAGATCTTGGATTGATGACAATGACATCGACATTGTGGGAAGTTCTTATTAGGCGGTCAAGGATGAATTCATGACTCCTATAGATCCTTTCGCCCCCAGCAAGGAAATTAATTAGAATCCCCTGGAAATTAATGAAGAAAAGACAAAATTCATGATCAGAGGTTCAACTACAAGGAAAGGAACATCACAGTTCCAAAAACTTCGAAGAATCTATTTATCTTAGCTTATAGACTAACGTTAATATTGTCGTGACTAATGAGAGAAGAAGGAAAGTAATGCTTTCGAAGAAGTTTCATCTTTTTAGAAGACTTCCTCAGAAACAATCATCATCTCACTTGGAGCACAAGGTCGAAATTGTATAAGACCGTGAGACTTGGACGGTCTCGAAGTTGGAAGAGCAAAGGTGTTTGAGAGAAAAATTCTCTGAACCTGTGATCCTGTCATAGTAGATGAGAACTATAAAAAGACGAGTAGCTTGGAGCTCTACTCACTGACAAGAGAGCCAGACATTCTGAGGGTCATTTTTACTAGGAGGCATAGATGTACTAGACATGCTACCACGATGAAAACAATTTCCTCAAAAGAAGATGACGGAACAACCTTATGGAAAGTTTATCAAATTTAGAGTGAATTTTATAGTTTAAACGGAATAAAATAATAAGAATTTCCAGCTTACAGGAATAAATTAATAATTTATTATTAATTACTGTGATAGACAGTAGTCAGGCACGGACCGAACCCAAAGCCCGACGTATTGTACACCTGTGATGTCGCGCTTTAGACTGAATTGGTCTCGGAGAATTTAAAGTGTTGACAGAATATGTATGAGGCGGTGGAAGCCATCGTTTATAAATAATATTCAGGATTGATTTAATCTTTTTTTTCTTTTATTCCTATAAAACCTCCCGGGTTAGGATTAAAGAGATCAACAATTTATTTGAATAAATATACATAGAATTTAAGAGAGTTATGGATATTTCTTTATTTCTCGTATTTCCATATTTTTTGTTCTCAATAATTTATTACTTATTATATTGTGTATCTGAAATCCCTTGATCTAAATAAATTTTGACTTCATTAAAAAGGATTATGCCGAGTCCTCGATACTGTAGATTTATGTACATACATAATTTACTTCTGAATCAATCTTTTTTTTCTTGAATAAATTCATGTTGTAAGTCACAGTAAGGTGTTATATTTAAAAGACAAATAATATTTATTTATTTTTCGGACAGGATACATGGAAACTTTAAAAATTCTATGAGTTGGAGAATTTGAAGAACCAATAACCCAATAACCATTTAAACCTTCTTCTTTAATGGCGCTACAACCCGCCGGTGTCAAGGCCTCCTGCAACAGACGCCACCAGTTATCACAATCTCTTCATAGCAGCCGCCTTCCAATTCCTTATCCCAAGAATAGTTCTTGCATCGGCAGCGACGCCGTCTGCCCAACGCAATTTGGGACGTCCTACTGGTCTTGGTCCATGGATGCTCGTTGAGGAGCTTCTTAGGAATTTGGTCATCCGTCATCCTCGCCACTTGGCCCAATGTAATCTCCCCACTTTTATAAATCTGAACAGGTCGGCTTGGTACAACATGTGTAGTGCCGCATAGGTCCTTAGCTTCCATTCTTGATTTATACACACTGGACCAAATATTCATCGGAGGATGCCCCTCTCGAAACTCAGTAAAGTCAGCTCTTGATTCTTGGATAGTTTCCAGCATTATTATATACCTAGATATTTTTATTTAAAAAAATATATCAGTGTTTGTGATTTCGAATCCCGATCCCGACACTCACAAGACTTGACGTCGGAGCGAGGTCCCTTCTCCGTAAAACATACATCTATCGGGAATAACGTTTTGGTTTTCCAGGTCTAATAACCTTTGGAGGTTTGGTTCATGGACGTTCCGTTTCGGTTTAAGAAATAAAGGTCTTCACGCGCCTGCTGATCTCGAACAGCCGTAATCCTTGGACCTAGACCAGCTTCTCACTGTCCTTGAATCCGGGTGTACATCGGTGGGAAAAGTAATGATGAATTGGTCCCAAAGGTACTTGTTAAGGTGCTATGGGCAATGTGAGACTGTATCTCATGGTACCGTAACCATGGCAATGTGAAGTTGGATGATCCTCTAGAGGCTTTAGTTGCTCCCATATCTAATATATGTCTGCAAGATTTCGACATAGCTTAGCCAAAGACCTATACCAAAGCGTCTTCCCAAAAAACATATTATTTATATGGGTAACAGTGAAGCACTAGTTCACATCTTCAAGAGTAATTATATAAAAAAAGGTATAAAACAGTAGCTGGTATGTATGTACTACATTGTATATGTACACCTACACCTACAAATATGGAAGAGCAGCTCACTACGTACAGTGCTGGGGGACCGACTGTGGCACATTTATTCTGTTAAAAGCTAGTGTTCACTATCTGTTAAAGACAATGTTGGTGTCCTTGTAAAAAAAAGAAAAAAAAAAAGCTGTACCACTACAACCCATGAACGGATCTGGGGTTCAGTACATGGTTGAGACTGTATTGTTTCGTGGACAACGGTTCCACAAGGAGGTGATTTGTCCTAGATCACGCTCAACCGTGAAGCTAATTTCTTCTCCTTATTTTGGGTGCCCTATTTTTTAAACATTTTATAGAGGCTGAGTGAGCCACAAGAGGGTCCTAGATCCCATTTGATCTATCTCCGGCTGCAAACAGACTACAAGTCTTGCCTGCAGTGGGATTTGAACTAGGATTTCCGGCATGGCAACTCAGTGCTCTACCACTGAGCCACTCCGCTCATGTGGATGTTGGTGTCTTTAGTTGAGGAAAAAGCTATCGGTTGAGTATGAACCCAGAAATTTTCTCCAAGTACAACCATAAAACTAAAAAAATTACGGTCCCTTGCTGAAACCAAACTTCTTTTCATATGTTGTAGGGCTATAGGATTATTTTGTAAAAACAGATTTATCCACTGTTTCGTTACATTTTAACACAATCTAAACCGCATACATACACATATTTATTTTCGATTTCTGTCCTTCACCCCTAGTGTAGATTTGACAGAGATAAATTAGATTGCAGGTAAAGGTAGATGTATCCTTTGTGCTGGCAATTACCACTTGGACAGACTGATGCAGTATTTCGAATCACAAACAGCCGAAGAACGGGTTTCGCTTGTTTGATTTTCACTAACATCGGTCCAATAGTAATTCCATTGTACTCCTTACAATAACGAATGACTATCTGTTAGTTAACCCCAAAAGGGTTGTTGCAACATCTAGAATTTCGAAGTGATGAACAATATATATACAATATATTCCTTTATTTATTTATTAGTATATAAGATTTTCAGACCATTTCAACATCCTATGTCATATATTTTTTAAATAAATAATATTTGAAGCAGTGTATTGATTTTCTTGATGGTCTTTAAAACACCTCAAGAGGATTTAATTAAAATGTAACTATAATATAAACTCCGATTCATTGAGAAATTCTACATACAGTTTTAAATATTTAAAAAAAAAATGTTGTGAAGAAATATTTGAACTATCTTTATATTTATTATTTATACAATTTATCTCCTGTTTATTGAAGATAACAGAGACCAGGGCGCCTTATCGAGGCCATTGTCTATATTACGTTTGTACATAATAGAATATAGTCATATGAATAATAAACCTTATTTTCACAATACATATATATTATATATAAATAAATTATTATTTTATTTATTTTTATTTGATGATTATTATTTGAATATTTTTATTTTGAAGAGAAGAGATGCGGAAGACCCAAGTTTGAATACCGGCCAGGACAAATATTTTCTCTTCACAATGAACATATTTAAATGTATTATATATAATTTTTACTTTTCGTTCTCGAGATTTTTCACTTAGGCGAGTTTCGAGATTACGTTGGTCTCATAATCATGCCGTAACAGTGAAAAAAATGAGGTTTCAGTGAATTACCTACTTTTGCAGGTTTTCTCCCTCAATGGGTTGCCTGGTTAAGTCAGAGCGTCCATCCACGTTTCTTCATTCCACCAGTCATCCTCCTCATTTCCTCCTGCACGCAGTCCTTCCACAGGGTTTGCGGTCTTCCTCTTCTTCGTCCGCCTGGCTGTTCCCACAGCAAAAGTCTCTTCGGCCACCTACGTTGAGGCATCCGCTGGCGGTTCAGCCAGTTCTATTCAATCCTCTCCGGAACTCCTTCAGTCACGCCCAGCCTGTCTCTAACATCTTCATTTCTGACTCTATCCAGGCGTGTGATCCTCAGTCATCTCCTCCAAAAGTCCAAAAGCTCTCATAATTTCGGGTTCCGCCCGCTTAGCTTGCCGCTCCCATCTATTGTTGACCCTAAGAACTTGAAGGAGTCCACCCTTTTGCATATATTCTCACTAATATGAATGTCTGTGGCTTCACTGCGAGGTATTCGGTCTTATAAAAATTTATCGTAGACCTCATTACCTTTTCCAGGGTCATCAGCGCTTCTTCCAGACTATCTCCGCTATATGTGACCACTGCCTGGTCATCGGCAAAGAAAAGAGAGAAAAGCATATGTCCGTCTATGTCTATGCATTTTCCTCTCCAACGTGCGTTAGGTCTATGTACAGCTCTTCCTTTCTCCATTCGCTTTTCTACGAGCTGCCTTAGGACAAAATTGCTGTCTGTATGCAACCTGGCTGCAGTGAAACCAAACTGATCCTCTGGGGTGACAAACTCCTCCTCTAATTTTCGCTTCAGAGTTCTGCCCAATATTCTTGATAACGAATTCTGAACACAAATACCTCTATAATTTCATAAATACCTGTCTCCTTTCTTATGTATAGGTGTAAGAAATCGTGTCTAAAGGTTCTTTGGTAACTCTTGCCTTTGAATTTTCAGATTTATAAGCTTTGTAAGGGCCTTTAACAATCCAAGCCCCCCTGTCTTTAACAGCTCTACTGAAATACCTCCAGGTCCTTCAGCTTTTTGCATTTCTGAGTGCAGCAAGGACTTCATCTTCTTCTACAATAATATTTCCTTGTGCATGATTCTCAGTTGGATATGAACCGGACCATTCAGGCCTCGTTTCAGTGAGCAGTTTCTCGTAATGGTCCACCGAGGTCTTCTCACCTATCAGAGGAATCGCATTTCCCTTCCCTTGTGTCCAAAGCGCCTTCAATACTCTCCATGATTTGCGAATCTTATTGTAGCCCAGGATATTATCAATCCTCCTGCAACAGGCTTCCCATGCTTGGTTCTTGCTTTCTGCGACAGTGCGCTTTACCTGTGTGTTAAGCTTTCAGCATTATCTCCAATCTTCTTGGCTTCCGCTATATAACCATTTATTGAAGATCCCTTTTTTCTTGCCTACCATTTCTTCTATTTCCATGTTCCACCATTCTTTTGGAAGGTTAGTTTATATCTCCCCTAAAGCTTCGTTAGCTGCTTTATGGATGCATTTCTTAATGTGCTCATATAAGTCTACAACATTACTCTCAAAATTATCGCTCATTTAGTGAATTATATTAATAATTAATAATACACTAGTCTAAATATGTAACTTACCATATGAGACCAACTTAGACTAAATAATAGAATGTATCTCTATATAAATATAATAATAATTATAAACAGTTAAAAATATACTTGTATTCGTATATAATACCATGTGATACAATAATAACATTCAAAGGAATAAACAAAATAATTGAAGTATTGTTGAAGAAATCAGGAAGTTCTTGAGAAAAAAAAGTAAAAACCAAGAAATTTAAATGAAAAGAGACATTAAACAAATAAATTTATAAATAAACGTTTTACTTTTAACATAATACACTTTAAAAATAGCCTTTAAAAATAATGCAAGATATTAATTCTGAATTATTGTAGGTGTACACTTATGCGTTTCATTATTTATTTATTCAATATAAATAAATAAAGGCTTAATGAAACCGCAGACACGATGCCGATACCACCAATCTCCGTTTACAAACCTCCGTCCACGGAGCACCTCAACCCAAACCCGCCACCACTCTCAATGCTATCCTCCCACCTACGCCTCGGTCTACCCCTCAGACGCTTCCCAGTCGGTACAGCACCTATTAACATCTTAGGAATTCGTTCGTTACTATGCCCAGCAACTTTACAGGTCCTTCTTAATATTCGTGACGCTATCACCTGAATAATCTTCACCGGATCCATGCTTCGCAATTCTGCGTTATCTAATCTCCTGTATTCCCCAGCAACCTCATCCTTTTTTGGACCGAATATTCTACGTAACACCTTATTTTCGAATGCTTGAAGACGTTCATCCATCCTTCAGCTTTAGCGGCCAAGTTTCACATCCTTAGAGAAGAGATGGAAGGATGTGGGAATGGTCAGTGGAAATTCTCTGGAAGTTACTCCCGGCTAATATGCAGTTAGAGAAGTCAAGATCTAGAACCAGAATACTTTTCAATAAAGCAAAAAGGACTGGTGAATGGATCGAATACAGACACGCTCTAACTGAATATCATAACCTCATTAGGAAAGCCAAACGGAACTCATGGAGACAGTTCTGTGAAGAAATTAATAATACGAATACATGCGCTCGCATGAATAAAATACTTTCTAAGAGCAACTACTGTAATACAGTGGGCTCCTTAAAGAAACCAAATGGAGATCCCATGAACATTACAGAATCTATAACTGCTATGCTGGAATCGCACTTCCCGGGGAGCAAGCTCACAACCTCGGATACGAAGGTTTACCTCCCTGAGGATAGGTGCAAACCGGACTGGACATCAGTCCGTGAAATCTTCAATACCAGCGCCATAAAATGGGCAGTTAGAAACCTCAAGCCGTACAAAACACCAGGCTTTGACGGAATTTATCCTGCCATGCTAAAAGAGGGTCTTGAAATCATCTTAGGCAGGCTCTCCACTCTATTCCAGGGCTGTTTGGCCTTTAATTATATCCCAACAGCTTGGAGAGAAGTTAGGGTCACATTTATTCCCAAACCAGGGAAAGAAACATATGATGAACCCAAATCATATCGCCCCATTTGTCTTTCCTCATTCTTGCTGAAGACAATGGAGAAAATTCTTGATAGATATATCAGGGACAAACATCTCAGTGATGGATTAGTAATGTTGCATCAACATGCATACAGAGAGGGAAAATCTTGCGACACTGCGCTGCATGCAGTGGTGGACCAGATAGAAGATGCTCTGCAGTGGAAACAAATCGCGCTCGGAGCATTTCTAGATATAGAGGGAGCATTTGACAATACCCCTACTCATATATTAACTAATGCCCTACTAAGGCACGGCACTAGACCAAACATTGCTAATTGGGTCATTGCCATGCTAAAGAATAGGGTCATTCAAGCCAATATGGGCAATTATCACCTAAAGGTTAAAGCAGCCGCAGGCTGCCCCCAAGGAGGTGTCCTTTCCCCACTCCTATGGAACCTGGTAGTGGACGAACTACTACACCTCCTAAATGAGGCGGGTTTCCAAGCGATAGGCTATGCAGATGACATAGCAATTATAATCAAGGGCTTTGACCAACAAACTATTTCAGAGTTGATGACAATGGCACTAAGAATGGTGGTGAGATGGTGCATGAGAGTAGGATTGAACATCAATCCTAATAAAACGGTAATTGTACCTTTTACAAACAAAAGGATATTGAGGGAACTCAACCCCCCTAGGATGAAAGGGATGAGTATTCCATTCAGCAAGAAGGTTAAATACCTCGGTGTTATTATGGACAGTAAATTAAACTGGAATGAACATATCGACTATGTTACCAAGAAAGCCACAAGAATTCTGTGGACTTGTAAGAGCCTATGTGGCAACAAGTGGGGAATTAGCCCCAAGATGGCCCGTTGGATGTACACAGCAATAGTTAGACCTGTGCTAACCTATGGCTCAATAGCCTGGTGGCACAAAGCTGGTATCCAACAAAATAGATCAAGGTTGGAGAAGGTGCAGCGGCTTGGGTGCATTATGATCACTGCGGCCATGAGAACCACCCCTACCGCTTCACTGGAAACTATACTTGATTTAACTCCTCTTGACATTCTAATTGAATCAGAGGCATTGAAGACAGCCTACAGGCTAGTAAAAATAGGAGGGGTCAAAAAACCCACCAACGATTTTGGACACAGAAGTGTCTTTGATATAATCGAGCAAAATGCAGATCTAAAAAAGCATTCTGATTCAATGCTGAATAAGTATAACTTTGAAAAAAGATTTCACGTCAATATACAGGCGATTTGCAAAAGCAAGAATGATTGCTTTAATCCACCCAATGGTCTAAATGTGTATACGGATGGATCCAAAGGGGAGTTTGGTGCCGGCTCGGGATTCTGGTTTAGGGGTTGTCAGGGCATGGGTCATTACTTAGCTCTGGGCACGACACCCACTGTATTCCAAGCGGAAATATGGGCAATACTTGCAGGTGCCTTCGCTATGAAGGACCACAAGAATAAGGTAATTAACTTTCTCACTGACAGTCAGGCAGCATGCAATGCATTACAAAATGCAGTAACAAACTCCAGACTAGTGGAGGAATGCTGTCTAAGACTAGATGAACTAGCTGTACATAACAGAGTTAACATATTTTGGATCCCTGGGCACAGTAATATTCCAGGAAATGAAAGGGCCGACAAATTGGCGAAGAAAGGAGCAGTTACTGCTCCTATTGGACCTGAACCATGGTGCGGGGTCCCCCTTCCCCTGGCTAAGGATACAATTAATAAACTAGCCAAGAGGAAGATAAAAACACGTTGGGATAGAGCCAAGATAAGGCATACAAAACTTTTCATAAAGGATCCCAACGATAATCTTTCTGATAAAATCAAGAAAGAAGCTGCTCACTCGTCGAGAACCGACCTCAAAAGTATGGTTGAAACCATCACTGGGCACTGTAAACTCAGGAAACACATGCATCTCCTAGGCATTGAACAAGAACCTAGGTGCAGATGGTGCAAAGAGGAGGACGAAACCCCTTGGCACATCCTCTTTGAATGTATAGCACTAAGTCGAAAGAGGACATTTGACCTTGGCCCTGGTGGATACAAGGAACTTCAAGAACTGAGGTTTAAAGACTATTTAAAATTTCTCAGAAGTCTAGACCTATGTTAGGGATTTTTAGGACTCAAGCACAATGGGCCTCTTTAGGCCGAAGTGCATAGTAATAAGGGTCATACTTAAATAATAATAATACTCCCGGCTAACTCCGATGGACTCGCTGACCAACAATGAGGACCGACCCCCCGGCTTGCTGGAGGGATCTGACGTTGGTTAGAAAGCCCTACTCACATTATTTTTTAGTTCACCAAATACCACTGATAGTTATACATTCAATATAATAGTTAAAAAACACTGCCTTAATTAAACATTTTTAGCCAAATCTGTGAAATATTTTGAAGTAGTTTTCTAGAGGAAATACCTTTACATCTAGAAAATCCAATAACGATAGACGAAGTATTCCACATTTTTAAATAAAAACCGGTGTTATCACTAAAAAAAATTATAAATCGGTCCAATAAATGAATATTTGTATACGCTTGTCCCATTTAGAGTTTCAAAAGTTATACTGCGAAACAAGTATTACAAATAGAATGCCTTATAAATGTCAACAATGAATAATATTAAAACAAAACATCTAAAAAGGATTCATAACAAGGATGTCAAGACATTATAAATTTAAACAAACACATATTTTTTTCCAATCATGCCTCCATTCTTGAGCCCTTTTATACCTGTAGGTAATTATACAAAAGCTTTGACCCGTGGTTAAAAAAAAAAAAAATATAACGGCATATTCCGAAACACTTAGTTAAATTGGTATTAATTTATTAAATTGAATATTCATGTTAATATCTACTTTTTATAGAATACTGTTGAGGAAAACTTTTTTTATCTGATAAACATAAAAAAAAAATTATTTTTAATAATTAATGAAGATTCTCTGAACTATTTTATATAAACGAAAAAACATAAATAAACTATTTTACATAGTCATCGAAATGTTCAGTTTTTTCTTATCCTCTAACTTTGTGAACAACATTGTGTTTTCGTAATTGCTGCGAGAATATGAGAATATAGCTTCAAGATCAAGATGTTGCTCTGTTATTACTTACTAAGGTTTTAATAATATGAATGAAATTATTTGTCAGAAACTATGAATGATTTTATTTTTTTTTATTTTGAAGAGAAAAGATATGCCCAGGGCCGGGATACGAACCTGGGTCTCCCATGTTTCTGTCATTGTGCTCTAACACTTGAGCTATCCTGGTTCGTATCTCGGTCAGGCAAATCCATTCTCTTAACTGATCCCATATCCCGTGTTCTCGCAATTTGCGATGTACATATACGAGGGGAACAATGTTCAATCAAACATTAATTAGGATCTTATTGACTGAAGTCAACAAGATCCTAGTTAAAGTAATGTTCAATGAACATTCTTCCCCTTGTATACATCGCAAATTGTGAGAACACGGGGATATGGGATCGGTGAAGAGAATGGACGTGTCTGACCGAGATACGAACCAGGATAGCTCAATTGGTAGAGCACCATGACGGAAACGTGTATGAATCCCGGGTCTGGGCACATCTTTTCTCTTCGAAATAAAAATATTTAAAATTATAAAAATTAATAAAAAATAAAATAAAAAATGTATGAATGGTTTAGTTAAAACTAAGTGAAGATTGGTTTATCATTTTTCAGCAGTTAACAGTTGGAAACGAAGTGAACTCTCATTTTTATAATATGTAGTATAATAATCTAATATGTTTCTTTATTTTTAAAGCTATTATCTAAATTAAATCTAATTCCATGTATTATACAACTAATAATAATTAAAATCATTCACAGAACTCGAATGCATGAATACTGGAGAAGAATTTCAATAATTCAATTCCACAATAATAGGATATTAATAAGTAAGTTGATGAAAATGTGGAAATAACGCCATAAAATGTTTTAAATAACTGAATAAAACATAAAAATTTAAGAAAAACAATAAAAGAAAACTAAAAATGATTAAGACTGTACTGTTTCTTGGATAACTGTTGTGCAGGGAGGTAACTTGTCCGAGATCACACTAAGTCGCCATGTTTTCTTCCCCAATTGAGGGTATACATTTTATAGAGGCTGGGTAAGCCACAGCAGGACCACGGTTGTTAAGATATTAAATATCTGCCACAGCCGGATTTGAACATGGAAAATTAGGTATTACTAAATACAGACCGGTTTCATTCATTTCATTCAAGAAAGATTAACTACAACTTAAATTGAATTTAACTAGCTGCTTTCAATTTAGCTGCAGATTGAGAAGGAGGCCTCTTTTTCTTAGCTGGCAAATTTAATTAAATATAACTGTAAATAAGGAAAGCTGGAAGAATGAAGGGATTCCAACAAGGGCAGCTTGGACAAACAGAATATTTCAATTTGGGCCAACCAATCGCGGTCTGCCCTCTGTAAATATATCGTATTTTATTTCTATAGAAATCAATTATCAGATTCGTTTATATGTTTTCTTCGGGTTCACGACATGGAAAATTCACGTACAAGTTGAACAAATATAAAAGTGGTAAAAAATTGACTGTTCTCATTAAATATAAATACATTTAACACATTGAGATTATTGGATCTGATACAATATTAATAAATTATAAATGTCGAAATTATTTTGAAAGTCTTTTTGCAATGTAATAATTTAGTAATAAAATTCACCTACAAATCGTCCTGTAATTAAGATACATGGGAATGTATTTTTTTCTAAGCAAATGCTTCTGTAAGGAGGTAATGTGACTTTCCTCCCAATTAAAAATGTACACTTTATATAGGCTGAGTGAGTCATTGGGAGGTAGATGAATTTTATCATGACATTATAGAACAGATCTATGGTTGTTTATAATAATAAGAATAAATACTTTATATGCCATCTTTTAACCTTTTACGGTTACACTTTTAGGTTGTAGATTTTGCATGTACATATTATATTGTTCTATATGTTGTAATTGTAATGTAATAAAATAAAGGAGGTTCAGATCAGGTTATTTCAAGGTGTTACTTTGATAGAAAAAATGAAAAAAATAGTAAGGATTTTGTTGATAAGCAACAAGGAGCGTTACAGAAACAAAAATAAAGTCGTTTTTGCCTTTTCTGATTGGCATTTATAATGCCATTTGGTCGATTTTAGTCTGGTTAACAATGTGGATAGAAAAGATGGCTTTCTAATAAACAGTTTTCCCTACTTAAGAGATTTATTTTTACCTACACCAGGATCATTTTTTCCTTCATTTCAAACCACAGTGTGAAGGTCAAGCTTCGTTCAGTGATTCCGTCCGGAATTTTAACTGGATTGAGTGTTTTAATGTAGTCATTTATTTATTTTTTAATGGTTATTTTTGGAGTAATACTACAAATCTTTCACCTTCCCCTCCCACTGTCTATCTGCCATTGAGCCCATATTTCATCTTTGAATGTCTTTTGCACTATCTGATGTGGATAATCATATTATAGCAATATATTCTTGTAAATTAGTAATATAATTGTGTAAATATGGTCTATAAGAAGAGTGGCTGAGTGGGAGTTAGTTATATTGAGATGACAAGAGCGGAGAGGAGGAGACTAGAGCCTACTTTATGTTATCGAATTTCATTAAGAGCTAATTCGATAGGATGGAAGGGTGAGTGTTGTGACGAGGCTCCGGTATGAGTCGACTAATATAATAACATGCTTCTCTACCGTCCTCTCGCAAATACCGTAGCCTTCTACGTTATATCTTCTACGCTTCCAAAGTTCTCTCCCTGCCTATCTAACATTAGTTTTACTTTAAACACTTCATAAGTATGTTTTAGCAAATACTTCAAAATTATTAGAAACGCATTGTGGTAAGAAGAATTCAGGTTAAATTATCCTTTTTTATGTCGGTTGGCGCGTTAAACTGTGTATATCTTTGGCCTAGCGATGCAATCATCTCGCAAAAATTATAGACAGCCAGCCTGGAAGGGCTCACCCCACCTTGCGTCGCTGTGAACAGAGTCAGGCTGACCATACAGCCATAAACTCTGGGGCCGATTCACATGTCTCCTTCCAACCAGCAACAGCTACAGTTGGCCCTATAGACCATGCAGATCTTTGGTTGCGCGCTTTGGTTAGCTTGCAGACATATTCTACTTGCGGGAGTATAGACAACCTGAAGGTGTATCGAATCCCACGATCCATAGCCCCATAACCACTCCATTGGAACCTCCGGGAGGCTATTAACATCTGCCTAGAGGGTCATCACGCCTAGGCCTTCCGGTTGTGAGTCCTTCAGTTAGCAGATATGCCCAACGTGTGATAGGATGTCATAGGAATCCCGGGACTGAGATTCGAACTCACAATCTTTGGGGTTGCGCTTAAGCCGCTCAGCTACGCCGACCCCATAAGCAAAATCAGTAAAATAATCTTAGGACGAGGAAGCTTGCTCATGTCTTTATGATCATTTTCTTCTTTAGTCAATACTCACTTTATTGCCAATTCTTTGTCGGCAAGTAAGTCTGTAATGTTCAACATACGAAAATCCTTATGGGACTGACATATCGTACTATGATATCTAAAGTGACATGTCTTCTACATAATTATACTGTAATTTTAGTAGCATCATCTCGGACTCCGAAACAGAAATAATATCGCAACTCGAAATAATGCGGTTTTATAATTTTTTTCACTTTGATTCACTGCAAGATTCAATACTCAACTGACAATGGGTCACTCTAGTCTAAGGATGGCATTAGGACACTAAGAGTGAAACAAGTACCTTCTGGCAGACAAGATATGAAATTTCATGAATGAAAGAAATGGATAAGTATATCTGTATTACTTATCCAAACTCTAACAACCTAGTTTCATATCAGTCTCGGGATTCCTGTGGCATCCCATCACACGTTGGGCACATCTGCTTACTGAAGATCTCACAAGCAGAAGACCTAGGAGTGATGACCCTCGTACATATCGTTGTGCAGTTTTGTAAGACGTCAAAAGCCTCCCGGAGGTTTGGTAAATGGACGGTCTCCTTCAGGGAAAAATAGTCCTCGTGCTCCTGCTAACCCAGAACAGCTATATTCCCTTAAGCTAGAATGGTTTGCCACTGTCCTTGAACCTGGGTATACATCGGTGGGAAGATCTGTAATCCATAAGAAATATCTTGAATATGTCATAAAGGACTGGTTATGGGGCTATGGATCGTTGGGTTCGTTGATAATCGTCGGGGGTCTGAGGAGCCTGATAATCTCTGTGCTATTTAGAAGAACAGGCTGAGTAGGCACGTAAAAATAATGGAGTCTTCCGTGAAGCTGATTAAATTCTGCTGGATGGTACTCCGAGAGAAAAAAAGAAAAGGGGCAGACCCAGGCAGCGGTGGAGGAGCCTCGCTGGAGGCCGCGAGGAATGGAGAAGAATGGTAGCAGAGGTCCAGGTCCTGCAAGGACTGTAGTGCCCAACAGTGAGTGATTGCTGGATGACTTTATTTGTAACAAAATAAGGAGCAACGAGGATTTTAGGTGGCAAGAATTGGATATAAGAGTAATGCGATGGCTTGGTCAAAGCCCAAAGTTCTACTTCGTGAGTCCTAATAGTTGTTATACATGAGTCTTTTGTACTTAATCTGGACTTTAAGAAGTTTGTTTAGTTAGTGTTGAACAAGCCTGAAAGGATGATAGAAATTTCTAATGAAAATTATTTACTTTATTTTTTGTTTAAAATCGCAGAACTACATTAACAACACGATTTAATATGGGAATGAATGTGCCTTTATTATATACAGACTCAACGATTTATTTCAGAACGAAAATAATTAATTTATATGATGGCATTTCCTGTTGTTTAATATTACGTTTTTTAAGCATGTCTTTGAACCTTTCGTAGAACGATATCGAAGGTTACCTGAAGCTACTCACCTTCATAAAGATTAAATACATAATGATTCAATATTGGACAATTAGCCTAATACGAGGTTAATAGCCATTATAATTTAATAATATTTAATAATACCAACCCTTCAATGAATCAACAAAAATCAACTCTAATGAACAATTAAAGCAATTTAGTTATTAAGATTAGTAGGGAACATTAAAATAAACTGTTTTCCTTAATTGAGTTGGATTTACATATCCAGAGAATAATAGAGGCCATAAGTTTGGGGCGGTCCTTTTTCTAAAGAGTTTATTTAACTATTTAGAAAGCGATTAGTTTAAATTAAGTAAATTTGTTTCTATTTGATTTAATAATTTGTCTAGGTCCTTATGTTTCATTTGTCCGTCCTTCCGACTGTTGCATTATTCATTTACGATATTTATCTAGCATTGAACGCCTGAATTATGGTAAAAAAATACGTTAACTGTTCTGCTTCTCGGGTCCCTGTTATCACCGATTTTATATAAAATTTATTTTTAAACGCCCTGTTTAACAGAATATTCTGATCAGGGAAGTAAATCCTTCGAAGTATTGAAAAACAGTTGTTTCACAACCAAAATATTTGATTTTCTAATTAAGCCGTTCACTGCACAAATTGACTAACTCCACTTTTTGTAAAAGTAACAAGGGAAAAAAGGAGAGACACGATTGATCTGCTGAAATTCATTCCTCGTGTTAAACAGATTACTTTACCAACTTGCAAAGAAATCGAAATGACGAGCCCTTCCATACAGCTGATGAAGAAGAATTAATTTATGCTGCTGACGAATTAATCACAAGTAATAATATAACATAAAAAACTGTTAATATTAATTTTTATGGAAAATATGTAATAACAGTAATAAACTTAAAAATTTAATCACTGGATTTAAATCCTCAATATTATCAATATCATAACGTAAGTTCAGATGTTTTTGTTGTTGGAATGTGTTTATTAAATGTATAAGCTAAGATGTAGAGTAGTTTTGTTTTTTTATATTTTTTTAATATTCGTTTCTCTGGTATGAAATCGAACACCTGAAGGTGCTTATGGGTGCCCAAGGTTCAATTCAGTGCCTTATATATCTAATGGATTTTTGAATGTTATTTCAGTTCCCTGCATGACTATATTTGTTTCTTATTGTAACTAAAATTTAAAATCGTTTTAACAAAATTAAGGTTAGATTTTATTTGTGATATAAAATTAACAACATTGTAAATAATAGCATGAAAATTTCTTTCTTTGGGCGGTTTTGTTTTAATTATGTTTTCTATTGTTTCCGCAGAGTCCCATTTCATGAAGTTATAGCACGACTAGAAGCATTAGAAGATATTGAAGAGACTTGATGAGCCCCAGGAAGGTCGGTAGATCACACACATCTAGCCACATCCATGACTAAAAATACTGCATCATTTATCATGGACAGCAGGATTTGAACGCGGATTCTTCAGCATAGAACTCAAACTCTATAATTACAAATACTAAAAATGCCAAAACATTCTGTAATGTCAAGTCTATAGCAATCATCACAAGAATAGCAATGCTTATTATGGTTCAAAATAATTAGTCAACTAACTGTACCCTGCGGTTTCAACACTGGGGTTAGCATTAGGACACTAACAGTGAGTGACACACGCGCTTTCTGGCAAACAAGTTCAGAAGGTAGGTTGGAACAGTTTTGATGAGTGATAACCAGATATCAACCAATTGCTTTCATGGTCATGAAACCCCACGTAAAAACGCCGATTTTTTAGTTGTCACTTAGATATACCGCGTTCAGAATCAAAAGCAGATAACTCAAAATTTTGGCTAGTTTAGTCAAGCTATGAGGGAGCGGAGTGGCTCAGTGGTAAAGCACTGAGTCCCCATGCCGAAAATCCAAATCCCGGGTTCAAATCCCGCTGCATGCAAGTCGTTTATACAGTCCTCAAGTAGGTTATCGTATAGGATCTAGGACCCTCCTGGGACTCAACCGACCTCTATAAAGTGGGTATACCAAAAATAGGAAGAAAAATCTGGCGTTTGAGCGTGATCTATGATAAATCACTTCCCTGCAAAACCGTTGTTCCTGAAAGAGCACAGTCTCAACAATGTACTCAACCCCAGACCCGTGAACGGGTTGTAGTGCTACACTTCTTTTTTTTTAGTCAAGCTATGAAACTTCAGGATCAGAGTGGGAATAAAACCATGTTAAATTAAAAGTGTCGTGTTAGACAAGATATCTTTAATAAACCATCGAAAAGTATGAAGAAGTAAATGTTTGAAATTTTGGTTTTATCAGTTTTTGATACAGAACTCCTCATATATATGTGGGTGTGTGTGTATGCCTGTAAAGCCACAAACCAATATCTAAAATAATATAGGGCATTCGGTGGAAGGGCATAAATACAGAAGGGACAGAAGCAGAGAGCTACATAGGATCTACTACAGGACTACAGCCGGCCATAAATTTGATAAAAAACACAGTTATTAATACCGAGCGAGCTGCAGCTAAAGTCGGAATAAACATGGTTCCTCTATCAGCCCTTATCTCCCCCCCCCCCCGCGGTATCGCGGTTATTATAATTGTACCTGGCGGCAATATTTATCCTCCCGCTGTCTCTAAATCAGTCACTCTCTCTCTTCCCTGTCAACTTTCCAATCAAATCAAACTCCTATACATATTGAACTGGGTCACAGATTCCGCGGTATACAAATTTATTCCTCAAAGTTGCAATTTTCCTTATCGGAAAACAGGATAATAAATTTAGCGGCAATCCTTTGTTTTGTTTTTTAGGTTTGATTGTATTTGGAATAAAAATACAGGAAGGCGACACTTTTCAAAAACTGAGATTTCAGCTTTGATGTCCACTCATAAATTGGTTTTATAGACGTACAATCTTGTCCTTTTTGAGCAATCACTAAACCCGTAACGCTGTGTTGAACTATTTAATCCTTCAAACCGTTCATATATGCTACTAGATGAAATCGTTAATCCGTATTGTTTCCAAAACATCTATTGGTAAAATTTCTGCATTCAACTTTAAACAAGTTTGTTATATAAATATGCAATAAAAAAATATTATATTTTTATTTTTAAAGAGAAAAGATAGGCTCTCGGCTGGGATTCGAACCCGGAATCTTTGTCTTTCCGTGACAATTGAGCCACCAAGGCCGCCTGCCGACATTTTTATTTTTCTCTTTAAAAATAAAAATATTTAAAAACTCAAAAATGTTGACCAATAATTATAAAAAATTATAAATAGTAATATGACGTAAGCCAATAAGATCCTAAAATTAAATTAATGTTCAAATAACTTCGTTCTAGTGTATTTATCGCAAAAATTGCGAGAACACGAGGACATGGGATCGGATTAGATAAAAGATTTGTCCTCTGCAGGCAGGCGGCTTTGGTGGCTCAATTGGTAGAGCGCTGTCACGGAAAGACAAAGGTTCCGGGTTCGAATCCCGGCCGAGGGCCTATCTTTTCTCTTTAAAAATAAAAATATTTAAAAACTCAAAAAATTGACCAATAATTATAAAAAATTAAAAAATATTATACATTTAAGTAAAATCATATCCTACTTAATACATGTGACATGCTCCTTAACAAATCAAGCTATGCGCTACTATACTCATAAATACGGCAATATTTATTTTTCGATAGCTTCTTCAGGATATTTAATTTCTAAATTTATTAATAAACATTACTTACCTTTTACTTTATTGGATAAATAATAAATGAAATCTAAGGGCATGAAGTGTATTGAGTTCAGTACGCAGTAGAGACTGGAGGTAACCTGTGGTTTAGTGGTTAACATAAAAACATACTAAGTCCAAGATTGTGGGTTCGTAGCCCGGCAGGTGGCCATAGGATCGGATATGGGAGTAAAAAATCCTTGGTTATGCTGCCCTTTGGAAGGGACGTTAAACTGGGGTCCGGAGCCTGTACAATGTCATGTACTCGTTAAAAATCCCTATCCTAATTAAACCTAAATATGCCGAATTTAGTGCTCCCACTGTCGCATCGTTTTATTAGCCTTTACTGCATGAAATGGCGTTAAACAAACAAACAAACAGAAACTGGAGTGTTTCTAGGACAACAGTTGTGGAGGGAGGTGATTTGTCAGAAGTCAGAATCAATTGACAGGTTTTCCTCAGTTGAGGGGTTCCGCTTTGTTGAGGTAGGGTTAGCCTTAGGGGGGTATGCATACCCCAAATGGTCCATCCTTATTTGCTAGCAGATTAAATAATATATCTGTTACTGCTGGATTTGAACCCGGGATCTTTAACATAGCAACACTAGCGTTCTACATACTGAGCTTCATTGGATATGCAACAATTTAATGCAAATTTTAAGTCCCGCCAATATCGCCAACATACCTAGAAATGAACCTGGAACCAATAGATGTTAAGGACAGAAACTTTGTAGAAACAAGGTAGACAAGTGAATAATAATGTCAGAGAAGAAAGCAATGAAGAATCTAAGAGCGAAACAAAAAGATGAAGGAAATATAAAATAATTTAAGTTATAAAAAAGTAATTAATATATAAATAGCGATAAAAATGTTATCAACATATAAGTAATAAAATATGTAATAAATAAATAAGTAGTAATAAAATAAGTAATAAAGATAAAAGCAATAAAATAAGTTATAAAGATAAAGGTAATAAAATAGGTTGTAAAGATATATGTAATAAAATAAGTTATAAAGATGTAACAAATGATAGCGATAAAAACAATATTGAGTTAAATGAAAGAAAACTATTAAACAGGAAAAAACAAAACAATTTATTTAAATAAATTGTAAAAAAATGCTATTTAAACTAAATGTATTGATTTTATTTATTTTCCATTATTTCTCCCTCATGCTGTAGTTTAAAAACAATTGAGTTAACAATCCGATTCATTAATAATACTTCTAGTACAACTTATAAACATATAATATACATATATACTTATATACATAAATTATAATTATGTATAAAATATTTATTTTTATTTATTCTTTTTTTGATGGTCATTATTTTAAATATTTTTATTTTGAAGAGAAAATATTTGTCCTGGCAGGTATTCGAACCCGGGTCGTCTGTATCTCTAGTGCAGTGCTCTAATCACAGAACTACTAAATATCTATAAATAGTGATTTAGTAGCAACGCATGTTATTTCCTATATATGTTGTAACATCTAAAGCAAATGTGATTTTACTATAATTGATCGTGTACGTGCATATTTTAACTTGATACTGGATTACATTAAGAAGATATTTTATTACTACATTTATACCTGTAATAAAATTATATTCACATTTAAGTATAGTTAAAAAAAAGTCTTTAAAAAAAATACTTTTGTAGCTAGCCGAACTATGAAGTAGATAATAATTTTCAATAACGTTAAAGTAAGAATAGACTTTTGTACAAAAATGTCATTTTATTCTTAATAAAACGTTTGTTTCTTGATATTAATAGTTGTAAACGTTTTTTTTACTGATATTGTTAAAATTAGAGTCAATATAAAAATATATAAAAAAGTACCTCATGCATTTTTACTATAAAATGAAAGATTTTGTTCGGTTTAAACTTCCCTGTTCAAGTTCAAATTTTCCTGCTTTAAAGTTTGTTTTTTTTTGTGTTTTTTTAAATATTATGCATGGATAATATTTTATAATTATAGTTTTTGTCCATATAACATTTCCAATAGCCGAAGATTTTTCAATTAATAAAAGCTTAAAACCTGATTAAATTTTTCTATTTTTAAATTACTTATAAGTAGAGAAATGTTAATTTAGTAATAATTGCTGTTGTAAGTGAACATTTTGTTACGGGCTACTGGGTATTAAAATGAATTAAACAATTCCTTAATTAAAGATACTAATATTTATTAACAAGATGATAAATAGGATACAATTAAACTATTAACAATTAAATTATTAAACTAATATAAATTTATAATGACAATATTCTAAAGATTATAATCTAGGCCTAACTCCTATTTAATTATTACAATAATATAAGATATTACTAATTCTAGATAGCTTAACTAGTTACAATAGTTTCTATGAATATTATAAAATTACACTACAATTTATAACTAATAGTTAACCCTTACAGTTCACTAGTCCACCGACCGTAAGATTCTCCAAGTATGACAAACTGACACACAGTAACAAACAGAAACAGTTTATTACAATCGCGAGACTGTCACAGTTCACTGATACACTTATTACACGGGCCGGTTCAACACTGACTAGTTTATCACACAGACACTCACTTATCACAGATTTTCACCGTGCGTGGTCAACTCTCAGGCTAAGACTGCCTCGCTCGAGGCGAGGGAAGTATTTAAATAGGCAAGGCCGAACATTCTAGAACACGGAGGGGCCAGACAATTCTGGAATCTTCTTAATCTTTTTCCGACAAAAGGAGACGATCTAGAACGGTCCTAATCGTATTTTAACTTCTCCCGCCGACGGATTTAAGCCGCTAATCCTTTGCTTCCTGTGACCGTAACAATTTAATTTGATTCGGATTACTACAAGAAGGTATTGGAATCATTCTAAATATTACCTGTTCAGATTTTTTATTTTATTTTTGTTTATTAATAGTTCCTAGTAGCAAAATAATAAATATAAATTCACATTGCAATATTCTGTAGTATGTAGAACGGTTTGATGGTACTTTATTTTGTCCATTGCAACCCATTTATATATTAATGATTTTTTTTCCGATAAAATGAATTTTTGGTTTACCTTAAACTTATTGAAAATTATTTTATACATCTATACATATTATAAAACAAATTACTCGACCGAGTCTGTCTGTCTGTTCGCGATGAACTCAACAACTACTGCACGGATTTTCATGCGGTTTTCACCAATAGATAGAGTGATTCATCGGGAAGGTTTAGGTATATAATTTGTCGGGGTTTTGTGTAAACGGGTTGGAATATAACGATAATTTTCTGACATGTTGGAAAAAGTATAGCTACCTTGGAGGTTTCATGGATGATATTGCCAAATCCCTTTCTTTATCATATAAGGAAACGATGCATGGCGGTATATTGCTCTTGTATAGATCTACACAAAAGTCCGGGATATCTTATATCTATCTTTTATGGATAGCTTACTGTACCTATTTTATCTTTTAAAAAATTGATAACATACAAACATGAAAAGCTATTTATACGAGTACGGTATTAATCCTTATCAACTTATATACTTTAGTTATCTTTAGTTAGTTTAAGAATTTCATGCGCATTATTAGAATAGAATATTTTATACCACATAATTTAAATGAGTATCTTATGGGTTATCGCAAAAATTTAACGTGCATGAAAATAAATGAAAAGAAATATTTTGTTTCGTTTTTATGTTTATAATAACTACATATTAAAATACTTAAGACAGAAAAAACATTTCATAACATTATCAGGTCTCTACTTTCATATAATTTTAAATTCTATAAAATTAAAATAATAATAATAATAATATTTATTTAAGAAATCATACAAATGCCATTTGGCACATATTGAAAATGAAAATAAATGTTAATTTCTCAGTATTTGCAGCTGCACGTCAAATTATTTTTCGATTTAGATTACAACAAGAAGGTATCATCCTAAATAATACTTATGAAACTCATGCTAAATATTAGCAATCTAGAACATATAAGAGTATATGATGATATGGTGTTATTTAATGTCAATTACAAACCAATAGGCCTACAAGGAAGTAATTTATATATATATATATATATATATATATATATATATATATATATATATATATATATATATATATATATATATACAATTCCACTTATATATATATATATATATAAGATTCCACTAACAATAAGTTCCTTTTTATATATGTATATATTTTTTAGTATTCTGTAGTATTTACGATGATTTAGTAGCACTTGATGTCCATTACAACATATTTATTGTTTAATTGGCCTACTAGGAAGTAATTTTTATATACAATTCAGATTGATGTTTAATTAAATGTAACTAATGAATATTAATGACACTGTTGAAATATTAAACAGTTTATAGGATTGATGTAGCGCTGAGCGGTCGACCGCAACATACGGACACCATCCATCAGCGAGCCCCGTCCACCTGCTCACCAGCGCCCTATTAAAGGCAGATGTTCCTCTCATCTCCTCCAATCAGATCCTTGTAATCATATGGATCCTGGGAACGGGTTCCAAGGATCCTCCGGAGACACAAATAAATAGATCCTGGAGGACATAGATTCAATAGATCATCGAAGGGGAGATACACGGGCAGCAGCCGCTATGGAAATGAGGGAAACCATCTCGCCGTTTTACGAGCTTCCAATGGAGCATTGCATTAAGATAGTGCGCACCTCAGCCGGCCGTCAGTCCTACTCTATCTACAACCCTTGCTATCTGGAACACCATTATACAACTGCTATAACTCACCAGTTCGTTTCAACACATCCTCCAAGGCGGTACCCTGTCCTCTCTCACCTCAGATCCATCTCTAAGTGATTTTACATGAGCAGGCCTCCGCTAAAGGGAAGGTGGTTTTCATCGGCCTTCGCTTATTGATTATTTATGTTAAACGTTGAGGAAATATTTTCCAACGCCTCGGGAGTTGTGAGAAGAAAACATTGATCAGTATCGAATGCAGTTTCCAAGTCAATGTGACACATAAATCTATCTCAACTGGTCATAAATAAGTTCTTATTTGTTCCTGTATTCAATATCGGTGATTGAAAAAAAAAACGTCATTGTACTCCTATTGCGGTAACTAACGTGACACTGTTTATAGCTATTTTTTTTTTATTTTTAAAATACAGTATTGTACCCTATTTTTTTTTACGGGTGGGAGTACGGGAGCCACACCAGATAATCATCAAACAACAACTTGATTAGCCCCAAGCATTATGTTTGTTTTTATGGCCATGGTCCAAGGAGATAACTCAGAATGATAATGAAGGAGTAAAGTTATACCTACTCCATGAAGCCTTCCACTTTTCCATCCATTGTTTTGTTAGCACAAATATTTGCTTCTGAATTATATTGACCTTGAAGTAGGATTGTTCCTTATATTCACTACTTATCCCTACATATTCAAGAATAGAATTTGGAAAAGTTGTGGTGCAGTAACTAACGGGACACAATGATGACATTGGCTTTTAAAGCAATCAGATAAGAGCAATCTGAGCATATGTTATTTATGTCTTAGATATATAATTTATTCAGTAAGTTTAGTTGTTTGGGAAAGAGAAAAAACTGAGGGATGGTGGTGACTAGGTGAGGAACAGTGAAACTGAACTTTTTTATAATGAACCATTTATTATTTTAAAAAAATTAATTCAGTATAAATAAAAACTATATTAAGGAAAGTTTTATATCATTAAACCCTCTACGTTCTGAGGTACTCTTAACTATAATTCAGTTTTCACTTGTATGAATTAGTTTTTTTCAGCACCCTCCTTCTTCAAGACCAACAGCTATAACAATCCTACATATAAAAAATGTGAATAAGCAATATTTTTTTTTTTTCCACCACAACCTATGAAGTGATTTGAGTTCATTAGATGATAAGATAATAATAATAATAATAATAAAAATATTTATTCAAGAAATCATGCAAATGCCATTTGGCACATATTATATTTTTGGTGTTCTGGATTTTTGGAAAACCTCCCCTTAAGGTTTCTCTTGAAAGCGTGCATGGAGAAACCTCCCATTGAAGGCACTCCTAGCGTGGTTCATCTCACTGTAGTAGATCCCTGCTCCAGAGACGTTTCAGTCTCCTTGTCGGATTCTGTGGTGATTTATATGTCAGTAATGATTGTATCAGTAAGTTTGGATGTCCAGCAAGTGAGTCATGAAATTTTTGGTAGTTGTTCTTGATTGTGTCAGCCACGTGTGGTATGTTGAGATCTTTGTGTAATGTTTTATTAGTAATGTAAAAGGGGCTATATGTAATATTACGAAGGAAAAATTAGAATGGTCTGTATGTGGGATTATTTGCATGACCCCCACACTTGCGAGGCGTAGGTCCATATTGGTTTAAGTAGCATGTTGTATATTCTAATTTTGTTTGTTAGTGATAGTAGTTTATTTTTGTGGTGAAGTAGTCGTCTTAGAAGTGAGAGTCGGTGATTCAATTTTTTCTTCAAATTAATTACGTCTGATTTCCAAGTCAGTCTTCTGTCCCAAGTATTTTGTCTATGTTTCTCTGGGCAATGGTGTATTGTAAAGTGTTAGCGAAGGACAATCTGAATGTCTGAGTGTAAATGTCACTTGGTTCGATTTTGGTATGTTAATTTTTATAAGCCACTTATGGAGCCAATTTTCTAATGAATTTAAGTGTGTCTGTAGGTTCTGAGAAGCTATATCGGGATAGTACTGGTCGAAAGTAAGACAGTGCCGTCCGTATATGTAACAAGTAGTGTTTCTGGCGTCTGTGGGATGTCGTAGGTGTATCTAGAGTATAGTATTGTGATAAAACTGGACCTAGAATACTGCCCTGCGGTACTCCTGCATTAATTCGGAAATAGTCGGAATGTTTACCATCCTGATTAACAATAAAGAGCCTGTCTTCTAGATTTGATTTTATGATCAGATAATATGCCTGCGGTAGAACTAATTTTATTTTGTACAGGAGACCATCGTGCCAATCATTATCGAAAGCTTGTGAAACGTCCAAGAACGCTGCTGTGCAATATTCCTTCTTTTCTAGTGCTACGGCAATACATGATAAGAAGCGCAAGAAAACGATTTGGCCGATGTCACACTGAACTATAGTTACTTAATTTTCCTTCTATTATAAAGGAAGTCCACATTAAAGAGGTTGGTTGAGCCCCAACAGAGGTCTGTAGATCCAACAGTGTTGATTAAAAGCTTTAAATCGAATAAATAAATCATCTTTCATACCCGGTCTCTAACTTTGGAACTAGATATCAGTAAATCATCTATCCTGATGCTAAGAATTATGAAAGGGTTCCAATTGAATGCTGTACTAGTATTAACTGTTTAATATCGAATTATTATCTTTTATAGCTTTAGTGAGGTGACAAATAATTCTAACTGTAGTCCTACAATGCAAGAACGTGAATGGATACAAATCCATTGGAATGGATTGATTGTTACGCATTAAAAAATATGATGCAATAATAAATTTCAATGATAGTCTAAAAGTTCAATTTCCCTACAGAAATTCACTTCATGATTCAACTACTTCAGTATTGACTAATACTATGAATGACGACTTAATTACCAAGTCTAGGCATCCCGGCAATCTTTTACATCATGCGATCGATTATAACCTTAACCCTCTTAGTGAAATTACAGAAGTAGTAACATTAGTAGGGGTTTTGGGATTTTTTCCTGGAGATTTTATGAACGAAAAATTTAATATATTACATATTTTTTATGTTTTGAACAGGAGTTTTAGTTTAAAAATCACTTATTATATATACCATATCCACTGTGAAAAGCAGAAATAGCAGAAACTATACCAATGATTTAAAATTGTAAAAAATAACTAAAATACAATTATAGCGACTATAACCACAGAATCTTAATTTTTTTTTAATCAGAGCGCTGAAATGATTAATAGGAATTGACAGTACTCTATCGTTATTTTTTTAATTGTATATTTAGTGTAATAATTACAAAAGTATAAAGTAAATAGAACCAAAAAGATTACAGAGGAAAATTGTTGACTGAAAGATTCTAATGAAGGATAGAATTGGTCAGGGGGTGCTGTCACTTTTCGTAATAGTGCCAACGTTTCGGCCTACGTTATAGGCCGTCTTCACGGCTAAGACAGAAAAACAGAAAACAACCATAAAAAACATTGCAGTAATAAGAAAGAATATAATAACATATAGAGTTTATAGAAAAAGTAAAGAAATAGGATAGATTATTAAGGATATATATGAACAAAAAAATGGCAAAATGTGTGTACAGAAAGGTGATAATGTAAAGAAATACAAAAAGTAACAAAATGAGAAGATAAAAAGTAGGATACAATATGAAAAATAAAGAAAAAGATACATGTGTAAAAATGGTGAGACTTAAAAGTATTGAAAGCCTTGTTAAATTATATTTAAAGGTATAAAATTCGACTACAGCAGGTACTTAACATTTTAATATAGGTAACCCGATATTATTCTGTAAATTAACCTGTTAACCTGGCGGGGCATATAAATACGTCAACCGTAATTTTGTTATTGTTTATAATAAATGAAAAGACTATAAAATATATACCTTTTGGTTTATATGTTTATATTTATATATATATATATATATATATATATATATATATATATATATATATATATATATATATATATATAGCACAGAGTAAAATACAAAATTACGTTAGACGTATTTATACGTCCCTTCCGATTAACAGGTTAAAGTCAGTTTAGTATTGTTCTTATTTTGTACCCTGCTAGTGAGACTGTCTAAAATAGGGTACCCAAAGTATATTGTTTATAGTAATTGATTATTTTTCATTAAATAAAATGATAATATTTTTTTTATTTTAAGGTTTGTTTAATTATTTATTTTTAAAAAACTAGCTAGTAGCATAGAAGAAAAATTTTATAATCGTATTTCGCCGCATTCTCTGAGTACATAACAGTCTTACGATTGAAATTAGATGTTTTGGTTTTATTTAAAAAATCGATTTGTCCTTTGAGCCAATTTTTTCATTTATATTGAAAAAGAGGGCTAAATTTAGTGTGGCGGATTAAAGAAGTCTGGAACATTGCCTTGGTCAATTTTTTGAAAATAATTATAATTTAAATGTTCGAGCTCGACAAAACACCCAAAAAAAAGTTGTTTCTCGATCCTTAGCCAGGCAGAAAAAAAATATTACATCAATAAATACTTTTTTATATAATAGAGAGATATCCTCATACAGAAATTATTAGAGGTAATTATTTTTACAGCCCTAACCGAAATAACTAAGACAGTTCTATTCGACGTTAATCACCCTTAAGGCCTAATGCTCATTGATCGCCTTAAATCTTTTATTATAATCATCCCTTGTGAGGAAATTATAGGTTTTGTGGTCATACATTTATAAAATCTTTCTAAATATTTAACGGCTTCAGATTATACTGAATATACATCTAGGGCACATCAATTTTTGTATTTCTTATGATATTATTATAGTCATAAGAAAGTAATGTTAAAATGGGCACCAAGGAATCCAAATGTTCTATCCCGATACCATTAATTATTATTACATAAATTTCCTTTAACCAAATTCTGTCTTCTATCTACGGCGTTATGATCAATGAAGGATCATGGCCTCCTTAACAATTCTCCTCCACTCAAAGCGATCCTCAGCAGCTCTTCTCCATTTCACTCCCAGAAGCAGCTGGACAACCAAACACTGTCTAAACAAACTAAAACCCAATATGAGAGGAAAATAGTTGATTCGATGATAAAATAGAGAACGGAGATAGTTGGGGGGCGCAGTCAAAAAAACACCAAATAAGTACAAGACTTATATTTAATGTGTGTTGATGATGTTTGTTGGTTAGCCGGTCCACCCAGCCGCCTCTCCCAGTTGCCCTGAAGATGGCCTACAAGATAGGTCGAAACGTCGGCACACATTAAATATAAGTCTTGTACTTATTTGGTGTTTTTTTGACTGCACCCCCCAACTATCTCCGTTCTCCATTAAAACCCAATATGTTAGTCTCCTCAAAGTTATCCCACATTCTACCACTTTGAACATTATTATCTTATCCCTTCTTAATATGTATTAGAGCCATAAATAATCAATCATCTTTTTAAGAAGGGTAATGAAAACAATTAATTTGTTTTTAATTTATTTATAAAACCCATGCAATCTATAATTATAATAATTCTACAATGTTCCCATAATTTGGTCCGGGTATATATAACTTAAATGTTGTTTTTAAGATTTATATTATTAAAACGAGTCAGACACGCGGGATTGCCTTACAAACTCCACCAATTCCTACCTCTTGCATATTTTCTCATTATTCAATCCTATCTCACAACAGGTCATTCAAAGTAAGTTACAATAATGTATTTTCATTCCTCTTTTCTCAATCTGCTGGTGTTCCTCAAGGCAGTAGCCTCGGCCCAATCCTTTACACAGTTTATACAGCTGACATCCCCACCCATCCTAATACTATCCTTATCATGGGTGCGGATGACACTTGTCTATTATCAGTAAACACTGATCCAGTAATAGCATTTCATATTCTTCAAACCCATATCACTGACCTTGAAAAATGGTGTTAAAACTAAAGGATTAAAATAAATTCCCACCAATTCCGTAAAATCACCTTTACCCTCCGTCGTAAACCAATGACTTCCTGCCATCCTGTATCGTTTAATAACATCCCACTGATTCCTGTAGAACAGGTGCGGTACTTAGGACTACTCCTTTACAAAATATTAACTTGGAATCCTCATACAAGACTAAAACGATAAGAAACAGCTCGCCGTTTCAAGCTATTATAGCATTTACTAGATAAACGTTCAAAGACAAAATGACAATCATTAGACCCATCTGGACTTACAGAGTAGAGCTTTGGAGCTCCATTAAACCATCTAATTACTCTCGTATTGAATTCTTAGTTTGTTACGAAGAATGCCATTTGTTGCTGATTTGGCCCGAATCCGATATCAATCTTTTCATGACAACCTCATCCATTCAAACCCACTCACTGGTTTCAAACCTAGCAACCTCTTCTCCTCAGGGACGTCTGAAAAGAAGATGGCCTTCTGACCTTCTAAGTTGAACTTGTTATTTGAGTAGTTTCCCTAATTGCCTTTCATGCTAATATGTACCAATCATTGTATTTACTTGTTGTATTAGTACGTGTATAATACAGTTGTAAATTTCATTGAATAAATTAAAAAAAGAAAGATTTTGAAACTGTATAATCATTGTACACCAATTTTCAACTTCCTGCAGGCAAATATTAGCACAAATATATGGTTTGCTATTACACGAATACGCCATAAAATATGCTCTAGTACTAAAAAATCCCTATATTATTATCGTTGAATAGGTACTGGAGAAGATCAGGTGAAAGTCAATTGATCAAAATTGTTTTATTTTTAATGTAGTGTGACAAAGAATAATAAATAACAAATCACCTTTATAAGAATTTTATCCTGGTCTAATGAGAATTAGGGCTTATGGTCTAACTAGTAGTCTAAATTAATATGCACTTCACATTGAAGTCTGCTCATAGATTAATATTCTATTGAAATTAATTAGTTACAGTAATTATTATAAAACATTTTAATTTATAAAAGTGAAGACTTTTTGTTGTAAGAAAAATTTTAATTTGTCTAAAAAAAACTGATTATTGAGTTTGTTTGTGTATTTGATTGGCGACTTGTTAAGTGCTAATTACATTATTACAGAGTTATGTGCGCTTGAAGTTAGTTGAATTTTGTAATAATCCGCTCGTACTCTGCAAAGATTATCTTTTTTTTTTTCAAATTCAAAAAATATATAAATTTTAAGGCGTGTCAATCGAGTTCAGGACATCCTGTAAATTTTCCGAATTTTTCTATATTAAAAGTGAGGCATTTTAACATCTCTTGTTTGTTTATTCATTTAAAAAAATTATACTGCTGTATTTGAATGATCGATGCTACGGCTAGAGTCATAAATTTAGCCTATCCAGATTTAATTAGATAAGGATCCTTAAGGAGTAGCTGATATCGTATAGACTCTGGTCCTCTATTTGACACCCTTTCGAAAGGCGGCTTAACCAAGAAATTTTTACTCCCTTTCATAATATCCTAACCACTACACCACAGCATACCCCAACACTGGTATTTCCTGAACGCAGTTGCATACATTTTATGCCTGATACGATTCTTTCCTGTATCCTGCCGATTGGAATCGAGGTTATGATGTTGAGAACACATTGAGCTATAACTGTCACCGGCCGAAGCGTGAGGATGCCGAGGTGTCCGCCCCAATGAAATTATCATTCTCATAAATAGATGTCGCTAGTGTCGCCCTATATGGGAGGAAATAAGGTGAAAATAATCAATGAGCCTTTAAATTGTTGATGAAGCTAGTGACTCCGCCGCCGATAGCTCTAGCCACGCCCTAATCGGCTATTCTTCGACCCGAATTAAATACTGATGGTTTAATAGCACAGCGCCCTACGACCTATCACATGCCGTCTCCTTAAATATTCATCCAACCAGAAGAAACTTCCACATACTCGGCCTGAATAAACTTTTCTCCTATAACTGATTGAATAATTTTCGAATAATACTCCGTCAAACTTTGGTGAAAATTCATGTTGGTAGCGTGCATTTTTTCAACTTTTGATTTTTTTTTAGTAATTTATTTATTTAAATTTACAACTGTACAATAATAATACAAGAAGTTACTAAGAAAGACTTGGAGTTAGCCAAAATTACTAATGAAGATAAAAACACAAGAAAAATTACTTAGCGTCTTCCACTTTCGGAGTTTTACGACTAATGCTAGTGATAATAATAAATCAAGTTAATATAATTAAAGATATATAAACCCATGAGATAAAAGGAACTACTCCCTGGTAGTACTCGAATAACAAATTCCATTTTGGTGGTCACGCAGTCTTCTTTTCAGACGCCTCGGAGGATTATCAGGAATTGAAGTGGTTGCTAGGTTTGAGATTAGTGGGAATATAGTTTGTCAGGAGAGATTTGCTGATGCCAAGTCAATGACATATTGAGAATTTTACGGAGGATTTTGCATTGTGAGGATTGGATAGCTTAGAAGGGTCCGAAAGCTCTATTCAGTAAGTCAAAATGGGTCTTGTAATTTCATGTAAATGAGTGTTTTGTAATTAATTGGAATCTGAGAACGTTTGTCTAGTAAGTGTCGCAGTAGCCTGAAAAGGATTCCAAGGTAAAAGTTTAAAATTTTCTTCTTTTCTTTAATATATATAATTTTTTTGGGAACCATCCAACAGACCACACAGACATCATCTTTTAGCTTATTCTTTCTTCTCCTCCAATTATCCTTCATTCTCTCTGAATGTTGCCTTCTTCTCTCTTCCGCCCTTCTACCATGGCCCTACTTCCTCCTCTCTTCCACATGAATAGTAATGTTTATCAGTTGGCTTCTAAATCTCTCTCTGTCCATGCAGTCCTCTTCGGTAATTCCAAGCCTTTTTATTCCTTTTTTCATCTTATTTTTATATAATGTATATTTTTTTCACGATACGGCCTATAAGACCACCCGAATATCACAACTTTTCTTTTTTTTAAATTTCCGTCTTTCTTTTCTTCCAGTATCTTCTAATCATTTCTGCGTGTGTTGGCTTCCTTTTTTTTTTATTTTTTTCCACGCAGTAGCTTTCCGTTTTTCTTTATTTATACAAGAATATTGATTCGTTTTAATTTCCTTCCTTATTGTTCTCTATCGTAACAGTCTTTAACTGTTATTTTTAATTTTTCTGCCTTGTCTATCGTTGTTTTTTTTGTTTTACATATATTCCTACGCCCTTGTATTCACAGATTTTGAATTTTTTTCGTCAAGTCTCCGTTGGTCCATTCTAACCATGTCCAGTTCTCCATCTCCCTGTGTATTTGCTGGTTGGATCATAACCCATACCCTTCCTGTGTTTTCTTATTTTGAGGAACTTTTCTAGTTTAGGGGGACATGTCTCCATCCTATACAATAGTTACTATACACTATATAACCGTGTTATAGTGACTTATTTTTATGAAAGAGCATAGGTTCTTCTTATCATAAGTATTTCCTGTAGCGTAACTTAGTTTTCCGACTTTGCGATTTTCTCTTTTATGCTCTCTTTATTATTATTGAATTTATTATATTATTGAATAAAAAAATACATTTTTATCAAGGAATCTAAATAAAAACTTGCTAAGAGCTCCAAAGGCAGCACATTTCTGTTCTCTAGCGCACATGAGAGTCGGCGGGATGAGATTAAACGAAGAAAGCACCTCGGAAGGATTCGATAAGGAGGAATCGACGTGCAGGGAAAGGAGATCGATAGCGGCTGAGTAATATGAGGGCTCTGTTTACCTGCGCCTTTAATAGTAGGCCATTTCAATGAGTCAATATTCGTAGAGTGCCTCCGCTAACTTGCACTAAGGGAGCCTGGTTATAAATATACTTGAGTTATCGGCCGTGAGAGGGCGCTCCCGGAGCGAGGGGATTATATTGAAGTTATATAAAGTTAGCGGTGTTTGGTTAAGGCGTTGAAGTATGGGCCTTGTTAGGAAGCCAACGGAAGCTCCGTTTACATATTAGCAAGAACAGGCAGACCACATTACATTTACATTAAAGATACATTTGCTAAAGTGTCTAGTTTTAGACCGGCTTTGCTAATTAACGGAGGAGACACACATTGGCCGAGGCCGGAGGACTAAATCATCTCAAGTTAGCCCGGCGGAGACAACTTGCGGCGATATTTCATAAAGTTCTCACTGAGGCAGGACGGATAGACACATACTTTAGTCGTTATTTGTGCCGAGCTACATATTAATGCCCCGTCCTACATCACATTACAGTTTCTCCGCCTTCTCGGATCGTTTGTTCCCCCAACTCGTATCCTCCTCCTCCTACTAGGCGCTGTGTGTTATACCTTCCGGGTGTAGTATCCGCTATGCGACTCCTTGATGAAATGTCTCCAAGTAAATCATAACTATCAAGTAGTATTCATACCCCACGAATGGAATGAGAAGAGGGAGGCCAAATACGAAAACGACTTTAAATCCGAAAAGGAAGACGTTAATTATGTAAATGGAAAGGACATCTTTGATTCAGGGCAAAAGGGTCAATATGAAAAAAATAAAATAAAATATTTTCCCTCTCTTACAGTAACTAATGTGACTATATTTTAGCGATATCTATTTAATTAATAAGAAAGTCATTCTTCCCTGATTTTTTTTTTAGACTTTTATTCTATTTTACTCCTGTTTCAGAACGATCCTCCAGATATGTATTCATTTTTTTTTTCAAATCCCTCAGGGAACATGAAACATAAGAAACAAGTAATTAGTAAAATACTTAATGTAAATTATAGCTTAAAATTATCCTTATTCTACTTAAAGTATTGGAAGGTGTCTTATGAAGTTATAAAATTATCCATATTTCAGGTAAAAATATTATCTGAAGGTGAGGGACCTTCTCTAGTTGGGTAAGGATATTTTCATTACATTTTATTATTATATGATATTATATGAACACTTTATTTATTCTTAAGGGACCTTGTTCCAAAATAAAATTATATTAATTCTATGTCATTAATATTGATATAAAATATTTTTTTTTAATTACTAAATTGTAATAGACCAATGGTAGGCGTTATAAGAGACCCTGACTGGAACGAGGAAGCTGGAGAAATCTCCAGACTGGAGTTGAAACTAGGTCCCAGCGGGCAAGTGCGAACAAGGAGGCTCGTAAAAGTGCCATAAAAAGGCAGTTGATGGCGTTAACATCCGCGATCGACTGGATTTCATTGAAAGGCATCGGCTATATCTCACTCCGGCTCTACCTTACCAATGCATCTATGTTTCTTATCCAATTTGTTTGGTGCACAAGTTTATTAAAATGCATGTAAAAAATATATAATACATATTTTTTTTATTTATTTTTTTTCGGTTGGCTCTACAGATCTTGTAGATCTTTGGCCGCCTTTACTAGCCTTGAATAATACATATACATACATAATTTCATGCTTTATTTGAGGAAGCTCTGTATAAATTAGTGTAGGTTTTGAGCTATAGTACAGTGCACCACGATAGAGTGATATGTTTCTTCGAAATGCCACATTTTACAGTGTTCTAGGGGTTAGCATAAGCTTCTATTCCCTAAATCGCAGATTCGCAGCTCGACAGGAGGCCTTAATATTTTTAAAGAGATTGAAAAAATCCTTGCTTGTTCCTTCCTTCTTTGGGGTACATAAAATGGTCGTCCCGGGCCATGTGGTATCAGGTAGCCTATGTGGTATCAGGTAGCCTATGTGGTATCAGATCCCTATCCTCATTTTACCTGAACAGGAAAAATTTAGGACTCCCACAGTATCGTTCCCCTATTAGCTTTAGTAGCATAAAATGGCGTCAAAGCTAAACCTCTTTCTTTACCGATTTGTTTATAAAACATTATATAGGCAAATAATATAACATACATGCATTCGTATAAAAAACATTGGATAAATAAATAACTTTGATAGTGTGAAGGCTGGTTTTAAAAAGATGCTACCTCGCGATTACCTTACAACGAAAATCGTGCTCCTAAAACCATTTCAGGATATCCAACATAAAAAGGCATTATAAACGTAATTTAATAGCAGCTCATCGTTAGTTTTTGTTTTTTAAGGTAAAATTAAAGATATTTTAATATGAATTCCCACATAAATCGAACAAAAATTAACAAAAAAATAAGTAAGAGATAACATATACCAAAAAACGTAAATATCTGTAATCGAAGAATGCCTTTAAATAAACATACCCAGTCTGCTGGTGTTCCTGGGTCCCATCCTATACACGATATATACAGCTGGCATCCCAACCCATCCAAGCACCCCACTGTCCTCACTACGTACGCTGATGACACATGTGTGTTATCAGTAAATAAGGATCCATTTGTTGCATCCCGATCTCTTCGATCCTATATCTCAGAAATGGTGTCAAAATTGGAGAATTAAAATAAATCCTAACAAATCCCACCAAATTACCTTCACTCATCATCGTAAACCTAAGAATTCCTGCCCTACTGTATCCTTTAATAACTGCTCGACGTTTTCGCTTACTTCAACATTTACTGGACAAACGTTCAAACGTCCCAATTAATTACAAAAGACTCATTTACATGACAGTTATCAGACCTATTTGGACAAACGGAGTTGAGCTTTGGGGCTCTACTAAACCATCCAATCCTTACAATTCAAAATCCTTCGTGAAATCCTCAATGCTCCTCATTATGTCACAAACTCATCCATCATGATCTTAATATCCCATATGTTGCTGATTTGGCCCAAACTAGATACCTATCCTTCCATTAAAAGCTCCATACACACTTCAATCCGCTAGTCTCTCAACTTAATATTCCTGATAACCCTCCGAGGCGTCTGAAAAGAAGATGGCCTCGAGACCTTCTACTATAGAACTTTATTGGAGTGCTATCAATGGATAGTTTCTCCACAAGTGTTTTTTTTTCATGTCCTTTGTTCATACAGCAGATTTACTTGATGTAATATAATTACAGTTGTTAATATCAATAAATTATTCTATTCTCAAAAAAAAAAAATAAACCAAACATTTACAAAATATTATCTTTAAAACAGTAACTTGTAAAAATATAGTAATGAACCTGAATGATACTTTGGTATTTTCCTTTCTTTTTTTTTTTAAATTACTAGGAGGTACCCCCCAACCACCCAACAAATGTGGTAGCCTACTTATTTAACTGCATATAAAGAAGTATAAAATAATCAAACTAATAAATTGGGAATTGCTTGTTTATTAATTTATCCTCATTTTATTCTACTATGGCTAATAGAACGATGCTACAGTGGGGATCCTTAACATTGCATATCTATACAGATTATAAAACAAAGTCCTCGGCCGCATCTGTCTATCTGTTCGTGGTAAACTCAATTACTACTGCATAGATTTCCATGCTGTTTTCACCTCTAGATAGAGCGATTCACGAGAAACGTTTTGAGTAAATTGGTTGGAACATAGCGATAATTGTTGGTAGTTTAGAAAAAAGTATAACCTTCTGAGATGTTTCATCGAAGACGCTTCCTAATCCCTTTGATATGTAACGAAATGATGCATGGCGGTATATTCCTCTTTTTTGGAGATCTACAGAAAAGTCAGAGATGTAGCATATATCTGTCTTTTAAGGGTAGCTATTTTATCTTCTAAAAAATTTATAGCGTACAATGTGTTATTTGGAATGCTATTTAGACAAGTACAGTATTAATCTTTATCAAATAATATAATTTAGTTACCTTATGCTATAGTTTATTTTTATAACGTAGTGAAAAAAGTATATTTTTTTACCTAATATATTTTGTTTTGATGTTTATAATATCTATATAATAAAATACATTAGGCAGGCAAAACATGTAGGCATAATATGCCTAATTACCCTTGCAAAGCCGGGGCAGGCAACTAGGATAGGCATAAAGTTGGATAGGGTTGCTTAAATAATACCGGACACCACAATGGCTCGGGAAAACTAGTCGAAATACGGCATAACTAATGATTTTTACTCACTTAAAAAAATACTTTGAGTCACTGGCCGAGCAATGAATAATGGACGTAAAACGCTCAGTATGGTTTTCTATTTAAGGCAAAATAATTCTTCATTCAGTAATTTATTTTTATTTCAAAACACAAAAACTGTAACAAATGTCCAATACAAAGTACAATATCAACTACAAAATAAATATAAATTAACTTATTTATTAGAAATATTAATAATTCTGTTTTCCATTAATGCTGTCAATAAGATATGACAGAAGATATTAGTTGATATCGGTAATATTACTATAGGGCTGATTGGACGCTATACAAATCGCTTAGCTGGAACACAATGCGCGTCATAGTTGTGGATTGTTATCGAGATGTCCGACCTGATTGGCTGATAATTACTTGATAATGTCACACGCAAGTTTAATCAAAGCGTCTTAGCTAAAATAATTAGCTAGGATCGATAATTCCACTGGAGGGTTGGGGATGCGATCTCCATGATTAATATGATACTTTGTCATTAATGCCGATAAGTTACATGTGAATATGAAATAACATTAATTATAATATACTTTCAGCCATAATTTGTTACCACTTATGATATATAAGTTCTTTACTTTACCACTTTACAATTAAGCACAAATACAGCTAAAAAGTGCTCAGAAAAATATATTTAAAATGTTCATTTCATATATCATTGTTTAAATAAATCGCTTTGCTGAGTTTATCATATAACTACTTTTTAGTTCAGGAACGACATATCTAATATTCCATTTTCAACATTTTTTGTGTGTTTTTTTAAAAATAAACTTGAAGTTTTACGGGACAAGTTAAAATAAAAAAAAATTCAAGCTTTTAAAAATTCTCTAATAGTTAGTAACTGAATTTCAATACAATCATTATAATGCTCGGCTTTACCAACACTCAATGTTTTACTTTTTTAAGCCATCTGTATCTTTCAAATACCTGTATTAAACAATTAGATTTTTCCAGGGTATGACATTGTTCTTTTGAAGACGCGATATATACAAGTATATTTCATAAGCAAGAAAAAATATCTATCATTATAATTGCAGCTTAACAATAACTACAAAAAAGGACTGCATTGAAAATTGTCAATGAATTTTAGACATTTAACAAACAGTTAATTAATTTGGTGACAATTTTTGACTTAATTTTTAGCACTTCATCAGGACTGAGAATAAAACCACATTTTAAAAACATTATCAAGGGTGCAGTACAACCAGTGAAACGTACCAAAAAATATACAATAAGTTTATAGACCGAAATGATAGGATAGAAAAGGATATTTATGTGAAAAAAGGTTATATCATGAAATTGATAAGAAATTAATTAAGATAAGAATAAATATTATAATTGGTGAGAAATTAAAAGTAAGAAGAGAGAAATAAAATCTATGAAGATAATAAAACACATATCACTATGTTTTATGGAAAATAACTTTTCAAAATATATAATCAATGGCATGTTCGTAAAATTCAAAATGAGTTTGAAATTAGTTATTATTAACATGAGTTCGTAGTTTTGATAACGCTAAAAGCTAAATCAAAAATAATATAATATAAACTTATTTGGTGAAAAATAAAAAGCATAGCGATAAGGAGAATGAAGAAAGAAAATATATCTGAATAAGTGAATAAGTAGTTCAGTAAGATTTTTTCTTGAGAGAGTTAACTGCTTTCAGATAACCGGAATCGTATCATTCTCGTAATTTTTTGCTTGAAATGGACTTATAACTCCTTTTCAATCCAATGCCTTACTAAGCCCCTTATTCACAGTGAAAATAACTGGATTCCGCTTACTTAAGTACAAGAAACTCATTTTGGAGAAAATTAGACCTAACCACTTATTCAGAGGAGGTGTAGATATAGCAACAATAGAACATACCAGAGATATCTAATTCTAAAAGAAATTATACAAATATTAAACCAAACAACAGTAAAAAAAAACAATTTACATTTAATGTTGCTTTCTGATATTGAGTTATAATTATGATAAGAACAGACTTAAGGAGGAAAAAATATAACAAATAATAATGTATGTAATTTATATGTGACAAAACATATAATATAAATTTATTTTTCTATTATTTATGTTTCTTCTGGTATTAAGTTCCGTTATATTGCGTGTCCATTATATTATATTTAATATTTAATACAAAAAATAATTTATAAGCAGAATCTTTTTTTTTTAATTTTAAATGAAAATGAGATTTTTGTCACTTCTGAAGTTTTATCTTTTTTTTTTTTGCATTAGAAACTTTCATGCTGTCCCTTTCTGCATTATTTATTTGTTGTTTAAACTACTTCTGACACCTACTCCTGAAGTTCAGAATTTTTTTTATATTACGGTTTAAGTATTTAATAGCAAAAGTAAAATTCCCTAATAAAACAAAAACTCCGATTTGTTACTCTCTGATACCAAATAAATGAAATTAGGAATATAATGCACCTTAGGGGCTGTTTAATAAATCGTACACTGTGATATATAATTTTAATGATGGATTTAATCAAATTAAATCCTTCCAGTAATAACAGCATTTCAACTAATAGTTTTGTCAATTTATCTTTTGTTAACAGAATTACATCATTTTGAGTAATTTTAGAAATATCCAGCTTACTAAATATTTGGTACAACACAGAACTGAAACAGTACCTCGAAGGGTACTTACATACATTCATACAAACATTCATACATACTTACATATATGAAACAATGAGTAGAGATATTAATATTTTATCAGATCCATAAGAAGTAAAAGACAGAGCAGATGTTGATGAAGGCGATGATGGAACATGGCCTCAGATAGTGAACATCTATCATAGTTCTTCCCGTCCAGTCCTTATCACAATATGATAACTGACTTCATTATTATAATTAACCATATCTTCCTCATATTATAATATATATTGATTGCTAAAGCCTTAGGGAAGACTCTTTTAACTATTCAAGATTCTAGAGTAAGGAATAAGTATTTTTTGTATTTATTTATCTTAATAAATAATACAGGTATCTGGATAGCTCAGGGTGTAGAGTAATGAGTAGCTATGATAAAGGTTCCGGGTTCATATCCGGCTGTGAAGGATAAATTATTTAATCAGTTACTGCCATGGTCGACTCTGAGTTCATCCAGCATCTGTTTAAGCTAAACCTGAATGTTCAGACCCTTCATGGTTTATAGTGGAACAGATTTTTTTTTGTTTAAATACCTATTGCCATTATTCTATGGTTAGCGAAAAGGGGTAGAAATACATTTTATAATCACAGAGCCTTAGGTTTTTGAGATATCGCTCCTTCACACGAACAATCAAATACACAGACTTACTTTGTATCGAACTCAAGTCAGTTTAAAGATGTCTGGATGCGATAGCCCAGCCAATGTTTGCTAATAACTCTAAAAATTGGTATCTAAAATAAAGAGACTTTAACCAGATTTTAAAATTGGCAATACAGCTCAAAGAGCAGAGTGGAAGCGTGCTGGGCCCCTAACCCTCAGGTCCGTGGATCGAAACCACGCTCTACTAATCATTTTTTTAATATGTACGTTCCTTCAATACCATTTTTTTTTTATTCACACGGAACTCAGAAAAACAAAATAGATTTTTTAGTAAACGATGTTCATTTGAAGGACCGATATCTGATGTATTAAGAGGAATGTACTGCAACATATTTGTCATAAATCTTTTTGTAGAAATTAGTCATTAAAAATGTTTTTCAAAAGTGTATAAATGAGCACTAATTTTTATTGATACTAGTTTTTCTATAACAATTTGTTCTAAATTCACTAGATGCCTATTGTTCCCTCTTGAAGCAAGAATTTGAGAGTAATAAAATCTCGAAAACTCGTCAAAATATAGTTTTATATTTATTTATATTTACTTCAACAGCATTAATATCTATAAACATAAACAGTAAAATAAAAAATACTTAAAAATACAGTAATACATACCAAAAATTATTTGAACCTGAATGGTTAAGTTTTGGTGCTTTCGGGTTGATTTGAATTGTTCACGTAAATTACACATTAATATATCCATCCAATCTAATATGAATCTAATATGAATATGAATATATGAATATATATATATATATATATATATATATATTCATATTAGATTGGATGGATATATTAATGTGTAATATACGTGAACAATATCAAATATATATATATATATATATATATATATATATATATATATATATATATATATTTGACACACGTAACTAGTACCAAAACATTTAACATATATAGAAATAAATAACATTAGTTGATAAGTGTTAATTATTTTTTAATATTAATTATAAACGTTTTGCATTATTTACATTTAATGCCACCTTTTTATAAAAGTCACAACATTTTCATCTGGGTTTGAGGATTTTAAAAAAATATTAAAAATTCTGGTCAGCGAACAGGAAAATATAATATGTAACAAAAAAAAAATTAATTGGATAATATTTGATTTATGGAGGAGATTACAGAGAACCGGATTATGATCTCATTACTGCCCTTATTACATTGAATTAACATATTATAAAACATAATGGCAACAGATTTGATTATCAAATCATCCCTTCACTGCAATATCACACCTGTACCAATGCATTTTACTTTTTATGTTATTGTATTGTAAAATATAATAATTAAATATATATTTGTAGTGGCTCACAGTGAAATCGACACACCCTTAGAATGAAAAAAATTAAATGATTACTAATATCAAAACCAGAAATTCATCAACATATTTATTCATAATATCAATTGAAATATGTAAAAACAATAAAATTAGAAATATCCAACTTTGATTATTTAAAAAAAATAAAAAATGAATTACTAATTTCACCTCACTTCTGAATACTATTATTTTTAATTTTTTTAAATTAAGTTAACTATTAATTTAGTTCATTACTTCGTTGGGTGCACAGAAACCTAAATTTTGTTTTATTTATCTGGCGATTCAAGTGCTATCCCTATAACTTTATTTCTGGCCGCCTCCAATATATGCTCGATACTTGAAAGGCTTTTTGTTTAATAATTTTGGCTATTTGATTCAGAGATTTCCTTTAAATATTAAATGACTAACTCACGTTCTTTAACGTACTTTAAGTAGTAGTGAGTATTTCCATTGTTGAAAGAAGTGTAAATGCCAGGTAGATTTTGTGGACTTCCACAATAGACTTAACACTTTCGACATAGGAACTTACTATAATATACTAAAGCAAACTAGTGTAAGGTAGAAGGTAATATTGGGAAAAAACAAAGTTCTGCCATTTTTCCTGCAATATTAGTAGTTATAAACAAATGTGTTTCATCTTTATAATTAAATCCATGTTTATTTTTGTAGTGTTTATTTAAAAAGACAGGTCACTAGGATGTTCGGTGGTTACAAAAGATTATTATTTTAATGTAATATAAGTTCATTTATTTATTTATTCAAAGATTGCTATCTTTGAATAGAATTCCTAATAAATATTCAGATGCATCATTTTGGCAGTGAGCAGTGGCTATATTTTTCTATAGTGATATATAAAGAAAAATAAATAGAATGAAGAAAAATACGAAAATATAATTATTTAGTTAAGTTAATAGTAATTATAAAAATAATAATATAGATACTCAAAAATAAGTAAGCTAATAAGTAATAGAAATAAATATGTACATTTATCCATTATTTTCTGAATACAGATGAATGTGCATGTTAATCCTGTTAATTAATAATAAACTAGCCTCAATTCAAATGCATATATTGTAGAAATACACAGTCTTGTTCCATACTATCAGTTTAACTACAACTAATTGAAACACTGCTAAATTTGGAAAGCATTTAGCATACATAAAACAACCCACAGTGTTAGAGATGTGTTTTAATGGAGTATGTACTATTGAGTTAGTACTACATGAGTACTATTTCAATAAAAAATGGTACTCACGTAATCTAAAATATTAATATAATATGTACAAGTAATTTAATGAGAATTAACATAAAAATTATTGAAAACAGAATGTGACTTTCATGATATCGTACCAAAACAAAAATTCCAAAGTATTTATTGAGTGAATAAAATTTTGTTAAAAAATGCTATAATCTTAGTTTTTATATTTTTTTTAAATTTTTTTTATTCATATTATTTTTTTTAATTCAGCTTTTTTTTCCTCATACAAGACCGAAGTGACAAGAAGCTGCTCGACGTTCTCGTCTACTTCAACATTTACTGGACAAAAGTTCCAAGCTCCCAATTAATTACAAAAGACTCATTTACATGACAGTTATCAGACCTATTTGGACAAACGGAGTTTGGGTTTGGGGCTCTACTAATCAATCCAATTCATCTCGTATCCAATCCATACAATCCAAAATACTTTGTAAAATCCTCAGTGCACCATATTAGGTCACAAACAAACTCATCCATCATGATCTTAACATCCCATATGTTGCTGATTTGGCCCAAACTAGATACCTATCCTTCCATGAAAAGCTCCATACACACTTGGATCCGCTAGCATCTCAACTTGCTTCCCATAATATTCCTGATAACACTCTGAGGCGTCTGAAAAGAAGATGGCTTCGAGAGCTTCTACTATAGAACTTTATTGGATTGCTATCAATTGGTAGTTTCTCCACAAGTGTTTTTTTTCATGTCCTTTGTTCATACAGCAGATTTACTTGATGAAATAAAATTACAGTTGTAAATATCAATAATTATTCTAAAAAATAAAGTGTTGTTTGAGTATATTTCACTTTGAAATGAATTTACTCAAGGCTTGTGAAATTAAGGATTAGTTCCATTTTGATGAATCCCGCCAAAATTGTAATTTAAAAAAAAATGTTATGCATAATTTTATGGTGTATCTTAAATAAATTTATTACGTATCTATATTTTTAAATAAATGTATTTTGTTACGTATATATTTTTTAAAAATATATGATAAATTATCTCAGAGCGTAGGTTGCTCGAATTTGAAACCAGTTGTGACAGAAAAGTTTTATTCAGTTAAGAGACGTGAATCGACTCCCAATTTGTATCCCCTCTTTATTTGTAAATTTATTGATGAGGAAAAAATCTAACAGTTTAGTTTAGAACTTAACCGAATTACCTCCTTGCACTACCGTTGGCTTAACGTGATATTTACCTTTCGTAGCCTTTAGAACGAATTATTATATCAATGGGGTATTCGGAAGCATGACATCTTAAAACAAGGAGGGTTTCATTTAACACTTAGTAAATTATATATAACCTGATAGATTACATTTTAAACTAATCTGATTGGTAACAATGAAGAGCCTTGGACTCATTACCTGGTATAGAGCAACGGTTGCGCAAGGAGGTGATTTGCCCTAGATCGCTTTATTTTGAGTCCCAGATTCAAAAGGATCCACCCTCAGCTGTTAACAAATTAAATAAAATCGACCACAGATTTGAAGCTAGGGTCTTCGACACGGCAGTTCAGCGCTCTAACAACAAGCCACTTGGCCCTCCCTGAACCTGATAGCTTAAATGGTGAAACTTTTTTTTTTTTAAATAGATTGTTCTTTGGAAATAATTGATAATGATTTAAATAAATAGAGAAGAAATCTTTGATGATTTATATTATTTTCTTTTTACATGAATTATATAGAGCGATTCCTAAGGCACTAGACAAGATCGTGGATGATCAAATAAAGAGTTCGATGACTGATGTAGTCAAAGGATCCTTTGTTAAAGAGAACGTCGGAAGATCCGTGGCGTCTCCCTGTCAATGGCCACAACCGGAAGGATAATTAGAATCGAGCGTAATCAACTCTTACATTTCTTATTAGTTGTGTTTTATTATTTGTTTTATTGTAGCTGAGTGCGAGGAGACTGATGACAATGGCCACTGATATACTTTACCATTATCCACTAGACAATACCAGGGCCTCCCTATTAAATAATCTCATGGAGGCATTGTACTTTGAGAGCGTCCTATTTCTCATTATACACCACAGCTAAACTATAAAGGTTTCTAAAATTAGTCTCGCCCCCTCGGCGAGCCTCCCTTCACTTGCAAATACAATGCGAACCGTCGCGAGGCGGACGTGAGATACGCAGGTGGGGGTGACCACAATAAAATTGATTCCGACCAATCACAAAGCCCCATTCCAAGGCCACCCGCCTATTTTCTCCTCGAATAGTATTTCTCATCGTATCGTTTCTCCGGATACATAATGGCGTGTATCGTTGGCGCCGCCTTGACACCCATGTCAGAATTCTTGACACATTCGTCCGTTCTACTTCAGTATCAATGTTATTTTTTTAACAATTCAATGGATAATAATTTGGTAACAAAGGTAAGGTTTTTTTAGTGTAAATATTTCTACAACCCCATAAATAAGTTGTTAACTCGATTTTTTCTCCGAAATGAGTTTCCTTTATTTTTTTCGCGAATAAGGCTAAGTTAGGCACTATATAAAACAACGAATATAGAATAAATACCACCTCCCTAAATATAGTTAAATCTCTGGATAAAATTGGACTTATTCACCAGAGCTGCAAATTTAATTGTATTCATCAAAATAATCATTGATAGTGGAAAAATCTACAACTATAACCCTAGAATGAATAATCTTGGGACCAGAACAAGGTAAAGACTGTACAGTTTCTAAGCCAATAGAAGTGCTTAAATTTTATAATCACCAAAGAGATCAGAAAAAGAAACAAAACCTGTTCCACTACATCCCATTGGGTCTTGGGTTCAGTATATGGTGGAAACTGTACTGTTTTTAGGAAAAAGCTTGTGCAGGAAGGTGATTGGTCCTAGGTCACGCTGAACCGAAATTGGGTAAATGATTTTCCCCAATTAAGGTGACCCACTTTACTACTGATAATAATTAATAATAATGATGTCTTTATTTATTCTGGAACGAGTCCCTTTAGAATATCAATACAGGTATTGTAAGCTATTATGCCTTTGAGTGTAAAATAATTACATTTAATTAATTATTACAAATAAATTACTATGTAAGAAAGAATAAAAAAATAATTAACAAAAAAAATGCGAATTACCTCAAATAACAATATTTTAAAAACAGATTAGAAGAAGAGAAAAAAAAAATTAAAATATGTTAACAATAATTATATAAGAGTAAAAATTTATAGTTATATATACAAGTATATCAAATTTATGCCAAGAAGAAAACAAAAAAAAAAATAATGTAGAAAAATTAAACAATATTATCAGAGTTTTACATTTAATCCCTTTATGTCCTTTTTTTAATATATAACCAGATGATATTAATAAATATGCACGTGGTTTAAATTCCACACACTGATATATATATATATATATATATATATATATATATATATATATATATATATATATGTAAAAAAATAATTTTCTTGCTTCCCAAAATAATTTATGCAGTTCATGTATGGCATACAGGCATAGATCGTAAAATAAATGTGACCAAACTTCAAAGGCTTCAGAGATTAATCGCAATTAAAATTTTCAAAGGGTATAGAACATTTTCGTTTGAAGCAGCAACTATTCTTGCTGGTATAGTTCCACTCACGTTGAAAATAGAAGAAGCTGTTTCATTATTTAATTTTAAAAAATGCCGGAAAAATATTTTAAATCTGACCTACAATGAAGCAGAAAATAAAACCGACTCTTGTAGTTGGTTACATCCAGCTCACTATTCATTCATAAACTCATAGACTAATACTTCAATTACTAACTGTAGTCACATATACACAGACGGAAGCAAAGATGACGACAACGTGGGATGTGCATGGTTTGGAGAAAATAAATCTGGCTTCGTTATCGAAAAACTGTACAAATTGAGCTCCTGGTGCTCAAACAACCAAGCCGAGAAATACGCTGTTCTAAAGGCTATTTAATTTCTATATGAACATCCGTCAGAGACTTACACGCACACTAAAATACAAACTGACAAGAAGAACATCATTCATTCCATTAAAAACGCTGACATACCTGACCCTTTAACAGAAAACATTAGGTTAATTTTGATAAAATTGACGGAGATAGGAAAGAGGGTAATGATAGAATGGGTTAAAGCACGTGCAGGAGATGAGGGCAACGAAAGAGCAGAACGTTTAGCCAAAGAGGCAGCCAACAGCGAGCTCTTGACCTCTTACAGTAAGCTTCCAATATCTTACCTCAAGAAACAGCTGACAGAAAAAACAATTTAAAAATGGAACAGTACATGGACTTCATCGACAAAATCACCCAGCCTACACAGATACATTACTCGCATAACACTCGAAAATTACCAACAATTACACAGTTCAGACTTCAAATTAACACAATTTTTAACAGAATATGGAAACACAAAACAGTATTTGAAAAGATTTAACATTATAAGAACAGACGCATGTGATGAAGATGGACAGACCCACACTTTCAGACACATACTATATGACTGTTCACGATACGACCGACAAAGAATTAAATTGATAAAAAACATAATACTCAAACGAGGAACTTGGCCTGGGACAGAACATATAATTTTTTCTAAATTTAAAACTGGCTTATTATCATTTATAAAAGACATAAATTTTGATCAGCTCTAGGACATAAGAAGGGCAATTCACCAGATACCTGGTTTTTTCATTTTTAATTGTAACTGTTATGAGTATAAATATATTTGTATACATTTTTATTAAGTACTTATAAGTAAGTATGTATAACTTATGAATTGATTTCTTTCTTTTTTTTTTTTTAGTTACATCATTTATATTATAAAACCTTTCATTTTTGTTTATTTGTATATTTGTTAATTTTATTTATTTTTTCATTACATAATTTAGGATTACAAGTTTAATTTTAATTTTATTTTCACGTGTAAATTATCAATTTAGTCAAACTATAAATTTTGAATTTCTTGTATTGTTGAATTATACTAAAATGTATTCTGTAATTATGATACCAAATTGATCTGTAATTATTAACATCACATGTAATGACATGTAATATGCATACTGAAGTATGGAGCATGTCCTAATATTAATAAACGGTCCCTCCATGGGGTTACCATGGGAGGAACAAATTTAAAAAAAAAATATATATATATATATATATATATATATATATATATATATATATATATATATATATATATGTATATATATATACACATACATAATCACACACACACAAGTGTACATTAAAAAACATCATTCATTCATCGAATGAAGAGAATTTCAACTTAAAACTGATCCCCTACTGTTTCCGATTGTAGGGATATTAGGTGATGGAATATACGGGATTTGAATGTTGGAAGATTATTGGAACGACGAATGGAAGAAGGAGTTCCAAAGTGAGGAGGATCGGATAAGGAAAACTCTGTCAAAAGCTGATGTGTGGTGGGATGCTGTGTATAGATTTTACAGAGGTTGGGTGAGCCCCAGAAAGGTCTCCTGATCACACACATTCCATCCGTGGCTGTTAACAGATTAAATAATTTGTTTGTCTCAGGCGGATTTGAATCCGGCACTTTTGGCAAAGCAGCTCAGCTGACACCAGCAGCTATCCTCTCTTATCAAACTTCTTGATATATATATATATATATATATATATATATATATATATATATATATATATATATAATTATTGAAATGTGTAAATATTGTTAAAAATATAACTCATCAAAAAAGCTTATTTTTTTTAATACTTTACTCCTTGATTAATTTTCAGTAAGCTTATACAACATAGTAATTTTTCAAATTGCTTTATTTTTTAAATTATTTCTTGAAAAACAGAAAAAAAAATAATTAGCGTATTGATTTTTGTTTTGTCAAAATCTGAGAAATGGAAGGAAACGCTATAAAAGGTTTTTGTATCACAGTTTAAAATTAGTGAATTTTTGTTGGATATAATGCTAAATGTTAATCTAATGCAAGGATAAAAAAAAAGGTGTCTCCACTTCCTGCTATGTTTCGCCAAACGGCATACACAAACCTCATAGTTAATTAAGTGTATAATTGAATCTGACAAAAATGAATAGCAATGATTATCGACATGACGACCGCCCTTATCGGCGAAAATTTTATGCAATAACGAAAACCATAATTACACCGGCAGAACAGATGTAACAATACTCTTGGAACCCGGGATCTGTGAAGATAAGGGAGAAAAAAGCTTACTTTATCGACGCCGCGAATCTTAACAACGGGCTAAACACCTGATGGGAAGCGGCTAGGGCCATAGATCATTATCAACAGTAACAGAAACAAAAGATGATTCAAAAGGTGGAAATGTAAATTAGACATAACAACGAAGAAGGGGGAACAGGGAGATGGTGAACGGATTAGGAGCAAGAAAATGTTTACGTTATCAGGAGCAAGGAGTTGTGGAAAATTATTATTAATGATATACGATGATAAATCATGTGCTCTGCTTGCGGCATCCACGTATGCCAAACTATCTATCCACTAAGAGTGTCTTAAGTATATGGATGATTATTTTTCGAATCAGCTGTAATCTGAATGACAATTCCTTTTATTCAACCGCTAGATTTTTTCTATGAGATAAAAAGAGGCTCAATGAGACATATTCCAAATATTTCTAACAATATAGATTTATATAAAAAAAGAGATGATTGAAAATACAATATGTGCCAAATGGAATTTCTATTATTTCTAAAAAAATATTTTTATTAAAAAAAAAATATATATATATAGGTATATAAAATGTGAGCTATATTGTCACATCAACAGTGGTGAACCAGTAAAGAAATCTCTTGATACCACTGTGTCAATTGCCTGATGTAAAAGAAAAAATAAATTATCAGGCTTAGCCGGTATCAACAGTATTATTTTGGAAATTGACATTTGGTGGGGGGTGGTGGCTCAGTGGTAGAGCGCTGAGTTGCCTCGCCGATAATCCAGATTCCAATCCGGCTGAGCCAAATAATTTATTTAATCTATTAACATCTGGAATAGATTCTTTGGGGTCCCGAGGCACATTTGGGGCTCACCTTGCCTCTATAATGTAGGTAACATAAATAGGGGAAATACCCCGACATTTGACAGTGAACTCAGACTGATTACCTTCCTACACAAACTCGTTCTAAACCCTGAATGCTTTAAGTGTATAAACATCTCTTGGTAATCCTATTGTGTTACCAGTAACTAGCCCTAAAAATATATAATTATTAAAAAAAGTGAGGCAGGCACATTGTTACATCTACACCACGACTTTCATACTTGACAACCCGTTAGGGCCTCTTTTATTAGCCTTTTTCAGTTGTCGCGATCCTGAGTTGCTGGCCATCCAGTTCTTGACCTTAAGTACCTCTCGTGCATCGCATCCCACACCGTCTTTCAAACGAAGCTTTGGACAAACAACACGCCTTATACCATCTGAGCGCTCTGTTAATAATTTTTGGGAAATATTATAGATTTTCTTCGGAAGTCCAGCCTATATAAGCCTTCCATGATGCAAAACTATGACTATATCTGCCTCATTTAAGAGATCACTTAACTAAAATTTCTAGTAATTTTCTTGGTCAAGTTCCAAAAATTAGGACGAAAAGTGTATGCCAAAATGATGCCTAAAATTCTCACGTTTGAACAACAAGCAGCTCGCAAAAATGTTTGAACTGGTACTTTGGATGCCATTGAAAATGACACAAATTTATTTGAAAGGGTAATAACATGTGATGAAACGTGTTTTTTTACTTCCGGAATGTTCCGGAAACAAAGCGCCAATCCATGCACTGGAAGACCCTAACTTCACCGAGAGACTAAAAAGCTAGAATGAGCAGGTCAAAATTTAAAGCAATGATGATTGCTTTTTTTTATATTGATCTGATTGTGTACCTTCACTGGGTTCCTGAAGGTCAAACTATTAATGAATACTACTACCTTGAGGTACATGCAAAACTATGTGAGTAAGGAAATAACGACCCGAAATGTGGATGGACAAATCATGGGTTCTTCACTAAGACAATGCGCCAGTTCATTCCGCGTTATCTGTCAAGAGATTCCTACCCCAGTACAGCATCCCAGTGTTTGAACATCCACCTTATTCACCAGATCTTACACCATGTGACCGTCTGTTCCCTAAGCTGAAATCTTCATTAGAAGGTACGAAATTTGAGTCCGTGGAAGCTGTAAAAGAGAAATCGGCACGCGTCCTGAAGGAGCTGACAGAAGATGACTTCCAGCACTATTTCCAATAATGGAAAATTCGCATGGAGCGTTGTAGGGATAGAGAAGGGGTGTATATTGAAGGTGATAGTAAGTAATTATGTATAAAATAAACATAAATTTTATTACAACGTCAGTCTCGTTATTTAATAGCCACAACTCGTATAATAAAAGTTTGGTACATTTGGCAAAGATATTATTATTCCTAAAACTGGTTCTAAGGGATGTATTCTACTAACACCCATTAGAAGCAATGATATTTTTTTTTAATTTCTAAAGTTAGAGTTGTTCATAACTAATCCTAACAATAAGAATTATATAGAAGGGTGAGCCATATTGTCACATAAGGCTGAGTCGAGGTAAACCACAGATACAACCAGTTCGATTCACGAAAGTGATAACAAATATAATACAATAGAATTATGATACATTGAATGATTTATTTATCTGTCTCAGCCTGTTTCGAACGCTTCCTACGTACTGAGCTATATCGGCCTTCTTTATACAATAAGTACCTTTATTTTTAATTTTTAAAAAAACCTGTACCCCTATAGCCTGGCCTAGAGTTCAGTACTTGGTAGAGACTGTACTGGACAACGATTCTGCAAGGAGGTGATTTGTCCTAGGTCACGCTCAGCCACCAGATCCCCCCTTATTTTGGGTACCTTATTTTTATAATATTTTATAGAGGCTGGGTGAGCCCCAGAGGGGTTCTAGATCCTATATGATCCATCTCCGGCTGAAAACAGACTTTTTATTTTTTATTTTTTAAATTTATTTATTGATATCTACAACTGTATTACAATAATACAACAAGTAAATAGGCTAAGTGATATATAATGACAAGTAGAGAAACTATCCACTGGTAGTACTCAAATCAAAGTTCAAGTAAGGAGGTCACGTGGCCATCTTCTTTTCAGACGCCTCGGAGGATTATCGGGAATTGAAGAGGAAGCTAGGTTTGAAACTAGAGGGTTTGAGTGGGAATGAAGTTTGTTATGAAAGGATAGATACCGGGTTCGGGCCAAATCAGCAACAAAAGGGACATTAAGATCGTTATGGATGAGTTTATTCTTAACAAAATAAGGAGCATTGAGGATTTTACGAATGATTTTGGACTGTAAGGATTGGATACGAGAGGAATTCGATGGCTTAATGGAGCCCCAAAGCTCTACTCCATAAGTCCAAATAGGTCGTATGATGGTCATGTAGATGAGTCTTTTGTAGTTAATTCGGAGCTTAGAGCGTTTGTCTAGTAAGTGTTGAAGTAGCATGAAACGTCGTGCGGTTTCTTGTCTTTTCAGTCTTGTATGAGGATTCCAGGTTAATCGTTTGTCTAGGTGCAACCCTAAGTATCGGGTCTGTTCTACAGGATCCAGAGGGATATTATTAAAGGATACTAAAGGGCAGGAAGTCATTGGTTTACGACGTAAGGTAAAAGTGATTTGATGCGATTATTGAGAATTTATTTTAATTCTCCAGTTTTGACACCATTCTTCAAGAACAGTAATATGGGATTGGAGGCTTTGGGATGCAATAACTGGATTGGTGTTGACTGATAATACACATGTATCATCAGCATACGTGGTAAGGATAGTACTAGGATGAGTTGGGATGTCAGCTGTATAAACTGTATATAGGATTGGACCAAGGATACTACCTTGAGTAAGCAAACAGACTAAATAGATTTCTTTCCCGCAGCGGGATTTGAACCAGGATTTCCGGCATGGCACCTCAGTGCTCTACCACTGAGCCACTCCACTCCCTTATTTTTAATTGTGTACAGTAAAGTATATGTTTAAAATTATGTATTAACCTTCAGTACCCTTTCGCATCTTAGATTTGAAAATTACAGCACAAGAAAATATCCAACAAGCATTATAGCTGACATTTCCACAGATTTAATATTACGGTTCATTGCTTCCCCTTACGCCGTGAAATAACGTAACAACACAATGAAAAAAATTCTACTTATTATTATTAAAATGCTACCTGTTAACGGAGAATGGACGTGTTCCCATAGGGGAGCTATCACAGGTGCTAGTGTGTTCTCTCAACGACAGATGCTTCCTTACCGTAACCAAATTACACGATTTAATGTTGGTTTTCCCAAGGAGATAGCAATCTGCTCTAGGAAACAACATATAATTCTAGCTTTCTCTTTCCATTCTATGAATATTGGCCAGCTGCTAAAAAAGTGTTCTTTTTAACACGATTTTATTAGTTTCGCCTGTATGTACAAACCTTTATAACCGAATCACTTAAAATGACTTAAAAATAAACATTAACATTCATAATCAAAATTATCTTAATTGCTATATAAAATAATAATAATTAATAAATGAGGAAAATCATTACTTATATAATAATGATCGAAACTACCAAAATAATTAATAATATTGGCATTTAGGATCACTCTTTCAGATGCTGGTATATAAGTTGAAAGGTATACAAGGAAAACATGTTTTTTGTCCTAATATGATAGTGAGTTTTGTATGAAATAAAAGCATAATCGCTTGGTCTTAGAATTAATAATAAATATAGAATTAATAATCAAAGGAAAAATAACCTAAAAAACTACTACCCATGAACGGTTTTGGGGTTCAGTACATGATAGAGAATGTACTGTTTCATGGACAACGGTTCTGCAAGGAGGTCACTTGTCCTAGGTCACGCTGAACCGTTAGGAAAAAATAAGAGGTTAAATAATAAGAAAAAAAAAGAATTTTAACTTTAACTAAAAATATGATTAGATCTCTTTATTCAATAAGTGCCCGACCTTATTTTTATAATTCTAATATTAATTTATTTTAATTTCATAATTTTTTAGAGTACTTTAAAAAAAAATTCTAGCAGAGCGTGGTTTCGATCCACGGACCTCTGGGTTATGGGCCCAGCACGCTTCCACTGCGCCACTCTGCTCTTGTAAGGGGGTGCAAATATTTGTAATCAAGTTAAAATCTCATTATCTAAGAGATTAATTTATAGTAAACAAATAAAATTGTTATAAAAAGTTATTAGGGTTTTCATAACGCTGTTACATCTCTAACCGATTTGAATTTTTTTAAAAATAATATTCATAATAAAAATGTTTATTTCAGAAATTATACAAATGCCATTTGGCACATATTGTATTTTCGATCTTCTTTTGAAAACTTCCCCTAAAGGATTCTCGTGTAAGCTTGTATGCAGAAACCTCCCATTGAAGCGAGGTTCATCTCACTGTAGTAGATCCCTGCTCCAGAGACGTTTCTTCCTCCTTGTCGGATTCTGCGGGGCGCGGAGTGGCTCAGTGTTAGTGGACTGATTTGCCCTGCCGAATATCCTGGTTCAAATCCTGGACGTTCCAGTCTCCATTTCGGATTATGTGATGATGTGTCTGTCAGTAATGATTGTACCAGTAAGTTTGGATGTCAGGAAAGTGAGTCATGAAAATTTTGATTTGAATTTGATATAAGTATTTATCACTATGAAATACTTCTAAATTGCAACTGCTTTTCACATCATGTACTATGTACTAATCGTTGAAACATTATAAAACGAGGCCTCCTTTGGTGAAGTGGTCAGCATCATAGGCGGATCCAGGGGGCACGTGCCCCCCCACCAGACGGTGTTTTATGTACTGTGGAGAATCCATTATAGTACATACTTATAGGCAAATCATGTGATGATAGTTATATTATTAAAGTAACAGCAATAACTTGAGTGAAACTACTGTTTAGACATAATTTTTAAACATTTTATTTGAAAAGAAAAGATATGAAAAGAAGCGGGAATCGAACCCGGTTCTCCCTCCTCTCCATGGTGGTGCCTTAAATTTTTTTTTCCCCTTCCTGCCATTGCTGGCATACGGGGTTTCGGCAGTGGCGGGTTAAGCAAATAAAACGTTAAAAAATTATATCATATAACAATAAAATAAATTATAATATTATTGTTTAGATATTTTAATAAACCTTTCTATGAATACTACTAGTGTATTTTTAAGTTATTGTTGATTTTTTTTGCCCGTCTGCCCGTTGTGCCCCCCAGAAAAAAATCCTTGATCCGCCCTTGGTCAGCAAAGAAACCTACTATTTTTAAGATCGACGGATAGCCTTAGAATTTAAAAAGTAAACCCTTAGTTATACCGTCCTTCGGAGGGGGCTTACAATGGTGTTCTCTTGCCTTTGCAATTTTAAATACTCCTAAAAGATCTCTTACCTAATTATACTTGGTTAAGCAAAATTTAGAACTCATAGCAGCATAAAGTGGCGTAAAATGAAGCAAACGGACAAAATTATAGAATAATTTGTTTTTTTAATAATTTTCCAAATTTATAGATTTCGAAAAAAACGTTTTAAAGAAATCCTTAAAACGGATATCCCTAATTAGTATTTTTTCGGCTCTTGAAATTAACTTGGACAACAGTCATTTGTTCCATTTTGAATTTATTTCTTTTAGGTGACCTTTTCTGTTAGCTTTTACTATTATAATATATAATTATATTTTAAAAAAACATAAGAGCAGTACCTACCTTAAAAAAACCTTGCAGTATGAAATGTTAATTTATTATCAAATCAAATTATTAGATTTTAAATTAAAAATTAGCACAAATGTGTTGTTGGTTTTTTTTTCAATGTTTTTAGACCATGTTCCCATTCCATACAACCTTCCCTGATACAGAGACTCTCAGGAATTAATCCCACGGAACGAAGCGACCTATCCCACAGATTGATCAGTTTTAAAGCACATTCCCGGAAAGCTACTTGTTTCTGAGGAAACCTGGTCATCTGCAAAACTGACCAGGGAAAGGAATTCGACCGAAAAAGAACAAACTTAATTCTTTAACGGCTACTGAATTAAGAAACAACACGATTTACATTGGCATCTTTATTTGCTCACCTCAGGCTTAAAATATTGGATCGTAACGGATGAAATGTCAGTTTCGTTTATTTACAATTTTCTTTTCATTAGGGATTAGATTAATTTTTCACAAGCAATTATGTTATGTATACCGTTTGAAAGATCATTTAATCCTTTTTCATAATCAGTCTTACTTTTCCTTTTGAAAGTGAAGCAACGTCGAAACGCAACACTCTCAATATAAAACACATATACACAATATAACATATATACTCAATACAAATATACTCTAGAAGATACAGATGCGGTATTATCATATTGCGGCCCACACCACTTTCTAGGCAACAGGGTGTCTAGATTGATTCTATCAATGCGAGGCTCGAACCTTTATCGTCTTATCTCTTATAGCAGTACAAATATTTTGCCACGCTTTCAATGTTTTCTTGTAAAAGAGAGATGATATTTAAAGGTTGGGATAAAATGTTCAACAGGAAGTACATCCCATATCGGCTCACTATTTTCTTGATCTTGTACTAAAAATGTTTAGTATGTCCCTTTAAAGTTTTTCTGTATAAACACAATATTTATAATTAATTATTTATTAACATACAGTTTTATAGATATACACTCAAAATTTAACATTCTGCAGTTTCATATAACACTAGTTGCGTAAGAAAGAATAAAAGTTTAATTTGTTTAAAGATAATATTTATTTATTTAATATCATTAACTTCAGATAGCATTATCTATATTGTGACATATTAAAAGAATGTCCTGGATAAACAAAAGTTACGTAAGGGGGCCCTACATATACGAGTTCAATTAGTCAGTTAAACAATATAATATGTAAGCAATAATTAACGAGTGAAGACAATTAAGCGAATTAGCCTAGGAATGAGGCGACTCAACGAGTTATATTTAACTATATTTTTGTTGTAATTTTTTGTAATTAATTATTTAGCTTGGAGTAGCTACAATTGTTACTAATTAAGGCCAATTTGACACACATGGAACAATTTACTTCTATTAGATCAAAAATATCTTATCTAATTTCAATGTGAAAATTCCCTATGCATTGAGGATATCTAGAATAATTACTTGCTCACCTTATATACATGTGGAAGAAAATATATATAATCTCAGGATGGAGGTCAATGAATTAATTCCTTAAATAGTCTTCTTCAGGGTTTGTGATATTGGCCACAGATATGATATATATATATATATATATATATAGATATGATATAGATATGATATAGATATGATATAGATATGATATAGATATGATATATATATATATATATATATATATATATATATATATATATATATATATATATATATATATATAGTATGATATACTTGTGACCAACGAGCCCTGAAGAACAGCAATGTGGGCCGAAACTTCAGTTTATAGTTTATCACAATTTAAGGAATGAATTCACTGATTTTCTTCCCTCTATTATGGGCTATTGGGTTATTGCGTATTTGAAAACAGTAAATAGGCACTTACATTCGTCCTCAAATCGCTACCTAAGTATTACAAGGTTGTATGTTACAAAATTGAAAAATCATCATGGTATCATCCAAAGACAAAAAATACAAAGGTATAAAAATTCATGAAAATTTTATGTTTTTATGTTATAGCATGCATCTATGTAACCCATTAAATTTCCGAAGTTTATTCTCAGTACAACCGTTATGAGTAATCCACTAAGAAGAGGGAAAGGAAAAACAAAGAGAAACCAAATAAAAAAAATAGTTTTAATGTTTTTTTTTTTCATTTTGATTGATAATCGAGTTCAAGTATGCGAATTGTATTCTACACTGGATAGCTAGGAATACACCCGAAACTCATGTATTTTCTGGATCTCAACTACCATTTTTCCAAAATGCAATATGTGTTACGGGTTACTGGGTGTTAAAAATGAATTAAACTACTCCTAAATTCAAGATACTAATATTTATTAACAAAGTGGCGAAAAGAATACAATTAAGTTATTAACAATTAAATTATTAAACTAATATAAATTTACAATAAAAATATTCTAAATATTTATTATAACATAGGCCTATTTAATAACTAAAATAATATAAGATATTACTAATTCTAAATGACTTAACTATTTGCATAAATTTGTACGAATACTATAAAATTTACAACTCTATTCCGATAAAGGGGGTTCTAGTATGTTCGAGAAGGTTTTAATCCAATCATAACTTCTCTCGCCGACGGGCTTAAGACGATAATCCCTTTCTTCCGTCCTTCTCTCTGTGACCGTAACACTAGTTCCGCTTTCAAAAGTCATATCCATAGAATGGAATAAATCATTCGGTGAAGAGAAGTGTCGAACTATGAATCTCACTAAAACTGTTAATCTGGTGCAACGAAATCCGAGAAAACACGTAACAGCAGAAAATGAAGGAATACCTGTAATTAACAAAATTAATCATATAATACCCTTCACCAAAATAAAATAGATAATCTGAAGTCCACATATTTTCAAACAATGCAGGTTCAATGTCATCAGACTGCATTGAAATATAACTATAATATTTCATCACCTAAAGACGTAGGTTAGAATCTTTGACAATTTTTTTCTCATTTTTATACTTATGTGTCATAGGACTTTCCAATACTAGGGTAGCGAAATCAGTAGGTTCATTCAAACACGCGCTATCGTATGTGTGTGTAATCAACTTACCATTTTTTAATGTACTGGTGGAATCAATAAATTCGATGAGCTCAATTTTTTTCAAAGGTAAGTGAAGTCCCCTAAGCAATCAAAGCTGAAATCTCCTATTTTAAAGTATTTTTTACGGTGTTAATTTTATATCGCAGAATCCAAGGCAGAACTCCACGCAGATCGAAATGTCCTGCATTAGTAAGATTCAAATTTGAAAAGTCATTAATATAGAATTAAAGAGCGGAGTAGCTAATCAATGTAATGTAAATTTAATTACGGTTCACTAAGTGCAAGAGATTCTGACATATTTTTTTTTTAGAAATATGTATATTCTTTTTAAAAATTGCTCCTATTTTCTCCCCTCTACTGAATGCTTGATATTGCCCGGGAACTGCGATTGTTACAGATTCGAAGGGGGGAGGGGAACCAGTGGCGGGAAACTGCGAAACTTTTTCTTTAAATTCTCATACCTATTACATTTTATATTTTATGCGGGACAACTTTAAAAACGCCGGCTTTAGAGTTTTTCATTCAATTAGGTTTTACAAGATAGAGCCGCCTCCTAGCGCCTCGCCCCAGGACCGTAAAGAACTTGGGAGTCGGCTAAAAGTTTGAGGAATGATTTCCTAAGGCCCTCGGCGCACGTCCTCTGCAAGATGTCCTACTTCCAGAAGAAGAAGAAGAAGGAAAAATAAAATAAAAGAATATACGAGCGTAAGAAAGGTTCTTTAACATTGTAGCCTTTCCTTGGAGTCGGCGTAAAAATCGAACTGCACCAATAAAGGTGATTGTAAAGGTGAGGCAGGTATAGATTGTGATAATTGTACCTGCAGTTCGACATGCCTGTAACATGTAATAATTACCTTTAATAATATCCTCCCCACCCTAGAGGCGGTTGTACATTTATATTTATTGTTTTTATGGATTTATTGCTCTAATTATGTAGTTAGCTATCCGCTGAAAAAGCTGTTATTTGTCTGATCTAAACCATGGTTGAAACCCTTTGCCCCCCTGATTTTATTTTTATTTATTACTTCTTCCTTCTCAAGGTTTCTCTTTGATATTTCAACAAAGCAATACAATAATATTGGCTCAAAAGTATCAATAGGTACTTAAAACCAAAATTAAATAATCAGATTGACATTAATCTTTATTAATGACCATATTATTGCATGATAAAACCAAATAAGTTACACCACGGTGTACAGGGTGATAGATGGTTTATCCCATATCACCTCCAACTGCCTGATTTTCCCCCAATTAAGGGTGCCCACTTTATAGCAGCTGGGTGAACCCCAGGAGATTCACATAGTGTCCATCTTTGGCTTTTAACAAATGAATTAATTAATCTGCTACAGCTGGATTTGAACCATCAACATAAAAACTTAACACCTACTGAGTTACTTCGCTCCCTAAACTTAATATCTGACACCTTAAGTAATATTTTTGCTTTTTTGAAAAGGAAATGTTAATTTATCTATTATTTACTAGATAGTAAATAAATTAGGCCAATGTCCTTTAATAATATGGTAGAAACCTTTACTTTTTTAAAGTTGTTTAAATGAATACGAACAGGAAAGGAAAGTACGAATTGATTTCGGGATAACTTTTGGACCTTTTCTATCGAATATATATATATATATATATATATATATATATATTTTTATTTATGGTTCTTTTTAATTATTTAAATATATATATATTTTTTTTTAATTTTGAAGAGAAAAGATTATCCCGGCCAAGACATAATCTTTTCTCTTCAAAATTAAAAAAAAAATATATATATATATATATATAAATGTATATATATTGTGTATATATATATATATATATATATATGTATATGTATGTGTATATATTGTATATATAAATATATTGTGTATATATATATATACAATATATATATATATATATATATATATATATATGTATATAAATATATGTACACATATATAAATATATATATATAAAGCTGTACTCTGACTCCTTATTATGGTCCTCGGGTTAAGTAATTGATAAGGACTATACATTTCTATGCCGAAGGATTCTGAGGGTATAGAATAATTTATCTCTCATAGCCGGTCTTTATCGTTCAAACTGGAGATTAGGAGTTTAGCTCTCTATACACAAAGCTGCGCTGTTCCAAAAACTCCTTGTAATTTCGATTAAACTAAAAATATTTTGATTTTTATTGTAACGAGAAAAGATATGCCCTCAGCCGGGATTCGAACCCGGAACCTCTGTCTCTCCGTGACAGCACTCCGACCAGTTGAGCCACCAGAGGCATATCTTTTCTCTTTAAAATAAAAATAAAAATATTTAAAATTCAGTACAGCTGACCAATAATTATAAAAAATTAAAAATATTTTGCCTAATCCATTGAAAAATGCAAGTAATATCTGTACATCAGAGGTAAACTATCGTAACTGAAATTTTTCTTACTTTACAGGAGAGAAGTTTTAATGTTAAAGTTTCTTTTTTATTGTTGTTCACGGTTTTCAATGATAATTAGAGGTCATCATTGATCTTGATCTTGAGGACCTCTAATTACACAAGGGAACAACATTTTTGTTGCATGAAATATTTTGACTAATATTCTACTTCCTCGAGGTGCTGATTTAAGATCTGAAGTCAGTTTGTTTGTATCAGCTTTACTTTTGGGGTTATAATTATAAACTGTTTTTTAAGATGAAAATATTTTTTATTAAGAAAACTATTAAAAAAATTACCACTACATATCAAAAAATTTTCTTTTGTAAGATTTTCTGGCTTGATTCGGTTCACGGGGGCTGTTTTTAATGCTCCAACAATAGTCCGCCATCATGTGAGCATTCCAGTGACCTTGGTAACGTTCCTCCATAGTTCGAATGTCCTGATGGAACCGTTCCCCTTGTTCTTCACTCAGATCACCAAGATTTTCAGGGAAACGGTCCAAATGGATGTGGAGGAAGTGTACTTTGATGCTCATATTACAACCAAGCTGCTGGAAGTGTAACAACATTAGTTCAATATGCTCCGCATAGCTTTCTTCCTTTTTGTTTCCCAGAAAATTTTGAGCAGTCCAAACGAATTCATTCCAGGCATTTTTTTCAATATCAGTCATGTAACTAATAAAGTTTTCATCCTTTATCAACCTTCTTATTTGGGGACCATCAAAAATTCCATTTTTAATTTTTTCTTGGCTCAAATTAAAGAACTTCTTAGAGATGTATTTATAGCAATCACCACCCTTGTTCAAAGCTTTGACAAATTGTTTCATGAGCCCTAGTTTGATATGCAAAGGTGGCAGTATTATTCGATCCGTGGGCACAAGGGGCTCATTTATTACATTCAGTTGTCCCGGAACCATAGATTGCCTGGAAGGCCAATCTTTTCTAATCCAGTGCTCAGACCTAGCTCTGCTGTCCCATAAACAAATAAAACATGGATATTTTGTATATCCACCTTGTTGTCCAAGAAGAAAATTCACCATTTTTAGATCAACACTTATCAACCACTTTTGTTCGTTGTATTTGATTCTATCCATTACAGAAGCTACAGTAGCATATTCTTCTTTGACTGTAGTTGAATTTGCAATCGGTATCGAACCCAGCTTATTGCCGTTATGCATAAGTACACATTTCAGGCTACGTTTAGAGGAGTCAATAAATAAACGCCATTCATTTGGATCATACTTGTGTACTCCCATTGCTTTCAATAAACCAGGAACATCTGAACAAAAAGCAAAGTCGTCATCTTTAGAAAAGAATGACAGCAATTCTGCCTCTCGGTTACGATAGTATGAAATTCTTGTTTCTGGGGTTAAAAGATTTCTTTGCTTTAATCGAGAAGCTAGAATCTCCGATGTCTTTTTAGAAAGACCAAGATCTCTGATTAATGCATTGAGGTCTTCCTGATTAAAGAGCTGGGGCTCAGAAGTAAAATCAGGGTAAGAATCACTTGTCCGACTTTCATCACTTGAAGAATAGTTTTGTTTTTCTATATCAGGATCATTTTGTACAGATGAAGAAGCTTGGGGTACTGGTGCATCGCCAGAGAACAAGACTGGTCGAGTAACAGATAACAAGTTTGGATAAGACCATTTCGACCGGTTATTTTTATTAATTCCATTAATATCAATCACACAAAAATAACAATCATTTTGATGATTATTAGGTTCCCGCCAAATCATTGGTGTTTGATACTTAAAATGGGGTCTTTTCTTATTTGCCCATAATCTCAAAGACTCAACACATGTTTTACATACCATATGAGGGATCCGGTACTTGTCACGGATGTCCAAAGCGAATCCAAAGTAATCAAAATATACCTGTGTTATAAACTCTGACACACTTAGCCTACAATTTTTGAATGTATATTCACCACAAATGTTACAGAAATAGTTTGGATCGTTTCTACAGATATTTCTTAACTTGGACATTGTTATTTAACACAAGAGCACAAACTTTTTCACTAAACAACTCAGTTGAATTGAAGTTTGAATGTGACTAGTACAAATATATGTCTATCAGCTGTTTGCCAAAAACAAAAGGTGCTGGAGAAAAACTGAGGCTAGATTTGTAATCACCAACCTCTAATTAGTAAACAACAGGCCTAAAACTCCATGCAACAAAAAATTAATAAAAATTTGTTCCCTTGTGTTATCATTGAAAACCGTGAACAACAATAAAAAAGAAACTTTAACATTAAAACTGCTCTCCTGTAAAGTTTAAAAAATATTAGTTACGATAGAATGGAGAACGGAGATAGTTGGGGGGTGCAGTAAAAAAAACACTAAATAAGTACTAGACTTGTGTTTAGTAAGTGCCGACGTTTCGACCTACAGCAGGTCATCTTCAGGGCGATTTGGAGAGGGGAGCCGTTGGATACACCGGCTAACCAACAATAAATTAGTCAGATACGATAGTTTACCTCTGAGGTACAGATATATGTTTATTATACTAAGTGATTGTTAGAATTCTAATTTATTACTTTATTTATTTCTTATTAGAGATTCATCAGTACTCTAATCCTGAAATTCCTAGCCTATTGTTAACTTTTGTTAAATAAAAGTAATGACTTTTGATCAACTTAAGCAATGGCTCTTGTGAGCCCGAAAAAGAATCTATCTTGCCACAGTAAATTTAGAGATAATTAATATTAAAATTTAAGAATTTTATTCATAATTAATTATAATTAAATATTCCTTTCGTAATTTTATTTAATTTATTACTTATTACTTAATTAGATTACTAATTACTTAATTAGATTACTTATTACTTAATAGGTATCTTAAAATTACTCTTTTTATGTTCTAGTTTAGTCACTGAATTATAATAATCTCTGTTTACGAAACTTCTTCTATTCTGTTCGATTCACTTAGCAGCCGCTGTGTGTGTGAGACAGGTGGAGTAGCCTAGCGTGGAGCTACCGAATTATAGATCTGTCAGATAGATAATGTAAATAATCAAGATGGCCTGAGAAGCTCCGGTTAAAAGCTTTCTTCAGCTTTCCACAGCCCGATTGATTGCCGAGATGAAAAAATACAAATCACGTTCTGTTTATCACGACTCTTTTTCAATATCGTGTGAAAGGACCATATAATAACTATTACATTGTCTATTTTTTTTTTCTTTCCAACACTGTTTTGAAAAGACAAGAAACTGCTCGAAGTTTACGCCTACTTCAACATTTACTGGACAAACGTCCAAAGCTCCCAATTAATTAAAAAAGACTCATTTACATGACAGTTATCAGACCTATACGGACATAAGGAGTTGAGCTTTGGGGCTCTACTAAACCATCCAATTCATCTCGTATTCAATCCTTACAATCCAAAATCCTTCGTAAAATCCTCAATGCTCCTTATTATGTCAAAAATTAATGCTATCCATCATGATCTTAATATCCCATATGTTGCTGGTTTGGCTTAAATTAGATACCTATCCTTCCATGAAAAGCTCCATACACACTTGAATCCGCTAGTCTCTCAACTTGCTTCCCATAATATTCCTGATAACCCTCCGAGGCGTCTGAAAAGAAGATGGGCTCAAGACCTTCTACTATAGAATATAGAAGGCACTCAATTGGAGGCTATCAATGGATAGTTTCTCCACAAGTGTTTTTTTTATGTCTTTTGTTCATACAGCAACAATTTTACGTTTTAACAGCAATACATTAACCATTTCAAGTAGATTTAAAATAATGTACGGATTGTGGTATAGTGGTTAGCATAACGATCGACTATGCCCAAGAAAGTTGGTTCGCAGCCCGCCAGGTGGGATTGGTATTTTTCAAAGGTTGCAAAAAATCCTTGGTTAAGCCGTTCTTAAGGGGACATAAAATGGTGTCCCGAGCCTGTACCTTGCTATGTATCTGCCATGTATCTCTCTAATACACACAACTATCCTCTCTAATACAGTAAAATTAAGAATACAGAAATTGGCTTAGTATACTTTTCCATTGGATTGTGAAACATACTGCTTTCTACGATGCTAATCATATTATATGCTATGATATTAATAACTATACAAGTGATTAGCGGTTTCACATCAAGTTCCATAATGGAAAGTCAACAAACAATGTAAACGGTCGGGCGGATTCCCAAGTTACGCAAGCCCCTCTCCTAATGACAAATTGTGTCTATATAGGCCCACTCTCTGTTAATTTGTAGTAACTAAACTTTACGACAGTTGTTGTAATTCTGATTAATTTGATTAACTTGCTTCTATTTACGCGCTGAAATTTGACCACAATCTTGATTAAATAAAGACTGAATGGAGTAGAATTTATAAACAAATCACTTATTAGCAATGATTGTTAATGATTTAAATAAGAAATTCACAACCACTATTATCTAATGATAATACATAAGTCATTCTTCATGAATAAATAATATTGTAAACTGGTTAGGGTTTATTACAAACTTCCAATTTTGCTCTACAACCCGTAGAATGGTCAGTAAGTTATCCCCCTTACACTATATGGTTGTTAGGTTCTAAATAGTATTTTTATTTCAGAATCAAACCAACTATTTATATCATACTTGGCTTTTCTTGCTGTGAATCACTATTCAAGGTAGATACTATAACATAGAAACTATACTTGTAACAGATAGAAAACAGTTCACACTTAAAACATATTTCCTTGTTTATTTTATTAGATCTACATATTTCATAAATCATTATTATTATTATACTGTTTGCAAAGTTTATAACTTTTTTTTCTTATATCATGATTATTATTAACACGGCCCTACAACTCACTTACGAGTCTTGGCCTCCTCCACCATCCTGCTCTAGTCCTCTAAGTTCTGCGCAGCTGCCATGAAGTTCCTCACTCCCAGGTTATCTCTGACATCTCTCGCCACACCATCCTACCATCTCAGTTTCGGTTTCCCTCTAGTGCCATGGAGAGGTTTTGTCAAGACCATCTTAGGACCATCACTGCCTTGTCCTCCATCCTAGCCACGTGTCCAGCCCATCGCAATCTATATATAGTTTGAAAAATTGAAGGGGCCAAAATTGATGGTTTCGCCAGGTTGTGGGTCATCTCCTGTGGCCATGTACTTAGTTTTTCCTTCGTTCTCCTTGAACTTACATCATAAGATAACCTATAATGGTAGAAATACGCAATTACATTTTCGAAACCAACACCAATCAGTAAGTATATTTTATATATATATTTTATAATATATATATATATATATATTATATAAATATTTTATATATATATTTTTAAACTAGAACAATCTATGTCTCCTAGGATATAATAGACAATTTGTTAATTAATAGAAATAAATTAGAAAAAAACGAAACACTTAACCTAAACCTTAACTAAACCTTAACTATCCATAAACAGGAAAAAGTAAGTAATGAGTCTGTCTTTTTTATTTGATTAAACATTTTGGGATTATACTTTCTTGGATTGATGAGTCGATTTGAACTATTTATATGAGACATATTGATGTTCGATCATTATGTATGTGAATTTTGCGGTCATATGACGTGACAATGAGTCAAAATTTCGTCTGAATGGGCGAAAATATGGCTGATTAATTGTTTTATCAGTATTTCAATGACTTAAGGCTCTTGGATTGTTCATGGCCTCACATTTCAACATGAAATAGATTTATATATTATCAGCTTTTTCCAAGTCGATCCAAACCGTCACTCCGGTGAGATGGTTGCCATATGGTCATCTGTGGATCTGTTTTAACGAAAACCTGCCTGTTGAGGAATAATGACTTTTTCTGCCTCTAGCATCCAAGTTAGGCGGTTGTTTATGATCCTTTCCCATGCATCTTAGGAGACTCATAGGTTTATAGCTTTCAGGCTGAGCTTTCAGATTGAGAATAAGGGTGGCTACTTTCCAACAGTTTGAGAATATTCCTGATTTCCAGCTGTTATTTAATAGTTTTAGGAGTCTCTTCTTGACCTTGATGCCAATGTTTATTACGAGTTCCTTTGTAATCCCATCAGGACCAGTGGACATGATTTATCTTTCAATATATTTACTTTATGTGTTCAGTATACAGTTGTAAATTTCAATAAATACATTAAAAAAAACATACTCCCACTTTTTAAAGTACATACATACATCTTTCGTATAGCAGGAGCAATAATAAGTTTTAATGATGTATAGTAGCTACAAATCAGCCTATATAGTTTTAATAGGCTATTATATCTAGAATGTGTTCATTAATACTAAACAACATTAATTCGCCAAGCTAAGCGAGCTCCTTCGCCTCTCAACTAACCCTCTCCCTAACTCAGCCAACAGCTTAATTAACAGTGGATTCCGAGCTCTAAGCAGTTAATTGTCACGAATCCGCGACGAGTTTCTTCGTCAAAAAATTGGTAAAGAAATGGAAAGGGTGTTTTTATGATGCCAATACACTAACCACTTTATTTAATATAGAAAATATCTATGTAGATATATAACTCTACAATGCTGAGCAACAAACAAATAATTTTTGATAAACAGATTAAAACAAAATAAGCAACTCTTACCTCTCTTTATACATATGTAATTCTATATTATATATCTGATAGGTAATCTCAGTTTAAAAATCCAATATATCTGAAAGTTTATTAAACATCACAAAAAATCAGTAACAAATAACTAAAATTAATACAAAAATACAATTATAAAAAAATAACTGTATAAACTGAATTAATGATGGTTCTTTAAACACTTCAAATGTAATGAGGTGACCATTGAAAAAACAAAACAAAAGACCGTAAAACATATGTTACAGAAAGCTTGAACTCTTCTAATAAGTGTTACGTTATTACTCCTACATAACCTACCTATTCATAAACTATTTCACGTTTACATATATATGTATACAGGGTGTCCCGAATTTAAATGGCAAAACTTCAGGAACTTATGGGGACCGAAAAACTAAGACAAAAAGTCTTTTAGAGATTTGCTCGTTTTTGCTTAGTTTTAGAGAAAATCGCAAAAAAAGAAAAAAAAAACAAAAATGTTACAGGTAGCGATTATCACCTTTCAAAGTTAGTCAGGTTAGGCAGTGAGATATGTAAACACTTAATGTTATACTTTACATTCTTTTATTTGTTTACATTTTGGCTTCCTTCTAGGATTATAATTCCTAAATCAGTCTTCAGTCAGTTACTGAGATAGTTTTGTGTGAATAGCATCAGCCACAATGCCGCATACATATTCTAATGTTGAATACGCTGATATGATTTTTGTGTATGGTTACTGTAACGGTAATGCTTTAGAATCGTTGTGGGAGTATGCGCTCCGATTTCCAAATAGAAGAGTGCCTAATCGACGAGTCTTTTCGTTAACTAATGTTAACTTAATAGACTACGAGAGCCTGGGTAATTCTTAATACGTAATGAAGGCGACCAATTCCAGGCAGCACTAAGTGCAGATTATCGGAGAAGAAATTGTGTCCAACGCCACTTCGATTACAATCCTGAGACCAGCATCCGAAGAACATCTGCTGCATCAGCAATATCGAGGCAAGCAATATGGCGAACTTTGAAAGGTGATAATCGCTCCCATACCATCTTCAAAAAGTTCAGAATTTATTACCTCAAGATTATGTCAAGAGATTGAATTTTAGTATATGGTTTCTTGAAAAAATTCGCGATGATAATTTATTTCCATTAAAAATTATATGGACCGATGAAGCTACCTTTACAAGAGGAGGAATTGTTAATCAAAGAAATATAGTACCACATTTACACATTTTTTTGTTGAACGACTTTTCTAATTATTTAGATGACATTCCCTTACAACAGCAGATTGAAATGTGGTTCCTACTCGATGGATGTCCAGCTTATTATAGCAGAGTTGCTCGAGCTTGGCTGGAGCTGGATCCACAACGATGGATTGGACGTGGAGGATTAGTACCTTGGCCACCCAGATAACCTGATATGACACCCATGGATTTCTTCGTATGAAACCGGAATCTTGAAGCAGAAAGTTTATTCGGTGTCAATCAACTCAAGAGAGCAATTAAGAGGCCAAATCATAGATGCAGTGCACCAAATATCATCAGAACAATGTTTAGCTGCAATTTATCAAGTAAGTGCTAGATGTAATGCTTGCATTGGTGCAAGAGGACAACATTTTGAGCAATATTTACATTAAAAAGAACATAACATAAATATAAATGTAAATAAATAAGTATAAAAATGAGAACTTATGTTTCTTTTTTTGCGATTTTCTCTAAAACTAAGCAAAAACGAGCAAATCTCTAAAGGACATTTTGTCTTAGTTTTTCGGTCCCCTATAAGTTCCTGAAGTTTTGCCATTTAAATTCGGGACACCCTGTATAAACAGATGAAATTGAAAATATTCAATTTTGATTATTTAAAAAAATTAACAGACAAAAAGGAAATAAATTATTTCATCTCATACTCTAAATGACCCATCACTTCAAATTAACTTTTGACTACTAATAATTTATAATCTTTGTATTTAGTAAACAATTAGTTTAGTACAATCTTTTGTAGATTGTGCTTTGTTGGGTGCACTCAAACGTGGATTTCTTTTAATTTCCCTGACTATCCAAGTCTCATCCCTATCAGTTAAAATTTTTCTAGTGCTTTTAACTTTTTTTCTGGCAATGTACATTTCCTTCTTAAATCTCTCCACTATATGCTGGACTGTTGAGCGGCTTTTTTAAATAATTTCGGCTCACGTTTTTTAACGTTGTGTGTGCCTCCATTTTCGTAAAAAAGTAAAAACGTCAGTTTTTCTTCAACTCGCTTTGAAAAGAGCCAAACACTTTCGACACAAGAGTTTAACTAAAGTAAAATAGTTCAAGGTAAACAAATATTAGGAAGAACTAAGGTGCATCATTTTCTCTATGAGATAAGTAATTCTGAACAATGTGTTTTATTTTTATAATTGAATCCTTGTCTATTTTTAAATGTTTATATACAAAGTACGTATATATATATATATATATATATATATATATATATATTTCTTTGTATTTTTTTCCAATAAACACGTTCAATCAATCAATAAATATAAAACTGAAGCTGTAAGTAATTTTGACTGTTAACAGCCAGTGGACCTTCGATTTGCAGACCCTTCTGGGCTCACCAAAGCTATACTAAAGCAGGTCCCCTTAATTGAGGGGAAATATGGCTGCTGAGCGTGATCTCAGTCCAAGAACCTCCTTGCAAAAGCGTTTTCTTATTACTGTGCCGTACATTCCATGAGCTGAATCCAAGACCTTTCATGGTTTGTAGTGGTGCATGTTTATATTGTTTATCTATGGTGCCCGAGCTGGCTGAGACCGGGCCTCAGTGTTATATCCTGGAGTGTACCAGGGTTGCGAATCGTGCTTTGGGCTTCTATAAGATATATATCTGGCCAGAAGGACACATAATAATACAAATCATGAAGTATTTAAAAAGTGCCAAAAAGAAAAACAAAATTAAGAAATAACTAAAAAACTACAAATCATGACAGGATATTAACCAATTATAGAGAAGAAATAAATTAATAACAACAGTTAATAAATAAAATAAATGCATGAGCTGGTATGCAATCATTTCTTTCCGTAATGCATATCTTCTTTACGAAAAAGAAGAAAAAAACAAAATCAATTATTCAATATTGATTCATTTAAGCAAATGACTCCACTGCTTGGAGAGCATCTTTTTGGGAGGCCAGGAGGTGCTGGAAAAGCAAGGATTTAAATGAAGACAGTGAAGAAGCATGGCGGATGATAGGAGGGATTGAGTTCCACACTGTGGAGGAGCGGGCGAGGAAGGAACGCTCGAATGCTTTGGTTCTGTGGGAGCGAGTATAGATATCGGAAATGCAAGATCTTGTTTCGTGGTGCTGGACTGAGGATTTGAATTGGAGGAGACCGTAGATATATGAAGGATGTTGAGAGTTAGTTGATATAAAAAATGAACCGAGGAAATGCCTTCGAATGGGAGGTAAGAGCAACTTCATCTCATCATGATGGTGGGACAAGCGGGACCGCCTCGGGGTAGCAAGGACAAATCTTAGAGAGCAGTTTATTGTTTGCTTTATTCTTTTGTCAAGCATTTCAGAAAGGCCCCCGTATACCACACCACAGTAGTAAAAATGAGTAGATAGATCAGTATATATAAATATATAAGATGTAACTATCATTCAGCAATACAACCAGTGGTTAAAGCTATTGACAAATGGCTTCACGGAAAGCATAAGAGAATAATGAATCGGTCCTACAGAAGAAGAAATTTAATCATTTTCAGTTGGATTCAGTTCTTCATCATCCCTTATTTCCTCTTGTCGTGCACGTGTCGTGGATGACCCTGAGTGCAGATCGGAATGACGCATTTCCCCAGAGAAAGCACACGGAAACTTAACAGACGTGGACACTACCTGGAAAAAAAGAATATTGGCCTATGGTAATTGGGCGGTGCTGGGGATGGGTTATAATTTATATTAAAAAATACTTTTGCTGCCGAGAGCTGCCTCGAGGCTGGCTTTGATTGGATATCTGGTGACATACGGGCTCCAATTTCCCTCCTAACGTTCATTATTGGATTTGCAGGTGCAGCGCCGCTATGACGGCCTAGGGGGCGACGGGGGTGGTCACTGCGTAAAAAATGTACTTAATAATCCGCCCCTTGGCTTCGGCTCTCCGGAGTCGATATTTCCGCAATAATCATTTCCTTTATTTATTTTTTCTTTTTTTATACTTTTTTTATTATTTTTTATAGTGAGCTTCCTGGCCGAATGACTATGCAAAAAAAAAATCATTGCTCCCTTGATATTACTCCTTTCCATCTCCGATATCGATATTTTTTTTATTCAACCCCAGTATTTGTCTTCTTCAACATTCCCTCTGTATATGACCTTTTTTTAAAAAAGAGTTTTTCATTTTGGTTTAAGTTTTTCAGAATTGATTTGTTGTAGGCCTCTTAAAACATCAATGGATATCCAAACCGAAGTAAACATTTTTTTATTATATTAATAATACTTTACACAGGGGGCGGAGAGACTCAGTGATAGAGCGCTGAAACTCTTATAAGATTTAGGATTATTCTGGGGCTCACCTAGCCTCTAAAAAATAGGCTAAATATTTTTAATCAGCGCTTATTAATCTTCTGTTTTTGATAATATTAATTATCACTACAATTGTTTAGTAAGTTAATTATAATTTTTTTTTCCTACCCAGATGTGAAAGCATTACATCTACATCTTATAATACTTATAATCCTATAAAGATATTGACAAAATGTAACAACAACTTATAAAAAAACAAAAACAAGCTTGCATTCTTTAATGGGGATGAGAGTATAGGTTTTCTTAAACGACAACGTGTGTTTACGACAGACAGTGAAGAAACGAATTCCTCCCACATTTTAGAAATAGTAAAAATTCATATAAAGCTTCCCATTATTTTAATGTTTTGCTGTTCTTTAATTCGTTATAACAATACACTCTTACCTGTTAGTTTTGCTGCAGTTAAGTACTACACATTTCTTATACAGAATGTTTATGCAAAATCCTTCAGTAGGATTAGGAAGGTCATTTCGCAGACAGTCGGTAATTATAAAGTATTATTTGCTTGGAAAGCCATTAAGAAAAAGATACAAGCAATAGCTGAGTGAGAGATCACAGGAGGATCATGTCATTTCCTCACACGTATCCTGAGGAGCATAGAAGCCTTAAGCATTTGTCGTAATTATCGCTTTTTTATATAGTTTAAAATTAATTATTAAAATCCAATTTAATAATTAATAAAAAGTCTACATTAATGAATGAAACACCCAATTCATGGTCTATTTCGAGAAGTTATAAACATTATTATTAATTAAATAATAATTTTTAGCCCCCATGAACTTCATTATTCAAACAAAAATCCTTAAAACAAAAAAATCAATCCTTCACGTGCTGTAGTGATACAGGTTTTTTATTTATTATTTACATTTTTTTTTAACATACGCCATATAAGAAAACATATATTCACATTCTATATTTTTTTAGTTTTGTTTTATTCCGTTTAATATCTAATTTTTTAGCCTTGATTTGTTTTAAAAATGGAACATTAATGCACCCTAATCTATAGTCTATTTCAATTTTATATGCATGATAGTGGATTCTTTGATTTTTATAAAATTAGACTTTATCGCCTTTAAGAAAGGTGAATAAGTAAGAATTTAATCCAAAATTAAAACAGTTACAATGCATATTCAGATGTATTAATTGTAACCGTTAATTAAAAATAATTTTGATCGTTGAATCAAAACCTCATAAAGAATTCTAAAACTATATATCTATTTTTTCATACAGACAGTATATTTTCTGATACTGAAAATCTTCTCTTCATTATCTTCCTCCTTAGTGCCCTCTCAGCGTGGAGGTGCCCAAATCCAAGACAGCCAAGCCCCACGAACTCGAGCCAGCTCTCTCATCTCATTCATATTCCTTCCCTTTTTTCACCAATCCTTGAAATGTGGTCCATCCATTGCAGTCTAGGTCTTCCTCGAGGACGACATCCGGTAGTTCTGGCTTCAAAAAACTTCTTTGGATCCCGGTCCTCACCTGACTCCCAGGTCTCTCTTTATCCTCTCATTCCTAACTCTGTCCCTCCTTGTTTTGCCTACCATTCTCCGGAGGTATTCCATTTCAGCAACGGTAACCCTACTCCGGTGCTAGTCCATCAGGACCCAGCACTAACTTCCATAGATAAAGGTAGGTAGGTACATGGACTTAAAGATGTGTAACTTTACACTATTTTCCAATTCCCTTTTCCCCTTTTATTAGCTTTCTTAATTCTGTTTGAGAGCTCTTGGTCTATTTTGCCATTTCTGCTGAGCACTACTCCTAGGTAGGTATATTCCTGCGCTATCTCCAAGATTTCTCCCCTGCAATGAATCAAAACCTCCTCTTCTTCACGCCCGATGAGCATCACCTTGCTTTTGCCAACATTTAATGTCATACCCTTCCTTTCCAGCTCTGCCTCCCACCCCGTAACCGCCTACTGTAGATTTTCTTTGGAATCGGCAATAAGGACAATATCATCTGCGAAAAACATTACTTGTACTAGGATTGTCCTCATGTTCCACTATCAATCCTGCAAATAAAAAAAATAATATTACCATGTATATAGTATTTTCACTTCAAGTTTGCTTTTAAGTATTTTAATCCTATAGCTAAAGATAATGTTAAAACTAGTAAATCAATGAAGACAGACAAAGAAAAAAAAAAAGTAAATAAAAAAATACCTAGAACTACGCTTACAATGATGATTACAGGTCTACAGTGCCCATTATAATTATAGAACCTATATTTCCGGTCGTTTGGGGCTCCAGGTGAAAAACCTTCGATACCTGTTGAGAAAAAAAATAATAGCTTGGGTTACCAAAGAATCTTGTGATCATGGAAATAACAAACCAACGAAATATGCAAAACATTGATGAGAGATTGTTTGAATAGCTTATTGGGGGCTTACTATTTCAATAGAAAAAAACTATCCATTTCATTTATTGGGGCTTCTTAAATGGACAAAATATTTTTTAATAATTTTTTAACATGAAAAAATTAATTAATAATTCCTGTGGAACAAATGTTTGGATATTGTACAATAAATTCAGATATGTATATAAAAAAAAAAGAGCTCATTCTAAATTGAAGTTTGATTAGAGAGGAAAATAGTTGACTGGAAGTTCTAGGAGGATGGAAATAGTTGCGGGTGTAGGGTCAAAATACACCAAATAAGTCAAGACTTATTTTTTATTTGTGCCGAACTTTGATTAATTACTTTACAACATATGCAATGACATTTGGTTTTTCTTCTTCTTTGCTTAAGAAGCATTGGAGGATTACCGGGAATTGAATAAGTTGGGAGGTTTGTATCAAGTGGGAATAATGTTTGTCATGAAAGGAATAATATCGTGTCAACAAATGGAGCATTAAGGTCATTATGGGTGGTTTTATTATTAACACATTAAGGAGCTTTGAGGATTTTACGAAGGATTTTGGATTGTAAGGATTGCATACGAGAGGAATTCAATTGTGGAAAGCTCTCTCTACTCCTTAAATCCAAATAGGTCATTAAATCGTCATGTATATTTGTCTTTTTTAATTAATTGGCAGCTTAGAGCGTTTTTATAGCAATTGTTGAAGTTGCCTGAAACGGTAAGTAAATAATATTAAAAAGCTTTTTAGGAGTTACGATGCATTTTAATGTGTAATATTTATGAATACATGGCCTAAATAATTAAAGAACCTAAATAAGAATAAATAATTAAGAACGTAGTTACATTTTTTCAGTAAACATTATTCATACTAAACTTTTACAGTTTCACAAATCTTCAGATATTGCCTTTGAAATGACAATGTGGAGGAATATTAAGGATCCCATGAATAGTGAGGGAAATAAGGGAAATAGGGAAGATGGAGGGGAAAAATCCCCCTCCATTGGATCTGAGGTATCCCTCCCTGACCTTATCCCTGTCAACACAGACCGCAATCTCACCCTTGTTGTTACCTTACCTGAGGGTTGTTAGTGAAACCAGGTGAGGCAGGTAAACCTGTGGTCCGTCATTAGATTCCTGTGGAAAATACAATAAGCTTATGAGAAGTATTAATTGTATTTAAAATATTTATTTTTCTACTTAAATAATTATTAGTTAATCACATAAATATGGAAAAAACGGTCCGGGTAAGGCCAAAAAATGAATTTCTTAAATATCGATACACTATTTATTAAATTGTTTCATTGCATAAATATTTTAATGTTCAGTAAGAAGACTTGGAATGCGGGTGGAAATGTTGGATTTTATAAATGGCTTCACTATTTGAAGACTTCATTTTCCGGAACACTTTCTTCTCCATTTTTATTTTTCTAAATATATATATTTTTATAATTATTGGTCAATTTTTTTTTTGAGTTTTAAATATTTTTATTTTTTTAATTTGTACCGTTTCCTTTTGAGTATGTTTCTACTTTCGTCCTCAATCGGGTATTTAGGATAGAATAAAATAGAAAAATAATTTTATTATGGAACTAAGTATCTTAGAATTCTTGTTTTACAAAAAATAAATTAAAAAACAAAAATATACCTTGCCAAAATACTATATAACGGAGTTTGCATCAATCAGTGTCAACAGGTGAAAAACGTTTTTTCACTAAATATGAAGTTTTTTGTAGAAAAAAAAACATCATGTAACAAACATAATCAGAAGAAGAAACATAACAACAGAAGTATAAGCTACTATAGAACGTGCGATTGAATTTGAGGATATATTGGGAAAATATGGATTAGAATCAAGATAGGGAAGAAGCATGACTGATGCTAGGTGGGATTGAGTTACAGATTGTCGTGGAGCAGGCTGGATGGTTTTATACCAGAAAGGTGTGATAGGATGAGTGTGAAATTATCGTTAAATATAATGATAATACTCGTAGAAAATAGTTGTCATTGCTTAATTGTAAAGCTGACTTAATAATTTCGGCAAATATATAAGTTATTCATCGAGTAAGTTTTTATTTTAATATTGTCATTGTAAACCACGAGACTTCAGGTTAATAAACATTCTTCATAATGTTTTTTTTTTTTTAATGTCACTGAATGCAACTTTAGCTATTCGGACGATGCTACAATAAGAGTCCTCAAATTGGCCAATCTAGATGTAATTAACAATCTGTGATGGATCCAATGGGATCTAGGATCTTCCTGGGACTTACTTAGCACCCATAAAGATGCAAAGATATGGGTACTTGAGTATTTGGGGCACCAAAATAAGGAAAATAAGGGAGAAAAATCTGGTGGTTGAGCGTGATCTAGGTCAAATCATTCCCCTGCACGACCGTTGTCCAATGAATCTCTACCATGTAATGAACCCCAGACACTTCATGGTGTAGTGGTACAGTTTTTTTGTTTTTTTTAGGTGTAATTAGGATAGGGAACTTCAATGAGACTGCAATTTTACGTATCCTCTGAAGGACGGCAACATGTAATATTATATTTTCTTTGCTGTAGGGAATAAATATGTTTCTCTAAAATCTCCAATTACTCAAGTATATTACTGAGAAGGATATATGAATTATCACACTGTAATAGTTGTATCTGATTCGAGAAAGAATATTCACCAACATTAACCTTAATCTTTTTTTTATTTATTGATATTTACAACTGTATTACAATAATACAACAAGTAAATAGGCTAAGTGATACATAATGACATGAGATAATGACAAGTAGAGAAATTACCTACTGGTAGTACTCAAATCACAAGTTCAACTAAGAAGGTAGGGATTATCAGGAATTGAAGAGGAAGCTAGGTTTGAAACTATAGGGTTTGCGTGGGAATGAAGTTTTTTATGAAAAGATAGATAGCGGGTTCGGTCCAAATCAGCAACAAATGGGAGAATAAGGCCATTATGGATGACTTGATTTCTAACAAAATATGGAGCATTGAGGATTTTACGAAGGATTTTGGATTGTAGGGATTGGATACGAGAGGAATTCCATAATTTAGTGGAGCCCCAAAGCTCTACTCCGTAAGTCCAAATAGGTCGTATGATGATCATATAGATCAGTTTTAGTAATTAATTGGGAGTTTTGAGCGTTTGTCTAATAAGTGTTGAAGTAGCCTGAAACGTCGAGCGGTTTCTTGCCTTTTCAGTCTTGTATGAGGATTCCAGGTTAATCGTATGTAGAGATGCAATCCTACGTATGGGGTACAATTGTTTCAGAATGAGTTTTTCTAGGATTTTACCCTTTCAAGGTAAAAGAGAGATAGGGCGGTAAGAGGATGGGTATTATGTTTTTTTTTTTTTGGTTTGGGTATTACCTATTAGGTATTACCTAGGTTTACATCTTATAATAGGTAAGATTACATTTATCTTAAATTTCTTTTTTAACTAACAATCGAAATTAGCTATATAGTGTAAGAAAAGATTTCATCTAGTTCATTTTCTTATCCTACTTCCTCATTTCAATAGATTACTTTAATTGTGATGTTACTCTAAATTATTTGTTCTGGATGTTGACCTTTCGACTCTGATTAGTGAGCCATCATCAAGGCTGAAATCAAATCAGATACAAGGTAAATAAAGAGGGAAAAGTAAGATAATTTAATTTATAAAAATTAACATATAGATAAGAAACAAATTATGATTACATTTTATCATAATATGTCTATTATCATAATTTAGTTATTTATAAAGTTTATCATAATTTGTCTGTTATCTGTACTTTGTATATTTGTGTTCTCCTTTTATCCCATATGATGGATCACAATCTTTCGTTGTTGATATCTCTACATCATCAAACCATTGACAGTTTGCTGATCCTAGTTGTAATTAAGAAACTGATCTGTACATGCTAGGATATTTTTGTAAGAATTATAGAAGAAATCCAATAGGTAAGTAGCATTTTTTTTTATCTTGGAGATTGAATGAGGACTATCTTAGTATCTTTCCTGAACATTCGATTTCGAGCAAAAACTAAAATATGCTTTATTACTTTTTTTTTTTAGTATTTTCAATCTAAGAATCATTAATTCTAAACGGATTTCCATAAAAAAAAAGGCAATAAATGGAGAACAATCCCGATAGAGGGACATCCGGTCATAAAGGCCATAAAATCAGTGAAGCAATAACGAGAAACAATTGCGCTCGAATAAATTTATATTCTAAGTCACTTGTTACATTCTTCCTGTGGAGATAATTTTGCATAAAATTTATTGTCCTTTCTGTATGTCAACCGTCCTTAACCGATTCACAACAATATAAGTTTAATTTATGGCTCAGGAAAAAGGAATCATAAAAGCTTTTCCCTTAAATACAGAGCTCAAGAGTGTAATTCTTCTATGTTTCTCATTTTATTTACTCAATCATAATTACTTTTATTATGATTGTTATGATATGATTGTTAAAATGACTTCTTTAAATTAAATACGAGGTATACTGCCATCTTATTACAAGCTGTTTGATTAAAATTATAAGATAGTAGTTAAATGCTAAATCTTGCGTTATGTACATAAATGAACAAAACATTTATTATTGTAGAACACCAATTTCTTTCATTTCTTTGTTATTGTTTATATATATATATATATATATATATATATATATATATATATATATATATACACACATATATATATCTAAGTTACTAAGAATGTATAGTTACAATTTTTGTTTATTTTATTATCATTAATTTTTTTTTCTCTCTGTGTGTCTGAAGTTCTTTTTATACGTTTTTTCTTTCATTGTAAATTATGATTCTCCACAGATATATTTAAATGTGTACAATTGTTTTTAAGTTGAGACTGGTCTATTGTTACAGGATTTTTATTGTGTGAATTGTAGCAAATTATTCAAGAAATAAATAAATAAAAAACTTGTAGAATCTAGGGATTGTTCCATGGGTCTGATTATTACAAAATTTGTTGGAAATCGTTGTATGTAAAACCTTATAAACTGTTGAGTTTAAGTGACCGAAAAATGAAAAAAAATTCAGACATTTTTATACTGCGAAGGTTTCCTATTATATTGTGAATGTTACATTGAAGATATCCTGTTATATATTATATTGTGGTAATGTTAATTTTATAACTAACTGTATAAAAGTTTTAAGACATAATAACCTCTAAAGTATATAAAAGTCTTAAGACATAATAAACCTCGTGGCAGCCAGCTAGGAAAATGTTAATTATAAACGATTGAACAAAAAAAATTACTATATTGAATGGCTATTAGCCTCTAATCTCGCCAAAGCTAATTTACAAATTTATTATCAATAAATGACGAATTGAATTTTTTTTTATATTTCACGTATCTAAATTGCCGTTCAACTACTATATTACCTTCCACAACCATTGGCTTAGAAATTACTGACCCTATGATATGATGGACCCTTTACTATTCATGGATTGTTTTGGTTAAGGTTTTTTAATTTACAATGGACAATACAGCACGACTGTTGACCAAATTATAGGCAATGCCATACGAATTACATTCTTCAAAGCCTTTCATAGGATATATAGTACGGGATTTCTTTTTGTTTTTTTTCATTACACTTCATCAATGTACGCATACAAACAAGTAAAAATTAAGTGAAAACTTCTATCCAAACTTTCCTATAAATCCTCAAGACCAAAGTTTAAATTTAATTAAAAATTGGAATTGTGCTCAATAAAACTAATAATAATAATTTAGTGTCAAATTGATGTCAACAGAGTTAGAGTAGCTACAAATAGATAGCGCTGGTGTCTGATTCCCTTCCGACGAGGAGACAATTATAGAAGAGGAGATTATACAATTAAGCGAAACAATGTGTAGAGAATTGGACTAGTGTTGATTTCCATTCTGAGCTTGGCGATAGGACGAGGACTTGGCAACGAAGCCAGGTTTTCCAGGTAATATGCGGGCCCTTGGCGGGACTCTCAAGTAGCTGGTGGAACGCCATATCCTCTCTCCGCTTCAGCTATCATTCCACTTCATTGCCACTTTAATTGCACTATAGTGGAATAAAGGTGGCAAATAGCCCTCTAATTGCTATGGATAGTTGTGTAGCTATAGAGTAGAGTGGGGAAAAAATCTATTGAACAGCAGAAACGAAGAGAAGGGCAAACATAGCTATTTACTATTGGGGAATTGATATGAGGAAATGCTGTCTGGAACGGCTTGTAACACAAATATACGTGTTACCATCCTCGAGACTGCTGAGGCGCCTGTTCGAATTCTGTCTTATAAGATTGGTATTGTATCTTTTGTGGAAAGCATCTCGACCTTACCACTCTGGTTTCTAATCCTCAAGTAATAACCCTTCTTGTTTATCCAAACAGGATTAGGCTGGAATGTCAAACAACAGTAAGAGAAACAAATTTTTCTATTTCATTTAAAACTGTGGCTAAAACCAGAGCTGGGAAAATTAGGGATTTACACCAATAACGATAGTAAAATTCGAGTGTTTAAAATACGATAAAACTCCAGAATGCAGCCATATAAACGGTTTACAGAGGAATTCTACATATCTAGCAGATATTGAGGTGACGAACTGCACTATATGCTACAGAATTTATTATGCATTTGAATTATTAAAAATATTAATGCATAAAGGGAGCAGGATAGTTGAGTGTGTGTGAGTACTGATGATTCAAATTCGGCCAAGGCAGTTAAATTATTTAATATGATGACAGTCGTGGTCGGATCCTCTCGTATCTGAGAACCGTTCTGGCGCTCACCCACCATCTATAATTGGGCAGTCTTAATTAGAGAAAAAAACTTGCGGGTGACCAAGACAAACCATCTCGCTGCACAACCGTTGTTCTAGAAACAAAAACTAGAACTCGGGTATGGCTCAATGATAAGGGAACCTTGATAAGATAATAAAGAAATCCGAAAACTGAGTGAAGAAATTTACAAGATCTCAGTTCGTATTGAAGCGTCGATTAGTAAAGATCTCTGCAGTAATAAGACAGTGTTGTGCTTTCGTAATCTACCTTTCGTAATTTCCAAAGCATTTCTTTATCTTTTCTTTTATTTTATAATCAAATTTTTTTTTTTTTTTAAAATGGTAAAACGAGCAAGTTTGACTTACATCAGTAAGCACCCGGACCACAAATACCAGGCAATATAAAAGAATCCATAGATTACTTTACTTAATATTTTACAAATGAATTAATAGACAATATGATAATACTACAATAATGATAATACGAGTTAGTGGTAGGTAACGTCCGAAACGATGTCGAGTGCAGAGGGTTAATATAACAATACAATTATTATGAATTTCTGCAACAGCGCTAGGAAATGTTGACGCGACAGTTTACTGCTAAACTAAAAATCAAAATTAGTAGCTTATTTGTTTTACTCATTACTGTGATGAAGTTTAAGCGCGACGGAATTCTGCATCACTCTGAAAAATCCGCACATGGTTTCACAGCTATTCTAAAATTGATTCGGAGTAAGAGTGATCTTTGCTGGTTTTGTGAAGTTAAAAAAAACTTGATTTCTTTATCAGTACATAAGAATTGCGTTGTGAGTAGTCAATCAGAATCCTGGATTTAATCACGTGACATATGATGATTTTAAATTTGAATTTCAGCCTTGAATTATCTGTAACCACGCGTTTTCCGGTCATTTTAGTCAAGAGGCATTGGCGCCACATTTAAATTTAGGGTGGCTAAGGTTATGTCGAGGTTATAATTCAAATCTGACTGAGTGAGTGACTGAGTCACTGGACCAAAATTGGCGGGAAACTGGGTGGCCAAGAACAGGTCGAGGTTGAAATTTTCCTCTATAAAGAAATCATATGTCACGTGACTAAACGCTGGTATCTAATTGGCTGCTCAGAACGGTGCACCAGCTCCTCTACTTTTACTTTATTAGTTCCGTTTCTTGGTCTACTTGAAATCGTTTATATATATATATATATATATATATATATATATATATATATATATATATATATTATCACGGGCTACTGGGTGTGAAAATGAATTAAACTACTCCTAAATTCAAGATATTTATTAACAAATTGAATAAAAGGATACAATGCAATTATTAGCAATTAAATTATTAGACTAAAATAAATTTAAGATAACAATATTCTGAAGATTTTAACCTAGGCCTAACTTCTATTTAATTACTAAAATATTATAAGATGTTATTAATACTAAATAGCTTAACTATTTAAATAAAATTACACTACAATTTACAACTACTAATTAGTAATTGCAATGTTACAGTTCACTAATCATCAAAGTCCATCGACAGTAAGATTCTCCAAATATGACAAACTGACACACAGTAATAAACAGAAACGGTTTATTACATTCGCGAGGCACTCATACTAGTATACTCCTGAATCACTCACTGGTTTACCACTGAATGCTGAAGCGAGCGGTGTTTATATGAAGGTGGAATGTTCTAGACACACGGAAGGGGGGGGGAGGCCCATCTAGGATCTTCTAGATGGTTCTAATCCAATCTTAATCTCTCCCGCCGACGGGCTGAAGACATTAATCCGTTCCACCCGTTTATCTCTCCCTGACCGTAACAATATGTAAAAATGTGGTTCGAACTATCCCTTACTTTTTTAGAAATAAGTTGGATCCTGATTGAATCCAATATGACAGACGAAGTTGCGATTAGCTAGGCTATTAGGTTGGGAACTAGCAATCGGGGGGTTTAGTTTCATTTAAAAGACCCATTGTTTGGGCTAGTTGGCTATTAACTATTGGCCACCTGGGATTGCCAAGTTTACTACTAACCCGTCCCAAATTAGTTCAGTCTAATGCAAACAGGGACCGGGTGGAATGGTCAAATCAAATCACAGGTTAACTGCTCATTATCCCATGTCATATCTTTTTTACAAAACCAATTTTCGTCCAATATTGATGTATTACTGACCAATATTTTGTATATAAAACTTATGGTATAGACGCTTAAAACCTTCTTACGATCCTTAGGAGGAAAACGTTAAAACTACCAAAAGGACAGGAAAAAATATATAAAAAATATACTATTAAATCAGGCAGCCTGCGTAGGGCAGGTCGTCTGGCACGGATGGGACAAGGTCAAGAAGCAAAGAGGATGCTTATAGAGTAACTTCATGGAACCAAAAAAAGAGGTTGACTTTAGCTGGGGTGGATTGAAGGAGTGGTCATCGGCTGGAAGGACACCATTGGTGTAAGGAATCGGATGAGAAATCTTCGGGAGCGTGGCGATTGGTTGAGGTGCTTGGTGGGGGGGGGGGGGGGCAGGACCCGTCATCGGGTTATAGTGATAACAATAATTTTATTTTGTGAAAATTGCTTCTTAACTATAATCGAAAAAATGGTTCGATTATAAACAAAACGATAGTGATAGTTAACTTAAACATTTTATCCTTTCCCCATTCTAAAAAATATAATGTAAAATAAACTTACTTTTTTACCTTAAATAAATATTTATGTTTTTGAACATAGTTAATAGTAAAAATATTTTAAAAAGTTATAATTATGTATATCAATGATGGGTGACCGATCCCCTCAAAATTACAACACTGCTCGCCACAAAATAAATATACATTTTCTGTGGTGCTAACTGAAATATACTTGTATATATTCATATACCTAATATATATATATATATATATATATATATATATGGGTAATTCCATATGCGACTAAAATGCATCTTATTTTGGTTCATATTATATATAATAAAACGCTGAGCGAAATCGAAGTGGCATAGAACTAGATATCCAGCAGATAAAACAATCTATACAAAATGAACTAACAAACTAAATTGAGAAATCAAGAAGTTCAAAATTCAAAATTTAATTACCTGGACTGAAAATCTTACAATCACCCACAAAGCATTATGGATGACCACTAAAAACCACCTAAAGTTCAAAGAATATGATCATCCACTCCTTACTGAATCAAATAACAGGACGATCTGACGGAGAAAAATCAGAGTTATATGGTCAATACCTTTCCAAAATCTTTCATCCACATCCTGATATCAATAACCCAACTCAAACTGAATATATAAAAGCAGTGTTAGAGGTTCCCCTCCAAATGTCTCTTCCACCCAAAGCATTCCATCCTACAGAAATATCCAACACACTATTCACAGAATACCTGCCCTTAAATTGCAGATTACCTACGCAAAGCTCCTGGGCACGACCTCATCACAATTCATATCTTAAAACACCTTCCTAGAAAAGCCATTCTATTCCTTACCTATATATATAGTGCTGTACTCCGCTCAACATATTTTCCTGACCTCTGGAAATTATCCATTGTAAATATGATACCCAAACCTAAAAAAAAAACAACAGAATACCCATCCTCTTACGGTCCTATCTCTCTTTTACCTTGCAAATCACATAATAATGCAAATGACATAATACCAGATCACCAGTTTGGATTCCGAGCATCCCACTTTACTATTCAGCAATGTCATCGTGTGGTGGATGTAGTCTCCTCTGCATTAGAACGTGGATCATTTTGTTCAGGCGTCTTTCTTGACGTGGAACAGGCTTTTGACCGAGTTTGGCATCCTGCATTGCTCTACAAACTATGTAAATTCCTGCCGCCTACATACTTTCTCATTCTTCATTCCTATCTCACAAATAGAACATTCCAAGTTAACCATAATAATGTCTATTCATCCCTGTTTTTCTAATCTGCTGGTGTTCCGCAAGATAGTATCCTTGGCCCAATACTTTATACAGTTTATACAGCTGACATCCTAACTCATCCTAATCCTATCCTTACCACGTATGCTGATGATACATGAGTATTATCAGTCAACACCAATCCGGTTATTGTATCCCAAAGCCTCCAATCCCATATCGTTGATCTTGAGAATGGTATCAAAACTGGAGAATTAAAATAAATTCTCTAAAATCACATCAAATCGATTTTACCTTACCTCGTAAACCAATGACTTCCTGCCCTTCAGTATCCTTTAATAATATCCCACTTGTGCTGTATCCCACTGTAGAACAGATCCGATACTTGGGGTTGCATCTCGACAAGCGATTAACCTGGAATCGTTATACAAGACTGAAATGACAAGAACCCCTCGACGTTTCAGGCTACTTCAACACTTACTAGACAAACACTGTAAGCTCCCAATTAATTACAAAAGACTAATCTACACGACCATCATACGACCTATTTGGACTTACGGAGTTGCTATATTGGCTTTACTGCCCAAGCTATGTTCTCAAGGAAAAGTGATCGCTTGATCTGAGTTAGATTTAAACAATAAAATGGGATGCCACCTTGAGATCATTATACTTAATATATATATTAAACCTATAACATTAATAGGTAACAGACAAATCCTTCTTATTCTTTTCCAAAGGTTAACGTGGCTGACTGATCGGGAGTTGTTTATGAAACAATAATAATTATTGGATAAAATGATATTTATTTGTACTGATCGTGGTTTACAATTAACTTATAAAACTACTTACAAGGAAATGCTATATGTGGAGGATGGCATATGTGACTCGCTGTGTCTCTGCAATTCTTCATCCAGTTTCTTGCCTCTTGCCTTGTCCGCTCCTTCTCGACAACTGCCTCTCTTCAGAGTAAAAGGTAATAAACCCTAAAGGTCATTTTACTCTACCTGGCCCAGGTTCACTACCATCCTCACATGTAGCAGAGTAGAGCTTTGGGGCTCCACTAAGCCATTAAATTCCTCTCGTATCCAATCTTAAATCCTTCGTAAAGTCCTCAATGCTCCTTATTTTGTTAAGAATAAAGTCATCCATAACGACCTTGATGTCCCATTTGCTGCTGATTTGGCCCGACCCCGCTATCTATCCTTTCATAACAAACTTCATTCCCATTCAAACCCTCTAGTTTCTAACCTAGCTTCCTCTTCAATTCCCGATAACCCTCCGAGGCGTCTGAAAAGAAGATGGCCACGTGACCTTCTTAGTTGAACTTGTGATTTGAGTACTACCAATGGGTAGTTTCTCTGCTTGTCATTATCTCAAGTCATTATGTATCACTTAGCCTATTTACTTGTTGTATTATTGTAATACAGTTGTAAATATCAATAAATAAATAATAAAAAAAATCTTATTTTACTACGTCGGTTTAAACAATTTTAGTTTAAACGAGTATGATTATATAGTTAATTCTACAAATATCCCTCTGTAGTAAAAAATGTCGTCATAAAACTTTGTGAAGTATGACTTATTTACCAAAATGGATATGTCACTACGTGCAAAACGACCTCATGTTTGAGAGTGTTTTTGAACTTCGAATATCTTCCTCTGGGCAGGCTTTATAATTTTAAATTGTATCTGGGGCTGAAATTTTCCATTAATTTCTTTCTATTTACAATACAGAGCTTATTTATAATATTTAAAGTTATTCATTGGCAGTCAATAAATAAATATTTACTTTAACATGAGATAGTCTGGATTATTGTCTTATATTTCAGTTTAGTTCTTATATCCGTATATATATTAATAATAATAATAATTATTTTAAAACAAATTGAAATTAAAATATTCAGGAGGTGAATTTATTTAATGAAAATTAATCAGTTCATTACAAAAAGTAACTGTTTCTTTGTTTATAGTTTTTCTATAAAAAAAAAAAAAAAAATACATCAAATAACAAGGAAATAATAATACATCAATTCTCATAATGAGATTAATATGAGAGGCGGTTTGTACACGATGAAGAGAAACGAGGTTAGATAATGGAGAGATTAAACTAATGGGACACCGAAACAGGGATTTTGTGTTAACATAAATTGTCTATACTCGACCAATTAGTATCATCACATTTATCTCTACCTCGCCCCCCTGAATATATCACTACATCACCGCTCTATCATTTACCTAATCATATCATCCCTACTTATAGCGGCTACCATACCGGCCCTGTTCAGTTAATTCCAATCATATCAAACGGAATTACATTTAACTTGGGATGATAACTAAACACAAGGGGTACGAATAAGGGTTAATTAAAAAAATTAATTTTTAATCACATATAAATAAATTATTATAAATTATATAAAAATATCAACGAATAGTTAGATATTTGGCCAAAATAATAATAAAAGAGATGATTTTTGTCGTCAGAAACTCTTTGATGGATTCGGATCCATAGGCCTTGCAGGTGATTGGGTCCTTGAAGGATACTGGTATTGATAGGAGGTATGCGTCTGGGAAGGTTTGCTTAAAGAATAACTCTCATCTCAAGTAGACAATAAAGTACCAAATGACAGAATAATATAGCTCCTAATGTTTCCCATATTCATGAAACGTTTGTCAACATCTATTCCTAGTGAAAACCAAGGTCTGCAAAGTTCATCCTGAATTCGGGCTGTGAAATATTATAAAGGATTCGAACCTACACCAAAGGAAGCAGACTTGAAACTGACAAGGCGACGTCAAAAATCACTGTGCTATTCAGCAAGCTCTATAGCCAATACCTGAAAATATAAAAAATGCTAAGATTATACAAATATAAAAAAATAGATAAAATTATTTCCAAGCCCGTCCTTGGGTAAGAAATCTATTCTCGTATTCTCTTTAACAAGGCTCTACATTTGTTTGTTTGATACATTTTATGTCACTTTAATGCTAAACTGTGGGAGTCCTAAATTTTACTAATCCAAGGTACAATGAAGATTGGAATTTTTAACGAGTACCTCACATCGTACAGCGTTATCGATACAGCGTTGAGATCCTATACCCAGAGTTGAAATCCAGCTATCACAGAGAAATTGTAAAATCTGTTAACAGCCTGGGATAGGCACAGTGGAATCTGTACAACCAGTGCAAAGTAAAACCAGGACAACAAATCATCTTGTTCTTAGCCCGAGACTTCATGGGTTGTGGTACAGGTTTTTAATTTATTCATATTTGAAAAACATTTGTGTATATATATATATATATATATATATATATATATATATATATATATATATATATATAACAAAGGCAGCTTTTATGTGAATGGCAAAAATATTTACAATGCTGACTACAAGAAAGAAATTTCCTGGAATCCTGACTATCGTCCTACTCTCAACACTATTCCGCCTCTAGACTCCTTTCTTCTATTTATCCATATTTCTATCTTGCAATATATAATAGGCAATATAAGTGTACATGAAAAAAAAAGATGAGGAAGTTTGAAATGCCATATCTTTCTGGGTTTAGAAACCTATGTTGCTAACATATATTCTTGGGTCGCAACCCTCCAGCTAAACACCGGAAAGCTTTTGAGTGATAGGAGGCGATGGAGAAGGTGGATCGAGGTGGAGGGGGAGGTTGTGTAAATTGGACGATCGACTTAGATACAGCGATCCTCGGGAGAGAGAACAGGTGGAACACGCGTCAGGGTATAACTATAAGCGAGAATCAATAGAGCTCCAGATCTAATCTAGCCAATACGCTCTGATGAATAGGACTAGGGCCTCTATCTCCAATAACAATGCGCCCTACTGTAACTAGATTAGCGCCGACACACACCCGGATTACCGCCCCCGCCTTTTCCACCGCCTGCTAGAGCGCGTCTCTTCCTAACCTGTCTCTTGCGGGAAATATGAATTTGTTCTCGGACGCGGAAACAGTCGTTATTCCTTCTCTTGGGTGCACAGTTGGCCCTTCGACAGATTTAGGGCTGTCGTACATCTCAGCTACGGTTCAAATGTCGAAAAAAATAGAAGAAAAATTACATAGAGCTGACAGAAAATCTATATTTTCTCGAAAAGACAAAGTAAAATCATGGGATGATAGATAGTAAGCAGTTGGAAAATCTACTTTTAATGTCAATCGTCAATGTCACTTGTTTGTCCCTTTACTTATTTTACATAATAAACTATCTTATAATGATAATGATGATGATATGATAAAAATTATATCATTAGATGCTATTATTTATTCACTTATTTTTTCATAAGCCTATTTCTTTTTATTGAAAATTTGCCTCCTTTTTATTTTATTTTTGTGATACATTTTCTGATTCTCTACCAAAACATACCTGTTAATTATTTACATTCAAGATATTATGTAAATATTGTTTTATTCTAATTTAGTCCTTTGGCCAGATATATATTTATTTAATTTTGTTCTTCTCTGTTATTCTGAAGGGACCTAGTCTCAGAATAAAATTATTTTTCTATTCTATTCTATTCTATTAACCTTCAAGTATTGATACATGGGACCTTCGAGTAATTCCCTGGAACCTTTTTGTACCTATTTTCTGGAATTTCCCGCCTTCCGATCTTGGGAAATCTCCGTTACTTCCTACACTTAATAGTACTTTATTGAATATGAAAGTGGAAGGTTGGTTCTAAAGTGTGTTCACAAAATATAAGCAACGCCTGGTGGCTCCAAATTAGTGGAAAATTTGTGGTTCCAACCAATGCTCGGAAACTACAAATCGGATTTCAACCAGGTTTTTTCCTAAATGTTTGGTTTATGATCTAGTTGATCCTAAAGAAGACACGATAAGGATCAGTTAAGTTTAAGGTAGTAAAAAAAATATATATTTTAGTTCTCAGATTTTTTTTTTTTTTAAGGATGAGAAAGTACTATGCCTCTCTAGGTACAATTTTTTCATTACGGGTTGGTATTTTCGTGTGTAGATAGGTAAATGAGGAGGCCAAAATCAAGGTTCAGAATGAAACATGTGGGATCGATATTTTTTTGCTCCGCAGGATCAAATCCTCAAGGGATCCAAAAATATCGCTCCTGGCGGATTCGGTTCCGTTCGAGAGCGGTTGTCTCATTTTATAACAAAATTATATCGTTACAGTCCAGATCAGAACGATTTTCCTTATAAAATATTTCTCCTGCTCTGAACAATTTGAATGAGATCGATTAGGAACGATTCTTTGGGAACGAATCTTTGGGAACGAATCTTCGAACCCTGGTTTGAACTAGTTAAGAAGATGAATATGTAACCTCAATGTTACCTTTGAGCTTAGATGTTTTTTATGTTTTGTTATTATGAAAATAGATTTACAAATGTTTTAAATGATCAGGGAGGAGGTTTTGTCAATAAACTTTACCGTAAAATATAAATATATTCTCTGTAACACCCGATATAGCTTTTACATTATAACTTCAAAATCATCAGATTGAAAAAAAGTCAAATAGCTTTATCACTGATTGAACTTCTTTCTAAGCTTCATGAAGATTGCCTTTAAATTGAAAAATACTTAATTACAGCGAACCCAGTTTTAGTCTGAAATCATTTATCGTGGGTTCTTTCAAAGATGAAATTGTTATAATTTTTAAATATTTTATTTTTTTATAATTTTTAAATGTTTTATTTTTTATAATTTTTAAATATTTTATTTTTTTATAATTTTTAAATATTTAGTTTGTTATAATCTTTAAATATTTTATTTATTATAAAACTGTTTATTTAATTTCATCACACTAGACATTCGAACTAGAAGAACTCCAATATTATTCTAGAAATTGAGGTACAGTTTATTTTGAACCCCTCGAATGTGCCTATTGAACACGTGTAGCCACTTAGTGTTATGCCAATAGTAGTTTTTATATTCTGGTCAAAGTATTTTTGATGGAGATTCTGCGATCTATTATCCTATTGCTTAGGGTCAATCGATTTTTAATTTTTTTTTTCAATCGTTTCTTTAATAAATTTTGTTGTTGCAGGCATAAAAAGGATTGTTGATTGATAAAAGCCACTAGGAGAGAATAAGAACGTAATCAGAGAAGAGATAGCGTTCGTTGTGTAGGGCAAGCATTCCTTAGCTACGATTCAATAACTGGTAATTGTCCGCCCTGCTCTTCAATTAAATCCACAAGAGGGCATTGTGGTCGCCACAAAACCTTCATCCCTCCTTTCTTTTATACCACTTCAAAGTCCCTGCAATTTTTTATTACTTTATTAATGGTATCTGAGCAAGGTAGGTAGGTATAGGAATATTACCAATTTATGGGCATCAGGAAAACTACAGTTGAATGTAACAAGGTCAAGTACAAGAACCCATATAAAAACTAACTATGGAATTTATGTGGATATGTATATTGAAAAGGGAAAGGGAAAAAGAGACCTTATATAAATTTTTTTTTTTAGATTATTTTATTGATATTTCCAACTGTAATAATATTACAACAAGTAAATTTGTTAATATGAAGAAATGACCTGAAAAAAAAATAACCACTTGTGGAGAAACTAACCATCGGTAGCACTCCAATAAATTTGTACAGTAGAAGGTCTCGAGGCTATCTCCTTTTCAGAAGCCTCGGTGGATTATCAGGAATAGTATGGGAAGCAAGTTGAGAGACTAGCGGGTTCAAGTGTGTATGGAGCTTGTCATGGAAGGATGGGCCAAATCAGCAATATATGGGATATTAAGATGGATGAGTTTGATTGTGACATAATGAGGAGCATTGAGGATTTTAAGAAGGATTTTGGATTGTAAGGATTAGATACGAGATGAATTGGATGGTTTAGTAGATTCCCAAAGCTCAACTCCGTATGTCCAAATGGGTCCGATACTTGACATGTAAATGATTCTTTTGTAATTAATTGGGAGCTTAGAGCGTTTGTCCAGTAAATGTTAAACAAGGCGAAAACGTCGAGCAGTTTTTTGTTTTTTCAGTCTTGTATGACATAAATGTGACCGTGGAAAAATTCCAACGAAAAGCCCTTAATTCTCCAAACTAAAACAGAAATTCGAGTTTCGAGTCCCGGTCCTGGTCATATCTTTTATTTTCAAATAAAATAAATATAAATTGACACGTGAAGTAAATATATAATTGAATACTTTCTAATTGATTGCAACTATCACAATATTGAGACTACATGAAATATTGAAAGGTAACTGATTCATGATTTGGCATCAATTCTTTAAAAAACTTGTAAGAACAACTTATCTAATTAACAATCTTACACGTGCCAATTTAGAATTATTTTAGTGTGCTATTTAATGTATATACTAAAAGCTCTTTTTTTCACTGTTAGAGCATGAGTATGAGACCAGCCTAGTCTCGAAACGTCACCATAAGGAATTTAAGAACTGACTAGAGCTCAAGAATCAGAATATATATTTGCCTATGACAGTCAAGATAAGTAGGTACCGATATATATATATATATATATATATATAAAATATCTGTGTGTGTGTGTGTGTGTGTGTGTGTGTGTGTGTATAAGATATACTAACAGAAAATAATCAAATTACTGATTCCTGAAAAGAGAGATTTAGGAGCCGTCTCAAGCCGGGTTCTCATGGTGAAGAGAACGAGCCGTAGGCATGGGGGATAGACGGAGTGAGAAGAAAGCAGCTTTGGAGAGAATAAAGGATCATTTTAGGTGTAGTAATAATGAGGGGAAAAAAACTGTAGTAAAAAATGAGGGATTATATAGAATATAATATATAGAAATACACAGTTTTAGTATTTCTATATTGCGTAATCCGAACTTCGCCTTAAATAGATCAAATTAGCTTCTTAACCTTGAAACACCCTGCATATATATATATGTATATACATACAGTGTTATTAAAGTTGTTTATTACTATTTAAAACATTGTGTGTAAATAATTTTATTTTTAGATAACTAGGCTAAGTATTCTGGTAGCTGTTACTAAAACAAGTCTTATACGTATAATAATAGCATTGCTAATAATAAACTGTACCTGGGATTCGCTCAACAACCTTTGGGGTCTTGTTATTAATAATTGGGCTTACGCAATTAATAACAGAAACATTCATATCATTAGCAAAAGGTCAGAGCTGTTAGCGAGGAGATGTGACAAAGATGTCCTCGAGGATGGGGTAGTTGGGGGGGGGGCAGCGAGTGGCATCCTACTTAGGAAACGACATTAGTCCGTGTCTTTGAAGAAGACATTAAGGAGGAGATGCCCTGTGTCCTTTGCGGCCCGGCCCGAGGTCAAAGGGAAATCAGATGGCAAAACTCGACTGATTGGGCAAAGGCATCGCAATCAGCGGCCACAAAGCCCACGTCAGCTAAGACGTATTACATATATACACTGTCACTGGCAGGGTCACAAAGTAATTAGTGTGTCCTGACCGGTGTAGTCGGGGGGGGGGGAGAGGGGGAGATCTCGATGGTCTCTGTCTATCTTGGCCCCAATTGTCCCCCCTCCCTTCAACTACTGACCACTGCATCTAAGCCCTTCATCCAGCTATGCAGAAATAATAATTTAGCATAATAATACATTTAATGTTATTGTCTAAATTTAAACATATATTTATTAATATTTCCAACTATATTGCAATAATACAACAAGTAAATAGAATGAATGGTACACAATAACAAGATAAAGGCCAGTAGAGAAACTACCCAAAGTCGAAACATTCTTACATTATGCTATCCTTCTAAAATTGGTACGTGAGATGTTAGGTTAATAACCTTAACATGGTATTATTACATTAATTATAATAGTCCAGGATCCCTGGTACATTTTTGCACTTGATTACTATCAACCTGAATCTTCGTGAATAGCTTCGTTTTGATGAGACGACGTTTTGACGAGATTTCCTTTGCGAAAATTCTCGATTGTGGTAACTAACAGATGTAGCAAGGATAAAAGATGATTTGATGATTCTCCAAAATTTAAGGATAACGTACCACGCAATTCGTAGGACAATATGACTGTTAAATTATATAAATATTGACTAAGTAAAAAAAAAATCAGGTGGTTAGTAATCATTTTTGATGACCTGATGATACATGTTGATCGATTCGTTATATGTATCTACATATAATGGATAAAAAGAGACTCCCAAACCTGATCATGGAGGGACATCCAGATAGAGAAAGGGGAAGAAGATGGCCTACACTGCAATGCCTTGACGATGTGGAGACACTTATTTTCCTAGGGATAAAAGCATGAAGGAGAGCTATGGATGAAAAGACAAAGTGGATGAACTTTGCCGAGGAGGCCAGAGTCCTTCATGGACCATACCGCCGTATGAAGAAGACGTTATTCAGATTTATATCAAATTCATAATGAATACCCAAAGGAAAGAATCTTTACATATTCCGATACACAAGGTCCGAGGAAGGTTGTAATAAATATCGCAGAATTACCATCATATGATCACTATTACCGTCATATTATCGATATTTCTAAAAATTATTGGTGAATATCAATGTGGTTTTAGGGTGGTCAGTAGCTAACTAGTAGAGCACTGACTTGCAGTGCCGAAGGTGACTGAAGTGCCGTCTACCGTCAGATTTTATCTTAAATCCGTTAGCAGCCGGGGTTGTATCCTTCTGAGATCTGTGACCCTCCTTGAGAATACACAGCCTCTACAAAGTGGATACCCACAACGGCAGTAAAGCGTGATCTGGGACAAATAACCTCCCTGCACAACCGTTGTCCAAGAGTCTACCACCTTTTAGTTTTTATCAATGTGGTTCTAGACGAGATCATTCATAAGTTGGGAAAGACGTGCAATAGTCCTGATGAATATTAGTAAAAAATTCATATGAGACGAATTATATTATTACAAGTAGAAGTTATAGAGATTTTAATGATGTAGACGTAAAAAGGGAATACGTTAGCATATGCCGAGTAGTTTAAAGTACTTAGAGTCAATTTAACTAGAAAGAACAAATGAAATTCAACACCAAAGAGGGCGGTAAAAACTGAAAAGGGTTGAACATTTATTAGAACTCCAAGTTATTATTAAGCTAAATAATAAATGGCTGTTTATAATGTAAAATCATAATAACAGAGCTGTTTAAATAAAACCAGTTACTGAATTCTGTAACGTACTCCATATCAACAGGTTATTTTGTACACCAATTCACATAAAATAATTTTTCAAGTTGAATTCGGAATACATTACTAATAAAGACAAAGGAAAAGAAAATGGTTGAGAATTAAAAATTGAAGAAACAATAATACAAGTAACACAAAAGGTGGAGCCTATGATTGTCTGTAACAAAAGAATTTATTTTCCTGATTTTTTTTTTACACAAAACCCCATAATTGAGGTGAAGCCATGGAGGTTTTTCTTTCATTGTAGAATCCATACTTTTCTACTCTTCTGACCTGTTTTGAAATTGTTCCATAATTAATTTTATTTATGGCGATAGCCTGTTTAGTTTTCCATTGAATTATTAACCCGTACAAAAAAGTAATCGCCACCTCACTTAAAAGGTTTTTATATTTGGAATGTTCTAAGCTTGTACCATTACAACCCGTGAACGGGTCTGAGGTTCAGTACATGCTAGAGACTACTGATTCATGGACTACGGTTCTACAAGGAGGTGACTTGTCCTAGGTCACGCTCAACCACCAGACCCTCCCCCCCTTATTTTAGCTAACCCGGTTCCCATAAGGTCAATAATCTAATAATATATTCTAATCATATAACTAATTAAATTTTTCACTGATATATACATTACATTTATAAATAACTACCTTTTGCCCGCGGCTTCGCTCGCATGGGATTCGCCACATATAGTTTCGTGACAGATGGTTTCAAATAAATGATTTATTTTTTTTTAACTATAAGTTACTCTTACATCCGAAATTTCAGATGTCTAATTTAAAAACTGACGGATTCCATACAATCTTTGAACCTCTATTATATTATGGGGGGAACCCTTTAATATTTAAGCTATACAAAGAACCTATCTGCGAATTTCAAGATGCTCAGTTCAGTGGTTTATGCTGTGCGTTGACCGCTGGGTGTGTTAGTCAATGATGTTACAGTTTTATATAACCTTTGCCTGTTAGTGGTGTGTTTATAAAAAGTAGCCTATGTCCTTCCCAGGCTTGAGCTTATCCATATCAAATTTCATCACAGACTGATCAGCACAGCCGTGAAACATACATTGACACTGATTAACAAACGGGACGGACAGAAGTTTACTGTTGTTCGTGTCAGTAAAGGATTAGTATGTAATGTTATTGAATTTATTGAAAAGGATTACTTAGTATAACGGTTTCACTTGTCGTACTGCAGCAGCGAGAAATATAAACTGAAAGGATTAGAATAATGTACATATGTAGGCAATTTATCGATGTGTTTTTAGTTTTGGTGGTCCTACTCACCTACTACAATATACTCCTGTACACTTTTTTTAATTTTTTTTTTTGCCCCTTTGGGTTTGAAGGTTTCTAAGTAGGGTAAAATAAGATGGAGAGGATCTCTTGTACTGTACGGTGTACATTTTAAGAGGAGGATGAGAAAATGGAAGGTTCTAATTTATTTATTTATTAACTTTATATTTTTCCGGTGACGGGGCTCACCGTGTCCTTTTCCTTTTATTTGATTATTCCTGTAAGCCTCCTGTTATCTTTCGGCATTTTAAGACGTTACAATGGGCTGAGTCCGCTGAAGGCGACTTTTTTTGGAACCGGCTCAAGCGGCCTTGACGTTATACAATGGCCTGTAAACTATGTTACTTGATTTGTTCTGTTCAGCGAAAATATGTAGATTTTGCGAGTAAGAAACACGTGAGTAAGCATACAAACTCCCCCCCCCACGCCTTTTCACCCCTTTAGGGGTAGAATTTCGGAAAATCCTTTATTATCGGATGCCTACGTCATACAAATCACAACACACCCTCCATTTTTCAGGTCTCTACGATCAGCGGATCAGAAGTCAGTCATTCAGGACAAATCATTTTATATGTATAGATTACAAAATTATTTTTTTTAAAACAACTAAGAGAATTTACTCAAGAGTATTTTTACACAATCGATATATCAAAAGTACTATTATTTCAAACCAATAATGATTAGACCTGCTGGAGTTCTTTAGTGCAATAAAATGTTCTAGGTGGTAGTGGGGAGGTATGTGGTTCAATAACTCTTGGTAGTTAAAGATAGGCAGAGAAATAATAAGGCAGTTTCTGAAGCAAACTTGTATCTGGGAAGGAAACACCTAGTTCACATTCTACGATATTTATCAGTATTCCTTACAACCCCTCATTTCTCCTGATAACGACACAACTTTCCACATTATGTGAGAAACAGAAATTTAACATGTTTTGTACAAATGGTTAGCTAATCCTACATTCCACACATATATATTTATTATTTATTATTTTCCTTTTAATTTACAATAAACATTGGATAACTTATTAATGAAAAAGTAACAGATCTTTATATCCACTAAATAATTTACGGGATATTAGCACTGATATCAATAAAAGAAAATGTAACAATTTGGGAGCGTCATGAAATAATTGAGTCTATTCATTTAAAGTGTACATTACTCAGCATCAAAATAAAATATTATAGAAACGCACCTTACACTGAAATAACCTTTACCTTTGACCTAACACTTTACCTTTGAAATAATCACTGCACGAAATTTCATGCGGTTTTTCAATTGCGGATATAGTAATTTATGATTTGTGGTAATGGGTTGGAATATCAATGGGTTCACCGAAAACGCTGCTTGTCTATTTCCGTGCAATTAATTAACGTACAAGATAATAAATTCATGTATATAGAAATATTTGTTTTTGTTTTTATTTTTATAATTTCTATAGAATTAGCTGAGATGAGAAGAAAGAAAATCAAGACTCTCAATGAGGCTTAACAAATGATATTCACGTAGTCCTTAGTGGACGTGATAAAAAAAAAACACATTACACAGACAAATTATGTAGGCATAATAATATTAAAGCTGGGGTGGGTCAATAGTATATAATATAATTAATTTTATAAAAATCTTTTCTGTTTTTAATTATACATAAAATTCTACGTCATTTATGGTGGGGAGGCGTGGACTCTATCCAAGTAGCATGAGAAATTATCGAATACTTGGGATGGGAAGATTCTTAGAAGGGTGTATGGCCCAACCAAGGAAGGAAATAGTTTCTGCATGAAAAGGAACCAAGAACTTAAAGGGTTTATCTGGATAACCAGAAATAGTTTCTTGTATTAAAAAAAGCAAGTTTGAGATGGTTGGGGCACGTTCACAGAATGGATAAAAAATGGCCCCAAAGCTGATCCTGGAGGGACGTCCAGATGGAGAAAGAGGAAGAGGAAGCAGGCCTTAAGCTCCTGGGAGTAAGAAAATGGAGAGCAGCAGAAGATCGTTCAAAGTGGAGGGAAATTGTCGAGGAAGCCATGGACATGGAAATGGTCCTCCATGGACCATAGAGCCGTGTAATGATGATGATGATGATAAAATCTAAACACGTTTTTTGTATCGATTCTATTTAAACTGTTTAGGTTAAAATATCTTTTAAAAAAATTACAAAAACTTGTAACACTATTACCCATGAAAATACTGAGCCAGTGATTTATGGTATCTACATCTAGAGGTAGATCCCAAAGGATCCATCCCTTGCTGTTGACATGATTTTTAGTTAAAAAGATTTAATTGAAATATATTGCTTGTATATATATATGTATATATATATCGTCACAAATTTTGCTGTGGATGGAGAACAAGATGGATTTTTAAAACATGATCTGCAAAAAGATATATAGGTAATATTTGTATAACGTGTACTGTAAGTAATTTGGTTATTATTATTTAAAATAGAACTATTAATTAAATTTCACGGAACAGTCCCAGAAATAAAGTTCCTGACATGCCACAAATAATCAATTTTCATTGTTTGAACGATGTATAAAGAGGATGTGCTACAGCACCTTCTAAATTAGTTAATAAATTCAATATTATGTGAACCTTTGTCGTTATAAATACTTTCAGTGTATTAATTTTGAATATACCAATCTCCAGGCCTACCATTAAATATATACATTTTTTTAGATTTATTTCTAAGATTGGGAGAACAGAGATTACTGGTGATTAAATGTGTTGGGTTTCGGCATTTAACCCAAAGTTCTAAAAGCCCGAAATAAAATAGAGAATGTACTATATAATAAATTATTTACAGTGCAAAAAAATTTAAAGAAAGAGCTTTAATTTTATACATATATGAGAAAAATAAATTAATATTAGTCATTGATTATCTAATGCATGAGAGATTGGTGTACTGAAGTAATGACATTAAGTATTCTTGACAGACATCTTGAAGGATGATTGGACAGAGCCTGTCTTCAATCCCATGTCCTTGTCAGGGTTGAGATTGAAGGCAGGCTCAGCAAGATGTCAAGACAAAAGTACCAGGATCTTGATGGAGAGCAATCTACGACAACTGCACAAGAAGCCAGTAGTTGTCTGCTGTCAGTGTTGGCATATCAGATTGAGTACAATAGTTTCCTACTGTAAACAATATTGTAAGTTGCTATATATTATTTAATGATTATTTCATTGAGTACAAAAAAGCAGAAAAAACATTCTGTATTTAGCTATATTATTTTCTCGCTTAGTAATGACATTATTGAACGAAAAAGAGCCTCATGTCTCTTAATAAGGATTGAAAATGAATTATATTAAGTTAATACTAAAGAAAAACAGGTAAATAAAAAAAGAATTACTTAACTTATGACAAATTTAAATTAAATCAAATATAGCAAACAATAAATAGACAAATAAATGTGAATAAAATAAATTAAACTAACAAAATGAACGAATTTTGATGGTTGATGGCCACTTAACGTATACTAGCTTAATCTATAACCTAGGCCTGTCTGCGCGTTCTTTGGATATCTCCAATTACCAAAAGTGTATGCGAATTAGGCAAATATTAAGCTCAAATATTTATAAAGTATGTAGTAATATTGCCTTCTGAAAACAGGTCATAAAATTTCTAATTAATTTACAGTCCCTGGCCATATTAATGTGACCACCAAGAAAGATTTTTTTTTTCCTAATGTTTTTAATATACTTTCACGTGTCTTAATTAATTGCTGTTTTAGGTAATGGCAACACTGTTATAAGTTTTTAAAGTAATTTTTTTGAGTAATGGCAGCATTGGTTTTAGTAAAGCCATTTTATTTTACCAGTGACGGCGTGCATAATTTGTGTTTGAAATATTTGTGGATTTATTGTTTCTTTTTCATTAAATACAAGTCGGATTCGGTAAGTTTATTATTGATTTATTATTCGTATCATATATTTTAACTATTTTGATAGATTTTTTCATCAATATGTAAAATATGGTGTAAATAGGGTGACACCACAAAATATTAAAAAAAAATAAAGATTTATTTTCGAAACTATTTTTTTCAATTTCATATTATTATCAGATAACTAACTTACCCATAAAACTAATATTTAAACTCTATTTTCATCATTACGCATACAAAAAGATAATGCAAACATGTAACAAGAACGAATCTATGCAGTGGTCACATTAATATGGCCAGGGACATTGTAACATAAAAATATAATCTATATATAATATTTCGAAATTAAAAACAGAATATACGGTTAGTACCTAACTACGATTATTATTTTCCGCCTGAGTAGGCAATTATTACTAATTATGTAGATGGGTTTACTATTGGGACGAACATTAATGCATTGAAGTAATCTAGAATTTGTTACGATTATAAAAATACAAAACAAAATAAATTTCTTTCTAATAATTTATTAGTTGAATATGTAGTGCCTTGTACCATATAAAATAAAGTGTAGCTCATGAAAAGGTTTTGTTGTCTTAAAATTGATGATAAAATAAATCTACAAAGTTCATTTCATTAAAAATTAATACAGAAAAACTTATTTTGAATGAATTTAAATGCAGAAAATCCTAATTAAATGTTTATTGAATATTCAACCATAACAGGGAATTGTACTAGTATTATCTCACCAATCAGCGATATTTAGCTTACGATATAGTTTCCAATATTGTACACAATATATTACATTGTACACAGGTATTTGATGATTTGAAAATAGTTATCATTTGTGATCAGAAGTATCTTAAATGATTAAGTATATTTATTTTTCGCTACTTGTTATTCTATAGCAGCATTATTACTTGAGGCGTTGAGTTGCAAAAAGGAGTATATCCATATTTTATCATTTTTAATTTTTTTAACGTTTTCCCACAAATTTAGTGTCCTCTATACGGTGTTACATGATGCAACGAAATATGCTAAATCTAATCTAATATTTCTAAAAATAATTATCTTAAATAAATAATCACCTGAATTATGTTTTGTGTTCCCTGAAAAATTTTCAAATTTGGATTTACCCCCTCTGCCTCACTTCAAATAAATTATTTTCGATTGACGAGTTCAAACATCATGTTTTTTTAGTACGTTTCAGGAGGAACATACCTTGTTCATGCCATGTCTGTACTACACTGTTTGCTACCATTCCAATTGTGTAATTGCTAACTACAACTGCAAGTTCATGCAATAACCGTCATGTATCCATGTAAAAAAATAAAATAAAACAATATGTAAATAAAATATATTTATTGAGACTTTGTCTGAACAATGAATAAACTACTTTGAACCCCATAATTAGGTTTACCTTTGGTACGGTGGTTCTAGGCCCAAGATCGCGGAATCGCAGCCAGGCAGGTGACCTTGGGAGGGATTAAAAAACAATTGGTTATACTGTCTTTTGGAAAAGATATCAAATAAGGTCATCGAGCAAGTGTAGAATCAGGTACTCGTTAAAGATCTATATCCTAATAATACCTGAATAGTCCAAAGTAGCAAAAAGTTATATTGAATGAAAAAACGAACAACAGCAATTCCATATTTGATATTTGTCCCTAGAAGCAAATAGCTAAAGATAAATTAGATTTGGAACCATAAGGTTCGTTCATATTAAAAAATTAATGAGGGCACTTTACCTTTATCGGCCCCAGATATCTGCTTATCCCGGGACCAGAGGGCGCTGCATTAGGATTATTTCCGAGTTGATGAAAAATGGTGGCGTTATGCAGGGGGTCTCTGATTTATTATTTCGTTTCTCGGGCACCTGTACAGGTAACACGGGTACAACACGGACCACATTTTATGCAAACAGAACATTGTAAAGGACATTTATCGTTTAGCGAGACTCGGGTCCGAAGCAGGTATAACTTAGGGGCGTGTTCTTATCAGGAGTTAGTTGACAGTTGAAAGGCTTATTCAATCTTAGCTCACCTCCTAGCCGCCCCCCCCCAACCAGATGACATATACTATTCCTTACGCTATCAGTTTGCGGTTGTCTTTGGTCTCCTTTCACTGCCTCAACTATTGTCTCTTCCCTAACAATGGATATGTATGTTGATAATGATACCGGTATCTCCCTATTTTAGCTCTAATAATAATTAAACTTCTTGTCGGCGTTGAATATTGATTTAACAGTTGTAACCAACTATTAACAATGCTCTCAATTATAACCTGGAATCATATCATATCAATTTATATTTTTGATTACATAAAGGTTTTATTAATTGTTAGTAATATACTAAGGGAAAAAATATGGAGGTATAAATAACGTGTCATAAGTTATAAATCATAAGTCGCAAAATTCATTTGCATACGCAGAATTAGTTTTTTGGAGAGAATTTGGAAAAAAGTATGCACGTAATCATCTTTTGGACGTGAAGAGATCATTAAAATTGCTTCGATAGTGAGAGGCATTTCAAAAAACGAATGATAACCAAATCGGGGGATACAGGTTGGTTTTGCAGCTACTTATCTATCAACCCATCCAAAATTCAATTATAACACTGGATAGCTAAAGGATCAAAGAATTCATTTGGATAAGTGAGGACTGTTAAGCATCGCACGCAGTTGAAAGGGAAGGCTGCTATTTTGAGGTAATTTTGCTGCATATTGAGATTTCCATTTAGTGTAACTTTTGCCTCAAAGAGGCTAAAACGTTCGTTTAAAATGAGTACGAGCTGAGTACCAGAAATTGGCGCAACATCCGTTGCCGACAAGTCGCCTAAGTAAAAAAGTCTTGTAATAGTGTTTCTGATCACCACCATTAAAGCAAAGCGTGGTTCCGCACTCAGAAGACATCTCTACCGATTCCACTATTGATCAATTGATCTGATTATGAGGAAATCGGCGAGAATTCGATGGACGATTCCATGCCAGTGAATGTTTCTGTAATTTTCTGTCTTTGATCTGAGATCATATCGTAATACAGCTAAGAGCATACAAATTGCAACTACGTCATCGGTAGCGGTATCATCATCAAGCCGGTTGAGTCGCCATATATCACATCAATAGCTTCACTGATGGTAATAGAGTTAATATAGACATTTAGGATATTTAGTTGGAAATGAAATACACAAAAGCTGGTGATGTCTGTCTAGTAAACGAAAATGCCAATGACATATACTGGGGTGTGTATACATCCATCCGGGCACAGCGTTAGCTGATATTAAACTATTTATGTTGCGATCGCTATTAAAATATTCCAAAACCATCGCTAAAATTATACCCGATTACGAACCTGATCTTACTACACCAATTACGATATTCGAAGGCTATAATGTTAATGTCTCGCAAGACCGCTCATTGTCCGGCATTATACTCATTGTGTTCAATTTGTCTTACATCGAAACTTCTCCAACAACTTAGATTTAGGTTACATCTGTATTTAATTAACGTTTACCAGAAATCTCGACTTATCTTGTGTGCCATTTGTTAATTAATAAAGTTACATAGTGTAATGTTGTAACACAGTAATTATTTGTTTACTCGATTTTTCCTAAAGGCATAATTAATAATATTTTATATAAAAATCACGTAATCGTATTCACGTACAACACACTCCATTTTTTTCTAGCCAGTGCTCTTTATCATCTATCAGTCTTATACTATATATTGATATATTAAAACAATATATATGATTTCAGCAAATACTTATTTACATTACCTTGTCCCTTAATGAATCTCGACCTTTAATTTTTGCCAGAGTGGAAAGTTTGATACAGCCCGTCCTTTTTGCTTTAATTAGAATAGGAAAGTATGAAGGAAAATCCCAATAGAAATGAATAAATATATATTTTTTTAAATATAAACAATTTATGACGGTTAAAAAAATATCATATTTATACAAAATTAACTTCGAAGGGATAAGGATATAAGGACTTATTCCCCCTATCTGCGGAATCCAGTGTTACAATAGTTTGTGTTAAGATTCGAAGAGAAAGTATGCATCCGAATCCATTCATCAAAGTTTATTAATGCACCCAAAAAATACACACACCTTATCGTTGAATTCGCAATTGTTTGTCAAATCCAAGTGACTGAATCAAAATCATATTACTTGAAGATGGGTTATTTATATCATCCAACCATTAGTTTAGATGTAAAAAATATCAATAGAATTTGAGATGAACATTTCCTTGCCAGACAAAAGAAACAACAATATCACAAAAAAACAAAAATAAAATTAATTAATTTTAAAGTTTAACCAATATATTTTATTTGAAAATCGGACTCCATAATCAGTTTATTTGTCATTAGTTTATTTGTGTAGCTTCTTTGTCATAAAAAATATTCTCTTTAATTGATTTCTATATATAAATAATAGACAGATAAGGCTTTACAAACGGGATCCTCAACACTGATAAATTAGTAATTTGATTTATGTAACAAGTTGTAATTTAGATAATTTAAAAATAAATATTGAAAAATGAAAAGAGGCCTTACATAAATGTTAAGACTGTGGAAAAAAATCCCAACGAAAAGCCATTTAGTCTCCAAGCTAAAACAGAAATTGAAATTATCTGTCCAATATTTCGCCTATTCAGGCATCCTCAGGGTAGATGGAGGAAAAAAACAAAAGAACAAAAACAAAACAAAACATGAATAATGCACGCAAGAAGCATCCCACCACCTCCAAGGTTCAAATACAACTAAACCCTGAGGATGCCTGAATAGGCGAAATATTGGACAGATAATTTCAATTTCTGTTTTAGCTTGGAGACTAATTGGCTTTTCGTTGGGATTTTTCCCACGGTCTTAACATTTATGTAAGGTCTCTTTTCATTTTTCAATATTTATATATTTTGTGGCATATCCATAAATCCACTGGTGTCTTGATAATGTTGTTTTTCTTTTCATTGCAATCTTACTTTCATTTTTTCATATGGTTTTTTTCTTATATTTTGGTGTTGTTTACAATTATTAATTTTTTCCTGTTGTGCTTTTTGTAGTTTGTTGAGTGTATGTTGAATTTTCAAATTCTCCAGTATTTATCCGCTGTTTTTATCTAACCTTACCCAGCCGGGGTCGAGTAACCTTCCTTATGATTCATTAGTTGCATTTGAGCCTTGGAGGTGGTGGGATTCTTCTTGGGTGCATTATTCATGTTTTGTTTTGTTTTTTTCTCTATCTACCCTGAGGATGCCTGAATAGGCGAAATATTGGACAGATAATTTCAATTTCAGTTTTAACTTGGAGACTAAATGGCTTTTCGTTGGGATCTTTTCCACGGTCTTAATAATTTAAAAATGCTTAACGCTTTACACTGGTGTGTTGTAGTTCAATGAGAAGAACTCAGAAGTTGATATGCTGAATTCCGGGTTCAAGTACTGTATATAAAAAATTCTATATATAGTATAGTAGTATATAAAAAAATTCATGTTTTATATATAAAAAATTCTAACGGTTAAAAACGGTTTTAAATATTGCATTTCGGAGAATCCCCAATATTTATTTTTCATCTTACAAAATAATTTCATTTTTCTTTTCGTGTATAAATACAAAACCCTTTAGTCCAAACAGTCGAAACAGTTTTTTCATTACATATAAACGTTTCGACCCACGAGTGGCCATTTCCAATACACGCTTCACATCATCATTTAGTCAGTACATCTCAATCTGAAAAAAACATCTAAAAAATATTCGAAAAATCGTAAAACTCAACATTATAATATTTAACATTATAGAATTTTTTATATATAAAAACATGAATTTTCTAATGAATAAAAAATTCTATGATGTTAAATTTTATAATGTTGAGTTTTACGTTTTTTCGAATATTTTTTAGATTTTTTTTGCAGATTGAGATGTACTGACTAACTGGTGATGTGAAGCGTGTATTGAAAATGACCACTCGTGTGTCGAAACGTTTATATGTAATGAATTAAATGACTGTTTGGACTAAAGGGTTTTGTATTTATACACCAAAAGAAAAGTAGGTATAAGTCCAGTACCCTAGACTATTAATATTGAAAATTATTTCATCAAAAATACTGCAAATTTATGTCATTAATTGACTAAGCATTCAATTTGGTTATTAATTAATTAAAAATTATAATACATTATGAACCCCGCGAATCGACTAATATAGTTCTACAGATCTAATAAGAATCTACTTTTGACATGTCTGAAGCAAAAGTTTTTATAAATTGACCAAAAGATGGTTATGAATTTTTAAAACGTTTTTTGGTTCTCCTGAAAAATTTTATAAAATGGATCGAACTGGTTTTGATACTAAACGCCTCAATTTTTGGTCAACTTTATTTTTAAATATTAGAAAAATTAATACAAAAAAAAAATAGCTGACCAGATACAATAAATAGAAATAGGCTAATAGAACAATAAATAATAGCATCTCATAATATAAAAAATAATATCATTAAGAGTATGGAATATTTACAGAACTTCATCAATCGATTATGTTGAATATATCTATTAATTTTTACTGATTAGAGAGCATCTGATTGGGAATTTAGATGTAGGGAAAGTTTCGATTTAAATGTAGATAAAGGAGATGCATGACAGATATCGAGTGGTAGTGAGTTCCAAAGAGAGTTAGAACGGGCGAGAAAGGAACGCTCAAAAGTTTTTGATCTGTGGGAACGGATATAGAGATCGGAAGGGCGAGATCTTGTGCCCTGGGATTGGATAGAGGATTTGTATTGTAGGAGACTATAGATATAAGATGGATGTTGTGAGTTGATGGTTTGATATATGAAAGAACCCAGGAAGTAGAGTCTACGGATAGAAGGGAAGAGCCACTTTAACTCAACGTAATGGCGGGACACATGAGACCTCGGGGCATTGAAGACAAATCGAAGCGAACAGTTCATTATTCGCTTCAGTCTTTACTCGAGCTTTCCAGACAAACCACTCAGTCTCTATGAAGTAGGTACCCTGAATCGAAGGGGGGGGGGCATGTAGCATGTAGTCGGAATCATACTCAAGTACGACCGTTATCTTAGAAACAGTATAGTATTGTATGACTGAACCAATGACCTTCACGGATTATAGTGCTAAAGTTTCTATTTTTAAGCTATACATGCCTTTGTTATTAGAATATCAATTTTTAATTTGATTTAGGATCATTTTTTGAACTGCTGATCTATTGATCATATAATAGTTCAATAGGCGTTTTGAGATGTCGTGGGTTTTAAATATGAGAGAGTCATGTTTTTTGGGTTTGTATAACGCGAGCATTGGTCAGAGGAAGATAGGTGTCACCGATTCCACTACTAGATAAACCATTTTTTCAATCTTTTATATCCCATCAAAATTTAAGTAAACGAATACGAATTTTAAATTAGAATATATCGCAAAGGGTTGGATTAAACATGAACTTGAATGAGTGTTTTTTACTCAATATAATAATACTGTGTCTTCCAGCCATATTATGCAAACTACTAGCCTACTAACCTAAAAAAGTACCTAATGGTTGTGGCGTAATTCGATCCCCTTGTAGGTAGCGAGGGGGGAAAAAACATAAGTAAATGTCTGTTGTCTAATGTCTTTATGATTAGGCTGCATGTCATTAACGAGCAGCTGGGGGTGCATAAAAAATAATTAAGAAGAATATAACTTCTTAAAAAGAAGGTGTTAAATCTATAATAATGATAATAAAATTTTAACTATAGGGACAACAATATAACAACAATAAAAAATTAATTTATTTTTATTTTTATTATTCAACGGTATATTTTTTAATAAAGCAAAAATAATTTTGATCAGATTATTCTAAGAGTAATTTTTATTGTATTTTTATTTTAAAGAGAAAAGATATGCTCTAATATAATAATATGATATCCTCTAAGAGGATTCGGGTTCGAATCCCGACTGGGGGCATATCTTTTCTCTTTAAAATAAAAATATTTAAAAATCGAGTTGACCAAAAATTGAGGCGTTTAGTATCAAAACCAGTTCGATCCATTTTATAAATTTTTTCAGGAGAGCCAAAAAAACGTTTTAAAAATTCATAACCATCTTTTGATCAGTTTATAAAAAATTTTGCTTCAGACATGTCAAAAGTAGATTCTTATTAGATCAATAAAACTATATTAGTCGATTCGCGGGGTTCATAATGTATTATAATTTTTAATTAATAACCAAATTGAATGCTTAGTCAATTAATGACATAAATTTGCAGTATTTTTGATGAAATTATTTTCAATATTAATAGTCTAGGGTACTGGACTTAAATTATACCTACTTTTCTTTTGGTGTATAAATACAAAACCCTTTAGTCCAAACAGTCATATAATTCATTTTTTCATTACATATAAACGTTTCGACACAAGAGTGGTCATTTTCAATACACGCTTCACATCACCAGTTAGTCAGTACATCTCAATCTGCAAAAAAACATCTAAAAAATATTCGAAAAAACGTAAAACTCAACATTATAAAATTTAACATCATAGAATGTTTTATTCATTAGAACGATTTTTCGTTTTACGATTTTTCGAATATTTTTTAGATGTTTTTTTCAGATTGAGATGTTCTGACTAAATGGTGATGTGAAGCGTGTATTGAAAATGGCCACTCGTGTGTCGAATCGTTTATATGTAATGAAAAAATGAATTAAATGACTGTTTGGACTAAAGAGTTTTGTAATTATACACTAAAAGAAAAATGAAATTATTTTGTAAGATGAAAAATAAATATTGGGGATTCTCCGATATGCAATATTTAAAACCGTTTTTAAAAATAGTAATTAGTGTTAATTAATTTAATTATTATAGATTGAAATAACAGACTTTTTTTTTTAAACTGCGAATTTAAATCAGTTTCTTAAAATGAGGTGACTTTGAAAATAATAACACATGTTTTAGTAAAAAAATCATCTTTTTAAAAAAAAAAATTATAAGACAAGGATAAAAAAGTAGTAGGTATTTATTATTAAAATAAAAATCAATTGAATTGCTATTTTATAAAATTATATAATAGCAAGCAATATAAAATTGTTAAATAAAATTATTTTCAGTTAAAATGTCTTCATTTTCGCTTACATTAGAATCTTCAACAGTGGGTTGCAGTCCGTTTATTATTAACGCTCGGAGCGGCAAACTGAGTAAGCTTGGATCGCACTGATTTTGTTGCACAACACCTACTTTGTGGCCAATTTTGTATGGGATGGAACCGCTTTAGATCCATACGGTTAAGTACACTTTTAGAATACCTTTTAAACTTTCAAAACACAAAATTTGTTTGATAAAAATGCGATCGAACTGGATTTGATACTAAACGCCTCAATTATAAATTTCTTTTATTGTATATTTAATTTATTTATTTACACCCTCCACAATTATACAATCTTCTTATTCATGGTCTTAACAAAATACCGCAATCTTTAGTAACAATTATTGGAATAAAATAATAAAAAATTATTATTAAATGTATTATTCTGTCACCTTATTACAATCAATAAGTTTTAGATGAATAATATAACTCAAAGTGATATAACATATAGCAAATCATTCACAACTAATTATTGAATAAATTATTATTATTTAATTTATTACAAGCATGGATGGACCCTTGATCGGGGGAAAACATGGCGGTTGAGGGTGATCTTGAACAAATCGCCTGCCTGCACAACTTTTGTCTTAGAAACAGTACTGAATAATACTGTACTAAATCAATGCACTGACCGTACATGGGTTGTAGTGATGAAGGTTTTTATCAATTAATTTTTATTTATTTAATTTTTGTAAATTTGATTCTATTCGAATTAAAAAGATTTTCTGATTGGAGTTAGTTAGTAGTTTACTCAGTCCATTTTGAGTATCTGTACATGTGTTTGCCAGCGCTGAGGTCGGCCTGTCGGTGTAGGTGCGTTGAATAGTGGGTTCGTGCAGTGTTGGAGGCTATCAAAGAATTTTATATGCTTCCATGTGATGAAGTCCGTTACCGTCGGGAGTCTGAGGGTGTCGTGTATTATGTCTGATTCCGTCATTGGTAGAGAGGTCTACCTTACTATACACCTCAGTATAGGGTTTTGAAATTTTTGGAACCTTTCTCAAGTAGTGGGCGAAATATTATACAACATAGGTCCCCATAAAGAATTGACGTTCTAATAACTGACTTATATCATAGATCATTACTTTGAGGCGGAGTTGGGTGATAAGTTCGCTGAGGTAAAAAAGTAGTTAAGATATGGTTCTAACCGGCCTGATCTTCTTGTTACTGTGTTGGAAAAACGTGAAGTGCCGGTCAAGGGTGACACCGAGATACATTATCCTATTGGCTGGTTTGTTTTCAGTGCCCCTACTCTATACGTTTTAGTTAGAGGGCCCTTATTCTTCTGGAAAGAGAAAATAATACAGTCAGTCTTTTTAGAATTAACTGTAATGTTTATTTGATGAATTTTTTAGTTATAACCTCACAGGCTGTTTCCACCTGCCGTAGAGCTCTCTCTGCATTCAATGAGCTACTGTAGATGGCAATGTCATAGGCATACGCCAACACAGTACCTTTTTTGTATTTGGCACCAACGATTTCCGGCGTATAAACTGAGGTGATAGCACAGGCCCTGGCTGATTACCGTTTAGAGGATAATTAAATAGAATCATATTAATAAAAATGTATAAAAAGATCTATAAATAAAGTTTTCGAATAAATTAAATGTTAATCGAGAACATTATTGAATAAGTGACTACTTCATATCCGTCTTTCGCTATAAATAAAGCCTGTGGGAAAACAGTAAATTACAACATAGCTATCAGACTAGGCATTAAGGTTTTCTTTCGGTATTTATTTACTTACGATTGAGTTAGTCAGTGATCGAATAAAATACTGAGATTGAAGGGACCTCTAGGCTAATATACTTGCAAACGTTCTACATCACGCGTTTACAACCTCAATGATGCTATTTTCAGTAAATCAAAAGAACCAAAGATTACTTTAAAGTGATCCATTGAAAAATGATCGATGCAGGATGTTTCGAGCTTCTAATGTTCAATCAAGAAGGTCATGAATGAAAGAATAGTCATATTGCTAAGAACAAGGGAATTGACATTTAGGCAACCTTATTATCCTAAGCATCCTTAAATATTATTAAAATTTATAAATGGTAAGATAAGTTTGATAGAAACCACAGTTTTTTAAAATATATTCCTTCGTTTCAAAGCAAAGTAAACTCCGTGATGCTCACTCACACACAGACTCACATACACCCAGATATTGAGTACAGAGGTAATGAACCCCTCCCTCTATAGCAATTACAATTACCAATCTAGTACTCCATTCATAGCAGAGTACCTCAACTCTAACAACGGGTATTAATTTAAATTGAACCTAGGTGAGTTGGATTCGACCTGCTGTTCCAGTAGCTCAAGGTGGCTAGTTTCCAAATTTATATCAAGGAGTGGTAAATCACAATAATGTTATATATTTTAACCCCCAAGAAAGTCACTGAAATTTGAAGGAAGTGAACTTGCATAAACTCAGTGATATATATTTATACCTCCTTAATTTTTTTTTAAATTTATTTATTGATGTCTACAACTGTATTACAATAATACAACAAGTAAATAGGCTAAGTGATATATAATGACATGATAATGAAATGTAGAGAAACTACCCACTGGTAGTACTCAAATCAAAGTTCAAGTAAGGAGGTCACGTGGCCATCTTCTTTTCAGACGCCTCGGAGGATTATCGGGAATTGAAGAGGAAGCTAGGTTTGAAACTAGAGGGTTTGAGTGGTAATGAAGTTTGTTATGAAATTATAGATACCGGGTTCGGGCCACATCAGCAACAAAAGGGACGTTAAGGTCGTTAGGGATGAGTTTATTAATAACAAAATAAGGAGCATTGAGGATTTTACGAAGGATTTTGGACTGTAAGGATTGAATACGAGAGGAATTCGATGGTTTAGTGGAGCCCCAAATCTCTACTCCGTAAGTCCAAATAGGTCGTATGATGGTCATGTAGATGAGTCTTTTGTAGTTAATTGGGAGCTTAGAGCGTTTGTCTAGTAAGTGTTGGAGTAGCCTGAAACGTCGTGCGGTTTCTTGTCTTTTCAGTCTTGTATGAGGATTCCAGGTTAATCGTTTGTCAAGGTGCAACCCTAAGTATCGGATCTGTTCTACAGGCACCAGAGGGGTATTATTAAAGGATACTGTAGGGCAGGAAGTCATTGGTTTACGACGTAAGGTAAAAGTGATTTGATGCGACTTTTAAGAATTTATTTTAATTCTCCAGTTTTGACACCATTCTTCAAGATCAGTGATATGGGATTGGAGGCTTTGGGATGCAATAACTGGATTGGTGTTGACTGATAATACACATGTATCATCAGCATACGTGGTAAGGATAGTATTAGGATGAGTAGGGATGTCAGCTGTATAAACTGTATATAGGATTGGACCAAGGATACTACCTTGAGGAACACCAGCAGATTGGGAAAAGAGGGACGAATAGACATTGTTATGGTTTACTTGGAAAGTTCTATTTGTGAGATAGGATTGTAGGATGAGAAAGTATGTAGAGGGTAGGAATTTGCGGAGTAGAGCAAGCCCGGATACCAGACTCGGTCTCCTTAATTTTTAAATAACACTTCCAATAGGTTAATAAACAACAAAACATCAGCTAAAATTTCTACAACCAATCAAAACTCGAACTAGGCAGGAAACAAAATTCCTTCAGTTTTGCGACTAACCAACATATCGAACAAAAAACCAAGGAAACTTTAACGAGCAGATTTTGTGAGATATTTCGCACTTTTAATATTTTTTTCACTTTTACCTATAAAGTTTAAATTGGACAAAGACCATTATTTTATATAACTGCTATAAAAAATTTAAAACTTAAAATGGGACAAATACGTACTTAAGCATTATTCTTTTTATTTTAGTGCGGACGATTTGTCATTCTAGAGAAGGAGAAATAAACGATGTTGGAAAGAAGCTAAGAGTAGTATATTTTTTTTTATTATTTAAAGTAGCATATATTTTTTTTTAAGAAAACAGTTCAATGAAAAGGGGCAAAAAAAATGATTAGATGGAAGAATCCATGGGTTAGTTCAAGAAAATGAGAAGAATTTTTTTACATCTTAAGGTTTTAAATCGGAAAATACTAAGTACTAAACAATATATATTGCTATGCTAGGGGTAAATAAAGTACAAATAAATTAGTGAAATTAGAAGTTAATATAAAGAATGTTGTAGTTTTTACGTTATTGATTCAATAAAACAAGGTTTATTTAAACCTCCACTAAATCATTTTTATCTTAATTATTTCTGGCTTTCTACCTGCTCATATAATTTGAGATTATCTCAATTTGACCCGAGAATACCTGATGACAGGGAGAGATCCACCCTAGTATTCACTGTATAAAATGAAACTTACAGAGCACCATATCTTTGAAAAATGTCCTAGGTAAAGAGGTGAAATGGAATGATGCAGCATATTGAGAAATTGGGCGATAATGAACCGGTTACTTTTTGTTTGTCTATCACGTACAGGCCACTAATGACCACGCGAACATCATTGGTTAGGCTTTTTTAGGAGTCTTGATTTTATTTCTTTCCATCTCATTTTCATGATTTTTAACTGCATTTCTTTTCTTTCTTCGGACCACTTTGTACCCCTTCTTTTTTCTCTTCCAATATTGGTGAGATTTTCCTGTATGTGTCTCTATCTAGATAGTCGGCATCTGGCATTTTAAGGTTCTTTAATTCTTCACTTATTTTCTTCATTTATCCTCCCACACTTTTGTAGCTAAAAATTTGTTTAAAGATCTTTTTGTTCAATCTTTCCGCCTTCATCCTTTTCATGTGCCCATAGAACATCAGCCTTCCGATTCATATCTCGGTTTCCAGATCTTTGATTTCTCTGTAGATCTCTTCGTTAGATCTTCGCCTGTAACCGTCCTGTGTTTTCCTGAGGCCATAGATTTTCTTGAGACCCTCCTTTCTATTCTTAGCAGCTTTTTCGAGTTGGGTAGGTATATGGTCTCCATCCCATTTAAAATCACAGGCTTTATCACAACCCAGTTACAACATTTAGCAAAAAATATTTTCTATTATTTACTTTAATTTTGATTTATTAAAAAATATTTACTTTTTTTAAACAATAATAACTACAATAATGGTAAAAACAACATAAAATAGCTAATCGAAAAAATATGATATTTTATAAAAATAATATAAATTACGGTTATGATTGCAATATTAACCATCAACAGTTTTTTTGACCTAAAAAGCATACACAACTTTTTATTGTACTTTACGTGTATTTCGTTGCTCTTCTTTAAGGTCGAAATGGAAATAACGTAAAAAAAAAAAATTTGTGTAAAATAAGTCAAATTTTTCTATATACGGACTAATTATACCAAAGATATGAAGATTAATTGATCTCTATTTTTATTAACAATGTAACTTTTAATATTATGTTATTGGAACATGCACATACCTGTTATTATAAACTTCAATATTGTATCACACGAAACTAAATGAAGCGGATGGGGAAGAGCTGGGAACTGCTACATGCAACTCGCTGGAACCGATTACAACTTATATTTATTTAGGAGTTAGATGTAAATATCAGTTACTAGCAGTTTCGAATGTTATCCTTGGCCGGAGTTGAGCCTATCAGTTAGGCCCGACTATGTTTAAACACTAACCCGTCAGCAAATAATGGTATCGGACTAGAGTCTTAATTTAACGTTCTATTTCCAAATATCAAACAGATTATAAAAATATTCTATTATTCTTCTTATATTAATAACTGTTCTTACTGAAAAAATGGCTTAATACTTAAAAATACACGATTGAGATTTAGAGAGAATCATTAGAAACAGATAGAGCGCTCAGCTGCCGTGCTAAAGATTCGGGGTTCGAATCGCACTCGCTGGTAGACTTCTTTTATCTGTCATCAGTTGGAAGTGGTCTCTCCTGGGGCTCACCTAGTCTCTAAAAAGTGGCTATCCAAATTAATTTTAATTTCTTAAATTAAGGTGGACTTCAAGGCAGCTTACAACAGCATTAACCGGTGAAAACTTCACAAGGCACTGAAGGAGTCCAACATCCCCGACAAATTAATAAGACTGATAAAGCTGACCATGAGAGACGCTAGGGATATCCTGCTAGTCAGATGCTGGATGACAGCTGCGAAAAACAGAGACGACTGGAAGAAGCTGATAGAGGAGGCCAGGACTCGTCACCGAGTTGTAGCGCCAACTCAATTTTTAATTAAAAAATAACCATTAATGGCAAAAAATACAATAAATTATATAAACAATCCTAATGAAGAACTGCTATGTTGAGGAATAGTTGTTGTTTATTAATTTTAATGTCACTTTATACTGCTAAGTACCCGACAACGTGCAGCCTCGAAACCCCCGTTTAAAGTCCCTTCTGAAGGACGGCATAATCAAGCATAATCATTTTTTACTCCCTTTAAAAAATCCTAGAGGAACCAAACCAAAGATTCGGAATACGAACCCGCGATCTTGGGCTAAGCAGGTTTGTTGTACTAACCATTAGACCACAGGTCGTCCCTAGACGAATAGTTTTTTATTACTTGGACCATGACCTCCTCTCGAAAATAGACAATATATTTCTTACATTTTATCATAATAAATTACTTTAACCAAAACATTATTGGTCTTAGATTAATATTTTTAGTAATAAATAATGAGTCTTTGATAGAGATGAATAAAACCTGATCTAAACTCGAGTCGCTGACGACTTCCAGCGACAAGACGCAAGATCTCCTAGACCTTCCTTCCTCAACTTCTTATACCTGGCGGAGGACTCAAGGATCCCCGACCATAAAGGGACAGAAGGATCGGAATCCACAATCCACAATCTAGAATTGGATTCCCCCCGGGATGTTTGCATGTTCTCCTGATTGACTTAGGCTTGATTGACTTAAGTCCGTTTGATGACCGCAACAACAAAGCCTTCCAATCCAAAGCCAAGATTGTCCACTTCAGGGCTCAATTTGCCAACTTATTACTTAATTCAAATTCTCTGCCCCCCCTCATATTCCTCTAAAGCAGATATACTAACTCCGACATCAAAAGGGGCCCTGTATATTAGGACTCCTAATAGAGTTTTATTGTTATTCAGAAATCCAATATGTTCCTCACAAAGAGGCCACTTTAGAATCGTATTTGGTGTTGTTTTTTCTTTTCGCTATTATTCGTATGGAAAACTAAATTTAGCCTGTACGGAATGAGAGTAGTCGGTTGTGCTTTTTTCAATTTTCTTTCTTTTATCTTCTATAAGAAGTTTATATGAAACAATAATCATATCTCATATTTTCCTGCGCTATTTACTTTCTTTCGTTTATATAGTAAATTTATAAAACACTAATGTTAGTTGCTGCGAATTAATGATCTAAGAAAAATATTCACTTACCTGATTCATTTTTATAAAAGATGAATTCCACCTTAAGAACACTACAGCTGAGATATAAAACATTATCATATATTAAAATAAAAAAAATATATATATGAAGAATAAGAAACCTTCTCAACTACAACCGATCTTGGGTTCAGTATGGGGACTGCAATTTTTCTAGGTCAACGCAACCACAACTGCAAGGAGGTGATTTGTCCGTGATCGTTCTCAGTCGCCTGTTTTTTCCCCAAATTAAGGATACCCACATGGCCAAGTACCATCTATACATTGTTATACAAATAATTGTTGAGTGTTTTATTATTTTGTTAAAAATACGTTTTGATAAATTTTTATAAGTTACGATTTAATAGAAAACTGAGCGGTCTGCCCGCTGGTAAAATATCAATGTTGGTAACGTGTTTACATGAATACTTGATAAGGTTTTTTAACCTCGAAAAGTGAATGATAAATGAAAACGAAACACATTATATTAATTGAATTAGTTGAGGCAACAAAGCGAATATCACGCGATTATCTGGAATTTCATGTTGAAAACATTCTAACCTGAGTAAATTATAAATATTATTAAAATTAATAAATGTAATTAGGGTATCATGTAGGCATTGTGTGTGACAAAATTAAATTTAAATTATTCCCACCCTTTTATTTCAATTGGATATTAATTATTCCACAGTTATTTTACACGCGTCTAATTTCCTCTCATTTATTATAATTTAAACGAACGCTGTCTAGAGTACTTTTTATTTTTTACTTACAGCTTATACCAGTCATTTTACCAGTATGCAAAATTTTAGTAATACATTAATTTTTTAATTGGACTATGTGGGGTAACCCTTCTCCGCCTAACTTCGGACCAAACCCTCGAAGTTACATTATACAAATTATAACACTTTTTATTTAATTTTATTACAGTATATACTTAAAGTTTTATTAGAAGTATCTCAATATTATTCAATAAATTGAGGTTCAGTTTTTATCTACTTCTTCTTTCGATTCTTCCCGTTTTCATCCCGATTCTTCCCGGTTTTTATCCTAACTCTTCCCGGTTTTATCCCGATTTATACTGATTCTTCCCAATTTGTATCCTAACTCTTCCCGTTTTATCCCTATTCTTCGCGGATTTTATACTGACTCTTCCCGATTATTCCCGTTTTATCCAGACTCTTCCCGTTGTATCCCTATTCTTCGCGGTTTTTATCGTGACTCTTCCCGATTATTCCCGTTTTTATCCAGACTCTTCCCGTTTTATCCCTATCCTTCCCGATTTTTATCCTGACTCTTCCCGATTACTCCCGTTTTTTTGGATAATATTAATATATTCTGGTTAGTATTTACATTTAGTGTAAATAATTTTTAACTTACACTGTACACCCCTAGTGAGCATGTTAAAACAAGAGTATTGTTTTGAAATATTGAGTAATTTTCATTTTAAAAAATTATGATTTTTTTTAGGTTTGTTTTATAGCTAATCTAGAACCCCTGAAGAGCGCGAATATATTTATAACAGAATCTATTATTTCATTTTAAATATATAATACTTAATTAAGAAGCAAAAAACCATTCTCCAGTCCAATTATTTATTTTTTTATTTACTATAAAGACGTTTCGACCCCTTGGGTCATTCTCAATTTCTTAAATGTCTGTCATGATTCATACAATATGTCTCATATGGACGTCTATAATATAAAAATTATTGGAGATACATTCTTCTCCAATAATTTTGATATTATAGACGTCCATATGAGACATATTGTATGAATCATGACAGACATTTAAGAAATTGAGAATGACCCAAGGGGTCGAAACGTCTTTATAATAAATTAAAAAAATAAATATGTAAAGGAGATGGTTGGGGGGTGCAGTCAATAAGAACACCGAATAAGTGAAATACTTATATTATGTGCCGACGTTTCGACCTACAGTGTAGGTCATCTTCAGGGCTAACAGAGAAACAAACAGAACAAAAATGTAAAAACATCAAAGTTGTACAGTAACAATACTAGTGACAAATAATGTAGAAAAATACAAAGTGGTAGATATGAAAATAGAAGATAAAGAATATTAAAAAGGAGTCAGATTATAATAAAAAAAAGATATAGACAGATTTAAAAATTACTGATAATGAAAAGGCATTAAACTAGTGGTAGATATAATAAAAATCAGATAAAGACAAATATAACAAAATTATTGAAATAGTGACAGATATAATTATAGAAAATGTGATAGAATATAATAAAATTAAGATAAAGACAGATATAACAAAGATATTGATAATGGAAAGAAAATGAAAATAATGGCAGATATAATAAAGTAAGACAGATTTAATAAAATTAAAGAAAATGAGCAGAAATGATAAATAATAAATAACGCAAATAAAATAAAAATAGAAAATAAATGTACAGAATGGATAGTACAGTACAATATAATAATATAAAGAAAAATCAAAAGGAGGAGTTAAACAAAAGAACAAAAACGAGGATATTTACATATAAAGAAAGGTTGGAATATGAATAATACAGGAAAACTAGTAAAATAAAGGTGTAAAACGTATGATAACGGACTTAATGATGTTACCAAATTACAGAAAAGTATGGAAATATATGTACAATAACAACTGTGAGTAATAGAAAAACTATTGTACAATAACACCAGTGTACAATGACTGTTTTGAAAATATAGTAGATAGGAATAGAATATGAAAAGATAAAAAGGTGAAAACGCTAGTACAGTAACAATAGTTTACAATGTATGTATGAAAAAATTAGATGGGATTAATGAATTAGAAAAATAAAATAGGTGTATAAAAATATGAACACATGATTACCAACATATGATGGATGCCAAAATGATAAGGGGAAAAAAATAAGAAAATTAAAAATGTAGAAAGGATAAAGAGAAAAGTTTAAAATAAATAAAAAGAAGAGATGAAGAGAAGACCTACCGAATGATGGGAAGCGTGACCGTTACAGATCGCGGCTAGAGTGTACTGTGCCAATTTGACCGTTGAGAACGAGGGGAGAGGTGGGGGCGGAATCTAGTGGCCGGAAAGTTAACTATAGAAGGTAACTATACTGGAGTATAGGAAAAAAGGATAAAAAATATAAATAAAATTAAAAACAAAGAAAGAAATGTCGATAGAGTGATAAAAAAGAAAACATCAAAGTCGGAGTGACGAGAAATTATCGGATTCCAGCAAAAGAACGTTAAGACCGGGGGAAGAGATAGGGGCGAAATCTAGTGGCCAAAAATTAACTATAGAAGGTAACCATGCTGGAGATTAGGAAAAGATGGGGAAAGGGAGTAGATGGATAAAATTCACCACATCCACCATCTATCCCTATATACAGATCCTTGCCATATATACCCACCCTCTCTAATTGCATTCAAAAATACTTACGTTCCGTTATCCCCAATTTACGTATTGCCTTCAAATCCCATAACAAACTTTCCCATATCTATACCCGTATCAAAGATCCTATTCCCTTCAAGCTTCGTTCCCATGTCGTTTATCGGATACCTTGTTCTTCTACTAATTGCAACTCTTCCTATATAGGTGAAACCAAAAACTTCCTTAAAGACCGTATTTCTCAACACAAATATGTCATTTCCTCCCATAACCTCACCTCCTCTAAACTTTCCGAACATGCCATTTCTTTAAACCACACCTTTGATTTTGAAAATACGTCTATCCTAGCTACAGCGCATAACCATGACAAACGCATCCTCTCTGAAACCATCCACATAAATTTAGATTCCTCCTCTATCAATCTTAAGTCTGACTCTCATCACCTTTCCTCTACCTACTCCCAAATTTTTAATTTACTCAAAAGACCTTAAATTCCGTTTCTTCGTCATTTATGTTTCTTTTGTTATCACTCGGTTTACATCTCTTTCATTGTTTCAATTTTTTATTTTTATTGTATTCATATTATATAAAAATATGTATTCATATTAATTTTATCCATCTACTCCCTTTCCCCATCTTTTCCTAATCTCCAGCATGGTTACCTTCTATAGTTAATTTTTGGCCACTAGATTTCGCCCCTATCTCTTCCCCCGGTCTTAACGTTCTTTTGCTGGAATCCGATAATTTCCCGTCACTCCGACTTTGATGTTTTCTTTTTTATCACTCTATCGACATTTCTTTCTTTGTTTTTAATTTTATTTATATTTTTTATCCTTTTTTCCTATACTCCAGTATAGTTACCTTCTATAGTTAACTTTCCGGCCACTAGATTCCGCCCCCACCTCTCCCCTCGTTCTCAACGGTCAAATTGGCACAGTACACTCTAGCCGCGATCTGTAACGGTCACGCTTCCCATCATTCGGTAGGTCTTCTCTTCATCTCTTCTTTTTATTTATTTTAAACTTTTCTCTTTATCCTTTCTACATTTTTAATTTTCTTATTTTTTTCCCCTTATCATTTTGGCATCCATCATATGTTGGTAATCATGTGTTCATATTTTTATACACCTATTTTATTTTTCTAATTCATTAATCCCATCTAATTTTTTCATACATACATTGTAAACTATTGTTACTGTACTAGCGTTTTCACCTTTTTATCTTTTCATATTCTATTCCTATCTACTATATTTTCAAAACAGTCATTGTACACTGGTGTTATTGTACAATAGTTTTTCTATTACTCACAGTTGTTATTGTACATATATTTCCATACTTTTCTGTAATTTGGTAACATCATTAAGTCCGTTATCATACATTTTACACCTTTATTTTACTAGTTTTCCTGTATTATTCATATTCCAACCTTTCTTTATATGTAAATATCCTCGTTTTTGTTCTTTTGTTTAACTCCTCCTTTTGATTTTTCTTTATATTATTATATTGTACTGTACTATCCATTCTGTACATTTATTTTCTATTTTTATTTTATTTGCGTTATTTATTATTTATCATTTCTGCTCATTTTCTTTAATTTTATTAAATCTGTCTTACTTTATTATATCTGCCATTATTTTCATTTTCTTTCCATTATCAATATCTTTGTTATATCTGTCTTTATCTTAATTTTATTATATTCTATCACATTTTCTATAATTATATCTGTCACTATTTCAATAATTTTGTTATATTTGTCTTTATCTGATTTTTATTATATCTACCACTAGTTTAATGCCTTTTCATTATCAGTAATTTTTAAATCTGTCTATATCTTTTTTTTTATTATAATCTGACTCCTTTTTAATATTCTTTATCTTCTATTTTCATATCTACCACTTTGTATTTTTCTACATTATTTGTCACTAGTATTGTTACTGTACAACTTTGATGTTTTTACATTTTTGTTCTGTTTGTTTCTCTGTTAGCCCTGAAGATGACCTACACTGTAGGTCGAAACGTCGGCACATAATATAAGTATTTCACTTATTCGGTGTTCTTATTGACTGCACCCCCCAACCATCTCCTTTACATAAGATCATCCAGTCAACCATTTTCAACTCATAAAAAAATAAATAATTGGACTGGAGAATGGTTTTTTGCTTCTTAATTAAATATCATCAATTGTAGTCCATTAAAACCTATATTATAATATATAATACTTTAAATATATTCAGCCCCAATGAATATAATTTTCCCCAAATGAGTTCCTATTTCTGAGGGAAACGGAATCGTGTCTTTCTCGTAACCCATTAGAAGATAGTTCACGCTTTTGCTGGAATTGGAGTCATGTTCAATGGTGGAGCTTAAGGTTTTACCATTAATTCAAGCAAATACTCCGAGAAAAATTCGATTTCGCTTCCTTAGTACAAATAACAATTACTGGATAAAAAATATCCTTATCCACTTATTCCCTGGGGCTGCAGATATTTAAGCTGTATTTATATTTATTTTAAATAATACATTATGTCAAACTCAAGGATAAATCGTATTAGATAGTATACATTCAAACTTTCTACAAATACATATTATTAAATAAATATTTTAAAAAAACCTATTACATTCTACCTTAGGGAACCCCGAACCTAGCTTTATATGCTTCTTGTTGTGGCAAAACAGGAATACAGGAGATCTTTGGTATATCTCTCATTCACGTTATTAATATTGAAATGATTCAAGATAAGTAGATTTTTTAAATTTAAAAAATCGGAGAATTTTAATGATACTATGAATCGAAGCAGCCTAATCTAAACTGCATTAACCAACAAAAATAAATTATGACGATTTAATATCTGATTTTAAATTCAATGGACATTTCGGCTGACAATGACTTCGATAAAAAACTAGGAGGTTTATGCTGTTCATTATAAAGGACCATTAATTACTTCTTGATCAAATGACCCATAAGTTCTTCTTGGCAATTTTTTGGCCGTCGGCTCCTACCAACATTAACATTGCAGATTGTCCATCGGAGATCGGTCGCTGAAATAAGTATTCGTCTCAGATAGGCCATCAAGGATGACATATGTGGAAGAGATGTGAAAAAAACTTGGTAATTATTGTAGATAGTCTGATTGACAGGAACGGTTAGCGGAATCGATGTAAAGAAGGACTATAACATCGCTATATTCCAGTGGAATCACATATCATAAAGTGTTGTTGAGCTGAAACCCGCCGAGAATTACTAATAAGCGACATTTTTTTTTTCGTTCAGTCCCTCGCAGAAATGATCCGAGGTAAGCGAAGCTTTCTTTACTCCTATTCCAGTCTGATTTATTAGCCTAGTTCAGTCAGCGCCGATCTCATGTTGCGCGTTAGTTAACGACGGAGATAGTAAAAACTTATCGGCGAGGACGACATTCCTCCCGGGAAAGAAGTCAACCAATGTAATAAAGTAAATGACCGGTCTATAGTCGAAGAGATAAAATATATATAAAAAATATATCTATATATATAAAAATATATCTAATATGGCGATATAATGTAGCATCAATTATCCTCTCTTCGAGTACAGGAGCCATCGCGTTCATCTGCCAATAATTCCGAAATCATAGACAAGAAGGCATTGTATTTGCTGTAACCATTGTGAAAGTTGTAACAAAGAATAACCAGCAAGGTATTTATAAAGAAGGCAAAAATGTATTACCAGTAAAAATTACTGACGATATACGCACGCCATAAATTTCTCATATTATTCCAAACCAGATCATATTCCTTGATAAATTTAAATTCATAACTGCTCTTGTCAACCAGAAATCGTCATACATAAGCTTTATTACTATAATATATGGTTAGAATATGGAAGAGACTATACTGATTTAAGGCATCTGTTGTGAAGAGAGTGATTTTGGTCGACATCCACCATTTGGTTACTCAACCACCAGGTTTTTTTCCAGAATTTAGTTTAGCCATTTTATAGAGGTTCTATGAGATCCGTGGAGGCCTGCAAATCCAATTGGGTCAACCTCAGGGAGTTGACAAATAAATAATTATTTGACCCCAGTACCTACATCTTCGTAACTCAGCGCTCTACACCAGACTCTCCAGCTCTCAATATGTTAAATGTAATAATCTATTTCAATATAGACGGATTCGGCAGAGCCTTTGCAATATCGGTCCCTCCTCGTACGCTTAATGCTAAATTCTCCAGATTTAATAGGTTCATAAGGTTTTACGGTAATTATTCCGCAAGTTGTCAGTTTGGTAGTAGGGTTAGTCCTATAATGTATTCCTATCAAGTGACGTCAAGTAACGTCATTTCTGCGGCACGATCATGTACGTTCTATTATCAATAAAATTGAAATGGTTAGAAAAAATTGACTTGAAAATATACCTTAATAAAACATAGTGACTGATTGTTTGAGAATGATTAACACAGAATGTAATGCAAGATGAGTAATGTTTCCTGTTGTACAAAGGAAATTATGCCAGATTCTAATACTAAATCAAGTTCATTTTGGCAAGGTTAAATTTCCTAGTTTATTTATAATTTATTTTCTTTTATTTTTTAATTAACTGTTATATTTTTTTTAACATTTTATTTTGAAGAGAAAAGATTTAAAAAATGCTAAGATACTGTTTTTTCCCCTTATTTATTGAGTGTCTCCTATGGTCTAGTGGTTAGCATATCAACATAAGATGCCCAAATAGTCCGAAAGTTGGGTTTAGGACTTTTAAAGGGAGTTATGAATCCTAAGTTATGTATTCCTTTGGGTGGAACAGAAAATGGAGGTTCTGATTCTGTAGTTGTCTGGTACTTCTCAAAGATTCCTATTCTAGCTATACCTGAATAGGAAAAATTTAGTATTCCCGCTGTAACATCTGACGTTTAGACAAAGCAGCATAAAGTGATGTAAAATGAATAAACAACGATAGCAGAACGGATTATTGCTAAAGGTTTACTAAGGAGGGTCGAAATTCTTCACTTGGGTTAAGCACAATATAAATTTCAGCTCGGTTTTGAACCTTGTGAGGAAATATAGTGTACTTTCTCGGATAATTTCTCGTGAGAAAACACTAGTGGCAGTACTGCAAAGATGTTTTCTCTTTGTTCTCTTTTGTAAACCCAGAGCATACTGAAGTTCCAGCCTAAGTGAAGAACGATCTTCAATGCCATCCGGAGATATCTGGAACTTTTCGATGCTCTTTTCAGTCTACTTAATCCAAGTGTTGGAATTTTTCAGCTTTTTAAGATACGTGAACACCCTTTTAGTCATTCTGCTCGGGTCGATTCTTTGGAGGTGCACTTAGAGCTGAATTCTGCGTTTCATTGCAACTGTATTGGAATATAAATAACTTTATATAAGTACTTTTTTTTACTGAATGTATATTATAGTATGTGTTTAATACTTTAATACGTAACAATATTTTTACTATGTATCAATGTCACATGTATGCATATATGTACAAACAATGTATATGTCTAAGTTTTAAGCGTTTATATTGTACTGAGGATAAATAAAGTGAATTTATTTTTATTATAACAATAATTTCCTGCAACTGATTTACAAACTCATTATTCTATACTGTCTTACCTGTAAAAAAAGAAACAACATTTAAAGTTAACATTTCACACACCTTTTACAAAACTGTTTTCTTATAAACGAAATAACAACACACATCAGAATAACCTCCCCGGTACTTTTCTCACAGCTGTTTCCACGGTAACCGTTTAGAATTTTACATATATAAATTATATATATATATATATATATATATATATATATATATATATATATATATTGTCTAGTTGTGAGGGAAATGATGACATTAGTAGTTTTTTCCCTTAAAATAAAACAACAACAACAGCATCTGTAATTTTATACAACGAATAATAATTCATATATTTATGATAAAATTGTTTCATAGATTATAAAAGAAATAAAAAAAATAATAATATAAAAAATCTGCACCATTAAAACCTCAACATCGTCCAATTAGCCAAAGCAGCGTAAAGAGACCTTAAATAAATAAAAAAAACTTATTTTTTGTGAAAAAACGGTAGGGGACACCGACGCGTCCGTAATGTGATGTCACTTGGCGGGACTTTAACTACCCTTGCCATGAAGCTAGCATGCTGCGGAATAAATACCGAATTTAATGTAGTTTACGAATTTTCTCTATGATAAAGTGGACTAAAGAAATATATAACTAGGTGTACTATGTTAACGTTGATTTCGTTAAATCCATACAGCCATTACAAAACCCAGAGCTTGGAGAAAACAAGTTCCTCGGGCGATAAATAACACGTGTTCGCACGTCATCCTACAATAATCCCGTTAAAAGGTCTTTGTGTTAGAGGACAGGAAGTTAGTGGGTATAAATAAATACATAATTGTAACAACCGGAGTCGACTCCACAGCAGTAAATTCAGAATTTGTCACCCGAGTTACGTGCGGGGCTAGGTGTTTAATTGAATTAGATGTCGGCCTTTTGGAATTGAAAATTAATATATCAGGTAGCCCCCCCTCCCAGGTTAAAATTTATTAGAGGGGAAACAGGAGGCGGGTGTTTAGAAGGCTCGGCTCTAATAACATATGCTAATGGGAGTTCTCTCTCATCGCTCGCTCCATGTTTATCAAAGTCCCTAATAAAGCATCTATGAGGCTTCATATCGTCGCGGCTACTTAATCTCTTTTAGCTCTAATTCTAAATCGAAAGCTATGCATATATTTGATTCTTAGTTGATTTATTTCCATACATTTCTTTAACTGCCCCGGGCCTTATTTCGGAAATGTTTTGTATCTTTAATTCCTTTTTTTTCTTCTTTAGATGGCTATCGAAGTAACTAGCCACTCCTCATTGTCCCTTTCCGTTCTGTTACCAAAGATAATGGCTCTTATTTCCTGTTTTTATTCCTCAAGTACGCAGATGGAACAGTCAGATTCCTAGGAAATTTCTATTCCTCTGTTTCCTAGGAATAGAATAGATTCTCTTTATCTCTTCATTTAAATCGATGAATCGACAACACAGAATGGAATTAAAGAGAAAAAAAGGAAAATTACATCCTTTATTGTGACTGTTTATTGTACTTTCTACAATACATACATACATAAGAAAGGCTATAATATTCATGGTACTAATACAAAAAAAAAAAAAAAAAAATTATTATAATCTAAAATAAAATGAGGAAACGCAGAATTGAGTTTTATGGGGATTTATAAAGAATGGTTCCGAAAAAAATGATACGAAGGTATACACTGTGCTGTATATTAGCCAAAGGTTATTTATGAAGCATTGTAGGTTTTCTCCTAAGCAAGGGTAACTACTGTATAGAGGATGGTTGAGCCTCAGCAGGGTTTTCTGATGCCTCAGCTTGCATTCTTGGCGTTTAACACAAAAGTGATCAATCTACCACAGTCGGTATCGGACAAAAACGCATGTTAACAAGCTGAAAATGTCCAACACGTGGATTAAGAAAACTGAAATTGTTATCGAAG